>CM054002.1:323243-2723243 GCA_028641665.1 Chelonus formosanus
GAAATTTCGCGAGGAACACGATGGTATAGATTAAAAATTGTTGGCACCCATAGGGGGGGAGTAAATCGCGAAAAACCCGCCCAATCGCGAATTTCTCAATTTCTAAGATAGATATGAAAAAAAGTTTCAAATAAAAGTTGTTTGAAATTAAATTTTAGTAAAAAAAGTACTGATGACTTTTTTTCATATCTATCATAGATTAAAAGATATTCGCGACTGAAGCTTCAGTAATGAGAGAAGCTCTGGTCGTCACGATAAAAATTTATAAAAAATTAATTACAATATAAATATCTCTTTTGGCAATTGATATTGAACAAGGAGATATGAATCTATATTTTAAGAGAAAAAAAAAAAATTTTAATTAATTTTTTCATTGTTTTTATTAAAAAATAATTATTTATATTGCTCTCATTTTGGTAGAAAAGCACCAATCAGCCCGATTTTAGGCTTAAAATGTGCAGAATTAAAAATTGAACAAATTACCTATAGGAACTTTTATTCTATCTCTCACCTGTCAAAAGTTATACACCTTTCAATATTTGGGGCCCCAACCACGCTTTTTCTCTTGTGGCGCCGTTGGGTGCGACAGAGAGCGGTATATATATCTCTGTTTCACTCGCACTCATACAAAACTTCTGCACATGCGCCGAAGCTGAAAATTATGAAGTGCGAGTGAGATACACACTCAAACCGTAAGAGTGACAAGGACACTGTACGGTGAGTGAATGGGGGAGTTCTTAGGCCCATGCGGCATAGTAAACGTCATATGATCCGATAAAATAAACAAAAGGGTCATAAAATTTAAAATGCGGACTCCAAGTAAAAATGTATTTTCGAATGCCAAACCCGAGATTCATCAACGCGAAGATTTTTTTCTAAGTTCCACGCGACTTATATATAAGGAAAAAATATGCGAATTTTAGGTCCCAAATTCATATATATAAATCGATAGAGAATTGAATTCTCTATCGATCTAACTATACTTTATTGTATACCTTTTTCCAATTTTTTTCGACTAAAAAAAATGTACACATGTTCTTGACATCTTGGAGGACATGTGTGCAAATTTTTACACCTTCGCGATGACCGGAAGTCATCCATTTTGATTTTTAAAGTCTTTCAAATTGAAAAAAAATAGTTCTTTTTAGAGATATAAAATTTATATCTCTAACATATTTATTTCAATTATGCTGAAAAATTACACACATGTTCTTGACATCTTTGAGGACATGTGTGCAAATTTTTACACCTTCGCGATGACCGGAAGTCATCCATTTTAATTTTTAAAATCTTAAAAAATAAAAAAAAAATAGTTCTTTTAAGAGATATAAAATTTATATCTCTATTAGAATTATCTCAATCATTCTGAAAAATTACACACATGTTCTTGACATCTTTGAGGACATGTGTGCAAATTTTTACACCTTCGCGATGACCGGAAGTCATCCATTTTAATTTTTAAAATCTTAAAAAATAAAAAAAAAATAGTTCTTTTAAGAGATATAAAATTTATATCTCTCTTAGAATTATCTCAATCATTCTGAAAAATTACACACATGTTCTTAACATCTTCAAGAACATGTGTGCAAATTTTTACACCTTCGCGATGACCGGAAGTCATCCATTTTGATTTTTAAAGTCTTTCAAATTGAAAAAAAATAGTTCTTTTTAGAGATATAAAATTTATATCTCTAACATATTTATTTCAATTATGCTGAAAAATTACACACATGTTCTTGACATCTTGGAGGACATGTGTGCAAATTTTTACACCTTCGCGATGACCGGAAGTCATCCATTTTGATTTTTAAAGTCTTTCAAATTGAAAAAAAATAGTTCTTTTTAGAGATATAAAATTTATATCTCTAACATATTTATTTCAATTATGCTGAAAAATTACACACATGTTCTTGACATCTTTGAGGACATGTGTGCAAATTTTTACACCTTCGCGATGACCGGAAGTCATCCATTTTAATTTTTAAAATCTTAAAAAATAAAAAAAAAATAGTTCTTTTAAGAGATATAAAATTTATATCTCTCTTAGAATTATCTCAATCATTCTAAAAAATTACACACATGTTCTTGACACCTTTAAGAACATGTGTGCAAATTTTTACACCTTCGCGATGACCGGAAGTCATCTATTTTGATTTTTAAAGTCTTTCAAATTGAAAAAAAATAGTTCTTTTTAGAGATATAAAATTTATATCTCCTCCATATTTATTGTAATCATGCTGAAAAATTAAACACATGTTCTTAACATCTTCAAGAACATGTGTGCAAATTTTCACACCTTCGTGATGACCGGAAGTCATCCATTTTGATTTTTAAAATCTTAAAAAATAAAAAAAAAAAGTTCTTTTTAGAGATTTAAAATTTATATCTCTAACATATTTATTTCAATTATGCTGAAAAATTACACACATGTTCTTGACATCTTTGAGGACATGTGTGCAAATTTTTACACCTTCGCGATGACCGGAAGTCATCCATTTTAATTTTTAAAATCTTAAAAAATAAAAAAAAAATAGTTCTTTTAAGAGATATAAAATTTATATCTCTCTTAGAATTATCTCAATCATTCTGAAAAATTACACACATGTTTTTGACACATTCAAGAACATGTTTGCGAATTTCTATACCTTCGCGATGACCGGAAGTCATTCATTTCAATTTTTAAAAATTCAAAAATCAGGGAAATTTGTTTCTCTACAAGTTATATTACTAATGTTGAAGAATTTTGTAACATTTTTACGCTTGCAAAAGACCTGACTTCCCCAAGGCTACTTTCATTCGTACATTTTCCACGATTTCTATCGTCAGCCCTATTGTCTGTGTGACATTCAGGTAGGCCCTTTCTTAATGGGCCCTTCGTTGCTATAGTAACCTGTGACGTCAGTAGCATCGGTTGCTGCAGGTAAGTCATCCTATTTAGCATTTATTAGCGTGCTTTAGTTTGTTGGATCAACATCTCTTTGGCGTTCTCTGAAAATTTTGTGGCTTTTTGGAGTTTTTTGGTCTATTTTCGCAATGGCATCCTCCGATTTGTGTTCAATCTGTGATAAAGCGTTGTACATTGGTAACCAACGAATTTCTACAATGAAATCCAAAGGTTTAAAGACTTTCATTGAAAAAAGTAGAACACGAGATGACGCCAAATGGCTGCGATGGATTGACCAAGATTCTGTTCTAGTTCATGAAGGTAAGTTTTTCAATTTCATGCAAGATTTAGTTGTTCTTAATCGTTGCGATAGCGATGAAAAATATTTCTTCTATTATGTGAAACAACAGCGCGTATAATATACAATTCTTCTTTCGTTTCTTATTATTTAAAATGCAGCATGGACTTACTCCGTTATGATCGTATTTATCACTTTTCATTCCTCCAATTGCTTTCATAAATTATAAATGCATTCTTTTAAATTGTTATAATAATATTCCTCAACTCTTCTCTACTTATTAGATTGTCGTTTGAGATACAAACGCACGAATTATTATCCACAAGGAGAAGAGCCATCGACGAGCCGTCATGAAGATTCATTAATTGATGAAGATTCTCCAGAAAATTTTGATTTCGCTAAATTATGCTTTCTGTGTGGTGAAGAGTGGAACTTCAAAAATAGTAAAAAAGTTTCATATGAGTATATGACAGAACGATTCCGTACAACTGCCCAACTACGAGAAGATGAATGGGGTGAGTCCGTTATAAACAATTTGAGTAATGTCAGATCTTTGCTGTTGGTGAAAGCACGTTATCATATCAATTGTTATGCTGCCTTTATGGCACCAATTTCGAAGAATACAACTCCAGCAAAAAAAAAAATGGATGAAACTTTGGATAATATTTATAATTATATTGAGAATAATTATCAAGAAAAATCACCATTTTCGTGGAAAGATCTTAAATTAATTATCGGAGATAAATCTGTGCATCGTCAAACTGTATACAAAAAATTAAAAGAAAAGTATGGAGCAGATATTTATATTTCTGAGGGAGTTGGGACACCAGCAAAAATATTTTATAAAAATTTCGATGATAAAATGATAAAATTTGATTGGGTATATAATAGCAAGTCACTTACTCCATCACAAAAAAATGTTCTTCTAGATACTGTCGCTGATATCTTGAGAGAAGATATTCTTAATACGCAACATGATAATGAATCTTATCAATCGCCAAATGAATTTTTAGATGATATTCATTCAGAGATACCTACATCATTAATGCGTTTTTTAAATAAATTGTTACCAACTGGTAAAAATGCTAATTCCGAGGAAAAAATTAACTTTGTAAAACGCGATGCAATCGCTCATTCAATTATTTCCACCATTCATCCTGTTTCTTTCATTTCACACCTACAATTAGCCGTAGGAACTTATATTTATAACAAAACCGGATCAAAATTAATTATAGATTTACTATCAAAACTAGGAGTGTGCTCAACATATTATCAATTACAATTATTAGAAGCATCGTTTATTATGAACGCAGGAGAACCAAACGTAGGTGATTCTTATGTCCAATTTGTATTCGACAATACTGATCACAATGTTGCAACATTAGACGGAAATAATACGTTTCATAATCTTGGTGGCATCGCTGTAATAAAAAAAAGTTAAAAAATAAATTATGAAAGCTAGGGTTATTATTATGATACAAGCAAGATGACACATAGAGAATAAATAAGATAGTTGTAATACATTTCTGTTTTTTGAATGACATTAATAACAGGTGCATTTAATAGCAATGTAATGTATTGAATAATCATTGAATTGATGTACTTATAGTTGACAAATAAATTTTATCATAGTAAACGATAAAAATGGTTTAAAATAATTTATTTATATATCTATGCAATTATTCATGTATATAAAAAAAGACGAATAGTTTTTTGTACCATCTTACCTATGGTAAAAATTAAGGACGTTGTTTTTCTTCTGGAAATATAAATTTTATATCTCTTAAAGAATTAGAAATTATTTTATTTTTCAATTTTAAAAATCAAAATGGATGACTTCCGGTCATCACGAAGGTGTAGAAATTCGCAAACATGTTCTTGAATGTGTCAAAAACATGTGTGTAATTTTTCAGCATGATTAAAATAAATATGTTAGAGATATAAATTTTAAATCTCTAAAAAGAACTATTTTTTTTTATTTTTTTGGACTTAAAAAATTAAAATAGATGACTTCCGGTCATCGCGAAGGTGTAAAAATTTGCAAACATGTTCTTGAATGTGTCAAAAACATGTGTGTAATTTTTCAGAATGATTGAGATAATTCTAAGAGAGATATAAATTTTATATCTCTTAAAAGAACTATTTTTTTTTTATTTTTTAAGATTTTAAAAATTAAAATGGATGACTTCCGGTCATCGCGAAGGTGTAAAAATTTGCACACATGTCCTCAAAGATGTCAAGAACATGTGTGTAATTTTTCAGCATAATTGAAATAAATATGTTAGAGATATAAATTTTAAATCTCTAAAAAGAACTTTTTTTTTTTATTTTTTAAGATTTTAAAAATCAAAATGGATGACTTCCGGTCATCACGAAGGTGTGAAAATTTGCACACATGTTCTTGAAGATGTTAAGAACATGTGTTTAATTTTTCAGCATGATTACAATAAATATGGAGGAGATATAAATTTTATATCTCTAAAAAGAACTATTTTTTTTCAATTTGAAAGACTTTAAAAATCAAAATGGATGACTTCCGGTCATCGCGAAGGTGTAAAAATTTGCACACATGTCCTCCAAGATGTCAAGAACATGTGTGTAATTTTTCAGCATAATTGAAATAAATATGTTAGAGATATAAATTTTATATCTCTAAAAAGAACTTTTTTTTTTTCATTTGCTGAGATTTCAGAAATTAAAATGGATGACTTCTGGTCATCGCGAAGGTGTAAAAATTTGCACACATGTCCTTAAAGATGTTAAGAACATGTGTGTAATTTTTCAGAATGATTGAGATAATTCTAAGAGAGATATAAATTTTATATCTCTTAAAAGAACTATTTTTTTTTTTATTTTTAAGACTTTTGAAAAATTAAAATGGATGACTTCCGGTCATCGCGAAGGTGTAAAAATTTGCACACATGTACTCGAAGATGTCAAGAACATGTGTGTAATTTTTCAGAATGATTGAGATAATTCTAATAGAGATATAAATTTTATATCTCTTAAAAGAACTATTTTTTTTTTATTTTTTAAGATTTTAAAAATTAAAATGGATGACTTCCGGTCATCGCGAAGGTGTAAAAATTTGCACACATGTCCTCAAAGATGTCAAGAACATGTGTGTAATTTTTCAGCATAATTGAAATAAATATGTTAGAGATATAAATTTTATATCTCTAAAAAGAACTATTTTTTTTCAATTTGAAAGACTTTAAAAATCAAAATGGATGACTTCCGGTCATCGCGAAGGTGTAAAAATTTGCACACATGTCCTCCAAGATGTCAAGAACATGTGTACATTTTTTTTAGTCGAAAAAAATTGGAAAAAGGTATACAATAAAGTATAGTTAGATCGATAGAGAATTCAATTCTCTATCGATTTATATATATGAATTTGGGACCTAAAATTCGCATATTTTTTCCTTATATATAAGTCGCGTGGAACTTAGAAAAAAATCTTCGCGTTGATGAATCTCGGGTTTGGCATTCGAAAATACATTTTTACTTGGAGTCCGCATTTTAAATTTTATGACCCTTTTGTTTATTTTATCGGATCATATGACGTTTACTATGCCGCATGGGCCTAAGAACTCCCCCATTCACTCACCGTACAGTGTCCTTGTCACTCTTACGGTTTGAGTGTGTATCTCACTCGCACTTCATAATTTTCAGCTTCGGCGCATGTGCAGAAGTTTTGTATGAGTGCGAGTGAAACAGAGATATATATACCGCTCTCTGTTGCACCCAACGGCGCCACAAGAGAAAAAGCGTGGTTGGGGCCCCAAATATTGAAAGGTGTATAACTTTTGACAGGTGAGAGATAGAATAAAAGTTCCTATAGGTAATTTGTTCAATTTTTAATTCTGCACATTTTAAGCCTAAAATCGGGCTGATTGGTGCTTTTCTACCAAAATGAGAGCAATATAAATAATTATTTTTTAATAAAAACAATGAAAAAATTAATTAAAATTTTTTTTTTTTCTCTTAAAATATAGATTCATATCTCCTTGTTCAATATCAATTGCCAAAAGAGATATTTATATTGTAATTAATTTTTTATAAATTTTTATCGTGACGACCAGAGCTTCTCTCATTACTGAAGCTTCAGTCGCGAATATCTTTTAATCTATGATAGATATGAAAAAAAGTCATCAGTACTTTTTTTACTAAAATTTAATTTCAAACAACTTTTATTTGAAACTTTTTTTCATATCTATCTTAGAAATTGAGAAATTCGCGATTGGGCGGGTTTTTCGCGATTTACTCCCCCCCTATGGGTGCCAACAATTTTTAATCTATACCATCGTGTTCCTCGCGAAATTTCCGATCCAGATATACCAAAATCATCAGTTTGGCCTTCGCAAATGAAAATTATCCCATTTCCCTCATTTGACTGGACTATTGAAAGAATCTTGAGAATCTTTCAAATCTCTTGAGAAAAAAGAAGTAAAAATAGATGAGTGAAAGTATAAGAAGTGTAGAGGGTAAAAGATATGAGATAGTTTAATAAAATACTTATTTATTACTTGTAATGTTGACTGGTAACATAAAATAATTTGTAATAGGGTAAAAAATGTATTAATAGAAAAGGGGGAGATAAGGGTGATAAAAGGGTATGAGAATAATTTGGATTTATAAATAATTTAAAATGATTAAATTGAATTATTTAATTTTTTAAATTATTCAAAATCTTGTTTTAAAAAAAGTTAAAAGCATAAAACAATGAAAAACTTATTTTTTATCTAGATTTTTTATTTTATAAAGCAAAATAAAAATTAATGTTGAAAAGTTATGTATAAAGAAGTACATTTTCAAATAAGAAATAAATTGAGATAAAGAAAGTAAGTAAAAATAATATGAATGGCTTTAAGCTCCATTTATATTGTAAAATTAACGTTAAAATAAAAAGAGATTTTTTCTAAAGAGTAAATAGTGAAATAGAAATAATAAATAACAGTCGAGATACAAATAAGCACACATTTTAAAATTTAACAATCCATAAATTATTGTATATATTTTATCTCAACATTCTTTTTACCAAGCAAATTTTCATTTATCATGTTTATAAAAGCTCAATACCCAACTTCATCTAGCCTCCAGCCAATATCTGCATGCGAAGTTGAGATAGAGATAATTTTCTTGGCTTAAAATTTCCACTAAACCTACCTCCACGAATTTGAATATCTATGTGGCGCTCATTTATTCAGGATTAGCTATCATAAGCCAAAAAATAATGTCATAAATTTCATAAATATTATATAGTATACCTGGAAAAATTTATCGATAAACTTATCAATTTCCTTTAATAATACATTTCTAAATACAATATGAAAATAATTCAGGTCAAAAGTTTAATATAAAAGCATCAAAATATGATGCAAGTCCAACTTTTAAACTTATTTAATCTATTTGTCAAACTCCAGGTGGTTTTTCAATCTGTTACCAGTAAAATTTTAAATGTCAAATGTAAGCAAAATATTAATATGAATGTTGTTGATGTTAGGAATGTATCTAAAACAGCCTCGATATCATAAATACAACTCACTTTGTTCCGAAAGTAAAGGGTGGTTAGAGCAGTCCGCTTAACCTGGCTATGAGGGGGATTTAAACGCTTATTTAAACAATTTGTCGAATTTATTTAAAGATTAAATGAGGCATGAAAGTGGCCCATATGCCCAATGCCTCATTAAATAATTTACTCGACTGCATCGTAATACCCACAGCTTTCATTAAGCTGCTATTCATCTTTGGGTGGAAGTGGGGTAATACCAAACACCAAGTAATTTCAGGCATAATTATTGCAGGATGGAAGGATGCACATTACTCTCTCTCTATACGTTCACTGATAGTTCAATTCATCCCCGTAGACAGACAAACTCGTGAAAAAATTAATATAAAAAAAAGTGAAATGAAAGAAATATTTATTGAAAGAATCGAATGACGTTGGATATCTTTTTTGAGAGGAAGAATTTATTTGAGTTATTAAAAAATATACTTTGTATTGACGTTTTTGAAGGAATTGAAGCACGATAGCTTTTTTAAATAAATTTATCGGTTTAGAAAATATAAACTTGGAAGTGAAGTGTATTCTTCATGAATGTATTCAATTTATAGATAGATAAATACATTTATTTAAATGAAAATGAATAATAATACTAAATTATAGTAATAATAATTATAATTTTTATTCAGCTATTTCACATGTACGTTTATGCATCATATATTTTTACATTCTTCTTTAATAATTTAGTCATTTTTCATCTGTTATTTTGTATAATAGTTTATAATTTTTTATTGGTGTTAATTTTTGTTATGACTCGCGCCCCTTCTATTTATTTAATCCATCTTCTAAATTCTTTATATCTATGTAACATTCATTATATTCATATACAATATATATGTAATTTAAAAATTTTTTTTATATTTATCGTTCCTTTGAATTTCGATCAAAGTCCCTTCGAATTATCTTCATATAATTATTATAAGTATTACAAAGATTTATTTTTCAATGAAAGTTTAATGATAATTCACAAGCTAATAATTATGACACTTTTTTTCTATTTTTAAAACATTTATATTTATATTTTTTTAATCAGTTTCTTTAATCTCATAAGTTTGATGATTTATATTTGAGCAAACAATAGGACGACGATAAGAAAGATACCGATTTTTGTTTTTATTAGCGTCACATAATCTTTCATTTAGTCAAATATCTAAGTCTTTAGTTAATTAAGCTTTTGTTTCTTTGGTAATTCGGTTGATAATGAACATTTGGAGCATTCTAAAAGCCCTTAGAATGATTTTAAAAATGATTTCGATTGGAGCTTTTTTTTCGAAATTAATTACACTCTCAACAATTAGTTAATAATAAAACTGCCTGTCGTATATATATTTATATAAATTTTAAAATCGGTAATGAAATTGTCGAGTAAATTAGTAGAACGGTTTTTATTTCTCTTTCTCGACTTTACTAATAAATATACTAAATTGTTCTGAGCAATTGAGATCTATTTGGAGGGACTCACCGTAAAATCTGGAACGAATTTGTCAATTAATTTAAATTTAATTTCCCTTTTTATTTTATTTATAAATTTTATTTTATTAAATTTTGTTAAAATTTTTATTACGTTTCAACTCACAATTCATCTTTCATTACAACACACACACATACGTATTTTTCTGAGGGATACAATTGACATACGTTTCATGACTTTCCTAATTACACGACAGCGTGTGTTAAATTTTATTGCGTTTACTAATTTTTCATTTTTTTTTCTTTGGAAATGATTTAATTTTTTCATGCTTAACTTTTAAAATTAAGCATTATCTATTTTATATAACTGTCCTAATTATGGTAATTTCTTTAAATCATTCATAAAACTTAGATTTATTTTATTAAATTGTTTTTGTCATTTATAAATCAGTCAGTTAGTTTAATTATTAACAATCAATCTAACGAGAGATGATATTAAACGTTGAATTTTTGAAATTTGATTTATTAATAAATATCTTCAAAATTATTTTTATTCGATGAATGAATTATTTTGATTAGGCCAAGGGCATTCTCATGAAATATTCAATTTTATAAATTATGTATAATAAATAAAACTAACATTATTTTTTTACAATTTTGATCAAATAATTATTACAATCATTGTCAAATCATTATAAGCTCATTTTAATACTTTTGAATGAATAAATAATGTAAACAAATTTTTTTACATTTTTTTTTCTTAAATATAAAATAAATAAATAGTCAACAATCTTACGTATTGTTTAGTTTCTTCTTCAATATTTTAATAGAAAGAATGATAAAATTTACATCTAAATTTATTTTGTAATTCTTTTCATAAAATTCGATAATAGATTTTCGATGAAAAAATTCTTTAAGTCAATAACACGAGATCTACACATAGAGTAATAGAAAAAAAATTATAAAAAATGACATCATATTTGTCTGATAGGTTTTCGTTTTAAGTACTATAATAATTTATTATTAGAATTGTCATCATTAATTTATTAATCTCATTTAATAAATTAATAAATTTGTTTATATTTCTCTCGATTTATTTTCTTGTATTGTGTCAATCTTTTGTTACTTTGTTTAAATTTTTTTTAATTTTTTATCTAAAGTATTTGAGTCCTGCGACGAGAAGAAACTTCTCAATAAAAAGTTCTGAGTCGAGGACGGCAATGTGAGCAGCGCGACCAATTAAAGCGTTCGCTGTTGGTGGTAGAGCATGATGTACGTCATACCGGACTAGAGTAACACCTTGAGTAGACATTATTGGGTAAAGTACATTGTGTACCATTTCTCTGTATGCAGTACCTGTTAAAGATTTATTTATTAATGACACTCCACTAGAGTAAATTAAACATATAGAGATGTAAAACAGTGGTTTTTAGATTAAAAAGCATACCTTGGTCAGTGGGGTCTCGAACCGCAGCTTTGCAAAGTTCGATTCTAGCTGAATGAAGTGGAACGTATCTGTCCTGAGCACTTCCACAAAGTAGAACATGTTTAAACCTCTGGAGATTGCTCTTCTGACTTAATCGAAACATGAAAGATCTCCTGACGTCTGATGAATCTTTCATTGCTAGCTGGAGCAGAGATCCCGACTTTTTCCATTTTTGCATAAACCACATACCTAGGATTGAGAATACAATGAATATTAGAAAAGAAAGGAACATTTTTAATTTTTGAATTATAAATTTGTTTGGACTTTAACATTTTTTTAAATGATTTTATAACAATCAAGTTACGATAAAATATTTTGTAAGATTTTATTTTCTGTCAAACGTTGCAATTTTAAAAATAAATCAATACATTATGAATTAAAATTTGATTGGTTATGAATTTAATTAAATGAAACTGAATTCAAATGATTGAATAAATCATATTGCCATTTTCATGAGTACTTTATTTATTACAGTAATGTAATAACATTAAAAACCATTTGCTATTCAAATTAAATTCTCAACAACTGAATAATCTTCTTTTATTTAAAAACAAAATTTTTCAATAAGTCTTGAAATGAACAATAAAATGTTTATTTCATTAAAACATTTAATATATAATTATTAAAGTGGTAAAATGAGTTTCATCTAATTTTAGCCAGAGATGTCATGGAATTTCTGAAAATTTTGTGGTATTTGTACTTCAACAGTGAATTCCTGAACTTCTTTGAGAACAATAGAAGCTGATAAAATACAGACTATGCTATAGTTACCAGCATTGACGAGGCCACTTGTATTATACAAAGTTCCTAGATGTGGTCCACTTAGACTGAGGAAAGTGTGAAGTCTTGATAACAATGGCCTCAGTTGTGGTCTTGTCAGAGCACTGCGAATTATTATGGTCCCCAGTGAGTGGCCGATGAAACTGACTTTTGTTGGGTTGAGTCCTGATGTGTCGATGTGGTGAAGAATTTCCTCTACTAGTCGATCAGTCATAGTGTCAAAGTCAGAAAAAGTATCGCCCTGAAAATAGTTTTCAGAGATAAGATGAACGAGATTAAAATAAATATAATGATGAGATAAATGGTGGTGTTGAAAAAAAAACATTTAATTTAAAATAAAAAAATAACAAGTTGACTAGTTAAATATTTTACGTTAATAGATAGAAGCATTAACTTTTTTGTATCAAAATATCTGGAAGATTAATTGAAATCAATTAATTAAATTTCTGACCCGCCTGGGTCATCATCAGTCTTGATGACAGTAAAGTTGGAAAATTTTCACATAATTATTTTTTAGTTAATTATTATTTAAAATTTTAATCAAATATAAAATAATTTCTTTGAAATATATTTACTTGGTTCCTTTCTGACATCAAGAAGTCTAAATGTGCGCCGGGTAAACCTAGTTCCAAATACGTTTTAACGAGTCTCAGATCAGCTGCATTACCATCCAGTCCGTGAACGCAAATAATGAGGTGTGGGCCTTCAGGAGAGAATAATCTGTATTCGTCGCTGATGTAAAAGTAAGGTAGACTGCTGGCAACGTTTGGATAGTCACTGTAGTTTGATTAAGAGTCATTATGTCAATCTTAATTAATTAGTCAATTGGTTCATTAATAAATGGAGGTTTTTTTTAAAGAAGTGATAAAAATGAAAGAAAACATCATATTTAAATTAAATTCATTAAAAAAATGTCAACTACTTCAAATTAAAATTAAGTATTGATCTAGAAGAAATTTTTAAAATAATGATAAAATAAACAAAAACACACCTGTAAATTTTTCCAGGAAAATTCATTTGTCGTTTAAATTCTTCTTTACATTTCTTGAAATTTATCGCATCATCTTGGGTAGATTGGAGCAGTTCCTTACCTTCTTGATAACAGTCAAGACAAAAGTCTCGAGTACCATAGACATTTTCTCGCTCTTTTTCAATTCTTTCACGACTTCTCTGGGGACTGCAAGGTGCAGTTTTATTTTGTTTTGGACTCTTGGCTCTTTTCACTGTCTCATAAACGTGATAC
This sequence comes from Chelonus formosanus, assembly GCA_028641665.1. Taxonomy (NCBI): domain Eukaryota; kingdom Metazoa; phylum Arthropoda; class Insecta; order Hymenoptera; family Braconidae; genus Chelonus; species Chelonus formosanus. Next base: position 336,911 of record CM054002.1, read on the forward strand.
AGCGGATTGTCTACCATTGGAACTGGCGCTGGATCTCTGAATGCCTCAGGAGGTGGTGGTTCATCTTGAAACATCTTTGGTGGTGGTAGTCTTACTTCTTCATAAGAATTTTCAGTTAGTTCGTTTTTTGTTTGATCTTTTTTTTCTTTTCTCGGTGGGACTTTATTTGGCTTGATCTTTTCACCTACATCATATAAAAAAATTATCACAACAACATCAACGATTAGCACTAGATAATGATAAAAATAATGATTTCTAATATCTACTTCCGTTTTTTGTAAGTAATCTTAGTAATGTATTTAATTATGGTAGAAGCTTTCGAGTTTTCAGAAAATGTACTTTTTTCTTAGACGAGAAAAACTTGTTCAACCATTCAAAAACGATATGTGCACTCATTGAAAGATGATTAAAGTTTTATTCGAATAAATAAAGTATTATTCTACAATGTTTTATTTAAATTGTAATTACATTGTTATAATAAATTATTTTTTAAAATATTTATTAATTATCTAAAGCACAATAGAGCATAAAGTGAAATTGCTTTGAAAGTGATCATTTTATCAGTATTTTCATGTTAAATATTTTCTCTTATAAATTATGTAGAGTAAATTTACATTGCATTCAACGCTGTTGATTATTTAGGAAATGAGTAATATCAGATTTAAAATATTTTTCCAAGCATTTTATAAATTGATAAGATAAGGAAAGTGAATGAAATTTATCAATCATTTATTACAATTAAAGTGTCAATTTATCAAAATTATTGAACTATCAAATAAACTTTATTAAAATAAAAATTTAACTATTGAAAAAGTCAATATCAATTTAGACGAATATAAAAAAAATTTGATTCAATTTAAATAGTAAAAGTTGGCCCAACAATTTTAAACTGCAATCAAAAAATTAATTTAGAGTAATCTACCTGCTCGTTTATTTTCAGAGCTAGAAGTATCTCCACTGCTAACCCATCCCGAACACTCTGAAGTAAGGTTATCAGAGTCTATACTTGAAACCGGACTACTAGGCTTGGTAGAAGGAGGACTAGGTGGTCTAACCGTAGCAACCAGATCAACACCAAGAGTCTCTTTACTATCTTTAATCGGCATACAAGGCAACGAAACAGCACTTCTAGGCACTACCATTTTGTTATCAGCTACAGGGACACTCGCACATCTCAGTCTTTTGGCATTAGGAAGTGGAACACCTGGAGAAGACTCGTCAGATGTCGTAGATACTCCATTGGTCTCCACTCCCTCAACTTTAAGAGCTATTTTATAATTATTTACCCTTTCAAGGACACTCATTCGTTGATTTGGATCTTGTTTTTGAGAATTTTTTTGTTTTGAAATTCCTGCTTTTTCTTTCTTATCTATATCCTGATATGGAGGAGGTGCAGGAGGTGGTTTTCTTGCTCGATGTTGGCATCTTTTTCCATTAAAACCTTGTCCAATTGGTTCTTCTTTTTTTTCTCTATCCATCGCTGGTGCTGAATGAGGTCTACGTCCTTTTTTTTTTGGCTCTTCAGATTTACAATCGATTGTTAATGCTATGACCTCATACAGATGCTCTTGAGCTGGTTCTGCTGATTTTTTTTCATGTTTTTTCGATTTTTCCTCATTACACCATCGTGTTATTTTCTTTTCATATATGTCTTGAGATTCTTTACAACAATCCATTGAATGGTCAACATCAAAAAGCCTTTCGGTACTTTTTGGCCTTTTCGGTCGAAAATCAGCAGTTTTTCCACTAGATCCATTCGTCCGATATAAGAAAGAATCAACTGTCAGTCCATTATAAGCTCCGGAGAATCTTTTATTTAAAGGATCAACTAAAATTGAGTGACTTTGAGCCATTTCAGTGATTCCATTTGTCGAGTCTAAAAAATCTGCCGATTTCACTCGATTTTGATGACTTCCTGTAGCTTTTCCTAAAGTATGATAACGTCGACAGTCAGTACTATTATTTTGACACTTTCCTGCGGATGTGTGACCGTGTTTCCGATAGTTGCCACGATAAGTTACTCGGTCTAGAGTTGCGGTTCGTAAGCTTTGAGGATCAGTGTCGCCATTTTTCATATGAAATGATTTTTCACCACTTTCTCGAGAAAATAATCGATGGCTACGAGGCTCCAATCGTATTCTTCTAGAGTCTAATGAATGATTCTCTTTAGTACTAAAGGTGGAAGACAGTTGGTTTAAGTCAAATGTCCCAATGCAAGGTGGAATACCCAGAGATTGATCACAAGATTTAGCTGGTCTGTAGCCAGGAAAGTGTCCATTTGGTGGTAATTCTGGGAACATAGCTGCTAGAAGTGATGTTATTGATGTTGATGATCGTCCATCGAAATCGTGATGTTGCCGACAAGAGTCTGGAACTAACATTTGGGTCGACTTTGCTCGTGGAAGAGTTGTTACTGGAGTTGATCCTATAATAGTTATAAAAAATAATGTTATTTAGATGTTGTGTAAGAATATTGGAAAATAAAGAAACGTTTTATTATGAAATTTTATCACCTCAGATGATATTATCTATTTTTAGTTTTTATGAAATTATTTAATATTAATATTAATATATATATATATATATTTAAAGTAATTTATTTCAAAATAAATTTCAAAAATGTATTCTTAGATAAAAAGAAATGGATAAAACTATTTCTAAAGCTATTACTGAGGTGATAAAAAGTTGGAAAAAAATATGAGAATAGTACAAAAGCCACACAGAAAGCATAAACTTAAAAGTAGCAGCAAAAAGGAAACCTAGAGATGGATTCGGTGCGGAGAAAGCCTGCTGCTGACCCGAAGGAAATAGTGTTGTGCTCCTGGCAGTAAGAAGTGGTGCTTGTGATCTAGATCGTCCTTTAGATGGCACAAGCGTTGGTAGTGTTGGATTTCTACCTCCAGTTCTTTGTCGGGGAAACAATTGTGTTGAAGCGGACCTTGGTAATGTTTTGGGGGATGTTCGTGGCTGTAAGGGTGCTATTTCTGGTCCCAGTTGGTCTAAGGATTTACTGTGCCGTGCAGGAAGCGATGAAGGTGCTAGAGACAGTCGAGCTTGGATTGAAGCGATGTCTTGAGCAGCTCCTTCACTTCTAGGTGACCATACGTTTGATGTTCGTGATTCTAAAACTGCTGACATACCACAGCTGCAGTCTTCCATGCTAGGAACTATGAACAAGATGTAAATCATTCTAGTCATTCTGGTATAATGATGCTCATTAGTTGAATAATATTTTTGAAAAATTATTTTTCAATCATTAAAACTACAATCTTTAATTTATCATGAGAGTCAATCGATTAATTTATTAATAGTTGCCAAGAATTTTCAAAATTATCAATAATTTAAATATTTTTAAAGAAAAATATTTTTATCAATGGCATTTCTTGCTTTTAAATTTTAAAAATTGATTTATTTACCACTATTTCGATGTCTAAGTTGCATATCGGCATACTGGTCCTCAAAAATAAGTGGCAACGTGTTAACATCTCCATCTAGCTCTGAACAATGAACTGGAAGAGGAGGAAGTGATGCTAGGTAACGTGATCGTCGTGCGGCTTCACTTACCGCCTGATAAGATTGATAATTGGCATCATAACAACCAGCTGCAGATGTTCTGGGATTTTCCAATACAAAAAATCCTTCCGCAAAACGTTTTACCTATTTTTTAAAAACATGAATATTCAAAGAAAAATTATTAATTACCCTCAATTAGTAGGTTAAACTTATTATAAGGGTACTTACCCTTAATTGATGATGAATTCTGGCTAAATGTTGATGAACAACCTCTTGTCTCGTAAATGCTTCTAAGAAAATATTCCAAAGTACAATATTTTGTGCACAAAGTTGAGCAATATCTACTTCCTCAGAGTCTATCAGTTTTGTAGTTTCCTTATGTTTTCTCTCAGCGATCTCAAGATCTCGTTGTTCCCATGACGGCAATAGTTGAGCAAGATCTGCCAGGTCGTTGAGGAGATTCTCTCGAGCGGTTAATAAAAGTCTTGTAACTTCCTTTTGGATGACTCTCGCATGTTGTATTCTTGTTGTTGAACCAACACATCGTGTTGTCGTTTCCTTTCAAATGCAATAATATTTTTCTTATTACTTTTTCATTTATTCTGTAATTACTTTGTTATTTGTTTGACTTTTTCTAATATTTCTTCAAAAGTTTGTTTATAAAATATTATAGACAAAGTAAACAATATTTTATGACTGTTCGATTACTTGGGAATTTCAGTAATGGAGTGTCGATTTTATGTTCAATTACATTTATCATTATTTTTGTTATATTGATTTAAATTAATTATTGACTTGTGATCTGGAATTTGAGTAAAACTTACGATGTTTAAAAATGCGTTATTGTCTCCATTAGAAGGTGATTGTTTGAACTGAAGCCATGGTTTTCCACTTCTTGGTGCACAGCTTTGAACGTAGTGAAGAATACTTTTTCTGAATAACAATAATAATATTTCTATTCAATTTTAATTATTTATTTAATCATCTTACTTATTCAGAAAATTGAAAAAAACTCAATTGACTTATTTTTGAAAAGATAAATTATATAATAGAGATAATCAACTGTACAAAATACTAACTTTACGAATGGTTGATGAAGAGCTACAAGACAGGCATGGATCGTTATGGACACTGCTGCGAGGTGGAAGTAGTCAAAAAGTACTGGTAAGTGATAGTGAAGCCCCTTAGTTGGTACAAAATTTAACTGCAATGCTCTACAAATAATTCTTTCATTAGACACTCATTATTTGTACAAAGTTTTGAATTTTTTCAAGAGTTCTACATAAAAAGAATAATCTAAAAAAGATAAAAAAAATAAAACAAGAGGTAAAACTGGTCCAATTAAAAGCTCTTACAATTTCAACTTTCAAGATGTTTGTATTGTGTTCTAAAAAAAGTTCATTTACACTTGGTGAATTAGACGACACAGTTCCCATCATACAGACTTTTTAAGCTACAAAAGAAATAGAGCGATGATAAACAACACCAGCAATCAATCATACAAAGTTTTTTGCAATAAAAGTAAAGCGCTTAAGTATATTTATAACAACTGAAACTACAAAGATAAAATGATGAAAAGACAAATTTATACAGTTTGGTGTTGCATGGGTTTTTATTTTATTCAATAAATTTTTCATTCAGAGCTCAACAATTGAAAAAAATTTAGGATATGTGTAAAGATGAATTGAAAGAATTTTTTTATTTGTGATGACTGATAGAAAATAAATGAAAAAATCCGTTGGTTTAAAAATACTCAAATAATTCATAATATAAAATTGAAACTTAACAATTGATGATGGAATTATTTTTAAAAAAATCAGTTCAAAACAATCAAGTAGTTTTTATTGATTAAATTTTGCTATTATATCATGATATAAAGAATAAAGTTGATGCTATTACTGTTATACTGTTGACGACATATATCATCGTTTGTTATCATCACGACAAAGACGTACTTTACTTATAAATAAAGATTTCAAAAACATTTCGAAAAAAAAAAAAATATAAAAGAAATAAGATCCTATAATCTAAGTCTGTACAATGTATCTCTTTACTTAAAGTTGAAATGTGGGTTGCGAATTTAGAGAAAAAAATATTGTTCTCTGAGAAAAACTCACCTAGATGATACACAAGCCATATTTCCTGGTTGGGTGGGTTCGCTGAACCAAAGCTCGACTCCAAGATTGAAGTGAGTTCGCGAAAGCGCTTCTTCGATCTTGTGACTATGTACAAGTACGTGAGCACGAAAGAGGACCGAAGTTCCTAGAGTTACCTCTTCATTTCTGTAGAGGATTTGAAAGCGTTTACTTGCTCCTGGTGCTTCCATGTTGTCTAATGAACGTTTGTCTACTTGAAATAACAATTCATATTTTTCTTATTAATAAATATCTTCATTTACCTCTTCACTTATATGTTTATACTTTAAATAGTTGGTACTATTTGTACAATACTTGCATAGTCATAAAAGTACTCTGCTTAATATTTAAATTTATTTATTTTCGAATAAAACAAAGCTTAGTATCAATAAACGAGATGTTAAGCTGGGTCTATTGTTACATGAAAATTTAACAGTTATTTTCATTAAATAAAATAGTTATTTTAGAGAGATTTAACTTTAGTTGTTTGTTAAATTGGATAAAACTGGTTTTGAAATAATAGATAAATATTTATTTGTAAAAATAATTTGGTATTGATGTTTTTAGTTTACTAAAGCTCATTAAGAAATAATTATTATACTATTGCTGACTTTTAATCAGTTTAAGTAGAATGGAGCTTTTAATATATGACCTGTTTTGTAAGTTCACTGCTTGATAGTTAGATTCAATTGAATGAAATCTAAAGATGTTATTAGTTTTATTTGGAATATCTTTTTTGATAGACTTGTATTGAATTATTACTTATTGAATTAGGATTATGATGCAAGAAACTGCTTCTAAGTGAATGAAAAAAATTTTTTCCTCATAGAAAATTTGTTTTTAAATTTATTCTGAAATCACGTTTAGTATACTTTGGGATCTAATCGCCCGTAAGCTATTTTGTAATACAGGGAAGAAGGTAAATTTTGAATTAAAATCTAATTGCTTAGTTATTTTTTTTTTTCGATATCGTTAACAGAAAATTGAAATACATAAATATTTATTTACATACAAATATTTTTATATAGATATTTTTTAAAGTGAAAAAGTCAAATTTATTTCTTCACATTATAAAATATTTGATGTTAGAAAACCAATTTTTTCATTCAAGAAAATTTTCTTCCACTTTTATAAATTATTTATTGATATAAGCATATTTTTTTAAATTTATTATTGCACCATTTTGAAGATTTTTAAAAGATTTATAGACATTTTATTTTCAAATCACAATAAAGAAATATTTTTATAATAAAAAAGCTTTCAAATGTCTCTTAACAAAATGAAATGATTAATAATAATTTTTTTTTTTCACTGTAAAAAAAAAAAAACTAAATTTGAATAAGAAAAAAATTAACTCACGATTACGAAGCTGGTCTACTTCCACTTTAATAGGCAGTTTTGGAGATACCCTAAGGGCCGTACGAATTTGATAGAACCTTGAAAAATGCAACAACATTAATAAATAGTAGAGCTTAAAGTAGAGCTTCATAGCAAATAAAGGATTAATGAAAATAAAAATAATCTAATACTTTAGTTACTTTCTATTATAATATCCAAAAATACGTTCAACTGTTACAGGAGTTGCCATTAAGTTGCTCTATAATAAAATTTAAAAATAATATTAAATGAAACTTTTTTTTATTTCCATTTCAAATGAACCTTCATTTGCAAATAGTTTTACTCTTTATACATTCTATTAGTTAAAATTTTATCTCTTTTATTGCAAATAAAAAATGTATAAGATAAAAAAAAAAAAAAGTAAAGAGAATAAAAAAATATATTAAGTTTCCGATGAAATATTTACCCGCGTTGAAAGAGATCAACATTGTAGAACTTGCAAAGCTCGAGGGAGAACTCGAGGGTGGCCTGTAAATCGCTCATCGCTTGACGATTTTCTGCGTGAGCCTTTCACCCTTCTTCTGGCCCACTTCCACCCTCTCGTCTCCGTCGTGGTCTTCGTTCTTTTCTTTAACGTCCCCTGTTATTTACTTTCGTCTTTTCCCCTCGAACAATCACTGACAGGCGATCATGGAGGCGCCAGTCTGTACATCATTACTTCTATTAATACGACGACGTCGACGACGACTTACGCAGCTTGATACTTCCGTCTTTGGACGTACTTTTGACATTCCTGACGATTTTTTCATCATATATATTTTCTTTCATTAAGTCTAATCAGTCTGTAAGAAAAATGACTCTTTTGAAAAATCGAGGGAAAAATTTGGTAAGAGAAAGAAAAAGATAATCACTATTATTTATTAACGATTGGAATATAATTTCTTTTTTGAGGGTGAATTGTTTAGTTAATCAATACTTATCATATGAAATATAATATAATTTATTTTTATTCTATTACTAAATTTTAAAAAATAAAAAAAATTTTCAAATCTCGATTTAATAAAATACTTGATCATTGTTTAGTTTAGTTTGCTCATGTCATTATATTAGTCGTAACTAATTATATTAATGTTGAAGAAGATTAACGAGAGGTTGTTAAAAATTTAGCACAAGTTTTTACTGAAAGAAGAACTAAATAACATACTAAAATTTCAAGGAAATCAGTTGTATGCAAGCTAAACTAAACAATTACCAAATATTTAAATACTTATAATTTATAAAAAAGATTAATTAAATAATTTCTAATGTATTAAATTATTTTTTTTTCATTCATCAATAAATGAATACTTGTCTGCCTATTAGTGTACTTGTTCTACTTGGTAAAAAAAAATTTCGAGGTCATGGCCACGCAATTAAATAGTTTTGAAAAAAACTCTCAATACTTAATGTAACAAGAATTAATTGGTTTATTGTAAAGAAAAAAATTTTTAATAATAAAATCATTGATGATTTATTCAAATTAGAGAATAAGTTAGCACAGGACAAACATAAAAAACAAAATAAACTAAATGACACTTACAAAAATGATTCGTTAAAATAATAAAATAATTCAACAAATGAACTTTTATTATGAAGTAAATTTCGTAATTGTTGAGACCTTAAAAAGCTATGAAGCGACACTTGAAAGTTTTGTAAAGAGTCTTTACTAATCGTCGACCCAAAAAGCTTAAAATATGAAAAGAAAAAAGAAGGGCAAGGAGGTGAAGTGAAGTATACACTAGAAGTTTAGGAAAGACGAAAAAGAAGAAAATGAAGAAAATAAAAATAAGTAGGCTACAACGTGCAATTTATATATTACTCAAAAAGAAAGGAAGAGAAAGAAAGACAGTGAACTGATGCTAATGACAAAATGAGGGTCGACGGAATGTAGGGAAAGCATTTTCGTGTAGGCTCAAGTTTGTTATTACTGGCTTGCACTCTCTTGCACTCTACACACTTTTCATCCATATACCTATCTTACTGTTAGTCTACTAGATGAAAATAAGGAGACAAGAATATTGCATAGAGATCTAGAGATAAATATGTTATACACTCTAGTACGAAAATACAGTGGTATTCAAAGCACTAGCCAAGAAATTATAATTCACTTCAAGTTAGTTTTTATTTATTTACTCTTACAACCATCACGTTCTTTTGAAAGTTTTATTTTGTAAATAAAACCAACATTTTTCCCAACACTCACACCCTCAACAACAGAATAACCTCGATTTAACTCTAAACTAGAGTTGTCAAGAATCCAAGTAGGGAGTACTAAAGTGGTATTATCATATAGTCATGGCCCAGCCACTTCCTACAACTAGTCCAATCATAACTATGGTGACCAATGATGGGTCCATTCTATAATCCTGTTTGGGATATTTGCTAATTCCTAGGTAGCATTTCAATATGATAATATATCCAATTAATTAAAAAAATATTAGTGTAAAAGCAAATTCAAAGTATAGCTGTAGTAGATCACAACAATCCTTATATTTATACTAATGATTTAGATAGCTATTAAAACTATCTAGATAGCTGTCACAACTTTCTTAATCATATAAGCAAATGAAGTATTGCTATAGTAGCAATACCTTGGATATTAAAGATCAGATAATTGATTTAAGGTGCGTAGTATCGTTTCTAGGACTATAAATTGTTTTCAGGGTAAATAATTTGTTAATTAGGATATTTTGCAGTTCATTCTCCTAACAATTTTATTAAACATTACAATTGTAGTATTTATTATTCATTTTTGTATAGTTTACCATTTTGATTCAGAATAAATTTTTTGAAGAAACAATTGTAACGTTTCAATCAATTGTAACGTATAGATAAATTACTAAATGGTTTTGGTCTTATGCTTATTGATTCTTCCTATCTTGAACTTGAACTTTGATGAGTTCTATATCAAGCAAAGAGTCTGAAAAACAAGTGGATCATCAAAATTTCTAAGACCCAATTGAAATAGTTACCCAAGTATGGATTTGATTACACTTTTTCATATCACATCATATTAAAGTATTCCCTAATTAGTCTTCAATTACTCTTCTACTTTCACTCAATATACATTATTGCTACTAGGACTAACAGAGTCAAAGAGATTTCAAGAAATATCTCTAGAATGTTTACACCTCAGATGACAGATTATCAACTTCTTTCAAGTATACGTTGTCATGGCAATCTAGATTTGTTGATTACTGTTTAATAATAAATATATATTGAATGAAAAATATTTAATTGTAAAAATTTCATGTTGTAGAGAATTTTTTCAAAGCTTCCGCATTTAATTAGAGATTTGCAATCTTTTTTACCAGTAAAAAAGAAATAGAAAAGAGATTTCTTAATTTTTAATAAACTTTAAAAGTATCTGTGAAATAAGATTATAAGAAAAAAGAATAAAAAACAAGTTCATCATTTAAATCTTTGTACGTGTCTCTTTGAAAAACGTTTTTGAAAATTTTTCTGTCTTTCGTTGATTCAGTTAATAATAATCAAAACTCATACAAATAATTCACTACCTTTGATCTAACAATTTTATTACTCCCCACAAATTACTCAACAATTATTATTTATCATTGTTATATTTTTTTTCTTCTATTTATACTTATTATATTTTAAATAAAAAAATTTTTTTCTTTTAATTAATAATAAAAAATTTGATGATAATCAAATTAATTCTTGTTGTTCGAATAATTCCTAAACGATATCTTCTAAAATTTCCAAGTCTGTCTGTAAGTTTTATTCTTTGATATCTTTAGAATACAAAGCTGATGTTTTTTTTTTCCTTTCGGAATCCCTAGTGTGTTTCGCCCTTGTTTATTTCTTCGGTTTATTTTCCTTTTCATCCTTTTTTTCAAACTCTCATCTTTTCTCTTGTTTCTTCCTTCACTCCTTTTCCTGTATTTTATCCACATGCAATCATACAGTACACTTTTTTATGTGAGTTTTCGCATAGAAAACGAAATAGAAAAAGACAAGAGATAGAGATACACAGAAATAAACATTTGAGAGTTTCTCTTATACTCTCAGAAGTTTATTTCACTCTTCACGACAGAGTAAGAGGACCAGTAGGGAGTGATTGGCCTCTGGCGAATTTATTTTGAGATGAGCTTGCCTCGTAAACTTGTCTCTAAGAGAATTACAGATGTTGTAACCTTGGAATTTGAAATTTTGCTTCTTATGTAATTAAATTTTGTACTGCTGTGCATCTAACTTAAACAAGCAATCGAATATTTTGATCATTTTTAACAACTCTTGTTACTTTGGAAGACTTCAAAAAGATTTATTGGCAATTATTAGCAATTTATTTTTGTTAAGCAAAAATAAATTTTTATTTATTATTCAAAATAGTTTAACAAATAGTCAATAATTGCCAAACCAAATGAAAGAACATGATGGTGATAAAAACACAATAAAGATGAATAATAAAATTATTTGTTAAAAAAAATATCATTTTTATATCATTATTATTAATTATCATTTCAATTATTATGAATAATATCTACGAGTGTACATGACACAGGCTTTCATGAAATCTGATGATAAAAGCTTAAATCTATTATGCATAATTTATTTTTATTTAAATTAATAGAAAATAATCGATACATTTAGTGAATAAATCTTTTCCAATAAAATTAAACAATAAACAAAGACTATTTAAAAAATAGATTAATAATATTCTCTGACATGTTTAAATACTTATTGTTATTTATTCGATCGAAATGTTTTTTTTTGAAAAATTGTCAAAAACAATTGATATTTCGAAAATAATAATCTAACTTCATGTCAATTAGTGAAGTTTGAAAAAAAAAAAAATCTAAAATATGTCAAATCCAGTAGAGCTTGCAGATAAACATGTGGAGAACAGTAATTTATAAAAAAAAATAATAAAAAATTTACATATTTACAATAATACATGTTTAATGATATTTATTGTATTTTTTAAATTTTCTAATAAATATTCTCATTGAAAATTATGAAATTATTTTCAATAATCATTCGTTTAAGATATAGAATTATCTCATATTACAATTAATTCATATTGAAAGAAAATAAATGAAATCAGTGAATTCATTTCAATCACAAAAATTCAACATCATTTCAGGTTTCTAGTCTTGTAAAAGAATTAAATAAAAATATTATCCAGAAAGCCTATCAATTTCCATAGCTATTAAATAGGTGTTAATGAAAATTAAGAGAAAGTGTTGAAGCACTTCATCTATAAACTCAAGAGAAAAAAATCAATGTAAAGTTTGAAATCGACGAGAAAGTAGTGACAATATGTATTTGGTCAGACGTCTAGACATTCATATCCGGTAGGAAACGCGAGTATTTGAAGGGAGGATTAATATGAATGCTTTCTCTGATAGCACCAGCTCACCCTTATAACTTAAAGTTCAATATAAATTCAACGTATTTTCAATTTCAATTTCTAGACATTCGTGCTAACATCAGAAACATATGAGGCTGTATAAATTCTTACGATTTTACGCCTCTTCAAAGTGATTTATTACCTTGAATAAATTATTTTTTGCAACTCTGTGCCACGCATCGTTATGCGGTCAAAGACTTATTACAATCTCTTATCTGTAATCATCTAATGATAAGAGAACACGTAAGTTTATAGCCTTCTTTGTTTTCAACGATAAAACACTTTCGTTGCTCAATAAACTGCTAGGGAGTGCGTGCCAGATTTTTTTTCCTTTACATACTTAGAACCTTAATAAAGACCTTTGTCACGAAAATAACTTAATGAAATGAAGAAAAACTTCTTCATGACATTCGGATTGAAACTTTTATTTTATTTCATCAAATAATTTAAAAGTTATTAAAATTTCATCTTATTTTTCTTCACTTCACCTTTTATATATTTATTTAATTAATATATTTGCTTAGCTATTAAAATTTAAATTTTGGCAGACTTGACGATGTTATAATTGAAATATTCTCAAAGTTGTTTTTAAAATTTACTTTTAAGTTATACTTGTAATGTTGATTATTTAAAAAGTTAATCAATTAGTGAATTAAAGTTTTACAGCTCTTCTCTCAAATTTCAAAAGGATTAGATATTTTCAATATGAAAAAAAGTTTTTTTAGTTAAAATCACTAAGCTTTTTCAAATTTCAGTTAGCAATATTTTTTAAAAATTACTTGAAAGAAAAAACAACGTAATTAAATTAAATTTTTTTTTTGTTTTAATCTGTTTGAAATAAATGAGTATTTGGAAAAATATTCAGCTAAAATTAACAACAAAAAGGGTAAAATAATATTAGATTATGAATTTAAAACCAACTGAGTAAATTCAAATATAACCTGAGATATTTTTTCATTCATTATCCTGCTGTACGACAATAAATAAAATTATTATAAACGTTAAAAATAATGAATAAAACATAAGAATAAAGTTTCCATAAATGTCACTCGTATATTCTTTTATAACCCCACCATGTAAGTGAAGAAATAACTCAAAAATTAGCTATGGATAAAAAACAATTACAGTTATTATACAATATTATGACTATAATGTTAAAGATGATATTCAATATAAACCCATGGACATTTATTGTTTCTATATTTTTAATCATAAAACGTATCTATTAAATATTTAATGTTTCTTTTGTTATATTTCAGGAACATCTGAGAGTGAAATAAAAATGAAGGGATCTAGGACACCCTTATGTTGAATAGGTCATGAAACCATTTCTATTTATTCATTGACGATGAAATGAGAGAGAAAAGTGGAGAGGAAATGTACGTAGAGGACTCTAAGGCTCTTTAGGATACAAAGATAAGGTAGATATATCGATCAATATCGACAAAGTTTAAGAGAGATATCTAAAAGAATCGATAATTTTTCTTTTCCTTTTGCTTACTCTCTACTCTTGAAGGAGTTGAGAGCCTGAAGTCTAGACTACGTTAGAATGGTCGTCTCGGTTAGCTAGTTTAGATATCATGATACTAGAAATCGTTATATGATCCGATAGAAGAATAAAAGCGATAGAAAAGAAAAATGGTAAGTAAAATAGTACGATGAATATATATTTTATATTCTATTCCTTTTCTGGTTACTCTGCTCTGCTTCCAAAGTAGCTTGTTGTTTTTTTCATTTTGATACCAACATTCATTTTATCTCTTATTGATTTTTAAAATCTAACCATTGCTCTCAAGTCTTCATCATCTTCATCTTTTTTTACTTCTAATCATCAAGATCCAGCTGTAGCAAAATCACTTTTCTATATGATAGCTATCCTATCTTTTTATGAAAACTCCATCAATGATTCAAGTACCAAAGTATTGATAAAATACTAAAATTTTAGAAAAGCTGTTTTATAAGATAATGAAGATCTTTATATTAATACTAATTAATAAAGTTGCCAAAATTTTTATTTTATAAATAAAAATCAATGAATCAAAATAATGACAAACTAAGAATGGAATAAATTAATGATGATTATTTGATAAAATACATTATATTAAAGAAAAATATTATTCTTTTATTTGACAAAAAAAAGCAAGCATGTAGAGAAAAGAATGTAATGAAATGAGAATTAAGATAGATCAAAGAATTTTTTGTTCGAAGCATTTAAAATTTTATTTACTCCAATATCTCTACTTAAAATAATCCTTTGGATGATATCCAGATAATCAGAGAAATATTACATTCATTTCAGTTGTTTGTTAAAAAAAATTAATTTCATCAGATTTATTTCAATAATATTACTCTGATAGATAATTAAATATATTATAAATTATCAAGAAAAAAGAATATAAAATAAAATCACTGAAATATAGGTTTGTCAGTAATTAAATTTAAATAATATCAATTAAACCTCTGATAAACGAATAGTTTAATTATATTGTCTGTGTCTTTAGATATTCAACACTAATTCACATTCAGTTCTCACAATTAATTTGAATTTTCAGTACAGTATATGAATATAGTTGAATTTAAATAGTCTAATAAATCAGGTATCAGTTATTAAGTAGTTTATGTCAATATATGAGATACTGAGACAGAGTTATTTAATCTTCAGAAATCAAATCTTCATTTATATAACTTGATTTTTTTTTAACAAAATATTATTTTCTTCAATATTAGTAGAAATTTTATAACATTTGATTGCTTTTAATATTTTATAATAAATATTTCAGTATAAAAAAAATATATCCTATCATGAAATTAATACTTGAATAATATTACAGAGTCTTCATTCAACTCTCCAGAAGTACGTTGAAATTAATCTTACATCATTTAATTATATTTTTTTATTGTCCAGTATTGTCTATTTTTAGTTTTAAACACACAAGTCATTTAAAACATTCAATCTTCTAAAAAATCCAATTTACAAGATTATTAAAAAAATAAATGATAGAACTTATTTATTTATAATTATTTTTAAATTTTGAAAAAATAATTTATATTTTATTTGGAACAAAAAATTTATTGTTAATGTTTTCATTTAATCTTGATAAAATAAGACCATTCAAAAGATTTTTTTTTTTTTATTAAATCTTAAAAAAAAAGTTTTGTTATTTTTAAATATTTCATATTTGTATCTCTGTGTATGTAAATTATTTTTAAAAAAATTATAAATGCATTTAATTGTAAGAATTTCATGGAGGTTCATCTTTTAACACTAAAGTTTATCATAACAATTTTCTACCCTTGTTTATTCACTCTGAAAATGAAAGAATATTCAATAAAGTAAAAGAGAAAGCAATAAAATTCATAATGCGAAAGTAAAATTAAAAAAAAAAAAGCACAATGACCCTTCATGAAAATACTGAAAGTTTGTTGGAAACGGAATAACGTCACTTTGCTACACTAATGTAATCTATATATGTAAAAAATGAATGAAAAAGAAAGAAAATAGGGTAGACTAAGGGTGATGTAACTGTAAAATGTAGACATTGTATAGGCTGAAGTAAAAGGTCACGCCCCATCTCGCTAGCCTAACGAATATTTCAAGCAACTCAAGCTAAAATGTTTGCGCGTCGCCAGGTCGACCCAATTAACTCATTGGCCTTATCTACGATTACGTGTGATCCCTTAGCAAATTGAGTTGATGACTAATTCAAAATAATGTTACAATTCTCATTGGAGATTCATAAATTTTATTTAATTACATATTCACAAAGAAATAATTTTTTTAATGAATATTCACACTCAATAAAAGTTAATAATATTCCTGATGTGACACTCCAAAAGATTAAAAAATCATTCCTCTATAAATGTATTCAAGAAATGAAATGATCTAAAATGGATGCTTTATGTTAGTTTAATAAAATAAAAAGTGTTCTGGAAAGAATAGAATAATTAATGGAAATATCATGCCTGATCTTCATTAGGCAAGTCCAAATCAGTTTGATTATAAAAATAACAAAAATTATTTACATGATATCCTACACCAATGTAAGAACTACTACGATTTTATGTTGATAAGAAAATAAATTACGTCAGCTCCAGGAAATTGATAAAACAAAAAAAGAAGAAATTAATTCTGAAAACTTATTACTACTAACAACTTTAAATGATTAAGTTATACTACTGCTATATACAAACAATCAAAAACTGTCATTCATCAATAAATAACGGAACTCGTTTATCTTGAAACCGTAATAATGGTGGGTTCGTTATACAGATTTTAGCTCGAGTAATTATTATTTATAATTAATAAAATATGTGGTCATCCATTTTTTAATATATTTATTTTTTAACTGAAGGTCCTGGATGTGGTATCAAACACAGTTGAATTATTTGAACATACTTTTTAGACTTTAATTAAAAGACTTTTTTTTTAGATAAAATATCTAATTTATTTACATGATAAATTATTATGCAATTTAGGTTTTTCTGTGCATGATATTAAAACTTGGTTAATTTTAATACTTGATCATAACTCGAACATTCAAATGTTCTTTGAAGATAGGAGTGAATATTACTATTTTTATAACAATAAATTACTAGAGATATCAAACTCCATGAAAAAGTTCTTCTTTCTAACAGGATGATGCTGAAGTGGGAAGAACATTGATTCAGATCAAAAAAGTTGATACTTGATTGAATCATATCAGTTCTAGCCACCTTAAAACAGATCCAATTTCCACTTCAATTTATCCCGACTTGATAAAAATATTTTTGTCGAAACAGACTCAAGATCATATTCATTAGATTTGATATGATATCAGATTCAAATCTGCTAGATCCAATCCAATTGGATTGGATCAAATGTTACACTTAGCAGAGGATGATTAGATCCAATTGAATCTGATAAAAGATTATCCTGAATCTCATTGAATATAGTTAAATCCAATTTCATTAAATTATATTCTAAATCTAATCATTTCATAGGGTCAGATCAATTGAAAGAAGCTTATAGGATTATTTTTAAAAAATATAATATTCCATTACTTTCATCAGATGGAGACTTTTTTGAATCGTAGAACAAAACTATTCATTGAATAAAATAATCAAACAGGTTCCAATTTATAAGCTTAACTGATTTTTATTGCTTCCTCTTAGATTTTTATAACTAGTCAATAATTAATAATCATCCTCTAATTCATTTTTAGGAAATATATTCCATGAATTCTTCAACAATTTTTCCAACAAATAAGTAATCTAATTAATTGAATATAATAAGACGATAACAGATAACGATAGAGAATTAGCCTGCACTAAAATCACTTGACTTATTCTTTTTTACAACAAGATTAACGTTCACTTGAGAGCAAAAGGAATGATAATAGAGTAGAAGAATAAAATAAACTAAAAAAAGGTGTCGAATACATTCTAAATGGTATATGACTCATAACTATCGACGCTGTCATATTTTTCACCCTCGCTTTTTAGCCCTGAAGCAAAATATAATCACCAAGGAATCCTGTCAGAGTTTTGCTTGAGTCGCATGAAAAGCTGTCATTTTACTTTCCCGGCAACGATCATTTCCGGCAGAATGGATAGGACCGTGTGTTACATTTATTCTAGTGCAACTTATCCCGCTTCTCTCTGGAACTCATCTCTATAGATGAACGCATCGATCGACCAAGAGATTATCCAACCTTGCAAATTGCGAGTTCCGGTCTCGTGGGTTTAATACGAACACGATCAGGATGACCTGACCAAGCTGGAAGATGATGATAGAAAAAAAGGGTTTGTTTGATTGAATATTAATCAGGCTCAGATATACCTAATGAACGATCAAAGATATTTCATTTATCTTTCATCATTTTTTTTTTTTTCATTTTTCTTTTCCCCTAGATGATTTAAAAATCAATGTTGATAAGTCTTGGTTCAATGAGAAAATAGGTCACTGATGAGTTTATGAATATTTTTTTCGTTCGTTTTTCTTCCTCATTTTCTTGTCTCCTCTTTTTTTATTCACAGGAGATTAGATTACGAGATAATGTCAATCCGTCCAACTGTGTTGTCATTATCTATTCTATCTACTCTACGATTAAAAGCTCTTAGGTTAGAATTTTTCCATGATACTAGTTTAATTGATCTGTAAATAGATATACTTCATAGCCAAAAAAAAGTAGAATTGGTTATGATTTTTGTTGGGGTAATAAAAGAATTTGATTATTTGTTTAATAGACTGGAGAATGACAAGCGTTTGATAGAAAAGCCGATTATTTTGATAGTAAGGTCAAAGGATGTGTTATAAACAAATTAATGATGAATATGGGTAGAATGATTGAATCATTTCATTTTCATAACTAATGAAGAGTGATTAATTATAAATTACATCATATTGATTGAATAGAAATTTTTGAAAGCCACCTTAATTAGAGAATTTCATTGGAATAATGGTTTTTTTTTTAGCAAAGGAAAATTGAAGTTCGCTATTTCCATTAGAACATTAATGTGTTTGGTAGCCGGAGAAGAAAACAAGTTATATATACTTGTGTAATTAATATTTTATCATGTTTCATTACTTTGAGTTGTCTAAAGTTGCTTTGATAAAACATAAAAAGTCATTCGATTATTCATAGCGAGGAGTATCAAAATTTCACCATTTGAATTTTTCATGAAGAATATTATTTACTTTGCTCTCTCGTTTTCATCAATAATAAGAGATAGAAAATTTTTCTGTTAGCTGAGATCAATTTTCAGTAAATGGAAATTTCACGCTGAAATTCCTTCTGTCCTCCAGTTCAATAAATGATCATCAACAATCTTTTACTTTCCAATGACTTTTACCTTCCCTAAATATCACTCGAAAAAATAAAACACCATCAAAAGTAATTCCTCCCAATGTATGTATACCTCTCCTCACTAGCATATCTGGGTTATTTTACACCCTAAGGGTGGCATTTAAACTCAACCTCTTTCACGCCTATCACTCACACCTTTTCAAATTTACTACTGTCACACTCTAAATTCCATTCAATATCATCCCCTCATTCACATTCTAATCAACTAAATATATTGTTATGACTTCAAAAACATAATAAATCCTAGACGAGAAAATGACGAATTTTTTCATTCTAAATAGATATAAATTCATTCTTTGATAATTAGATTATTTGGTGAGTAAAATATAAGTTAGACTGAACTTTAGCGACACAAAAAAGTGACGGAAGGCCAAACGACCGATCGAAAGTTCGCCCCGCCTGCTTATAGGGTGTATGGGGGTAGTTTTTACTCTTTCTATCTTTTTCTTACTCTTTAAAGCACCCACAACTCACCCCCCCCCCCCTAACTAATATTACCCAAAAACTGTAACGCTTTCCTGCAATGACATTATTGCATCGTGCTTGGGGCAAAGATGACGTTTCACGTCCACTCTCAAACACTCCCTTTATACTATACTCTCATTCCCTAGTAGCCTAGTGTGACCTCGCGACCTCGAAATGTCTTTTCTGTACTTAAAGCACGAGCTCTTACTTTAGCATCTTCATTTTCAATGCAATCATTAACTAACAGATTTGATTCATTTTTTTTTTTTTTTTTTTTTGATAGAATCAATTTTTTTTTTTCACTTCTAACTTTATTTACCTATTCTTTCAATTACTTTTTTTTTATTTTCCGCTTCTTAATCAGCACTTTCGGTTATTCTCCACTTGTTTTTATAATTTACTGAATTTTCATCAACGTAATCCATCGTCAGGCGTGTCCTTTTAAATGTTGTTAAGAATTTACAGCTGTAAGTAGCTTACTGAATTGATTTTTCCACTTCCTTCAAGTATTTATTTTATCTATCACATCACTTTATTATCATTTTGATATTTATTTTAATAAATGCATTGTTAGTTTGTCAACACTTTATAACGATAAAGTCATGAATGATGGTATTAAACAGACGTTCACAAAAGCTGGGGCACGAGTAAGTACCTCGATCGCGCGCGAGTGTACTTGGACCTTTGCCTCGCGGCTTTGTCTAAATGATTATGGCGCATGCGCAATTAAAACTCACTAACCCCACCTAGTCCAACACAATTACAAGTTCATAGAGGTGTATAGGTAAGCAATAAAATAAATTTTTTATATTTTTTTTGTCGACTTTTTGAGATTTTTTTTAAATTCCTTTTTTTATATGAAATGTGCTCTCTAGTGAAAAATAAATGACATACTATTGAAAATATTATTGTTTACATAAAAAAGATTTATTAATCAACGTATAACATTGTTGTTTTTATAAATGAGTATTTATTTAAAGTTAATAAGTTAATTATAATTTTTATTAATTGTATTATATAATTTGATAAGTGAATTAAATGATTGTAATCAAGTACTGATTTTATCATTTTCTCTCTTTACAGAATATTGGGATTTTTGAGGATAAACTTTTTAAAAAGTTTTTTTAAGCTTCTCGATCTCTAAGCTTTAAGGTTTAAGCTTTAAGTGATAGATTATTATCGTCTATTCTCTACGAGATAACCATGTCTTTGGATTAACGATTGTAATGGTATCGATTTCTTCGGGGCTGAAGCCCTTTGCTAACATTCTTGGGACAATGTTTATGAGGATGTGAGAATAACCATGACCACCGTATCGAATCTGAAATAATGCAATTTATTATTAACAAAAAATCAATTAGTGTTGATTAATCTATTAATAATGATCAATTCATTTTCTAGTCTTTCTCATTAATATTTTTGACATTATTTCAATTTATATACTACTTTTCTATTAATCATTTAACTATTTGAGGTTTGTTTGTAGTATTTTGTGTGGATGATAATATTTTTTAGAAAAAAATCCACATGTTTATGACAGCTGCATTTTTTATACAGAAGTAAAATATAATAAGTTTGTTTTATCCTTGCAAATCAATCAATAGTTAGACTTGAAGTTTTTAAAGGTTTAATAATTGAAAAATCTAGTAAAGAGATCTTTTTTAAAGAAAAAAAAATCAAACTTCAGAATTAGAAAATACATTGTTTTGATAGAATTATTAATTCTCTTGTTAATCTTGCAAAAGTTACTGCAGTTGAAGTTATTCAACCATTTATTTGTTTCAACTTGTTTTTCATAGAAATGTGATTTAAATATCTTTTCATCTGCAGCAGTTTTTTTTTTTTTTTTTATTTAAATCGATAAAAACTAGAATAACTCTAATTGTTAAAAAATGAGTATACTATTAATAATAATAAAAAATCTAATCTATTCAAAATCAATTTAATTTTTTAAATACCAAGTTTTTATGAAATTTTTCACGCCAGTCAGTGTGTTTATTTTGTCAGTTTTAACAAATCCATCTTGAATAAATAGTGCAATATTTTAAATTACTATTAAAATAAAACTATCCATAGTATTATTCAGTCCTATTATAAATTCATATATAGGATAAGTAATCATGACTAATCCTTTTACAAGAAGCTTCCGTCATTTCAGATAAAGGTAAAATTTTTGGTTTTATCATTATTATTTTATTTTACAAACCAGACGGTGCTTAGTGTGAATATCATGACTCATCAGTATTTGTTCAATTCCTCTATCTTCCTTAATCCAATTAATTCTTTGAAGTCTCTGAGCATCAGAAGGCATGTCTGTTTTCTCATCGAGTTGATAATAAGAGCATTCAGTACCGAATAAGTCGAACTGACAGTAACTTTTGAGCTTAGCGAATTCCAATAATTCAGCTTTCTCCGGGATTGATCCTATTCAAAAAGATTATCAATTAAAATTAACTTTAATAAAAGTAATATCCTATATGTTATATTCTATATTTAACTGTCTAGATGTGACATAATAGTTTTCCGAGGATCTCCACCAGCTTCAAGAAATATTCTCATGATTTCAAATGGTGCTCGTGGGTTCCTTCCAGGATGGAATGAAATAGGAGATCCAAGATGTTCTTGGACTTGAGCTGCAGAACGAATAGCTCTCTTTTCGAAGTCTAAAACAGAAAATATATTATTTACTTGATAAGAATGTGAATGGGGGGATGATATTGAATGGAATTTAGAGTGTGACAGTAGTAAATTTGAAAAGGTGTGAGTGATAGGCGTGAAAGAGGTTGAGTTTAAATGCCACCCTTAGGGTGTAAAATAACCCAGATATGCTAGTGAGGAGAGGTATACATACATTGGGAGGAATTACTTTTGATGGTGTTTTATTTTTTCGAGTGATATTTAGGGAAGGTAAAAGTCATTGGAAAGTAAAAGATTGTTGATGATCATTTATTGGACTGGAGGAAATATTAATTACACAAGTATATATAACTTGTTTTCTTCTCTTGCTACCAAACACATTAATGTTCTAATGGAAATAGCGAACTTTAATCTTTTTTTCAATTACCAGTAATTGGCCAAGAACTTCCAACTTCTCCAATAAATCCTGCCTTGACTTCAGGAAATTCTTCACATCCTTGAGTCAACTCTTTCATCACTAAATCATACATCTTCTCTTCACTCATTATAAGAACTGACATATTTTGGACTGCTTCAACATAATGTCCTGTGGAAAAATTTTTATTATTTATTCTGAACAAATTTTATATTAATTTACAAATAACTCAAGCTGATAAAAAATATTTTATATTACAGTTTCTTCTTTTCAATTTCATTTCACTGATTTCATTGTTAATTTTTCGGTTAAATTCTTAAGCAGATTTATTTCCGTTGAATCCAAGTGAAGAATTAAAGAAAAGAAGGGTTTATTTTACTCTATAGAAACATTAAAGAAATAATAAGATTCAAAAAATCTTTTTTTAAATTTTTTATTATAGAATGAATTTTATTATCTTTTAATAGATGTTATTAAAAATTTATTTACACATCTAGAAAATATTTAAACTCGAACATGCCTAATCATTTATAAACATTGAATAATTCCTCAATCAACAGACTTTATAATATTTATATACTGATGAACTTACCTGTTCCGATGATAATATTTACTCCAGTCTCCTCACTAACTTTCTTTGAAAATGGAATATTTCTTTTGATTCCATGACTAGTATTTTCAACGATTGTTTCACCTCCAAACTTTTTAAACATTTTCACGTCTTCTAACACAGCTGTTAAAGTATCATCATCATTGAAATTAACGTTATATGAATTACTGTAAGGATACTGTTTTACAAGTCCCACATTAGTTAGATCAATTTTTTTGCTTTGGAAATAGTTTTCCAATAATTTCGGTGGAGGAATGTAAAATTTGTTGAAGTCTAAAGCCAGGTGTTCATGAGTTAGAGTTTTCCCTAGTTGAGAAACTCTTGTTGGCCCAAGAACTGAAACGAATTAATAATTAATCATTTTTTAATGAGTTGAATTATTCCACCCACCTGTTTCCACGCTTGTGGTATCCATTTTGATTGTTTGCTAATTCGTCCCAACGAATTCGAAAGTAGAGTATGACTTTAAACCTCGTTATCAGCTGATAACGACAGCAGATTCAGGCAGCCTTTGAAAAAAAATTTATATACTTTATATAT
This sequence comes from Chelonus formosanus, assembly GCA_028641665.1. Lineage (NCBI taxonomy): Eukaryota > Metazoa > Arthropoda > Insecta > Hymenoptera > Braconidae > Chelonus > Chelonus formosanus. The sequence continues at coordinate 360,819 of CM054002.1, forward strand.
TTACATAACACAAACTTAACTGCCTTGATAAATTATTTATTGATCAATATATGTATAATTTAGTAAAGAAAATGTACTGGTTGATGTTAAAATTGCGTAAACGATTCAATCTACGATTATATTTCTTGCATAAAATTATTTAAATCATTGGTAACCTCACTGAAAAACGCTCAGTACATAAAAACTAATGAAAGGGAAAAAAATGCAAGTAAAATGCATTTTTTATTCGTTTATTTATTATGTATATTTTCACCGAAATTTCACGGTCATGTGAAAGTCCAGTATTTTATTGAATAATTTAATGACGTGTCTATACTTTTATTTTTAAATTCTATGCTTGGTTTACTGTCGATTCGCTTTACTTGATTTGAATAATTCAGTCGTATATTAATTTCTTTTCAATTAATAATAATAATAATAACATTTATAATTATAATTGTAATAATAATAATAATATTAATTATTTTTGAATATTTATTTGCTTTCTGCTGGTTAACATAAACGATCGACAACGCGAATCCAATTGCACTCTGATATATTTAATTTTTATACGGCTTCTTCAACAGCCCAGACATATTTAGCAATATCTTAAATAACTAATTATTAATTATTATTATTATTATAATAACCGTAACAATAAAATATTACTAATAATAATTTACATTTACACAGGACTCATATCTTTTCCTTTTTTTTCCAAGCCACATTTTAATTTAAAAATCCATCACTTAATTACTACTATTATTAGTTTAAATAATATAATTAATATGAATAATATTTATGTATTTTGTTGATGGAATTGCAAAAAAAGGAAAAAATTTTATAACGTATAAAATATACAGAACACACAACGTACAATTATCAAAGGAAATAAATCGCGAAACAGTCTTGAACAATTCGCAATCATTTAAACAATACTCTTGCATAAAAGTCTAACTCGTTTCACTCTTTTGTTTCTATTGTTTCAATCAAACATAAACGATTTTGAATATTAAAAAAATTTATCCTATAACTAAATTATTACTCAAAGTTCTAATTAGTTATTTAGTTTAATTTTAAGTCCAACTTGCGACTATTTAATTTAAAAATTAGTTCAATAATGAATCTTTTTTACGATTATTTAGATGACAGAAGATTACATTAATACGGGTTTTAATTTTTTTTTTTGCCGTTATGAATTTATAGTTGTTTATAAATATTTTTTTTTATTAGTGGATTCGTCGATGACGGTGTCGCCGTTGAAGTTGTCGTCGGATGTAGTGACGTGTTGCCGAATTAAACTGAGTTGTAAAAGAATTATTTATTCGACTTATTCGAAGTCTTCATAAACTATCATCGCTATCATCCGCATGAGCTTCCATACTAACAGTTCTCGAGAGTCCACTTCCTTCACCTGTTAATTCTCGCGTTGTTTCGCTTTCTTGTTCTGTCATACTGTTATTTAAAGGTTCATTTCCTACAAATAAAATTATCAGCATTTTTTACTCTGCTTTTTATTCATTTCAAAATATATGAAATTAATTGATGAAGATTTTTTACCTGATTGCGTTACTGGTGTTTCTTCGTCTCCTTGGCCAGGACTTAATATAGCTTCTTTTATTTGACTATTGACACCTTTGGGATCTAAGTCTGTTGCCCAACTAAAGTACATCAAAGCTAAATGAGTATTACCTAATTTTTTATGAATCTGAAAAAAAGAAAATCATCTCTAAATAACAGAAATTATTGTTCAATAATATACTAACATTGTAATAGTCATTCATTAATGTTTTTCATTAAAAGAAGTACAATTAAGAAATAATAAAAAAGAATAGATACCTTTCCTATTGAATAATAGACTAGAGACTCTTTGGGAGCAATGTTCTTTAGCTCTTCGAATTCTTTTAGCGCATCGGCGTATCGTCCAATAGAGAAGTTAATACTAGCTCTATGAAACTTGCAGAGAGTATCATTTGGAGCATTAGCAATAGCAGTACTAAGAGTTCGTAGCGCTTGATCAGTTTTCTTAAGAGCATGTTGAACAACACCAATGTGGCACATAATAGCAGAATGATAAGGATTGATTTGAAGAGCACGTTTAAAGTGTACTTCAGCTAGGCTATATTGCTCTTGTTTCGAAAAAATGGTCCCTAGACCAAACCAAGCATTGTAATGCCTTGGATCAAGTCTTATAGCATTTCTGAACGCTGTTATCGCTTTATCAAGCTCCTCTGTCATCACGTACTCGTGTCCAAGTAGAGTATAAGCATACGGAAAGCTTGGATCTACTTGGATAGCACGTTGGAAGAATTTTATCGCTGTCTCGTGTTCAGTTTGTGCTGAGAAAAGATTTCCGGTAGCACACCAAGCGGCTGGTGAATTTCTATCTTCAGAAACAAGTTCTTGAGCCAATGTTGAAAGCTGAACCTCAGAATGTAAATGCCATAGAACCGTACTGTAGATTTCCATCAGATCCATTCGTTGTGGTTCCAGTTGTCTAACTTCCGCAAAGAAGCTTGCAGATGTCTTATAATCATTCATCTCAAAATGAGCTTTTGCCAGCATCGATAATACCCAACCAGTGGTGTAATGATGCTCTGGTAAAACTGAAAGAATTTCTACTGCTTGTGAACAGTTAAATTGACTCAAATGTTGATAAGCCATGCCAAGGTCTCGCAAAAGAGACATTAATCCTTCAGTACATTGTTTTTGAAACATTACAGCACAGTGTGTCGCATTGGTCTGATTTAATGCATTAGTTGTTGCTACCATTTTTTCTGAAGTTATTGTCTCACTTTTCTCTTTCTCATTTCTATTTCGTTCATTCAATTCGTTAAATGAGGTCTTGTTTAAATTAGTCTTTGATAAACGGGCTTTGGTTTTGCGTGACGGCGACTTTGGCGTCACAAATTTATTTCTATTCGGAGATTTATTGTTTTCCTAAAAAATATCATTGTTTATAAATCATGTTAAAGTATATACTTTGGAATTTGGAAATGTGTTACCTTAACTGAATAACTGTGGCTAAAAAGTCGAGAAGATCGTCGAACATTTGTATTTTGAAGCGCTGGTGGTGTTGGAGTTGGTGTCGTTGGAGTAACGGTTACAATATTGGCAGTATTACTAGTATTTCCAGACTGAGAAAAAACTGGTTTTCCTTGCTGCAGTGGAGTATCTTTTCTAGACATTAATTGCTAAAAAGAAACACAAGCTAATTACTTTTCTGAGTAATTTTTTATTACATTTTTTTCTTATCAATACGACCTTTCAAAGATTTTTGAATTCAAAAAGTGACAAAATAAAATAGAAAAAAAAAAAAAAAAACTTACGCCTACATGAGCACGAAAACTGCTTACTCTCTTGGCTAAGCTTTTTTGATCATTCGCCTCTGTGAGAGTGACATGTGAAGGAATAACAGCAGGTTCTGGAGTGTTATTATCCAATGGAAGAATTCCAAAACTTGGTGTTAAAGGACTTAAAGAATTACTAAACATACTTCTATATCTGGGAGGTTTTCCACGGGGAGATATCGTTGGTGGATTTGTATACAAAATTGATTGTGGCTGTGGTGTTTCTTCTATTGAGTACAATCGAATAGTTGGCGTTGTACCGTTTACAATAACAGCTTGCGTTGGAGTTCTAAAAAAATTAATTAACTATTATTAAAAAATTCTTATCAATAATCATAAATGATGTTTTGCGATTTAAGAATTGATTTAAAAATGATTTATGAAAAATTACTTACAGGTTATTATTTGGCGTTGGTGAATTATTATTATTAGGAACAATCATTTCTGGTTCCGAAATATAATTTAATTGATTAGTTCCATGACACATTGCAAAATTTTCTAATTTATCTAATTGAAAAACTTTATTAGGATCAACTTTTTCTCCAACATTGCAAAGTTCTTCGAATGAATGCCAAAGAAATGGATTTAATTTGAGAGCTAGTTTATGAGCCTCATTAGCTTTAGCAGTTCTTGTCATTTTATAATAAATTTTAGCAATTATTTGTAAGGAAAAACATGCTTGATCACCAAATTGATGAATTATTTCTTCTAAATTTTTTAACTGTTTATAATAGCCATCAACAATGGCTGCTTCAGCTTCTGCATATTTTTCAAGATCATAACAACATTTTGCTAGAAGAAAACGACATTGAGATGAACTTGGAGCCTTTTTACTTAACAATCCATGGGCCTGTCGTACTCTTCCAGCACGATAATAACATGTAGCTAATAGAAAAAGCGTATCTTCTGTGTCAACTGAAATAAAGACAAAATTTCTATTAATAAACCAATATTAACCAACAAAAAAGAAAGTTTTTCATAAATTGCTTTTACTTTATATCTAAAACAAAAAAATCATGCAAATGTACTTTTTTCTCGTGTATTTTATGAAAAAATAACGTAAACAAAAGCTAGAATTAATTGCATAATGCAAAGTTTATTTAATGATTTAATGAATTATTTATAATTTTTTAGATGAATGTGTTAATTACCTTCTGCGAAGAGTCGTTCTGATAGAAAAATAGCGTCAGCATAGGCATAATGGTTAAGACAGTGCCATATGGCAGCCTGAAATATATAATGAAATTTAATAATCAACCTTTCAATTTATTATCATATAAATTATTAAAGAATAAACTTATATGAATTAATAATTGGTAAGGTACTGTTAGACAAATATTTTCACTTTTTAGTAGTTTCTATTTCTATGTACAATTTTATCATATTCAATTATTCAGTCTTACACTGAAACTCATCACATAAGTAATAACAGAAAAATTGTCAAATTTATTTAATCATTAAGATTTTGATTTTTAAAAAACTAAGCTTTTTTATGTAAAAATAAATTTAAATAAATATTTTTTTTCAATAAAATACAATGTCAAATTAGAATATATTAGTTCTACGTTTTCATGACGTTTATACAACTTATAATAACTGTTCTCCAGGTAAATAAAAGAAAGAGATGATAATGTATCAATGTATTCCAAATTATCAGTGAAATTGTCTTACTTTTATATGAAAAATTATTCTTATAAACTAATGCTTGTTTTTTATCGATAAAAGAACTTGAATTTTTAATGACAATCTAGATTCGATAAAGCGGTTCATCCACTTTGTACTCAAATCAACGAAGACTATTTGATTCGATAATACAAGTAAATGAAACTATTCGATATGATAGCATAATTTTATCAAAAAACGAATAATAGGTGATTAGCAAATGAGAACGACTAAGAATAATGATTCGGTAGTTTTGGGCGACAGATCGAGACCAGAAAGGCTGATAAAATATAGTGCTGGCATTGACGTAAATGGAACAAATACATTAATGTCTCAAAGGATAAAAATTGGAGTATTGATATGTTGAGTTGTCAATATTAGTAAGTGTAGATGCGCAGAGACTAGAGAATTGCACATACAATTAGAGACTGCACTGTATTCTTTCTCTTTTACTCTTACTCTCTCAATTTTTATCTCTCTCTTTCATTGATCCGCCTATGCACTTTACTTACTTGAACTGGTTCCTGAACAATCATTTTTAATTATTAAGCATACACATTAACAAATCCAATTGGATAACTTTTTAGATAATGTTTAAGATTTTTATTTAACACAAATAAGATTATTAATAAATACTTCAGACACTGCCAAACTATTCATCAGATAAATTTTATACGGGAATCCATCTTTACTCAATTCTTTTGAAGTGAACAACTGACTTTTCAATCATTTATACCAATAGTTGAAAAATAAAAGAACTAAGTAGTCTTGTTTAGGGAAAAATAAAAGTCACTATAATAGTTGTTTTACTGTCGATAAAACAGAAAGCCGTACTTTATTCAGGAAAGAAAAAATTCAGTTTATCAACAATGAATATTTTTTCTTTATATTCAAAAATCGTTTGTTGCTATTTTTAAAAAATCATCATCATTTTACAAAATACAAAATGAAATAATTTTTTTATTGCTTTTTATCTCGAATATTCAATTTACAATCAAAATAATGTCATAATATGAATTTTCCAAGTATCTCTATCGGTAGTGTAGTTTTAATGAGAGGTCACCTTAGTATTCTTTGAAGAGGTAAATTTATCTTTGTACCAATAAGAAAAGCCCACGCATTTTGCTGACAGTTCTTTAAAAATGGCCACGCGGTGGACGATAGATCAGCTCTTTCTGTATTTTTTAATTATTTTTTCATCATTATCAAATATATTGACAGGTAAATATTTTAGAAATGATTTTATCTTTTTATAACCTTTCAAGTGAACTGTAAATCATTATATTTTTTACATTAATTGACATAAATTTAAATATTCTTTTCAGTGAATGGAAACCGATACGTAACTTATAGTTCAGTATTAAAATTATTAAATGTTGATTACAATGTCAGACTTCACTCTCATGACGTAAAATATGGTAGTGGTAGCGGTCAACAATCAGTAACTGCTACAGAAGCAAAAGAAGATGCTAATTCTTACTGGCTCATAAAAGCTCCTACAGGAAAATTTTGTGCCAGAGGGTAATTTTTATTTGTTATCTCTTAAAACATAAATAATTTATCTTTCAATGTTTTTTTTTATTAACAATAATTTGATTTTAAATCCTTATCAGTAAACCAATCAAATGTGGTGGAACTATTAGGTTAGAACATGTAAATACCAAAAAAAATCTTCATTCACACTTGGTTCGTTCTCCTCTGAGTGGAAAGCAAGAAGTATCAGCTTATGGTGACGCTAAAGGTGAAGGAGATACTGGAGATCATTGGAGGGTTGTTTGTCAATCAGATTTTTGGGAAAGACAAGAACCTGTTATGCTTCAGCACATAGATACTCAATCGTAAGTTTTTAAGTATGCTTTATTAAGTTAACCCAGTTTAACTAGCATGACATTACAAAATAATTAACATCAATATTATTTCTTCATTTTAGTTATTATCCCAGTTTCTCAATGTACTATATTATCTATGGATATTTTCAGATATTTATCAGTCAGTGGTAGAACTTATGGGTCGCCTATCGCAGGGCAAGTTGAAGTAGTAGGAGAGCACTTATCAAGTGGCCATACTCAATGGCAAGCTATGGAAGGCTTGTTTATCAATCCATCTGATTTCAAAAATCACCATATACACCATACTGAACTGTAACGTGTGCTCAATAGTACTATAATCAAATGTTAATCTGAAAACCACAGCACATGACTGAATGAATTTCAATGCTACAATGCATTTAATTTTATATTTAATCTATAAATCGAATTTACTCCGTTTTGATTATTATAAACGCTCAAATTTGTGAGATGTACATATATTTATTTCACAACGGATCGATAATTGTAAATGATTGTTTTAAAATCCAAAAAGTGAATAGATGTTACGTGAACAATTTGACAATTTATAGAAAAATCTTCTACAAATTTAACTGTATATTAATTTCAGTAGGCATAAATATACATCTTAAGATTAAAAACAAAACTAGACTTCCTTCAATTGATATTTTCTATTTATATCTCCCTTACCGACAAGTCCATTGTAAGGAAATAAAAAATTATAAAGTCTGTAACTTCCAAATATTTCTTTTAACTCTTGTTTTCTAGATATTTCACCATAATATTTTTGTCTTCCAGTTAAACAGCTATACAACTTCCATATCGAATAAGCAAAACAAAGTGAACCAACTGACCAAAGAGCATCAAATAATGTTACTAATAACAGACAAGAAGTTTTGCCCGAGATATACCTAGCTAATGCAATTGGAAAACAAAAACTAATAATTATATTAAAAACACTTGAATCTTTTATAGATGTTTCTGCTAAACTTGCATATAAATAAGGTCCCAAAGTTGATAACGACCAGAAACAAGCTAAAGATGCATAAAAACATATTACAATAAAATTTCCCATATTTTGCTTGATAATGCAAGCACCAATAAAGAAACAGTGATGATCTCTGAAGTGAAAACATTTGTTGCAGCCTATACAATGTTGCGTTGGTCTATACGTGTAGTTCAAACACATTTCACAGTACCAATATTTGAATTTATGTGGAGATTGAGACTCGGAGTTCATTGTTAAAATTACACTGTTATTTTTGATGTCTCTATTTGTACGTTTCAGAGTCGTGGCATTACAGCTGATGGAATAAATTGAATACCAATTCAAATAAACTTGAATAGATATGAAAATGAACAGTGGTGAGAGCCCGTGATTTATATAAAATGTAGTAACAGTTACAAGAATACTAAACAATAAAGCAATAAATGGACAAATTTTCAGAGCTATTTCGTAGAATATCCGCTTTTTATACATGATGAGTTAATTTATTTATCTGCAACAACAAGATCGTTTTTTAATGATTTTATTATTCGTATCTCATCTATTTTGTAAATAGTACTTACCAATAATTTGAACTGATTACATCTATTGTAAAGAAAAAAAAAAATTATTTCTCATTTTTACAATAATTCTTTTCATAATGCGTGTTTATTTTTTTATATTTTGAAAATACAACGTATTACATTTAAAGTTAATAGAAAAACAAATGAAAATACATACGTTATTGTTTTTGTCGAAAAATAAGCATACTGCACTCCACAACAAAGTTGTAAACACTTAACCTTACATAACCTCAAACACCTTTAATGCAGTTGATGTTCTAAACGATTGGTAGGTTAACCCATTTTTTAAAATTTTTACATTAATTTTGAAAGATAAACATATTAATAATTATTTTAGATAAAATGATGCCGCCATTGAAGAAGTCGGTGATAATAAAAAATGATAATGATGAAAAAATTAATAATCCTGAAGAAAAGAAAACACAATCAGTATCGTTAGGTAATTTAATGTTTTTATTTTGTTGTTAGATGATTTTATATTGATTACACAATAAAGATTGCAATCAAAATTATTGATATCAAGTCTTGTGCAATGAAATTACGAAAATTATATTTTATTAAACGACTTGATGTTAATACGCAAAAAAAAATAAATAAAAATAATTTAATATTTTTTTAGTTTGTAACATTTGTGGTCAATCTCACGATACATATGAGTGTCCTTTTCTTACTAATTTACAATATGTAAGTAGCAAATTTTAATTCATTTTATCAATTAAATTCAAAAGAATGTTTATACTCAATTGAAAAATTGTTTACAGATTAAAGATTCTCCTGTCCTTTCTCGAGCACGCCAAACATTACCAAAAGACCTAGAAATTACAAAAATGGCTGATGGATCATTAAGTGTAATTACCAAACGTGAATTTGAACGAGGAATAACATTTGGACCTTTTCAAGCTAAAAGAAACTGGGCCATGAATCCTGCAAATCTTTTTCCAATCAAAGTATTCGGCAACTCATCAGTCCCTCCTTGTTATTTAGATTATTCAGATGAAGATTTAAGCAACTGGATGTCTTTTATTTTACCAGCATCCAATGCTAAAGAACAAAACCTTATATGTTATCAAGTGAAACAAGATATTTTTTACACCGTTATGAAGATAATTCCACCTGGAGAAGAGTTGAGAGTATGGTACGCACCATATTATGCATTAAAAATGAAAATGCCTTTATATAATATGGATTTTGCTAATGTTGAAAGTGATGTGTTGAATCGTGATTTTGAGATAAAAAGTTTGGAGAACGAAAATGACTCAATTGAAATTTTAAATAGAGATATAGCCCAAAAATTAGCTGAACGACTTCCAGCACAACAATTAGGTGCTAAATGTGAACAAGAAAATTGGACGTGTCTTATATGTTCTTCAACAATTAATTCTGTCGTTAATTATGCCAAACATTTAATGGAACACTATAAACCTCTTCTTGGAGCATTTTGTAATATTTGCAATAGAAAATTTTACAATAACTCCATTTTAGAGAAACATAAAATTATGAAACATTCAGATATTACAATTAGTAATGAAACCATGGGTATACCGACGTCTTCAAACCAACAACAACAGAATACTCAAACTGTTTTGAATATGAGTGATATGGATGGACAAACGTCAGATGCTATGAAAGATATTTTTGAAAAGTTTAAATCAGGAAAAACAATAACAGAAAGTGCTTTAATTATAAATGATAAAGAAAATCAATCAGATAGTTCTCTTCTCGATTCTCATGCTATGAGTATGAATGATTTTCTTCAAAATAGTGGAAATCTAATGGAAACCTCCTCCTTAAACTCCTCTTTAAAGTCTATTTTGGAAAATCAATGCCTTAATATCAATATTAGTTCTATGGCAGATTCCATTCTTTCAGATAATATTTCTACTGCTGATGGTGTCAGATTTAATGTTGACGAACTTGCATCGGAACTCTCTTTAGACATCACAGCAGATGATGAAAGTGCAAATAAAAAAATAAACAATTTCGATTGTGATATTTGTGGTAAAAAATTCCAGAGGCCTGATTATCTTTATCGACACTTGAGAAAACATACTGGAGAATTTATTTGTTCTGGATGCCTTGGTGTTTTTGCGAGAAAAGAAAATTTATTAACTCACGTGTGCTCTTCTCAAAAAACTAATGTTAATTTAGAATGTCCATATTGTTCAAAAACATTTGCGGTAAAAAAATACTTAAAAAGACATATGGCTCGACATTTTGAGCATAACAGATGTAAATGGTGCAGAAATACTTTTACTTCTCCATTAGAATTAAAATCACATGAATGTAATGCTCCAAAACATATTTGTAATCAATGTAATAAGATATTTGTTCATCGAGCTCATCTCAATCGTCACATGAAACTTCATTCAGAACCTAAACCTATTGTTCAGAAAATTAAAAAAAAATTAACCGAAGATGAACCAGCTATTTGTGAAAAATGTGGTGATATTTTTAAAACTCGTTACAGTTTAAAACAACATTTAAAATCTCATGGAGAAAGAACGTATGAGTGTGATATTTGTCAGAGACGTTTTCATAGAATTGGTGTATTAAAAGAACACAAACAAATTCACCAAATTGCTCAAATACCTTGTGATGTTTGTGGAAAAAAATTAAAAAGTAAGAAGGCTCTGGATGTTCATGTTTTGCTTCATGGAAATAAAAAATTTCAATGTGAAAAATGTGAAAAGAGCTTTTTTCAACGATGTAATTATTTAAAACACTATAAACAAATTCACACAGAGAAAATAATGCATAAATGTCCTCACTGTCCAACTCAATTTGCTAATGAAATCAGTTTCAATAAACACGTAGCAGGTCATATAAAACCATCTAAATTCACATGCTCATCTTGTCATAAGTCTTTTCACGGTCAGTATCAGTTGAAAAGACACATTCAATCTACCCACAGTGGTATAATTTATCGTTGTCCTTTTTGTAAGATGACAGCAAGACACAAACATAGTATGAGAAGACACTTTGAAAGGCAGCATAAAAGCTTGAATAATGAATGGGATCAACCAGGATTTGTTAATCAACTAATTGAAAAGTTGGCTTTAAATCAAGAGAAAGAAGATAACGTTGATAATATTGATAATTCAAAAATTTCATTATCAGTTTCTGAAGTCAATGAGACGTTTTCAAATGTACCAGAAGTAGTCCAAGTAGATAATCGTAATGAAACATTGATTGATGATTCAGAAATATTACTCCAATCAACTGAAATTGATCATGGTACCGTTGAAGCCTCTGAAATATCTTTGACTGAAGTTCCTCAGCTCAGTATAAGTGATACAGATTCTCAACTCACTGAATCTGTATTAAACAATGCTTATATCTTTGGAGAAAATGGAGATATAATGTTCTATGTTCTTGATAATAATCCTGTTATTAATTATTAATCAAATATTTGCAATGTTTCGTATGTATAGATATTGAATTGGTAAATGATTTTACCATCTATTTTATTTGAATAATTAATAAGGTTATATTTTAAAATTAAGGGTTGGTTATATTAAAAATTAGTTTACCAATGCTGTAAAAAAAAACTCAGTCATTATATTTCATATTATTTTGCAAAGGTTTTTATAAACCTTAAAATGAAGACTGATATACTCTAGTTAATTATTAATATGAATATTAATGTTAATTATATTGTCAACCATCAAAGTTACTATTAATGATAAAAGTTATGAAGTAGAATTTATACGTAAATGTAAAATTTAAAGAGTTTATATGGAAAAATATTTTTAATTTGCAGTTTAAGTATTTATTTTAATTAACTAAGAAAAATTTTTTGTGTTTATAAGAATTCTATTTTGTTTTCATTATAAAAACATCTTCAAAAAGCGCAGAGATTGAAAATTTCCTATTTCAATTTTTTTTTTTCTTAAAATAAAGAGTATATTATTCATTTGTAATAATTCGTGAAAAACATTTAGTTAAAATATCATTAAAATTATTTTTAAGTTACCAATGAAAAAAATTTATAAGACTGAAATGACACTGTGATATATAAATTTTATAATTCACAATTTCATCTTATAGAATTCTCAACTTTTACTGTAATTTTAGTAAAGAATAAATTAAGGGTATATACGATTTTTGCATGTCTAACTAAAATAATAGATTAATTAATAGTTAATCATTTTTTATTATTCACTAGAATCATATGGCATGTCATATAAATATACAATATCATACAGTGTTGCCATGGGCATAATTCAATTAGCACAGAGACTTATTCTCTGTTCATATTTTAATATTTTTTCATTTGAAATATTGTTGTATACAATGTCAACTAGATAAACAAATAAAATACATGTCTTCACATAATTATTTGTGTCACAAAGTTACAGTTTTTTGTTATTGTTTACATATTATATAATAATCAAAATTAATTGTGTATATATGAGAATTTTAACATTTTATATGAGTTAATTATCTATTGAAAAATATTAATTTTTAAAGAAAAAATACATTTTTCTTTAAAAATTATTTTTTCCCTTCAACACATAAAATGTAAATATTACTATCAAATTACAACAGTTAAAAATAATCAAAAAAATATTTACATGCCACATCAAACATTAACATTCAATCCATAAGATATTAGTTCTAGATTTCTCTAAAAGTCTATCTTATTTGCCAAAAAATCAAAATTACAAATACAGTCTATTCGATCAACGATACGTAGTCAATTATATATTTTAAATTTACAAAATTATTAATATCAAGAAACCTTCTACTTCAAAATCGCCAACTCTAAAGTATTCAGTCTAAAATAAAAAATTAAATTTAGAATTGTAAAAAAAGTATAACCATCTTTCGAAAAATTTTTATGACTATTCACATTTAATTAAAATCAGGATCATTAGTAAATTTGATAATATTAATATATTAACGATGAAAAAACATTACTTTCATATAGATTGTGCAATCTTTGATTACTTTTTTTGTTCTATTCGAAACGGAAGAGTGGCGAATTAATTAAACTGTGTCTTTTGTGTTATTTTAATTTCTAGTTAACCAACTGAAGGCTTTGATGAAAAAGTAAGCTATAGTGATAGCATAAAAAATTTTGTCACGTTGTTGCCGTTGTAACATTTCCAATTCTACTGCCATTACTCTGCGGTTCAACTTTCCTACTTGTCGACGAAGATGTTGAATCTCTTCACTTGGTGCTAGAGAAACATCTAGAGTATTGTTCCATACTGGAGTTTGTTCTCTGATAAGATCAAAAATTTAATCAATTGGTGCTCAAAAAAAAAAAAAAAAAAGGTTGATAATTAATTACTTAAGCAACTAAATACCTAACTGTACGCCTAACTATTTGGGTTTCATTAATGTATGATCCATTAGCAATTGGAATACTTTGGTTCAAATCAGATGTATTCATGTAGTCATCAATATTATCATCGTCAACAGTGGGGAAAAAATGATCTCCTAATGTAAGAACTCGTGGAGGCGTCTATGAATGATAGTTAAAAAATATTTTATTCATGTTAAGCATTACTTACTTTAAAATAATTACAATACCTGAACTCTTGTGAATTCTGGTTCAGGAGGAATTACAGAATTTTCGAGAGTCATTTCAATTGGTGGAGCTTTTAGACCAATATGTTGATCGTGCCCTAAAACACAATTTTTTTATAAATAAAAAATTAAACCTTAAGTTTAAATCTTAAAAATAAAATACTTACCAACAACTAAAATTCTGTCAGGCATGTGCATGTCTAGCACTTCATTTGGTATTGCTTGATTCCAAGTAGCTCTATTTGTACCGGAATCGTCGTCCTTATATTCATCACCAACCCTTATAGTCTTTGGGAGTTTCATTTTATTTTTTATTTCATAATTTTGGTCATAAAAATTATCCACTTCTCCATTAAAAACCGCTGGGCTTTGAGGTTTTGGCATGGTAACTAAAATATAAAATGCGTAAAAATATAGTTAAAGTAATAAATGACGATTAAAAAAGTAACAAATAAGTTACAATAAAAATTAGAACAAAAATAGTTCAATTGACTAAAAAAAAGCATATACACAAACTCAAATGAATGGTTAGTATATTGATACATATCAAAAACATTAATTTCAGTGTAAATTAAAACCTTTATCAGTGTCAGGAATTAAGTCGGGCATTTAGTATTTGGTTCTAGTTTTTAATTTTTTTTAAAAAATCTTATAATTTCACAATTACTTCATTAAAATCAACAAACTACGAAAAATGAGTAACTTACACTTTTTTGTTCGTTATGTACGACAAATTTTCAACCTGAAGTTGGCTGTATATATCGATAGTCGATACTTCGAACATCGAGAGACAATTTATCGAATCTATTTCCCGCCAAAAATTTTCTCGGGATCAGAGAGAAAACTCTTCTCTCTGTTGGGATATACAACAATGTACTCACGTCAAACACGTTGATTTATTTGCGCTTATGTACTCTTTTGTTATATTTGTCAATTCCACTTTTTTATTTTTTATTACTTTTTTATAGATACTAAACATTTTTACTAATCCGTAATATATTTTATAATCATCGAATAAATAATTTTTATAAGTTTTAGTTAGTAAATAAGTGTAAAATAACCTCAAGAAAATGGAAGATGATGGTCGTAAGTATAACAATAACAGGATAACTAAAAATGATTTAATTCAATTTATGATACATCTTTACAACGTTTTATTAATCTTAATTTTTGAATATTTAGTTTATTAATTTATATTTTCAGCTTCTACATCTCGCAGTAAAAGACAAAGACTTGATAAATCTGGCAGATTTGCTGCGCTTGAAAAATTGAAAGAATTAAAAGGCAGCAAAAATAAATATGATGTTGGGGAACTGGAGAATGTTTACGATGAAGTAGATGAAAAAGAATATTTAAAAACAGTTGTACAGCGACAAGAATCAGATTGGATTGTTGATGATGGTAATTTAAAAGATATTTTGCTTTATTTAATTGTCATATAGGTATAAGAAAACTATTAAAAAAAAATGACAACTATTATTAGGTGGGACAGGATATGTTGAGGATGGTCGTGAAATTTTTGATGATGATTTAGATGAAGAGAGTATTGAAAAAGCTTCGAAACAAAATTTTGCAGGCCCAAGAAAGAGGAAGAGAAATAGTGAACAAAAATCTAAAACATCAAATGTTATGTCCATGTTTCAAAATGCATCAGCAAAGAAAAAGACTGAAACAACGTCTCTCCAAGATGACACTCTTCTTGCTGATATGTTAGCAGAGTTAGAAAAAAATAAATCGTCAAAGCCTAAAATACCTGTTACCAATAAATTCAAAGTCACCTCAAAACCAGCAACACAATCTCAGAAAAAAGATGTTTTTTCAATGGCTGGAGAATCAAACAAAGAAGCAACTGAAAATGATCTTTTAATTTTTAATTCTCCAATGAAGATTTCACCGAAAGTTGAAGAAAAGAACGACCAAACATCTAGTGTAAAAACTAAAATAGAAAAATCAAGTCAAATCATTGAAACTCATGATGAATCAATTGACTTTTTTAACACATCAAAAAATATTAAACAAGATACTGAAGATTGCAATGAGTATTATGGTGACTTTGATGACGATTTTTCAACAAATGTATCAAAAAATTCTCCACAAACAACAAACAGCTGTAAGACTGAAAATATTTCAATGGGCGATGATGATATAGATGAATTTATCGGATCAATAGATGAAGAAAATATTCGTAAACGTCCTAAAATCGAAGATGAAAATTATGAGCAAGTAATTGCGTCTTTGGATAAAACAGCTTCATGGGGAGCATGGGATAATGATACAACATCAAATACAGTTGACGTTACATCAGTTTCTGATAAAGATCTACAATCTGCAATGATAAAAAATAAGAATGGAGACACTATTTTGCGATTCTTTTGGTGGGATGCCATAGAAAATCCTTACAAAAATCCAGGAGTGGTCAATTTCTTTGGTAAAGTATATTTAGAATATTCTAAAAGCTATGTTTCTTGTTGCTTATCAGTTAGAAATATTCCAAGACGACTATACGTTCTTCCAAGTGAAAATATCATTGACAAAGATGGAAGTGAACGGCTTACTAACATGCAAGATGTTTATTATGAGTTCAAAGAACTCGCTGATAAGAATAAAATAACTGAATTCAGGTCAATTCCTGTTACAAAATCCTACGTTTTCGATCGAGAAGGAACTCCACTCCAATCAGAGTATCTAGAAGTTAGGTATGCACCAACGTTCCCAGTATTAGAAAATAATTATAAAGGAAAAGCTATTGAACATATTTTCGGCACTAGTGTTAATGCTTTAGAGCTATTATTGATGGAGCGAAAAATCAAAGGCCCCAGTTGGCTCGACATTAAGCTTCCTATGCCTGTTCAAAGTACTTTAAGTTGGTGTAAGTTACAAGCAAATTGTTTAAAAATGGAGCACATTACTGTTTGTGATGAGAGTCATGAAAAACTGTCTATTCCTCCGATGATTATCATGACAATTGATGTAAGAACTACTTTAAATTCAAGAAATAATGACACCGAAATTGTTATGATCGGAGTTTTAATTAATAATCAATATTATGTTGATAAACCTGCTCCGAAATCAATGTTTCATCAACATTCCTGTTTTGTTACTCATCCTAAAGACACACCTTGGCCTTTATATGCTAGAGATCAATTATTAAAAACGGATAAAACGAATGTGGTTATCTGTGAAACGGAATCAGATCTTTTGGAAAAATTCCTTGATTTAATTCAAAAAACTGATCCTGATTTATTAGTAGGATATGATTGTGGTTTCCAATTTGACATTGTTTATCGTCGGCTGATGGCTTTAAAAATTAAAAACTGGAGCAGAACTGGAAGACTTAAACAAACTGGTACCTATGGAAGTTCCAGAATTTCATTACCTTGGGTATTTGCTGGTCGTCCAATTTGTGATTTGTCAATATCAGTGAAAGAGTTGAATGTAAAAGTACGAAGTTATGATCTTGATAGCATTTGTCAAGCGGTTTTAAAAACGAAAGAAAATACGATAAAAGAAATAAAGCCTGGTGAATGTTCACAATTTTACGCGAGCTCAGATAAAATTAAAACATTAGTTAAAGTAACGATGTCTGAAGCTCTTTATATACTTACATTAATGGTTGAATTAAATATAATACCACTTGCTCTTCAAATAACTTGTATAGCAGGAAATATTTTATCAAGAACACTTTCTGCAGGTCGAGCTGAAAGGAATGAATATTTATTACTTCATGCTTTTTCGGAGAAAGATTTTATTACACCAGATAAGCAATCAAATAAAAAAGACTTACAAGGTGGTAGGAAAAAGGCGGCATATGCTGGAGGATTAGTTCTTGAACCTAAACGTGGATTTTACAGTAAATTAATTTTACTAATGGATTTCAACTCTTTATATCCTAGTATTATTCAAGAATTTAATCTCTGTTTCACAACTATTCCTGGTGCTTGTTATAAAGACGCAGAAGAGTTGGACCTTCCAAAGGCAGATCTAGAGATAGGAATTGTTCCTACAGAAATTCGAAAGTTAGTTGAAAGTCGTCGAGCCGTAAAGATACTTATGAAACAACCAAATTTGAGTCCTGAAGCTAAGATGCAGTATAATATTAGACAGTTGGCTTTAAAATTAACTGCTAATTCAATGTACGGATGTCTAGGAGCTTCTCACTGTCGATTTTATGCTAAGGGTCTTGCAGCGATGGTTACTTCTAAAGGAAGAGAAATACTCATGCAAGCTAAATCACTTGTGGAAAATTTAAATTTTGAAGTCATTTATGGAGATACAGATTCATTAATGATTAATAGTAATACTTTAAACTATGAGCAAGCATTTGAAATAGCTAAATCTATCAAACAAGAAGTGAATAAACAATATAAAATGTTAGAATTAGATATAGATGGTGTCTTCAGATATCTTTTACTTCTTCAGAAAAAGAAATATGCAGCGGTAATAATGAACAAGCTACCTAATGGAGAAATCGAGTTGATAAAGGAGTACAAAGGTTTAGATATTGTTAGAAGAGATTGGTGTCAGCTTGCTTGTGAACAAGGAAAAGTAATATTGGATCAAATTTTTTTAGATTGTACTGAAGAAGAAAAACTTGTAAAAATAGCTGATTTACTCCAAAGTATTGCTAAAAAAGTACGTCAGAATTTACTTCCTCTTCAATCGTTTGTTATTACTAAACAGTTATCGAAAAATCCTAATGAGTATCCAGATAAAAAGCAGCCACATGTAACTGTAGCTTTGAGGCTCAATAAATCAGGTGGTAGAATGTGGAAAGCTGGTGACACCATTTCTTATATCATTTGTAAAGATGGAACTGATAAACATCCAATTGAACGAGCATATCACATTGATGAGTTTAAAAAACGTGAAGACTTAGTGATTGATTGTGATTATTATTTACTTAATCAAATCTTTCCAGTGCTTTACAGAATTTGTGAGCCCATAGAAATCATTACGGACATCTTTCTAACTGATAACTTGGGTCTTCAAGGTATTTATAAACCAAAAGTGGTCATCTTTACTGATTATTCAGCTTTAAATAATAAATCTGAAGAATTAAAAAAAGAGACTCATAATTTCAAAGACTGTGAACCATTTAAATTTAATTGTCCAAGATGTGGTAGTGTTAATGAAATTAAAAAATTCTTTAAGCAGTTCAAAGAAAGCAAAAAACCAGCTCTGTATGCTTGTGAAAATTATGAATGTGATTATCCGCTCTGGAAAAATATAAAACTTATTCATAACACTTTATTTTCGTGTCTTAGATCGTTACTTCAAAAGTATTATTGTCAAGATTATGTTTGTATTAATTTAAAGTGTCAAAAAAAACAGAGAAAAATCATGACTTCAGGATGGCGTCAACTACCCTCATGTTTTCATTGTGGACATGGTTACTTAAAAAAATCTTTCACCGACTCACAGTGCTGGAATCAAATGGATTTTTATCGGTATATTTTTGATGCCAGTCAATTGGCAGATAAATCAGAAACCTATCCGTCAGATTTAACATCAGCTTATGATACGTTAAAATCATTAGCTGAGTCTTTCTTGAATAGAAATCGTTTTGCTCTACTTGATTTTGAACGTCTATTTTTGACGATAAAGATAAATGAGGTAAGAAAGCATAAATATAAACCAGTTAAGAAGATTGATAAAAACTCAAGGTCAACAAAATTAAATATGTCATTAAAAAATTTCAATAAAAATCAGATCATGATATGGTCAGCTATAGAGAAACAAAATTTAGATTAAAACGAAAAGATAACTAAAATATTTATAAATTTGCCTTCAAATTGGATTTAACTATTAATTATTAATAGTAACAAGAAAGAACGTTTTTTAATTATATCCATAGCATTATTTTAAGAAGAATATTTGTAATTATTTTCTCAATAAAAATAACACAATTTTCACTATACATTTTGATATTTTTTTAATTTATACGATTTACAATAATCCCATGTTTTACTTCAAATATCAATACTTCACAGCATTTACATAATTTTCAACAATTTTAAATATTAACACGCTTATAAAAAAAAAAAAAAACTACCAAATATAAATGTTAATTTTTAACATTATATACAAAAAGAAAGTTTAAGATAATATTTTTGAGTACACAATGAAAAATTATTTTTTTGTATTTTTATTATTTGAAAAAATAAAAAAAATTCTCAACTAAATACATGATATTCCAAACTGGCCTGTAGTACGCTATGACTTGAACTTCAATGAATCAACTTTATCTCGGTCCTATCAATTCATTCTCTGACACATTAGAGATGTTATAAAAATTATATGGTAAATGAGGTGGTAAAAAATTTTGTAATGTTCCAGGAACAGCATTAAAATAAGGCGCATTTCTTTCTCTAAATACTGTTTCTTGAGATGCAGCAGAAGATATATCTGCTTGAAAGGTTTGAATTGTCGTTGTAGGAATTGTTTGTACAACAATTGGCTGTGTTGTGACAGGAATGGTTTGTATTACCTAAAATTAAATCAAAATTTAATAAATAAAAATATCGACAAATCTATGATGTCAAATCTATCGTGACAATTAATTACCTGAACTATCGAAGGGGTCACATGTTGTGATAAAGTTAATTCCTCTGGAACATTAGATGGAACGGCCTGTGGAATTTTTAAAGGTTCTGGATTTTGTGGAAGTGGTGGCGGTGGTTGCTGCTGCTGTTGAGGTTGTTGAAGATGTTTTGTATGTGACGTATTAATTCCATGTCTTCTTTTCATATGTTTATTATAATTCGGCCAATTCGTAAAATGATGTTGACATTCTAGACAGCTGTAAGGTCGTTCTCCAGTATGTTGACGTCGATGGGTCGTTAAAATACCTTTAAAACGGAAACATTTACCACAAAATTCACAAGTAAATGGCATTGCTCCTGTATGTATCCTATGATGTTCTCTTAACGTTCCTTTTTCGCGGAAAGTTCTTCCACATACCGCACATTGATGAGGTTTAGCTCCTGTATGAACAGTTTCATGTTTTTTCAACTGTAATGGAGTTTTAAAAGCTTTTGGACACTGTGAACAATTGTATGGTTTATCTGCTGAATGAGTTAAAAAGTGAGCTTCAAGATTTCCTTTTTGAATAAAGCTTTTTCCACATTGATCACATGTGAAATTTCTCACACCAGAATGAATTCGTTTGTGAGTTACGAGATTCGGTTTTGTAGAAAATCTTTTATCACACTGATCACACGGAAATCTGTTTTTCATAGTTTCTGGTAGGTGACATCGACTATGAATATATAAAGCACTTTGTTGTCTAAAAGCTTTACCACAAGTTTGACAAACATGAGGACGTTCCTCACTGTGTATTATTCGATGAGAATCAAGAACTTTTTTGTGTACAAATGATTTACCACAATCATCACACGTAAATTTCGATTTATTCTTATGCCTCTTTACATGAGTAAGAAAGCCATAATATTTATCATAAACCTTACAGCATTGAACACACATATACTTGGCTTGTTGATTATGAACAGTCTGATGATGTTTTTCAAGCATCTCTAAACTTGGTAATTTATCATTACAATCGGTACACAACCAGGGATACCTTTTCATATTCTCTATAGTTTTTTTTCCATTTGTTGAAGATTCTTCAGTTTTTGCTTCAATTATTTCTTTATCTGAATCTGTACCAGTCATGTAATTATCAGGAATTTTAGTATTATTTTTTGAATTTATTATTGCATCAGGTTCAACATCTGAAGTATCTACCTGGGATACTTTTTTTGTATTTTTTCTTTTTACTTTTTTCTTAAATTGTTTACCTAAAGTTTTTTTAAGAGATTTCTTTTTTGCTCTTGTCATATTATCTTCACTAGATTTGGAACAATTACTGTCATTATTATCATCATAACAAAAGCTATCATTTGCTTCTGTTGTAGGTTCTGTAACATAATTGTGGTCTGACAATTCAAATGATTCTGTTTTCAAATTGTTGACAGTTGTTATTTCAAGATTTGTGTTTGTTTCTGTTGGCTTGATATTTTCAATTTTATATTTGGACTCTAGAATTAACTGTCTAAGTGATTTTTGTGCTTCATTAGTTTGTTCGTAAAATTCACTACATTGATTTAAAAGTACACAACAACCAATGCAAACTGAATGAGGAAGATCATCGGTAGAAGTAATCTAAAAAATAATATATAATTTTGTTGACATGATTATATAATAAATTGAGAGTAAAATGAAGCATATAATTACCTCAATATGGAGATATTTAGCAACTTTTGCTTGAATATTAAGTTTCTGGCCTTCAGAATCATAAATCCCAATTACATCAGGCTTAGATTCAGCACAAAGACGGCAAAGTTGAGCCTCAGTCATGTCTTCAATCTAGATTGATTCAAATGCTATTTATAATAATTTCATTATTAATTATTGCATATAACAGTAAGCTGAGTTTTTAAGCTTTTCTGGAACTTAATTCATTTATAAACAATAGATCACCAAAGACGCTAACAGGCAGACATGTTGAATATTTTGATAAAGAAAAACGACTTGTCGTTTGAAATAATAGTAAGTTAAGCAATAAGTTATAATTATGAGAACTTGAGATTATTTATCGTAAAATTTAATCAGTAATAAATTAATTATTTTAACATTTTTTACTGACATTATGTATCAATAATCAAAAAACAATACTCAATTGTTGAGTGTTTTTCGGAAAAATTAGGATTTTACGATACGGTAAAAAGTATCGATGTCTTATATTGAATCGATTGAAAATATATCGACATTAACATGTGTCGATACTTTAACAATCGATTAGAGAAAAGGCGCGCGTTTTTTCAAATTAAAAAATGTTTATGAATGACAAACAGTAATATAAATCAAAATAGTCAGATTTATTAAAATAACATTTTCATTATTATTAAATCATACACAAAAATTTCAATAATTAATATTATAATTTTACAAAAAATTATAATAAAATTTTCAACTTGAAGAAAATGTTCAATTCAATGATGTAACATGTATAAATTTTCTTAATTCCTTCGATCTCAATCAATTCACATATATGTATAGTATGAATAATAATGAATTTAGGAAATGTTGAGTGAATTTTCCGCTAGCCGTCGCAGTCATTTCAAGTGTTCGTATGTGAATAAATCATTTCATCTTAATAGATATGAATTTCTTTCATTATCAAGTTACTATATCCGCCATAATTGCTTTTAATCAATCTGATAACTATATACAAAATTATAAATTCAAAATTTTTTAAAACTGATTATGGCGGACATAGTAATATAAAAATAAATCATAAAACTCTTTCAGCTCATGCCAAGTACGTATTTAGGCAAATTATATGCAAATCGAGGAATTGCCATTACCACCGACATTCTGAAAAAATACAAAATTTTTTAGTTAATAATAAACAATATTATTTTTTAAATACTTACTTTCTTAAATTGATTAAACAAATTCAGAAAGCGACTGTCACCTTAGGCGTGAACTGAATGAAAAGCAGTGATATTAAATTATACATAAACTTATTAATAAATTAATTAATCGTTAAGAACAAGTATATTCAAAAATAGATAGATAACAACCCAAGTAGAAAAAATATTAATTAGTAATATTTTTTTTATTAATTGTATTTGTTACAATATCACCATTGTTTTTAGAATGAATATTTATCCACCAGTTTTTTACGTACGATAATTTTAAACCATTGTATATCCATTCCCGCCAGCTACTTGTTGCTATTCCATCAATTCGAGATTCTAGAGTTTGACACAGCATTTTTCGATCATGACTACGACCACTGCGAAGATCACAAAGTAGTCTTTTCCGGCAATCATTGTTGCAAGCTGGTCTAACAGGTGAGTTTTTATAATAATGCCTAGAGTAAAAAAATTTTCATAAGAATACAGTTTTTAATAATCATAAAATTCTCTTCAGTATAATTACAATACATACTTGTAATAAAGATCAAAATTCGATGGCTCATTAGTCATTTTATCAATGAAAGCATCCCAATCTTTCGGCAATAATGATGACATCTGATATGCCTGACGTGCACTGTACATTTTTCGCCAAATAGGATAATCATAAAGATTAGCTTCTTTGAGATTCATTACCCAACTTTCATGATCGATAACTAATCTCGTCGTTTTCGGATGATCTCCATCAACGTAATATATTCTATAACCTGGATTTAAATCATAATAAGGCGAAACAGAAGGCCCGACGTAAGCAATACTCAATGCTCTACTAAAGTCTGAAATATCATAGAACAATTGAAATTCATCGTAATGCGTATGTCCGAAAAATTGTGCCGTTATAGTTGATTCGTAGCGATTGATTATATGATAGTAATTTCTTGACCATATTTTTAAACAATCAGAATGGCCAGGTGGTATATGACCAATTATATGAACTTTTTCTCCATTCATTTCAGCTCCTTGAAGTTCGTATACCAACCATTGTAATTCACTAACAGGATCGGTGCTATTTATCAGAAGCCACCAATTTTTGTTATTACAGTAATTCATATTTACTGAAATAATACGAAATCCTGGACGAACTAGCACTGAGTAAAATGCACCACGTCGAACAGTATGAGACACGCCCGCGGGTAACCAACGTCTCCATTGCTTATCTAATTCATTGTAAAGCCATGAAATACTGCTATCATCGTCAAGAGTACTTAAAGGTGGTGGAAAACTATTAACTGGAGCTGATTCGTGATTTCCGAGTGCCGGAAATATTGGTATTCCTGGGAATGTTTCAGCCATTTGAATAGCAGTATCTCTTAGAATTTTCAAATTTTCCTCTCGAGTTTGATTCCAAACATCATGAGGTGGTAAATCACCTGTCCATAAAATGTAATCTATATCGGAATGGGTCTGTTTAATATGATTCAACATATGATCCACTGTCCGTTTTGGCGTATCACACTTTCTATAATCACCCCATCGTCCAGCTGCTGCTCCTGGTTCATGTGCTAGTCCATTTGTTAAACGACAACACAAAGGCTCATTACACTGTGCATTAGAACCTTCATGATAATAAGGATCATAATGAGTATCCGAAATATGTAACACTTTAAACGTAGGAGCCTTATCAATTGGTGGATTTGGTGGTGAAATTGGTGGTTTATTTACAGGTGGAAAAGCTACTTCCCATTCATGTTGAGGATTATATGCATCATCACATGCATCGCCAATGACAAAACTACATATTTGAGCTGGCTCCATATTCACTTGTTTTAAAACGTGAATTACTTCTCCCTGAAAATTTTTTATAGCTTAAATAAAAATAATGAAATTAAACAGTATAATTAATATTTATTATCTTTGAAAAAGGATTGCTCACCCCAAAAAGCAGAGTAACTCCGTGACATACTCTTGAACTTTGTATACGTAATGATACACAAAATTGATATATATTTTTCATAATATCTTCATCACTTTTTCCATTTTTAATATAATATTGTAAAAGTCCAGCTCCAGCTTTACAAGCTGTACATGATACTTTTGACATTACAGAAGTTTCTACTTCAATCATAACTTTTTGCAAGTCTAATAATTTAATTGCTTTGTCAACAAATAGTGATAAATGACCACTTGACTGTGCATTTTCCATATCCCATAGCATCCGTGAATAATTTACCTAATAATAATAAATAAAGTATTCTTTTATATAAAACAAAATTTATCAATTGTTTAATGGAAAGTTTTAAATTATTCTAATAAATAAGCGGTTTGTAAATCTCGACATTATTTTTCCGCAAAGTTTCATTTCTTATATAATAATCTGTTGATCTTATCTAGCGTAATTACAAAAAATAGTTTTGTTACGTGTAGAGTATCATTTAATATAATCTAAAAATGATTTATACAAAATATTTTTATTTTTTCGAATTTTATATTATATTTAATTGACTATCATTCATGATTTTTCATCAATGCAGTTAAAAAAAAATAAAATAAATATTTAATTATAAATATTGTATTTTTCAATTATAATCTTTTGAGGAAGTTAATGTAATATGACTTGAAATACAAAAAATAGTAAATAGCATTTTCTAGTGAATAATCAATGACGATACTATTGATTTGAATCAGACGTTGCTGTTATAGTTAACATTTATGCTCAGTGTAATAATATTCATAGTACCTTTGCTAATTGATCAACAGGCATTCCATTAACGTCAACAATAACGACTTTTTCATTCTCAGATGCAGCAATTGGTGGTAATTCTCTCGTCACACCACTCGATGTCAATATTGGAAACAGTCGATCTCGAAACTTTTGTTTTGCTGTAAGTAATTCTTCTGTTAGAATCTCATCCGCAAGCTGAGTCCAATTCGTGTTTTCGATTTCTGTTGCTCCGTCATTTATAACGGCTCCTTCAACCCACAAAAAAAAACAACGTTATTCTTATTCTCTACAAAAATTCCAGAAAGACAAAAAATTTTATTTTACCTGAAATTCCATCTAAAATAGTTGTTAATAATAAAAGTGATAATAGGTTGGAGATTTGTCTTTTCCATGGTAGATTTATCATACTAATTTAAAAAAATTTCTGAAAAAAAATAAATACACATATATAATTAATTAAAATATTTTATACACTAATATAATTGTGGAAGATATAGAGAAAGAAATTGATTATATTTTAGAAGATTTTACCATCTCACAACCATGATAAAATATCTATTCATAAGATAATTTTTAAAAAATGTGATATAAAATACAATGCAGCTGTGTTAGATAGTAAAGTTGAATGTACCCTTGGAATCACAGTTTTAAATTCGAGAAAACCGTTATTTGACCCACCAAGTCGTTATGTAGGTATATAATAGACCTGGCGTAAACGATTGGAATGAGATTAAAGTTTTAGTCTAAAATAATCACATACACGAGTACAAGCACTTTAAATGAACAATAATATAATTTATAAATATTTATTAAACTTTAATTCAGCAATATGTAATGCACTATTTTTTTATGTTTATTATTATCTAAAATTTGACATACATAAAAAATATAAACATACTGTATTATATTTTTAAACAAAAGTCACTAAAAAATTTTTTCTTTGCCTTATTTTAATTGTAAAAGGTGTAAATAATCGTTGCTCTTGACCAATGAGTTCGAAGTAGTGTAAAAGTGTATATAAAAACTAATGTGACTTTTTGCAATCGTCAATGCGCATCATCGAACCTACTTTACATTATTTTCTCTTTCTTTTTGCATTTCATTTTAAATTTTTAATCGATATGTAGTGGTGTTTTGAAACATTAGTTATTTATTTTGTTACATCGACTAAATAAAATCACTTAATCTAATGTTTTAAATAATTACTTTTTTATAATTATATATAATTGTAAATAATAACGGTTTAAAAATTGTGTAACTATTATTATTATTATTACTGTTGTTGTTATTATCACTGTGTAAATGAAACAATATGAAACTTTCAAATAAAGGACGAAATTGTCTGTTAACTTGTTCACGATTGTTTATACACATCTGATTATCGCACTTTCATTTATTTACATTTTTAAACGCAATTATTGTTTAGAATAAAACACTGCAACGTAAATTTAAAATTCATCAAAACACTTACTTGGTATTGAATTACGAAACAATACGAATATTATTACTAAATTATTATATGGCACAGTATATCACAAAGATTATTTCAACCACACAATTGATAATGATTTGAAATGTTCAGCTTCACAACGAATCATACTTGAAGGCGTTGGGGAAACTGACCGTTACAGGGAGGAGAGCTATATCTACATGTATATTTTTTGTAATGTTTTTTTAAGTTTATTTGATTTCTCCCGCACTACAAACACACACACACACCCAAAGTCACGAAAAACTAAACCGCATCCATTATTATTTTTGGGAACACATTCCTACTGTTGGTAATAAATCTATTGAAGCATAAAAAATTTTAGTTCCAAATCTTTCAGAACAGATGGCATGTCATGAGATTTTTCTGTGCGCATGCGTGACTTTCTTCGCTGACGCCCTTGCGGCAATTTTTAGAACTAATTTCAATTTTTGCATATGGACGTGTATTTTGTTTATAACATTTCAATAAATTTTCATCAAATGTAAATATTTATTTTTAATATTAAATTTATATTATTTGTTTCGATAATGTTTTCTTATCAGCTACTTATCTTAGAATATTCTAAATCGTTGGAATACCAAATTACAGTTACACACTTTCTAATAAGAAATTTAATTATAGAAACGTTTAATATTCTTTGGTATCTTTCTTTATATAGTTAAATATTTTGTTTCAACAAATAGAATAATAAGTCACAGTGATTTGTGTATCAAAAAAATTTCTATAAAATTTTTCATCGGGCAGTAGAATTTTCTGGACTCATCAATATTTTAATTCAAATGAAATTTTCATTAATGATTCAGAGTACATCCTTAAAATAATAATTTACTTTTTATATTGATACAAAAGAAAAATAGATCACTATCATTGTAATGATTATATTTTTATTAGCTCTATTATCATATCTCTATTTAAAAATAAATTCGCATAAATAATTTATTAACTACGTAATAGTGGCGAAATTTAGCTATTTTTAGCCAGTCATTAAAAAAACTTGAGTCATTTAATAATGTTAAATTTTTGTAACCAGTCTTCATTGTCATCTGGTCACGAACAGGTCCACATATATCATCATAGCTATCATTATGTTCAGAAATAATATCTTGTAATCAGATCAAGTATAATTATTACAAAACTATCTCTTTTTTAATTATTTTAATCTATCAATTAGCGATCAAAACTTATCGTTCGTAAAATAAATGAATATAAAAGCTTATATTCCATCAATTGGAATAATGAATTTGACGTTATGATAACAAAAATTCAAACTGAAAAGGTTTGAAACCTTAAAATGCTTGAGATTCAAATTTAACGAATGTCCAGTTATTTAGAAAAATAAAAAAATATCTTAAAGTTAAGCTGTTAAGTAGTGACCCACATCGATTATTATTCGCTGAACACATAATCAATCCTAACGGTACTAGGGTGACTTGGTGAAGGCCCAATTACAAAATAAATGTCAACTTAATCTAAGCAGTATAATTTAATATCAATAAACAATTCTCAATGAATTCACACGTTCCTTTTCAATTCACTAAACTGTGATACGTGTTTTAAGTAACGTACAGGTATTAAAAAAAACCTGTAAAGTCAACAACACTCATTTTAAATTCCTTCAATGCTTTGGCGAAAGTTTTTACGTTTTCTCGTGTTCTTCGTTTGTCAAACATAAATAATTTAAGAATACTAAATAAACATGAAGATAATCCCTACAATTTCCATTCATGGGATCTCATTTATACTGTTGTAGTTGTGGCCACTTGTCAATTAATAATTAGTATAATAATCGTAAAAATATGAAAGAAGAAATTGAAAGTTGACACTTTTGAAAAAGATTTCTCCATTTCAATTCTTTCAACTATTTTTCTTATTAAGATTCAAATTTTATTTTCTAAGTAGTTAATATCATCTTATATTCCGTTCGATACTTTTTCTGTCCCAAACTGTATGGACCATTGGATTGAGTCGTCTATCAGAAGAAGGTAGGTAGTTAGCTGGATGAGGCTCGTGTATATATAGGGGTACCTCTGCTCCGTAAAGCACAGTTCAACGTTGAACGTTCGTAGGTGAGCATCCTAGGATATTTTATCTTCTTATTTATTGATTATTTTCCTTAACAAAAACATTCAATTTATAACGAATATTTTTTATTTTTAAACTTAACAAATAAACATGATACTAAATCAAATATTAAATGGATAATAAAAATTAAATTTACCAGAATTCTCAAGTTTTCTTTCGGTTTAATAAGAAGAACCGGTTTTTGTGAAGAAGTAGTTTAAGTTATAACCCACGAAATATTTTTAGTGTTATCGTATACTTCATCAAGAGCCTTAAAAAAATTTCAATCATTAGAAAGAATTTAGAAAAAAAGTTATCTTTTAAAAATATTTTCCAATCTTTTTACTGTTATCTCATTGAATTAATTGATTGAAGTATTTTTTTCTTTCAAAAATAAACATATTAATCAATCAATAATAATAATATTATTTTATAAAAAACTTTAATTGTTTCAGGTAAAAATGTTGAAACTTATCGTTCTTAGCGCTTTAGCGACAGTAGTAGTGGCACAATTCCAGCCACAACCTTCTGGAAGGATTCTTGAGCCTCCAATACCACCTCTCTGTGCACAGAGTAAGTAATTCCTAATTTGTAACAATTATTTAATCTTCAACTATTAAAGGTATTCACTTTCTCTTAAAATATAGTTATAAATTATCATCAAAATCTTTCTCTAACTCAGAAACAAACTGTCTATAAATAATTAAATTTACTGGTGAACATTACTCCATTGAAGAGAAACGTTTCATGTGTTTACAAAGACTAATAATAATTTGACCTTTTTTAGAAAGTATTAGTCTTTGTTATTAACGAACCAGAAATATTATTATCTTTTTATAAAAAATATTATCATATGCTGTATTTGGTCAGACAATAGTAGAAATAAATAATCAATCGTTAACCGTTAGTTATGGAAATAATTTTTGACCAATTAATTACTCAGTGGTGATATTGATGATTGTCATGATTCATTTGGATTTTCTTTAAGAATTTAAAGTAAGCCGGATCCCCTACTGTTATTCTCCAATATCCCTGTCACGTTCTCAAACTTGTGTGTTTGTATTTGATTATGCATGTCATCAGTATTTGGGAAAGTGCTCATTAGCATAAATAGGCGGGTTCTTTCTTTCCTTTAAGACTGTGTCAATGTCTAGGTCATACCACCAGTGATGTCGTAGTGGGTCACGAGTTATTGAAGGCGGATTCCTGGGGGTAATTCACCTGAATTTCACTTTGTGACATCTTTAAATTTTATTTGTATTAATGTCACTAATTCCTTTGTCAAGACCCTACTTACCATATTTTAATAATTAATCAAGAAAGTAGAGAACAAAATAAAGTAAATATTTTTAAATTGACGATTATACCTTAATTATAGAATTTCTCATGTTTGACCGCAGTTAAATGCTTATTTGGCCACCCGCATTGAGGAAGTGAAATTCCTGACAATAAAATACGATCTTCATTAGTCTAAGTATGCCAAGAAGAAGATAACAGTTGTAACCGATAGAGGCGATACTTTAACTTAGGTCAAAAGTATCAGCAACTCACCTCCTAATATTCTTAGTGAAAGTCCTTGAAGATTTTGTCACGTATCTTCATCACTACTGTTCTCCTTACATCTTATAAATAATGTTAAAGAGCAATAAATCTAAATAGAAAACAATACAAATCATGAATGTAGACATAAAAATTTATAGATTAATTACACATGATTATCATTGGTGTTGGCAATAACACTTTCATTACTTTGTTATAGGAACAATTCATGAAAGATTTGCAGATGGCAAAGGGTACTATTATTCCTGGGCAGATCCAACAACTGCAGGTCAAGAACTTGACTGGCTATCAGCTAGAAACTTCTGCAGGCAACGATGCATGGATCTTGTGTCATTAGAGACTTACAATGAAAATGAATTTATTAAAAGTCGCATTGTGCAAAGTAAATACTTTCTTTACCACTATTATTTTATTTTACAAAATTTTTTCTAATATTTTTTTTTTTTTCGTCAGATAAAGTTAAATATATTTGGACTTCTGGCCGTCTTTGTGACTTCAAAGGTTGTGATAGACCCGATCTTCAACCCTTGAACATCAATGGATGGTTCTGGACTGCTGTTTTGCAAAAACTTGCTCCTACCATTGATCGTAGACAAAACGATTGGTCCGAAAGTGGAGGGTAAGATTAAATGACTGATTTAATTATGAATCTAATAGATGATAATTATAAGCAAATGTTTATAAAAATAAATTTAATTACAGTATTGGTAAACCCCAACCTGATAACCGTGAGGCACAACAAGGAGGAGCTCCTGAAAATTGCTTAGCTATTCTTAATCAATTCTACAACGATGGAGTTAACTGGCATGATGTTGCTTGTCATCATAAAAAACCATGGGTGTGTGAAGAGAATGATTCTCTTCTCAAATACGTTCGATACACCAACCCCAACATTCGAGTTTAAATTTTTTATATCATAGAAATATTATGAATTGATGCTCGAGAGATTTAATATTTATATCAAGTGACTGAGTAGCTTTTAGAAACAGTCTATTTATTGAAGAACACACTCTCATCGGGCTTCTTTTTTTTATTAGTTATAAAATTTCAAGAAGCAGCCATCATTTACATTGGATTATTTATACATTATATATAGATATGGTAACTTGAATAATAATATTATTAAAAAATTCATTTGATTTAATATTAAAAATAATATTAACCCTCAGTCTTGAGCTTTATTAAATAATGAAAAAAATATTGCTCATCTTTACAATTATAGATGACATATATTTACAAAAGTACAACTTGATTATGATACTTATCAGAATCTACAATTATTTTTTTCCTTCTACCATTATTATATGATAGCCGAATTTCGTTTTTACCGGAGGATCTGTGTAAACCGGATTTCCTAAACTAGAAACCGGTAAGGCAAAAGCAGCATCTTGGAAAGGTCCAACCATTGATCCTCTTGTCATCCATCCCAAATCACCCTTGTTATAAATAAAAATTAGATTTTTATTTGACCGTTTTATCGTAAAAAAAAATTAATATATGTGTTTATATGTTGTATTCACTTACTCCAGAACGAGCTTTGTCTTCGCTATATGTGGCTGCAACTTCATTAAATTTTTGTCCGGCCTTGAGTTTCTCTAATGCTTCGAGAATCTTCGATTGCTTTTCACATAAAATGTGCCTGACCTAAAATTAGAATAACATTCGGCGGGAATT
Organism: Chelonus formosanus; assembly: GCA_028641665.1. Lineage (NCBI taxonomy): Eukaryota > Metazoa > Arthropoda > Insecta > Hymenoptera > Braconidae > Chelonus > Chelonus formosanus. Next base: position 393,668 of record CM054002.1, read on the forward strand.
AAATGTTTCTGAAAAATCTTTATATGTTTATAAAGTTAAATTGGAGTAAAAAGTGATACTTTGACAGCAGTTCCTCCTTTTTTTTCGCTTTTTCCTAAATCTCCATCATCATTTTTGCTGGATTTTCCTGATTTCGTACCACTTCCACCTTTTTTTGGTGGCATTTTTTATTTACTAACTTTGACAAGAATTCTTTTTCTCAATGTAATTTGGTAAGAATACAAAATTATCAAAAAGTGAGGTTAACACGCACTAAAAATGACAGTAACTTACAGCGCAACCTTGTGACGACAGTTATAGTTTTTTAGCAAAGAAATTGCGCGTGCGTGTAATCATTACGCTGTTCCAAGTGATCCTGAGGTTTCGAGGGTCATCTTTAGAAGGGTATTAAAGTTTTGGAAGCCTCAAGCACGGTAAAAAAGTGTTTTAAGTTTTTTTCAAAGTTTTCCAAAGTTTATAGTAATCAGGATTGAACAAAAAAAGCATTAGCAAGTAGCGATAAAAAGAAAGAACGTATTTTATATTTCATACAAGGGCCAACGGCCGGGTGATGCACGCATATGTCTAGGCTCGGGAGGACCCAGCCTCTGGCATTAGGACAGGTGTTGCTGGGCTTCGGTGCTACGTCGAAACGCTCGAGGCACAATAACGCCGACGACGACGAAGAGATAGAAAACAGCATGACGGATACAGCAACTGCGACTACCCAAAAGAGGGCCAATTTTTCAGCTCTAACTGTTGCTAATCCTAATGGAGTTAACAAAATTTCGTCAAATATTGCCAATGCTAAACCAGGTTCTGCAAAAAAACTTATTATAAAAAATTTTAAAAGTAAGTGTGAGTCTTATTTTTTATTTTTATTGTGATGACATAACCTATCATCACTTAACTATATACTTATATTGGCAATTTTCCGTTACTTGCGAAATTTTTTCTTCAATATCGTTGACATAACCTTTAATGTCTTAATATTAAGTATTTTTTCATTTGTTATTTAAGTATAAAATAGGTTAATGATTATTAAAGTATGGTCATAAGAGTTTGTTTTTGTTTCTACTTTTAGACAAACCAAAATTACCAGAAAACTATCAAGAACAAACATGGGAGAAACTTCGAGAGGCAGTTGTGGCAATCCAAACAAGCAAAAGCATTCGTTATTCGTTAGAAGAACTCTATCAAGCAGTTGAAAACATGTGTAATCATAAAATGGCATCTACTTTATATGCTAATTTGACAGTTTTGACTGAATCACATGTCAAAGCAAACATTGAGCAATTTTTAGCGGAATCAATGGATCGTCACATATTTCTGAAAAAAATGAACGAGTGTTGGCAAAGCCATTGTCGTCAAATGATCATGATTAGAAGTATTTTTTTGTACCTGGATAGAACTTATGTACTCCAAAATCCTAGTATTTCTTCTATTTGGTAAGAAGTTTTTTTTTTTTTTTTTTTTTTTTTTTAAATAAAATAATATTAAAAACAATTTTAAAATAATTCAAAAATTATTATTTTTTCAGGGATATGGGTTTACACTTGTTCAGAATGCATATTGTACTAAATAATTTGGTGCAAACCAGAACAGTTGAAGGTCTTTTGATGCTGATTGAAAAAGAACGTCAAGGTGATACAGTTGATCGTACTCTTCTTAAATCCCTTCTAAGAATGTTATCAGATCTTCAAATTTATCAAGAGGCATTTGAAAGTAAATTTTTAGTAGCTACTGAACGATTGTATGCCGCAGAAGGTCAACGACTGATGAATGAACATGACGTGCCTGAATACTTGGCTCATGTTGATAAACGACTTCAAGAAGAAAATGAAAGATTACTACACTACCTTGATATGTCAACGAAATGGTCATTAATTCATACAGTAGAAAAACAATTACTTTCTGAGCATGTTTCTAGTATACTTCAAAAAGGTTTAAGTGGATTATTAGATGAAAATCGTATCAGTGACTTAACGTTACTTTACAATTTATACAGCCGCGTAAAGAACGGTCTCGTTGAGTTATGTTTGAATTTTAATTTTTATATCAAGAAAAAAGGCAAAACAATAGTTATTGATCCAGAAAAAGATAAAACTATGGTTCAGGAGTTGTTGGACTTTAAAGATAAAATGGACAACATTGTTAATACGTGTTTTTATAAAAATGAAAAATTCGCCAATAGTTTAAAGGAAGCTTTTGAAGCATTCATTAATCAACGTGCAAATAAACCAGCTGAATTAATAGCTAAGTTTGTAGATATGAAGCTGAGAGCCGGCAATAAAGAAGCAACAGAAGAAGAATTGGAGCGATTATTAGATAAGATAATGGTTTTGTTCCGTTTTATTCATGGTAAAGATGTATTCGAGGCATTTTACAAGAAAGATCTTGCAAAAAGACTGCTAGTAGGAAAATCAGCTTCAGTTGATGCTGAAAAATCAATGTTATCGAAGCTCAAGCAAGAATGTGGTGGTGGTTTCACTAGCAAACTTGAAGGAATGTTCAAAGATATGGAACTTAGTAAAGATATCAATATTGCTTTTAAACAATATTCAAGTAATCTTCAGCATGAACTATTAGCGAGCAATCTAGATTTAACAGTTTCTATTCTCACAATGGGCTATTGGCCGACGTATCCAGTGATGGAAGTTACTTTACCACCGGAAATGGTTCAATATCAAGAGGTTTTCAATAAATTTTATTTAGGAAAACATAGTGGACGTAAACTTCAATGGCAGCCAACTTTGGGTCATTGTGTTCTTAAAGCCTGGTTCCATGCTGGAAATAAAGAGCTACAAGTGTCCTTGTTTCAAGCTCTTGTTTTGATATTATTCAACCATGCAGATGATCTTTCATTTGAAGAGATTAAGGCGGCTACGAATATTGAAGATGGTGAATTGAGACGAACTTTACAATCTTTAGCCTGTGGAAAAGCAAGAGTGCTACAAAAAAATCCTCGAGGACGTGATGTTGCTGATAATGATAGATTTGTCTTCCAAGCAGACTTTACAAATAAACTTTTCAGAATAAAAATAAATCAAATTCAAATGAAAGAAACGGTAAAGAACATATTGGTAACAAATAAAAAAGATATCGACATGAATTTTATTAAATATTTTTCTTATTTACAGAATGAAGAACAAAAAGCAACAGAAGAAAGAGTTTATCAAGATAGACAGTACCAGATAGATGCTGCAATCGTAAGAATCATGAAAATGAGAAAAACTCTTACGCATAATCTTCTCATCAGTGAGCTTTATAATCAACTTAAGTTCCCTGTAAAGGTAAGATGCAGTAATTAAATTATTTCATTGAGTATTATATTAAATTTTAGATGACATTATGAATAAAAAAATTTATTTGTTCCTATTTTACAGCCTGCTGATCTAAAGAAAAGAATTGAGTCTCTTATTGATCGTGATTACATGGAAAGAGATAAAGATAATGCAAATCAGTACAATTATGTTGCATAACCAATTGCCAAAGCTACATATAATAAGAGGAGTCATTACGCCTCTAAAAAAATTTTATTAAAAAATAAACGGATCAATCAACTTAGTGAAAACTGCCGCCTCAGTTCGCGCTTTATGCGAACATTATGCGATAAGCAATATTTGAAGTGTCGTTTGATACGTTTTGGAGATAAAAATAGGCAAAAAATTATTGCTTTGTTGAGAAGTGAATCTGTGGAAGAAGAGAATTCGCATGTTTCAGCTGAATAGCTAATTAAAATTGTTTTATACAATAAAAAGAGAGAAAAAATTGTGTTAGTACATAAAGAAGAAATAATGCCTTTTTTTAACGTTTTAATGCATTCTTTTTGTTTGAAATGATATTAATTAATAGTAACTAAAGAAATATTTCATATTGTCACGTTGATTTTCCTTCATTATAAAACAAAAAATCTATAAATATACGGCTCAAGTTCAATTAAAAATTGTTATTTTGAGCTATCAATAGTAAAACTTTGCGGAATAAAAATTAGCAAAGACTGTTTGAGTGTGAGAAAAGTGTTTAGTGTTTTTGTGCAGATATTAATGATATGTTGAAACAAATAATATGAAAGAATATAGAAAGACTCCAAAGAAAATTCAAATTGAACACTTTCATACTAACTGAGTTAATTAAAAAATGAATGAACTGTGTATTGTAGATTATGATGGTTGTATAAAAATAACTATTTACATTTAATATCATTGATAATTGAATAACAAAGCATTATAAATGAAATATTACCAAGTCATTTGACTTATTTATATCATTTATATTATTCGCATTATTTATCACAATAGATTATTAAAAAACCATACAGATAAAAACTTAGCTATTTTATAATGCACTTTCTCACGCGGAGCAAATATTGCTAATTATAGCAATGATTTTTACTGTGAATAAAATTAAATTTTTGATGCAAACGTGGTAAACACTAAAATTTTTAATTTTTCATTATTAAAAATTACTGTATTTTCTATTTTTTTAAATAGAAAATATTATATTATTTGTTTTTTTAAATTGATACACAATACTGCGTTTGCGTCTATAATTCCTTAGGCTTACACTGCGGAACTTTATTTTTGTGTAATATTTCGTAGGATTTGTCAAAAAAAAAGTGTAAATAGGATAAGATAAAAATAACAAAATATTCGTACTTGTAATAAAAATACAACGAAAATGATTATACTCATTTTACGCAATTATTTATGCAATTTACTGTTTTTTAAATATTAAAATTTCAACAATATTTTACAGGATAATTCATTTTCTAGCTTGAATAATACTCTGAATATGTTCATCTTTTGCATCAATTTCCGTGAGTAGAGATTTCGCAAAATTTTCGGCATTAGCTTCTTGATTTAAAAAATCAGATACGACTCTGGATGATGGCTTTCCACCTCCATGAGCTAGACATTCTCTCCTAAATTTTTCTCCTGACGATCGACTGAAGGGATCTTTTTGAAAATATGTTTGCCATATCCACGAAGCAATAGCTCGTGAAATTAAATAAGAGTAATATTTCGCACCATATCCTACTAAATGAGAAAATCTGAGTTGCCAAGCTGTGTTATTGACATATGGAAGACTGTAATAATTTTTTTGAATATCAGCTAAAACTTGTGTAGTTGATGTTTCCAATTTTTTCGAATGATAAACTTGATCCAACATACTATAAAATACTTGAGTTTGCAGCTCAGATGCTGGGAAAACACTTTTTGAAGCACAAAGTTTGTTTAACGAATCTTCTGATAGAGGTTCTTGAGTCTGATAATGCTTAGCAAAAAGTTTAACAATTCTAGGATCACTGGCAAAGTATTCCATAAAAATACTCGGTACCTCAGCAAAATCTGCGCTACATCTAGTACCTGTAACATGTTGGTATTGAGTTCTACCTAGCATCGAATGCAAAGCATGTCCCATTTCATGGAATAAGTTATCGACACACATCGGATTTAAGAAGCATGGACTAGACCATCGTGGTATTGGTAAAGAGAGCATTAAAACTACTGCTGGGTTCTGATAAGATCCATCAGATAACAATCTTCCTCCTCTAATTGTAAAATGACAATCTTGATTAGGCTTCCCTTCTCTCTCGAAAAAATCACAGTAAATATATCCTAGAGTCCCTTCGGTCTCACAAACTACTGCGAGCTTTTGAATATTCGGAGCCCAAACTTCTCCAGGAAGGACTGGTTCAGCCTCTAGTCGTACTCCATATAATGATTGGGTAAGAATATTCAAACCATCCATACATGTTCCAAGAGAAAAATAAGGAGTGAGTTCAGTATTAGATGTTCCTAGCCAAGCTTTTTTTACTTGAGAGGTGAAATATGATGTATCCCAAGGCATCAAATCTTGCTGGACTGAAGACTCTGCTTTCTTCATTTCTCGCATAACATCGAAATCTTTTTGTGCTCGTTTCTTCAACTCACTATTCAAAATATTTAAGAAATTACATACTGCCTCAGGTGTTTCAACAGTACTTCCTTTTATAGCTCTGTGAGCGTAAGATGGAAAGCCACAAATTTCTGCTAAAGAATGTCGTGTATCAAGTAATTCTTTTAATAAACTTTCTTGATGTTCATCTGGATATAGAAATATTTTATAAGCTGCTTCACGAGCTAATGCATTAGTTGATTCTGAATAAAGACCATGGACCACAATATGATCTCCTTCATGAATGAAAAATTGTCTCATGTGTTCAGGCAATAAGTTATTTTTCACGATTCTCGGTGTCACCGTTCCTGCCATAAATTTTTGGCCTACTTGTAATATAGTATCATTCATATTTACAACTTTTTGACGTAAATCTTCGGGTAAATGAATGCCACATTGTTCAAAATCAAATAAAAATAATTCAGATACGTGGTTGTCAATGTCTGTTGTTTTTACGCAATCTCCGTTCTTTACAATATTTGACAAGGTATTATACAATAATCGATGAGTATTTAATTTTTCAACTAGTCCACTTACTGCTATACAAGAATCTTCAGCTGCCTCAGCAAATTTTTTGTCAGGATGAGCCATCCTAACGAATTCTGCCAAGTCAGCTACTTTACAAAGTGTATCTGATAAATCATCAAAAATTTGGACCATTTTTCTTTTTCTTGTAGAACTTGTTGCTTCAGCAATTAAATTATTTGTATCAAGAATAGCCTGATCTTTGAGCTTATGAAATCCATCAGCTGTTTGCAGCTCAGGGATTCCAAAAAGTCCCTGAAATGTTATCATTAAAAAAAGTCATTCATGAAAAATACACTTTATTGATAATAGGTATTATATTTGTGAGTGATGACTTACAACTGCTTTTCGCGACAAATTAGTTTCGTAGAACTCTGAAAAGCCTGAATTAAAGGCCATCGCCAAGGGAGACCATGTACTGACATTTTTTCGTCCATTATTAAACTTTTTTGTGGATTCTCGTAAAATTTTCAGCATGATTAACGTTTATATTATTTATGTTGAAAAATAAATTATACTATCAATAAATATTAACTAATGTTATTACGTTTTTTATTTAGAAAATGATAAATTGACAAACTAATTCATTTTTCGCGGTTACGTCCATTAAAATTCATTCTAACCTCACTACCATCACTGTTCTGGATGCAAACATCACATGTTGGCATTTGGCATTAAAATATGGTATTTAAAATTCATTTATTGTTTTGATAATTTTTTGAATAACTCATAAAATGTCTAATTCACTTGTTCGAGAAAGTCTTGATTTAATAAAACTCGAAAATGATGTGAAAGAAGGTAAAACAATAAAATTGTATCTCATTATATGTTGAAGGTTATATTATTGTTAATGTATTTATTTATTATTTCTTTTAGAGAAGAAAAAAAAGAAACATCGATCCAAAGATATTTTACATTTAATTCCTTCTAATCACAGAAATATAAAAAAAAATAAAAAAGCAGGTGAGAATTTTTTGTAAAATTCTTGTTTAATTCATGTTGAGGTTGGAATTATTTTCAATAACTACATTTTTTTATTAATAAAAGAGAGACAAGATCATGTTGTTAATACCAATTCTTTTTAGATTCATCAATCGTTTTTCAACATTCACGTAAAATTACTGTTTATGAAGTTAAAAAACAACTATCGAATAAAACAGATCCAATTAATGATAATGTGCATAAACTACTTCTTTTTAGTGGCAATAAAATTGATTCAAACGCAGCAAAAAAGGTATTTTCATTAAATTACTCAAATTATTCTAGCTTATTGAATAAACCAACAACTTGTTTTTTTTGTTTACGTAATATGCCGTTTAATAACTTTTGAATGATATTTTCTAGTTGTTTGAACGTGGAGTAAAAAAGAGAGCCATTATTGAAGAAGAAAAATTAAAAGAGGAAGAGAAGACAGTGTTTACTGAAGAAGACTTCCAGAACTTTGAAAAAGAATATTTTGGAGCCTCCAAATAATGTTAGATAGTGATAGAGAAAAGGGTAAAGTCATTTTAATAGTGACTTCAATTTTATTTATTTATTATACCATTTGGATCATTGGTCTACCATTCATTGACGATAGTCGACTTCAATCACTTTTTTATTCTCATAACATAGCACTGATAGTCCCAGCATTATTTGGATTATTTTTTATTGGTAGTCTTGTTATTTTTACTGTTTATCAACTGAGGCATTTTATTTTTACATGTAAACGAAAAAAAGCATTTTAGGGCGATAAATAAATTAAATAATATCTAATATAAAGCGTAATTTGCATGATGCAATCATTGTTTTTATTAAAAAAGCATATATACTGCTAATTCCAAGATTACGTAATATAAAGTTCTGATATTAGTTACTCAATCTGTTCTATCAATTTTGCAGTTTCAGTTGAATTTTAAGTAATCATAAAATCAAGTTAATAAATAAATAAAAGAACTCACAATGAGTATAACTCGTTGGTTAGTAGTTGGAATCAGTGGTACGACATGTAGTGGCAAGACTACATTAGCTAAAAGATTGCACGAAAATTTTCAGAATAGCAAATTGATAAGTCAAGATTCTTACTTCCTTCCAGAAAATGATCAAAGACATGTACACATTCCAGAATTAAATGCTTGTAACTGGGAACTGTTATCAAGCCTGGATATGAATAAAATGCATACTGATGTTTTTAAAATACTCAATACGTCTAATGACTATACAATCAAGAAATCAAATGAAAAAAATAAATGGCCTGAGACTTGTGTGCTAATTTTGGAAGGTTTTATACTTTTTGAGGATAAAAAAATTGCTGATTTATGTAATTTAAAGTATTTATTAACTCTAAATAAACAGCAATGTTGGGAAAGACGGAAGGTTCGCGTCTATGATCCACCTGATGTTCCCGGATATTTTGACTTGATTGTTTGGCCAGAGTATGAAAAATATTTGCGAGAAATAAAACTGAATAAGAAACTGCAAGAAGAGATAGTGTTTATTGATGGAGGCGAAAATAAAGAAGAAATATTTCAGAAGGTCTTTAATGATATTTCTAAAAGATTATAAAAATTTGTATTATTTAGAAACATAAAATTTTTTTAATTCTCAGTCATTTATTTATTTTTTTTTTTTTCTTCAATTGTTCAATTTTTTGTTGTATGACGATAATTCAATCTCGTGTATTAAATTCTGATACAAACTTATAAGCTATTATTACCTCTTTTTTCAAAATTCATACTTACCTGAAAAAGCTTTTTTTATTGAGCACTTCTTATTAACTGATTAAATTGTTTAATAATAATTCAGTAATAATTAAAAAATAAAAGTCTTAAGTTTTGTAATAAATTTATAAGAGCACAAAATATGTATTCTTGTAACGCAGAAAAGAATTCTGTTCAATTGTAAATAAATATGAGAATGCTAACTAATGACGTGATGCTTTTTTTCGTCTCTGCTTCTCACACTTCACATTTGTTATTATTATTTCTTTTTTATGAATATAATAATTAAAGATAACACATAATGATGCATGTATGTTACATAGAGTAAGTGTTGAGTTTCGGTTGAACTTGGGCATTCGTAACATTACTAGGAGGTGGACCGCTTGCAGCATCATCTTGATCATTTTGTCCACAAGCTTTACGAACATATTGTGGAGTAACAATCACTTCCTCTTCCATTTCTGAAACACGTTTATCAAGTTCAGCACACGCTGCCATTTCTTTTTCAAGCTTCGCCAACATTCGAGGTGAATTATATTTCTCTGGATCATCATGAAACACTACCATTCCATCTTTTTGATTGATCGTCGCATAAATTTCTCCATCTTCAATCTAAAAATAACGAATTAGTTATTTTTTGAAAAAAAAATTCTTTTTTATTCTCACTTACCATATTTAAAATATATTTTTCAGCTTCTGACGATCCAGAAAGTTGCACTCGGCTTGCAACATCACTTAAACTCAGTGTAAGAAATGTTTTGGTCAGTCTCTGAATGTTTTTCTTGTATAAGTAACTGAGAACTTGTTCAACAAGACCAAGATTATGATCTCTTGTGAAAGATTCTTGATATTTATTAATAATGCTTCTTACTTCATCACAACTATTGGTAGAGTAAGCAGTTGCAAGCTCTTGATAAGCTTGACTTAATGGCCTAATGAACCTTATCAATACCTGGCTGGCATACTTTGGTATGTTGACAATTTTTCCATGAAGTATCAGTGAAACGAGAATGAACTTTTTATAAGCTTCAAGCATTATATGACTCACTGCCATCGCAGGTATTGTTACACATACTTCAAAGAAATATAATGCTCTATCATAATTTTTTAAGGCTGTATAAATCATTCCACCATAGTAATAATACAGTAGAAAATACTTGGAGTCAAATTGTCCACCTTCTTGACTTATTCCCGTAATGTCTGTATCTAAAAATTCTAATGCTGGCTTGAAGCATTTCGCTAAAAGACACAGTTGACAAAGATCGGCGTGTATAGATGTCAACTGACTGTCAAATAGTTGAATTTTACGTATCGCTCGTCGAAGAATCTCAATTCCTCGCATGGGAGCTTGAAGCTCCACCAAAGATTGTGTGATTGAGTGGCATAGTTCAGCATCTAATCAAATCAACATTGATTATCATAAAATGACATATTCAAAATTGTAATTCATAGTTCATACTTACAAGTATCTGGTGCAAATCTAACTTGTTCTCCATTACATCCAACGATGAATTCTTGAACTTGGCTGAAAAGCAATTTTTGGGCATCTATATTTCCAGCTCCACTGAAACTACATAGATTTAACTTTACACATAGCACAGTAAGAATTCCAAGGGAATGGTCCTGAAGATCCAATGTTTCGAGGACGTTATCCAAATGTTGAGCATTCTTTACTAACACATCTGAAGATTTGCTAATGACTTCTTTTAATTCTGAAAATTTACCTATCAATCGTTCATTGATTAATATTAATAAACTTTGAAACTTTATTCTAATAAAAATTAATAATTTATGATTGAGAATAATTGTTACATAATTAAAATAATTCACGAATTTTTTCAAAATATGAATAATATTTGAGGTTAACTGTAAGTAAACCAATAACGGATTGAAATATATTTTTTACCTTGAGAAGAAAGTGTCTGGACGTTATTTACAAACTGCTCCAGTGCCGAGGCCATTATCAATGATGCTTTTTTCTCATCACCACGACCTATCGTTTTCTAAATGGTTTTATTTACAAAAAATACTACTGGAATCCGTGCTAAAATTTGCCAGAGCCAGAAATGACGTTTTGCAATGAAACTGCTAACTTCAAATTGACAACATCATGAATTTGTCGTTTTAAAATAACCAAGAGGCGCCCTCCTACGGTGATATACAAAAGATTGCGATTATTCAAATGAACATCCCGCCAAAAATAAATTTATTTATTTCCATAGTTACATTGTTGATAGTCTAATGTCCAATAATTCACATCAAGTAACAATTAACACTTGTTTCAATTAACAATAAATTTATAAAATATCAAATAAATATAATAATGTCAAATTTAACGTATGATCAACTTTGGAGTGACGCTGAATGTGCTTTGGAAGAAGTTATTCAAATTGATTCTAATCTCCAAAATTCAAAGCCTGAAAAAGATAGAAAAAAACTTCACAAAAATGTTTCAGAGCTTTATATAAGATATATAATAATTTGTAATCAACTAGAACAATGTTATGATCAGATGATTCAACCACAAAAACGTTTGCTACTTCGCAAACTATTAGATTCAACACTTGGAAGAATATTAGAGTTAAAACATGAGCTAGTTGAAGTTGATTTATCAGAACATCATTACTATGATGATATTTTATTAAAATTTGGAATTTTACCTCAAGAAGTGGAATTAAAAATTCCAAATTATTTTAGACGTGAACGTGAGGATGATATAGCAAATCGTCGAGAATTTATTAGCAATGTTCTTAGAAACGCTGGAGCACTTGATGAAGTCATTCAACCTAAGAAAATGACTGAGCTTGAAGCGATAAGACTAATTCAAATTCATGAAAGAGCTCGTCAGGGTCGAATGAGGTAATTTATATATCTTATTTATCAATTAAATATTATTGCAACATAAATAAAATCAATACAATGAATAATGATTGAAGTTAATAAAGTAAAAATATCCATCTAAATTTAGATTTCAATTTATGAAAGAGATTCGAGAAATGAAGGAAAGATCAATGATAAAATCAGAACAAGAACAAACAGATATAGTGAAAGAAATAACAGCTACCATGAAAATTCAGAAGGTCTGGCGAGGATACATAACTCGTCAACGAATGAAAAAACGAAGAATTGAGGAAATGTTGTTGATTGGAATGGTTCAACCGAGTCAAGTAATTACAGACAATTATCGAAATACCGAGAAGATTAAGCAATATCGACACGATAAACAAATCGAATTTCAGCAGCTTTATGAAAAGATGATGGATGAAATTAAAGAGTACGTAAGGCTTGAAAAGAGTGAAATTATAGAAGAAAATATGAGAAGTGAAATAAGAAATTGGATAAATGATTATTTTCAACAAACTGGAAAAATTCCAGAGTTACCTTCAGCTGAAAGTGGTGGCTCAAGAATGATCTTGAGTAGACAAGTAGGTTACTTAGGACTAATTATTATCATTTACAATACTGAGATCCATAATAATAGTCTCGTTGAATTTTTTTTTAGGGCACTGAGAGTTCTTTGAGCAAATCTAAAGAATCATCATCTTCCAAAGAGTCCAAAAGATCTAAAAAATCTAAATCTAAGAAGGAAAGTGATACAGAAAAATCAGAAGATGAATCAGATCCTGGAATCAAAATCACACCATCAAATTTTCTTTCCAAATTGACTCAAGCTCATACACAGTATCAGGATGTATGGAGAGACAAAGATGAATCAAAAAATCCTTGGCAATTGCCTTACAAAGATATGGTATTAGAAGAAAAGACTAAAGAAATTGAAGATGAGATAAGAATTGTAGTTGATCAAACATTGAGAGGTGAGAAATATTTCATTCTATTTTTGGTAAATACATTGAAAATGTATTTAGATAAAAAGAATTCGATAATTCTAGATGACATTGAGACTCTTCAAGCTGCTTTAGACAGAGATAGAGGACATAAAGGGAAGCGAGCTAAGAAACCACAAAAACGAGTACGACGAGGTGGAAAAAAAAGCAAAAGAAGAAAGGAAAAGGATTTAACTCCTGATAGAACCACTGAATCTCTTTTTGAAGAACTTGTAACTGAAGGAATCATCAAGCTTGTGCCGGAAGTTTATTTGAATAGCTTTAAAGGAGAAAAATCTTATGCTAATTTTGATCTTTGGGATAAAGGACAAGATGTGCTGCCTACAATAGGTGGAAAATTTTTTTAAATTATTTATTGATATTCTGAAAAAAAAATTTAATGACCAAAGTTTAATTTCTAATCATTCGAAACATTTTTCAAGGTGACATTAGACAGTTAGTAGCTGAGTATTGTATTTTTCCTATGGGGAATGAAACTATACGTTTATTATCACCTTTAGTACGATCTGTCTTAATAGCCGGACCTCATGGAAGTGGAAAAAAAATGTTAGTACAAGCTATATGTACTGAACTAGGAGCTACATTGTTTGATATTACTCCTGCTAATATTGCAGGAAAGTATCCTGGTAAATCAGGACTTATTATGCTGTTACATTTAATATCAAAGGTAAAATATTTAAATATGTTCAATATATTTACTCATCACATTTTATTCATCATTTTAAAAAAATACTATCATGTTTATCAGGTATCACGCCTTCTACAACCTTCAGTTATTTTTATAGATGGAGCAGAAAAGCCTTTTGTGAAAAAAGTGCCCAAAACTGATAAAACTGACCCTAAAAGATTAAAAAAAGATTTACCAAAAATTGTGAAAAGCTTTACGAATGAAGATCGAGTAATTCTAGTGGGAATATCAAGTGCTCCTTGGGATGGAGATCAAAAATTATTATACCAAACTTATGATAAAGTAATTTATATTCCTAGACCAGACTATGGAACGATGTCTATGTTGTGGAAAGATTTACTTTACAAAGTAAGCACATTAATTCAAGTAAAAAATCGCTGCGAATAGTTGTTAAATATTCATTATGATAATAAGATAGTTTACATACAACATTGTAAATAATTAATCTTACAGTATTCTGGTATCAGTCGTCAATTTGACACTTCTGCGATGAGTAAAATTTGTGATGGATTTACTATAGGAACTGTTATTGGAGCAATAAACGAAGTAATATTCTTAATTGACGGATTTATTGATAATTCAATAATTTAATGGAAAAGTTAATTTGTAAGGAATTTTTACAGGTCATGACCACAAAAAGAATGGTACAGTTAAGAGTTCAACCTCTGACACATGTTGAATTGATAAATGCTCTAAGTACTCGTGATCCAGTTTATAAAGAAGAGGAGGATGCATTCACAGGTATTATAAACATAAATATATTATAATAAATGAATTTAAATAGTTGTTTATGATTTTTATTAATAAATTATAATAATTTTATAATTTATTAATTTTGTATTAATTTGTATTACTTAGTATGGTTTTTGAAAACACCGACATGTCGAAAAAAACAACGTGCTATAGAGTTGGAGTTACAAAAACTAGAAGAAGCTAATGAGAAGCAAAAGAAAACGAAGGGAAAAAAATCATAATTTTCTTTAGATATTGAAATCAAAAAATAATCTAGATAAAATAGAACACGTGAGTTAAATTTTTTTATTTTTTAATATAACTTTGACCTTAACTGACATCATAAATTCAAAAAATGATTATTCAGTGAATAGTTTTAATTTAATATCAGGCCATGAAGTATTAGAGGGAGAAAAAAATTTTAAAATAGATTGATAAGTGAGAATTAAATACTTGAACATCTCTACTAATTTATCGTCAAGCTTGCCTTCATCTACACATCATTGAAAACTCCAAATGATATGAGATTAAACTTGTATTGCTTATATGCGACACTATGGATAAAAGACCTTTTAAGAGATGAAGAAAAGGCAGTGATATAAATGTTCAGCTTTTTATCACTAGCTATAAAATTAAATAATAAAAATAATTTTAAACTTTTTACCTAACCTCTATTGTCATGTCACAGTTAAATATTCAACATACAAATCGATTAATGGCCTATAAAATGAATGTCAAATCAAACAAAGGGCTATAATATGCAAATTAACACATTAAAAATATAGTAAAGTTTATACATTTACTTTAAAATACGTATTTACAATAATTTCCATCATTTTTTTTTTTTACTATTGACGTCTAATTTACTCTAAAATTGTAGATGAAAAAAAAAAACTATAGGAAGAACAGTACTAAAGACAATATTTTTAATTAAATTATGCAATGTTTATGAAAACATTATTATTTATAATCATTCCAATATTATCTTTCGAACATCAATAAATATTAAGATCAATATAACATCTTTAAAATCACTCAAATAGCTTCAATGTCAGATTTTTAAATCGACAGATACACTCTGCATTGTTCTATAGATAAAAAAAGATAGTTTGATATAAAATGTAAAATTTCGACCAAGTGTTATGTGAACCACGTGGGCTGTTGAGGGTTTTTGAACATATTTTCCCATACCCTCATACTTCTAATATAATGTTTCAACAAAGGGACGCAAATGCTTAGCCGGTTCTCTCGTGGTCTCTCTGCGCGCGCGTATGAGTTCAGAAGCCGGAAGAGAGGCGCACGCGCGTCTTCTAGACTCTTTTCCTATTGGCTAGTGTAGATGGTCTGATGTCAGACCACGGGGCCGGTCCAATTCAATAATAACGAGATGCCCGCACGACAAAACGCCAGCTAGTCCTTTGCGACGCGCCCGTGACGTTCGTTAGATTATCTTCAATCATCGAACACGTATTATTGATAATAACTAAGTCAAAAACACGGGTTATTATAACTATTTTTCGATAATTCATTATATTAACAGTGCATAGTTTTTCAGTTGCTGTCAGCTGTTAAAAACAATATTTATTTTATCATTTGTTTGTTGGTGACTATTAGTCCTTAAACTATTTTTCCTCTCAGGATTATATTCACGCGTTAGGTGAGTTGGTTATTATTTTTTTTTTTCATTGTCTTTCTGTTAATTATTATAATTACTATAATATGATTAATATAAATCAATGTTATTAGCAACGTTGACTATACCATTCTCATTTATTCTTTACTTGGAGTAACAAAATATTTGTTTAATGACAATATTCATCTAATTATTTCATACTTAAATATTATTTTTTTGTCTGTAGATAAACTCGTGAATTTGCAAATAATACTTCTGTTAAATAAAGTACCTAATTGTACATTGAATTTCGTCAAGCGTCACAACTCAACGGTAATAAAACTGTGTGACGCATCGCTTTGAATTACAAACCTGATGGATACTGCTAACGTATAGAAAGTTCTTACCTATTCCGTCATCTTTTGATTATGTTTTTCTATGTAAATTTGTGTTAACCACACACACACATTTTTCTTGCATTGAATGTTTTAAGATTCTCATATATTTATTTAAATTATAAAAAAATATATATATATATATATATATATTTTTTTTTATTAACATAAAACAGAATATTGGATTAGAGTGAGAAAAAGAGAGTGTTGTTGAAAAAATTTTGAATAATTTTGATATGATTGACGTACGAAAAAAAGTATTGTGGAAGTTAATGGAAAAACATGCAAATATCACGTGTTCTTAAAGTCTGACTATACACTGCCAATACTACTATCTAAATAACATATCAATTTATAACATGATTAAAAAATTAAAAATTATTCCACTTCATATTTAGTTTATAATACATTAAAATTTATTATTTGGTCACAAATTGCATAAAATGATTAAAAAACAAGTATTAATGCTATTGATTTGATTATGATAATAAAAAGTAAATAAATTATAAATAATTTATGATTCAAAATTAGTCACTTTTATAAAAAATTCAAATCCAACTCTATTTCGCATTTCCTTTAAATATAGCATAGGACATTAATTGTTAGAAAAATGGAATTTATTTCTTTTTTAAACCTATGTTTGTTGAGTACATGAATGAAATAGTTTTATTATTCATAAGACTTGAAAGATTCTTGTAACGATTTAAGTCCACTAATATTTATGAGAAATTACGCAAATAAGTTATCACCTTTTCATCGACCCTGCATGTCATGTATTATTCAACTTCTGAAAGTCAAATTGTTGCAAAATTAAAAATTACAATTTTTCCTTAAATGTTTTATCTTTTTTATAATAAAAAAATTTTATTTACATACAACAAATACATCATTTGGTATGCATTATTATCATTTTTAAATTCATTTAATGATCAAAGTTGTGTAAAAATAAATTTTAAATTCATAATTTGATTATAAAAAAAGAAGAAGTAGTTTTAACTTTACTTACAATATTACGTGATTTTGAAATAACAACAATACACTAGTTTTTATTTTTGAATTAATGCATTTAGACACTTGGAGACTTAGATCTAACCACACGTTTATGTTAACGCACATGACCTAGTGCTAAATAATAGTTGATGTTAATGAAAAGGAAGTAAATCCACATGCCTTATCGAACCACACTTGGTTGTATATTGAACTTGACCTCGCAACGATGTCTTTCACATCAATAATTATTACACATACGACAGTGAATCGATTTGCACATGAGCTAAATTTATTCTCTTTTACTTCCTTTTTTCATCAGATCACAATCAATGTTAATTAATTAAGTATCGACTAATTTTTTTTTAATCACATTAATTAATACATTATTATAATTAAAGCTATCTATTTCAGTTGTAATTAGTCTTATTAGTGTGAAAATTAACTGCTGATTAGAATACATTAATTTTTGTGAATAAATTTTCATAACATTTATAGAAAAAATGTAATTATTTGTTCCAATTTAATATTCTCGACAGTCTTCTGTTAGTCAGTATTAGCTTGAGAGCCCCACTCTTACCATCATTCCTATGATAAGTACTATATCAGCAATTATAACAAATAAAAGTGTCATGACAATGCTGATATAATTTTTTAAATTTGTTTAATCTGATAGAAAAGGATTATATCAGTTCAAAGAATGTACACAGAGGAAATAAAAAAATAAGAGCAATATCTATAATAGAAAAATACAGTTTTTTAGGTTAATTTCCATATAAATTAACACTAATTGAATTTAATAAATGAGAATTTCATGTAATAAAATATTCATTGGATTCTTATGAATTTTTTACTTCTTTCAGTGTTGACAAAATAATTGCTACGTAAGCTATTGAATCACCATCTGTTGAATTTGATGTTACTGTACATTTTAAAGTTTAAAATCGTTCATGTATTTACTTAGTTATTTCAGGTAGATAGATATCATATGATTAGTCATTAAATAGTAGAAAATAGATAATAATATTAGTAATAAAATAAATAATTTTTTGTCAAATAGATCATTAAATGTTCATTTTTCATCATTAATATATATCATTAATAATGATGAAAAAATTGAAACTTGCCTAATATATGTCTCAATATTGGAATGATAATTTATTTCATCATTTTATTTTATTTTCTGTTGTTTTAGTCTAATCTGTTCCAATGATAATATAAAATCATCACTGGTTATCGTTAATTGACAAATACTTTGTTGCATTATCATTACTTTCGATCAGTGGTATACTTTATTCTTGATAACCTTGACCGCGGTATCATTCTTTGATCACGCTTTATTCTAAATATTAGCAATCATGATCGTATGATCTGTTTATTTCCTCAATTTTATTTTACGACTATCATTTAATGATTATTAAATGAGTTTTTCGCATTAATTTATTACCATCTGATCAAATTTTTAATATTAATAGTAAAGATTTTTTTTTCACTATTAAATTACTGAAATGATTACGTTGAACTCAAGCTTAAAGTGTCATCGGCGCTTGAATAACTGCTTTGAAGGCCATTGTCTTATCTATTACGGTCTAGCTTTATTGAGTAATCATAATTAGATTTGGCCGAGGGTAAATCAATTTTGTGAAATGATTGCTTTACACTAGTGAAATATACTTCCTGAATTTTAATCTTATAACAAAAAACAGAACTTGTGTCATATTATTGATATATTTTTTTTCTTCTGTTTACAGCCTACTGTCCACAAGGCTAACACATTCAATATATTCTACACCTGAAGAGCCACTACACACCTAATAATCTATAGAGTTTACAAAATTCATCAACATGCCAGCTAGATTTGAGAGTGTCAATAATCCAATGATGAGAGACCAATCAATTTCCAATGGAGTTAATCACTCAGCTGACAATGATATTGTTATCAGCGGTTTCTCTGGACGTCTTCCAGAGTGTGAAAACATTGAAGAATTTAAACGCCATCTTTTCGATGGTATTGATATGGTGACTGACGATGAGAGACGATGGCCATCTGGCCTTCATGGACTGCCAGCTCGTTCTGGAAAATTAAAAGATTTGTCTACATTTGATAATACTTTTTTCGGAGTTCATTCAAAACAAGCCAACGTTATGGATCCACAATTAAGAATACTTTTGGAAGCAACACAAGAAGCCATCATTGACGCTGGAATAAATCCTGTTGACATCAGAGGATCAAGAACAGGAGTATTCATAGGAGTTTCATCTTCAGAATCTGATGATTACTGGACTCGTGAACCAGACCGAGTTAATGGATATGGTCTTACTGGTTGTTGTCGTGCTATGTTTCCTAATAGAATCTCATATACTTTTGATTTCACTGGGCCTTCTTTTGCTGTTGATACTGCCTGTTCATCATCTCTTTATGCCATGCATCAAGCAATTATGTCTATGAAAACTGGTCTTTGTGATGCAGCTATTGTTGCTGGATCTAATTTGCTGCTTAAACCTACATCTTCTCTTCAGTTCCATCGGTTAGGTATGCTTTCACCAGAAGGAATGTGTAAAGCTTTCGATGCATCTGGTAACGGCTATGTACGAGCAGAAGCTGCTGTTGTAATTTTTCTTCAAAAAGCTCGTGATGCTAAGAGAGTTTATGCAACAATTGTTAATTCAAAAATAAACGTCGATGGTAATAAACCTCAGGGAATCACTTTTCCATCTGGCGAGATGCAATGTCAACTGATGAGAGAGATTTATAATGAAATAGATCTCGATCCACGTGAAGTATCTTACATAGAAGCTCACGGAACTGGAACTAAAGTTGGAGATCCACAAGAAGTGAATGCTATTGCCAATCTCTTTTGTAAAGATCGTCGAACTCCATTACTCATGGGGTCTGTTAAGTCAAATATGGGTCACTCTGAACCAGCTAGTGGTCTTTGTTCCATTGCCAAAGTATTAGTCGCCATGGAAACTGGCATTATTCCACCTAATCTTCACTTTAAATCACCAAATACTGAAATTCCAGCTTTATGTGATGGACGAATAAAAGTTATTGACAAAGCAACTATTTGGAATGGTGGATTAATGGCTGTCAATTCGTTTGGTTTTGGCGGTGCTAATGCCCATATAGTTTTAAAAAGTAATCCTAAACCTAAAATACCTCCTGTTCTTAATGTTGATGTTCCTAAATTGGTTACTGTATCTGGTAGAACAGAAGAAGCTTGTAATCTTTTTTTGGATAAAGTAAAAGAACATCAGAAAGATGATGAATTTATGGCTCTTGTACACAATATTCATAAAACTAACATTGTTGGCCATGATTTTCGAGGATTTGAAATATATGGCCGTAAGGAAATAAGACAAATTGATGAGTACTCATCTACCCAGCCAAAGAAACCCATTTGGTATATTTTCTCTGGTATGGGAACACAATGGGCTGGAATGGGGAAACAATTAATGGGCATTGAAACATTTCAAAGAAGTTTAAGACGTTGTGCTGAAGCATTGAAGCCTGAAGGAATCGATCTGATGAATTTAATTTTAAATGGAACTGATGATACTTTTGAAAAAGTTTTAAACTGTTTTGTGTCTATCGCAGCAATTCAAGTAGCTTTAGTAGATGTTCTCAGTATGATTGGCATTCAACCGGACGGAATTATTGGTCATTCCGTTGGAGAACTTGGCTGTGCTTACGCCGATGGTACTTTTACACCTGAACAAACAGTTTTAGCTGCTTATTGGAGAGGTAAAGCTATTCAAGAGCAAAAGTTACCCCCCGGAGCTATGGCAGCCGTTGGATTAAGTTGGGCAGAAGCTACTAAAAGATGTCCTGCGGATATCTCTCCAGCTTGTCACAATTCTGCTGACTCAGTAACAATATCTGGACCTCTAGAATCTGTTAAAAAATTCACAGAACAACTTAAAAAAGAAGATATTTTTGCTAAAATGGTTCAAAGCTCTGGTGTAGCTTTCCATTCGAAATATATTGCTTCAGCTGGTCCAGCATTGAGATCCATGTTAGAAAAAATTATTACCAATCCTAAACAACGATCTGCAAGATGGATTTCTTCATCAATACCTGAATCAGCATGGGGAACTCCTTTGGCTCAACTTAGCTCACCAGCTTATCACGTTAATAATCTTCTTTCTCCGGTATTTTTCCAAGAAGCATTAAAACATATTCCTGAAAATGCTATCACTATTGAAATTGCTCCTCACTGTCTTCTTCAAGCAGTTTTACGGAGATCTCTACCATCCACTGTTACCAATATTGGATTGCACAAAAGGGATGATGAAAATAGTTTAGAATTTTTATTGACAAGTCTTGGAAAACTCTATAGCGCTGGAGCTCAGCCAGATATCAGCAAGCTCTATCCACCAGTTAGTTACCCAGTTGGCAAAGGTACTCCAATGATGAACTCAATCATTGGATGGGATCACTCATCTCAATGGACTGTGGCCGATTTCTCCGGAAAATCTGGAGCTGGAGAAACTATTGTAGAAGTTGATTTATCCAAAGAAGAGTATGCACACATTGCTGGACATACCATTGATGGCAGAGTTTTATTCCCAGCTACAGGATATTTAACAATAGTTTGGCAAACTTTTGCAAAGTTACGAGGAATCGATTTTGAAAAATTGCCAGTTATTTTTGAAGATGTTCAATTCCGTCGAGCCACCATAATGCCTAAAGATGGATCTGTAAGATTTTTAATAAATATTTTCGATGGCACAGGAAACTTTGAAATTTGTGAAAGTGGATCTCCTGCAGTAACTGGAAAAATTCGTGCTTCAGAAGATATTGAAAAAGACCAGCTTAACTTACCGTTGCCTGTGACGAAACAAAACCCAGAATTATTGAATCTGAGTACAGCAGATATTTACAAAGATCTTCGATTACGAGGATATGATTACTCAGGTATCTTCCAAGGAATTAAATCAGCTGATAACCGAGCTGTAGTTGGAGAACTTTCATGGGTAAACAACTGGATTTCCTTCATTGATACTATGTTACAATTCAGTATTATCAGTAAAAACACAAAAGATCTGTATTTACCAACGCGACTTCAGTACGCTACTATTAATCCAATGGCTCATTTAGCAACGGCTGGAATGTTGGAAAAAAACCAAGGATTCCCTGTTTATTCTTACTCGAATATTGGTGTCATTAAATCTGGTGGCGTTGAACTGAGAGGAATGAAAGCTTCTCTTGCTCCACGAAGACAACAAGTTCAAGCTGCTCCAAAACACGAAAGATACACTTTTGTTCCATATGACAACTCTCAAGTACTTGTTGAAGATCCAAATAAAGCAAAACATCATGCTCTCACTGTCATCTGTCAAATCATCAATGAAAATCTTGGAATTTTAAAAATTAAAGGAATTGAAGCAGCTGGTGATAGAAATGTTGAAGCTTTGTTAGCACCAATTATTGCAGAAATTCTGCTTGGAGAACCATCTCTTACCATTGATTTACAAGTAGCCACAACATCTACTGAAGGTTATGCAGCTCATCTAGAGCAATGGGAAATTAAAACTTTGTCAAAAGATATATCTAAAGGACCAATTGGAAATGATCTTCATTTCGTCATTAGTGCTGATATTCTCAGCAATGGAAATGCTACAAGTTTAGCTAATCTTACAGCTTCTATCAAAGCAGGTGGTTTCATTATTTTAGAGGAAACTGGAAACATTCAAAAATCTTATCTTAAAAATTCAGGTCTTGCCATTGTAGGACAACAAACAGCACCTGGTAAAACATATCTTTTATTAAAAAAATTAGAGGAACAAATAGAGCCAATTATTATTCAAATAACTGAGAAAAACTTCTCATGGTTAGAAGGCGTAAAAGCAGCTTTGAAAAAAGCAGAAAGCGAAAACCAACAAATATTGTTAGTATCTCAGGGAGAAGAAGTTCTAGGTATGGTAGGTTTAATGACATGTATCAGAAGAGAACAAGGTGGTAAAAATGCTCGTTATGTATTTATTCAAGACAAAAAAGCATCTAAATTTTCATTATCTGATTCATTTTATGCTTCTCAATTAAATAAACAATTGATGGCAAATGTATTGAAAGGAAATCAATGGGGATGTTATCGACATTTGCGTATGGATTCTCAGACAGATGCTTCTTCTCTTCAAGTGGAGCATGCTTACATAAATACTCTGATAAGAGGTGATTTAAGTAGCTTGAGATGGATTGAAGGTCCTTTAAGCTTTTATCAACCAGAAAAATATCCAGATAATGAACTTTGCAGTGTCTATTATGCACCTCTTAACTTCCGAGATATTATGCTGGCTACAGGAAAACTTCCTCCTGATGCTTTGCCTGGTGATCTTGCTGGTCAAGATTGTATTTTAGGTCTAGAGTTTGCTGGAAGAGATAGCAAAGGAAAGAGAGTGATGGGAATGATTGCTGCAAGAGGTCTCGCTACAACAGTTCTTGCAGATCCAGGATTTATGTGGGAAATACCAGATAAATGGAGTTTTGAAGAAGCAGCAACAATTCCAGTTTGTTATTCCACAAGTTACTATGCTTTGTTTGTTCGTGGAAGACTTCGTCCAGGCGAAAATGTTTTAATTCATGCCGGAACTGGTGGAGTTGGACTTGCTAGTATATCTCTTTGTTTCCATGCTGGATGTAAAGTATTCACAACCGTTGGAACTCAAGAAAAGAGAGAGTTCTTAAAGAAAACTTTCCCTCAATTAGCAGACAAAAATATTGGATATTCACGAGATACTAGTTTTGAACAATTAATATTGACAGAAACAGAAGGACGAGGAGTTGATTTAGTATTGAATTCTCTCGCTGAAGAAAAATTACAAGCTTCAGTAAGATGTTTAGCTAAAGACGGAAGATTTTTAGAAATTGGAAAATATGACTTGAGCAACAACACTCCTTTGGGAATGGCATTCTTTTTAAAGAACACAAGTTTCCATGGTATTCTTTTGGACGCTCTTTTTGGTACCAACACATGGGAAAAGCAAGAAGTAGTAAGATTAATGTCTGAAGGTATTGCAAATGGTGCTGTCAGGCCATTGCCATCAACAGTTTTTTCAGAACAACAAATTGAACAAGGTTTCAGATATATGGCTACAGGTAAACATATTGGTAAAGTTTTGTTGAAGATTAGAGAAGAAGAAAATCGAGGAATTGTTCAACCTGCGCCAAAAACAGTTGCTGCTATTCCCAGAACATACATGAATCCAGACAAAAGCTACATTTTAGTAGGAGGTCTTGGGGGTTTTGGACTGGAATTGTGTCACTGGTTGATCACTCGTGGTGCCAAACATATTATTTTAACTTCTCGATCTGGTGTTCGAACTGGTTATCAATCTCTCTGCATTCGTCGTTGGCGTGAGATGGATATTAATATTGCCATTTCTACTGTTGATGTCACAACAATTGAAGGTGCTGAAAAATTAGTATCAGAATCAAGTAAAATGGCGCCCGTTGGAGGTATTTTTAATCTTGCTGCAGTACTCCGTGATGCTTTAATAGACGATCAGACAGAAGGTGCCTTCAAAGCTGTTGCTTTACCTAAAATTGATGGTACAAAGAATCTAGACATTGCTTCACGAAAAATGTGCCCATCTCTCGATTACTTTGTAGTATTTTCATCAGTTTCTTGTGGTCGTGGTAACATTGGTCAATCAAATTATGGTCTAGCTAATTCTGCAATGGAAAGAATCGTAGAACAAAGACAAGCCAATGGTCTTCCAGGACTTGCAATTCAATGGGGAGCTGTTGGAGATGTTGGTCTTGTTTTAGAAACAATGGGAAATAATGACACAGAAGTTGGTGGTACTTTACCTCAACGAATGTCAAGCTGTCTTGCTACAATGGACGTCTTTCTTCAACAACCTCATCCAGTTCTTGCTTCAACAGTGCTAGTGGATAGACATAAGAATAAAGATGGCGATTCTTATGTTAGTCTTATAGAGGCTGTTGGTAATATTCTTGGTATCAAAGATTTAAAGAAAGTAAATCCATCTAATTCGCTGGCAGATTTGGGAATGGACTCATTGATGGGTACTGAAATTAAACAGACTCTCGAAAGGGATTACGATTTAGTGTTATCAGCTCAGGAAATTAGAACTTTAACCTTCGGCAAGCTTGCAGAATTATCTCATGATGGAGAGTTTGATACTACTGGAGTAGTTTCGCCTAAAAATACACCTTCTCCCGGCAAACAATTTGACCAACTTGATTCACTTTTATTCCAACTTTCGGAATCAGAAATCGTTCCTAAAAAAGCTGTTGTTCGATTAGACGAAGGAAGGAATGGAAAACCAACATTCTTTGTACATGCTATTGAAGGATTTGTATCAAGTATGAAGAATTTAGCTTCAATACTGACAACGCCTGTATATGGTTTACAATGTATCAAAGACGCACCTATGGAATCAATGAGTGATCTTGGAAAATTCTATGTACAACAAATAAGAAGTATTCAAAAGAAAGGACCATACACAGTTGTTGGTTACTCCTACGGTGCTTGTGTAGCTTTCGAAATAGCTTTACAATTAGAAGCTATTGGCGAAAAAGTAACTCTTAATTTAATTGATGGATCACCAGAATACGTCACAAATCACACTCAAAAAATTGGTTCACATGCTACAGACTCAGGTTCTGACCTAACAACTGACGGGGAACGAAAAGCATTAGCTTTCTTTGTTAAGCAAATCAATACTGAGACCAATTTCATAAAGGTTTGTAATCATATTTAATGTTTTTTCATATTCAATTATTTTCTCTGATGAAAATAGAATTAATTATATCATTTTTATTTATTTAGACTTACTTAACGCTGAAAGAAATAGAAAACCATGAAGAAATGATGAACAAAATGGTAGAACTTGTTGGAACGTTACCATATGATACTGAAGATATCAAAGTTGCTGGAATATCACTTTACAAAAAATTACGTATTGCTCATGACTACGTTCCGGCTACCAAATTTTCTGGACCTGTTACTCTTATCAAAGCTACTGATAGCTTTATGTCCCTTAATACTGATTATGGACTTTCAGAGGTAATTTCTCGCATATATATTTATTAACATTTATAATAAACAATAATAATAATGATTTTTAAATTTACAGTTTTGCAAACAATCCGTGAGATTAGAAGAAGTTCAAGGAAATCACAGGTCAATAATGTTAGGTGATAGTCTGAAAAAGATTGCAGACATTCTAAGTGTGTAAAGAAAGTCAAAAATTTCTAGGAATGTAAGCAAAGAATTATTTCAATCTTTCTAAACATTAGATTAAAATAATAAACATTTTTTTTATATTTTACAAATGTATAAAAAAAATATCTCACAGAGAATCTCTCTCCATCAAGCCATATACTATCATTAATTAATTTAAGTAGATTATTATTTTCCATTCAAGAGTTATCATCATAAGAATAAACTTTAATTTAATAAAATCAATTAGAATGGAGTATACATCTGTACTATTTCTGAATGAAACACTTAGTGGACAAAGTGAATCATTTCGAATCAGTACAGATAATAATGTAATGTATTTATTTAATATAATACTTATTCGGTGATGCTCGAGAAGTTGAGTACTTGGAGAAGACATCAAATAAATAAATTTATTTGTCATAAGGACTTGTAAAATATTTATGCATCTCATATTACTTTATATTTTTTTTAAACTTTTTGGCTTTCTATTATGCATTCCATATTATGTTAGTTGTAAAATAATTTCATTATTAATAACAATTCAATTCAAGTGTATTTTATAAATATAAAAAAGTATAATTGTGACATTAGCATAGCAATGAATCCGAAATAAAGTGAATTAATTAATGTTACTTTAGGGTTGTAATTTAAGCACAAGAACAAATTTAATAAATGTTCTAATCTCACCTTTTTTTTTTTAATTTTTCCACTTTTATTTCACTCTTTAATTGCTTCCTTCATACATTATATTTTACAATAATACTATTCATTTTTATCAAAAAGACAAACAATTAATTAATAATTATAAATTAATTCATAAAAATTAACTGATTTAAAATTTGCATATACAATTTTTACTTTCAACTCTATAAATAATTATATACTTTTGTTTGTAATATTGTGCTCGCTAGTACTCTTATCCTACTGAAATACTGTTTGTAATAAATACATTTGTTGAAAAATCACTTATATACGCTTTGATCTTTTTACAAAACTAGGATCTGATATTGCAGCTTCAACATTACAAGTAAAAGAGACTGTGAGAGCATACCTTGTGCCAGAAGTTATTTGCTCTACAGCATGTATATTCTCACCTCCTGATGTGAACATTGATACTCTTCCTATTGAAGGAAAACAAAAATATTTATTCACTAAAACATTCGATCGTTAGATAAACTGAATAATCATAAAATTAATAAACCTCTTCTAGGTTCAATAGTAGAATTCACATTATTTTTATCCATGAAAATAAATTTTCCGCCTTGAAAATCCCTTCCATAATTACTCAAGTAAAGAAGTGATGTGTAATGAAAATTTTCATACGTGTCCTGTAATAGAAAAAATGATATTTAGGAATTGGAATATAATAAAAATATAATTATTTCTTTTACAAAAATTCACCTTATCAATGTGAAGATGCCAATACTCATCATGAATAGTTTGTGCTGATGCATTGGTCATTCTTGAAAAAAAAGTTGGTTTTGTGAGATAAATTTTGTCAGCATCAACGCCAAAATGATGAGCTATAGCATGCTGAATTTTAGTTTTAACAACTCTGTAAAAAACTTTATTGTATAAAACGTTTGTAGATAAATTTTTTAATAATATAATAATTGAGCCAATACTTATAAATAGCAAAGTCAGGTGGATTAAAAATTTTAGCGGCTTCTTCAAGTGAATAAATATTTATAAACCCTTTTCCTTTACTCAAAGCACCACTATGAAGATCTAAAATACTTGCACCACCATCAGAGCCTCCTAAATTTATACCATTCACTGCTATCTTTAATAATACATCTGTCTCAGTAGCTGAAACTAATTTATCAGTAACTATCCTTCCACATTTCTCAGGCACACATTCAGGATACTTTTCCAATTCTGTTTTATAATCGAGTGCACATTCTAAACTTTGTGTGCGAGTTAGAATTTCTTTTTGTCCGGCAAATACTGTTTCTTTACCACGTTTACTATTGTACCAAACTATTATAAGAACTCCGAATATTAAAATAGATCTAGACCAGACTTTTTGATAAGGAAATGACACTCTTGGACCGAATTTTCTGGAATGTATCATATAAAATTTAGAAAAAAAAAAAAAAAACTTTATAAAGTTATTAACAAGTTTATTTTAAACTTACGGTTTGACTTCTTTATTTTCTTCTTTATTTTCAGTTTTTTTTTCAGATTTAACTGTTTCGATTTTGTCTTTTTTGACATCTTTTTTTCGTTTTTTTAATTCTTGAGACATAATTTAGGACGGACTTGTCAAAATTGAGATTTAAATTCTTGTTAGTTTATCAAAGAAGACATAGCCTGAAATTTGGTGAGATTCACGGCATTGGCAGAGAAGAGAGACCAGTGACTGGTCTCTCTTCTCTGGCATTGGTCAATGCACTGTGTAATGTGATGATTAATTGGTGAATGAAAACCACAGTGCTGCCATCTAATCTTTTTGATTTCATTTCAATTCACTTCTCGAAAATCTCAACTTTTATCCATTCTTATCTGATTACTCCAAAATTTATTTACAAATTCTAAGATCAAAGTTACAAGTTAATCATTTAAAATAATTTGGACCATTTAAAACCAAGTTAAATTTAAATATTTATTTATAATATTAAGAAGTTTACAAAAGTGACTCGAAACTCCAAAAATCAATTGAAACAATAATGTTTATTGTTTGTTGAAGAATATTCCAACTGGATTTTTTCTGTGTAAAGTGTAAAGAATATTTATCTTTATATGAACCATTTTATCAACACAACAAGTAGCTGCGTAGTTCAAGATTATTTTTTTAGAAAAGAGGCACTGATAAACGTGATGGAAAGTGGAATCATGATGATTCATTGACCGTTAGCTCTCTCTTCAACGTGTACGTTCCTTTCTCTGGCAACAATTCATTAATGGACATACGGCCTTTAGGTTAGTTGCTGGTTATTGCACTGCTACAAGTACTCAGACTGTTCTATGGCAGTCATTGCAAGCAAGTCTATATCAGTTCACATTCTCTAGTTGTCCTGTAGTCCCGTGGCTTTTCAACTATACATCATATTACATTTTGGTAATCTTGATATATTAATCATCGTATTTTTCCTCTCACTTGGCTGTTATTTTTCATTAAATTTTTAATAAAATAATTTTTATAATAAAATAGTGAACTTGATTAAAACGTGTGTGTACAGTGTAACTGTAATAAAGTAAAATAAGTATCTTGGAGTATATATGGAAAAAGATGCTGAAAATACATGCGTGAAAAATCGAAAGGAAGTGCGATAAAATGGCGTCAACATCATGCAACACGTCGTGGACGTCGTGGAACAAATGAAAAGGGATAAGTGTCAAGATAAAATATATTTCATCAATTGTATCATATGATATTCAATTGAAAGTTTAAGGAACAAGTGTTGATAGTGGCTGTTGTAAAAAGACAAATGCTTATGAGCATAAAACTCATTTTGAAGTGTCATGTCTTTATCAAGTTGTGAACCAGTGTGGATTCTTTGTTTTTTTTTAACACCTGAAAATAGGAAATAAAAAACTATTCGTGATAATTAACATCATTATAAGACATTATCTATTTTTACATTGTTACAATTGTTATAATAATTTTAAAAGATACTTCAAAAATACTTTTAAAGTATCTTTACAATAAATTTTACCAAAGAAATTTGATAAAACATAACAAAGCATTCTTATGTGCTTATCCTGTTGTGGAGTTGATACTAAATAAAGTTGATTAGTAAATAATAAAAATAATAAATAATGCGTGAGTTCAAAGTTGTTGTACTTGGCTCGGGTGGGGTAGGCAAGAGTGCCCTTACCGTTCAATTTGTATCCGGCTGCTTCATGGAGAAGTATGATCCGACTATTGAAGATTTTTATAGGAAAGAAATAGAAGTTGATAATTCCCCGTGTGTGCTGGAGATACTTGACACTGCTGGTACTGAACAATTTGCCAGCATGAGAGATTTATATATTAAAAATGGTCAAGGATTTGTTGTCGTTTACAGCCTTACAAATCATCAAACTTTTCAGGACATTAAAACAATGAAAGAACTTATTACAAGAGTTAAAGGAACGGAACGAGTTCCTGTACTTTTGGTTGCAAATAAACTTGATCTCGAGCATCAGCGGGAGGTCGACACAGCTGAGGGGAATGCTCTTGCAGAACTCTGGGGTTGTCCTTTCATTGAGGCATCAGCTAAAAATCGTACTAATGTCAATGAAGTATTTGCTGAAATTGTACGAGAAATGAACTTTAGTCCTGAGAAAGAAAAGAAAAGTTATTGTTGTTGCAGTGTCGTTTAATACTTAATCAAAAGCTCTAGTGGTGAGACTGACGAAATTTTCCGAGGCAAATGTGGAGTTGTTTAATACAAAATTGCAAAACTAATCAATCGGAATATATACAATAAAACACTAATAAATAAAACATATATGCTCCACTGAGAAGTGTGCTGTGAACAAAACAAAAAACAAAAAAACTAAAAAATTTTTAAATTTAATACCGATTATATATAAATATATATTAATTAATTAAATAATTAATTAATTAACAATGATATTAGAATATTTATATAAACGACTTACTAATGTTTATCGTTATGACGAAGAAATTGATTCGCGTAAACAAATAAATGAATGAAAAAAAAAAAAACTTAAAAAAATTAAAATTTAAGAATTAACAAAATTCCATGCAATTTTCTATTAAAAAAAATAACGTGGTTGTTAATAATAATAGTAATAATGAGGATGATGATAATTGTGAGCCACGGCCAAATATTTTAATATAAAAACAAAAAAAAAATCATAGTATTATATATTATATATGTAATTATTGCTGTAAAAGTGTAAAATATTATTATAAGTGCGAATTTAAATATAAGACGATAACATAGCAGTACTCAAAAATGAAACAATTAAAACAAAAAAAAAAAAAAAAAAAAAAAACAAAAGAAAGACAAAGAAAATTAATCAAGGGACAACAAGGACCAATGCACAGTTATTTACAATAGAGGAGAAAAGAAATACAAAAATTAAATCAACTGAAATAAAATAGTAGTGTAATTAATAATTATATATAGGAGTAGAGTGGGAGATTATTACAGTTATTATACAATTTAAATTCATTACACTTATTAGAGTGAAAAATGAGAAAATCCAATATTAAAATAAATTGTGCTAGGAGGCTCGTGTTCAATGTCCAAATGAATAATGCACATTCATTACTTTTCACAAATTAACATGAATTTTTAATAGAATATACGAATAAGGTGCTGATTAGATAAAGTAATAAAGCGTAGTTTGGAAGAAAAAAAAAATAAAAAATGTAAATAAGTGCTCCATTAATCAATTG
This sequence comes from Chelonus formosanus, assembly GCA_028641665.1. Taxonomy (NCBI): domain Eukaryota; kingdom Metazoa; phylum Arthropoda; class Insecta; order Hymenoptera; family Braconidae; genus Chelonus; species Chelonus formosanus. The sequence continues at coordinate 425,620 of CM054002.1, forward strand.
TCCATTGTCTTAAGATCAATTTTTTAGAAGAAAATTCATTTTATAATCATTTACAAAATTTCCACTTATCGTAATTACAGTCAATAGAATTTTTTTTGTCTATAAAATGTCACTTAGAAGATAAGATTTAATAAATTTTATTACTGAAAAAGATAAAAAATATCAAGTCTGTAGTTTTATAACGATTGTCGACAATTAATAACTCATCTTCTTTATAAGATTGTTTTAAGATCATTTAATACAAGTAAATATTGTGTATTAATTTTTTTTTTATTTTTTACTTTGTCATTAACTATACTTATAACAACAGGGGTCAGATATAAAATTATCTACGTGCCTCTTGCATGTTGTATAAAACTATATACTTGTAAAGCCAATGAGTCATCGTTATAAAGTCCGCATAATCTACGTTTCTAAATGAAAGAAAAAAAATTTTTTTTTAATAACAATAAAATAACGAAAAACTATTAAATAAATCAATTTTTATTCATTCATTTAATTTCGTTTTCCATTATTACTCTCACACATAAGGAAAAAATTCAAAATGTTAAATACATGGTACATGTATAAGTAGCAGGAAATACTTGATATCCGGTTATTTGAATCACATTTCTTTATCTGAATGTGTCACTCAAAAGAATGCATTCAAATTAAACACAAATATTAATGAAACACATAAACAGACTTAAGAATACTCAAGTCAAGGGAAATAGGAATGGTTTATATATTTCTACATGAAACTCTTAGATTGTAAAGTAATTCATCCAATTATCATTCACATTTTATTATCCGATTTCATAAAATTGCATAATATTTTTCTAGATACATACATCATAAATTATTGCAAAAAAACTGTGTCTGATTGTAAAATTAACTAAAGATGAAGAAGAAAAAAAAAAGAAAATGAAAAATAAAATTTTACTTTAGCATATCACGTGGCAAAGGATGATGATTTGTCCCTAGTGATTACGATTTTCCTACCTGCCAATTTTTTATTAAAAAAATATCGATATTTATCGATTGAACGTGTGCGAATGAAAAATTTCCAATTGACAACATAAAACCCATATATTAGTATCAAAAAAATAGCGAAAAAATATAAAAAAATAAAATAATAATGCGTTTGATAAATAGAGAAAACAAAACAAAAAATGAATTTAAAAATAAAAATGATTGAACGAAAGTGTGTAACAACACCATGATTAGAATGTATATCGGCCTTTCAGTGCTACCTGCGTATGGTATTGAGTATGAAATATGTTATATTTTTTACAATGTGAAAAATAATTGTAAATATCACAGTATCAAGTTATATATAATAAAATCATTGATAATAATCATTAACTATAATCATTAATTTTGACACAGAACAGCTTTTTTTATTATTTTATTATATTTTTTTAAGTACATTCTGATTTATCATAATTAAACTAAATTCTTGTGGTTTTAGTAGCAATTAAAAATATTGATTCTTCGGTTCATGTTAGCATGTTAAGATAATCTAGTCAATAAAAGAGGTAAAAATCGTAATTACAATTTATCTAAATCCAATTATCGAAATGATTTTGCTTTTCTTAGTTAATGTACTATTAAACAATGATAATCCATTTATTAAAAATATAATTTCTAGACCTTAAAAAGGTAAATTTATTGATTATACTAATATTTCAATTAGACTGGCTCATATGTACTTTTTTTACTATATCAATGTTATTATGATTTTTATTATTAACTATTTTTTTATAATTAATATCATGTAATGGTATTTTGGCAATATTACATAAATATAAATATTTAACCATATATCTATATATTTTTTTTTTAATTTTGTTCCATTATTTTTTTTTGTATCAAAAATAATATCAATGACAGATGAAAATGGATAAAAGAAAATATTTAAATTATCAAACTAACTTAAATACATTTTAATGGCTGTGACTCATGACAAAAGAAGAGTTAATGAATGAGCTAAAAAAGATAAGGTTGAACTAACAATAATGTGATAGCTATTTTTCATGTACTTATAACATTCATTAACAAATATGATTCATTAATATGAACTTTAATCATTAAAAAATACAATTATTTTAATTTTTTGATTGTAATTTATTGATTATCGTTACAATAGTATGCGCTTGTTCTATTGAATAACTTAAACAGATACTAATAATTTCTTGATGCATTAGATGCTTTGTTATTTCATCATTGATTTCTCTTGATTTTAATTCTGTTGATATTTGTAAGCATAGATTTCCAAAATTATCTACAGCCGCGATAACATTGAGTAAAGATTCTAAATCTGTTTGTTCACTAGTAATGGTGTTCATAAAGTCTATTAACTCTTTGTGGTAATTCTCATAATTAGTCTCTTTAAGACTAGAACTTAGGCTCTGAAAACTTTCCTTACAGCATTTCATTATTTTTTCATAATTCCATTTATTATTCAACTGTAATATATCCTTCATAAAATCAACAAATGATTTTATTAAACAAGAAAATGACTGTGGAGCAGTTAGTTCGGATGATTCTAGACAATATTGATAAGCTACTGTTGTAAGTTTTATAAATTTAATTAATGCATCATTTTCATCAGCTTCTGAAGGGTTTTCGATAAAATAATCCCAATGAACGACAGTCATTTCTTTAGCAATTCGTACATACTCCTTACTAGTACAATTTAGAATCAAATGAAATTTAAAATCATCAGAAAGAATATTTGGATCGATTAGAGGCTCTTTTACATCATTAATTAGCAATAAAGCTCCTGTAGTTCGCCTGAGGTAATCACTCATTATGTCTACAATGTTAGGAGGTCGATTGTAATTAAGCAATTGTGAAAAATAAATCTGATCAATAGGATAAATTATTTTTAAAATTTCCAAAATAGTTGTTTCACTTTCTCGTTTTTTTATCCATTCCGGGTGATGATGTAAATATGATTTCACAATTTTAGTAGCCATCATCAATAGCTCATCATTTAAATGTTTAGGAAATTGACAATTTTTTCTTTGATTAGTTATTCTTCTAGCTAACGCCATGATAAAAGCATCTTCTTCAAGTTCATCAGAAAGTTGTGGAAATAATTTAATAACAGCATACAGCGCTGATTTGACAGATGATAGTGGAATACGTGTTTCGTTTAACATAGGAATAAAAACAATATTTAAAATTTCATCAGCAGTGAACAAATTTTCTTCAATCATCGTCATAATTAGTTTATGAAACTTTTTAAACTCCCACGACGTTGCTTCTAGTCCTATTTTTTTTAATATTCTTAAAATAAATTTAACACCGTTTTCATCACATTGGATTTTCATAATTGAAGATAATAAAAATATATCTTCCGGAGGTATCATAACGTTCTTATAGTCAGGATGACCAATACACATCCTGACGAGTAAACTCAGAAATTTATTTGGATTTTTCATTAAGAAAAGTAATACCATTTTTAAATTAGTCATATTTTTCAAATTTGCATTGCGTATGATAAAATTATTGAACATTTCTTCAGTATGAACCGATTCAAGAATATTTTTAGCATCGTATTTTAAAATAAATCCTAAAGTTACATCATAAACATCTGCAATATTCAAACTCATAAAAACTCTAGTAACTGTAGTGTAAACTTCTTGAATGTATGTTTCTAGATTTGGATCAGCAATTATTGTGACAAGATAGTCTAAAATAGTACAGAGATCATTTTTATCTAACATTGAATAATACTTTTTAATACATTCAAAAATTGTACTATTCCATTCATCTTTATGGGTCATTAATTGTTTCATGCACTCTCGTTTACCAGCTTCAATTCCTTTACACAAGTCTGTTAGAGTTGAGTCTACCACATCTTTCGGTTTACTTGATAACTGTCTCAGACAATTTATAAGTATTTTACTACAGTTTGCGTTGTCATTTTTATTTAATATGTTCAAAAGATTGTAACAATCAATTCCAATTGATTGTTGAAGAGATAATGATGAAGATGTCTCATAGGAAGCCCAATCTAGATAAGAACTAACATCAATCTCTTCGAGATTAAGTGCTAACAAATTTAATAATTGTGTATTAATTAATGTTGTTTGATTCTTTAAAATTTCTGTGTCACATTTTTCCTCAGAATTTCTACCAAATGTTAATTTATACAATTTTTCATTCTCTTCGTTAACAGTTATGCTTTTTCCTCCATATTCATGGCAACATTCACAAAGCTTGATTAAATCTTTAATAAACCATCCTAATTGTTCTGTTTTCTTTAGTTTTGGTGCTTCATCATCAACATTTAATTGCATTATTTTTTTCTCTCTAAAAATAGTTATCAGTTCTTCAATACTTGTACAAAAATGATGTAAACCAAAATCCATTTTTAAACACTGTACATCTTTGTTTTTCATGAGCATCAATTTTTGACATGAATTCAAAATTAAATTAGTAATTAATTTTTGAGCACGATGGAGACTCATTACATTTAAATATCTATAGACAGTTGAATTGATTTCAGTACATAATTCCAGTGGAAAATGAAGAACAGACTCAGCTAAAATATTATCGAAATGGACATCATATAGAATCGTTAATAAAAGAAAAGGAGATAGTGGTGGACACATATCTACTAGATGACCTTTAACAATATCTTCAGCCAATTGTTCTTGACATCGAAAACATGTATTAAAGATTAAATATTCATATGCTCTCACACATTTCTCATTTGTTGTTGATGCATCTGTGTTGAAGCGAATTCCAAAATATTCAAAAATTTTTTTAACTCCATTACAAATGCCTTTAACATGTCGCGCATTCTCTTCGGTTATTTTTGCTGATATTAGTTTTAATTCACCGCATTCTGAGTTTTTACTCATTAATAATGCTTGTAACTTTGTATAAAATTCATCAAACTCATCCATGCTGTCACGTTGTTAAAAACTAACCTAAAGAATTCATATAGAATTGTTGAATATAAATTGGTAAATTTAATATGATTTAATACTTACAATTACACGTATCATAAATCAAATACTTTTATTGGTACTTACAGAAGAATTTGATCATTATTCAAGTTTCAACACTGATTTTTAAACAATTAATTTTAAAAATCTAAATGTCACATTAGATTTGTTTTTACTGTTTATGAATTCATCATGAGTTGGTAGCATCAATTTCTTCTGGCTCAAATTTCAAACGGACAATGATCAAAATGAAATCTTTTATACCAACGCTAAAAAATTTTGTTACGCTAGATGGCAGTGCATGGCTGATTTTTTGTGTCGATAATTTGTCTTTTTCAATATCAAAAAATACATGCACTGAGATTATCAATTTATTATTTTCAATTCTTATCTTAATAATAAGAAACAAAAATACTAAAAACACCGAGATTTGATTACGAAAAATTCCAAAAATAATTTTAGATAAAAAAAATAAATAAGTAGAGTTATATGAAGTCGTTATCAATAATTCTGATTTCTGATAATCTTTGATAACCAATGATTAACTGTCATCTAAAACGTTAATTTATATATTTATATATAACTATATATGAAATTCTTTGATTATTATTACACAAGTATATGTCTTACTAGTAAACAAATGCGTATTTTCCAACTTGAGAAGCTATTTTTCACATAAAATAATTGTATATATTTCTTTATAACAACTATTTTCTGATAAACCGACAAGTCACGCTTGATTATTGATTCAAAAAACACTAATATTATCATTATTATTTATATATTGAAATTCAATGATGATATATCGCAAAAATCGTTAATATATTAGAGCTTTGTAAAACTGGGCCATCATGATATGGCTGAAAATTGATTTTTATATATCTTTTAGTACATCTACAATTCTTTCACCTTGTATGCTTAAATGTGAGCATCTTATTTTAATGTTGATAAAATAATGATTTAATTGCTTAATCTCAACTGTCACTCATATAGTAATCGTTTTATCAAATTAATTAATTCTAAATTTACATTGAATATTTTTAATTCAATCTTAGATGTTGATATTTCCTTTCATCTCTTGAAATAGATAATGAGTAGTTTTACTTGTCTAATATTAGATAGCAGTGATGTCCAGTCATTAGATTTTCTTCAAAAATTTCTCGAGTAATTATGGCTGAGTTTTCCTTTAATAAAAAAAAACAAAAAGAAAATGTTGATATAGAAGGTTATTTATCCAGCAAAATTGTAATTTATTCTTTACAAAAAAAGAAAGAAAACAGTGACTACTTTCTCTACGAAATATTAAAACACTCTAGGGTCTTAAGCCCCTATACTTGACGTTAAGGGTCTTGAACATTATGATGACAACTATCAAGTGTAGTTGAAATTATCTGTAGTACGTAATTATAATTATAAACTATCTATTTGTACAAATATTTTAAGACCAATTTGAATATTCATGAATTTACATAAATGTCAAGTGTATTTTAATCGATAGTTAATTTTATTCTATGATCAGAAATATGACTAACTAAAATGTTCATTTTAAATAAATTTATTTACTTAAGAAAAAAAAAAATTACTTTGATAAAAAATAATTTATAAGAAAAAAAAAATATTTTTTATTAATTTTATTAACATTATAAATTATTATTTACACTAAAGACTTAGAAATCAATGATCAGTAGTCGAAACTAATCTATTATAGGGTTTTATCAAAGGGAGATAACGTTGCCAGAGCTCCTATCTATAAATTCTGTATAGAATATTATATATAATCCATCAATATGTAAAGGCTGTTAGTGTTATATACGTAAATTGTGTGTAAACTCGATTGAAACCTTAAACTTTTTTATAAAAAATTGTTATGATAGTTCTATTTCTAAATTAAATTTATCGTCTTGTGAATTATAAACAGTTCAAGTTAAAAAATAAACCAACCTTTAATTGCCTCATTCTAGAATTAAGTTAAAATTCCAACTATTATTAATGATTGGCGGCTTTCACTTTGAATTTTTCGGTGAGAATCAATCGAAAATTCAAAGCATGCAGACTTCCGGGTTTGATGATGGCTATGATGCTTCTTGGCATCTCATTCCACCTGATTATGTTTGTAATGAGGATGATTATCGGTAAGTTCATAAAAAAATTTAATTGATCATACTTCAATATTTTGATAATATTTTAATTTAATTTATAAAAATATTAAATTAACTGAAGATTGATCTTTAAATGACTTTCTTCAAAAATGTATAAATACACTCACAAGTCTATAAATTTAGTTGAAATAACAGTATATTAATATTGAATAAAAGTTGGGAATTTATTTTACGAAAATCATTTAGCAAAGTCAAATGTTTCTGAATGTTTTTTAATTTTTAAAATGATCAAGTTACTTACGTGCAGAATAGCAGGTTCCATAGCTAAGCCAAATTACTGTAGCTGGTAGCCTCGTTTTAAAGTTTCCAAAATAATGCGATTTAAAAGTTTTAAATTTTCTTCTACCGCTTTACAGTTACTCCAAAATCTGTGTATTTAAAATTTAAATAGTATTGTTTCCAAATATGTACACAGCTTAATAAGCTTCTTCTAAGGTTTTAAATCAGACCTAGGTGAATGTAGTCAAAACAGGCTTATAAAAATCATTCATACCTATCTTTATATATAAACATAAGTAAAGTAGATATAACATAATTTTTTCTGCATAACTGTTAGATAAAATGAATATTGCAATTTATTTTTATCATGACATGATGAAGATCAATTTGAAAGATGAAATAAAGCGTAATTTATCCAGGACATTCAGAAGGTGGTACGTAGTGATACATTTAGCCGATTCATTGGCATATTGAACAAGAACTCATACTCTTGTATATATTCCATTCACACCTGTCGGTTTCCACGTTTAAATTTTCGTTTTATCGTTGGCAATTGGAATCGGCAGTTTCACCAACCTCGTACAAGTACATTGAGTGCACATGGTGTCTCGTATTCTCATTGATGTAGGTGACAAAAGCAAGGTAAACATCGGAGACATTTTTTTAAAAGCATTGTTATTAAATAAAGGAAATTTAACCTTCCGGTGATGAACTAAAGAGCATCGGACTATTTGATTCATCTTAAATGCTTCTTAAAAAGACTGAAAAATCCATCGGCATTGACATTCACAGTCAAGTTAAATTTGCCAAAGTTAGTTTAGGTCACGTTTGAATTTGAAAAGTATAAGGAAACAGGAGGGGTACGTAGCATAGTAGTCGGCTAAAAAGACTCTTGAAGACGTCCTGTGGGGCTTTCTTATGCTCTCGTAGTACTACGAATTTTACGTTCATTGACGGAGATATCTAAGGGCCCACCCGGTTTCATCTATTGTCCAGACTTTATGAATGAACTCACGAGTTTTCTTGTTCTCACATATACTATCTGGATTTTTCACATGCTCTTATGTATCTACTTTTACTTCCTCTCATTCATTCTTCTTCTTCTCCGCTTTTGACCTTTAAAATTTTCCTTTTATATCCCTGTATTTTTTTTTCTTTCTCATGTTATTGGTTTTTTCACTTAGAAAACATCAAAATAAAAATTATGTATGCATCACTGATTTTTTCTTTTTTCAAGTTGATTTATTAAAAATACTTCATATCCACTTATATTAATCATTGTTCTTTTTCAACTATCTTCTGCTCCTAATGTCCATCAATTTTTTTTATTTTTCGCGGTCGATCGATTGTCCAGTTTACGATATCGTATCTATATAAGATGATAAAAAAGTGAGCGATTAGACACGTGTCACTTTATAAATTCTTTACATTTATATATAAAACCTTTTATAAAAACCCAATTGATTTTATAAAATAATTAATAAATTTTTTTTTTAAATAAATCAAAAAATAAAAAAAATATTTTTAAAAATAAAATGTAATTCTATTAAGATTTTCCAAGTAGATAATATTAGCCACACCAGTATGAATACTTCGGAGTTTTATGAATTATATAAAGTAATGATTTGATGCTGTTGACAAAACTGACCTGAGTACTTGTGGGAGTGACAATAAAGGTTCCGAACACATTCTACAGGTACTCTGGTACCAGCATTTGACTTATTCCGGAAGTACAAGTTGTAGTTGAATAGAAATCCACTTGAGGACTCGTAAATTCTAAGAAGCTAAAATAAAATCTTGCAGGGACACGTTTTGGTAATAAATAGGAAGACCTGCTATTGCTATGGTTAAGCTAAAGGTCTCAGGTGGTGGCCGTTTTGTCCTGTTCAATATTTCCTTACACTTCACTCAACTAGTCCCAAGTATTCTCCTACCGACAGGTACTTGTATTATTATGATAATAACCAAACAGTCGACGAAATAACTCCTCTTATAAATGGACGAACGTCCATTGATGTTAAGCACGTTTTCTTACGAGATTCACTGCACCTGAAGGACTAAATGACCATATACAATGTCATCAAAGACTCTTGGGAAAAATGTTCAAGTGCAGTCACTTGGACAATGTCGATTGTTCAACTTATACACATGGACTGCATCTTCAGCAATTATCGTTTACAGCTTACCAACACTGAAACAATGACTATAATAATATAGGTGACCTTACCTTCAAGTTCATATTTAACACATATTAAACTAATTAATACTAGTAATATATTGTAAAAAGATTTGTAAAATAAAAATTAATTCTCTCAAGTCGAGTCGATATAACAAGTTAGAAATGTGTCTTACCTGAGATACAAAGCATTCTCTCTCAAAGCATTACATGATTTTATAGATTCTGGTGGTTTTAAGAGATAAAACTAATTTTACCCTTACCTGCTTCGGTTAGTTCTTCAGATTTATTATCTATTAAAGAAAAAATTAATTAGTAATAAAGAAATAGTCAAACTTTGGTTTTTTGGAAGCTACTTGTTTCAGTACCAACTAGCATGCTCTTCTACCTGATAAATAAAATAAATAAAAGTTGTTGACTTTTATAATAATTTTCAGTATATTTTCATAATAAAAATTAATCCATTCTGACAAATTAGCGTAAACTAATGATTATTTGATTTTAATATAAAATTTTTCATGCATGGTTTTTCTAACAAAATAAAAAGAAAAACTTACTTAATAAAAAAAGTTTGCAATTAAGGCAAAACATTGCTGGATAACATACAAGAATCTAAGTAGAAATATTATGACGAAAAAAAGTGAAAAGACTTGATCAGATGTCGCCTGCGGGATTAAAACAATGAGACATAGACAAATTGAGTTGCGTGTTCGAAACGAGTTGGCACAGCTATCGCCAAACAGTCGTGGGACTTGGACAAATGTTGCTCGATTGCTTCTCTCCCTACTTGGTACCACCCTTGGAGCTTTCACCCCTTCCATCTTCTTTAGCTTACTCGCACTCGTTTACTTGGCTATTCTTTATCATTAAACAGCTCAACTACGTCTCTCACTAGAGAAAACAAAACAAAATGAAGAAAAAATCTTAAGATATACCGTTGAGACCTTAAACTCGATTCTAACCCGATTAGATGTCGTGTTCTGACTCTCATTCTCTTATTCCAAGCGCGAGCTTGGATACTCGATCCATTGCTTGCGTGCCGTTGACTCCTTGTCACTATCGTATCTTATTTGCTTCTAGTACTGCTGGCTGGATCATAACTTTAAAGTACATTGATCGATTATTGTTTCAATATCACACAGACAAAATCTTAACCTAAAATTTAATTTAAAAAAATTGTTAAGTATCAAATAATTAAATATTTACTAAATATTTCTTAGCTTTTCTCAAATTTATTTCTTCACAAATAATCGTATGGAGGTCACGTGATGTTTTTGCTAAATCTGCACTTACCTATCGAATGATAATACAGTTTTTTAGTCAATATAATGTAACCTCTATATGAGTACAAACACTTGGGAGTGTGGTAGAATTCATACAGCAAAGTAAATTGAATATATTAATTATAAATTATTTATAACGTACGAAATCGAATATTATTTCATGTAAGTGTATTATTATTACACAATTCGATTTACAGTAAAGCAGAAAGTTATTTTTACTTCCTGAGTCAGTAAATTTTATTCTGATTTTAATGTATATTAGTTTTAAAGAGAAAGTTTCTACATTGCAATAAATTCTATTTTGTGAATTATTATGTATTTATAGATTTGTCATTTACACCGGATCTAGAGATTTTTGGTCTATTATTGTTAGAGGCTGACGATGAGTGATGAGCAACAAGAAAAAAAATATCATGTTTGCTTTAAAACTTTAAGATGACTAATTCAATAATGCATTGTGTGCAAGTTTTCCTTTGATCGAAGAATATTTAGGATGTATAAAATATGTGTGCTTGATGGCATTCAAAGGTCAAGATATGTATACTATAAGGATGAGAAAAACGACTATAGACTACGTATAATATGGCATATTACAAAAGGACCCTTATCCGCCCTCTTCCGCACTTTTTGACTTTACTAAACGAGAATGAGGAAGAGAGGAAGCTATGTAGATACACAATGGAATACCGAGAGAACCGGAAACACGAGAAAACTTTTCACTATACATACATGGGATGTTGAAAATAGGCGGGATGCAATTGAAAAAATTAGAATCGCATTTTAGGAAAAAAGGTTCCTATAATAAAATACTGTATCAAGGACATAAAAAAAAATGTTTGAAAAAAAACTATTATTGCTTTTTTGTTTTTTTAGGTGCAAATAATATTTTATCTGGAGATTTATTTTTTTTTATTAGTGTTATTGTTCAAATGTGATGTCAGTGAATAAAATTACCAATCAATTTTAATATTATTTATATATATTAATATATTTAATTATGCATATTGAGTAAAGCAGAACAAGTGTAGTAATCATATGGAAAAATAGTATATGATTCAGAGAAAGTATTTATGCTGCATATAGTGGTCTAGTATAATATAATAATTTTCTTTTGTTTTATACCAAGTCATTCATATGATAATCAACATGCAAATAAATATAATCGCAATTTACAACAAAGAAGAAACAGATAACAAAAGTTAATGGTTTTTCACATCACACTCGACATTAAGTGTGTCGTAGAGAACCGGTAAATGGTTTTTGATCGATGTTGATTTTGGATTGGCGGAAAATCTAGTATATTACCAAGCTCAACATAATCACCACCCCTAGATTAGCCGCGCCCCTTTGCTCTACATTCAACTCCACCCTCTGGTAAATTACCACAGAAATTTACCCTCGAATGAGATTCAATGCGGCAGTAAGGGTAGTTGTGGCGTTAAATTACCGTGGAATTTACTTCTGATTGGGGATGAAAAACCCGCCCCTGCTGGAAGACACGCCTTCTGGAAACTCGAGGACACTCGAGGTTGAAAGCTGCATAAAAGTAGAAACACACTAGCCGTCAAGTGTTCGTCGAGGATACTCGAAAAACTACACGACCGGTTTTCGATGACAGTACAAGAACATAAATATAAATATTTTTTTTCTGATCTTAGTGTTTGTAACACAGATTTTTGAAAATCTATTTTATAATTTTGAGTTGCCGAATATTTAAGATATCGTAAGGAAATTGTTTTAATGGAAATATTCAGTGATAAAGTGGAAAAATAAATTGTTTAGTTTGACTATTGATGTTTTTGAGTGAATCAATTTTAAATATTTGGTGAACAAACTCGCAATTAAATGCAACACATATTTTTTATTAAACTGACAGGAAATTTTTCTTGATATTAAATTCAATTAGATTTATAAAAAGTGGAATAAAATAGCTCCAATTGTTGCTAAAGTTAAAGCAGCTCAGACTTTTACGAGTTTGTAAACAAAATCAACTAAAATGGGTGATAAAAACAAAATTCTACCGTGGTCTTTGTTTCCTTATCCAGCTAGTTTACTCAATCATGTTTGGTACAGTCAACTAGCTCTAAATACAAGGTAAAAAACCATTTAGTTCAAATAAAATATTTATTTTTTATTCATATTTAACGTGAATCATGAATTAGAATAATAAATAAAGATGTTGTACTTAAAGGAATGAATAAAATCCTATCAAAGAAAAGCCGAAATAAAGTCATCAATAAATCAATGTTGTTTCTTGAAATTTACTTTTAATCAAAGAAAAAAAATTTTTTCAAGCATCATTTGAATAACTAGGATAATAATCGGACAATATATTGAGTGATAGAAATAGTTGAAGTGGGAATGAAAAATGTTTATAGAAATGGAGATTTCGATGCGACCTGTCATATGGTACGTGGTGTGATAATAGCTGAACTAGCTTACAATTTAAGACTAGCAGTAGTACGAAGTCTAAACAATCCATCGGATTACAAATTCTTCAAAGTCGTTCAAGTTCTTTATGTTTTTCGATTTCCGCAGGTTTATTCTTATGTAGTAGGAAACCTACGGGAGGTCGGCTGATGGTAGTTTGATCCTAAAAGACGACAAAACTCGACTGGTTTTAATCGGTTTTAAGTAAAAGCTAGTGGTCAATTGAGTCCTCTGAACTATTGACATTTACTAATCATCAGGAGCACTTTAATTAATCTTTATTCATTCCTTGTTTATTTTACAGGCTATTGGAAAGCATAAAAATGCCCGTAGCATCAAGAACGAGTTCAGGATTTCACATAAGTGACATTCTAGAGTTGAATGAGGCCAAACCGACGGCTCAGGAAGATAGTCCTGGTAAGCAAATCCGTTTTACCTTTCATTAATAATAGACTTAAACATTTATAAAACTTCACCAGAAGCTTCTAACATAAAGCATATTTGCCTAAATAAACAGATTTATTAACAGCTGTGCAAAAAATATATTTTACAGGTACAACAATTCTTCCTGGTACTACTGATGTTCCTTCAGCTTATCAACAACTTTTAGAACACACCACAGCCATGTTGCAACCCGGACTACATAGTAATTTGGCTAGAAGTTCATTACCTCCACCACCACCACCGCCATCAGCAGCTCTACCTCCTCCTGGTCTCTTAGGATGGCCAACGGCTCCAATTTTACCTGTTTCAATGCCACAATCCTTGGCTGACATGACTGGTAAGTTATAAATGGTAATAATTGTTATAATGCTATTTTACCTAAACCACTTGAAAATTATCATTATGAACCAATTAGGACTAAATATAGATTATAGGAAGATCCTCAATGATAGAAAGATCCCATCTTTTCTAAGAATTTGAATGTTTTCAATATTTCCAATGAATTACTTCTTCAGAGAAGCTGTAAATGTAGCATACTTTATTCTTAGACAGCTAGTCGTGACAACCCTTATTTATTTAACACCCTACAATTGGTTCGCGTCGGCTAAGCAGGATCTAATGGTCCTATAAAAAGTCCTTTTGGTTCCCCTGGATGTGATTGGCCATGTTGGGGTGACAGATGTCACCGTGGGGACAGATGCAAACGGCTACAATCATGAGCATAGGTCCAACACAAACGAATTTTTAGTCATCTCCCACCTAACTCTCTCTCTCGGAAACGGCTCGATGAATCAAAATCGTCACGCCCAAAATTCGCATTGTCGCGGTTACTGAAGACTCGTGTTGTATAGTTGTACTTTACCACTGCTTATTTTTCAAGAGTAATAGGGGGCTTGGTGCTTTACATCAGAGATGGATACCCTCTTCTCCATTTTATATTATTCAACTTCTCGATAGTGTCAACCATTAAACTCGCTTATTCCCCCATCCCAGGTGATATTTTTTTTCAGGACTTGAAATGACTATTAAATAACATCATATTATTAATAACTAAAAATTAATTTCTCATGTTCAAAAATGATTTCTTTTTTTTTTTTTTTTTTTAATACTAATTTTAAATTTAAATTAAAACCTCAGGATGATAAAGTTGGAATAAAAATGCTCTGTTTTAAAAGATGAAAGAAATAAAAGTTTTGTTGATATGATAAAGATGTACTAATTCATGGCATCTAACAATCAGATGATATATCACAATGAAAATAATTATGTACAATAAGAGTAGGATTTGATATCGAATCACAAGTCTTTAGGTGTCGCCTTAATTGAAATCACAGAGGGCGAATATCAAGGGCTAATCTCCCATGAAAATGATATGGTTGATCTCGTGGGGTGCCACGAAGAGAGAACACATACGAGGATTCAATAGGTTTTATATCGCTTTCGCACCCTCTCTCTTTCACCCCGAATACAATAGCATATTGTATACTTATAAGATCACCTCATCCCAAACTTTCCTCCACCCTTTATAACCGATAGCGTGTTCATAGGCAGTTTATACAGACTTTATGTCCCGTGGAGATCAACATTATTTTTTAAAATATCACATCTCTAATCAAATTCATCTTCTTTCAGTACACCAACAACAACAGCCAGACTCTACAAGTCCAACCATTTCGGATCTCTCTTTTCCGTCGCATCAGGATACTGGCAATGAATCCTCCAAAGATGAAGAACAAGACTTTGAAGAAACCGAAGAGCATCACTCTGATGAACGCAATGACGACAAAGACAGATCTAGGGAAATTAATGATAACAGCCATTGTGGAAAAAAACAAAGAAAACGAAGGGTTTTATTCTCCAAAGCTCAAACTTATGAACTTGAACGACGGTTTAGACAACAGAGATACTTAAGTGCACCAGAACGTGAACATTTAGCGTCTATTATCTGCCTAACTCCCACCCAAGTTAAAATCTGGTTCCAAAACCATAGGTATAAAACAAAGAGAGCTCAAAATGAACGAGTTGAAGCTGGAGCTTCTGGATGTTCTCCAAGAAGAGTTGCTGTACCAGTTCTAGTGAGAGATGGAAAACCTTGTCAATCAAAATTAGTCGAATCCACGTATCCTACTGGAGCCAATGGTCAAGTACCTATGACTTCTTACATGAAATATTGGTGGTGAATGAAGAATTGTTATTCTCTTTTTTCCATACCTGAAGACATTTATGATTGTCTTTGTATACCAGTGCAAATGAACATTCCATAGTAATAATGATTTGACAGAAAAAAATTTTTTTATTTATTTTAAAATAATCAATATCTTGGAAAACTAAGTTTTAAGTGATGATGGTTTTTCTTTGGGCAGACGTCATATATAGTAAAGCGAATAAAGGCGTACAAAAATAAAATAAAGTGATTTTTAAAATCAAGTGAATATTTAAGATAAATATGTCATTGTTGTAAAGAAGCTGATCTAAAAAAAAAAACAAAAGAAAAGTTGAACTTTTCATTGAAAAAAAAAATTCTTGATCAGATTTTTAATTCAAACGACATTCAATTTATCATTCTATAAAAATAATATTTATTGTAGCTGATTGTATATATGTAAATTGTGTATGATAATAGTATAAAATATAATATATAATCGCATCAAAGCGTACATAAATTTAAATTCATACTGTCTATTAGATTTATTTATTTTTTTTCTTAGTAAACCTAAGGTATTAATCATTTAATACTGTATCTGACCCCTTTTTTTACTTTTTGATTTCTAACTACACTGAAGAGTGTGTATCTCATCCCTCTCTGCAACTTATTCTATTCTATAACCCACGTTTCCTTTTTGCACGACACGCCGGAAGCAAACCGTAGCTCGAGTGACACGCTTCCGGTTTCCGTTTCCATCTTGTTACCGGTTTAGATTTCCCGTTGTCTCCAATCCCTTTACGATGATGTCAAAAGTCAAACAGTCATCGTTCATTTTTTATTTCTGTCTTTTGTTTTTCTTATAAAAATACATGACACACAATTTTTATCCATGCTAGTATTCTTATTTCTAGCCAATATACCACCAACAACATCACTATCTTCTTTTTCTTTGGCTTCTTCTAGATAAGATAGAGTTAGATTTTTTTTCTATCAAATGCAATCAAATTATTCATTTTAAATGCTTGAGAAATATTTTTACAATTTATCGATAAACTTATTTATAACAATACATGGAATCATAAGTAATGTATGCAATTTTAGTTACTCTGATTTGGAATTTAAGCTGGTTAATCTCCACTAGATAGATAGAATTGTTTGAGTCATGGATCACACAGTTCAAATAAGAAATCAAGTATATGGATAATTTTTTTTTTTTCAATTAGTTGAATAAGTATTGAGGATGCTTTATAATAATAACAGAATTTTTTTATTGATCTGATTCCAATCTAACTGAAACCATATTCAGGCTTCATTTCATTGAATACCATTCCCATAACAGTCAATTTTAAAACTCAAACTTTCAATTTTCATTGATCACCAATTATTTAGAATAAGACATTCAATGTTAAAATCTAAAATTGATTAGCACTTTATTCGAAATATTCAATAAAATATAAATCAATTAATTCAATTTATTTCAACAATCGATTCAAATAATATACCATAAAACGAGCTGGAACTAGTATCAATTGCTGGGTAGTATTTTTTCCAAACTGACTCCCCTTCCATCCTTTAACTTGTATACATAACTTAATTCAACTAATCTATATAATCTCAATGATAGGGACATGACGCAGCAAAGTAAATGGAGTGGACAGCGGCTAACATATGCCCACGTTTGAGAAAATGAGAAAGTGTCTATTGTAATATCTATCTGGATATTCATTTCAGTACGTATAAGAAGTAGTAGAGAATATTCGATGGTCATGTTATATAGTAATAGTTTGGAATGTCTGTGCAATGGACCAGAAACGACTGATAACATTCACAAGGCCTCGACCAACATATGATGATATTATATGATTTATATATGACCCTTTTTAATCACGATTTCAGCCTTAATATTTTTTCTCATCAATATAAACTTATTTTAATTTACTTTCATTAATTTTATCATTCACATGATACTGCTACGCTTCTCATTCAGACGTTTATTAAATTTTTCAAACTATCATTTAAAAAGTTCAATATCTAGAGAAACTTTTAAATTTGTAATGTAAAACAAATACGTAAAGAATAAAAAAAATTACTTGTGTCTTGTGCAGTTTAACCTAAATCAATATAAAAAGAAAACAAATTGATAGTTTGTCGAACGACGGGACGTCCCCTAATATTTCCGAATGTAATCGAAGGGGTGTAGTGTCCTACAACGATGGACCAAACGGACACGAGAAAGTATATCTATACTTAAAAAGCTCTGAAGTGAAAGAATAAAATAAAAAAAGAAAAAAATGAAAAAAAAAGTTCGACAATGCAGTAACGTCCGGGGGTGTTTTATTGGCTGGTTTCCGCATGGGGTAGAAATCCTCGTAGTAGCGAAAGTTCTGAGGGGATGAAGAGGTGTTTGCTTGGTCGACCATCTATGTATTGCTTCAAAACTTTTCAAGGAAATCTATTTGCTAAAACTACAAAATTGCTTGTTCGTTATAGAAGTCTCTAATCCTCATTAATGCTGATGAACATTTAAAAGATTAAATATTTCTAGTTAATATCGACAGAATAGACGTCTCTCTAAAAACAAACCATTACCGTATTGAAATCTAAATTAGAGTAAAAGCATGAATGATTATTTTTAAAGATAATTGTTGCTAAGATGATCGATAAGATAAAAAATTGACCCAAAAGGTCTTGAGAACAAGGAAATATATGATTTCTCAGTTATTAAATGGCATGAGCAAGTCAAGCTAATTAGAAGGACCTCACCTGAGTGGTTGATGGACTAGTGTGATGTGTAACGATGATACATGATAAAAGTTCATTCTATTGTGTTTTAGTCGTCGATTGAAGCAACCGGAAGTAAAGGTTTTTGAAGGCAAGAGTGCTAGCCACGTGGCATCGTTACACTAGGGTGTGATCCAGTCACGCGACCGGAAAGAGCATCCTAATTGATATCGATCGAGAATGGTTTTTTTTATTTTTTCACTGAAATACACTCATCTGTATATATGAAAGTATCTTTTTGCTGCTACTTATATTAGTGGAAAATAAAAGTACGTAATTGAAAAAATTAACTTGTTGGTAGAATTCCAATAATATAATAGTCTTGGTGGAAGAACAAGAAAGAATAAAAAGAGGATACATATGTGATACGGAAACTTCAGAGGTTTGGGAGATATTCTGAACTAGGAGAAGGAGAAAAAGTAACTTGGTTATTAATCAAAGTGAAATTCAACGGGCAACCACTACCGTCGAGACCATATTCCTCGGTAAGAATAGATCGTTTCCGGTTCCGTTTGCTTTATGGTACGTTGCGGCTCAGCGATGTATTAAGATTGCTTAATCGATAAAGTCTCAAACGGAAAACTAATTCGTTTTTCATTTCCCTTTTCATTTTATCTTTTTTATATTTTTTTTTAAGTTTTCGTCTTTTTTTCGAATCTGATGAAAAATTTTCAATAATCCAGTAATAGAATCACTGCTCTGATATTGATAAATATTCCAATATCATAATTTTTTATTCCAATAATACTCATAAAAAAAAAAAACAATATTTATTAATCACTAGATCGTTTGTTATTTTTTATTTAAAATGAATGATTAAAAAAACAATAATAATACTTATTCAAATAACTAAAAAAGCTATTATTGAATAGAAAATTAGCAAAGCTAAACTGAAAGCTATGTTTATTTTTACTTCTTATAGGAAAAAAATCACAATAATTCAGTTTTATTCAAGAACTAAATAAATACAATATGATATCCCGGACTAACTGTAAAAATGATTAAGTTAAGGTTTAAATAAGGATCATAAATGAACAAAATGACAGTATATCAATCTACTATAATGAATCATGTTATGAATTTTTGGTTAGATAGCATCAATAACTTAAAGCCAACAAGCTAATTTAGTATCAAAAGGCACGTGGGTATAATAACGCCTACAATCACCCTACCAACGGGATTGAGAAACCTCAGCACTTAATAATTTTCCCACCCTCACCCTAGAATCTCTA
Source organism: Chelonus formosanus (assembly GCA_028641665.1). Taxonomy (NCBI): domain Eukaryota; kingdom Metazoa; phylum Arthropoda; class Insecta; order Hymenoptera; family Braconidae; genus Chelonus; species Chelonus formosanus. The sequence continues at coordinate 445,433 of CM054002.1, forward strand.
CTTCGGAGCCTACAACCGTGACAATAGGGGTTTGCACGCGCGCTATCCATTAGCTGATGTTCCTGTTGATACTAACCGTATGTAGACGTGCACCCACACTCCATCAAAAGGGTGTAAACTACTAGAATTTCATTCATGTGAATTAAGAGGTAAATTCCATCATTGGTAATATTATATTTTCACGACAAATACAGAATACTAATTTCTTCAATAAGAAATAATGATAATGACTGTGGGAAAATCAAAAAACAACTAAAATGTATCAATTACCTAAACGTATTTCCGTTAAATGTATCAACTAGGGAGTGAATAAGTGTTCAATTGAATTATTCATTAGTTGAATGAAATATAAAAGACATTATGTGAAGCAAAAAAGTGGACATGTTTTTTCATCATAAACTTTATGTATCAAAGTATCCTAAATATCCAAGATTATCTAAGGATTTGATCGGATCAGAGCGAAAAAAATATAGAAGAGGTGTAAAGTATTCGATTTTTCACTCAATTTCTTTCGAAATATTTTTCTACGAAAGTTCAATGAGGATTTTCGACCCAACAGTTGTGGAACTAGACTTTACGGTGTGGACAATAACATAGTGCTATGTGCTCTTGCTAAGCTTGTTAAATGTAAACCTCAATTTCTTTATTCAATGCAAGTATGCTTTAGATGGTAGAATATGTTTGGATAAATACGATATTCAAGTCACTATACGTGGCTTAACACATTTTATTTATCCTAAAAGAGAAAATTTAGTAAAATATCGCAATAAAACACGAAAATTAACAAAAGTTTTTTTTTAACTTTTCAGTATAAAGAGAAGTTATTGGAATAGATCTATAATCGAAATTGAGTGCTCTAAAGAATGGTTATTATTCTCATATTGAAAAAAAAAATTTAATATTGAATAACCCATGTAAAAAACTGGTTCTATGAAAGTTCCTAGAATGTTCTTCAGAATAAAAAGCTTATTTCATGAGATTATGATAGCTTGATATGCATAACATTTTTATTTTATCAACAACAAGTTATTCTAACGTTATAAATTACATCAGGATTATTTACTGTTAATAAAATGAAAATAAAAAAAAAATTTCCAATGGAAAATAAACACTCTAGATCCTCACTCAACTTTCAATGGAGTATCACGTAAGCCACAGCTTGTTTTAGCGATCAAATCGACAAGAATTAAAGTGCATCAACTATAGTCTACTCCGTAACATCGACCCATTCAGTTCTAGCCCCTCTTAACATCTGGGTAAAGGCGTGGTTTTTCTCTTTTGTGGTCGATAGTTTTGGTCCACCCTTTTTACACCATATTACACCATCACTTTTTAATAATCCGCTTTTAATTCTTCAATTAGAAATTTCTAGATAAGTACATTGTATAAATCTACACTTATAATTGAATCAAACTCTTCTTGCAGTACAATACTTCATTTCCTCTAAACAACTCTGTCTAAATAAAAATTAAAAAATAATCAATAATTATGTAAAACATTTTAACAACTAAATTAAAAAGGGAATATTTTTAAATACCTCGACAGATAAAAGTATGACGCAGAATAATGGAAGTAGTCTACGTCAGCAGGATTGGTTGAGCTTTAAGTGCTGGCTTGTGTTACCGGAAGAGAGGTAATAGCTTTCCATGAATCGCTAGTTTGTCATAACTAATCATTTTTCTCTCTATTTTCTATATCAATATCAAAGAATAATAAACTATTACTAAGCTAAAACTTACAATATTAGCACAGTATATCATTATTCCTTGGATCATAATAACATACCAGGTATTATGAATAAAAAACATTCCAACAGGTAAATATGATTATTTAAAATATAGAATAAAGCTAATTTAAGCAATTGAATTGGATCTGAATTGAATGATTTTAAATAATAGGCTACTAAAGCGTGAAGTAAAGTGACCACAACACTTGGATCTAAAGGAACTTTTATAGGCTTTATTATAGTGTATATATATGAATGTATATATATATATATATATATATATATATATATATATATACTATAGAGTAGTTTATAGGTATATGGTAAAGCCAGGGAGTCATAGTTAAGGAAGTAGCTGACATAGCCACAATTATACGGAGTGTGAGCCTTTATAAAGAGCCAAAGTGCTCCCGATTGAATTCATAGAGGGATGAGGCGCGACCGGATTGACCGGATGTTTAGGTATTGTCCCGTGCGAAAATACGTCGCTTGGGATTTGACATTGTCAAACGTTTAGCTGCTGGCATAGTGCGATTGAAAGGGCCCCGCAGTGATTCTGAAGGAAACGGGCCCTAAAGGCGGAAAATTTCGTCCTTTGTTGAGACATCGCACACGGTGATGGCATCAAGGGGACACATATTTCCTATTGGATTTTCTAGGGGAAATACCAATCAAGAGGGGAGTGGGAGGAATAAAGTATTCAAAAGAAAAAATATTTCAAAGACTTTGAAGCTGACTGCTACCTATTAAAATATATATTACTTTCGTTGACGCCCTCAAATACTTTTTCAATAGGAGGTGTAATCTGTCTTCGACTTTATACTGTATATATAACTATTCGATATTTTTAATGACAGGCATTTGTCATTTTGCTACTGTTACATTTGAGGTAGGTAATTTATCGTAATGCAAAAAATCATTTTTGTATTATGATGTGGAAGAAGATCTTGGAAGCTGGAGATTTAATATTTTATTTTGAATTGATAATTAATAGTTTTTATTATTTAATAGTATTCTTAAATTTGTTGATAAAGTTTAAGAATATTAGTAAACTGAAAAAAATAACCATATTGATAAATAGAATTATTAATTGTTAAATTACAATAGTTACAATTAAATAACTTAATTTTGAATTAACTGAAGCAATTATTCATTAAATTTATATTTAACAAAATATTTTACTAATGTTGATGTATTCAAGAAGTAATGTCTACTTTTATTTTAGTAAATAGTATTGATAGAGTTATTTTTTTATATAACTAATTGAGCAGAAGAGTTTTATGTTTTCATTTACTTGAGTGCCCCACGCCCATTCAAGACTTGTCGATACATTTTATTTCTTGTCTAAAATATTAATTTAATCTATTGAAAGATAATAACAATTTTTATAATAAAGAATTTAAATAATTTATTACCATATTTCTTCAAATTATTTAAATAAAATTTAATTTTACTCTAAAGATAAATTTTTTGTTAGAAAAGCAAGTAATAATTGTAAAGTAAATTATATGCTATAAATAATTGGAAAGACTCTATCATTAAAAAAATATAAAAAAAAAGAATGAAGTAAAAAGTTGAAAGCAAAGTAATGTACAGAAAAAAAAGCCGAAAGTGACTTTTGGAAGCCGTTGCGAAAGTTTGTCGTTCAAATCCATTTAACAGTGACGGCTGGTAGGGCGCTAAATAGGCGCTAAATAGGCGTGTCACTTGCTTCCGTTGCGACATATTCTCTTCTATCTATTTTATACCGAAACATAAAAAGAAAAAAATGAATCGTTTTGGACAATATATTGGTAGAGAAAAACCAACGTATATTATATTTGAGGTTGAAAATTTCGTCTTACATGAATGGGATAGAGAATTAACTACATAAGCATTGAAGAACATGTGGCCGTAGTTATAAAATCAGCGGTTAAGTCAAAGCAGCAGGGGGCAAAGGGTAAGGCGAAGGCAAGAGGGTGCTCACCAACCTTCCTCATACTTTGCAGTCGTATCACCTTATTCCCCTTAATGTAAGTGTTTCCCTTGAATGTCGCGCCTAATTGATATAAACGCACGCCTTAATATACTTGTCATAGTTGGGGGCGAAAGATCCACCGACCCACGAAAAGCCTGAGCGTGTATAAGGCTTTGAGCCCTTGAGCTTTGCACAAGCGCTGACGTGTTGCCTCTGATATTAGATTCGCGCCAGGCGTTCTAATAAATCCCTTACTATCCCTCAGGCCTTATTAACATGCGAATGACACGCGTGAGTATGAAAGACTTTAGCCTTGGATTAATGTCCACGCAGTAGCTCCATCTCATATTCATTATTTCTTATATATCCTAGCTCTTGCTATGGCTTTTTTTTTGTACTAATTAATAATCAATCCAAAGTCTTTATAAACTTTGTCGGACAAAAAAAGAATTTAATGTCAAGTTGTAAATATTTAAAACAATAGAAGATGAATGTTTCTTTTTTTTTTTTTTTTGGTGTAAAGTATATTAATTGCATTGTCACATCGGTAATCAAACAGAAAATTTTTGTAGCAGTTTTTGTTTTTGGTACCTGAAAGAAAATTTAGAATATTAGAAAAGTAAATATATAAATGTTTATTATTATAATATTTAATTATCAGTTAAAAATATTTTACCTTAAATAAGCTAAATCCTTGTTCTGCCATTTATTACATAAATTTTTTCAGTTCAGAAAATTTCGAAACTCAAAAATAATACTTTATGCTCCAAAATAAGATTATAAGATCATTATTTATTCCACAAACACTTTGGGAAAATTTCTTCATACAAATAGAGTTCCCACAATTTTATTTAGCCTATCAAGAGATGAAAAATGGAATATTCAAATAAGGTGACAAATTAGGAATATCTAAAAGTGTAAAAGGAAATATCAAGATTCATGATATAATTTGTGAATCGTATAACCCATACAATGGATCTTAAATTTATAATATATGAGAAAGTAAAAAGAAAAATACATGAAAATGATTGAATAGAACCAGTAGCATCTATAAAGGAATGTATACCACGAGTCACCACTTCTGTTCCGGTCAATACGAAACTCCTAACAAACACAATGCCTAATGGGCGTGAAATTTAGAAAATCAGTCACCAAAAGTTTTATCTATAGAGTCAAGAGAATATATGTGAGACGAAGAAAGCGAATGTAAAGTCGCCTGCAGCGGTAGGACCTTGCAGGAGGCCTGACAAATTCTTGTTTATGACTTTTAGGGTGCGTGCACCCGCGACCAGGTGTACACTATTTAGCTGGTCGAAATCTTGGATGGTCTTTACTCATCTTACCAACACCTTGAAATTCTAGTGATCCAACTTCACGACCAACCGCCGTCAATTTTCTCTGATTCTTCACGTCCTAACAACAATCATTTCATCCTAAATAAATAAATAAAGTATTCTCGGATTTAAGTCAAGCAAGCAGTATGCTTATAACAATACCTTATATACTAGAGCCATTCCAAAATCATGTTAGAAAATATTTTCTTAAGCTATTGCTAGTGATCGTAGTGACTGTTAAATAGAATGAGAGTCTTAAAGAGCTACTATAAAAAGACGCTGGAGATCCTTTCTCACCTCATACCCCACTTAACAACGAAGAAGAATGGCGGAGTGCATAAATATCCTCGGAGGAGTCTCCCTCACAATCGTTGGATGTCGTCTCCACCAACCGCTACCCTTTTTTCTTTGCTCCTGCGCACCCTACATGTCTGCACCCCCATCGTCGATACAAGTCCTCTGGAAAACTCATAACTTTCAATTTACTTGGGATCACCAACTTAGAATGGTCTTTACTGCTAAAAACTAAATAAGCCATATCAATTTCAACACGTGATTCTATTTGTTCTATCACTTTACTATTCTTGTATTTGTATGCATAAACGTATTATGTTTCATTTTATATGAAATATATTTATTACTACATTAATTAGCTAGAAAAATAATTATAGTGATTAATGAATGAATAAATCAACAAGACGTTATGTTATATCACTATAATGATTCAGTTGTAGTTAGAAAACTATTACATGAACGTGAGAGACTTTGTTGCAACGATGACTTATTTTTTTAATATTTTTAGCTCATAATTATCTTAATGAATTTCTACACCGTCATCAATAATAACCACTGTGTAAAATTAAATAGGCCAACATGTCATCAACAAATATAGTATATTAATAACATGAGTAGTGAAGAAGAAAATGATAAAGATCTAACATTGGTGGCGCGAAGGTTAGAAGGAAAAATTTGTCGTAAATATCTCAAGTCACAAGGCCTGTGATGGTCTTGGATCACAAGCTTCAAGGTAAACAAAACGATGATGAGGTCAATCACTCATCATCCTAAAGTTAAACATACAATACTATTTGCCAATTGTTTTAATCTTTTAATCTGCATTCGTTTAACAACTTTAGCCTGATAATCATCATATTATTAAATATGATGTATGCCAAACAGACAAGTTACAAGATTAAAATATCTAATAAATTTAACCTCTAAAATGTTTTTCGATTAAGTCATTTTCATCTCTCTTTCTTTTTCACGCTCTCTCTCTGAATTTTTTTTGCTTGATGGCCGTGGCCGAATTGAAAATATGTATAAATAAGATGGTGATACATATAATATAATGCTTGTATCGTATCCCGGCCGAGTAAATAGTCGTCGACGAAATTGTAAAAATAGCAATCCAAAACATTTTGGCGATAGAATACTATATTACCTTAGATGTGATTGCTTCCAAACACCTGCAAGTAAATAAATAAAGATTATTCAATAGAAAAAGAATATTTTTGTCGAAAAATATAAAAATAAAATTATGTAAAATAACCATCTCATATGAATCATATCGTAAATTTTATCAGTAGAAAGAATGAAATGAATGGTATGGAAAGGTAATTTCTAAATGAGTCGTATAATACACGTAGTAGATTCCACTGTACGTCAGAAAGACGTTTACTGCGTTTTCCCGCAATATCAACGGCAATCCGGGAATAACTTGACACGAGTATAGTACAACGTGGGTGTCGTCGAGGTCAAAGAGAAGACGATAATGACAAAAATAAGAAAAAAATAAAATAAAAAAAGGTAATGAAAACATAATGACGTCAATTTTGTTGGACTGACGTTGAAGTTTACTGTTGTATTTTTATTTATATTATTTCTAAATCCCTAAAGATGATTAAAGGGGTAGAAGGGAGAGTTGCCATAAATGTCGAGCATATTAGTTGCCAATTTTACCGTTTGGTGGCGCTTTTTCTTGCACACCGCTGATATACTAGTCTGCATTTTTGGCAGCTGACGCCCAGTGTAAGATCCAACCCTCGATCCGAACGGTCATCCGAAAATTAGGTAATTGATACGTTTAATCAAAACTCACTTCAATTTTACATTGTTTTTGTAGAGAAAATTTCAAATTACAATTCTCGAGTTAAATAGAAAAATTATTCGAGCGATTTTTAAGTCAGTGAAGAATTTGATAAATAATCTGTGCGGATTTAAACACGAAATAAATTATTTTCGTATTGAATTAAATATTCTTGTATGTCTGTTATCCAACGTCGTCATCAACATTACTGCTGTCATTGCAATTAAACGAAGAAAAACAACCTGTTGTGATTGTGAATAATTAATTGAACATATTGAAGAATTAAGCAAACATCTCGTAATTAGGAATTTTTTGATTCCTTCTACAGATTTAACAATTTGTTTGGCAATTAATAATTATTGTTGTTTTATAAATAAATAAAATATTAATACCTATTTTTATATAAATAACCAATAATCCTATGCTTAATCACAGCTTTTCATTTACCTGAATCAAAAATTCGACCTACAAAACGCCTTGATAACCTTAAAATACTTAATGACATATTAACCTCATTATTAGTAACACTTTTAGATTGTAAGCTGTTGGATATACTAATATACAAAGCCACTGAATGAATGATACCACAAAATATGTGTGCAGGCATCTTCGAAGTTTGCTTTACTTATCGTTGATATGAAGACCAAAAGATACCGATGCAATGAAAAAGATTCGAGTGGTCTGTTAAAATCGTTTATCCTAATAAATTGGCACGCACACATTTTTAGTTCTTATGTAACTCCACATCTGATATTTATAGTGGTACTAATAATAGCCTCTTCGAGGAGCCAAACCCGCTAAGGTCTGAGCTACTGTGTGCTCACTTTTATTCATTTTACCCTTTACGATAATTCCTATGCTCGAATTTCGTTTTATACAAAGAAAATTTTGCATATTTTTATGGTAAAAATATCATTTGTGTACCAATAATCAAATGTGGACGATTCAATGTTGACCTTTACTACTGAAAGCTGTTAATGTTTGGAATAGTTTGTTAATTATTTTTTTTCAATTAATAAATTTTTAAATAATAATCATTTAATAATTGAAAAAAAAAAAGTAAATTATTAAAATAATTTGTGAATAAAAGCATTTTATAAATATTTATTAGAAATTTTTTTCTAGTTTTTTTCCTCAAATTAGAAAAAAAAACATTGTTTATTTTTTAAACACAGATAATTATTATTGTAATGAGTATTTGTATTGATTAAAATTGTTGGCTGACTAAAAAAAGCTTATACTCCTTTAAAGAAAATCCCAGACCATATCCTCGGAATTCCAATGTCAATTTAGTCTTAATAGCGAGATGAATTTCCTGTTTACTCATCAAAGAACTTAATCAACAATTCTATTAATACTTTTTTCATTTTCTAACTATCATTTTCTAGCAATTAAAATTTTGCATGAATAAAATAACATTAAAACTGATTCATCCTAAAAGATTCTAAACTGATGATTCGCCTGATCATCAAGTCCATCAATCAATCAAACGTGTCGCGTGGATCGAAGTCGAGATAAACAGAATTATTGGGTCATTGTCAACTGTGGGGTTGGATAGTATAAATCGGTCAAAGTCAACTGTGGTAGCCGAGAGTAGATGAGAGAAAGGAAGAGCTAAGTTCTCTTCAGTCCACCTGTTTTCCAAACGTACCACACGGAATAGTAGTACAAGGGGAATCTAAAAATGGCCCTAAGACTGGGGCTGGGCTGCATCATGAAACTAAATATATACCATCGCGAAATCCGGGTCTCTTGCGTCACATGAAATCATTTAATTTTTTAATCTATTTTAATTCAAACTTCAAAGATAGATTTTTTGAAAAATTATACTCATATGATTACGTTTGATTTTAGCGAACGAGTAAGAGGACGATAAAAGTAGTAGCTAAGCTACATTGTGGCACTGATTAAAACGAGAATAACATAGGAATTTGACAGTATGGATGCAAGATTTAAAAGCAATCTCGCCATGATTGGCCGCAATGAGCCAATTACGCGAAAAGCCAGATTCTGGCAAAGCTACGTTCGTGCTTTGAAGGGTGAGTATTTTTAAAATTATCATTTTTTTATTTACAAAAATATCAATCTTTCTTCAAATCAAAATGAAGATTTTTTGTCTTGCAGTGATGATTATTCTTTGACACAACTGCAACATCAATAAAATTTAACAGTTAAAAATAGTTTAATCGTCTTTAAATAATACAATTGATATAAAATTAAATTTATTTTATTACTACTAAACTTTAACTAAAGTTTACTAAAAAGACAGTCAAACCTGATAAGATTGGTCTACATAAAAATAATAATTATTTCATTTTTCATCAGTCATATAAATAAAATATGTGTCAAGTTGATTATTTATTACAATTATAAAATATAGTAAATATTATTACCATTTTCGTAAACAGAAAACATTCAAAAGTCACTGCTTTTACAAGGCAGAAAGAAACACAGGAAATGCCACTTTTGATTTTAAGAAAGATAGTAAAAAAGCGTGCCAACAATGACGATAAAATTTCTTTGTCAATGTAAAAAGAAAGCTTATACAAAGTATTGTCATTGAAAGCGGAAATGTTGAAAGAAAAAAATAACCGACTTACAATAGTTGTTGGTGATCATAAAAAATACTTTGGGTCCAGGTACTGATGACATGCGAGCTCCTGAGCATACCCGCAGGCCCAGAAGTATATTCAGCACCTTCCCGGATCTCCATTCCTCTTCGTGGCCTTATGGAAAATCCATTTTCGATAACCCTGTCCATGCTTCCGATCGCATCAATGTTCCTGGTTACAGGTAAAGGCTTTAAAAAACGTCAAAACACTAAAAAACAGTTTGAAAAAATATTGTAAATCTTGATTTTTTCTCTTTTATTTAGGTATTTACCCGTCCACCGGGAAATCTATGGCTACTCACCAAGACAATTGTACCCTCATCAGTACAAACCCGTCGAGCGCTTCGTCTCCGGTACGTACTAAAAGACCGGAGTACAATCTGTGAAAAATACTTTGAAAGTCGTCGATATTAAGTGATAAAAATTTACCCTTTTTTCTATCACTATTCACTCATGACCAAGTCAATCATCTGATGGGGTTTTTTTTTTTCATAAGCACGTTATCTTCTATAATTAAAAAAAAAAGACTCTTTTCTGTCTTATCATTTACCTTGTGTTGAAGATCAAGAAATGATTCTCTTTTTTTTTTACTTAAAAAAAGCATCGCAATTTTTTCTTGAAACTTTAACGAATCATTGTAAGATCATGATCCATTTCTCTATCAACTTTGTTTGCTGCCTGCGAGCCTTGCCTGCTACCTTGTATGACTGTAAAGTGCATTACTACCTCCTGCAGCTGAAAAACAAAATATCAATAAATACATGTTTATATTGAACATTACCTGAAAGGAATTAATTGAAATTATTTTTCATCTTTCGGTATGTAAATCGTAATCCCTCCGTATCAACATTATATTAATAATCAGTAATTAATAATATTGTAATGATTTTAGTAGGAAATAATTTTTTTGTCGTTAAAAAAATATTATTGTATGAAAAGAATAGTTTTTTTAACCATCACAGTAACTAATTATTCAATATTTTTGTGTCCATATTTTTTGATTAAATGAACGTCATTAAATGTTCAAGTATTACATCGTTTAATTTATCATTCAAGCGTCACACGAGCGGACGCACGCACGCATTTAGATCAATTTTTCATTTTTCATAAATAGAAAAATTAATAAATTTATAATATTTGGATGAAAAAATTTACATTCCTTTTCAGTAGATATTTTTCTAGTTTCTTTACACTTGCACATATATCTTGTAAATTCAAGTGTGTCATACAAAAATTTAAGATGATCTGTTATTATCTTCATACACTTCAGTTTGCACAACATCCACCCACCTTCTTTAGTTTTCTTTGCCGTCATTGAATGTTATTAAAATGTGTACGGAGGCACTATAGTTTCATCAACTGGTCGTTGTATCAATTTCAGTCATCATGAAACTCCATTTTCATCGGAGATCATGTGTTTCTGTATGCAACATTTTAAATAACGACTACTGTCGTTTATTCTCGTTATTTTCAGCGGATTTCCCTGGTAAATATCGACATCTCCATCGTCTTATTGAATTAAGTAACTTAAAACAACAACAAATAGTCAGGAAATGGAAAAATAGGGAAATCACTCTTTCTGGAGCCTTGCTTAACATAAAATGCTTGAGAAATCGACGTTATGATATTCCTAATTCACTCCTACCTTACTCTTGGCGCTAAACAACACCTTCTGAAACACATTTATTGCCAATATCAACGATTCAAAATCTCTTTTATGATACAAAAAAAATAAATAAACAAACAAAATTTATTTAAAAAATAATTATTTTAAATGTATATAAGTGCGTGCGTGCGTTAATATGTTCTTTTATTGTTGTTGGAGTAAATAAAATATATAAAACATCTATATTGATGTGTCAAATTTGTTGTTCATATTATTGATTAATAATAATATTAAAGATTTGAAAAAAAATATATTTAAAAAAAAACTCGTGAACGCCTAATCTTCCGAAAAAGCTGGAAATTAGTTGAATGAGAATAAAGATTAATTAAACTAACAAGTTTAATACTAAATCCGTGAAATATGCATATAATTAAATATTGTAAAAAAAAACTGTCTAACATAATTGATTTTTGCTAAAAGATAACTTATTTACTCGAGTAACTAACCAAATGACCAATGAAGCCGTAAAATTTCTATCTTTTTCAGGAGATGGCATGTTTTATTATTTTATTAAAATACACTCCCTTTAGTTTTATTATTAAAATATAAATAATATATGAAGGTTAGTATTAAAAAAAAAATAAACTCTTCCATATTAATTATAATCTCGATTATTAATAAAAAATGCATTAGATATATCATCATACATGTATAAAAAAATAATAGAAAAGTAAAAAAACCAATGACTGAATTAATAGTTTATTTACCAGTCATCTTAATTATTTCAGAACTAACTATTGGTATTTACAAACCAACAAAAAATGAAAAAATAGATATTTGTAAGTGGAAATAGATATGAAAAATGTCAAAAGAAGGTGTCAATTGCAATAATGCAACAAAAAATTAAAAATTAATAATAAATGTATTTGTTTGTTTTTTATGGTTACCTCATTTATAATGACCTGTTACTTGGGTTGATGGAATGAACTGCAGCGAAACCATTCGATGCTGACAAAGCCTGGAATGATCATTTGGACCGATTGGCTGACATCGATAGATTGTATCCATCATCATCACCCCTTTTATCTCGTCACAAGTCACCCGCACTTTCTACAAAACCGCTGTTTGATATACACGGTTGGTAGCCTAACCTAACACTGATCTAAAAAAACCCGCCAAAAAAAAAAAAAAAACTCAGCAACAACTCTCTGCTATTTGGAGGTTAACCAAAGGTCGCAGCAATCAATTATACTGACCCATTATTTACTCTTGTTCTCGTGGTGATAATTTAGGAAAGCTGTTGGACGACCCACTCACCACATACCCTTCAATGCTAGGGAGGAAAGCTTTCTACGATCTTCTGGAACCTTCACCGTCCAAGCCCATCAGTGCCTTCACCAGAGATCCGTGGTGGTATCCGTGTTACGCACCGTATATTCCTAACTACGCTCAATGGAGCATCCCCTTCTATCTGAGAGACAGCTACCTCAGTCCTGTAAAACGTAATTACTTGTGGAGCCGACACCCCCTCAGGCCCTTTGGTACGTTCAGGCTGTATATTATTCCCGTTCCACTAAATCATCTTTTAATTATTCATTTAACTTCATTTTATAAGCTATCGCATTATATCTTTTCAGGAAGCTGACCCTAATTCACGTCTATTTAAAAAAAAATCATTCTAAACACTAAATTGATAGTTAAATATTTTTCAAAATTTTTTAGTTATGTAATTTTGCATAATGACAAAACGAATTTTTCAATAAAATTCCAAATCAATCATTTCATGGAAAGAAATCAACGTCAATAATATTTGAAAATCCATTGGCTATTCACTATTAAGTGTCAATTTGCTTTATTCTATTACAGTATTTCCTTTTTTTACAGACAAGATCGATGCACTTCTTGTGTCTATTTTGTAAAGCTGACGAGAATAAACGGAAATACAGGATTTAAAACGCGGTATTTTATATGATAGGCAAAGAAAAAAAGCACGATTCAGTGTCATGGCTATATATATATATATATATATATTTATTTATTTATTATTCCTCTGTAAATATTTTTTTTTCATAATTTTTGAGAACCCAATTTCAAGCATGAATTAAAAAGAAATTATTTTATCAATTTATTTTTCCATTTTCTTGTAAAAATAATTTGTCTTGTAGCTATTTGTGCGGTAAAGCAACAGACAGCATAAACAATATACACTTTATTCAACAAAAAAAAAAAAAGAATTGAGTAAACGAGAATATTTGACACTATAGTTATTGCAAAATAATGTTTCAGGGAAAAATTACTATTACTATTCTCAGCCCGTTCCACGCTATCACTTTACCAGCCCATGGTACAATTATTGAGAGCGAAAGTGAGCAAATTATTGATCAAATGCCCCTTTTTATTTCATTATTTTCGCCCTTGTGTCAATAATGAATGTTAATAAATACTAAATAATAAGCCCAACAATAAAAAACCATATGAAATAAGTTCATATAAACACATTAAAAATATTTTAATATAATTTACAATTTTTTTTAGTATCAATTGACTATTTGTGGCACTTTGTTACTATTTTTATCAGCCTCTGTGTCTCTAACATACGTTATGACATCAATTTACCGATAATGTGACACGGTGAGGACAAACAAAAGCAGATCAAATTTATATTTGAAAAATACAAGTCTCTTTGATGTTTGTCAATTTTTCAAATCAAAATACTACCCTTCTTTTGTGGAAAAACAACTCTTAGATAATTATTGAGTCCTATTCAACACCGAAAAAAATGCCAATTAACGGTACAAACACGTCCGAATTATTTTAAATACTTTTTTTTACAATTATTTATTCCAGAAAAAAAATATGAAATGGACAAGTAGTGCAATTTAGAGCTTTGCTTACTGCTTCTATTTGATATGTGACTGCGTTTTAAGCCAATAAAAGAATATGTCATTAATTAATATTTATTTGTCACTATAAGACTGTTTATTGTTTTTTAAATGCATGAACGTGAATTACAAAAACATAAAACCGAATTTATAATCGGTTATTTTTTGATTCATTTGTTAAAAAGAAAAAGAGATTTTTTTAGTTAAAAAATAGATACATGTTTTGATATTATTTGTTTAATTAGAATATTAACAAGAAGCCTTTTTTAATTTATTATATTTTTTGTTCACAGCTTACGCCCATTAGATGAATAACACGCATCCCCTTTTCATGGAAGTAAGACGTCAAAAAAAAAATAATAAACAAAACGAAAGAGAATTGCGAAAAGAGAAAATTTTTTAATAATTCAAAAAATACGGAAAAATTATCAATAAAATTGATAAAAATGTACGAGAAAATTTGAAAATGAAGCAATGAAAGAGGCCTAAAAATCAAAAAAAAAAAAAAAAAATTAAGAAAATTTATAAATAAATTATTTATCATATTTATATATAATATCTTTATCTATATTTTATCTATTTTGTTAAATTGATTCGTTTCTACTTAATTATTGTACGTTGTGACGTAGAAATAAATTAATTCGTGACTTCCATAATGCTATTTCTTTCACTCTTCCAAAAAATACTTCAATCGTTCCACATAACTAATCCATATCCGATTCAGAAATTAAAAAAATATTGATACATTAACAAAAATACTCTTTGGTAATTACAACAATAGGATATTTATTATCTGAAAGTTTACAACTCGAAGTACCTATTTAACCTGGTTTTTATTATTTCGGGCACTTCTAATTAGTCTAAAACTTACTACTGTGTTCAAATAATTATATTATTATCATAAATTTTTTTTTTTAAACATAAACAACAACGGAATAATTGATAATATATAATATTTACTACAATATTATTAGTACAGTTATAAATAGAAATTATTTATTAGTAATTAATAATCGAAGTGATAATTGTATTTGTATTATCGAAATATCTATAAATCTTAGTCTTTGTTTAATTTTCTTCGAGTTTTTTCAGTTCAAATTGAAAACTCAGTCGTTCTATTATCATTATGATAATAAAATACACCACAATATGAAATTGTTTTAATAAAATTTTGTTATTTCATGTGTGACAAATAAAAAATAACATAAGGTGCTGAAATAAAATTAGTTTACGATATTTGTACAATTTTTCTTTGTCTCTTAAGTATTATTTTTCTATAATTCTGATTTTACATCTTCTGCTCATTTTCAATTGATTTATCTATTTCTAATTAAAGAATTATATCAATACTATAATTATCGATTGATCCAATTACCTTTCAATTATCTCATTACTAATTAATGATTCAGGTAATAATTATTATTGCAATGGCCACTTATCAATTAACATTTAGAAGTTTCATTCAGATTAGAGTAATTGTTAATCCAATTCCTAAATTAATTCATTAATAAAGTAACAAAACTTATAAATCTGATTCTTTTTTAAAAAAAATATATTGATTAACTTTTAGTTTTATCTTTCTTAAATAATTTTTTTTTCCTATTCAATCATTTTTTTTCATCACTGTTTAGAAAATTAAATTAAATTCTTTACCAATTTTATTTAGTTATTTTCTCTTTAAATGTTATTAGACGCATACTTATCATTATCTATACAGAGGCATCACCTTAAAAATACTGCTTTTTATTTTACTTTTTATCTTAATATTTATTATTCACTTATAACGCCATTTAAGTTTCGCATTCATACTTCTTCAAATATTCAAATACATTTACAGTATAATTAATAAATCCTCGGCGTTTTATGTTAATTATAGAAAAAAACAGAATTCAAAAAGTCAACTAAATGATGATTAATAATAAATTTATGAATTTTATTAATCAAAAAATAATAGAAACTGAATCGTTTATAAAAACTATAATAAATAATCAAAAGAAGATGATAAGACAATTCAGTAAATAATTAACAATGATTGAAACGATGATTTTAAAAATACATCTATTAATTGTTTTCAATAAATAAATAATGATATACAGTGAAGAAGTGCATATAAGAAGCTCTTTTTAGAATGGAAGTACGGCCAGAGTAAATATATAAGTCATATAAATTATTCTCAAAAAATTATTATCAATAATAATAAAAAAATATTAAATGATCACTTTTACATCTAAATGATGATTTATCATTGTAAAATAATCGTTTTAATAATTTCTATCATTTTCTTTGTTTATTCAATTACCTTTATAATTGGAGAAGGAAGAGGAAGGTACTTGTATACTCTTAACTCGTTCATTATGGGCTCAATTGAATAATGTGACATTCCCACAACTGAAATATCAAGATAAAATAATATATTAATACATTTTTATCTTTTTTTGTATCAAGTTGACGTAATTCAAGACATTTATGTTACAATAGATACCTTAAAATGACATGAATATTGATTGCTATGCAGGATCTGCCACATTTGACAATCATTTTTTACTTTTTTTTGTTGGATTTTTTTGCGGTGTGGATGGTCTACTTGTTTGCACACCAGGCATGCCGCCATACTGATATTTTGCTTTTTTTTCAGACGGTTTAAGAATCTAGAAAAATAGACGTTTAAGTATAAAAATTCCTTACTTAAATCCTTCTATGTTTATAAAATACCAAAATATATGACAAATTGTAAAGTGAAAAATTACCTGGAAACTACACATGAGATTCTCATCAACGCTCATCATGCCACCAGCATTATCAAATTCTCCGCAATAATTAGGAGCAGAAAATAGCGTGACAAGTTGTCGTTTAGCGAAAAATTCGTAACCATCTTCGACAACTTGATGAGCTCTGCATATTAGATCCATATCGTGCCGATTCAAGAACTTAGACACGACATCAGGGCCAAAGGTGAAGGAAACTCCCCGATCATTTTCACCCCAGCCCTATAAATAATAGTTTTGTAAGTAAATTAACAACTTTTTTCATCTTATTACTAACTTATTACATACCTGAACATCTTTATCCGGGTCAGACCATAAGAGATCACAGAGTAAACCCGTGTCTGGCACGTCTGTAGGTCGCATGATTCTCCTAATTTGCTCCATTCCCTAAGAAAGAAATGATTCAAGTAACTTGCTATATAATTGAAATTAATTAATTCATTTCAAAGAGAATAATTACCTGTAGATCTGGACTAAGTCCTCCATGACAGCAGAAAATTTTTTCATCAATAATTGCAGCAATAGGTAAACAGTTGAAACAATCCGTAAATGTTTTCCACAGCTTGATGTTGTATCTACGTTTGCACTCATCATAGAAGCCATATATCCTATTAATGCTAGCACATTCGTGATTGCCACGAAGAAGAAAAAAGTTTTCTGGATACTTGATTTTATATGCAAGTAATAAACAGATTGTCTCGAGTGATTGCTTGCCTCTGTCAACGTAATCACCGAGAAATAAATAATTGGATTCAGGTGGGAATCCACCGTACTCAAACAGCCGTAATAAATCTGTATACTGTCCATGTATGTCACCACATATTTTTAGTGGTGCTTCTAACTCCAATAAAATTGGCTGTTGTAAAAATATCTCGCGGCTTTTCAAGCATAACCCTCTTACCTCAGCCTCCGTCATAATAACTGACTTTCCAGGACGGCATCCTCGAACTGCGTCAAAAAATTTTTTTTAAATTATTATTGTTGTTTACATGATAATTTCAGTAATTACAGGCCTCAATAACTCAACTTTATGCAAAATAAATTACAATATTTTATTAATAATAATTTAGGATAAAATTGGCATAAACAATTACTTGTAAGTTTGCGTATTTTTTTATCAATAAAAGTGTTTTGTTTCGTTTATTGTATTTATTAACAATTCATTGAATAATATTTTTTGTACAATTAAATTATATTTTTAATAAGTGTCCAGTATTAAAAATATAACTCCTACGATACTTGAAATAGCTACCGAATAATAAACAAGATCATTTAAAAGTATTTACATGGCTGATAACCGAACCAATCTTAAATGCCCAATATCATTGATTCTGTTATTAATAGTATGACCGTGAAAAAGTCAGTCATGCAGTTTAATGTTTTCCATACTAGATATTGGAAAAAACTGCATT
The DNA here is from genome assembly GCA_028641665.1 of Chelonus formosanus. Classification (NCBI taxonomy): domain Eukaryota; kingdom Metazoa; phylum Arthropoda; class Insecta; order Hymenoptera; family Braconidae; genus Chelonus; species Chelonus formosanus. Next base: position 463,812 of record CM054002.1, read on the forward strand.
CTGATAATAATATCTTTCCACCATCAAATAAAATCATTTTCAACTCTTTTATTGTCAACATAACGTCAAGGTCATTGCAATATGAGTCGAAGTATATCAAAATCCAATGAAATATGATAGTTCTACATAAAAAACTTTCAATAATCCTACAATCTATCAATAAACTAATGAGTAAACCAATTTAAAAATATTCTTAACCTAAAAATACCAAAGCATTTTAGTGTACTGATGCACCAGTGGGTTTTCATGCTCACCAATAGCATTTTTTGTATAAAATGAGTGTTTCTACATATTTTAATTATATAGGAAATACAAATAAACTACTTAAAAAATTGCCTTTTTTCAAATTTTTATCATACCCGAGAATTCCGATAAAAATATATCGGTTAGTCTGCCTTTCTTCGGAACCTGGTCATTTGGCGTCTGATACACTTTACCAAGAATATATTTCCAGTAAAGAATGCATGAGAAGAAAGAAAATAAACAGAAAAAATATTTCTTTGCTAGTTTGCCGTCTTCAACGCGATTAAAAAAAAAAAACAATTGTAAAAAACATTATTATAAATGAAATCGATTTATTATTGATTAAATGAATACTAGTCAATAATGATGCACGATATAATATAATAAATTGCATAAACATCTTGGCCTTAGAAGGAAATTCGAGACAAGGTTGATTATTAGCTAGAAGTAAACTCTAAGAGCAAGATGTCAATGCCCGAGATGACAGAGAAAAATTTCAAAGACTATTTATGAGAAGATAATTTATTATCACACTCTTTACTAGTTAAATAATTGATAATTAAAACGATCTATTTAAATCGTTTTTATCAAATATTTGCTATTAATTCATTAACATATTTAAAATAATTATTTTAAGTAACGTAGAATATTTTTAAGAACGATGTGCTTAGCCTTAATTGTTGGTGGTTACGTTGTTGATGGACATTGTTAGTGTTTTTTTTGAAACATATGATAAAATGTTGAAGTGATTATATGCTTAAATATATTGACATGCACTTTAGGCAGTTCATTTAATTGCTTACCCTCGAGTAATCTCTGAATTAAATTGTCAATGTTCAAGTCGACATCCGCCATTTTATCACACTAACCGTGCACTAAAGACTGACTGGGTCAATGTTTGTAGACCACAAGTTGCTGCGCACGCCGATCTGTCGATCAAAAAGAATACATCGATTTTGTTGATAACAAAGAATTGTTAAAGAATACTATCTTACCTAGGAGCCAGAAGTGGCTTTTTCGTGTCCCCAGAAATTTTTAGTTAGTACACTCGACGTCATTAATGCCTGGTATATTTACCACTGATTAGCAAATACCAACCGTAGGTATAATTTTTTTTTATTGAGTTTCCAATTTAGAATTTTTTAAGCTTGGGTTGAACTCAAAAAACTATAAAATTTGCAATTATATTCCAAATATGATGTTTCAGTACATAAAATAATTTTTTTTCTAACAAGCTTCAATAATTCTAGATTGGAAACTCAATAAAAAAAAATCATACCCGCGGTCGGTATTTGGTAATCAGTGGTACATCAGGCATTAATGAACCCGAGTGTACCAACTAAAAATTCCTCGTGACACGAAAAATCCACTTCTGGGCTTCTAGGTAAGATCGTTTGTACTTATTGAGTAATTATCATCTGCGAGAGAAATTTTTATTATCTGCTTCATTCAATTTATTGTAAGAATTATTCAAATAGGAATAATTAAAGTTTAGTACAACGAAATCATTCAATTACATAGAAAAAAGAAAGTTTGATAGATGATACTGTTATCCCTATTATTTTATCTCATTTAAATCGTGTCATTATACTTTCGCTCATGCTTTCACTTATTATTTTTAATTCTCGTTATTGTTTGATTAATTATTCATTAAAATTCAAAATAGATGATGATTATCGTTACAGTGGCATTAATTACTTTTTTTATCGACCACAAGATTGATCTTCTCGAATAAAAACTCCACACGTCATTGATTAAATACATATTAAACAAATTATAAATTTATAATAAGTATAAAACATCGATTAGGATATTTAAAGAAAAGCAATATAAAACTGGTGATGAATGTATAGAGTTCACCTTTAAAATATTCTCTAAAGATAAAAGTGATTACATAATTTATGGCATTACATAACTCGAGATTCAATGAGATTAGATTTACGTTCGTTGAGATGTTATTATATTGGATTTAATTTACACTTCTATCTCAAGATGAATCATCTCAACAAATTTGAATTTAAAAAAGTACTACGTATTGGGAAAAGAAAATACTCAGTAGAGGGGAGCCAAATCAAAATGGTGACAGTCTCTCGGCTGTGGTCAGCTGTGATGAAAGGGAGCATGGGAGTTTGATCGTATTTTCGCTATTATAGTAGTGTTTTTAGAAGTTTTTTATTAAATATTAACTTTCATTAATTTCTGACATTATCATCATCGTGGCCTGTACCACCAAATGGTAGGTTTTTGATAATTTTATTCATATTTTATCTCATTTATTTCTTGAGAATCTTAACCCAAGAATTTGGCGGAATGAATTTTAAATTTTCATTCTATTTATTTTTTTATAGATACTACATACTTCCTATACTCCGATTTATTATTTATATCGTTCAATGACCATGCTTCCACATGAAGCATATTGCTAAATCGAGTCGACAAGTGATTAAGAACGTTTTATCAAACAAAATGACTATTTAAAATTTAAAAGTACAGTTTCAAGATTATTAGTAGTAACGTTTATTATTTATAATAATAATGAAATTTTTATGTGGTCTATATGATTAAAATGAACGATTATTTTCAACAATTACTGATGATTATTAATTCAATCCTATGGCGTCAATGTGTCGAGAGATAGTAGATCACATGTTTTATCTAATCAAAAGTGAAAGACGATAACTGTTACCAATATCTCAAAGAAATGCTTCTTAATTCACGTGGGAACAAAATATTAAATAATTTATCACATAACTACAACATTCAAAAACGTCTAATGTTTTTCTTTCTTTTCAAATCATTAGTTAAAATGAAAAGACAAGTTTTACCTTGTCATTTAGCAGCATATTTCTTACTTGTCTACCTTCTCCATAGTTTTTTTCATTGAGTACAGGTATAAGACGTATAAAGATCAAGTTTCCAGGTTGGAACGAACGTCAGATCAAATCGTGTGGTTTTATTGACAGAATTGAATCTCTTCCGACCATTTTTCATTATAAATTATTATTTCATGTACCTCTTTCTAATCTTTTAAAAACTCGAAAGCTTACAGCAGTTTTATTTATTTATTTTTTTTTTAATAAAATATCCCCTTCCTTTGATTTATAATACTGTTCTGGTTTGATAAATCAATATATTATTTTCAAAAAAAATTTCATTCCTTCGAGTTTTTAATGGATGAGATTAAAATTATTCGAATGCAGATGGTATTAAATGTAGAATGTGTGACGTTGGTGAAAATAAGATGATTATTTTAATCCTCAACATAATCCATCGATGAATATTGATATTACAAAAATTTATATTGATAAAGAATGATATTTTTATTTTTCTCAATTTATCTATTTCTTCTGTTTTAATCAACAGATATATTTTCTTGCATTATATTTTTTATAATCAAGATTTTTAGACATTTATATTTTGGATAATAATTTACCAAACAATATTTCAGATTAACTGCGTCATTATTGATTCTATCTTAACAATACTGATCTTATTTTACTATCACTCATTACCACAATATAAACTTTCCGAAATTGATCCTGTTGTTGTCCTTCTATTGGTTTCTTCAAATAATTATTTCAATACATTAAGTGGAGTACTTACTGACTGATCCAGTTTCATTACTTTTTATTCAAATTCTCATAGTTGTTATTATTATCATTATTAAAATAATTTTGCATTTCCAAGATCTCTAGACTCTTCATTATTTTATCTTTCTTTCATTTTGAAATATAATTAGACATTTCTTTTTATATTTAATGAATTTTAATGATATACTTTGATATAAAAAAAGATTAAACATCAATCACTGTCATTAAGTCCAAGATTTTTTAAAGCCGAGTGAATTAAAAGTTACAATAAAAAAAGGATCTATGCTCTGCAGAACTTGGTCACAGTGATTGACTGAGTTTGACAAATTCACTAATTTATGATGAGCAATCGTTATCTAATTTAGTGTATGAAACTGTTGAAATACTTGAGTGGTTATCAAGGTGATTTAATCTTTTATTCCATCATAACTTATAAGTTTGCTAATAAATCATTATTCTACTACTATTTTTTTTATTCTCAAATAATTTACTCTTTTGTAAATGCCATTATTTTTCATTGTACACACTAATAAATTATATATTTTTTCGTTCGGTATTTTCTTATCACAGTTTGATATAAGAAGGTTAAAATCCATCGGATATGCAAGATGTTTTACTAATACATCAAACTAGAAATTAACATAAATAATACTATTTCGTTGATTCACATACGTATTCTCAAGTTACATAAATGTCTTTATTAAAGCCTAATTTATCCATCTAATTAAGATTAGAATTGACTCTAAATAAAAAGACATTATAATGATACCCATGATTGTGCCATTGATAAGTAATTATTGCTATCATAAATCCACTATGATCATCATGTAATTAATTGCCTATCAAATTCAGATGATTATTATGTAATGAAAAAACATTCTGAAAGAATAAACTTTTCACTAAACAGTTCACGTTATCAACTTAATGATAAGATGTAGTAATTATTTACTTTAGTTATGCCAAGGATATGACTATTTTCTTATGAATATCATAAATAGAAAAATACTCTTTAAATACTTCAATAATAGTTTGTATAAAGTTTAAATATTACATTTATCTACTTTTGTAGTATTATACATAAAAGTGGCATTTATTTACACACGTGGTATCAAGTAACAAAACTATGCCAACATAAGGTGCAAGGGTGGTGAACGTTTTTCAAAGAGAAGGACATGCTTAACGGACTAAATCGCGAGTGGGGCAAGACCCCACTCCTTTAATTCACTTTTATGTAAACAATCGTCATGTTTATAAGTGGGGGTGGTCAACTCTACCTTCAATATATTTTTATTTAAACATTTACTCGACTTTTAGTATACTTTCAGCTTTCAAGACTTACTATTTGTATTTTTAAAACACTCTGTTTTTATATAACTTGAAAAAAAAAAACAATCCAAGGTCATAAAAAAATTTAATCAAAACAATTATATGATGAGTTTCAAAAGTAATTAAATTGAAATGGTTTTTTGAGACAATCAGTTGAAAGATGAGTCAAGAAAGTAGCAAAGAAGAAAGTTCGCCAGATTCAGTGATTGCACGTTTGTCATTTACTGAAGATGATGACAATTACAGAGAATATATTACAGTTGCTGAGTCTAATTCAAGTTTGGATACTCTAACACTTACAGAACATGTTGGAGTTATTTTACATGATGTTGAGGATACATTAAATGAAGCGGAAGTATTGGAAGATAAAAAAAAAGGGCGCTTTGGGAATTTTAAAAGCACCTTTCGCAAAGAGAAAGGATTTTTTAAAACGAAAAAAACATCACCAAGTTTTGAGACTAATTCTGTTGGAGACATTGAAAATGCAGAATCAGGTTTAACTTTATTTTATTGACTTATTTTACATTAAAATGAGATGTGCTATTATTTTTTTTTTGTTGAATATTTATAAATATTTATAGAAAATTCGTATCACCAGTTGAAGAACGGTTAAGTGGGCTGATTATAACTCATACTATCAACTAGCAAATTGAATAATTAAATAATTAATTATCATGATAACTTTTGTAACTCATTAACAGTGTTATTGACGGTAAAAATCGATTAGATTACGTATTTTCTCGAAACAAAAGTAGCCCGATTAACCCTTTTTCTGTATTTTATTACAATAAAATATACAAAAAATAGTTAAGCGACTAAAGGTACATTCTCAACCCAATTAGAAAAGCGTTAGAAGCCCTAAGTAAACTGACAACTCTTTTTACTTATCGACTTCTCACAGAGACAAGCAAGAGTATAAGTAAGCTAGAAGAATCCCAAGTCATTGAAAGCTCTGTTTCATCACCAAAACCATCAAATACACCAATAATCAAAATGATGAAGAAGAAGAAATCTGGTTCCATAGTAAGAAGACTGAGTTTAAATAAATTTCGTCTTGGCTCAAGTGATTCTGAAACACGTAAAACACCAGAAGGTGGTAATAGTAGTCGTTCATCATCGATTGAATCATCTGGACATTTAGATAGTCCAGGTAAGACTAGTAAGGAGGGCCATCAGCAGCCGCAGCAGTTTGAGGAAAAGTCAACGAAGAAAATAAAAGGTAGGGAGAGAAAAATGATTCGTGCTACAACGTCGTCATTGGAGAGGAGGAATACAGGTTCGTGGGGGCAGGAAAGGGAGAAGGGAGCTGCGATAACGAGCGAAAAACAGATAGACGACCCTCGGCCACGACAGAAATCAGACAAACAGTCTTCAGAGAAACCTATCAGCACTGTGACTGTTCTCCAACGTAGATCACCATCCGTCACCATCAGGACTAACTTCAAAAACATTCAGGGTGAGAAATCGTTAATAGATGAAACTCTTCGTAAAGTTTGAGTGTATGTGTATGGGAAAGGATTCTGGTCATTAGAACTTTCTGTGTTCATTAACAATGCCAACAATTGTTCAATGAGTTAGGTAAGCCTTTCCCAAACACTTTAATCATACTTTCTAAAGCATAAACATTTTCTTTAGACGTTGCCAAAGACAAGGAAGGACCTTCAGTGAGTGTGAAAACAACTACCCAGAGTGTTTCTACACTTCCTTATACACTATCAAAATGGCAAGACTTAAAAATTAATAAAAAACCAAAACTTAATATCAAATCTGAATCGGAATCTGCAATTAAGAGTACTCCTTTGGAACCGACTGTTGAAGTACGCAGAAAATTGTCGCTTCTTGAAGAAAAACGTGCTATTTTTCAAAAAAAATTCTTTGAAACATCAACATTACCAAGTTTCAAGGATTCTTCATCATTGGATACTGTTATTGTTCCTGATAGTGAATCTAAATACGATTCATCTAGTGATACATTTGCTACATGTCTAAGAAAACCTTCTAGACATATTAATGTCAAAACATTAGATACTTTTTCGACTACATTTGGAGCTACTTTCGATGAAGAAAGTGGATTTGATTATTTAAATTCTTTTGAAGAAAAAAACACTCGAGATTTAGATCAAGTCATACCCATGGCCCTTGGTGAAGCCTCTGATATGCCCAGAAGTCTTAGTGGAGACAGTGGGGTGAGATTTTATATTAAAATAATAATGCAAATTCCACTCTACTACTGTTGAAAGAAAAAAGTTATTTTAGTAGAAAACTTTTTGATAAGAATGATAGTTAACTTTTTTTTAAGTGCTTAAACAAGTATTTTACTCGTGAAAAAAATTTGATTTTATAAAATTATTGAGTTACTTTTTGCTTGAGCTTTTTTTTTATTTCTGTAGAAGAGATATTTTTTCTTTTATTATTCAGTGAAATGTAAAATATTTCATGGGAATTATTTGAATTTTTTCTGATTTTTATTCTTGTAAGTAGTGAAGCGAGTGTTCACGCGTAATTCTATGATGCGGATCGATAGTTGCACTTTGCGGTTCTCGTTTCAAGTTTCAAGTTACCACTCGTGGCTTCCTATATTCCCTTATACCACATATTCTCTGAAAAAATAAATGTAACTCCCCTTTTAAACTACACAATTCTCCTCATTTTCATAAAATAGAATTAAACGTGTCATATATCGATTAGTTTTTTTACATAAAGTGACCTCAAAATTACTACCAAGTTAACTTCATAAATTGTCACTCATAAAAATAGATTAAACTTAAATTTCAATAAGTACAAATTTGTTTTATGGTTTAAAGATAACAGTTAAACATTTTATTTCATTAATGGAATATACTCATAATATTTACACTCTTACCTTTGTCCTCACAACTTATCATTACAACAGCAGAGAATCAAGCTGATTAAAGTCATTCTTCTCTAGACTCAGTGGTTATTTTAATATTTATTGTAATCTTGAATGTTGAGTGAATAAGTGTTACAAGAGTAAATGTGAGATTTGTCATACGTTGTTTAAACGAAAACAGTATATTTCTAGAATATATTATCATGGAGATGGATTTTAAATTCTGGCAAACACTAAAATCTTGTAAAAATCCTAAATGGGATAATAATAGGAAATCATGGAGACGGTCGATGGTTTGTTTCAATTTAGATCAAACTTTTACTACTGTTAAAATTTCTTTCATCATTTTGAAATAATTTCTTATGAAAATATCCAATTAACTAACAATATATTGTGTTTTGAATTTAAAATTTAAGTAATTGTTAATAATTTAACATTTATTTATAAATATTCCTTATGGATTTCCACGCAATTCTACGGTTCAATGGGTTCTCAGGAGATAAGATAATAACAGTAAATTACATTTATTTCTTTCAAATGCTCATGCGTTGAGATAAACAATTATCATAGATGCTTTTTTAAATTGATTTCTAATATGTTTAAAAAATTAATATAATTTTTATTTTATTTTTGTTATTGGAATATTTAGTCGATGCACAATAGCGCGCCAAACACAGGCGTCAGTGAAAAACGAGAACATCTGTATAAAATTCTAGTAATAGGAGAACTTGGAGCAGGAAAAACGTCTATAATTAAAAGATATGTTCATCAATTTTTTTCACAACATTATCGAGCAACGATTGGTGTTGATTTTGCATTAAAAGTCCTTAATTGGGATCCCAATACAATTATCCGACTCCAATTATGGGATATTGCAGGTAAAAATTAATGTTTTGTTTACTTCAAGTTTAATTTTCAGTATCAATTAACAAATAAACAAAATTATTAAATAATGAAATAAAAATTTTAATTTTCTAGGTCAAGAACGATTTGGAAATATGACTAGAGTTTATTATAAAGAAGCCGTCGGTGCCTTTATTGTCTTCGATGTAACGAGAAGTGCAACATTAGATGCAGTAGTCAAGTGGAAACAAGATTTAGACTCGAAAGTACAACTTCCAGATGGATCTCCAATTCCCTGTGTTCTTCTAGCAAATAAGTGTGATCAACAAAAAGAAGGTCTTGTCAATTCTCCAGGGAAGATGGATGATTATTGTAAAGAAAAAAATTTCGCTGGGTGGTTTGAAACTTCTGCGAAAGAGAATATTAATATTGAAGAGGCTGCAAGATTTCTCGTTAATAGAGTAAGTTCTAACATTTTTTTAAATTTAATTTCTAAATGATTAATTAAAAGTTTAACACAGTCATTTTGAACACCCTAGATTCTACAAAACGATCAGATGATAAAGGGAAATGGAGCTCAAGACCAAGTAGATGGAGAAAGATTTGCATTAAATCAATCACCAACGAATTCCAAAAAATCCTGCTCCTGCTGACAAAGTGCAATTACTCTGACATTAAAGTTTTCCGGCCAAGTGAGGGAACAATTACCACTCACTAGACTGCTTTTATTGCAGTTTTTTTTATTGTAAAATTACTATTATTATTAATTCGCTACGATTAATAATTAAGTAATTATTATTCCAATAGTAATTATAATAAATTCGTAGATGACACTATCACATAAATGATTTATTGATAAAAGAAATAATTCATGAATTATTGCTATTAATGATGTGCAAATTAAATTTGATACTTTTCGTACTTGAAAATACAAATAATGCATAATGTATTTAAAGAAAAAGGTGAGAGTATAGATGACTCTCGGAGATTATATTCAAATCTATTAAATTGCCTGAATATTATTATTCTGCATTATACCCATAAATGCAGAATTATTTAGTAAAAATTTAAATGAATATTATCACTTTTAGCCTCACAGAATTGTGCCATTTTTTATATAACAAATGAAAATACATTCCATTATTAACGTCATTTCTTTTGTTATTTTAGTAGATTGTTTTATTAAATAAAAATACATTGTATTTTTTTTATTGTAAAAAAAAAAAAAAATTTTTTTTTTGTGTTTATTAAAGAAAAAAAAATAATATATTATAAAAATAAAATAAGATTTAATTTTAATTATCTAAGAACATTGTTAATAATGATGAAAAAATTTTATACCCAGATATTAAAGAATATATTATATTGAAAAAGCCAAAATAAATTATAATAATTATTATAATTACTATTACCACTATTATTAATGAATATGTTATTACCATAAAAAAAAATAAATTAAGTACAATTAGACCTAATGTCCATTGTAAATAACTCAATCCTTTGCGTACTTTTTTCATGGAAAAAACTTTATTCCTTGCTAACGTAATAATGGCATAAAATTTACATTTTTATATAAAATTATCAACATTGTGTACTATAGAAATAAATTTATAATATGTAAATATATATTAGTTTTATCATTAAAATTTTTCATTATATTTACAAGATAATAAACTAACAACAAATGAAAATTGAAAATTTTCAATTAGTAAATTGGTTCTTTACGACTTCTATATAATATAGCTAGAAATCCAACTAAATGTCCAACTAGAAATATTGCAGTAAGTCCTGCTAAATCGATATAATAATTTTCTGGTGAAAATCCATAGTTTTTAAGGACACCCTCACCCGATGTGATACATGATTTTTCCGGATATGGAGCACAATCTACAATAAATTGTTGATCACTATAAAATAATTGTTTAGAGTTGTAAATAATATAAATGGTAATAAAAAAAAAACCTATATGATTATACTGAAGCCACTGCATCACAGATACTGCTTCTGTGCTATAATAAAACTGAGAAATATATTTTAACCATGATATCCTTGATGGCACGTTGCTATAAATAAATTAGTGAATAAATTAATAAAACAGTCATCAGTTATTTTAGGAAAATTTTTCGATTATTTATTTTTTACCTTAGGTTTAAGTAAATTCCACTAAAAATCAATGTTACAAAATCAATACAGACTGATAGTAACGAAGCTGTATCGAAAGACTTGAAGCTAGCAGAAAAAAGACATCCTAAAATAATAAAGATGTTGAAAGATAATTTTAGAGTGAATTTTGCTAAAAAAAATATACCAACCTAAAGCAGTGGCAGATATTGCTCCAAAAACAATTGGAGTAACAAAGAATAAGAAACCTATTAATCCTCCTTTTAATCCTGTTATAAAATAAATTAAAGCTGCGTATATAAAAGGTTCAATAATTGATCCAGGAATCTGTAAAAGATAAATTATTACATTTGATATTTGTGTATTTTTAATTGTTTCATAATTTTTTTCAGTATTATTAAATATTCTTACCATTATGAGAATTTTACTGACATAGTAAGGTGTAGGATAATACAGTCCATTAGCCATGTCTCTCAACAACAATGGTAACTCTTTTGGAAAGGTATAAAATACTGCATAATGATATGTAAAGATTGTTTCAGTAACTACATAATACATTAGTCCTTGAATATTTTGAATACTTCGTTGATCTATGTTTTCTGTTACACCGATATAAGGCATTGCTAGAAGTACTCCTCCAAACATATAAATAAAAAATTTCCAAAATGTTAAAGAAATATTTCTTTTATAGTCAATGAAATTTCTCCAAGTTAACCACTCCAATTGAGTTAAAATTCGAATTTTTTTGAAATCATTAGTAGAAAATGACTCCATGAAGATAGGATGTGGTGATTGATTTATTTTCTGTACACCAGATTCTTCTATCAAAGCAGTTATTTTTCTATTGTACATTGATTTTTTAAATTCACTACAAATAGTGTCAATTTTATTCATGCATTCTTTTTCGTGACCTCGAGTTATTGACAATTGTGATACAAAAAATTCAGCATAATTGAATGTTGGTGGACAACAATAACCTTGACTACAATATTAAATATTCAAATAATAATGAGTAATATATTGATATTGAATAACTGTCATAAAAAAAAACCTATATACCTGGCAAAAAAAGATATAGCGTCAGCAATGGATCCTTGAAAGGCAACCTTCCCAGCAGCAAGAAGAAGAACTTGATGGAAATGTTCAAGAATACCTGAAGCTGGTTGATGTAGAGAACAAATAACAATTTTTCCTCTGGCAGCTATATTCTTCAGAGTCTCTGTTACAACAGTTGCTGAATAGCTATCCAATCCTGTTGTTGGTTCATCACAAAATAAAATTTTTGGCTCTATTATTAATTCTACTGCTAATGAAACTCTTTTCCATTCACCATGTGATAGGGTTGACAACTTGGCATTTTTTAATTCAGTCAATCCTAAGTCAGATAATAAATTATCGATCTTTTGGATTCTGGCTATATGACGAAACCTCCTATCCATTTTCATCTTTGCCTAAAAGTATTTTTATCTTTTAATCTCTAAGTTTATTATTAATCAATTATAATTTATACCATAAATTCCATGTGTTCTTGAACTGTAAGTGATTTTATAGCGAATTCATCTTGAGGAACGAATCCAGATATTTTAGATAAAGATTCACGACTGATTTGTTTGCCATTTAGTAGAATGTCTCCTGTGGTTATACGTTTTACTCTTTTACTGATGGTCGCAAGTAAGGTAGTCTTTCCAGCACCACTGCAAGCCAGGATATTTGATATAAGTTTGAAAATAAATATCATTTAAATTACTTTAACTACCATAAAATGATGAGTAATCAAATAAAAGCTGAAATTTATTCTCTTTGGAACATTAATACTCCATATTATGTCAGATCTAATTGGATCTTGAAATAAAATTAAAAAAGAGTTGTAAGTATTTACCTAGATCCTAAAATTGCTAATAATGTACCAGACTTCACAACACCACTAATTCCATGCAAAATTTCTACATGTTCTAGGTGTTTTCCACATAAAAATTCCTTCAAGTAACCCTCGTTCTTTTTAACTTCCACAGTATAAGAAACATTTTTCCAAGTCAAACATTGATTTCTAGGTAAACAAATTGCAGTTTCATTAACACTTTGTCTTGATGGAGATTTCATCTTGAATAATACTAAAAAAAAATATTTTAAATTTCATAAAATAATTAGAAAATAATTTGCACAGGAAATTCACAAGAAAAAGTATTAGAAAGGTGAACAGAGTAACAAGAGTGCTCGATATCTACTCGATATTCTACTTGTTTTTATCATTAATTAAAGAGGCGATTAAAGATTATGTAAAGTTTCTTTATAGTGAATTGAATGATGGTATTAAAGATTTATATCATAATAAAATTTTGCACATAATTGAAGAAGACTTATGGATAGTATATTACAAAAGCAACTAATTTAAAAATTGATATCTTTGAAGAAATAAATTAATAAATCATTAGAAATTACCTTTGGAATATTATTAAATACCATTATATTAATCGCATTTTTTTTTAACAATGTCTGATTACCAAGTAAGCAATAAGATAAAATTACATTGTGAAAATGAACCTCATAAATACGTGAAAGTATTCTAATTATGATTATTATTGAATATCATAAATAACTTATTTTTTAAAACATTATTATTAACTTTTTTTATTATTAAAACGTATTATTAATAAGTGTATATATTTAATTTTATAAAGGAAATTTTTTTCAAGAAGACCACCAACTTCTTCACGATTCACTTATTGTATAGAAGGGCTGATGACTGAGAGCTGGTTTGCTTCTAAGTTACTCAGACCATGACTAGTGGTCTTATAAAAAAATTTAAAAAAGTCAAATCTCATGTTACATGTCTCATATTTTATTTATTGCAATCGATTTATGAACATAATTCTTCAAAACACATTATTTTTAAAAAATACTAAATATAAAATTAATATAAAAAATTATTCTACTAATTATACTGCAAAAATTAATTTATTTGTTATCATTTTATTTTACAGTACATATATTACTGAAAATATACATGGTAAAAGTGATTTATTTAAGCAATCGAATACGAATATTCAATTGTTTAGTTCATATTAAAAAAAAATTTCCTATAATTTTTTTGCTTTTGTTATTATATTAATTAAATAATATATTCAATAAATCATTGCTTCTGACCTTCGCCATGCAAATACCTATTTTCTATTGCACAGCCAAACACATCCGTGATCACATTCTCTCGTCGTCACCATACAATTTTGCCCTCTTTTAATCATAATATATGATTATTAACACGACAAAAGATTAGTTAGTTATATTTTGTGATTAATCATAATTACTCGACCTTTTTAAACATTTTCTTGAAAAAGTTACAATCAATTTCTATACCGTCGCAGCTTCAAAACGACTTCAGGTACGTTTTAAAAAATTTGCGACTGTCCAACTTCAACTTACATACTTGCTAAAATTATACTATGTGATAGTAGACGACGATTATTGATTCATTATTTATCTAGTGATGACATGTGGCGTATAAAACATATTTTATATTTATTTATTAATTTAGTTGTTTTCATCTTTAATTATTTATTTATTTATTTATTTTTTTTGTAACTATTGGCCTCCATTTCAATTCAATGATTTTTCTTATCTTGTTCCATTATAATCTATTTTAATTTAGACATTACTTCTTTGAACACTGTCAAGAGATTAAAATTGTTTTTTTTTGTTCCACTGACTTTCTTCATTACATCATACATATTGAAAAATTATTTCAACATTTCAAATTGTAATGGTTTAGTTGAAAAACCACAATTCAACATCATTTGACAATGATATTTTTTTCGTTTCATCATTTGAAGCAACTAAATACATTTTTTATTCACCACCTTTAAACGTTCTTACATATTTGTGTTCATTCTTGAACTCTTCGGCCTAAAAAATCAAAACGAATTAGATAAAATTACAACCGTACGAAAATCTAACAATTACATAATATTTTTGTGTTAATCTTATCGAGAAACCGCGTAAGATTTATTTAACGATTAATTTTTAATCCAAATGAATAATCAAAGTTTGATTTGTTTATTTCTTGTCAGTCTGTACTCTCCTAGTAAATATAATGAGCTAAGAGAAATAATAAATGCTACTAAACAGTGTATAAAAAAATTTACGTAAATAATACACTGATGGATAACAGCAATACCAAAAGTGTTTTTTTTTCTGATAAAAGTATATGATATTGTTGGCCAATTGAACGCGGACAAAGTAAAAGTTCTTTTTATTTATATCGTTATGTTATTCCCTCTTAGTACCATCACGGCTATCTTTTATAAAGGATGAATATCATCCATTACCAGCCAATAAATCGATGGCAAATCAATAGTTTTAGAATCACTCGAAAGTTCATCAAAAGTTAAATCACAGGATAACGCAGCAACGACAATAACGTTGTCGAGATACACCGGCGCTTGGTGGAGGCGTCATTGGAGCAAAGTACGCATGTATTTTTATATTTGGTAAATGAGTCTAAAAAGAACGTAAATATAAATTAGTTTATTATAACACTATACTTATCATGATAAAATAACACTAGTATTATTAAACAAGCTAATAGTCATCAAATAAAATGACTTCTAATAAATAAAATGTATTATTTACATTAAAAATAAAAAATGATTTATCAGCTTCATTTACAAATATTTTTTATTTACCCTGAGTCTACGTATTCCGGATCGTGTAATTAATTGGCAGTCATAAAGTTCAATCCGTTCAAGATTATGGCACGCCTGTAAAAGATGATCTAGACTAGCGTCTGTAATAAGTGGACAATTATCAAGCTCCAATACAGCTAAATTTTCAGCAGCACATGGCGACAGTGCGAGCTGTCTGATTCCTTCATCAGTTATTAATTCACAATGAGATAAACTCTGAAAATGAATCATAAAATTCATATTTTAAGTTAATAAAATTAAAGTAATTGAATAAAAAAAAAATATTAACTAATTTTTCCAGTCGAGGACAGCCCATTGCTAAATGAATGAGGGTAGCATCAGTAATAAGAGTACATTCTTCTAAATCCATTTTCTCTAACAGTCTACAATTCTGAAAAATAATATTTTATTTAGAATCATTACTAATATTGTTTTCCTTAATGAACTTACTCTAGCAAGAGCTTGGAAGCCAGCGTCGGTAAAATGGGTACAAGCAACACACTCGAGAATGCTGAGCAAAGGACAATGCTGTGCCAATGTCACAAGTGTTGCATCTGTTAAATTGGAACAATTCGATATACAAACATAATGTAACCGCGGGCATCTTTCACTAAGCTCTCGTACTCCATCATCTGTAATATTCTGAAAGTAAGAAAAATGAAATAAATAAAGAATTAATTCAAACAATAAATAAAAATAATTTAATGAGTAATTAAACATATACTCGGCACTCATGGAGATTAATTGCTTCGAGATTTGGGCAGTAACGAGCTAGGCACTTGATTGCCCTGTCTGTAAGTTGTCGACATCCTTTACTCAAAAAACTTCTAAGCTCCGGACATCCTCGTGCCAATGCTTCAACTCCATTATCAGTAAGTAACTCACACCATGACAAATTAATGTGTGTCAAAAGTCGACAACCATCTGATAAATCCTTGAGAGCGAGATCAGTTATTTCAGGACATGAATCCAAATTGAGGCGTTGGAGTTTTGAACAATGACTGCTTAATGCTGCGCAAGTAACGTCCGATATTTTTTTACATTGACTTAAATTTAATTCCTCGATATTTGGACACGATTGGGCAAGAGTTTTCATGGAATTGTTTCCAATACTTTGGCATCCACGAAGAGATAGTTGACGGAGAAAGCCACCACATCTTCGTGAAATATTTTCTATCACTGGTCCCTAAAAATAATTTGTTTTAATTAAAAAAACAATAATAATAACAATTGATTATATGGAAATAACATGAATTTATATTATTTAACAGAGCATAAGTAAATAATATATTTTACCTCGACATCTCGTTGAAAGTCAAATAAATCTATTCTCTGCCAATTAGATCCATCTAAAGCCAAAACGTTCCACGCTTTGCTGACTTGAGCACAACGACACAATGATACAACGTCAAGATATGATAGGATCCTGAGTAATAATTCCTTTGGCAGTTTCTTGTTTATTTGTGCCTCGTCGTCATGAAATACCCATGTTAACTATAATTAAATTTTCTTAATATCAAACTGAAGAAAGAAAATACCGCCCCTTAAAGGTACAAGTTTTATTTAGGACAGTTAAATGACAGATGATGATTGACGGATATAAAAAAAAGGATAAAATGATTAAGTTAAAGAAGAGATTGGCCGCCAAATGATAAATACCAACCTGCTGCATACAGGATTGTTTGACGTTACTCATTGAAATATGAGCTAGTGATTGGGGTAAATACTGATTGCTCTCATGTGAACATCTTTCTTGTTGAAAATGACGATGATGGTGATGATGATGATGATGGTGATAATGATGATGATGGTAACAATAGTGATGATTTGGATGATCATAATAATAGTAATAGTATTGCTGATGATTATAATGCTGATAGGAAAGAGACTGTTGTTTCAACCACTGATTACCCATCGTCGTCGATTGTTCCATTCTTTCATTCGTCTGGTTTCCCTTATGCATTGTTATTTCATTTACTTTTTGCTACAACATAGCCCAAGGATATTTTTTTCATTTATTTCTCTTAAGATATTTCTTCAATTAATTTTTGAAGTTATTAAAAATATTTTAAGTCATACCAAATAAAGTTTTTAACAGATTTTTAATTATCAAATTGATAAAATAAATGAAAAATTCCTCTTTTCAAATTAGTTGGATAAATTTCGACGACTGCTGAGGGTAAATCGGTGGAAAGAAGACAATCAGTTACATATTATGGTAAATGAAGAGTGAAAAGGTAAAGAAAAAAACTACAGATGACCAACATAGAAAATAACAAAGAAATCGAATGCTAGAAATGGATGACAAGACATTAAGATTTTTTAGAAAAATATTATTTATATAGCAACTATTTAAAAATAGAATGTGTACAGAATAGCTGGATCATGCTAAAGTTAATTGTCATAAGAAAGATCAGCTGTTCAAGCAAGTGAATGATAACATTGGGCCATAAACTTCTTTTGAATGCATGCATATATATATATGTACGCATATAACAACAGTACACATTAAGTTGTTTCTCTCTCTTTCTTTCATTGTTGATTTCACTCAACTTGTCTTTGTCGTCTTAACTTGGACATGATATTAATAAATTTCTTGCCAAATTACTTGCCTCGAGTCTCGTACGCCCCGAATGTATCATCCTTTTTCGTCGCGTTATTTTGATAAAACGTTTCGGGAATACCCGCCCAATTAATTGGAAAAAAAAATAATTCTTGTGTAGCTGTTGTTTTCAGTGTCACTTTGTGTCACTCACAAATTGCCAATTCGCCACTCGTGAGGCAAATGGCCGAGCTTCAGGACCACTCAGTGACTGTATTTTATGTTGGTGGGAGAGGAGTCGTAGCCCTCAGAAAACGTCTATTCTCTTAGATCTTCTTGTATCCAACTCAAACGCTCATGTATATAAACGGTTATTTGTTCATGCGTTCTGCCTTTGTAACTTTTTCACCAATGAGAAATCGTCAATTCTCTGTTTACACTATTCTATTGGTCCTAGCAATGTACACTCACTTCGTTCTTTGTTTGCCAACCATATTTATTTTTTTACCGCTTTTTTTTAAATTTATAGACCAAAAATATTGAAATTATTATTTGAAAACAAATAATTAAGTCGTTTATACTTAAATAAGATAAGAAACACAAATTGTATTAATTGGTTTAAAAAAAGAATTCAATGTTTAATTATTATTTGGAAATTTATTGATCACTGAGATGTGTATTGAATCTTTGTTTGAAGTAGATATTTCTTATTTATTGTAAAAATATCTGAACTAAACATCACTAGTGTGAATTAATTCTAACACTAATTAATAGTTTTACCAAATTTATAAATAATTACTGTCAAAAAACTTATTAAATAAATGCTTTTCTGTGAAACTATGCACATTTATTACGTAGTGACTTGAAGGTAATACACGAATACAAAGAAAATCAGCTGGAGGTCGTACATGTATTTGACTCTCGTCGTAAACAAAATAAATATGGCTGCCTAGAGAGCTAGAAATAAATAACATTGTTTCCACGTGGGTTTTATATTCTAAAATTATTATTATAAATAATTATTTATTATTACTAATAATTTATTGCTCTACATAACCTAGAAAACATAACGGTGAGTATAATTTAAAATAAATGTATTTATCAATTTTTAATTAAATAATGTTATGTAAAAATCAAAAATAACTTGTCATAAATTATTGATAAATATTTTAGATGGCAGAAGAGATAAAAAATAAAGATTCCAAACAGCTGGAAAAGTTTTTGATGGAAATGAATAAAAATGTGGCTGACGTAAATATATTGGTCGAAAGCTTATCAACCCGTACGGATAATGGTGAATTGTCTACAAATAAGGGCTTAAGTTTTCTAGAGATGAAGTACCAAACGTTACTGTTCTATCTCATAAATTTAACTTATGTTATGTTGAAAAAATGTTCTGGAGAAAAAATTGAAGGAGACTCATCTATTGAAAGATTAGTTGAGATTAGAACAGTGCTTGAAAAAATTAAACCTATTGAGTATAAACTTAAATATCAAATAGAAAAACTAGTTAGGAGTGCAGTAACTGGTGTTGGAACTGATAATACAGACCCAATAAAGTTTAAAGCCAATCCAGATGCTTTGGAAGCTGATTCTCAGGACGCTATGAAAGATGGTTCTGATGATGAAGGACCGGATGGTGATGATTATACCAAACAGAAAAAAGGAATTTACGTTCCTCCAAAACTTACTGCTGTGCATTATGGTCAGTATATTCTTGAAATTTATTTATTAAAAATAATTATTGCTGACTGAATATTGATTTGTATTTTATATTTCCCAGATGGAGATGTAACAGCAAATGAAAAAATACGTAAAGCAGAAGAAAGATCCCGAAAACGAGCAATATCCGGAGCTATTCTACGAGAATTGAAGGAAGAATATCTCGATACTCCAGCGGAAGATAGTATTGGCAGAGAAAGAAGAGTCAATTTAGATCCCACAATCAAGAGGAAAATTGAATATGAAGAAAATTACATGACAAGATTACCTGTCACTAAACAAGAAAAACATAGGAATCGACGAATGACTACTTTGAATACTCTTGGTGATGAAATAACAAATTTCACGAGACCCAATATCAGTAAAAAACGATCGCTAAAGGGTAAAAATAAAAAGAAACCCACAAAAAGAAGGAAACGTATGTAAAAAGTTAGGGTTACTATATTTCATTAAAATAAATATTTTCAAAACTTTCCTAAGTATGGGAAATTTTTATTGTTCAAGTACCTACACATATTGCTAAGCCTTAAATTTTTTCCAGCTCAAAAAAACGGGACATTTCCTCCGGTTGTCTATATAATGAATCTACTTTTGTAATTGAAGTGGTTGTGTCCTTTTACTTCCTAATTCCCACTCTTCAAATTTTTCTTCTACTCTTTTAATATTTTTGTTGTACCCCTCAACAACCACTTGAAAGAAATTTGAACAGTCTAGTTTCCAAAAAGATTTCGAAGCGTGTGGTTCAAAATTTCTTTCTTATGTGATCATTAACAGTTAAACATTTGAAAGAAAATTATATAAATTAATTAGAAGTAAAAATAACAGTGTATAAATGTTAGTTAATTGAATGTGAAATAAATAAAACAGTTAATTCATGAATGAAATGATATGTTAAATATTATTAGAATAAATTTTTTTATTTCTTTCTAAAAAATATTAGAAAATCTATGAGGAAAATATTTCGAAAGTGTCGTGTACGTTGCCAAAGTAATAATATTCATTCTAAAAACTCTTAACTACTGCTTTACATCACCCACACGAAGCCCACACATTTTTACACATCTCTTATATGTGTAGTGTGTACGACAGTAAAAACAAGAAACGAACGTGCTGTCATTTTCTAACTATTACAAAGAAAACCATTGTTCGCAATACTTATTGCGAAGTACCACAAATTGAAAACGTAAGTTAATTAATAAGCAATAATCATCATTAATTATTAAAAATTAAAAGCACTATCAATTGAAATATTCTTGCTATAATTATTTTTGAAATGATAATATATATATATAATAAAATATATTGTATATATATATATATATATATATATATATAACTTTGAATATTATTTATAAAATTATTATTAAGTATTTCATGTTCTTTTGAGTATAACTGTTTGAATACTTCCGATCAAGATACATTCGCGACATTTTTCTCTTTTTTGCCTCTCTTTATTCTTATCTCGTATTAATGCCAATGGCTACGTGACGTAAAAACTAAACTTAGTCGTAATTATCGTCAACATCTTGTTATCTCTCAATCATTGCATTTTTTCTATTATAGTTCAAAATACCGCGATAATTTATCGCTTATTTAATTAAATAATATTATTTATAAACAATGTGAGCTGGCAGCTTATCTAATATATCAAACTTTTTAAATTTTCATCTTTTCTTTTGAAATTCTTCGTCTTAATGTTTGGTTATGTGTAATATCAATTTGTTTTTTTTTCTCTTTTACTATTTTCAATGACAAAAAAACAAAAATTAATGATATTTATTCTTTTTCAATGTTTAATTTTTTATCTAATGACTCATTGTGAATAACATATATGGGGTTTTTCATTTAATAACTCTCAAATCAAAGCTATACAATAATTTGTTTGATAGACTCTACAATACTAATAGAAATAAAATATCTAAAATTATCAAATACATTAATCATTAATGACACGTTTGATAATAGTAAATTTAAAATTATATTTGTATCGCATGTCATACTATTAAAAGATTAAAATATGCTATCTAATTTAACATTGTGTTTGTCATGTAGACAAAATATGTTTTATTGAAAAATTATTTAATAATAATTTTAGTAGACTATTGACAAAATATTTTTCTTTCTTTATAATGTAGATCAAGAATTGTAAACATGGCCAGCACACAATTAACATCACGACCAAGGATCACGAAAAAACACGAAAAACCACGACCCTTAAAACTTAATCTTCGACCCGCAAGCATTGATGAGAGAATAAATACAGTAGAAGATCTGGTATCTTTGATTGACAATGTGGCATCAAACTTATCCAATGGTTTTCATGATCCAACTCTCCAACAAAATATCATAACGATGTGTAACACATTGAAACAATGTGCTCATCAGTTTGAACCTGTTTATAAAGGTACCTTTTTTAAATTAATTTTTTTTGTTTCATTCTTTTGTTTATAATAAATTTTTTACAGATCAGCTAGATAGAGCTTTTGTTGCCATTCGTAATGGTAGTCAAGATGAAAGACTTGATTTAATGACAAGAATTCATTTACTTGAACTCATTGAATTGAGAGCGAAACAATGGTGTTACAATGACTCAATGGATGCTTATTATACATCTAAATTGGCTGATTTAAGTGAGGTATAATATCTGGATAAATAATTGAAAAAAAGTAAGATATTAATGTGCAGTTTTTAATAAATTAATTTGTTATCTAGCAACCAGAAACGATAATGCCAATAGAAACAATGACAAATACTGTAGCAGCATCAATAGCATCACCTCAAACACCTCCGGTGCTTGGTATAGGTGAAGTATTGAAGAATAGTGGTAAATTTGCTAAACCAACTCGTATACCTGGTAAAAATTATTGCAAAGATGAAGTTGTTATCCGCAATAGTGATTCAGGAAAAGGTAAATATATTTTTCATTCTCATTATATTTTTTGTCATATTTTATTCATAATGATAAGTTTTTCGGTGAAATCTATTTGTGAAAACTATAAATAAATTAGTTATTTGATTATTATTTCTCGATGTAATTTGCACGTTGAAACAGTGATGGGAATAAAAGGGAGACGAGTTCACATGATTGAAGAACTTAGCGAGACGATCATCTCCTTTCAGAGAGGTAAAAATAATCGAGGGATAGATAAATTATTTTGGAATATATTTTAAATAATAGCCCGTCAATAACTGTTGATAATAATTAAACCAATTTTAAAATATGCGATGAGTGGATTGTGCTATGATTGACCGTTCATATGTTAACCCATCAGGCATTTATTGCAATACTATTAACATTATTTGATTAATTCATCATCACCAGACATGCAGCACTGAAATAACTGATGTGATAATTCTTCATATGTTCGATGAAGATGTCCGCATGATTTAATTATAACTATTTTCTATTTCTATAACTTATAATTCAGAAATTGATACTACTTCAAGATATTTAACTGCTATGGTTGATGTTTTTAATAATATAAGATCAAATAAATATCACAGATTAATTAAATTAAATTTTTTCAGTCAATCCAGGTGCTAGAGAACGGCTTGTTCAAATTACTGGAACGTCTGAAGATAAAATTCAGTAAGAATTTTTTTATTTAAACATATTAAAATGAGATTTGTAGTAAAAGAAACGTTTTATTATTTATTTTTCAAGCTATGCGAAAGATTTAATTAAAGAAACAATACAAAGAAATGCTTCTCCAGTTCGAGTTGGGCAGGGAAGATCAGAAAAAAGTGGCATCGGAGGTTCAAGCTCATCATTAAACAGCAGTGCGTCAGATGAAAGCAATCGCATTCAACCCCAATATCAACACGTACCTCAAATGCGCTCTACACTACTTCACAGTCTTTCTACTAATGATGCAAGCATTGGCGAATATAAGCACACAGTTAATGTGGGTAATCATACATTAAAAATAACTGGAAGTAATTTAAATCTTGTAAGAACTGCCAAGTTAGTCCTTGATGAGCATTTCTCAGGATGGACTGGAGTTTTGGATCAATCGAACAGTGGTATTGAATGTTTTGATGTCATCGATGATTTTTCATCTACATATCCGTTGACTCCTAGTTTAACTACGACTAAAAATGAACCAAATAAAAATTTATTGCAAGAAAATACGAATCTCAAAAGAGAAACGAGTTTGGAAAGTAATGCGACTTCCGAAAGCGAAGAAACTTTTAAGTCTAAGCAAAACATTGCGAAAGAATATCTCTCTGATAAAAACGGTAATTTTTTTTAATTTAAATTTGGATGATTTTTAATGTTAATTGTTTTTTTTTAAATGATTAATTATTATTTTTTTTTTTCATTAGAAAATAGAGAAATATCGTACGAGCTACTCTTGCTGTGCGCAAAAGGGCCGTATGCAAAACGACCTCCAGCTAATTGGACAAGAATTCAGAAAGAATGTCCAAATATCGTTCGAAAGGTAGAATCTCGTAGATCTGCTGACGCTTGCTTTTTGCGTTATAATATATCCAATGGCTACTGTAATGACTACAGTCGTCATCGACAATCATACTAATACTCACAATTACAATTTGCTAAATCAAAATAACATTATTTTAAGTTTTTTTTCAAATGATTAACTATTTTTTTTCATTTGTTCGTTAACTATAACACTAATAATGTTAAAGTTTATTTTTCTAATTTTGTACGTTTTTCAAATTCGCTACAGCTTTATTTTACAAAAACGTTTTTTTTGTTTATTTTTTTTATTTTATCAAATATTAGAGAATTAGATTCTAATAATTTTGACACTTTATTCTATTAATTTACCGTTGTTTTAAAGGTTCTGATAAAGTATTACAATTATCTAAGCCAAAGAGAGCATTTCCAAATGTAAAATGTGTTATCACACGTTTATAAAATATAATATATATTATTAAATGATATATTAATAGATTAGGTTACACCTAGGAAGTACAAGGAGCGTTTTTCTTAATCAAAGGGAAAAAAATACGACTAATCAAATTAAAAGGGATACATTTCTATCAATGGTACTGATATGAAGATATTAATTGATGTTAAATACAAACAAGTATCCGTGCCATATTATATTGTATTAATTATCACCATTATTGATGCTAAAACATTAAACATTTGTTACGATAATTAATATTTGGGACAATTCTATTTAAAATGTTTTAAAACAAATTTGTAAGAGTGATGCAGATAATTAGTCAATTGTAATAAATATATCTACTAATAACAAATTAATAACATTCACATATTTGTTATCATTCACCATTTAACCCAGCTTTGAAATTGGTGCATGGTACTTTTAATTTAAAAGGTAAAAGTCATTGATATTATTTAAAATACCAAATGTTTTGATATTAAATGAATAATATGTTTTATAGGTACCGATTCGCTGGTTCGAACCGGACACTCATCGAGCAAGAATAGCAGCTGCAGAAATCATAGCAGTTTTATCACATGGTGAATTGGAAAACGATCTCGAATAGATTGATGAAAATTAATCAATTTTTATCCCTACAACATTTTTATATCATACCTATTCAATAGTTAACATTGGTTATTGATTAATGATAATCCACAGTGCTTTTATTAAGTTACGTTTGTTAACAGAAGTTCTTGCTGGATTTTTATTCAACTATTTTTCATTTATTATTTTTATTATTAAATATTTTAGAATACTATTGAATTTAACGGTATACTTGCAACTATTGATACCAATGTTTAACTTATTTTTTCACTTACAAGTCATTAACAAACGTTTAAAAATTTCGTTTATTTTATTTAAATCATTATTGTTGTTAAAGATTGTGTAGTCTAGTCTTGGAAATTATTTATTTCTATTTCATATTGAATTTTCGTGACTTTGAATGTAATATTCACGTTCGTACTGCTTTTATAAAGATTTAAATTAATAAATGATTGAGTTATATTTAATATAACTAATAAATGTAATAAAAGTCTAAATATTCATTTAAGAGATGTTGAAAATTATTCATCTAGTACCTTTATTGAATATTTTTCAATATTTTAAAGGTGTAAGAAAATAAAAATCATATGATTGGAATTTTAGTAGAGTTTATTTATATAATTAAACAAATAGTTTACTTTTTCTGCGCTGCTGCTTCATCCTCTCTTTGATAAGATTGCAAAAGTTCTTGTTTTTTAGCAGCAATTCTTTCTGCTCGTCGCTTACGGGCTTCACGTACCTTGGTACGACGTGCTTCAGCTTGATCGGAAAGCATTTCAGCTCTAGCTTTTTCAGCTTTCTTTTTGTGAATGAATTCCATCAAAACTCTCTTGTTTTTGAAAACGTTACCCTTAGCTTTCATATAAAGTGAGTGGTACAAATGTCTGTCGATTTTTTTCGTTTCTCTGTACTTTTTCAACAGACGTCGGAGAACTCTCATTCTTTGAACCCATAAGTCCTAAAAAAAAACAAAAAAATACAAATAATTTTAATTATTATTGAATAGGAATATAAACCCTTTTGCGTTTTTATTTATAGAATAATATTACGAGAAATTGAATCAACAAACCTTTCGCGGAGTACGAGCATTAGCTGTACCTTTCCTTTTACCAAAACCACAATGACGTCCTTTACGTCTGGCTTCAGTATTTTTACGGACTCGAGCACGTGAATGAACAGCTACGGGTTTTTTAATAATCAAACCATCCTTGATAAGTTTTCGAATGTTTTGGCCTAAAATTATAATAAATAGCTTATTAACATTACAACTTGTTAATCATTTAAAATTAACCTGTTAATTAAAACTTACGAGAATTGGTATTGGCAATCTCGTTGATTTCATTAGGATCCAACCAGACCTTTTTCTTGCCGCATCGCATCACCGAGGCAGCAAGCCTCTTCTGTAGTTTTAACGAGCTGTAACAGAGTAAGGTTATGAACAAAAATTGTAAAATTATAAGTTACCTTCTAGGATAATAATATAATGAACATTATAGAATAAAAGTATAAATTGAATTGTCATTGGAAATTAGCAATGCAGAATTCTACTAATTAATTTGAAATTAATTCATTTGTTTATTAAATACCATGTGGTAGTAAATCAACAGTGAAGCATGGATTAAGTGACAGGCTATTTTATTTACTAATCATTATGGCATAGTTATTTTTTATAACATTAAACTAATTATTAGCAATTTTTATAGAACATTTCAAAATGTTTATCTAAGTGAAAAATTATTAACATTCAGAAAAAACTAAATACCTCATGGTGAATTAACTGAGCTGAAACCTCTCGGTGTTAAGAAAGGCAAAATGGCCGTTGTTTCGTTTCCTTTTCGTTCCACAAACGAAATCAAGAAAAAAACTTATAAACAATAAATTATACAATAAAAAAATATTTATTGGCCATGACAAACAATAAAAAGGTAGAAGTAATTTTTGAAATATATATTTTATTTGTTGTTAAATTTTGCAAAAAAAATTGAAGAATTAATTTGACCTAATGTCCGAAGAATTATAGAACGGTGCCATCTTTGTAAAAATTCTAGTAATTATGGCCCGTTTGATTAATTTGTCTGCTATCTCTTTTAGATGTATAGGGTTCACGGCAAATAAAAAAGTAAACAAAGTCCTTGATGTATAAAACAAGCAATTCTGTCAAACGTGATCAGTCATCAGTCGTCAGTACAATCACTAGTTTGTGTTGGAGATTTGAAAGTTCCTACTGTAGTAAGAGAACAAGTGAAAGTAATCTCAATTTCTCTTGATTTTTATGACAGTGTACTGCGAATATTTGCACCGTTGATACTTTCGAAAGCAACGACTGTAATAATTTACCGAAAACTCTTCATTTGATGAAACAATTAAAAACATGACGAACATCAATAAAGATTTACTGCGCGAAAGAGAGCGATGTACCTTCAATCCAACAGAATTAACTCACTTATTAGATGGAAGTCCGGAAAAAACTGCTAAACGTCGTGAAACAGGTAAGAAAATTATCACCTATTCTTTTTTATTTTTTTATGTATTGCTTTTTTTTAGGAAATAAAAGGATGAGTTGCAAATATAACATTCAGACGATCTTGAGATTGATTAAATTGATAAAGAATGTTGTGAATCATGGGTGTACAATTGAGAAACTTATACATATCTAGAATCTCTCAGAACAAAGTTCAAATATTAATTTGATATAATAAAACATTTAGATCTAATGTAGACGATTTGATGAAATAATTAAACATTCAGACTATCTTATTGAATATATATCACTTAACATGTTCACTCAACGTACCAATTACTTTTTTACATTATCAAAAGAAAAAGGAATTTTGCTGTGGTATTTATTATGTTCAGTTTCCGATGAACCCTGCATTACGTTAATTTAGAATACTATTAAAAATCTTGAATATTTATTAATTTTTTTTATGTAAGCATACAAATAAAAAACAATATTAATGTAAAAATTGTTCAATGCTAAATCTTTGCTATTTCACGATTTTTTTTTCAAGCTATTTGGAAGAAAAAGTAAAACCGGTTTTTAACACAGAGATGGCCTGAGTCTAATAATATGAAAAAAATAGCCACGTATTGTTTGATATCCATTTCAATTATTACAAAACACCTGTTAATAATGATTTTAATATTCATTGACATCTTTCAAGTTTTCTATTAATTTTTTTCTCAAGCCATCTATCATCAATGACTAAGGCTAAGCAAAAAAAATGAAAAATAACAAAATCATCTATTTACAGAGGAATATTTTCTAAGTGATCCAGAGTTGAAAGATGATATACCAGCGAGTTACTTGAGCCACAAAGAAGTTTATGAAAATGCCATTAGGAAGGGTTGTATTTTGTTGCGAAAAATTCAGTATTTACAAGAGCAAGGGAAAGGAGAATTGGACATGTATTCGTGAGTATTTATGATTCAATGATTCTAAGTTATTCAAGTATTATAAAATATTCCGAGTCGTCAATTAAGGAAGAAAAATTGAATCATTAATTTTTTAATGTTCTTAAAAAAAGACAAGTTTTAGGAGGAATGTTGGGAGCAGCATTACTGAAGGATGGCAATCCTTTAACATTGCATTACGTCATGTTTATACCATCAATTATGGGTCAAGGAACAGTAGAGCAACAGGGATATTGGATCAGTCGTGCGTGGTCATGCAATATAATTGGTACCTATGCTCAGGTAATTAATTAAATTATGCTAGCAATTATTCTTCTATTGAGAGAGAAAAAAAAATTAAAGATTTTATTATTTTCACTTTCCTGGAATATTAAGAAGACATTAAAAATATGTAAAACATTTTTTTTAGACAGAGTTAGGACATGGTACCTTTATAAGAGGTCTTGAAACGACAGCCACTTATGATCCAACAACTCGAGAATTCATTTTGCACAGTCCTACGCGAACTTCCTATAAATGGTGGCCTGGTGGTTGTCAGTATAATTTAAAATAAAATTATATAATTTAATATGAGTTATTCGTTTAAAAAAAGTAATTCAATTAATCGTAGTGGGTCAAACGGCAAATTATGCGGTGGTCGTAGCTCAATTATATACCCAAGGAGAATGCAAAGGAATTCATCCTTTTGTTGTGCAGCTGAGAGATGAAGAAACTCATGAACCTATGCCAGGTTTTTATTGTGGAATAAATAAGCACGTTAGTTGAGAATAAAAAAAAAATTAATGGTATATTATTATATTTATTAGGAATAAAGATCGGAGAAATTGGTACCAAGTTGGGTATGAATGCTACTAATAATGGATTTCTTGGTTTCGATCATGTGAGGATACCTCGTGAAAATATGTTGATGAAAAATTCACAAGTACTTGAAGACGGTACATATGTTAAGCCAGCTACTGATAAACTAACATATGGAACTATGGTGTTTGTAAGAACTGTATTGATTCGAGATGTATCAAGGTACTTGTCTAAAGCTGTAACAATTGCTATAAGGTACAGTGGTGTTCGAAGACAAAGCCAGATAAAATCTAGGTAAGTGTACAGCAAAAAAAAAAAAAAATTCTCTAATCTGCGTAATAAGTTACTATTGGTTACATCTTTCATAATTTATTTTTATTATTCCAGTGAACCCGAGTGCCAGATTATTGATTTTGTAACCCAACAATACAAACTGTTTCCTAATTTAGCAGCTTGTTATGCATTTTGGCTGTCAGCAGAATGGATCTGGGAAATGTATAATAACGTGTCAGCTGAATTACATCATGGAGAACTTGAAAGACTACCGGAGGTAATAAAAATAAGAAAATTATTTCTATTGAATGAGGAAGAGTTTTAATAATTATTATATTACAGTTGCATGCACTAACTTGCTGTTTAAAAGCAGTAGCATCATCAGACAGTGCAAACGGAGTTGAACAATTACGGTTGTCTTGTGGAGGTCATGGATACATGGCTGCAAGTAATTTACCGGCAACGTATGGTTTAGTAACGGCAGTTTGTACCTATGAAGGAGAAAATACAGTTTTATTGTTACAAACAGCTAGATATTTAGTGAAAGCCCACAGACAAGCCATGAGCGGACAAAATCTTACACCTACGGTTCAATATTTATCAACGATGGTAAATGCAGGGAAAAAAAGACCTTGGAAAAATACTTTAACTTGTATTGTCGTTGCACATCAAGCCGTAGCTGCTGGGTATTTTTTTTCACTACTAATTGTATTTTGCAATAGTTTATTTTATAATTTCAATAAATCAATTGATGGATTCAAATTTATAATACAGAAAAATTTGTCTGGCTACTGAAAACATGGATCAACGAGTAAAGATGGGAGAAAGTCCAGAAGATGCATGGAATCATACAAGTATTGAATTAATGCAAGCAGCTGAAGCTCATTGTCGAGCTTTTATTGTTGCTAGATATATTGAATGGGTTAAAAAACTCACAGTCTCGCATGAATTACAACAAGTATTACAACAGCTTTGTGAAACGTATGCCGTTTATTGGGTTCTCCAACGTGTTGGAGACTTTTTACGAGTAAGATTTTGATTTATGAGGGAAAAATTTATTAGATAACTTTAAAACATCAATTAATTAACTGATGTTTTCAATTAAAATCCATTTAAATTCACTATTAACTTCTAATTTATAGATAATATTAATTTATTCTCAATTGAATGCAAGCCTATAACTTTGAAACATCCATTAAATATTAACTTAAAGTTACTTATGATTACAGTAAAAATAAGAAAATTAAATTAAAATTTATTCCTTTTAAAAAATTGTATATGCTTATTACAGTTTTCCTGCTTGGTGGCCAAAGATGTTCCCATACTCCAAAGACGTTTGGAAGACCTCTTCAAAGACATTAGACCAAATGCTGTAGGGCTAGTTGATGCTTTCGATATAAAAGATGAAATAATAGACTCGGCTCTTGGTGCTTACGATGGTAACGTATATGAAAGATTATATTCAGCCGCTATGAAGAGTCCACTTAATCAAGAAAGCGTTAACAAGTCTTTTCATTTATATTTAAAATCTCTTTTGAAAAGTAATTTATAAAATTTTTTTATCGTACTCCTTATTTTTTAAAATGTTGATTAATATTGAAATTATATAAATTATATATATAAAGTTGATAAATATTCTACTTATATTTTTTAAATATAGTGCCTTGATATAGAAGATGTAGAACAAACAAAATCTAATGAATGAATTCGCAATTGCTCAAATAATTTTATGTGAATTAAAAGTATTGGATTTTGTATTTAAAAAATTTATTAAATATTATTATTGAAAAGAAGTTATGAATTATTGTTAAAAGTATCAAACGAGATTTTTATAAAGAAAGAAATATGTGTATTAGATGATTGTGATTGAATTTTAAAATCATAGTAATTAAGTAAAATTGTTTATATTTAATATTTTAAAAAATTGTTAAACGTAATGAAAAAATTATTTAAGTAAATATCGAATATTATACAGTACAGTGTTTTATTTACAGAATAGTAGCAACCACATACATTAATTATTTGTTATTCATACTAATCAATTAATTAATTTATAAGTGCAATTATTAATTTTAGTCTTGTCTGTTAATCAATTAATAATAACATAGTTAACGTACGCGTCCGCGAGCGCACGAGCACTACACAACTATATAAATTTAATCTGTATTTTTAGCCAAATAATTATTTTTCATACTTTTTTCAATTTTCATTATAAATATATTTGTTTTATTACTTGTCCTGTTTGCATATGTCAATTTCTCTTTTGAATAAGCGTTACTAGCGTTATAAAAGTCCAATTATTATCTAAAAACTGGTTAAATTTTATAAAATTTATACATACAATAAGATTAATTTATTGGTTAATAATAAAATGAAAAAATGTGTATAATAAAAAAGAATTTTCTTGATAAATATTCATTTTAGCACTCACGGGCGAATAAGTACATATACATGTATAAACGTATTTTTTTCTATATACTGATGTGCAATTGATATTTTTTATAAATATATGTATATACACTGTATATGTTCAAATGTTAGAAGAAAAATTGATTACTTACATTACATAAATAAAAATTTAATGAGAATTATTTATATAATTCCAATAACCAATAATAATAATAATAATAATAATAATAATAATAATAATAATAATAATTTTTAATAAATATTTATTATCATTACTCTTATTAATTTATTCTTGCCTCATTTCCAATTATTCCTACTTTATTCATTACCCAGTTTATTGTTAATTATTTATTTTAAAATGTGTGTCCATCTAAAATGAGACGATTTCATTTTTAAAACTTTTACGTCTTGTTACGTTATCTTCCATTATTTTATTACTATTAGTATTAATGAATACATCTTCTTATAAAATATTACTTCATTACAATAATTATTATTTATTTTTATATTTATTATAATTTTTATTTTTTTTTCAGCTTAAGATAAATAATCGGTTTGTTCATGTTCCTGTTGCTTCGATTTTATCTTTTTAATATCCATTTTTTTTTATCTTAATGAGCCGTATGGGATTTTCATTATTACTCGTTGAGTTGGATGATTTAAACACGTATGAAAATCAAAGCTAATTGAGTTTATAGATATTAATTTATTGGTTCAGTCATTCGATCGTAAATATTTTATTCATAAGAATTTATCTTTATTCATTATTATCATAATTAATGAATAAATTTATCAATTGGTATATTTAGTCTTAATTATCATACGTGCTATTGATTATGCCATGATGTTTGTAAGCAATTTACGAGGTTAATAAATAATTATTTCACGATGAATAATCTGCCCTTTTTTTTTTGTTTATAATTATTCATTTATTTACTATTGATTAATAAGCCTTAATTATAATTAATAAAATCCCGTTTACTTTTTTTGCACTTTGATTGCATCGCAGGCTTTGTTGTTAATAAATGTACTCTCTGATTAAAAGAAATTTATTAGTTATTAAATAAAAAAATCGTAATATTGCTTTGAGTGTAATAATTGTGCGTTTATTTGTTTAATCAATAATTTGATTACAATAATTCGGATTTAGGATAAAAAAAAATTATCTATTGAAATAAATAACGCACAATATTATGAATTTTTATTTATATCTAAAAATTAAAAAAAATTATAAATAAAATAAAAATTAATTGGAATGTTAACGATATAATTAAATAGTTATGTCAAATATTCAATGATATATATATATATTCATTTTTGTTCTTGTAATTTAATTTTATTAGTAGGAAAAAACGATTTAATAGTGATAAAGTAGTGAATTAATACCAAAACATATGCTGATTCTTATTGTTAATTATATGGCAGTTTTGGCGTGATATTCATCGTTTTATTCTCTCAAATTTCTTTTTTCATGAGTTTTTCTATTTATTTATATTCACTTTTTCGCTTGCACGTTGAATGATTCTTTTAATTCTTATTTTTCTCATTACTCTCAATCGTCGATATATAGATATACAATTGTGTGTAAGAAAATGTCGAATTTACAAATATAGCGGTAGAATTAATGATTAAATATTAAATCCTACTTTGATGCTTAGAGATAAAGTTGAGAAAAGTAAAATGCCATGATGGACGCATTTATTTTGTGTATTCAATAATATAAGATAATTATATTTTATTGTAAAACTCTTGTAATATTGAAAAGAGGATATAAATTTATTAAAATGTCTGCTATAAATTAGTTAGTCAAACTAATTGGTAAAAAAGACAAATAAAGATTTATTTGTTGATTTGAATTTTTAATAGTTAATTTATTTATAATAAATGACTAAAAAAGGAATGATTAACAATAAGGAATAAAAAAATTAAATGATTAATTACGAACAAACGATTTGAATCCAAATGGAAAAAAAATTGGATACATTTTTAAATGTTAATAAATAATGCACTGATTCGTATTATATAATAAATTACGGAATTATTCCATTCCGACTTGAATAATATTTTTCTCTTTTCCCTTAACATTTAGTTTTTTTTCTTACATGCTTTTCATCTTTATTCTCTACTTCTGGTTTTTATTCATAACATGGCAAAAAAATTGTTTCAGTCAAGAAAGACTTGTGTGCGCTAGATTTACAACGGGGCACAGTTGTGATTTTGTTTTTGTTCTTTTTAAACTGAAGATTAACAAAATTTTACAATAATTTTATTCTTTTTTTTTTTTTGTTAATAGCATTTTGTCGATAAACGTAGCCGTTAAATGTTTTCTCACATAAAATATCATCAATAGAGAGGAGGATTCTAATTCTCCCTCTACATTTTATTTCATAGTCCAACTTACATAGACACATTGCAAATACAAATATCATCATTAACAATTTTCATGAGGAGGGTATTTCACTGAAGTATAAATATATTTTTTTCTTCTAATAAATAAATAATGAATACTTTTTATCAATCTATCTGTGTGTTACAAAAAATTCAGTTTTAATAAATAATATTTTTTTACATAAAAATAGTTAAAAATGGTGATTTTACTTTTTCATTTGTTTTGTCTATTAATTTGTTGAACTATTTGTTTTGTTATAAATCAATCAGAGATAAATATACAAAAATTTTAAAAAAGAAAAAAATCGTCTCAATTGAGAGGACTTTTTATATTTATTTTTGTTGAGTATTTTTTTTATCTCCTCTCAGTCGAATACAAAATAACACAAAGAGTTAAAAAAATCTGTGGACGCACAATCAATTTATTTTCTCCTAGTCCCTATACACATACATACAAGCATTCACATTTCACTCATTCTCACACTTTACGTAAATGCATTAGGAATTAATTTTTTTTTAATGAAACCTTTTTTTTCGTATTTGTTATTTATTATTACTGTCATGTTGACGTCGCTGATATGAAAAAGGATTTAAACGAGACTCAAATGAATATTATCTTTAATTGATGATAAAAATGATTAAATTATGAATGGGAAAATGTAGAATAAAAATAAATAATTGTACTTAATGGAGTACAATTATGCAATATGCAGGAATAAGTGGAAGATTATTGGTAAAGATAAGAAGAAAAAGAGCTACTCGTTTTGCCTTATACAATGATGAAAGACTCTTCATAAAATCTCATTTAGCAACGTCAAACAAAAAAAAAAAAAAAAAAAAAACGAATTCAATATTAATTCCATCAGCAATGGTATCCGCTTTCATTTGTTTGTTAGTTATTATTTTATATTTTCTTTAAACCATATCTTTTCACTCGGTCAATCGGTTATCAATGTTCAAGCTTGGCACGACCTCTTCAAGCATAAAATTCACGGTTATGATGTGGCGCGCCAGCTTTAGGATATGCTGCCGCAGCTGGTGATCTTCTTGGTTCATCTAGGGCATATGAACCTTCGTCTTTTTTGCGCATTCTGTAGACGATAAACATTACCACTAGAATCGCGCATAGTAAACCTACAACTGCACCTCCAATCACAGCTAAAAAAATTTTTTAATATTAATAAGTTATTCTTATTTTTTTGTGTTACAATAATGTTTAAATATAACATATATTTACCGGCAAGTACACCAGGCTGGGCAAAGAATGAACTTGCACGGTCCTCGTGCTTAGGATTCATGATCAGTATGTGAGTACCTTCGTCGGTATCGTCGTCTTCGTCCGTTTCGTCTTCGCTGCCGACTGGTCCAATAACGTCGTCGACGTTGTCTGGTCTTTTTGGCGCAAGATCCTAGTAGAAAAAAAATATATACATTGTTTAAATTGGACTCTTTAGCATTACAAATAAATTAAATTAAAATATACACACCTCGTCAATGTGTTTAGTTTTGTGAGGATCTTCAATATATGGTGGATTGGGATCTACTGGTTTTGGAGCAGGTTCTATCCTATTAACGTTATTAAAATCTGGAATAAACAAAATCAATGTATTAATATTGAATGAGCCATTATTGAAGTATAGATAAAAATAATAGTTTTAATAGAACGCAATATCGATTGGAAGGTGGATAAAATGTAGGTCGTTGCTATCATATATATTAATATTATTAGGAATTTAATTATCATTATTATTATTAATATATTACGATAACAATTTTGATATTGATGTTTTAGGAGATAAAAGGGAAATTATTTAGATGTTAATTTCCTTGATATTGTGCATGATTTAGCAAACATTAATAATTACGCTATTACAAACGCAATAACTGCATCAGTGGTTTAAATAAGTGAGTATAATTTCCAATACTTCCGAGATATATATAGATAGATTTTATATCTAACAGTATCTATACATAATATCTATATATACATATATATATGTAGTATGGTACATCAATACCGATACTCTCGATTGTCACTGAATATTATAATTTCTATGCGTTTACCAATATTTCCAGAGCAAAGTGTAAAGGCGAAACAATAAAATGAATTTTCGATAGCTCTGTGAGTTAGGAAGCCTATGCTACATCTATATATGTATTACGCTAAGATATATATACCAGTTTGCACGAGATAACAGCACAAAATCCTATTGCGACATTTGCGATTTATATTTCAATTTCAATGAAACTATTTCCAGTGCAATAAACACCCTTCATATTAATTGGATGTATATATTTTATGTCCTGTTATTCTGTTATTTTTTTTCAGTTTCATTTTGTTCATAAGGCGTAGTTAACTTCATTAAGATTTCTACGCACGTGCTTTTACCAATCAAGGATTTTGATATCTTACACTTGCAAGAAAGAGAATGGAATAAAATTTTTTAATGAATATTCATAAGCATAATTCAATTCGGCGTTCTTTTATCTAAAATTTAATTGGAAATTTATTGTTGATGTTATTTACTAATTTTCAAAAATGTTAGAACTATTGTTATGTAAAAAAAAAAAAATTACCACTGCCGTCGTCCCCGTCTTCGTCATCAGGACCTAGTCCACTTCCAGAAGCCTCTAAATCATCCCTAACTTCGCCGCCTCCTCGACCAGAGCCTTCCAAAGCGTCTTGGTCGTCTAGGTAAAGGTCGTCAGGGGATGAATTATAAGCTGTGCTTCCCCCTATCGATCTCTCTTTTCCAGTCTGTTCTTTCTGTAATAAAATAGATTAAAATCAAATAAATTTGATCAAAAAACATCGTCATCAAAAAAGAAAAATATTTTTTTTATTTTAATAATAAAAAATAAATCAATAAAACTTCATACCTAAAAATAGATAATAGATTTAGATAATAAAAAATTAAACAATTAGTAGTTAAGTTTTTAACTGATAAATACAATACAGACGTTTGTAAATAAAATTTTGTAATAAATATTACGAATATCTCGTACGTCAAAAAACACAAGAGATTTAAACTTTTATTGCTATAGTCTAGCTGCCAAGAGAGCTCTTATCCTCATTGCATTGTTTTCTACCTCGTATTTCACATTTCAGCCAGTAACTATACGCAATATACACTTGGTAGGAATAAGCTTAGCATTGTGCTTTACTATTACGTCTACTAGCTCTAACTCCCATGCCAATATTCTTTGACTCCCTTGACAAATTGCCATTTTACAACACACACCGTGCCATAAAAATATAAGTTACCCATGACCTGAAATTTATTCCATCTTTAACGCAGTCATATCATTTTTTATTTACGTTTTTTCATGACCAGAGACTACAAATTTAATGTACCCCGGTTGAAATAAAATTTATTGTGACTCGAAGAATAAAAAAAAATTATGTGTTCTTTCTTTATTTTATAAAATTATCCCTTTTTTATAGATTTAAATTCAATTATTGTCTTATCCTAAGGCGATCAATTTTAATTATAGTTCACTGTTTATGGGTTACATCAAAATGTACTCAATTGTGATCAGATTAATTAAGTAACGTCAATTTTGTATCGTATAAATGAACTTTTTTTTTTTTTTACTAAAAGTTGAATTATAAAACTCATAAATGTAATTAAAAAATTTTCATTTGACGTAAATTGAAAATTTAGATTAAATGAAAATTTTCAAAAAAATATTAAATGATTTAATAATCCTAATTGAATAATGAAAAATTATTTTTCCAGTATTTTCCGGTTAATGCGCGCGCAGCTATTGACATTTTATTCTGAAAAAAATTTTTCAAAATTCTGATTATTTTGTTAAAAAAAAAAATGGTATAATTTTTATAATTTGTAGTAAAATCCATTAATCAATCACTACACAAAATAAAAAGACATGTGCCATTAATTAGTTTGAACAGTATGGAAAGATTGAACTTTAACAGCTGGTCCACGTTATGGTGAAATAACTCAAGGATCTCTTACCTTATTTTCTCAAATTTTACTAATATTATTCGTTGATTTTTATTCGAGTATAAATATTTGAAATCACACTTGAATTGGTGATATGAATAAAGTGAAATAAAAATAAATAAGTAGTAATAATTAGGCCGAAAAGAGATTCTTTCACAGGATGTTCTGCGCTATTAGGCCAAGGAATGACTGCACCATACTAGTACAAAGTACTGTCGCTAGACGGCAGCACGTTTGCACATTCCACCCCGAGCCCTCTTTCATCCAGGAACTCCAACAGAGGCGTCGGAAATCCGGGTACATTTTTTTCACAGGAAATTCCAAAAATTTTAAGATTTACAGATTGAAGTGGTCCAAAATAGGTCAGTATAATTTTTCGACAAAATTCTAACTATAATGCATTTAGTTTGTAATATCAATTAATTGATATTCACACAATAAACTATGCTTTTAAAATGAGACAGTTGCTAAGTTAAGCTCAGACATTATCCATGTATTATCATATTAAATGGTTTGGATAATAATTTTATGAATATAAATTGACTATTTTATTTTTCAGAATAAAAATTGATGTTGATTTTAGAATAAATTGGTTGTTTGACAGAATGATAGATTTTTAAAAAAATCATGTTTTCTGGCCATTTATGCTTCAATTGAAGTTGGAAAAAAATTGTCAACTTCAAGAAATGTAATCATGTTTTCATAACGCAATACAATAGTCTCAATATTATGACTACCAGCTTGAGAAGAATTTACTCAAAGAGAAAAAAAGTTCAAGATATGCTTGAGGTATGTGAAGAGAGTTTAATTCATTGAAGAAGATGAAATACATTAAATGATGCATACCTAAAGCTCACAAACAAACAAAAGAAAACTATTGAAATAATAGTTCATATTTTATTTAGTTAATTAAAATGTAGTTATTTTATGCTTTTCTGTGCTATACTAACATAAACAAAATTTATAAAAGCGATGGAACGACGATTGTTAGTTGTAATAACAAAAATATAAAGAGTAAGTGTTGAAAACAAAAGATATTTACAGAAAAATGTCATTTAACCTCTTTTTTTTATACTCAAAGGTACTTTTTTTTTCATCTAGTGTACTTATTATAAATTAGCCAACTCCTTCATCATCTGTTTCAACCCCTACAATATTTCTTAAGGGTTATAAGGACTGAAAAAACATTGGGGTAAAAAGCTAACACTTGGTCTTATAATAAACTTTCCATCGTACTTATGGGGTCGACGTATTTTCTGAACAAATTTTATTTTTTTCCTTTTATTTACATAGGTAATTGAGAATGATTCCTTTTTTTTACAATATCACTGACAGGGATATTTTAATTTATGAAAAAATTAAAAAAATCCTATAAATATTTGTACGTCTTTTTTTTTTTAATTATGTTTAAAATTTTCACGTCTTTTACAATTTTATTATTCCTTTTAATAAACTCCTTGAAATGAGCAGCACTTAGTTTTATTGAAAATTCCAAAGAAAGTTATCATTTCTATTTAAATGAATTTAACTCGATGCAAAGTTGAAATATGTTGGATTATTTTTTTTGATGATCTCACAGTTTTTAATGAAATTTTTGAATTAAAAAAAATACTTCGATAATTTTATATTCAAATGAAAAAAGTATGAAAGATAATGAAAAATAAATGGAAATGAAATTTTTAAAAAAGTTTTCAAAATTAGTTAAGAAAAAAGAATAAAGCTAATGTGTTTTTCTTTATTGTCGAATTTAAATTTAGATTAAAATGTAAATGATATAAAATTTGTATAAAAAGTGAAAGAATTTTATGGTAAGAAACATTAAATTCTACGCCAGTGAAAAGCGATGAAGAGGGTGACTTACCACCCCTACAGAAAGCAGTTTCAAGAGAGGGGAATGTGAATCAATACAAGGGCCACCGCCCGCTCACTTTTGCCCCTTTCTACCGACCTCTTATTCTACTCTCGCACAGTCTCAACCTTTACTTCTAGTCCTCCCGTTGTCTCACTCTTACAACCTCAACAAAGATAATAGCCACCATTCTCCACAACAACGTCCAACGTCGATCAACGCCAAAGGGGACTCTAAAGTCGTCTTCTGACTTTGATTTTAGCACCCTCCAAGTGCTCCAGATTGCTACGAAGACCAACGTGTCCGAAGAAATACTCCAGAGTCATTTTTTTTACTTTTCAATTTATTTTATTTTACTTCCTTCTATCAACCATTTTTGATTTCAAAAAAGTGAGAAATTCGATTTATCTGGACAAATTAAAAATCAATTTCTTTCTTTAACTCTTATATCAATATTTCTGTCTTCTAATCACCTTATTTGTTATTTCTTTTTTTATTAGATAATTTATTAAAATAACTGTTGAAATTCAGAATGACAATTTCTTAACTACGTGCTATTTTAGACAGAAAAATAGTTTACGCGTAATTTATTTTTAAAAATAAATGCAATTTATTATATTAAGTTTATTTCTGGAGCCATTTATCATATTCTATCGTTAAGAAAATGACATTTTCCACGAGCGAGAGAGATCGTTAGAAATATACTACTGATGGCTTTAACTGTAAATATACACAACACTCGTATCGACTTGTGAATCGTCTAGATTTCAAATTCTGGGCCAACAACTAGGGATATATATTTTCTCTTTTCTCCATCCCCTTTTATATACATCTATCTTTTTCTTTCATTCTGGAGTTTCCTTTTTTTCCTACTCAGTTTCCGCTTTCGTTCTATTCACTGTAAGGAGTACAGCATTCAGAGAGTAGTATAGGGAACATTACATTGGATATAGGTATTCCTTCCGGCATTTGTCAAACAAACGTTTTGGTGACAGCTGCCCACTGTCGATCGACATTTTTCCCCTCAACATTTCCGATATTTGCTTTTTTGTCACTACCGAATAATTTCCGTAAAACTGATTTCATTTTTATATTCTTTCCTTCATAAGCTGAACAGTTTTTAACAAAAGGTGAATAGAATATAAATATTTACTACAATAACTTGTTACCAATTTCATTTAATTGATGTGCAATTTTTTGATAAAAATAATTTAATACTTTTTTTTTAGAGTAATACAAATGGAGTCATGCAAAGTTTACCACTCATCAAGGTAGATACTCTAGTAGACTATGCAAAGCTGATCAAAAATCAGCTTTGTCTCATATCAACTTGATAAACCTGACAACGAGCTTCAGAAAATGGCAGACAATTTGCTCATCTTCATCGTCAGACAAGCAAAAGAGCTTGAAAGTGTCATCTGCTTTAAGAGAGGTTTCAGACTAGAGAATGGATGCAATCTCTAGACAACTACAATTTAAACCTGAAAGATTTTGAATTCCCTCTAAGTTCAAAGTCCTGCATTGGCAGATGACGGAGCAGACCCCTGAACTGTTTTAAATTATATGGACATCAGACTGTAAACATCATCACCCGTTGAGAATAAGAAAAGGGAAAAGCAGACCTTGAGACAGTTCACAATCCTGGACAATTTTCTTGAATTTTTTTATAAACCTGAAATACAAGTTGTTATTTATATTCTGCAAAAATTAGATTATAAACCATTTTATATTTGCAAATATACAAAATACAAAATAATTTTTAACTAAACTAAAAAATTTTCAATATATGAGCTATCTCAACAATGGTTTATTTTGTAAAAATAACTACTTTTATTTCCATGATGTCAAGCATTAGAAATTGCTATTTTATTTAAAAAAAGTTTTAATTTATTGATCTCATATTTTGTGTGACATAGTTGATAATAAATGAAGCAAGAAATAAAAATTCACTGGAGAATAATGGACAAATTTCAACTAAAATGATAAAAAAACTGATTGCCAACAGTTTGGAAATTTTACTCTTTTATTTAATAAAATTCAATTTTCTCCATCATAATTTTACTATTAAAAAGTTAATAAATTGAAGAAAAGCTAATCTTCAAAATGTTGATAGTGTAGTTAATTAAATAGCATACCTTGGATAAAACAAAGAAAAGATGTCTTCTAATGTATATTTATAAAACAAAGTTAAAGACTTAACCCAAAGTGTATTAGAATGCACATTGGAATGAAGAAAATTCTTTTATTTTAAATACATTGGGGATATCAAGATAATGTCTTTTATGTGTTGGCAAATACAGAATTTCTCTAGAGATGTAGCAAGGATTCACATGTTGTTTTGTGTGAAAACAGATGTCACAATGTCTCATACGTGCAGAAGCTTGAAAGCAGCTTTTGAGCTTTAAAGATTAACTTTGTTGTCAGTAAACTTATATATCAACTAAATGTTTCTGTAAAAATTACTTCTGTTATTCATCTGCAATAGGTATTGAGTCAATTACTCATTTTTCGTTCTTATAAATTTCCAATAATGAAAAAGTAAACAATGGAAAATGAATAAATGAAAATCGATTGAAAGCACAAACTTCAAGAATGTATATAGATATACAAGTGTTCTATTCTGAGGGGAATGAACTTTATAATAAGATAAAAGTTGGGATAATTGTTAAGTGACAAAATGAGAACCACTGAATAAGCAAGTGGGTCACTGAGATCCGATTAAATTCCTCACGTGTCATAATACTGTGGACCATTACTGGAAATCCTACGAACTGTTACACCCTTAATGAGAAAATTGTGGAAAAGTATTCAACTTTCATTTTATTTTTGACTATTAAATAAACTTACTTTTTTCAAATTTCAACTTTAATTTATTTTTTGTCTTTTTTAGGCCAACATTGGAGACATTTACATGAAATTAAAACTGCTTTAGAATCCTAGAAGAGCTTTTTCAATCAATTTATTCCAAAACTTATTTATTTAAAGAGAAAATCATGTAATTATTTTATTGCTATTTCCAGGTACTAGGTTATTCCAAGTTCTAGAAAATTGATAAAAAGGAGAAAAAATTGTCGTTTGCTCGCAATTATATTTCCTTCTCGACCGTCCGGAATTTTTATCCATCGATAAAAGTTTTTCTCTTTGATTGAAGTGCAAAAAAAAAAAAAAAAAAATAAATAAATAACTCAATAACTTCTTCTCCTGTTTTCTCATCTCTTCATTTTTATTAACTGTCTGAGGTAGACAAGAAATACTTTCTTTTTTGTCAATCTCGAAATCTTTATAGACAATTGTATTTTTTAATATACTTGACTTTATCCTCAATAAATATTGATTTATTTAAAGAGAAAAATATTTAATAAATATCAAACTAAAATCAACAACTTTTTTCTTACAAAGTTATAAGGTTTTTTTCTTATATAAATTTAATACCTTTGAAATCATATATTTAGAAAAATTGATCACTTAAAAAAGTGTATTTTATTCTTATAAAAAAATTTAATTCGACTTAAGCATAAAATAAAATCAATCATACGATATGATATTACTTTTTATCATAAGTTTATTGAATTATATAAAAAATGATTGTAAATAAAAAAGTAAATTGATTAAAGTAAAAGAAAATTTTTATTTTATCTTTCAAAGTAAGTCTAGAGATGATAGATGATACTTGGAATAATCAGAGAGTTTCAGGATGAAGAAAAAAATATAAACTTGTGAATTATACTTTTGTATGTAACTATGATAACAATAAGACGTTAATTATGTGACAGAAATAAATATCTCTAAAATAAACTATTCTAAATGACTTTAAGAAAAATTTCAATTTATTTGTCGAGAAGTCTAATGTATAATTTCAATATACTTTTATCTGTTTATAAAACTTTATTGAAATATTTTCACAAAGCAAATTGCATCTAAAGACTCTGAAAGTGTCGATGAGCTACAGTAGAAAAATGAAATGAACTCATAAATATTTGTTCTGACTTATTCAAAAAAAAAATTCCACACCTTTTTTATTCATCCCTTGATCA
Source organism: Chelonus formosanus (assembly GCA_028641665.1). Taxonomy (NCBI): domain Eukaryota; kingdom Metazoa; phylum Arthropoda; class Insecta; order Hymenoptera; family Braconidae; genus Chelonus; species Chelonus formosanus. Next base: position 508,324 of record CM054002.1, read on the forward strand.
ATTTGATCGTGTACTTTCCATCTAGTCATTATTAAAGACAATATTGACTCTATATTCTCAAGTGTCATTAATAGATCTATTTTATTCTTTGTGCAACATGTATATTTAATTTTATAATCGACTACACTGAGAAAAAAAAACCTAGTATAAAGAAGAAATTTTTTTTCCCCTTATATAATAAAATCTTAAATAATTGCAACTAAATATAAAATATGTTTCTTCTATGAGAAATGAATATTTCAATAATTTATGAAATATAAATTAAGAAGAAGCTCCAATATAAATTAAATGTCTACGTTATTTTCAATTGTACTTTTAAAAATTATTTTAAAAAAATACCTTCTAACTTATTACTTGTATTATTATACTTATTAATTATTTTCAAAATATAACTTATAACAAAGAGTTACTATATAAATGTAATTACTGAACATCATGAGATTAATGAGCACAAAATTAATCCAACATGATTAAATAGAAATTGAAAAAAATTAATAATATTTCATTAAAGCTTTGATGTGATTTAATATGAAAAATAGACTTATCTAGATAAAATTTGACTAAATATCATTTACTTAACGGGAGTATTTTAATGCAATTTTAATCAAAGTTTTAGTTATATAAAATATAATACTATGACATAGTTTAATAATGAATATGTCCTAATATATTTCTACTTGAATAGGGTAAAGCACATCAATGAATGAACAGTCAAGTCTACAAAATGTGGTTAATAAAAAATAATTAAGAATGAAACTAATTTATATTAATCAATGTCCATATTTTTTTTAACTAAGCAGACCTTGCTTTAAAAAATAAAAAAATATCTTCACTGTAAATTTTAGTGTCTTATTTTAAAACATTAAAATCATTTTAATATGACATCATCCATTTGATTAACATTGTCTCGATTTTAAAACGTTTTTTAGTGTTTTAAAATTAAGATAATGTTAATCAAATTGGTGACGTTGTATTAAAACGATTTTAATGTTTTAAAATAAGACACGAAATTTTACAGTGTTATTGCATTCTAATTTTGTTTATTATTATCTACTATAAATAGTTCATCTTCTTGGTAATGCCCATCTATTGCTCTAGGTACTTTACTCAAAAAAAAAAAAAAAAAAAAAAAGAACTCAAATAAGTACTGTATGCAAGTTGGAATTTTTATAATATGATTCAGATGATATCAATTAAATTTTCAATCTAATCACTAATATTTTACTTAATAATAAAAATGCTTATATTTTGTTATTAAATTTATTTAGTTTTATTTATATATTTAATCTTCGTTGTAGGTCAAAAGATATCGATTAATAAGAATGAGCATACACGGTCCGTATTGTTGCGACCAATATGTGCAATAAAGTTGAAGCCTATAGACAGTTTTGTTCACGATAAAAATAACTAAAAGGTAAAGAAAACCCCTCACTTCTCTCTTTCACTCACTTCCACTGTATACATATATATTTTAATTCTACTCGTTCACTCATCGATTGACCATTATTTCACTATACTGCTTCAAGAGGCTCAACGAAATGTGATGGACAAAAGTATATAAAAAAATATACAAACATACGTAAAAAAATTATATTAAACTCCTACATGGCCTTTTTTTTTTAATTGATAAAATGTTTTCTTGTGAGGTATTAATGATGAATTATTAACAAAAAAATACTCCATCCTTTTCATGTACTTTTTTTGAATATTTCATTGAGTAATACAGTCTGATGTTTAATTAAAAAAAAAAAAAACTTAGTAAGTTTTACTATCCAACATTGTTTTTTGGTATATTTTATTCATCAGAAAACTCTGTATTTTTTTGCTTTTTATATCTTGTATTAATTTCTCAGTATGTATAGAAGTAGTGATGATGAGTTTAAATAAAAAAAGTTAATATTTCCAATAGATATTTTTTTTGTGCTGTAACGTCACAATTATTTTATATACTATTTTTAAAAAGCAACATTATTATAATTATTAATTTCTAATGTGAAGATTGATCCGTTCTCAATTCACTATTGGACGAAGATTGAATATTCTTGATAACAATGAATGTTGTTACCAACCAACTCAGCAGTAATAGTGTAATTCATAAATGTATATTGAAATGATAAACTAAAAGTGTGTTACCAAATCAATTATTCTAAAATGAGTTAAAAGTAACTACAATGATATAACACACTTTAGTGAGTTGAAATCATTAATACCAATTCACATTGATACAGTAATTATTTTTTGCAATAGGTAACTCTATGATAGTAATAAAGTAGTAATGATGAAGTATCAATGAAGTAGTATTGAATTGTTATTAAATATTTCAATAACATTATTTTATATCTTAGGAAAACGTGATCAGGCCCATAGATGTCCATACTGTATTGCTATTCAGGACGCTGACCAAATTTTTGATCAGTTATGCACCAATCTTGCTTCCTGCAAGAGTTGTTATTTATACTAACTAAATAAAAAATCAATATCTTCATAATCTATTTGTTAAATCGAATTTCTACTTCATTTATTATTAGCGCAATGTTTTAGGTATAATTATCACTGTTTTTGAGTGATCTATAACTTTATTATTATTATTATTATTATTATTATTATTATTATTATTATTATTATTATTATTATCATTATCATTTGATGTTACAATTCAATGATAAACAACTCATCATCACTGGACATACTGATCTCCATAATATATGAACAATTGTCATTACAATTTTTTATTTTATTATTTTTTGCTTTTATTATTTTATTATTATTTTTTTTTATTATTAAATGCACAATAATTATTACAGCTGGATATTATTGGAAAGTTAACTTGTTCATCAAATATTGAGATTGAACCAAAGCCCAAATAATTTTCTTCAACAAGACTAAATGATAATAAACAAATCTTCTACTTGTGAATAAATAAAAAGAAATATATTTATATTTAAGACTTTTAATCATCATATTTAATATTCTCATCATCCATTAGTGTGAAATAACGTCTTGTAAGCAACGAAGAAATTGACGAGTGTGGTCGTCATGTTAGTGAATAATGTAAGCCATGAGTTGGGCATACGATACAGCAGACTAGGCGTGATGTGAATGAATGACGATTTCGTAAGAAGTAGCAGGGAACGAAATAAAAGGAGATGGATCGACATGAAAAGCCATGACTTATACTAAATAACAGCAAAATACGATTTTTAAAGGTGAACGTGATCCTGGTGATAAAGACTAACGGAAACGGAAACTAATACTGATGCTATTTAAATATTTTGCACGTTATTTATTATTAAATAACCCTGTGCTAAAATGATCATGTTAATATTATATTACCTTGGAAAATATTTTTATAAATAGTCAGCTAATAGAATATCATCAGAGTTTTTTTTTACATTTAATATTTTCTCTCTTTTTTTTATGTCAATCACGTTCTTTATATGCTTGTATTTTATTCGAGGGTCATTGAACACTGCTATTATGAATGATTCGATGAATAAAGTAAGGTTCTTTCTTTTTTTCCTCATTCATTTTTATACCTTTTCAAAGTTTAAATGCATTTTTCAAATGATTCCATTGATTTAAAGTGTATGAAAAAAATTCTATCAAAATTCTTCGATGATGTTTGTTCACTATTTGATCACAATAAGAAAATTCATTCAAATTATTCCAATAAATGTCTTATTGTACTTTGAACTTTTATATAACACTTGAAATAAACAATTAATATTGGAGAAATATATAAATGTGACGTAAAATATAAGTGAAGAGAATTATTAACTATGAAGTAAATTCTGTAGGATAGAGACAAGACTTTTTTTTCTTCATTTATTCGTTGGCTCTTTTCTTTTACTCCTGGCTGTAAATCCTTTAAGAGTTCACGTGGATGAGCCGGCTTAGTTATGCTTAACCTACGTGAAGTTTCCAGTGCTCCCGGGCTTGAACGAGAAACTCCGGGGCTTCACTTTAGTTCTCCATTGAAAGGTGCGAAAGGAAAGGAGAGTTAATATACTCACTCAATATATTACTATAGAAAATCCAAACTAGATCATCCCTCTTTTCTCTCTCATAACTCCCTTTTTCAAATTCATCCTCTGTAAATTTTAGTGTCTTACATTAAAACATTAAAATCATTTTAATATGACGTCATCCATTTGATTAATATTGTCTCGATTTTAAAACGGTTTTCAGTGTTTTCAAAAGTGACTACAATATTAATCAAATAGGTGACATTATATTAAAACAATTTTAATGTTTTAGAATAAGACACGAAAATTTACAGTATTGTTACATACATAAAGCACACAAAACTATATCCATATTAATCTACTGATCATTTATCAAATTCATTTCTTAATATTAATACAATTAAAATAAATATAATAAAAAAACCAGCAATAAATTTTATAATTAATTAAAAAAAAAAAAATTGAAATAAATAAAGAATAAAATACACTAAAAATAATATAAATAATAGAAATTAATAATTAAACTAGAACACTGTAAATCCAAGTGTGTTATTTTTATATTAATAGAAGAAATTCGTTATAGTAAAGGAGGTTTATTAACTGTTAAAAAATATTTTGTAACAGTTAAAAAACCATAGCTTTACTATTAAGGAATATAATCTAACCAATACAATCCATACTTTGTTGTGGATTATATGATTTTGAACCAAGAGAAAATATACAATGAAATGATGGCGAATTAATTAAAAATTTAATCGAATAAATTAATCTGATTGAGTTATGTTGTTCATATATTAGAGGAACCAACAAAAAAGTAATCTCTCCCTTAAATTAATTTTTCATTATTATCAATTTTTTTTTTATTACTGAAAAAATTTTTTTTATTAGTTAGATTTTCTATTAAATTGATGAAAAACATTTTATCATCATTTCATTCATGTTCTAATTGATTTAAAGCGTAGTGAAGTGAAATATTTTTTAGAGTACTTCAATTATCATACGATTATTCTTTCTACCAATTTTCCAAACTATGCTCAAATTAGAAATTTACTTTTTTTCATTTTAAATCATAGTGTTTTATTTAAATACATTAAAGTGTTTTAATATAATGCCATCTATTTAATGATCATTATAGTCACTTCCAAATGCATTAAAGGTAACTACAATATTAATCAAATATGTAACATCATATCTAAGCACTTTTAGGGCAATCTAAACCAACCATGGTCCAATGTTGGACCATAAATGAGCAAATATTGCTAATGAAATTGGAAATTTAAAATGAATATTAGATTAAGATCTTCATCAGGATTTTAAGACAAAGGAAACAAAGATTATGAAGCCACTTGGTTTATTTAAATACATTTTTTTGTCCCTTTTTATTTTTGATTATTACATAAATCTTATAACATTAGCTAGATTATAGCCAAAATGATTATTTATAGAACAGATTGATATATAGAGACTCATTTAAACTAGATAGCACAGATACACTAAAAATAAACACCAGTATTTTTTTCAAAGCTAAAATTATCTTAAAAAATTTTACTTCGCATTATAATTCAAACTGGAATATTAACAATGACTCAAACAGTTTACCACAAAAGAAGTTACGTGAAATATGTAATTATTGTACAATTGAATGTACACATTGAATAACGTGAATTATTTTGTTTAATAAGAGTAAACGAGAAATATGAGATTAAAGGGAGTAAGAGTGAGATGGATACATTGTTGAAATTCTCTCTGGTGTTCGATAAATGACCAATCACTACTAGTAAATACGTGAACATGGCCAAGTGCCGATAAATCCCGGGTTCAATATGTGAATGCAAGTATGAGATAAAATAAAATTCAATTGACACTGGTAAAAGACATAACAGACTAAACGTGATTGTTAATCAATTGTTGCAATATTCTTTGATTTTATTTAAATATTTTATCTACTATTATTTGTCGACGAGATAATATTTTTTTACGTTTAATTTATTGTCAAGGTGTTGGAATAAATAAATTTTTATTTTTAATTAAATAAATAAACTTCTAGTCATGGCAAGAAATAAGTAAAATAGTGAAAGTAATAAAAAAAATAAGGAAAAATAAATAGTATTTTTTCTGAACGAAATATTCTTGGAGAATTCTTTACAAGGACTTGACCAAGTGGTTGGTATCCCCATGAAAACATAAGACAACCAAAGCCAATGGCCTTTAGAAAAGAAGTAAAAGGAAACTAATTAAATACGACGAGTTTTCTCTGATTTTTCTTCTTGTTTATTTTTTGCTTGGCTCGACGTCTCAAGCAGCCAACTATACTATTGTATTCTTAATTAGTTGTCTTGAATTATCAAATCAGCATTTTTTGGATTTAATCAATAATAAAATCTTCATTAATTAATGACAATTAAAAATCAGTATCACAACTATGATAATCATTAGCTATTCTATGATTAATAATATTCAAGGTATCTAAAAACCTCATCAAGGCTGAAGTTATTGATTATTCTTTTACTGCATGTATTCATGATTGAGATAAAAATAATATTTAATAAATAAAGTTAATGGTATTCCTAACAAAATAATCCAGGGCTTTTGTATGCTTCTAGAGTTTTCTATGTTAAAAATAATTTCCACACTAAAAGAAAGATTTAATTTATTAATAAAAAATAAAATATTCTATTGAATTTTTACAATAAATTTTTAATTGCTTTGATGTTATTATAAGTCTTTGGGCTATGGTTGGTTAATACTCGCCCAGTGTTAAGCTAAAAATGGCCACTAGGCTTTTCTTTATAGAGAAAATATTCATTGTGGAATTAATAAATTATTTATGAAGTCAATTTAATATTTAATTGCAACAATTTGATGAAATATTTATCAATGTTGATTGTTTTACAAATAAGGTAGAGAACAGTTCCTGTTTTTTATAGTAATCTATCCTAGTTTATCTTCAATAAAAAAATGATTAATACAAATCAAATTTTTTAATGTGTTATTTTAGAGTAAAAATAAATAATAAATTTTTAACAAAGAAATATTAAAAGCTTTTGAGTGCTATAAGAGCTAATCAAGTAAAGGTATCAACTCCAATTGATCAATAAAATTCCAAACCAAAGTTGGATTTCGATTTTCCTTGCAGAATGGCATGACTGGCCACTTCTAAGTCAACATTGGACCATGGTTGATTAAGACTGATCACCAACGTTAAACCAAAGATGACCAGTCGTGCTTTCCTACTAGAATATTCGAATTATGTTATTATAAAATATCTACAGTATTAGCTAGAACTTTGGTTAATAAAATCAAAACAACATCTCAATATTAGTCTGATGGGTTGGATGTATGGGAAAAATGTTTTGCTAATGTTTTATCATCTAGGATTAAGGAATAATATCTGTCGATATGAAGGCCAAGATTGAAAGAGTATGAAGAGTTATATCAAGGGAATAGTATAAGCTTTGAAACCCAAAGGATCATGTTAAAGGAGATAAAAAAGAATCTTGATAAAAAATGAGGTTCTTCGTGAAACTCCAATTGCTCTCTAGAGTGTCTACTGAGCTATGCTTTCAACGATGTGTCCATCTTCTAAGTCAAACAACCATCTTGATAATACTCTAACGCGAAAGGATGATCTCAAGATGTCTAGTATCCCCATCTTTTCTATTGTACAAAAAATGTTTTATCAAACTTCCTAATCTTTATTTCTTCATACTTTATTTTTTATCCTTATTATCATCTATTTTTATTTAACTTCTTTCCAATAACTTTATATCCAAAATATGATCTTTTCTTTTTTTTATAATAAAATAAATTTATTTATTAATAAATCATGAATATAAATGAGAAAAAAAATTTCTTTTCATTTTGTTTTATTAAAGTTAGAAAAAGCTCAAGAATAATTGTAGATGAGTTAAAATGCTTACGCTGCGTCTGTCGTTTCATACATTATTTATTAGGGAAGTCTGAACTTATCTACTATCTTTGTTTTTTTTTTATTAATTTCATGCTTGGTCCATAGTAATTCTTTCATCTATTTTCATTTTTATCTCTTTAAAATATTCATTTCTTTTTATTTAGAAAATTTTTATTGTCACCTCCACCATTATAATGATACTTTTTTCTATAATTTATATTTATTAATATATTAACAACTTTTTTTTGCAATTGATCGTTAATTTTGATAAATCATAATAAATTCTAAGCCAATAGAACATAAACAAATTCATCAAAGCCCCCATTTTCAAGACACTAATGATTACGACCAAATAAATAGTCATTTCATCTCATTTGTTTCAATGAATGTATCCCGTCTGCTTGTCATTTAATAATAATTCTTATCTCAGTCATTGATAGAACGGTAATACCCTTGAGGATTTATATTGAATCATTCAAAATTTAATTTCAATCACTTGCTAAATGCTTTATAGTTGTCATTCATATTTTATTCTATTCTTACTACTTCACTTCAATCATCATAACAAATGAATTTTGATATAATTATTTTATCATAAAATAGGAGTACACACTTTTAAATCTTTCATTTTAAATAATCCATTTTGTTTTATGAATTATTCAAACTTTAGTCTTCAATGATAATAATTTGTAAATGATCTATTGAAGTAATCTAATGTCATAGCTAAAATAGTCTGATGATAATATAAAAGTTGTGCAACATCTGAGCATACAATTCATCAAGATTTTACGTGTACTTAAGTGACCTTGCAATTCTCATCGTCACGAGCATAATCCTAAGTGCCCAATCACGGTAATACCTCTTCTAGAGCACTGACGTCACGTCGGGTCTAATTCTCGTAATTTTCTCCATCGATCAAAGTCGTACGAGTGTTACAAATTGCATCTGCACATCCTTTAGTATTAGTTACACGTGAATATAAAATTTAAGAATTTATTATCCCTTTAAATTTTATTAATTTCTTATCAAAATAATTAATTCATTTATTTAAATATAAATATTTTGAATAAATTAATATATACTTAAAGTATTTAATAATAGCATTTCAATAAAAAAATTGTAAATCTATAAACTGTAGCAATGTAAATATAGGGTGCATATATATTTAAGTTGGATTAAGTTACAGAGAATGAAAGAGACAAAAATAAAGTACGACAGTGGAGATATTCTCTCTTCCGGAAACGGAGTGCAAACATTAGGCGACAGGAAACGCGTGTGCTGCGACGAATGTATATATATTCACTTTGTGATTCATTGACACAACCAACACCAGTCTCATATTTTCCCTTTACCTATTCTCGACAATGCATCTGACACTTTAATAATAATAATAATAATAATAATAAAAAAAACCATCTTGCATATTTTTATGATGCTAATAAATCATGCAATACTCAACATATTTCTTATTACACTACCATTCCAAGATTTTTAGAGTATATTAAAATAACTTGTATGAATTATGATCAATATTAAATTTCCATAAATAAATCACAGAATTCAACACACCTTGAAGTGGCTAAGAAATGCAGTAGATTGTACATGGAGTTTTAATGTACTTATATTACTTTTTTTTTATACATAAGCATTAAAAAATGATTAGGAAATTTTTTTATATTAAATAAAATTTTTTTATTATTAGTAATATCAGGTTTATTGTAAAAACAATATTTATTGTTAATTAATAAATTATTGGGTAAATTAAATAAAACATTTCTCTTTAATATAAACGAATTATTATTATTATTTTTCCAAGTAAATGCAATAGTAATGATATTTACAACTTAATAGTTCCTTTGTTCATCTGCTCAATTTTTCACTAAAAATGAATAGAAATTTGTTGGAAAGCAATTTGCAAGGGAATACATAATTATACACCAAAAAATACTGTAATAATTTTGTAAACACTGTTAAATTACTGACATGTTTAATCACCGGTAAATAAAAACAAGGGGTTACTCATCATAGGAAAAGGTGGATTACTCATTGTGTCAGTACATAACAATGTGTATTATTTTAATACACAGAGATTTGCAGTGCACATTCAATTATTTTTATATATTCTTTATATAAATATTAGTTAAGAATTAAAAAAAAATTGTAGTATACTTTATTTTTTATCACTAATACTTTTCGTAAGCTCTGTTTTATCATATGAATCATAGTCAGATTATTTTTTCTATGAAATGAATGTGATCTCATATTCTCAATGAAACTTAAATAAAATAAAGATTAGTTTCACGATATGATTTAACTAGTCTGCTTGAAATCTACTCAATGAAAGATACTTTGAATAAAATTCACCATAGTGTGAAGTAAAAGTCAAAAAATTTTTTCTTTCTCTATTTTTATTTTTTTTAAAATGATTTTAAAAAATAAAAGAGAGTCTCAATTTGACTTTTACAGTATATTGCCACTATTTGTTTTTCTAAATGAAAAAAGACACTTTCAAATTGGTTCTATTCAAATTTCATCGATTATTTTTTTTAAACTCAATTTTTTTTTTTTTTTTTATCAAATGTGTTTTAAAAACATCACAAATTTGATCATTTTCTTTTAAATTGAAGTACTTTCGGTAGAAACAACACGAAGCTAAATGAATACTTTAAATTTACTTTTGTCCATCTATGGTTTGAAAAAAAATCTTTCTATTGATTCTTCTAAACTAATTTTTTTTATAGTTTATTAAATTGAAGTAAAAATCTTGAACATAATTTTGTTTCTAGATAAATCTAGTTTAGAGAATAAAATAAAAGTGTTAAAACTTGAGATCCAGTTTATGATGATAGAAGGGAGGAGGAGGGAGAGCTAGGGTTATCCACCTTAGGATGATATTCAGCTAAATTTACTAGGTTTGAGTTATGGAGTAGAGTCTTTGTAGCTCTCTAAAATCCCACGTGCCTCGATTTGAGGTGGGTCACCTGCCTCGGACGTAATTGCATTGGATGCAACCCACACCTGGATACAACCCACGCTTCGAAAGCTTCTCTTTCACCAGTAATAATATGAAACTGGGATTAAAGAGAAGAGAGAAAGGATTGAAAAAGGAGGGATTGCATTGGCTCAACATGCAGATGAAATGAGTACAATAAAGCAAATAGATAAAATCTACAGGCTTTGCAGCATGAGTTGTTTACATAATTGAGATAATAACCCATAAGTTTTGATGTTTTCATATTTGAAAAATTTTTCGTATTTGCACTAAAGCTTTAAATAAAGTTTTATTTCAATAGATCTAAAATAATACTATTTATTTATTTTAATATGGACGAAAATTCATTATCATTAGATGTTTTTATTTATTTAAATGGGGTTTTAAATCGATCAACATATCAACTAGTCACTCTTAAACTTGTATTTTAGTTACAACAACGTCATAGAAGACCGGTTCTCAAGTGTATATGTGTACTACTGATCCGACAAATCGGCGCCATAACTTGATGTTGTCAGACGACACAGGAATGAGATGAAACAATATTTATATCTATCTGCCTTCAATTGGTTCAAAAGAATTTATAAAATTCTCTTGGAATTTTTATCTATTTAATTTTTGTTTAATAATAGTTAACACGTTGATTGTCATCAATTATTTTTCATTTCATTCTTGTCATCTTTTTTAAAAATATAATAATGTATTTGCTACTCTTTATATTTATCTAAATGGCTCTAAAAAAATAAAATAATAAATAATTTAAAAATTAATAAATTTATAATCATTAAAATTCATGACTAATAAATGCAGAATTGAAAGAATGAACAGACAAATAGCAAATTAAAAGTCATTATAAAAGAGCGATTCATAAAAGAGAATTTTTGATGGTATTAAATGGTTGCAAGTAATTGAGTTGCGGTGATTTGACTGATTAACCGACAATGAGAACGAGTAGAAAAGCCTGGAAGATAGTCAATGAGGGATTTGAAGCTTCCTCTGCACCTCTATCATTGTACAACCCTTTATTCTGTTTCTGTACAGTCGATGTATTCTATTCACGTTCGCCTGCGGATACAAAATGCTCAAGAGATGAGGTTCCAGGCTCCGTTGTTGAAGACTCAAACTAGGTGTCTATACAGAGAGAGAATAGAGAGAAAGAGAGAGAGAGAGAGAGAGAGTAGAAAGCATTCACCCTTGTAACCCGGAAGCGTCCATGAAGCGACACAATTGCTCCTGCACGGACGACCTCAACGATTTTCTTTGCTTCTCATGGAATACTAAATCTTTTTTCGATTTATAAACGGAATTCAATTTTTTCTATTGTTTTACTTACATGCTTTCGATAATACTATTTAATAACTACTTGCATATTTTTTATTAAAATATTTTCAAGATTTAAACAGGCCTGCAAATATATTAACACTTGAGATAGAAGGGTGAGGAAACTAGTCAGTCTGCTATTTCCATACCAATTTCTATTCTATTTCCGTTGACGTGGCAATGGCGTTCAATTATAGACTGCAATATTGAACCAGTCACGTTTTACCAATAACTGCACCAAAACTTTGATATACATCTTTTATTCTTTTTTTTCGTTATATTCACCTGTTTCTATTTTATACATATTTTCACTTTAATTGTTGTGTTTTTTTTTGCTACATTCAATTTTTTCATGTATCATAAAATGTTTGTAAGTTTAATTTCTTTGAATAAAGTTATTTATTTATCACCTTATTCTTCATCTCTATTCGATCATTTCATTAAACTTAAAGTGTGTTAAAATATTGTAAAACACCTTGACTATGTTCAATGTTAAATTGTTATACACAAATTATAGAGCTTTGGAGTCATTTTAAACACACTTTAGAGTGTATTAAAAACTACATATGCATGTTTAGTGTAATACACTTTTGATTTGTAAGGCATAAACATAATAATCCGCAATAAAACATTAATTATAATAATTAAAAATATTTTTTAACGGTCTCTAAATTCTTTTAACCGTCACAAAAAATTTTTATGAACGCAAACTCGTCATAATCTAAAATATTTATTTACTTATAATTAACAAAGTTTTTAATGAATAATTGTTAAATAAATAAAATAAGTTAAATTAAAAGAGTGAAGTGATCTTAAAGATAAATAGTTTTACCTAACGGAATTTGAAGTTGTATCTTTTTTTTTTTTACTTCTTTTATAAGACTGTTATGTACCCTTTTAGTGTGGAGAAACCTTCTGGTGAGACCTTATACCATCTCTGGAGATGCCGATGAACGGGACCTTTGTTTATGTATAGTCTGAGCTTGTCTTAACTCATTAAATATCCGACAGTCATCAACTTATTTGCGGAAAGTCTGTCCATTAAACCTTTGTATTATCTTCACATCACTACACTTCTACACTAATTGTAAATTATTTTCAACTCCAACACTTAATATTTTTTAATGAATAACATTTGAAAAATTTTCAAATGTTAATAAATTTTCTAACAAACTGAATTAATAACTATTCAATTGGCCTTTAGTAATTTAATCAAGGCGTTATGTACAAATTCCAAGCAGCTTCCGGTCATATTTAACAGTATAGTGGCATAACTCTCGCGGTTCGCCCACTCGACAGGACCGTTACCAAGGCATTTCATTCGGTCTATGGACTTCTCTGAAATTTAACCCGATATTATTCTAGAATGTTATATTTTTATTAAAAATTGAAATTTAAAAAAAATTATTTAAATAAAAAAATTATTCCTTTTATTTTATACATATACTTCAAAGGCTGACAATGAATCATTAAGCGACTCGTAAGTACATTATTTCAAATACAATGTTATCAGAGATGAACAAAAGGTGACATTAGGAATACCTGAGATTTTGAAAGGCTCTTATCAAAAATGTATCACCCAAAAACATTAGATCCTGACTAAATAAACTTGTAAGGTATGAATAAATTTGTACTTTTATTCAATGTTGTGTAGATACAAATTAGCTAATGATTCTTTTAATTTTCATTTTAAATAAAATATTTTTATTCAAAACAAATATTAAGAGACTCAGGAAATATGGAGATACTAAGAACTTGTGTTCACGTCAATGTTCTTCATTGTCATTAACATAAAAAAAAATTATTTAAACAGAATAGAAAATTGATAAAAAAAATTTTTTTTATCAAGTATCCTATTTTACCCCAGGTATCTCCCTAATAATAATATCAATAATAAGTGTACAGTCCTGATAATATTCAGACATATCCAGGTATTTTTTTGCTTTGTTAAAAATAATTTTTAATGTAGAAAAAATAATGTTTTATTTGTAGTAATAAAGAAATATGAAAGAAATTTAGGTCTACTATTTAAAATATTTGATTAAGAAGTGATAAAGGCTTAATTATGTTACTAATTATTGAAAACATTGTTGAAAAAATATCTTTATATCTAAATAGATTTCTCAAGTTATCTTCCATATAATTATCATGATATATATTAAAATGTAATAAAGATACTTCAATTTAAATATGTATAATTAATTTGATAAGATATTGATTTTCCTAATTGCTCTAATTGCTAGCAATATCGCTCTCGAAGTTACGTCTGATGGATTAGTTTCAATAATTCTCCAAGCAATTAAAGCGATACTTAATAATAACGAAGGATAATAGTTTTAATAAGTTTATTATGAGAATTTTATTCCAAAATCACGAATTAGAATGTTATGAACAATTATGTTATTAAAAATTCTATGAAAATTTTGGCAAAAAACTTTAGTATAACATATAAAATTACAAAATTGACGAGAATAGAAAAATTACCGTAATTTATATCTTTTCTATCTGTTAAATTATTATTTAAGTTCATTATATCCAGATAAATTGCACAGTTATTTCAAATCTAAACGTTTAAATTAAATTTCTTCGAGAAATTATTGATATACGAAGAGGCTTAATTGTCATAATTATTAGTAAAATCTTGAAGATAAGAATTTTAAAAAAAATTTGTCGCTTGTAAGACAAGAAAGATAGATGAGGAAATTTTTTTTTTGCCTTTTCAAAGTTCTCAGTCTCTAGCTGAGCTGAAGCCTTGAAAAAAGTGAAAAGTAATACAGGTATTTTCTGAGTAGCATCTTGTATAATTTGCGAATTTTGTTACAAAAAAAAAAAAAAAAAAAAACATTACGATGAATATTAAATCTATTTAACATTTCTTTTTTTTTCTAAATGTCACTTTTTATAATTTTTGTGTTGTTGTTATCCTTCAGTTTGTTAATTTATTATTCAAGGAACAAGGAAACTTTATTTATAGATTTTTCCCTATTGATTAAAAATTTGGTAAAAAATAGTAATAAATGAATAATTTAAATGCTTTTCTTCAATTAAAAATAAAATAAATAATTCCATTATCATGTTTGTTTGGGGGTTTCTGAGCTCTAATAGAGAGAAGTAAATTTATTATTATCAGTCGAATATATGAGAAAATATTCTCCAACCTTTTTAACCAAATTTAGAAAATATTGCCACTATTAATCCAATAACGTTAAAAATATTTATATAGCGATATTCATTGAATCAAAAAAAAAAAAATATACTTCGGAACTTGAATTCCACAGATGAAAATCAGTCCATGAAAAGACATAAATATATGTATACACATTAAAAAAAAAAATGATGAGCCAACATTGGATTAAATTTCTGAGAATAATAAAGATGAAGTAAGACATAAAATAAATCACTATATGATTAAACTCAAAGGAAAATACCCAATTCCTCGACCTTTTGGCCCCATTTTACTACTTTATCAAGTTTTATTTAAATTTATGAATAAACTCGTGAAATTTATATAGCTATAATTTCTACTCAAACTCTTTTTTGAATTCCAATTTTCCTCAACACTAAATTATACGACACCAAAAGATACAAAAATAATTATAGTTTATTTTTGAAACTTACGAATAAAAATGAAACTATTTCCTAAACATTAACATAATGATTGTGATAAAATATTTATTATTATAATTTGATAATTGTCAATTTCATTAATTGATCACTTTAACGAGTATCCAAAGTTATGTCTCTATGAACTTTAACAAGTGTAAAACAATGAATGAATATATTTATTTCTTTCTGTAGAGTGACAGCGAAAAAAATCATTATAAAACTGCATTATATTAAATTACATTACAGTATCGAAATTATGAAATCAGAGTAAGTTTAATAACATATTTAAACATTCTTTGAAACAAATTTATTGATTTAAAAAAAAATCGATTTATTGTTAATTTAGTTCCATCAATAGTTCAAAAAGTGTCCTTCAAATCTTCAGTTTTATTGAATTTATTTTTTCCTAACCTCAATGACGTGTATGTAAGCTTTTCAAGAAAATAAATGCGCATCAATTATTCATCAAGATATGCGCAATAATTGATTTCACGTGTTTTGATCATTGTGCTTTTGCTACATTCTGTAAACTGATTCTGTAAAAAAATTGTGCTATTAACAAACTACAACAAATTTTACACACCTTAGAGTGTGTAAGAAATAGCTACCAAAAAGCTGTAATTTATTTTACACACTCTAGTGTATTATTTATTAATATTTTTTCATGTGAAGCATGCAATTATATTCTATTAGCCAGCTACAATATATTCATTCTGTATAAACATGAAAAAAACATAGAAAGTTATACACGAATAATTGAATGCTAAAACTAATATCGACTTCTACTCATCTGTTCAATTATTTCTATTGCTCCATTAATGATACTCGAGTTAACATATATGTATTCGTGTATAGAGAAAATCAAGAGACGATGCTTGAGTTTAATATTCCAAACCATAATATTTTTATTACCACACCTGTCATTGTTATTTCTCCAATATTTTAAATAATTCAGTGATTATACAACTTTTAACTTTTAATTAACCAATCAAAAGTGTCGACAGAATATGTTATAATTGACGTAATTAATAAGACTTTGATGAGCACAATTTAAATAATTGAAAGTATGTAAAAGTTACTATTAATTAACAGATCAATTTGCATATGCATTAATATTCTAATAACTATTATAAATGTATACATACATACAGTCATAATTAATTTAATGAATGAAAGTAATAAAAAAGTTATTGTAATATGTAATTTTCATTTAGATATATAGATAATCAAAGTATCCGTACCCTTTAGGTATCAAATATTTTACTTTTATCAATTATTGACTAAATAATGTGAGCCTAACTTTTTTATAAAATGACAAAACAAATGTGTGTATGACTTGATTCATTTAAACATTTATTGTAAGTTGAGTGATTGAGTAATAGTAAAAAAATTTCCAACAATTACTCTGATATATATATATATGACCTTAAAGAATTGTTAAAAATGATGTATAAAATAAATTGGTAATTGTAAACATTTTTATTTATTATGGTGAACTAATGTTAATGGGCAGATACTGTAGCAAATTCTTGTTAGCCCTTAAGTATATTTATCTCTTTTATTCAACATTTTCTTGCTTCCCCCGATCTTTTTCAAAACTTTCTTGTCTTTCTATTCTCTTTTCGACAGTCTCGTATACACACAAGGTCTTCGATTATTTTTACGATTGACAAGCCGCCGACATTCCGTCGCTTTGTCGAATATTTTTTTGTTCTTTTTGTTAGAAAATCAGAACTAGCATCTTATGACTCCGTTTCAGTTCAAGTTAAAAGAAAACAACAAATATGTATCTATTGTGTAAATTAAAAAGATTCAATTTTCATGAAGAAAATGAGAGTATTAAATACCACCAGTTACAACTCCAAATACGAGTTTACTTAGTGCATTTTTTTTTTGATTTTCAGAATTCATTTGTTTTTTAATTTCAAAGAATTTTGATTATACAAAAGATAACATAAATTTCTCTCAGCATCTCAGTAGACTTTTTAACGGGTCAACGTTGGGAAATACTAGACTTTTTTTCTTTTTTTATGTAGGCTGCACTCACCTCATTTACGACAGCAGCATCAGCTCCGACAGCGACGACGAAAGCGCACGCAACAATCCAATATATCCTTGGCTGCATTTTTAAAAAAAATTCTATTGTGTCCTCACAGGGCTCTTGTAAGAGCCCAGCCTGTATTCACTTTTATTTTTAATAAATAAAAATGTTAAAACCAACGAATAACGTCGGGTATTACACACCAAAAAAACTCCCAACAGAGCAACAATTCGAACACACCACACTGATCGATGAATCAAGAGACACTGATGGCGCATCAGTCGACAATCTCATTTCTGAAGCAAAATCCGCCATATTGGGAACGGCTGTGCCATCTTGAGAAATGTTACGGCCATCTTTAAGAATTTTATTCGCCATACTGTACTTTTGAAGCGCGTTTATTTAAATTATTATTATTTTTTTTTTATTTTCTACAAGAAATGTTTTTTTTTTTAACTTTATCTTGTCAATAATATTAAATATTATTCAACAGAAAATTATCATACACTAGACTTGGGATTGTCTTTAAGTTCTTCAAGTAGTTTTAAATTGTCTCTGATATCTTTTTCATATTCAATTATTTTTTTCTGCATAGATTTTATATTAATTCGTAACTTTTCGACTTCCTCTTCAATTTTATGCTTCAATAATTTACGTAATTCTTTATTCTGGGAAATTTTGATAATTATTGTTTATAAACTTAAAAATGAAAAATTTATCGATTATTTCTTACTTGCTTATAAAAATATTCACTTTCACATGCGATATCTTTCGTAAAAAATATCTCTGGACTAGATTTTTTCTCATTACAAAATAACCTGCATCTAAAATAAATATCCAATCTCTCTAGGAGTAGTATTAAAAAAAAATTCTATACAAATATTTATTTTTACCTATTTTTTGGTAGTAAAAAAATCTTCAGTCGCTGTAACATAATTAAGATATACTATCTAAAGCTATTTATTCGACATTCGAAAAAAAATATTTTGATTAATACTTTCTATAAATAAATAATGACAGCAATTAAATATAAAAAAACAGATGATAGTGTATTTTAAATAGTATCGAATTAAAGATATTCAACTATTAAATAGTGAATTTATTATTACTACATTTTAACATGATCGATACTGTTGTTATTTCAGTATTTTATTAATACATAAAACTAAAGACGTAGTAGAAAAAAAAACATAATTAAAACACTCTGTGAAAATATTTCATTTCAAGATTAAGGTTTGATTAATCATAAACGATAAATAAAAAATCTACTCTTTCTCCATATCATTAATTCTCTTCTTATGGCGATTTATAGCCTCCTGATGACGTTTAATTTGCTCTTCATGGAATGATATTTCATCGTGAAGACCATCACGTAGTTTATTTAATTGTTCTTTTTGCTGGTAATGAAGAATTTATGAATAAATATAATTGTGAGGTTATAAAACAAAGTAAATATAAACTAATGAAATGAATATTTACCAAATTATAAAAATATTGATCTTCATGAGCAGCTTCCATTTTTCCAAAAGAACCTCCAGCTTCACGAATAGCACCACCACCACCACCTCCTTTTCCTGCTCCGGATCCGCGTTCACCAGTCATTTTTACTTGGCTAAAAAATTATTACAATTTTTTTATTTATATTGCGATCAAATATCTCAAGCCACATCAATGGACATATTACATAAGTCTTTGAAACTTTCTCAAATTTTTACGAATTTTACTCTGGTGTTCGAATTGACTGTCAAATAAAGACAATATTGTTCAACAGCTGTATTAGATTCGATCTCTTATTTGTCGTTGATTGGTTGTTCAATTAAAATACAACTCAGTTGATTGTGGAGTAAAAATAAATACAAATGAGCCGGCTCTTTCGTTCTCTTTAGATAACACGAGGTTCAATCGGACTCGTGTTAATCAGATTCAATATAATTTATACGATAAAAGTGTAACATGTATGATATTTTACCTTAAAGAAGCCATTCTTCTAATGCCAATTAATGATGCACGTTGCATTTTTATTTAAAAAATTTTAATCCTGTAAGAAAAGTTTGATACTGTTCGTATTATATAGTTATATCTTCTGAAAATTATATTTGGAGAAGAATTTCGCAAGAATACGGAATTACGACGTTTAACAGGGCTCACGAACGATCCTGTTCATTATCGAGCAAACTATTTAGCCAATGGTTTCGTTGGCAAAAAATTGATTTCATTTATTACCAAGAGAGTCACAGATACTTTATGAACATATGGCAAAGTAGAAATTATTGTTCTAACCATCAAAACACATCTATAGTCGAACTAAGAAGAGAAGTCCGCATGTGCTTTTGTACGCTTGCGCAATACTGAGAAATATGGTAGAAAGGGTGAAAAATAAGTGATGGGGAGCCCGAAAGCATTGAAGCAACTGAGTAACTCTTCTTTCAGTTCGACTATATTGCAACTGTAATCGTTTTGGAAGCTAAAATCAAGAATTATTTATTGTTTACATGTTATAAGTTATAAATATACTAAGTAATATTATTTTATAATAAATAAATAAACATATTTTATACAAGAGCTAACTCGAAAACCACATTTAAACTCCAAAAGCATAGACATGAATTTTAATTCATTCAATTTCAATTTCTAACCTCCTTTAACCACCAATAGCTAAGAAGACTTTAATAAATTAATTGAATTAATTTATTTTTAATTTCTATTTTTTAGTATTAGACAAAATGAGTAAATATAGGAGAAAAGATTCTTCAAATGAAGACAGTGATAGTGAAGAAGAACGACGAGAAAAAGATATTAAGGAACGAGATGAATTTGCGAGTCGTTTAAAAGCTAAGGATGAATCGAAAACTAGAAAAATTGCTATGCCTGCGGGCTCAGGAGCAGGTAATTATTTTATAATTCAGTTTATTAGAATACAAATCATTGATTAACATGTTCTAATCTAGTTGAGGCAGCAAAACGTTTGAAGTTAATGGAAACTGACTCTCGAGAGAAGTTGTTACCAAAGTTGAGGATAGAATCTCGTCGTCAGTATCTAGAAAAACGTAAAGAAGACAAAGTAGCAGAATTAGAAGCTGATATTATTGATGACGAATATCTCTTTGATGAAGAAGTGTAAGTGATTAAAGATTCATATTTAAATTCAGTGTTTATATCATCTGATTATCAACTTTCTCTCTGACGTTTTTGTTAACAGTTTGACAGAACGAGAAAAGAAAGAAAGGTTACATAAAAAACAATTACTTCAACTTGCTGTTGAACATGAAAAGGCTCGGGAACTTGAGAGAATCCAGAGGTATCGGATGCCATTGGCAAAAACACCGGGTGAAACTAAAGAAGAACCAGAAGCTGATACTTATGAAAATGAAGTACCACAATCTGAACAAAGCAAATGGGAATCTCAACAGATGACCTCCGCTGTATTTAAATTTGGTGCGCAAGACAAAAAGCGAAAAGAAGAGCATGAATTACTTCTTGAAGATGAGGTAGAGTTTATTCAGGCTCTTCGGATGCCAGGAAGTGATAAAATCGACCTTGAAACTCCGAATCAAGTAGCAGAAAAAACTAAATTAATGACAATTGAAGAAACACAAAAAAGTTTACCTATTTATCGTTTTAAAAAAGATCTTATTAAAGCTATCAAAGATCATCAGGTACTTATTATCGAAGGAGAAACAGGTTCAGGAAAAACCACGCAGATTCCTCAATATTTATATGAAGCTGGATTTACAAAAGATGAAAAGATTATTGGATGTACTCAACCCCGACGTGTTGCTGCAATGTCAGTGGCTGCTAGAGTTGCTCATGAGATGGGAGTTAAGCTTGGCAATGAAGTAGGATATGCTATAAGATTTGAAGATTGTACTTCACATCGAACCAGGATTAAGTACATGACTGATGGTACACTTCATCGTGAATTTTTAAGTGAACCGGATCTAGCTTCTTATAGTGTCATAATTATCGATGAAGCTCATGAACGAACGCTTCATACTGACATTCTATTTGGTCTTGTTAAAGATATAGCGCGATTTCGTCCAGACTTAAAACTTCTAATTTCATCAGCAACACTAGATGCTACGAAATTTAGTAGTTTTTTCGATGATGCACCCATTTTTCGGATACCTGGACGACGTTTTCAAGTAGACATTTATTATACAAAAGCTCCAGAGGCTGATTATATTGATGCTTGTGTTGTTTCGATTCTTCAAATTCATGCAACTCAGCCACCTGGGGATATTTTAGTGTTCTTAACAGGTCAGGATGAAATTGAAACTTGCCAAGAGATGCTTCACGAAAGAGTTAAAAGACTAGGAACAAAATTGAATGAACTTTTAATCCTTCCAGTTTATGCTAATTTACCAAGTGATATGCAAGCAGAAATATTTAAACCAACTCCACCAGGTGCTCGAAAAGTTGTTTTAGCTACAAATATTGCCGAAACTTCACTGACAATTGACAATATTATTTATGTTATTGATCCAGGCTTTGCTAAGCAAAATAATTTCAATTCTCGAACCGGTATGGAAAGTTTAATGGTTGTGCCAATTAGTAAAGCATCAGCTAATCAACGAGCCGGAAGAGCTGGACGAGTAGCACCAGGGAAATGTTTTAGACTCTACACAGCTTGGGCTTATCAACATGAGCTTGAAGATAACACAGTGCCTGAAATTCAAAGAATAAATTTAGGAAATGCTGTATTAACTCTCAAAGCATTGAATATCAACGATTTGGTTCATTTCGACTTTTTAGATCCTCCACCACATGAAACTTTGGTTTTAGCTCTAGAACAATTGTATGCACTTGGAGCTCTCAATCACCGTGGAGAGTTGACTAAATTAGGTCGTAGAATGGCGGAATTCCCTTTGGACCCGATGATGGCGAAGATGTTGTTAGCTGGAGAAAAATATAAATGTTCTGAAGAAATAGCAACAATTGCTGCAATGCTGTCAGTGAATGGGGCTATATTTTATCGACCAAAAGACAAAATAATTCATGCAGATACTACTAGAAAAAATTTCCATGTGCATGGAGGAGATCATTTAACTCTGTTAAATGTTTATAATCAGTGGCAAATGAGCGACTTTAGTACTCATTGGTGTTATGAAAATTTTATTCAACATAAATCAATGAAAAGGGCACGCAATGTAAGAGAACAACTTGTCGGATTGATGCAAAGGGTGGAGATGGAACTGGTTTCTGGGATATCAGACACGATTAGCATAAGGAAAGCAATCACTGCGGGTTATTTTTATCATGTTGCTCGTTTATCTAAGGGCGGACATTATAAAACTGCAAAACATAATCAAACAGTTTCTATTCATCCAAATAGCTCATTATTCCAAGAGCTACCAAGATGGCTGCTGTACCATGAACTCGTTTTTACGACTAAAGAATTTATGCGACAGGTAAATTAAATTTCATTTTTTACTTATTTATGCATAAAGAGGATACTATTAAAATGTTGGTTTCAATGCATCATAGATTTTTTTTATATTTTTAGGTAACTGAAATAGAAAGTAAATGGCTCTTGGAAGTTGCTCCCCACTATTATAAACCAAAAGAGTTAGAAGACTCTACAAACAAAAAGATGCCTAAAGTAGCTGGAAGATCAGCTCCGGACGGTACTCATTAATAAGTTTATAAATAAAATGCTGTAAAAACAAACTATTCAAGTGTATATATTAGAAATAATTACAATAGAATAGTAAAAAACTTTTTATAATCTGAATAATAATTTATTTGTACAGTTTATCTAAATACAAGCAATTTTTTTACTATTATTAGCACATATTAATAATAAAAAATAATGAAATACAATGGAAGAATGTTTTTTCAATCTCCATAATGCACATGTATATTTTATGGTATTTTTAAAAAAGTAATTCAATAATCTTAATATACTTCGAAAAATATTATCTGTTTCAATTGTAATCTAATAATATTAAAGGAATTTACTATTAACTTTATTATATTATTTGAACAACATATTTGTTGTTAATATTTACTAAAAAACCATCAAATTGTACTTATTACATTAATAACACTGAAGTTATTAATTTGTTCTCAAATTATCCAAATCGAGCATTATTAACTTCACCTATTCATTAAAGTCTACGAATTTTCAACATTCTTATTAAAAATATTCATATTTGTTAAATGCTTTTGGATAATTTAGATATAACATACTCGAATGATGACAAAAAATATAAATTTAACGATATATATCCATACTTGTGGATTAGTATTTTTCTTAATAAAAATATTTATATTAATTTATAATAGAAAAATGGGAGATTACTTCTGTTAAAAATTTGTAAAATCTTCAGAGTATTCTATGGAATGATATAAATGCTCTAGAGAAATCATAAAGGCACTTTTTATCCGGTAGATAGTCGACTATTCTTAATAATAGTTTTCTGAATCTTTGTTACGTAATAACAAAATTTATACTTTCAAGAAAATATTATAAACCCAGTCAAATAAGGCTGAGTAAAAAAAAAGTATATGACCGTTAAAAAGATTTTTGTATAAAATCTTATCTTTCTCATCACTAGTATCATTTATCATTATCTTAATTGACTGGATAATAAATATATATCTTTATATTGATGATATTAATAATTGTGGTCCCTTGCTAATAGAATTATGAAATAGCAATGATAACTTTCATACTTATAAATTTCAAATCCAACAAATAGTTAGTCAGGCAAGTTAAATATTATTTAAATATGGGCTGGTTCAACATAATTAGCCGGCAGCATTCCATGACATCCGGTTCGCTGAACGAGGCCCGTCATCCAGCCTTCGTCAATTGCCGTACAGTTGAGAATAAGGTCACCATCACAGAAACTCACCTCATCTGAATCTTGAGCCTCATAATCATACAATGCACGATAGACTCTCTAATTAAATTAAAAGAAATAACAAAAAATAATTTAAAAATAAAATAACGAAACAAAAAATTTGGTGCAAGTAATAAATTATCAAAAATAAAGAATAATGTTTTTTCAATAAAAAGTCGATAAATTTGAGGAAAACTCACTAGTGAATTAGAGGGAAGAGGTTGTTGAGGTGGTTGTTGTTGTGGAGGAACATGATTGTTGTTAATAGAAGGCGTTAAAGATCCATAATATTCATTGACTGGATCAATATCAGCAACAGAACCGATTTTTCTTGCAGGTGGATTGTTCACTATTCAAATAAATCATTAAATTAAAATAATGAAGATATAATTTTTCAAAAAAAAAAAAAAAACAAACATGAAGTATTTTTCACCTGCACCCTTATCGCTAGTATAAATAACAGTGGTAGCTGCTTGTCTAGCTGAATACGGACTGGGTCTTGTTTCTGCTCCAGGATCGTAGTCAGCAATTCTTCCAGGAGTTATTTTCTGTACTGGACTTATTGTTCGAACTGGCATAGGAGGGTTTGCATTTAATATGCTACCTGCTGGTGTTACTGTTCCATCGGTATATTCTACATATTCTAAAAATAAAGATAAAATTTTTATTTTACTAGAACTTGCATAGACTTCTTTCTAAAAAAAACCCTCTTTCATTATATTCACCTATTTGTTCATCATTTTCCCCAGTCATTGTTCGTTTTTGCTCCATAATAGCTTTTTTTTGTAATTCTCCATGGTATGCGACATTTGAAATAATTTTACTGTTTTGTTTAATCCTTAGTGTCTCCGGATCATCAGCTACTTGCGTGAATTTACCTTTTGCCTTTTCAAATTCTGCATGATATTTAACATTACTTTGAATTTTTGTATTCTCTGCAATACGTTTAAGCTCCGGAGTTTCTGCCATTGTTGTAGCTTTCGCTTTCGGTATATGTCTATCATGTAAAAGAATTCAATCTATTAATCGAGAGTATTGCAGACTCGAATCCTACTTTATGAAAAGTTATACAATAATCTTGTTAAGCTTATTTTTAAATAGAAGATTATAGAAATTTTAATATAATTATTGTTTTCATTTTCTACAAATTAATAATAATAAAGACATCACATGTAACAATACTTTCACAGGAAAGAATTAAAGGCTTTAAAGTGCTTCCCCCTCGGCGTTCGTTCAATTTTTTTTTTTTTTTTTTCGTTCAGTAATATTAAATTAATGCAAACTATTCAAACATTAATTCCTCTAAATTTTAGAAGACTGAACGTTAGCTACACTTCTCTGAAAATTGAGAAGAATTATTAATTACAATACTTACGCTTCGCAATATGGTTGTTTATTAAATCCTTTATAAGTCCTCATATTAAGAGTCATTCCACAGCCTTGACACTTAAAGCATTGTTTGTGCCATATCTGGAAATAAAAAAATATGTCAAAAAGAATAGATAGATATTTTTAACTTAAAGACATATATTAACTAATGTGTGTTTAATAGTTAGTTATCATTAGATGATTATATCATTGTCATGAGTATTTTTTTTTTCTTTAATGGATGAATCAATAAAAAAAATAATGAAGTAAATATTAAAAAATAATAATGAAATGCATCGTAATTCTCTTTCATTTAATTAATTCATGACATCATTTAACGTGGCCGTGAGAGTAAGACTATTGAGAACATCAAACAAAGCATATTACACATTCACTACTCCCTTTTTAACATTCTTATAAAATAAAAAAGAAATTTTCTCACAATTATTTAAACTCTTCTACACCTAACAATCAATATGTCGTCAAAAAATACATAATGAATTAATAATAACATTTTTCTGATACAATAATTTACACATGTCAATTTTTTAAAAAAAGGTTAAGTACCGTTTTAATACTAGAAAAATCTTAAACTACTTGTACTTCCAGATGGATATAAATATATTAAGAGATATTTTTGAGAGTAAATTATTTTCAGGGCGTGAAAAAAAGTTTAATTTTTTTTTTATAATAAATTTTTTTATAACTAAACGAATAAATAAAAATGAAAAACACACCTTATCAAGACATTTGAGTTCTTCAATGGGATAAACGGTTTTCTCACACCGAGCACACGTTTTATTCATGTTGGCTTGTTATATCAGTCACTATTCTACTATTTTCACCAAACTTCTGTCTTCTCTTATCCTGCTCCAAATTTCTATCCTCGATCTTTGACAAGGAAAATGTGTTTACCAATTCACAATGATACCAGCTTGCAATTTTTCGTTGATGCGTCACACATTTATACCTATCACCAACCAAACAAGATAGAATGAGAATATTGTGATCAAATGGTACAGCTTCTCGATGATTAATAAATGCAAAAAAATGTACGAAACATGAAAAATATCCAAAAATATAAGCTGTACCCTAAATTGACTGATAGAGAATACTATTTATTACTGATGGAAGCAGAGTTGTAACACGGAAAAACTATATAATCGTCTAAATCTTTTTTGTTAACTAACTTTAGGCTTGCCTGTAACCAAAAAATATTTTCGAATGATTCTACACCACCTAGCGATGAGTTTTGACACTACAACACGGAAGTACCGTTCAAGTCAAAATATTTAAAATAAAAATTTTATTTTGTAAAATTATAAATTATTTCTCATACAAAAATTTTTATTTAATTAAAAAAAAAATTATCTGCTCTATCATACAATAATTTTGAAGTATAAAGTGAGAAGAGTTTTTGACTAGTTAGTTTACAAAATGGCGGGACCGGTAGATTGTTGACATCAGTCGGATTCAATCACGTGTATTATTTTGTGGTGAAATTGTCATCAAATATCTATAAAATGACTGATTTCCATTCTCCTATGCGATGTATTTCCCCAAATGCAAAGTAAAATCAATCATTGTTATAAATATTAATTCAGTTAAATACATAATTTAGAAATTGTCGATTTAATTGGATATTTTTTTCTACAGAGTTCTTACTCCAAAACCTGAAGTTCAGCAAACATTAGACATTAGACAGACTCAAACTCGAGTGAAAAACAACATTACATGGTTTTTGGTCAACGGATCATTACTCAGTGTTCTTATTTTTGATATGTAAGCTTTGAGTTGGTTTAGATTTTTTTTTGGTTGATAAATGAATATCAAATAACAACTTTTAACATTTATTTGTTTACAGTGTATATGGAGATACTATTTATAAGCCATTTTTTTGGATAGAATGGTTTCTAGCATTAATTTTTGCATTAAATGCTCTCTATCATGTTGGCAGTTATTTTGTAGCAAGTGTAAATCTACGACCGATTGTTCTTAGTCCACGGCAGAAAAAATTATTAGGAATTTCTGATGATGAATGCTTGTTTAAAACAACTACATCATCACCTACTAAACCGACAGATGCAATAACTCCAATCATGAGTATGACGACGCCATTAAATCTCAGTAGACGATCTCTTGGAGCTTCTGGACTCAATGAGACAAGTAAATTAATTGCACTTTGAATAAATAACAATTATTATGATTATAAATTATTCTTTCATTTTCAGAAACTTACTCAACCAGTCCTTTGTATTCTGGACCTGGAAAATACTCAGTATCATCAACGTCACCGAAAAGTTTCAATATAACTCCCAACAGTTCTCTTAACAAATCTTTTAATATTTCAATAAATGGAAGTTTAACTGGAGAAGGACTAATTCAAGATGAAGTAGAGTTGCAAAATTATTTAAAAGATGTAACGGAACGTGAAAAAAAAACTACGCATTCAACAAATATCGATCAACCTTCTAATTTATTGAGTTCTTTTTGGTCTCATCCAGCAACACGAAATCCTAGTGAAGTATCACCTTTACTCCGACGATGTGCTTATCAATTAGCTCCTACTGTTGGTGAGAATACATTTTAATTTTATCAGATAGTTTTAAAGACCGATCATTTAAGATGACAGATATAAATAAAATCTATTCTAGATAAAGCAAAGTCTTCCAGTCCAGGAAATGAAGAAGGAATCTCACCTCGAGGATATTTCGGAGCTCTAGATGTATGGAGAAAATATCGTGTAGATCCAGTTAAAGTGAATCAGTGGACAGCAAATTTACGAATGTGGATCAGTAAAACAGTTCTTGAACGAGTGATAACGGAAATAGATAATATTAATGCAGCATTAACTCGTCATGGATTGAGTGATTCTCAATTAGGAAATGTGGGATTAGATAGATTACGTAAATTAGCTCAATCTCCCTTTTTAGTCTCGTGCATTCCGACTCTACCAACATTAGTGCCATTTTTAGAATTATCTAATAATCAAGATTACTTAGTTAAGAGAATTAAAGTATTAGCTAAAGGCGGATCAATGAGCGAATTCAAATGGTGCAGTGGAGGTTCATACAACGGCAAGCCGTGGGATAATAGTTTACCAACGGATACAGCCATTATTATGCACTTAGTGTCCTCGTATATGGACACTCAATTAGAAGCACCATTGGACCAACCTGATGCAAGACCGTTTACTTCAAGATACATCACTAAAAGTGGATGTGAACTACCAAGAAATAAGGGTCCTATCATTGTTTGTCAATCAATTAACCCTCCACATTATTGTCTAGCTCTCACTGGAGATTCTTTACCTGCAGATTATGAGGATATACCAAGGGTAAATATTCTTTTTCAATTTTGTGATAAACTTTTATCAACATTATAATCAACTTCTAAGACTACTTTTTTTGATTTCAGGGTCGTAATAATATATTCCATACTCTTCTACTCTTTCTTTATATAATAAAGACACGAGATCATGGAATGTTGGGAAGGGTAAACTTGGGAATGTCAGGAATTAACGTACTTTGGGTTATTGATTGATAATTTGTGATTATAAATTTAATATTTATTCATTTGTATTTATTGTTCAATAACTTTTTGAATTATTTAAAATAATATACAAGTTCATGGGCCATTTGAATATACACGTACATAACTCATGAAATTACTTGTTAAAATTTTTTTAATCAATTTTAAACTGTTAAATGAAACATAGATTTTTAACTAATTTGAATTTTTTTAGCTACGAAGGAATTTTAATTTTTCAAGCTTTTTTTTATTCTTACGCTGTTGGTAAAGTAGAACTGAAAATCCCTCCTCCCCCTAATCTCTTGAAAAATAGCATTTCCGCATTAGTTTCTATTTTTTGATTAAAAAGCCGATTCAGCGCCCTCTTCAACAATAAATTACATTCTAATTGATAACACGCGCGCGAACATACGAGAACCGACGCTTTCTTTGTTTTAACAATTTTTACAATGAATTACAAAATTCTTAATGTCAAGAAACAAAGTTTCTGTTCTTGTACAAGTCTACAAATATATGTTCACATAAATTAATCATGGTAAAGTTTTTTTTTCTTATTATTCTTTCGTTTTATATCAACTACTAATGTATGCTTTAAATAGAGCAGAGATTGTTGTGCTTGTTTACACAATCTTTCTACATTGTAAGCTATTATAAAAAATCTCTTCTATTTAAATCAAATAGATAAAATGACAAAGACAAATAATTCTATGGTTCCTACTTCAACGTCCTCATCATCAAGTACATTAGATGTACCAACTAATGAGAACCTTTTGTTCGTCTTATTTTCTCTTATTGGTTTATCACTGATCAAAGTCAATTTTACTATCATTTTAATTACTGTAATTCTGATGTACATGTTGTACGTTAATAGTCGCCCGTATGCAAAACTATTGATGAACTATATTGATGTTCGCACATTTATTTCGAGCAGCGATCCAGAGTCTGATTATGTCGATTCTGAAGACGAAAACAGTGTTGAAAAAATCAATGAAAACACTGCAGAAAAAAAGACCGTTCTGAAACAAAAATAATATAAAAGCTTAGAATATTGAAGAAATAATTGTAATTTAATTTTACGTAACTAAAAAAATTATACTTATATTAGATAGAAAATACGTTGGATTATAAAATTCGTAAACAACCAATAAATGATCATTTATTGATAAAATCTATTGATAAATTGAGAATTTAGCTGTATTTTTGAAATGTCAATAAGTACTGAATTGTTAAAAAAAGAACTACTAAAATGCAAATACATAAAACAATATAAAAAAGATAAGCCACAAAAATATAAAAAAGTGGAGAGAATAGTCGATGCATTTGACCAAAAATCAATAACAAACTATAAGGATATTGCACCTGTTGTTCAAAAAATAACGAAGATTTTAAAAATAAATTCAGCTGGACAGTTTATCATACAGAAATATATCGAAGATGTCATTAAAGATATGAAAAAACTAAAGAAAGCAAAAAAAGTTACGAAAATATGATAAATAAATTTACAATTGGAATTATTTTTTTTAATAGCAATTAACCATTAAGTATAATAGATGAGGTACATTAATCCAGGTAGATGAAATTAATTTATTGAATATTCAATTATTATTCAGTTTATAAAAAAAGCTACAATTATAAACTAAACTTTGAATCTAGAAAATAACACTTTTATGCCATAAGCTCAACTTATCTGAGTTATTTTAATATTATAGAATTATATTAATTTTTAATTTTTTTTTTTAAAAATTTATTATTAATACATAAATATTGTCGCATTAAATTTCCGATGGTTTAATTCGCAAAATTACAGGAACACTTGTACAAGGTAAAATAGCTAATTCTGTAACTACTGCTGTCACTAGATCAGCTGGTGTTACATCATAAATAATATTTAATAAGTTCAATGATTTTTTAGCTCGCCAATTAGTTAGTGCTGTTTTCTTGCTATTTTCATTCGTATTTTTCACTAATTCATCGGCATTACCAATTTCATTATAGACTATAGAATCCGTTTGAACACGTTCACAACTTTTGTGCGTTTCACAAGCAAATAAAACAGGAACATTAAATGCTTTGGCCATCAGAGCTACTTGAGCTGTGCCTGCACGTGACATTACAGCTCCATTGGCCAAAATTGCATGAGCTCCAAGAAATACTTTGCTTACCTAAAAAAAATTTTCGATTAATTAAATTATATTTAAATATTTAATGTTTTGTTGTACTATTTTAGTATGACTAGAGAACAATCATAAAGACATAAAATACTTACTTCTGGCATAACAAAACTCAAAGCATTAATTAGAACATAAGAACATGACACGCCGTGCTTTGCAAGTCTTCGAAGAAGTTCTCTACCTTCAAGCCAAGGTCTACCGTCCATTACTATAACTTGGAATTTACGGCCTGCATCATAGGCATCACATAAAACTTTTTGAATTAAAGAAGAGCTGAAAGATAAAGTTTTAATAGTAATCATTCTGTTTATATCATTGTCAAAATTATTTTAAAATTTATAAAGCAAACTGTACTCACTATCCATAAGTCAGTATGACATCGTTGTTATATATTTTAGTGCGAATTTTTTGTGATATCGCTTCGTCTGCTAACAAAATTTGTTCATTTATATAAAGATCTATGGCACTTTCCAATTTGTTTTTTGCCTGAAATAAAAATATTTCTGTAGCAACTAATAGTTTATTAGATATTTTATTATTATTGTATATTTTTAGAGGTAACATATTTTAGACAATAAACAAAAAGTTCACGAACTGACATTTAATAATTCAATAAAAACTATGAAATCAATTGATTTAATTTCATTGATGGATAATAAAAGTATCTTTTAAATTAAATAAACTCAATTTGATGAAAACATATTTCTTGATTACAAATCTAATAATAGAAAAATTTATTGACTTCAGTTTTAACAGTATCGAGTATTTTATTCAATTTCTGATGTAATAATATTCTCAACACTAGTATTTTGTTAATTATCATGTCATTAGTAATATTTCTTTATCTATTCCAGATGCAATAATTACCTCTTCATCCGAAATTTTATCCGACAACTGTGTCATCCTCCACTTCAAGTGTCTTAACGCATTCAACATGGAAACAGCTAGAGGTCTACAATGATGTAAGTACGCCATTGATTCTTGAAAACTTGCTTCCAAACCCCGCGTAAAATCTGCTTGTGATGGTCGTTCATAATCTTTAATAAGTTTTTTTAATGCTGATAAAAATGCAATACATCTTGCATTACTGCCTACAATAACTTTACTTGCATACTGAACACCTAATCGAACAATTGCTGGGTGAATATGAGAATTAACTGCTGGTACATTTATTAAAGATTGTTCTCGTTCGTGATATAAATGTTTGAACAAATTAATTTCATGATTATTTTCTATAATAACTTGGTTAATTGACTTCTTGACGACTTTTTTTGACTCGTCTTCAGTTCTATGAACTTTTTCAGGTTTTTTCTTTTGTGCAGGTACTTCTGACGATTTTGAAGCAGCTTCAGTCATTTTTTTCTCTTTTTCTAATTCTTTAGCAGCTCTTTGAGCTTCTTGCTTTGCTCTTCTTTCAGCTCTCAATTGACTTTTACTTTTACCTTCGTCTGTAATAACTGGAAAAATAATTTGTTCTGTTTTCTCTGATGATGCATTGGACATTTCGTTTGTTGTGGATTGGAGTGGTTGTTGATTATATATTTCTGTGGACGTATTATTGACAGTATTATTTTTATATTGAGATGTGTCTGATTGTCTTATATCTGCGGAATCGACATTTTTCGTTTTATTCTTAGCTGCTGCTTTAGCAGCCTTTTTGGCTTCTCTTTCAGCCTTAATTTGCTCTCTGGACTTCTCTTCTTTATTCATTTTTAATTGATTAATATCTGAATGATGTAACAATCTATTTGATAGATTTTTTTTATCCTTATTGACAACTACTTCGATTTTACCATCAATGTTATCACTGCCAACGTTTGCGAAGCCTAATGTAACATTATCCTGAGTTACAACATTGTCGTTTATATTGCATATGCCATTTTCAGAATTTTTCTTATCCTCAACGGATATGATTAAATCTTTATTTAAAATATGATTAGTAGAAAAATCACAAAAATTTTTATCTTGAGTATTTATATGATTATCATCAATACTATTTTGAAAGTTTTTTTGGTCTTCTATTAATTTAGAATTCCGTTGATTGATGTTTGTATTAATATTTTTCACTGATTCTAAGTCTTTTATCAGTAAATAAGACTCCTGATTAGAGGAATTAATTTTTTTATTAATTTCTTGTTGATATCGTTCATTAATTTCTTGATTTTGTTTATTTTTTATTAAATCCAAACTTTGACATGTTTCTTTTTTATTTTTCTTCCTCAATCTTCGAGCTTTAGATTTACTCAGCCGTTTTTGATTTTCAGTTGAATCAGTTTTTATTTGTTCTTCACTTGGATTGTTTGGATTATTATTGGTGATATTAATGCTTAAAGTAGTTTCTGCTGCTTTTCGAGCAATAATTAAACGTTTTCTACGTAAATGACGAGCACGAGAACGAGTTATTTTTGGTTTGTGCTCATTACTCTGGAAAAAAATTATATGTTATATAAAATATTTATAACTGAAATTATTTTTATAACATTAATACAATAATAAGCATGAAGATAATCACTGCCAAAATGATTGCTATAAGTGATGAATTAATTGTATTTGTAAGAACTAACCACTGACATTCGAAAAGTTGAAATAATATAAGCAATAAGAAATTGAACAGCGAGAGAAAACTGTCTTTCTGAAAAATTGGGTCAATAAAACTACATGCAATAAAAAAATAAATTGAAAGTTTACACTATAATGAAGGAAAACAAAAAAATATTTAGATAGTATAAAAAAAGGTATACGTAAGGAATTTTTCTGATGGACGTTTTACTTCTTATCATTCAATATCATGCTTGAGAGTAGTTATAGATATCAATAACGTTATAAATGTAATAATTGAATAAAACAAAATGATGAAGTTTAGATTAAAACTCGCAATTAACTAATGAATACCTTTTCATCCATTTCCACTGAACCGAAGCTCAGATCTCCCACTAGGAAAATTAAGAGTAAATATTTTTTTATTTACCTTTTACATCTTATTCTATCGGATTATATTAACATTTTACTTTTTGACAAATTTATCATTGAGGTTATGTAAAAACTTTCATTTTATTTTTTACTGATACTATATTAATGTGTTTTATTTTTTTATTTACTTAATATCACAAGTTTATTTAATTTATTTCGAATCACTTTATATATAATAATATCTATAATTACCTTTAAAAATTTTTCGGTACAATTTCCAATTACGGAATAAATGAATTAAGGCTGGGCTGAAGTCAGAAAATTTCCCGAAGTTGATTTTACGCCCTCGCGTTGTGCGGTGGAAGGCTGAATCTCGATATCAATTGAAATTGAGTAGGTAACAAGAAAATCGTTTGAAAAATGATAATTTACAGGGATGCATGTAAAAAAGGGAGCCTTAGGGCACCAAAAAATTAAAAAATTCTTGAATCATCTGTTGCGAGCAAGACAGAGCACAGAATATATCTATCTATCTCTGTCTTATTTGTCACAGAGAAGACTGCGAGTCGGACGGTTGGAGAGCAAGCTCAGCCCCCACTCTCTGTTCCTAGCCTGTTGTTTACTTTTATATGTGATAAGCTTATATGTGTATAAAAGTAAACAACATCAATAAGAATATGCTGGCTCTGTTGGCCTGAGCGCTTGACTTTTATTTTGCCGAACGGTGTTGAAATTGGATAGAAAATAAATAATTTATGATTTCATTTTATAACCTTGTAGCAGCCATCTTGGCGTTGAAGCGCGGCAAATCAATTCATAATTATTCAATTTTTTGTTTTAATTTTTTTATTAATAAAATCAATTAGATTATCAAAATTGCTATATAGCGCACTGCAGCGTAAAATAATTTTTAATTTGAGACCAAAATTTTTAAGTAAAAAAGTAAATTGGCGAAGAAATTAGAAAACTACTATTCAATGTATTTGGGTAGGGGGGATCAGACAGTTTTCTGGCTTGAGCCCAGCCTTAATTTATTACACTGTATATTTTATGAGCATATGTTTATCTATCTATGTCTCTAAAAATAGTTTACTATTCTGGCTATTGGTGCATATTGGTGTGTAATTAAACACATATGATTAGATTCACGGATGACAGAAAATGAATCAAACAGTTAAAATGCCGGAATAATAATCATAATTCACTGCATCTTACATTTGTGCTAAATACGCATGCGTGAGAAAGCTACTCCATCCGTCACGTGGGGCCCACGTGGTTGCTCAGATGGTTAATCGATAATATATAGTGATTTTTGGCACATACCAAACTTATAAATCAATAAAAAACAAAAATTTCAAATATCTACGCAAATTAAAAAAAAACTTTTTTTCATAGAATTAAAAAAAAATTCTGATAAATATTTAACATTCCCATCTTAAATACAAAAATAATTTTATCATATAAAATATATTGTGGAATGTTACTTTTGAGCACACATTTCACATAATTGCTAAATCAATAAAACTCTGAAAAACACGTGATTGTTCTTCTAGGAAGAGAAAATCATACTCTGACAAAATAACGTTTATGATAATCTTTGAATTAATTTCTAATTATAATCAAAATAAATTACAAAAATTAGTTTGTAAAATGCAGTGGATAAAAACGTTGTGAAGAGATCGACGAAATACTTGAAATGATTTTATACTGATGGAATAATTATTTTTTATTTCACTTTAACCATTCAATGTATTTACAATCACTTGAATTCTTTATTTCATTACATTTTTAACTATATATACATACATATATCAACATTCGAATATATTTAACATTTTATTCAGTGCATGACAATAATGATAGTGACGGCTATGTATATTGTGATCAGTAATAATAAATTCATATATAATTAATTATCAATTACTAATGTTTGTAATATCATCATTAAAAAAACCGTAAAAGATTGAATATCAACATATAGTAATAATCTTCTAGCATATTTCATTATATATATTTTAATTTTTCATACCAATCTTCAGTAAATATTCAAATTAAAATCTATTTCATCGATAATCTTAAATTCAGCCTCGACATTGACCTTGCATTGCCCCTGATCTTGATTTGGAGGTTGCAATACAAATAATTCTTCCCTGTAAATCTATATCATTTTTTTATCCTTAAATGGGCATTGATCAGTTTTATTATTAACAATACTAGAACTGTATAAGGACATATTTAAAAGCGTGACCTCCAAAGTATGTATCAAGGCTATTGTCTATAATGGAAGTTATCTCATGATCAGTTATTAAAAAGTTTTTGTGATAATTTATAAAACGATTTTCTTGACTTTCTCTAACTTCAATATTTACTTTAGAGTTCTTTTTTATTTTTATAAAAATCAATTCATTTATTCTTAAGAATTGTAATAAACTACGTATGAGTTTTTCAACCAATTTGTAGAATACTATTTATGATAACAACGAAAAACTATCAACAGAATAAATATACCATTTTTATAACAAATAATTTAAAATTTAAATTAAATAAATCATAGCACAGCTATGCACTTGTTAATATATAACTATAATTTTAATAACAATAACTTATTGTTAATTTTTTTTTTTCAATTAAAATTCATAAATTTATTAAACTTTGGTATTGACTATATTGAATAGGCCCCAAGTAATCAGCTTATACGATACGTTTTTGAGTTAATAATATTTTCAATCTGCATTTTAATTTCCTCCATAAATTATTAACTGTTCTACAATACCTAATGAACAATGATAAACCACAACAATCATTTTTATAACTGTATTTAAATGTAGAATAAATAATTCATAACAAAATATAAATATGAAATTCTACATATTTATTAATTACTATTTGATGAAATTTTTTATTCTGTATTTATAAACATTTTAGTTTAAATTCTTTTGTTATAAATTTCTTGAATAATGCTTAGAATTTAAATGCCTCCATAAAGATCATTCATTCTATCGTTTCACACCTTTATTTTAAGAACTAAGGAATACCAGAAATTCCATAGAATTGTTTGAATTAATAAAAGTATTGAAAATTTAAATCAGCAGCATATCTATTAGCACTAAAAAAAAAAATTTGTGTAACGAAATTGTCCAATATGTATAAATATTTAATTATTTTAATTATTAAAAAATTTTAAACATAAATAATAGTACTTTATGAATTTAATTGCTATTTAATACTTAAATATGTTTAGGAACATATTCCCTAGATCGAACAGTTTTTTCCTCAATGAATTTTAAAGTTTACAATGCTTTTTATTAATATCTTTAAAGTCTTGAAACAATCAAGACCGTTTTTAACTCCATCTGAAGTTTCTGAAACCTTGAAGAGTTTTGTTGGAGATAAATTCACTAGCACTTGAGTTATCTTTTATAAATGTTCACTAATCTTTTTAAATCCTTTTTTCTTTTCACATAATCCAAGTCTTTTGTTTATAACTGAGCGACTTGTTCAGCATTTGTCTGATTCGACGTATTTGACGTTAGCGAAATTTCCGTGACACCGACAGACGTGTGAACGACAGCAGACAGAACACTTCGTAGTGGTATATGTTCGCTGCTCATTTCATATCCAGGATCTGTAAATTAAAATAAATGAATTGTATTAATTTATAAGTAAATCAAATCTCATACATTTTCTATATCTATTTGCATATTTATCGTTAAATTATTTCCGTACTCAAATTAATTCATTTGCATAACGTTAATAAAAATTTAACTGATTTCATCTGATGAACATGAACATTTCATCCAGTTTATGTCAATTAAATAACTTAAATAGATTGTTAAGTTGATTATTTTTTATTTAAAATTACTTTCACGCACGCAAAGTAACTTTTTAAGTCTTCAAATTGCACGCGACGTTATTGTAACACAATCCGTTATTATTACAATTTTATTTTTTTTCTTAATTAATTTATTAATCCATTGATGCTTGAATTGATAGAGAAATTTCGTCGAGATTAAAATAATGATTTTAATTAAACAGTCAATTTAGATGCAGAATCTTGATGAAATTATTCTCATCAATTTAATAAATAACAGATTCAATTAATAGATATATTAATTCAATTATTGATTGATATTAAAATATTTTTTATTTTTCATTTTTATTGTATGAATATTTCGTAAATTTAAAATAGAATAATAATTTTTTTGATTACGTTTGTTAACGACCATCTGTCATTGACATATTATTTGCAGTTTATCTTGGCATGAAGAGAATGAACTGACAGTTAAAATAAAATTTAAACATTTAGTCTTTTCAATTCTCATGAATGCTAGAATATTTTTTTGAATGGTTTACTACTCGTTGCAGTTCTTTTTACATATTTAGTACGTGAAAAAAAAAAAAAATTAAACATAAATCCATACCAGATATTCTAAAAGTGCTATAGTAAAAATAATTGGAAAGTTATGTTTAATGAAAAATTTTCTTTTAAAATTAATGATATAGATATTTTACAGAAATGTATCTTAATCATTAAATTCTAATTTACGAGAGTAAAGTTTCAAAAATATTAATGCTACAATAGTTATAAAACTTACATTTAGCAACAGAAGTTCCCGCACTGCTTCCCTGTTTCTTAAAAGTACTACTACCCATCGTCACTTTCCCTCGGATGTTTTTATCAGGATGGAAGACAATGATATAAACTTTAGGCGAATAGAGACACACTAAAGTTACTGATGCGCTTAAACTGATAGCCACACAGAGGGTTGTGATTTGAATCTCATGAGCATTGCCAGTACCGAAGTAAATTGGCACAAATGCTAGCCAAATGATACAGGTAGTATACATGGTGAAACCAATAAATTTACTTTCATTAAAATTTTCTGGAATTTTGCGTGTTTTCACTGCGTAAACTGTCGAAACAACTATTAAAGTAGCGTTGTATAATTGAGAGAAAAGGAAACTCATGTCCTGGATATTACACTTTAATATAACATGACGCCGGTCCGGATAATAATGACGCGTTCCTGGCGGCTCAACAATCATCCATATAAGGGTTAGAACTACTTGACAGGCAATTAAAGCTGATGCTATGCACACTTGAGACGTTGGACTAATATATCTTGGTCGAACTGCTGATCTTGAGGCTGAATCAAAAATCCGGGCAATTCTGGACATACAACAAATATTTTTTATTTTAAATTATTGGGTGTTTAAAATATATTTCATTGTGTTAGTAGAATTCTCAAGCTTTGAACCCCACCTGTGCTACTCCAATATTTCTACATCACTAAAATTAGGGGATACTTTTTTCTATTATACCAGACGGATTTCAGGTATCCTAAGATATAATAATTATGTTTAAATATCCATCTGTTTAACTCTAAATATCTATCACTTTCCCTAAAATAAAAAAGAAAATAAAAAAAGAAATTTTGAAGATATCTGAAACCGAAATGACTTGACAATTTTTACTACAAAATTTCAGATATCTGGTATTATAGAACGTGAGAAAAGGTTACAAATTATATAAGTTTCTAAAAGATTAAAATAGCCAATAGATTTCAAGTTGAATGCTTCACTTTCAGATGATTATTAGCTTTTGCAATAATACTAGATTTTGAAGTAAAAGCGATGAGTGTAAAAAAGATTTTAATCTCTAGAAAGAACTGGAGCTTAAAACGTTTTAATCAAAGGTTATTTGTTATCTAATGTCCTAGAATTATTGAAAATTTGAAGAATGTGGAATTCTAACAGAAAATCTAAATCATAAAAATATCTTTTAAGAGATTTCTACATATTTTTTATGAGTGATGAAGATATTAAAGTTGAAAAAAAACGATCAAAATCTAAAAAATAATGTTGATTTAAAAAAATTTTAGCACTGGATATTTTTTAAAAATGAAAAAAGCTTAGATATTTTTCAAGTGAAACTAAAATTAAAATAATAATATAATGTTGAGAATTTTCTGTCTTGTAAAATGCTTGAACGTAAAAAAAAATATCTTTAAATCTTCCTCTGCTTGGTACTGTTATCATTATTTTAAATAAAACACCTTAGAGAATATTTCACCTGTTAGTTTTTGTCAGAAGAGCTCCATATACCGCACTGAAACTCACTCCAACTCCAAACCTTTGAAGAACACATGTTATAGTTGTAGGTGTTGCGAGCAAGAGAAATGTATTAAGATAACAAACAAGCACTCCAGCTAATAAAATTATAGTAAGTTCTCTTCCTGACGCTCTTACAACTGGAGTATCTCGATGAGCAAACATGAGACCAGCTACAGCGAGTGTTGCAATAATTCCCAAGCAAGAAATAACAGCTGGTGCAATAGCAAATGCACTGTCCCATTCTATATGATAGACTGGTAATGCATAACATCCACGCTTGTCTGGATGTGGCCAATATCCTGGACCACAATCCTTGCATGTTTGATCATCATAAACGTATTCATACTCTTCACAACGGTCACAAACCCAGCAACAGGTGTCGCCTTGTTGCTTTCTAATCATCCCTGGCTCGCAGGGTAACGAACAGGCTGATATCGGAATTGTATCTGATCCTTTCGCCCAAACTAGATCATCTGTATTGATGTCTAAACCATTGAACCACTTGCCAACAACCTGAAAAAAAATTCACAAATATTTTTAATTCCTTTTAATGGAGTAAATTAGGATATTAATTGAAAGCAAAAATCAATTTTTAAAATGATCCTTTGAAAATTGAGTAGCATTGTTCTAGCTGACATGAAAGGGAACCATAAGAGGTTAATTAAAAAATCTTTTCCAAAAGAAAAAGCAATTAACT
The DNA here is from genome assembly GCA_028641665.1 of Chelonus formosanus. Taxonomy (NCBI): domain Eukaryota; kingdom Metazoa; phylum Arthropoda; class Insecta; order Hymenoptera; family Braconidae; genus Chelonus; species Chelonus formosanus. The sequence goes on from CM054002.1 coordinate 549,794, forward strand.
TACTTTATAACTGTAGCCGTTGCTTACATTCGGATCAGTTTTACGGAAATTGAGGATTTCATATCGCGCAAGACCATCACCGCGCTCATCAAACTTTACTTCACTCCCTGCTAGATCTGCAACAACATTATTGGATAATTAAATCTATATTCACGAAGTTTTTTTCGTGGACTAGTCAAATTTTATATCCAATCTCTTTTATGTATTTAATAAAAACTTTTTCATATTATTCAATATACAAACTTGCATAAATTTATCTATTTAAATGAAAAATTGTCAAAGTAAATATGAGTAAATTTTTTTCATCAATATTTTCTCATATCTTATCTGTGTTCTTTTATTTCTTTGTTCTATTCATTACCTTTCCCGGGATATCAAAACTGACAGACACATAGATCTTCAATCTGTTTTAAGAAGAGAAGATTTTTTATACTTATTCTCAAACAACTTTATAAATCTTATAATCATATTAAAATTTTTCATTAATTAAATTTCAAAACAAGCATCTAAATAAAATATAATGCTACAAGATATTTCAATTAATAAAATGTAATAAGTCAAGATTAACCTAGAACAATTTTTTTAAATATTTATCATCATTTCTGAAAGATTAATCATTAATTGAAGAATGAAAAATGGATCCAACATTTTGATATGCTTTTATGGATAGTTTAAGAAGCAGAGTTATGTCTCATTAATTATTTTCACAATTTCTAGAGCAGTGTTCTATTTCATACTGAACCTTCATTTTTGCATTTAATTTTTGATGTTTAATCCGGTTAGTATTGCTGTTACTTAGCATTATATTAGCTACTCAAATACGTGACTGATATATTGTAAACACAATCCGGTTAGAGAAAAAAAATTCATTCTCATAAATGTGTAGATTTTCATAGTAAAAAAAAACCATCATGCTAGTTTCCAATCTTTCATCAAGTTTTCATTATTTGTCGACAATGATTACATGTGCATTACACAGTATGGATCCATATTATAGATAAACTATTTTTATTATTTTAAAACTAAACAAACTTCATTTCAACATGAGTTGATATTTACAATTATTTGATTAATAAAAAATGGATTTATTTTCTCAGCTGTTGGTTTAGAATTTTATTTATTTATTTATTATTATTATTATTATTATTATCAAGTTTTATATTCGATAAAAATGTCTTTATATGTTTTTATAAAGGTCTTTTTGCATCATAATAAAGTATCAACGTGTTGCAATAAGAGTTTTAGATTATAAACGAGCATAAGAATATTTTTTACAGCAATATAACTGTTCAAATTTATTTTCGGACGACCTTCAAGTGCTTCTTCGATCAAAAAATAAAATTGAAAAGTTTGTCAGATAAGTTTGACATATTTTGAAATGTGAAATCGATTCATGATTTAGTAGAGAAAAAGATAAAAATGATGATAGATTTATACAATATTTTTTTTCGATAAAATTTAGAAAGATTATTTTTTTTTTTTAGGAAGATCTTGAAAGATCCTTTAGGAAATTCAAGAGATTAGGGAAGAGTAATGTTTTGAAACAATACTTAAAAACTTTTAGAAATATGAACTATTTTAAAAATATTAAAATAGTTATTTTCTCTAGCAATATATATGTATATGAATTTTCTAAAAAGCCTTTGATAGAAGTCTATGCTATAAATTCATAGTTTGGATAGTGATGAAGAAATGGATGCAACAGAATTGAAATCAGATCTTCAACAATCATTTTAAGTAAAAGCTTTGAACAAAAATTTTTTAACCCCTTTTTCTAAAATTAGAAAGTTTAAAAAAAAAATAAGTTTAGAATTTCATAAATTTTTAAGCAGATAAAGAAAAAAGTTCCAAAATCAAACTCTTTATAATGATTCTCTTTCAAAATGTTATTCATAAATAGTTTGTCATAAAAAAAAAAAAAATATTACACTGGCTTTTTATAACCATTTTTGCACAATTTGCATAAATATTTAACATAGTAAAGGGTTTGTTATCTATTCGTGTCACGATTTCAAATGAACCCGAGATATTTTGAGGGATTTTCCTTGACAACATTGTCCCTCTTATTTTCTACTCCATCTTCAAGTGATCCAGGAACCCAAATAAATAATTCGTCACGTATGATGAGATATCGTACGTCAGTTTTGTATGCAATATAATACGTGGCTGAACGGCAATTTACCAAGAGCGAATAATAAACGGTCGAGAGGGAAACGGTTCAAGGATCGATAGCCTCTTTGGGTATTGACGAGCAACGAGAGAAACCTGACGTTCACTCTCCAAGGGCCAAGCATCACGAGTGAGCCAAGTATTTTATATGCATCTTCTCACACTCAACCTTACACTTTTCATCTCCATTTCTATTCACTATTTTTTCATATTTTTCAATTTCAAAAGTTCTGTCGTTCGACGCCTCTTTACTTGACTCTTGTCACCTTTGTCTGTCTCTTATGGCTTATAAGTTGACAACTTTTTCAATGGAAATATGAAATTATTCCAACTTTTTACGAATAATTATTTAAATAATTAACTTGCTGCGTCTAACAAACTATATGTAATGTATTTACTGGTTTATACATTTTTATGAATATTTTATTGTTAATTCACTTTATTGTTGTAAGTTTTGCTCAATTTAACAGCAATTCTTTGCCATGTTTCCTTATAAAAAATTCACTTTTGTGAATAAAATTATACTTATCTAAAAAAAAAAGTTGTACGAATGTAGTTTCTAATTTTCGTGAATTATTAACTGAAAAAATGCTTTTTTTTTTATATTTTCTTCAGTTATGACATATTTGTAAAATATGCTCTCAAATTGAAGTTAGGAGCCAAGAGTATCATTAGGAGATTAACTTCTACAAAAAAATAAAATTATAACTACGTAGAAATTATTCACTTGTGAAATAAATTTTTTTTACTAATATCATTGCCAACAAAACTATTAAAAATAGAAATTGTCAAACTCTAAATTTACAACAAAATCAAAATTTCAATTACAAACTATAATTACTGTTTTCAATACATTCCAAATATTTTCAATGCACAGGGCACAAAATGACTATTTTCCGTGCTAGTATACTAAGCGTAAAATGGTTCTTTCTTGACCTAGGCTGCTTATCTCTTTACATACCGAAACTAAATGCTTGTACTAAACTAAACGCCCTTAGCATTAAAAAATAGTATGTGCATCTTGGGCAGCAATTGCTGATCCTCGATTCGTGTGAATTTAGCTCCCTCGCTTCGCTCGGGGCCAAAACTCACCAACGTCGGGAATCAGCAATTTTGCGCCCTTGATGCACAATGTACTATTCTCTTTATGAAAATAAATCATATTTATTTAAAATATTAGTAAATTTTATTTGATTAATATAAATATAATGGTATATAATTTTTTTAACAATTTATTTTGTTGCAAATCATTGATTTCATCAAGGTTACAATAGATTTTTTCAACAATTTTCTCCGATTCATAATAAAAAAAATTTTTTTTTCACAAAAAGCGGTCAAGTTTAAGCTAAAAATGGCTCCTAAATAATTTCGTTTCACATCTTCGATTATTATATCCTTGAAAAAAGTTTTTCTTCCAGATTAATGATGACTGGACATTAAAGTAAACCACTTGTACACCGAATTTAGACGCTAGAAGTACTATTATCAAAATCATTCTGACCAACAACTTTTTATAGCTATTTCTGTGCCCTAATTTCCAATTCTACTGCTAGATTACTTATATTAAGACCATTTCCATTTATCCAACATATATCATTTGAAAACCCTTAGTATCTGTTGAAAGAAAATCATTCCCCTGATTTTCCCCTTTTCTAAATATTCTTACTCCATCAACTTCCATTTAATAACTGATTCAATCAATATTTCATCGATTAATCAACCAACCAGTAATTATTCTAATCATTAAGAAAATTACAAATCTACTAAACACAAAAGACAAACAAAAAACTATCAGTTCTCAAATAGGAAAATAAAAGAAGTAAACTTATGATTGCTTATCATTAAAGTAATAGAAAAACTTGACATTCATTGAATCTCACTACGTTTCTTTCTTTAATTTACCTGTGAACGACACGTTGAGTAAGTAGTTCTTATAAAAGACACCCTTGTCGTAATCGATCATTGCTTGACAAAGAACTTGATTCTTACAGAGATCCCTCTGAAGATTGTGAAGAGCTAGAGCAAAGGCGTATACAGCATCAACGACGAATTGAACTTTAGATTCTTGCTCGTAACCATTAGCAGGCGTGAGTCGAAGCTTTGATGAACAAATGTTTATAGTTTTATTAGTAATTAGAGGGACGTTTTTCTTAAGAGTGCAGTTGAAGGCATCCTCCCAGTATTCTCCAAACCAGGGGTTGCGTCGATTAGTTTCAGGCGTCAAAGATTCCATGTAGTCATCAAACTCAGGAATACTTGCAGACTGTAGTTCCACTGTAATAGCACCCTCTGCTTCATCCTCAATACCTTCAACCAATTTATTTTGTCTTCCCCAACCATCACTGGCTATCCATTGAAAGGCTTGACTCAGATTCGATCTTCTTGCTGCTTGCAAAATCCTCCTAGCATCTTCAGCTCGAGTGAACAAAACTACTGCTCTAGCATTCGGTTTTTTAGACAGCTTCTGGATGATGCTATCAAAATCTTTATCATCAGCTGAGCTGGATACTTTCTCTGCTGCAGCGATACAAACATTGCGTTCAACTGCTTCACGTGTAAAAACCTGAAGAGTAAAAGAAATACAAGTTGTTGAAAAAATATTGGAATATTTTCTGATAACTTGGAACGTTTGAAACTGTAGAAATAATAATAAAACCTTCCTAAGGAGCATATTGAAAAGGAAAAAGTATGTTCATTCAAATGCACGTGATGTTTTCTTAGGTTTTATTGAGTTTGCAGTGTAATATCCGTTTGAAAATAAAATTGAGATAGATAGACAGTCTATTCAAGTTTTTTTTTATTTAAGTTGATTAAATAAATATTATAAAAGAGTTCTTGAATTAAATCAACAATAAAAACTAATCTATGAGATTTTTGTTAAGACTTTTTTTTACCTAATGATTAATTTGCTTAATGCGAAAAACATTATTCTGACAAGTTCAATGGCTTTTGATCAATTAAAAAAATATGCTCAATTTTTATAGGAATATTTATTCAAGAAAAAGTAATTAAACTTTAAAACTCTAGTTCAATTATTATTTCACCAGTATAGGTCATTTTTTTGTTTCAAACTTTAAACAGAACAATTAAAAGTTCCATATAAATAGTTGTTTTTTAAATTTCATTATAAAATTTTCTCATAAATTTATCACAAAGCATTGTCAGTATATAAAACATTATAATGGTCTACAAAGTTATATCATTTTGTCCTACTAGAGATGATATTTTATTTGAATAGCACTTTTTCACCTTGAATGAAATATCACCTCACACTGTAGTGTGGGGTATGTAAGATTTTTCCCTATCTAGTTTTGTATTTTATAACAAACGAAAAGAAAAAAAGAGTATAATACACCAAATAACATTTATCAATCTATAAGATGATTAAAAAGCAACAGTAATAGTTTTGATGACCCTTAGGATAACCAAAATGAAGATGATAAACACTTTTTGATTGATGGTATAAAGTTGCGTCGTTGAAAAATAGAATAAATACTTGCTTAAAGTATTGGAATATATATATATATAATACACCTAGATGATTTAAACATTTTTCGTGTATTTTAACCAATTTTAATGACATAATATATTTCTGATCCACGCTTTTAAATAATACAATAACTGTGTAAACAAAGAAAAAAGCAAATATGATAGAAAATTTGATAACTAAGATTAGAATTTATTTATTAATAGATTAAATGTTAATTTTTATAAAATATTTTGTTTGAATAATTTAACAAAATATGCTAAGTCACCAGTAATTTTCGGAAAATAATTAAACATTAAAAACTTTTAATTAAACATTAAACAGCTGGGAACTTTTTGTTTCTAAAAATAGTCTAAACTTTAATATTGATAATTTAAAGTTACTACCAACACTAAAAAGAAAATTAAAAAATAGATAAAAAAAAAATTGAAAATAACAGTTTCTCTACTGACCTTAAATAAATATTTTTATTCAATTTTTCCAAAGCACTTAGGGATGTTACATGACAGCTTGAAATATCAAAATTGACAGTTTCAATAATTAATATTCTAGAGAAAAAATAAACAAGCAAACAAAAATCTGAAAATAGTCAAATATCACTTAACTAATTCCCTAGATAATATGATATAACGTCAAGTAATATTTAGTCAAAATATTGGTGACACTTTGAGTATGAAAACGTCAGAAGCATATGGGAATGATATCAACATAAAACACAGTACCTCAATTCCATATTCTCCATAAGAGCCTTCTGAATAAACAGTAGACACGTATGACCAATTGGCACTCTTGACAACGTCAACAAGAGCGCTGGATTGAAATGTATCTGGTGGTACTGTTCGTGCAAAATAATCAAACCTCGTCTTATCACTGAGAGCCTTAGCAGTTGATGCTGGTGAGATCTGAGGGATGTGGAAGAGCCTCAGCAGATTGGCAACCTAAACAAAGATATAATCTTCATGAAAACTTACTTAAAACACTTCCTTCAATCTATCTGGATTGAGGCCAATTTTAATAAATGGAACCTTGGATTTTTTTAGTCTTTTGTATCCATTTAAACATGATAATATGGTCTTGGAGGTCTGGAATTTTGCCAAAATACTAGATGAATGAGTGCATTATTGGTATCAAGTCCACGTATCCCGATGTATTTTCATTTTATTTTGTTCAATTATTTTGCAATATCCTCTAGCGGCTTTCTCAACATTTATTGTCTTACCACATGGCTTGCTGACATGTTTAATCTCACATCCGAGTTCTTTATGAGCCTAGAATACTCTCCCTACTCAATTCGAGACCTTGGAGAGAGATTTAAACTACGTCCAACTAATGTAAGACGTGACTACTTACATTCCAGCACGTGGTAAGCTCTAAGTTTAGTCGGACAAATGTTGAGAAAGTGAGGGAAATTTTTTTCGGTCAATATCTAATCGGAAGTTGAATTTTTATTATTACTTTAATAAAATAGTCATGCTTTGAGAATAAAAATTAATCCCTATTCGAAATCAATAGAATTTTATTATTTAATGAATCTTATTCAGTTAAAATGAAATGTTAGATATTCTGAAGTATTCACTGGCTATTTCAAAAAAAGTAATAGCGTATTCAGGCAAAGGCTTTACGTTAGTTAATATAAAAGCTAGTAATAGTTGGATTAATAATGTTCAGTATTAATTCAACCTTTTTTTATTGAAAGCAAAAAAAATATTTCATGAAATCCTACAGTCGTGTTTCCTTCTAAACCTGACTAATAAATTCATTTTTGAATTATAAATAAAAAATAAATCTGATATGAATGAGCTGCTAATTAATTATTTTCAAAAATAAGTGATATACTACTAATGAATCACTTATTTCAATTAAAGCTAATTTGATATATTAATAAATAAATTGTATCAGCAGTAATAATGATAAATAATAAACATCACAATAAAATCTAGTAATAATTGAAGCTATGATATGCCAAGATGTATTTTTTAACAATAACAAAATCTTCTTTCAATAATAATCATACAATTAGTAATAAAATTTTCGCGTCAGGAAATTCATGAAATCAGATTCTAAAAATAATACATTGTGTAACAGGAATAATTATTAAGGTAAAACTTAATGACTACAAGAGACAATTACTTTTCAAGATTATTTTATACTCAATTAAAATTCTGAAACAATAATTATTAACTCATTCAGGTTGAAATAGCACTGATTAGTAGGTTAATTTTTTTGTCTTTAATTGTCAAGACAATTTAAACTATTGATTGTAAAAAAATTTTATTTAATTTTAGTGAAATTTAATAATCGATTAAATTTATCACTGGTTTTATATCTGTTTTCATTGATGTTGAACAGATTATAAATTGCTGTAAATAGAAAATTGGAATTATAAAATTATACTAATGACTATAAAACAATGCAACAATGATTCATTAATTAAATTTATTATAAATAAGAGTAATTAAAAATCTACAGTCAATTAATAGATACAAAAGCAGTATTGTTGTAACAAAAGAAGGAATGCAAACTTTTTTTTTTTGCTATTTGAGTAATTTAATTATTTTTATTCCGTTTATATTGTATATTTTATTAAAAGAAATAATCAATAGTTGGTAAAGAAAAAAAAAACGAAATTTAGTTATGGAAAGAAAAAAAAATTACCTGAAGTGAAACAGAGCTATAAGATCCTCCAATAACTCCATAAATAGGTCCAGCACTGACAGATTTCTTGAGTCTAGGTGGGGTACCATCAAGACACTCTAGCACACTCATATCTAAATTGGAAAGCGAAGCCCTAACGAAATGAAGACTTTGATTGAGGGCATAGGTATCTCTTGAGCATGTATCAAGTATATGAACACCAAGGGAAATTCCTGGCAGGATATTTTTCTCCTTATTAATCTGATCCACAGCGAATAGCATAGCTTCAAGTCTTTGCACCCCTCGATTATAAATTTTAGGTCCACAAGTTATTTCTCCCTTCTCATGAACAGGGAAAAGGCCTCCAAGAATAACATCTCCAGGTATAATGATGGATTCTCTTTCTGTAGGCTGCTTAGAGGTCACTTGATCCCCTTGAAAAACCACCAGGAGATGGAGAACGAAGATCAACAGCCATTGATCCATCTTTCTCACGTTAATTATTAATTAATCAGCATCTAAACACTAACTACAAAAGGCCATTTAGTCTAATTTAGATGAAGTTTCATGCAATCGTCAAAGTTCATCGGGTTAAAGTTTCACACTTTCTTCCTTGACCCCAAAGGTCATTAGGTCTACGTGTACTCCAATCAATTTCGTCCCCTGACTCTCCCTCGTGTCTGTCGTCATGCGGCGGAACAAAAACTAATTTAGTATAACATGAAAAAACATGTAGCTCTTCTTTACAGGAAGCAAAAGAGATAAGGGTACTAGATATATTTTAAAAAAAAAAAATTATTTTTTTATGGCTGTTAAAAATATCTGAATGTCTTTCCTGTTATTATTTAAATCGTTATCAAGCCTTTTCGACTACTACCACTATCACCAGGATATAAAAAAGCTCTTGATGCTTTACAACTTCTTTACGTCTTACCAATTATTAACCACAGTAGCAGAGATGATTTCTTCTTTCCTTCCTATTTTTTTTATCTGTTTTCTTTTTTTCTTTTTCTTCTTCCTTTCTTTCTTTGTACCGTTGTATTTCCTGCATCCCACTGTCTTTCAAATAGACAGCCTTTTGCGAAAAAGCCGGATTTTTTCCTTGTTTCCTATATTACCCAGTAAAAGTAACTATTATTCATCAACTTGTTTCCTCAGCTAGTCCACTTGGCTAATCTCGACAAATAATACGGTGTGTTGTGTATCACGAGAAGGCTACGTTATCGATTCAAAGTCTCGAGAGAAGTCTCTGAGGGAATGAAGGACGCGAGAGGACAGAGAACATTATTTCAGCGGCAAGACCTGAATGGGTAGAAAAAAAAGAATCTGAAGAGAAATGAAAAATGAGTTTTTTTCTTTCTTTTTTTCCTACTCCTGAGTTGCGTCAAAAAGCACCCTCTCTTGCTGTTGAACACTTAGAAAGGGAGAACCCAGAATTTTTCAAAGTGACGGCACACCTCTCAGGGCTACCATTAGCCTGGGAAACGAGGGCTGCTCCTTGGATAGATTTCCTTCTCAAATTTCCTTCCTGCTTCTTATTCTTCGTCTTCCTTCCTCAATACCTAACTCTTCTTCTACTTGAATCGATTCAACTCAACTTGCTTCAAGACTCCGGAGGTTCAATTTACGAATTTATTCTTCGGTTCTGTTTTTAAATTGAAACCTACCCCAGAAGTCTTTCGATTATTGGTGACTCTGGACCTTCCGGCAATCACTAACCGGAAGCTTTTGCGAAATGGTCATAGATCGATTCTCTGCTAAAATGTCCTCATGTTTTGTAAAGCTTCTTTTGCGTTTGCCAATTAACCTATTTTTTTTCTTGACGTCAAGATTTTACTAAAAGATTGTGTCGCTCACGTGTCAATTCTCGCGGCATTTTTTCCTATTGTTGACATTGATTTTGCTTCTCCCACACAATAAACCGTGTGGAGTTAATAATAATAAAATGATAGTCAAACGGTTTTTTTTTTTTTTACCTAAAAGACACGCGATAAAAATTCATCAATCAAGATGTAGTGTGAAAGGTATAATAAAAGTCATCAGGATCTGTATTCAAACATGTCTATATAGGGAAACGGCAATTATTTGAACATAGAAACGCTTTTACTTGGCTTACAAAAAAAAAAAAAAAATTAAAAAAAGCAAGCCATGTCACTTGCTTTTTTAAGAGTTACAACACTCTGCCAAATGAGTTCTAATTCACACCTCCATTCTATTCTATTTCTCTTGTTGGTTTGTTGACTGTTCATTTGCTTCCAATATAGTGATTAAAAGCCAACTATACAAATATTTCATTCCTTTCTATCACATCGCTTGTCATTTTTAATAGAAAATAGAATAGACATTGATCGTACTTTGATCTTCAACTGTTACAATAACAGAAGTATTTTTTTTAGCTTTCAATTTTCATTTTTATTCTACTCTACACTCACTTTTCTTCTTACTTTTTGCTTCATAAAATCCCCTGAGGAGTCTTCAGGATTGCTGACGACTTGTCGTCTATTTCTCTAGTCCCTGAGGAGAGCACGGAATTAGATTTGACAAGTTGATGAGCAGGTTTATCCAATTCAAGGTATGTCCAGCTTACCTGTTCTTTCATCCACACTCCAATGGTTGAAATTATTTGTCAACATGTTCTGGAAATAACTTTTTAATTTCATCACTGATTTACTATGATTTACACTCATTTCCTGACTTGTAATAAATTATCTTTTTAAATTGTATCAACTATCTTCTACATGTTGAAATGAAAAAGTAATTGATTTAAAGCTGTGGACTTTACTTATTTCCAGAATTAATAAGATGTGGAAGAAAAAATATCTTAAGCTTCAGTGGTAATTTTCTTCACGTTTTAAAGAAATAACAAATTGTTGAAGAAATTAAAAAGAATGTGTACTTTTTTGTTTTGTCAAAAAAATATTGAAACTTTTATTTGTAGTTTTTCTTGATTTTTAAGTAAATAAAATGCTAAAAAGGTTAAAGGAAAAATTATTGAAGATGATCCCTTGTGTATTAAAAGAAAATAAATAAAATCTTGAAGAGTTTTATGAATAAAAAAAAATTCAAATGCACTCCTTTTCTTTATCAGAAAGATTATTTAAAGCTTTCATTAACAATCCCCTTGAGCTTTTTTGTTGCACGAGGAAGACGTTGAAGAGGTTAAAAAATTTTTTCCACTGAAAGAAGAGAAAAAAAAAAATGATAAAATCACTTAAAAAATGACTAGCTGTGTTTACACGTCTTTTTTACTTTTCTAGTTCCTCTTCTTAATCATCTTTTAACCACAAAATCCACTCGCGAATCTCGGTCACTATGATTATCCTTCTCGTTTACGATTTAACTCAAGTGTCTCTTACTTATCTGCACTCGTGAGTGTCCAGAAATCCATGACATACACTCATAATCGATTACAAGGCAACACCTAGTTGATGAAAAGATAAAAAATATCGTATTGGAACAAGTATTTGTTGGGTTAGATTTTTGTCAATAAATTAATTTGACATACCATAAAGGTCAGTAAACATGACAAGACACACGCGGGATCAACACGATAAGACGTGATTGTTTGCCAACATTTTAGTAGTCAATGGCAGTAGAACATTGAGCAGCTGAAGATGCTCTGCCGTCACAACGACGACTGACCGGCCGGCTGAGAAGCGTCGGAGCCTCCACTTCTGCTTCCATCCAGCCACCCACCCACCCACATCAACCTCCCGGTCCTCTTACTCCCCTTTTCGTGAGCTTTTATCCCCTCTCATTCAAGTCAAACATCATAAATGCCAGCTGAACGATTTCTAACCTTCAGTGGGGATGCAATCTAATCTCTTCAGCTTCATAGTCATCCAATAATTGAATTAATCCGTCAATGTAACTATTCAAATAAATCAAATTCTTTTAATTGCTTTAATAATTGATTATTTCATTTAATTGATAGGAAATTCAGGAGAAACACACCCTTGTTTGTTCATACGCGCATGCTAACTTATTTCAAACACTTGGCGCCATCTTCAACGTATGATCTACTGTAGAAATTTACTTTATCGATACCAATAAAATTTCTCCATTTTTTCACTGAATTTTTTTCGCTTTTTGGTCAACATATATTTATTTCTTTTTTGAGATGAAAAGTTTTATGTTATTTTTAATAAGATATTTTCATTAAGACGCTTTGAAATAACAAAAAAACTAATCTAAGTACAATTATTTTAAATTAGTTGTAAATGTTTTTTTTTGTTAGAGCTTTTGATAGTAAAAAAATATCTTCTGATGAATCAAACCAATATAAAATGATTTACATTATCAAATTATTCATAAAATTAAATTAAGCTGAGCTTTTCCGGTTCATTTATTATTCAAATAAACTAGAGTATAATAATATTACGTATTTAGTAAATTAAATTTTTTTTTACTCCAAAAATAGCTAGACTGTTTATTTAATTAATTTACAAATAAACAGATTCTGAATTTCATTGTTAAATATGAAAAGAAGCAACATAATATGCATATGAAAAAATTTTTTTTCCCCATAGGACAAATAAATGCTCAGCATTTTTGTGATCTAAAAAAATTCAATAAAATTATTTTTTTACGTTTATTCGAAATTACTTTGCAAATAAAATTATAAATTTAGAAGCTTGGAAAAACTTGCAACGGTTTTAATATTTACAAAAAAATTTGTTTTGTAAAGCAAAGAAGTTTTTTTTATTTCTCTTTACAGTACTTTGGTGAATATACAGACATGAATTCGAAACCAACAATGTATCCTGAAGAAGAAAGTTCACATTTCGAAATAGGTTCTTTTAAAATGTCGATACGATCGTTTTAGCTAAACCTAGGATTTACTTGAGTTTCAATAATCATATTTATGGTAAAAATCGATTCCGAAAAAAAAAAAAAAAAAATAATAAATAAAAGTTCTTGAACAGTGTTTAACTTAAATAAGCTTAAACAAGTAAGTAGACAGTCTAACTGGACATTATTGTTTAATAATACTAAAAAGAATTTTAGGCTTTTAGGCAGAAAGTATATAATATCATAAGTAGATCTAAAAGTGATTAAATTGAGCAGTTTTTGACATACGACCCCTATTGAGACATTTTGTCACATGTGAGGTGTCGGTTGCGTGATTCCCACGCACTTCAACACTTCAAAGGATTAACACCCTCTCTTGTTGAGGGCAAACACCTCTGAGGATGCTAATTGTCGAAGAAAATGCGCACATTTGAGGTAAAAAATAGCTTATTGATCCTTTAATTATAGAGAATGTAATTATTATCAAGATAAAAAGTGTCATTGTAGAATACTTAATATCCTTGTTGATGTATGTCATTTAGCAAATTCTTGAAAATGTCACCAACCGTATTATCAAGTGCTAACATCAACAAACATTAAATACTCAGTCAATTAAATTTTCATTGAAACTCGGACTATTGGACTCTTTTATCATAAATTAATATCGAAGGGTTCTGTAGACAAACAATGTTGCCTAAAAATTTCGTGATGATTAATTAATGCCACGAGAACTTGGTCAAACTACCTTCGAACACTCTCCAATCAATAAATTATGGGGAAACTGAAGATTAATATTAGAACTCCATCATTTTTAATTGTTATTGCTTTCTTTCACGTTATAAAAGACTTTTATTACTTGAAAAATTTTTGGGTTAATTAATGTCATAGAAACTTGTCTGTTATATTTATTAAGAGTTTACAATAATCGATAAATGATGTAAAAACTTTCGTCTAGATTAATATAAAAAATGTATCACTTTTTATAATCATCAGTCTCACTCTAGTTCTATTCATATGCTCGGACTGCAAAAATGCTAGAAGAATTTTTTTTTATTCAACAAACTTTTAATAGAAATGATTTATTTGATAAAATGAAACATTTCGTTAGTTAGAATTATTAGATTAAATAGAATCATTAAAAGTTAATGACGATCATTTATTATGAGTAAAAATTGAGGTACAAAGACTGTAGAATTTTCTCGAAAGTAAGTGCAATAGATTAGTACAGCGAATTATTTATGGGATTAATTACGATCATTGATCCTAGTATTTTTAATTAAACTTGTTCCTTGTAAGGCGAAAAATAAACCAAGAATTATAGACTGAGTAATTTACTACATTTAGAATTTTTACTCCGTCTATTAGGAAATATTAATTAATCTAATTTTATTAAAAAACGAAGATTTAAAATGTGAAAGAAAAATGAAAATTACAATACATTTTTCAAAGTAAATTATTGAATTGAATTGAATTTAGCAGTAAATCAATTGTAATAAAATAATGATTCCAGTTTTATTATTTAATTTTAAAAATTTATTTTTTATTTTTATTATTATTTATTTTTTTTTTATTATTATTATTTTTTATTAAAAAAAAAAATTTAATTTAAAAAAAAAAAAAAAAAAAAAAATAATTTTATTATTTAATATTATATTTATTAATTAATTGCTTAAAATAAACTAAACAAAAAAAATTAATTGTTCTTTTATAAACAATTGATTAGCTAACCTAATTAATTTATAACATTATTCATTTATTAATTTTTTTGAAGATACATTTTTAATATAGGTAATGATTAATAACTGAAAATCTATTATGCTGATTTGATAATTATTCAAAAAAAATTCTCCACATTCCTTTAACAAAACTAGGCAATCAATTTTATTATTTCAATTAGCTGATCTTCGAGTTTCGAAATTATAAATTACAATAATATATGTAGCTTAATTATATTGAATCAGTTAATTATTTTAAGATAATACTGGTAAAGTTATATACCACTGTTAAAGCAATGAAAATCTCTAGTAACCAATCCTGAGGTAAAAATATTTGTCAGATTTTCGTACGCCTGTCTTTTCTATATCAGACATTCATTCATCTTCCGAAGTTAAATTTCCTGACGACAATCTTATGTGTGTCTGCTTCAAAAAAACGACAAATACATACGTAAATAATAAACGTACGCTAACATACATAAATTCGCCGTCAGTTTGACGTTGATTTGGCGACTAGAGTTATATTAATTAATTAATATAAATCACTAATTTTCGAATGACTCTGAATCATTGAAGAAGTAAGTAAAAATTCCACTGATTTAGCTTAAGAGAGCAGACCCTGTAGGATCTAACCACAAAAACAAGTGCAATGATAACGCAATCACACATTCCACAAGATCCGGTCACACGTCTTTATATCCGAAAGTGTCGACAATGTTCTTAAACACGCGACTACACGCGACATCCACGCGTCATTGTCGTGTGCGCCATCTTCAACTGTACTTTTCCACAATCACGACATTTAAGTATACACAATTAATAGCGATAAGAACTTTCTTGTCTTTAATTAATTTTTTCATTCATCAAAACCACTCCATTATATTATTATTTGTCGATCGACCTTCAGTACCTGCTTTTTTTCCCTCTAATCTCTTGAGCCATCATACTACGAACAATCGGCTGAAATCCAAGCAAAGCATCAAAGCCTACGTCGCAATAAAAAATACGCATGAATGGATAGATCGCAAAAGAACTAAAGTAAATCGCGTTGATGCATTTTCAGTTCCCGGTAGACGCGTGTTGGCGCGTGCTAGAGTCGCGTGTGACCAACGTTGTTCTCACGCGACGCCACGCGTCCTTAGGCTCTTATTCCCTTTCTTTTTGATGCTGAAGACCCCCCTCGATCAACGAGACACGTGTCTGTTTCATGGTTCCATGGAAAAACTTATAATTGTCATAACATCGCCCTTTGCTTCCTCCATATATTCTTCATTCTTTTTTCATGCAACCACCATCTTTAAAAATGATTTCTTAATCGTAATAGCTAAATTCTACCGATTATCGTCATTTTTTTTTTGCTCCGAAACTCTTGAAGCTGATTAATCTAGTGTTTTCATAATAAACAGTTGATTATGTAGTAAAACAAAGAACAAAAAATGAAAGTACGCATAATAATAATTTTTGGAGGGGAAACAATTTCGAATGGCGATGAGGTAACGATTGACGCGTGCCGATCACGTGTCTAAAATGTGCTCAAATATTTTTTCATCTCTTGTTCTTCTGCGTGTTTCTTTCTTTCTTTTTTCTTTTGACTAACCATCATGATCAGAGTGAGTGAATATGCTCGTTGAAATAAAATAAGCCGCGCTTAATTGCGCCGACCGTTCCATTAGAGATTAAACTTCAAAAGAATATGGCAGTCAGTCCTCGCGACTGTTTCTCTTCCATTTTTATCTCTTACTCTTCATTTCTTCATCCTTCGCTACTCTTCTCGTTGGCTAATTAATGCAGAAGGTATATGAAGATCATATTACTTATTCTATCGGGTTACTTTGAGTTAATTGAAAAAATAAATATTAGAGAACACTAGTAGGGTAAACATATCTTGATAGAAAAATTAATTTTTAATTGTTTGTTGTAGGATATTATATTCACATAGAAGGAATATTTTGGCCCTATAATGAAAAAATAAGTTTCATCAAATATAAACGATTTTTTTGATATTTATATTTTCAAGGAATAATTAATAAACTCTTGTGATTGGAATTCTGTTGAGAATAATCCTAGAAAATTTATCACGTTTCGATGAAGGTATTTTTTGTATTATATAATTATTTAATTATTTTTAACAGATACACATTTCCTTTTATTTATAATCATTCAAAGAACAATTTCAATTCTAAATAATCACTACAGGTATAAATATAATAAAGCGAATTATTTCTAGAAAATAATTACATTAAGATGAGATAGTTTTCATGGGTCAAGTACTTAAAAAATTTTTTATCTGAATCTTAATATTCATAAATGATTTATACAATGAATGTGAAAAGAAATTTCAATCATTTCAAATTACATCTATAGCTGCTATAAAAAAAGATCTGTTTTAGTTATCTACAGATACATCGACTGCAACAACAAAATCATTCTATTTCATCCAAAGTTTTTCTTTTTAGCTTGAGTGAATATTTAGCTGGCACAAGATATTTTTTTTTAGTGGGCATCCAGGGAAAAATAGCCAAATAATTCTAGGAAAAAAATTAATCAAATAAACATCTCCAGGATTATATTCAGAAAAATCGAAATGGAATGCACTGTATCCATCAAAAATAGTATTACCCATCTTCAGAGTAGGAATGTAGGTTAATATGATGGATGTTTGTAATGTAAATATAATCATATTTATATTACTGGAAATTATTTTATATGAATAAACTAGTTATGGTTTGACTGATGGCGAAATAAATGTTTCACAAATTATAACTGTGAAACTTTTTTTTGTCAATGTTGAGGAGAAAATAATACTTTTTTCTTACTATCAAATAATTATTTATTCATTTATTAATCCTTATTCATAGATACTTGTGACATTTAACAACGTTGTTCACATTAATTAATAATTTCACGTCACAAAAGAATTCCATCATTTTTTTTTTCAATCAACACATCATACTTGCTAGTTTCAAAATGCAATTTCCTTTTTTGTTGCCTCCTATTTCAAAAAAAATTTCAATTTACAGGACAATTTTGTTAAGAACGACTCTGAGATTAAGATTAACTCTCTTTCATTAACTTTCAGTGGATACTCGAAATAGATATAACTACAATTTAGTTGGGTATTATTAACATTAAACCCATGATCAACAACTAAGCCACTTTTAACGAACATTCATTATTTTTAGCTCTTTGTGATTCAAAGAAATTAATGAAAATAATGATTCTCAAATACTGAAACAGTTAAAATGTGTAAACCATTCATTTCGTCATTAAAAAAGAAAAAATTGATTAAGAGACCCATCGAAAAAAATATCACAGTCGATCAATCTGAAGTTAATCCAATATTCCATGCAATTTCATCTTTTCTCACTTTGCTCTAAACCCAAGGGACGTCAAAACAATTCGTTCTGGGTTACTACCATGTGGTTTACCATATATTCTTATATCATACCCTCCTTTCAATGCTCATTGCTAAATTAATCAAATCATTTTTTTAAAAATAATTTATTAAAAAGAACAGAATCAATTTCTGCATTGTTATCTTTTTAAAATGATTATTATGATTATTTAAATTATCATGGTGATTTTATGAACTCCAAAGTTCAATTGATTTAAAAACAGTTTGTTGATGAATATTTTGAATTTTCATTAAATTATTTCCAACAAATTGAACTATCAATTTCGAACATGAATAAATATTTCACAAATTCATTGTAATTTATTTACAATATTCCACAAATTAATGAATATATTTTAACATTAATATTATTTAAAAATATTTGAGTTGAGTTAAGTTGATTGAGTCTATTTAATTTTGTTTCATTCAGAATAATTTTATGAAAATGAAATTTAAAAATTGTTTTACTGAGTACGATATAGATGAGTAATTACTTATGTTGCAACGTAGTAAAGATTCAAGATTAATTATACAATAGTTGAATTGTTTTATTGGACTTATATATCATTTTCATAATCATCTGGATAATTATGATTAATAATTAACTACTACAGACTATTACTTACTTGAATTTTGTTCAAACATGTTTTAGTCCTGATAACAAATTAAAATTATTTCTGAAAGCCACTAGCAAAATAGAATTAAACTCTTATGAAAAAAAAAGTAAAAAATAGTAAACATGCATTGATTCGTCAACGTTTTCACAGTTTTATTTTTTTTTTTCATTCAATTTTATTTATTTTATTTATTCCTTTATTATCTTCAACTTTTATTTATTTATTTTTTTCATCAAAATGATTATAAACAACTATTTTCAAATCCACTCCAACTTCTGAATGCTGATGTTCTATTATAGAAAGGAAATAAATATTTTTTCTACACAAAATATTAAAATTGGAATAAATTTTTTTCGATAAAAAAAAATTATCGTTTGAATTAAAACTAGAATTTTAAATTAGAACATAGAAGTTATTTTATTCCATTTGTATAGAACGAAAACGTTGTTTCTATTTTTTATGATAAATGTCATACAATCTCACCTACGTCTACTTAAATCTCAGGATTAAAAAGACAAAAAAAAATCCAGGAAGTCATTGAGATGTACATTTTTATCATCACCAACAGTAGGTATTTTGTTTTAATTTGACATTGAAAAAAAAAGTAAATCAAGTTAATTGGATTCTAATAAAATTCGTCGAGAACACCCTACGCAATTATTTGTTATGTGGGCCACATACACTTGCGAATATTAAACCTTCCCCTACTACCCTGTTCACTGTGACCCTACTCATCAGGGGTTACCGCGCCTGGCTTTTCTGATAAGCGAGAGAGAGAGAGAGAAAGAAAGAGAAGGTGGTGGAAGTTATAAATAGGAGTTGAGCTCCACTAAGGGCTGGCATTACCAAGACTGGCGTTGTGACGTTCGTTTCGAATTTTATCCTTCATTTTCCCTCATCATTTTTATCACGACAATCTTCCCTACGTCATAATTATATATACACATATATATATATATATATATAATATTATTCACAAACATCCTTACATTTATTTACCAGTCTTATAATACCTAGTAGTTGATGTAAATAAATTTTTTGACGCGAACAAACTGCAAGTGCGATTTTTTCATACTGTAAGAGGCTGCTATAAAAGAGGGTGAGTTCTTCCATCCGCGATTCTGAGGATCGATAAACCAGGAGAATGTTCAAGAAAGCACTCACTGAGTCTGGCAGAAGGATTCTGAAAGTAAGAAACATTTCTTTACTATTTCTAAAATAATTTTTTTATCAACAATTCAATTAATATTCTTCCATCATTTTTCTTTCTTTTATCTTTAAATATTTGAGATTGTTTTATAATATTATTTGATCAATAACTAAAAGTGTTTAAATCAACAGGCGATTAAAAAATTGTCAACGAAGAGTCGAGCAGTGAGGAAATCACAAGAAAAGCAACGAACATTAATTAATCAACAAGTTAATTATGAATTGGTAACAACAACAATACCAGGCTGGAGTCCAACATATATAGAGTCAGATGTCACATCATTGTCTTGGTCCTTACACTCTTTGGATGCTAAGAGCGTTGACACGTATGTGACGTATGTTATGGAGGGTTTGGATGAATGCAATTCATTGTGCTGCTACTGTACCGAGCACGAAAATCAGAGAAATGAGAACAAGGAAAATGAGATGATTATTTAACCAAAAATAATACAAAGATTTTTTAAAATTAATATTTATTTACTCATATATTTATAGCAAAAAAAAAATGCAAGAATAACCAAAGTTACCGAGTACTAAAAAAAAATGAAATAATATCAACAATTATAATTAATTATAAATGTTTAATGAAGGAGAGGTTTTTTTATGATGGTACAGTAGAATAAATTTAGGTTGAACTTTAATTAAGGGATTAAATTAAGTGATTAATTAATAAAATTAATTAAGCTCATGAAAAACTAATTTAAAGTCAATCTTCCATTTACTCACGATAGCAATAATTATTAGCTTACGATTCAATCATGGCAACGAAGTGTTTTTTTGCTCAATTTGCCTATTTAATCGGCACAAAAGCAAATGATAATGAATAATTATAATTATTATATAAAGATTTCAAGTTATTGAATTATTTTTTTTTATCACATAATTATAATTATTATCGTAATTAACTATTGTACATTGTATATAATATAAAATCAATTAATGATAGAAATTTATATTTACATCATTATTATTATCGTTTTAATTATTACGTCTTAAGGCTGTGAACATTTATGGATACTCGAACGTTAATCACTAATAAATATAATTCTGATACTCTTTAAAAATAAATTATTTTTATTATCTCACCAAATAAAAAATATATCACTATTTATTTCTGATATGCTTTTACAATGAAAAAATGTTCTAAATGCAAGTTTTCCAGCTTTTTTTGCAATATTTTAATATAAAATTGTAAAATTAAAAAATGAATTATTGATAAATCATTAAAAATAATTTCAGTATTAAATATTTAGTATCATTCAGTGTGTGTGTTTTTTTTCGACTATTCAGAATCCTTATCGAATTTCAATTAAGTTTTATTATCCAATAATAATCTATTAAATATCATACGAAAATATATGTACACTGGTTTTACCTCTATCTAAAAATAATATTTTTACTTTTTCAACTAACATATTATTGTTAGATTTTTATCTAACAATAATAAAATCATTTGCTTCGACCGTGCATTAGATATTTATGTATTTAAAACCATTTTATTTATCTTCGTTTATCTTCTTCTTTCAATATTTACCCTCGTTTTATTCATTTTCCATCAATATTTTATCAAATGAATTTATAAAATCTATCTTTCACTCTTTTCGCTTACTTGTATCAGTTTCCAAATTTGTTCTATTTTTTATCCCTACAATTTTAACAATTTTATTTTAAATAATGATTTTTAATTTTTTCACCATATTTTCTTTTTTATTTATCATGAAACATTCATTCAATTATTTTATTTTATTTAGTAACTTTAGTCATTTTTGTAATAATTACTTTAATAAATTTCCAATATTAATTTGCTTAATTAAACTCATCTTAAGTAATTATTTCTTTTTTAGTTGTTATAATGATAATGCTAACATGGAATAATATTCAAGTTTTAAAATACGTCGAATAATAGGCACGTGTCAATACAAAATATTCTCACAAATTGGCAAGCAGACAGAGTGATAAAAAGAAAGAAGGTGAGGGTGCACGAGAAGTATACTACTTATTGCCAGTTTTATAATTAGAACCGGTTTATATTCATTTTTATTCTATTTTTACAACAATTGTAATGCTTTCCAATTTTGCAAAAATGCCCTAAATGACCGACTAACTCAACAAAATACATGAAAACTTAAGATAATAAAAAGAAGAATGAAGAGAAAATTAGCATAAAAAAAGGATTTGATTATTTTTTATTTTTTTTCCCCCCCGCTCATTATTGATGTCTGGAATATTGGAGAAACAAGGGAAAGTTAAATAAAAAATATTATTGATTTTCTAGCAATATTTTTATTACAAACAATATTGCAAAAATATTTCACACTAGATATCTTGATTTATTTAAAAAAGATGGCACTTGTAGATGAAAAAAGTACTTGAACATTACAAGACGAGAGAAAAATAATTTACAACCCATTTTTTTATACACTGTACAAGAATCTAACAATAATTTTAATCCATAAATATACATAAATAAATTTGTTTTTTTTTTTCACTTTATCTTCTTATTACAAATAAATATTTTTATCTCACACTTATAATAAGGTACTCCATTATGACTATCGAGATAATTTTCTCGTTAAGAGTAAGTCTTAAATTTCAACTTCCTGAGACTTTAAGAGAATAATTGAAGTTCCTAACAATATTTACAAGACTTCAAATTGACATGAAATTGTTAAGAGCTATTAAAATTAGTAAATAAACATTTTTCATTATAATTTACACTTTAATTTAAGCCGGAAACGAAGTTATTATTAATAAGCTAATTCCGCACCCCATGGTCTATAAGGTTTTCCATGTTGTTGTTGGGGATATTGACCAGGATACTGTCCCCATCCTAGAGTACCACCTCCAAGTAGTGGTGGAGGTACACCACTACCACCACCTGGAGGCATTCCACCTGTCATTGGTACTTCATAACTTGGTCCAGTTGATGTAGAACTAAGAGATGTTGGTGGTGGGAGTGCTGACGTATTACTTGGTGGATGTTCTCGGTGGAAACTTTGAAGATGTGATAACAAACGTAGCCTCAATGGATCTCGTTCGTCAAGACCCTCCATTGTTACCAAATAACGACCCACTTCTGCTGCACATTCACCCCATCCAACTGCATGATAATCCATAGCTAATTTTGTGCTGTCGTAACCTTCAGGTCCTGGAACAGAAAAATTTCTGATTATAAATATTTTTAGAATTTTTGATTAATTTCTTATTAATTTAGAACTTAAGTAATATTCTTTTAATTCAATAAAAAAATCCATTTTATCATTTCAATTTTTAAGTTGACATAAATATTATTAAATTATTTGACTATTAAATTTTTTTGATGGAAGGTTGTTGGAGAGTGTTGGTGAATAATTAGCTAAGTTAATCTTCAAAACTAATCTAGAAGGCGTTGATTATAAAACTATTTAAAAATTGTATTGTTCTGTGATAATTAGTTGCTACAATGAGCATGCATGCAAGTGTTAGAGCTTATTATTCTTTTTAGAAAAGTTAAAAATAGAAAAAGAAACCATAAAAAACTTCAAAGACAAAAATTTCTAATTTTCATTTTCAACAATGTTTAATATGCTTTAATTAGATTTTTGAAAATATTGCCAAGTTGAGCTGACTCTTATAATGACCTTTAAAAAAAATATCTTCCATTCAACTATTCACAAAAAAATAACAAAACAGGAATGTTTAATAGCATCCTAATGACCAGAAATGAGCACAATTTTATTCAAAAGCCCTAGAGAATTAATTTCTACATTTACTTGAATGCTTGGAAATGGTTTTGACACATTTACCGGGTAATTTCATTCATAAATTTCTTATTTAATTTGCATCGAATTCCCAAGTGCCTAAGGGGTTGTAAGAGATAAAAAAGTAGATCTGTGGTACTTTGAGATTATTAAATTAGATTTGGCATTTAGCATGATGCAGTCCCTCAATCCCCTAGTGTATTAATACAGTCTTGCTTTCTGATGATATTATGTATATATATATATATATATATATATGTATAAATTATGATTATTGTTAAGTAAATAAATGAAAAAAAATAATATAGAAAATAGAATAGGGGAGAAGAAACTTTTTTATTCAATACATAATATTTTATTGATTGTTTACAAGATCTGGTATATCTCTGCTTTAGTTTCACTGATGTATGCTACTTCACGTCCCTTACATATGTCTTATGCACCCCATATGTCCTCAGGACTTTACTGATATATAAATGAAAATTTATACTCACTCACACATACGCTAATCGTTTAGTTGGGGTCTCTGAGGGGGTCTGAATAATTCCCACGCTACCTGTCTCCTATTCCCTCACTATATACAAGTCTATAGGTCCTATTGGATATACAGATACTTCACTGAGTCGAGTCTATAGGATAAAATACAGACGGAATCGCAAAATAGTCTGCTTTAATCATCTTTTCTGATCCTTGTGAGAAATCTAAACCTTCTTTTCAAAATTCACCAGGCATAAATTTCCATATATTTTTGAAAAATGCTCTTTTTTTATCTTTCTTATGAATGCCAATCAATTTGTTTCTAGAATAAAATTTCCTTTATGCTTATTTTCTTTGAGATGATGAAGAAAAACTCTTTATTATTGTTTAGTTGATCGATTTGGTCATGTAGATTTTTTCCTTTTGATCTTTTTCAGTGAAGAATTTGTTTCGGATCAATTGTTACATTTTAAACTATTACGTTTTTTGCAAAAACTTTTTTAATAATTATTTAAAGAATTAATTTTTTTAAATAGATTTTAACAATAATTGATTAATGAACATTAACAACTAATTACTAAATTAAATTTAAATTTTAACTTTAGAAAAACTTTTGAAATACATCAGTTAGCCATGAATATTGAATCTAATTTATTTTTGTAATATTTTTGATTAACTTTGAAATAATAATTAATAATATTTAATAAATAGTTTGCCTGGATAAGAAAATGATTATTAATATTAATACATTCCTAGAACTAGGAAAAAGGTAATTTAGAAGCGTAATTAATATAAAATATGAAATGAAAGTAAAAAAAAAAAAAAAGATCAGTACATGAAAATGAAAAGGGACAATTTTTCATTCAATTGTCTCATGAGTTCCAATTTTTGCGTGTTAGAGATCTCAAGACCAGGAAGTTGAGTGAGCAAAGAAGAAGCAGGTGGTACAAGAGCCACCCTGAGATCCTGTGGGAAGCGAGGAGGAAGTCAACAACTCTTCCGAGTAGCGTTCCCACGATTGACGCGATCATTCTGCGGACAAGAAAGAGGGGAGTAGGCTACTACATATGAAAGTGCATTTGAAATAGCGTGAGAGAAAGAGAAAGAATTATTGAAGGGATGGTGGGAGCTTGCCCTTCGTTGCACCCTATGAAAATGAGAGAAATAGGTGCTAACGCAGAGCAGATGTACGTCACTGTGGGAAACCAGCTACCATAATGCTTCACTATTTTACTTTTTAAACATAAATTGAGAAAGTTAACATTTTGATTAATCACACGAGTCAGGGAGAAACAATATTTCGTTAAAGTTAAATTTTTAAAAGATCTTATTTAAATTAACTTACAAAAAAATTTTAATAAATTTCTATAACTTATTAATAACAAATTATATTTATCCATTTGTAAAAATTTTTGCTAAGTATTATTAAAATAATATTATAAATACATGTTTTGAAGAGGGAAATAGTTCAAAACGTCATAAAGGAAGTGTAGAATAACTTTTCAAGATAATTGGAGTCAATATCATGCTCACGCAATCCTGATAATAAGACAGTTATAATGAAGTATTTTTTCCTGACTACCTGTGCTCTCATTTAGGTATAATATAATTAAAACAGTTGAATAAAGAAGCAGATGGTAATACGGTTATAAAGTTACATTTTTTTTCTTTCTGTCAAATCTCTCTCGGTCAACAGGTGTCTTCCGGCCAAGTAAAAGCAAAACACACTAAACCCATACATGCTACATGTATAATGTAACACAAACATGTAATATGTATACCTAAATTTACCATGCAAGGCGTAAAGAAGGTTTTCACTTTCAATTTCCCAAATTTCATCCCCCATTAAATAAGTTTCCTATCTCCAAAGTAAAAAACATTTATATTCACCTCACAGGACTTTATAATATAACTGAGATACACTTCCGGTAGTATAACGGAATAAGATTCTCTTTAATAAAATCTACGCTCTAAAGGAGACAAATCCCAAGAGAGAATATGAGTGAGATTGAAAATTAGATCTTACCTTTATTCCTAAGAGTCCTCAGGTGTTCTACGGTTAGTTGAAGAATCTCCGCCTTCTCTAATTTACCAGAGTGCGGATCTCTTGCTGCTGCTGGCACTAATCTCCGAAGTTCACCAAGAGATGCATTGATTCTATCTCTTCGTTTTTTTTCTATCATTCCTCGGCGCCGTTTGCGAGATGCATGCTGACATGAATCACCACCAGGAGAATTACATCTGAATCAAACAAATAAACGTAAATTTTTTAAAATTCTTTTCCAGTTTTTTTTTCAAACGACAAGTTTAATCAACATTTTATTTAAATAAGATTTTTATTGAAAGACTATTTTTCAAAGAATAATAATTATTTTTCTTTCATTCTTTGATCTTGAAAAATTTTTCTAACATCTTTTAGCAAGAAACAAGACCAATATGGTTCCAATGCTGGAATAATCTGATCAACTTGGATCTAATGTTTGATCAGGAGTATCAGTCTTGCTTTCTGCTAGATCTTTTTAATTTTTTAATTACTACTGTTTGAATTGTCAGAATAAACAACACTACTAAAATTACTAATACTAGTGATGTAGAGAAAAAAATAAATTCGTTAGTTTTAAAATAGCCGCAAATAAAGCCAGAAAGAAGATCCTTTTTCTCAAAGGTACTTAATTACATTATTAATTACTGATTACTTATTTAACAATAATATTTTTATTATCATTAGAAATTTATTCAGATATAATTTTTTACTTTTGTTTATTATAATTATAATTTCATTAGTAATTGATAAATAAAGTCATTTCTTGACTAATTGTATACATTTCGTTACAATGACGACTTGATTGCACGGCTTTAGATCACACCAAAAAGCGATATTAATTGTGCTTGAATATTTATAAGTTGTGTTTCTTGGATTAAGACTCTGAATTAGAGGCTCATTGTAAAAAAGTTAATTGAAAATTCAAAGTGCGTTCAGGTTGATTCATTTAAGTTTATTGTTTCATCTTCTTTGTTTCTAAAAAATTCATTTTTTTTAAATCAAATGTCCGACATCAATAAAAGTCCATTCAAACTCTTTGTAAGGCAAAAAGTCTTTTTGTTCTATGATTTGTTTATTTTATTAAATAAATAATATCATACATTGGTGACTTAAGCATTGTTTTTATCAGTATTTCAATTTATTGATATAAAACATAAAAATGTTTCAAGATCATAAGCAGTGTACTTACGGATCTTTACCACTTTCTTCTGAAAAAACATCATCGCAATCCGAATCACTTAAAGTTCTTTTCAAATTTCGTTGTGGATGTGTTTGAGACTGTTGAGAATCTCTACTTCTCAACTCTGGTCCATCAATTTTTAACTCAGGCAGTTCATGACTAGGCCTAAGCTCTGTAAGTTCATGAGACTGTCTCATAGCATTCATATCTTGATGTTGCGTCATATCATGCCTCATAGAATCAGTTCTCATATCCTGTCTGTGCATATCTTGATGTCTTAAGTCAGGTCTCTGCATTTCTTGATGTCTCAATTCTGGTCTAAGATGAGGATCGGGTCTCATGTCATGACGCATGTCATGTTGGAGTTGATAAGGTGGATGATGAGGTGGTGGTGGTGGCGGTGGTGGTGGATAACCTGGATAGTAATGGTGACTGGCAGGAGGCGCTGATAAGCCCGATAAGTGACTAGGTCCAACAGAACTTGTGGAAATTTCTGATGACAACAAGGTGCTGTTATCGTCTGATCTTGCTACCACTACCCGCCACATTTTTACCAGTTTTTAGTGATATATCCCAGAAGAATTTCCACTTTTCAACACTTCATGACACTTGGTCGAGAATTTTATCAAAGTTTCACCAAGTAAGCACTGAAGAAAATATAATTAGCACTTGAACTTGATGAACTAACACAAAGAATGTTCTAAGTTATTTCCTCAGTGGTTTATTTTTAATAGGTAATCTTAAATTAACACTTGGAATTGATAAAATAGCACAAAAAATGAGAAAAAATTTGCTCAAAACGACTCTTTCTTCGACAGAAAGTCTTAAAAGCACTTGGGTTTTGATGAAATAGCACCAAAAATAGAAGAAATTAGCCACACAATGGTGTTTCTCTGACAAACTGAATCAGGAAGCACTTATACGAGGCACTTGGAGTACCAACGAGTTGGCAAGTTAAACGTCGGAAGAGGAACAAAGTCTTGGAGTAAATTTCCTCCGGACTGCGTGTGGACTGGTCGCGTGGCGGCAAACGTATGTCGTGTGCGGGAGGACGAGTACGACACACGACTTAACCCGTGGTCAGGGGGACCAAGGGGAAGGGAGAAAATGCGTACGCTCGCCACGTGGTATCGGTAGTGGGGACTCTCTTGCGAATGAATGTAGAATACTGAATATGTTGGTGATGTTGGATATCGCCATCGAGAAGAGTAGAGAAGGAGGGGATAGCTTCCCAATGAGAACTTGGAAGGGGTCGGCGATTTCGTGGGAACGCGTGTCATAATCATTGTTAAGGGATGAAGTTGGTCAACAAGAAACATTAGTTGCTATTTTTAGGAGGGAAGATATGTAATCAGAATCGCAAAATTATTAATAGTGGGAAAATTATTGATTTAAGATTAGACGTTTATTTAGCGTTATTATTATATTTAAAAATACTTATTTCTTGAAATAATTATAAATTTTTAGTTGTAATCAACTAGAATTCATTTACATCATTCTTCAATTTATTCCCTGATTCGACTGATAAATATTGTATTTCCAAGCATTAGACAAAGCAAATTATAGAAACTCAATAACAGACAAATGTAAACAAATAAATCGATGTGTTGTGCAAATTCTTGTGAGATGATGTCATTATTATTGGACAAAGTGCTACCAAGATAAAATCTAATACACGTTATTATCTAAATTTTCAACTTTAGAAAAGTATGTAAAGTTATGCTTTCCGCCCCTTATTTAGTAGGTAATTATAAATTGATAATAACAATTAATTATATGTTTGCACGGTATTGTCCTGATACAAAGCCCTGTAAATATCAAATAGATAATAAAGACATTACAATTCTTCTTCTTGGCTGTACTTTCTCATGCTACAAAATAATCATTTTTTGGCCTTTGTAATCACTGGGCAGACTATTATGAGAACTATAAACAATTCACCCTCGAAGGATAATCAAAAAGTTAACCGATTAGTCAGCCAAGTTCCCAGGACTTGGTGATAATCGTGTGAGCGCGTGCTACGACCGATTCCTGTGTGAATTTTATTATACCCACCCTCTCTTTCCCCTTTTATTTCCCCTCTTGCTTACACCCTTGATTTTGAGCTTTTATCCATTATACACACAGATCCATATACATATATCGATTCTAGCTACCACCAATCACTTGAGCTAGCATTGACCATGTACGAGTGATTTCATGGTGGCGCCTTTTGTCAACTTGCCACTATGATATCATTTTTTCATCCCAATAATTATCTAATCTTAATGCTTGGGATTTTTTTCAAAGTTCTTTGTTTGAATTTTCTAGTAAAAGAATCTCTCAAATATAAAGCTTTATAGAGACCATTTCAAAGTGTGTTAGATCTCGCTAGAGTTTTTACTGGTGTCTATGTCTAGATATGACTTCTAAGGGTTGTAGACTAGTCTTAGCTGGATGATAAGACTCCTTGGTAAGGTGATATGATTTAAATACACTTGGATTATCAGTTTATGAAATTACTAAAAGTCATACATTCAAAGATATCAGATTAGAAGGTTGTGTTTATAGAGCCAAATTGTCATAACAATCTTCACAAAGAGAATTATTGTTAAATTTTATTGATTTTTTCTAGACTACATCAGTACTGGAAATAATTTTTTTGTTATGAACTAATATTTAAAAAAAAAAAAAAGCAGCTAAGGTATATCAATAAAATTGTTGTTAAAGGAAATTCCTTAATTTTTTATTGAACCAAGAAAAATGTCTCAAAGAATAGAATACACACGTCCAGCACACGACAAAATTTGATCGCGTGCCTTCAGAGGATTTTTTATCTTTTTCGTCATTCACTTTTTTTCTTACACCTCGCACTGAAAGCCACTTCTTCATCCCCTCTTGGCAGAAATCTTCTGCTTTGGCGTCTACACTCCATTATATGCAACTTTTTAAAAAGGGAATCACATGTTCATCTTTTTTCTTTAATTCTTCAGTTTCCCTTTCCAATCTCTCCCTTTTTTACTTTTTTCTGCGCCACGTTCCCACAGACGTTAAAGTCTTGTTCTCTTTCCCCTTTCTACTCTCTTGCTCGCTCTTTCTCTCTCTCTCTCTCTCTCTCTCTCTCTCTCTCGAAAAGAAAAGGGAACCTCTTTTCAATGAGCCAAGAATACCAGTCTCACTGTATTTGAAAAGAGAGCATCTGCACACTGATTTTTAACGAGAAACTTTTCTTTTTTCTCATCGATATATTTCTCATATTTCCAGTAATTAACATCATTATATGATGGAAACTCTACTAGAATATGGAATGAAGAATAATTACAAAACAAAATGATAGTTGTTATGAAAAAAATAATAACAATGGAGATAGTTATAAAATTCAATATTATTAAAATAAATAATAGAATAAAAGAGTAAATAATATTTAACAGATATTAGATTTTATAAACATTTAAATTACTGGGTTGGTTATTGATCTTTATAGTTTCTGTACTGAATCACGACCCTCAGCAGATGGAATTTATTACTCGGTAACAGCACACAAAAATGATAAAATTAGACGGACACCAGGTTGCTGAAACTCT
This sequence comes from Chelonus formosanus, assembly GCA_028641665.1. Classification (NCBI taxonomy): domain Eukaryota; kingdom Metazoa; phylum Arthropoda; class Insecta; order Hymenoptera; family Braconidae; genus Chelonus; species Chelonus formosanus. Next base: position 580,814 of record CM054002.1, read on the forward strand.
TGGACAGTATGTCGATATAATAAGAATGCAAATGTCTTTGAAACACCTGGAGATTTGCATATACTCCAACCAGAACCGTCACCAAAGTCTGCGTCATATTTTTCAAATCGATTCAATAAACCTGTATTGTGTAACAAAATTATTATTATTATTTCCATGACTCTTTACATGATGCAATCTTTTATAAAAAAACATTATAAATTTTTCAAATGTACTTTCTAACTTACCAAAAAGGTGAGATTATTGAAATGATTTTTCATTATCTTGATTTAAATCTCCATTTTCTAGCTAACGCTAGTTGTGAGGGATTTTCCTAGATGTAGTAATCTATCAATAATTATAGTCCCAGCAGTGGTTCGATCGATAAGATAATTAGCATGACTAAAAAAGCTGTGGATCATTCACTTGAACAACGGAAGTGACTCAGTCATAAAAAGATAAATGTATAGATAATAAATATTAGTTACATTGGGTATGTACATATAATAATAGATTTAATTCGATCGTGGCTTGATTTGTGTCACTCTCTGCTGGATGCCATTGATGACGGAAAGACGCAGTGCTAAAACTTCCGGCACTTAGCTTCCTTAATGCACGTGACTGTTTCACTGACACGCGTACAAAGTCACGTGGATTTACAAGGCACTTCGCTGTTTTGTTGAACTCTAACGGAAGAAACATTTTAAGTGAAAACGAGTTAAATATTCTATAGAATAGAATAAAAGTTTTTTAAAAATGCTTTAATCTTTAACTTTTTGAAAATAAAAAAAGTGAACGAGAATTTAAAATAGTATTATTTTAAATACAATTTTTAACTCTAAAAAAATTATCAAAGAATCCATCAAAGTTTTTGGCAATGATGAAATTTTTATCTTAAAAAAATTCTTTTTCAATTCTTGTAACTTCAAATTTTAAATATTTATATTTTATTGAAATTAAAAAAAATTGAGTTTTTATTTATATAAATTTTTCAATATTGAAAATCAATTGAAAAAATTCTTAAAAGTACTGAGAAAACTCGTTACAAAGAAATATTTGTTTAGAACATTTGCGTGATAAAACTCATAACCAAAAGCAAACATGCATACATTAACTGGACACTAGAGCGATCATGTGCTTCTTGTGATGCAAAAAAAGCATCAAGAGTTTCGTATTTCTTACAAAAACAGTCCAATTGATTGGGTAAAATAAAAGTAGGTGGTAGAGTAGAAATATTAGGGGGTTAGTTGGACAGCGGATATAATAGTGGTCACTCCCCTGATCATATATGAAGTTGACTCAAACTCTTACAACAGTTGGCGTAACACAATCGTCAATAATTGACCAGGCATTGTCCACCAATTGCACTGGTCATCGCGACACGTTTCTGTCGTTTGGCAAAATTCTCTTTCACTTCGATTACTTTACGATTTGTTTGTCTACCACTCGAGGACATCCGCACAATCGAAAATATGAATTTATTACCGTTACAGTCATTAATTTTTCATATGGTCCAGTTTCTTATATCATTTTCCAGTCTCAAGGGGTGCTTAGGAATAATGTTTGCCGTCGTAAATTGTTGTAGTGACCTAAGGACAAAGAAATCGTTGATATAAGTCATTTTTATGTGAAATTTATATACGCATATTTATTGATTGCTTTTTTTAAAATCAATTTCATCGTTTATTAATCAGTAAATCTATTTTTAATATGTATTTAAATTCCATTCTGATAATCCTGCGATGTTGAACGACCTTTTATATTAAAGGTTTTTTATTCTTCTACGAGTGTAGATTTTCTCCAATCCACCAAGAATGTTTTCTTTCTTTATCCATGCTCTAAAAGAAAATTTAGTATTTAGTTGAATATATTTTATTGATACAAATTCTCTCTCAATATACGATAAATGGTTTTAATTAATTAAATACATTGACGAATCTTTTTTTATTGGTTTGATCTATGAACGTTCGGAAATAAAGTGGAATAGAGAAATCAGAAAATTTGTCAAGTCACTAAAATCAGTTGAGCACTTGGTTAAACATCTGTGAGTACTTGTAGAATCTTTGTCACGAGTAGTAAGTCGATTAAACCTGTATAATTGAATTGATTGTTGGACTATGATGTGTCGTCTGACCAATTAAATTTCCCACACAATATTGACAAAAACGAATTGCAAATGGATAATTGCTAGATTCTGTAGCAAAGGTAGAAGTGGCAAGAAATCTAATTCTCTTGTTTATCACCTTTCAATTGAGATAAATTTTTTATCTCAATTCTCTTTTAGTTCCAAATATACTTTATTCAACAAAGTCTAGTTTATTAATTGAATTAAATTTTTTTAAAAAAGTAATTTATTGTTTTCTGTAATCATTTAAAATATTTTTCACCCATATACTACAAAAAGTGAGCTAAAATACCCTAATTTTTTTGTGAAAATTTAATATAGGTTTATAAATTTTTATGAGAATGGCTAAGTTTTCAATTGAACCCCTAAAAGAGATTTAAAACTTACCCAGTCTTTGATTCTCTTTTCTCTATACATATCCACACATTGAGCATTGACAAACAGTGACATGTAACGGGGCAATTCGTTGCGGTGGCGAATTGGATCAAAAGTCAAGTGAAAATAACGCAAGAAGTCAAATTGAGACGACAGCAATAGTATTGTATATTTTTTTAAAGCTTTCTGTGGTTGAGAAAGGCGTGATTTAATGAGTGACAGCTGTCGGAATAGAATTGACAAAGTGTAACGAAGGGAAAGTTTAAAAGGGTCAGTATTGCACTAGCCACTAAAACATTAAGTTCATTAATATTATTAGCAAGACACTTTAAATTCATGATACAATCAGATGTATTAATGAATTTTCAAATATTCCTATTGATGCAAGAGGTTATATGTGGTTCATTACGAGGGTTACACCACCCTCCGATTTGTAATTTGATTCATGGTACATGGACATGGGTGAGAATATGAGGTTATAATAGTATAATGCTAGAGTTCGATTGATGAGTGAATGATGTGAACCAATTTTTGGACAGAATTTGATTAAAGCGGTCTAAGACCTTCGCCAATCTATCATTCGCTAAAATTTTACAGTATCAACTCTCGTATTGTCCTGATTCTTCCTCCATTTGATCGATTACTCTTCGATCAAACTGTTATCCATTGTAAAAATTTCAGTGTTTTCTCGGTTGTAATTTAAAAAAGTATTGTTATGATAATTATTAACATTTCATTAACGGTTGATATAAAAACGTTACATTTCCTTTTTAAATGATTAAAAATTTCCTTTTTGTCAAAAAAGTAAACGAAATACAATAGAGATAATAATTGAAAACACAAAAATTTTTTAGTAATCTATTATTGAGCAATTTTATTTATTTATTCATTATAAATTTAAACTTTATTGAAAACTTAAAATGATTTTTATTAGTGACAAAACAAAATTTTGAAAGTACCGATAATATTATTGTCTATATTACCGACTATTTGAACTCAACATCTTACTTACCGACTGCAACTTAAGGTCAAACACGTGGTAAATAACCTCAAAATAATAACACCACGGAAAAATAACCCTGCAGTGAAATTGTGTTTTAAGTAATAAAAAATTAAAGATTTATCCAGTTTAATAAAATAATGTTAAATACAAATTGTTGATAATTAATAACTATTTTAAAAATGCCTAACGAAGAAGAAACAGTGACTCACAAAAGTCATAGAGAACGAAATGCAGGAAGGAAAGCAGAGAAAAAAAAATTGAAAAAAGAGAAACAGCAGGTAATTATTGATAAGCAAAAAAATCCAAAAGCTTTTACATTTAATTCTGCAGTGAAAGCTGAGAGGAGATTCAGAAGAAAGCAAGATTTAGATACCAAAAAAACTCATATTCCTTTGGTTGATAGAACACCTCTAGAACCTCCACCAATTTTAGTTGCAATTGTTGGACCACCTAAAGTAGGCAAAACTTTACTTATCCAATGTCTTATAAAATCCTACACTAGACATCCTATGTTGAACATTCAAGGACCAGTGACTGTAGTGTCCGGTAAAAAACGCAGAGTAACATTCATAGAATGTAATAACGATATCAACAGTATGATTGATATTGCAAAAGTAGCTGATCTTGTTCTTTTACTCATCGATGCCTCGTTTGGATTTGAGATGGAGATATTTGAGTTTCTAAATATTTGCCAAGTTCATGGAATGCCGAGAATTATGGGCGTTTTGACTCATCTTGATCGTATTTCTAATATCAAACAGATGAGAAAAATAAAAAAGACTCTCAAGCATCGATTTTGGACTGAAGTTTATGCTGGTGCCAAGCTTTTTTACTTGTCTGGTCTTATTCACAATGAATATTTGAGGAATGAAATTAAAAATTTATCAAGATTCATTGCAGTAATGAAATTTAGACCTCTAACTTGGAGGACTACTCATCCTTATCTTCTTGCAGATAGAGTTGAAGACTTAACACCGCCAGAAACTATTAGACAGAATCCTAAAGTTGATAGAACTATTTCTTTGTATGGTTACATCAGAGGAGTGCCTTTAATTAAAGAATCATCAGTTCACATTGCTGGATGTGGAGATTTAAGGATCAAAGACGTAAGTTTTCTTCCTGATCCTTGTCCGCTGCCTGAGCAAATAAAAAAAAGAGCACTTGTGGAGAAAGAAAGGTTAATTTACGCCCCATTTTCTGGTGTTGGTGGAGTGGTCTATGATAAAGACGCTGTTTATGTAGAACTTGGGGGCAGTCATTCATATAAAGTAAATCAAGATGACGGCATTGTTTCGGAAATTCTTAAATCTCAGGATATTGTAGATGAAAATTTAGAGAAAAGAGAGTTGAAATTATTTTCTGAAGCTGATCCAATTAAGTCTCGAGATGTTGAAAAAACTTTTGGAGGATCTTATGGTCAAGAAAATGTATTCGATAATGGAAGACTTCGGAGGAAAGTTGTTTTTAATGATAATGAAGAAGACAAAGAAGATTTTGAAGAGGAAAGTGATAAAGATGACTCTGAAAACGATAAAGAGGATGAAGAACTAAATAAAAATAATCAAGATATATCTCACAACAAAAGAAAAGCACCATTGGATAAAGATGCAGAAAAAAATGTTAAAAAAATTAAAAATGAGGACCTAGATGAATTAATAAATAATTTTACAGTCAGTTCTGGTTCAATTATTAAAAATAATAAAACGAAACACTATTCCGATAATGATGAAAGTTTCGATGAGCTAAGTGATGGTGATGTTGATGGAAACGTAGAAGAAGATGATGATGATGATGATGATGATGATGATAATGATGATGATGACACAAATAAGACAATATCAAAGGAGAGAAAAGAAGTTGTATTCCGTGGCTTGATTCAAAATCCTCACAGTGAAGTAAAAAACAAAATTTCTGAAGTCTTGAAAAACTTTGGCACTGTTTACGAGAATAATAAATCGAAAAATAATTCTGTTGATGATGAGAATAATGAAATGGAACAAGATTGTCAAAATAGAAATAGCCAAGAGGACGGACACGATGATGACAATGATGATGATAGTGAAAATGAAAATATGGAAGGTGATGAAGGAATCGATAATAGTGAAAACAAAATTGATAGTAATGATGAAGAGGATGAGAAGGATAGTTTTGGTAGTTCAAAATGGAAAGAAAATTTAGCAGAGAAAGCTCGAGATAATTTTCTTTCTCGTCAGCAAAGCAATGTGAATTGGATGAAAGTAGTATACGGAGTAGCTGAAAAAAAAAAAGAAGTTGAATTGACTGAAGAGGAAAAAGAGAACGATGATGAAAATGACGATATTGGTGGAATATTCAGAGTCATAAGTAAACAACAAAAACAAAAACTTGAAGAACGTGAGCGAAAAAATCAAGAAGATTCAGTATTTTATTCAAGAGATACTCCACGTAATTGGTTATCTAAAGAAAATAAATTCTTGATCACCAATCGTTTTGTAACAGGCCAATGGAAAGAATCTGAAGATGCTGAACAATTATTGAAGCTGGATGATCTTTCAGAGGATAATGAAGAAGTATTTGGAGACTTTGAAGATCTTGAGACTGGAGAAAAAATCACAGCACAGCCTAAACCTCCTGAAGAAAAAAATGCTGATGAAATTGAAGAAAAGAAAAGGCTTCTAGAGAAAAAATTGAAACTTAAACAGCAATTTTTAGAAGAATTAAATAATTCTGAGTCAAAGACTTTTTACGATGATCTTAAACAGGAGGCTGAAACGCAAGCACAATTAAATAGATCGGAATTTGAAGGTTTAGATGATGATCTGAGAGTACAACTAGAAGGTTTTAGACCTGGAATGTACATAAGAATAGAATTTGAAACTGTTCCATGTGAATTGATTACAAATTTTGATCCTACTTATCCTCTGATAGTTGGAGGACTTCTTCATGGGGAAGAAAACATTGGATTTGTTCAGACAAGAATTAAAAAACATCGTTGGTATCCTAAAATACTGAAAACAAGAGATCCTTTGATTCTTTCTGTTGGTTGGAGAAGATTTCAAACACTGCCAATTTTCTCGAAACTGGAAGATAATATGAGACATCGTATGTTAAAATATACTCCAGAGCATGTTGCATGCATGGGTCACTTCTGGGGACCAATTACTCCTCCAGGTACTGGAATTTTGGCGATCCAAGACATTGCCACTAGAACACCAGGTTTCAGAATTGCGGCCACTGGGTCTATCGTTGAACTAGACAAGAGTACACGTATTGTTAAGAAGCTTAAACTCACTGGAGTTCCTATGAAAATCTATAAGAAGACTGCTTTTATTAAAGATATGTTTAATTCAAAATTAGAGGTAGCCAAGTTCGAAGGAGCAAAAATAAAAACAGTGTCAGGTATTAGAGGACAGATTAAAAAAGCTAACTCTAAACCTGAAGGTTCTTTCCGAGCTACTTTTGAAGATAAAATTCTTCTTAGTGACATCGTTTTTTGTAGAACCTGGTACAAAGTCGATGTCCCTAAATTTTATAACCCAGTAAATTCACTTCTGCTTCCTATTGAGGCTAAAAATCAATGGAGAGGAATGAAAACAACTGGACAGCTCAAGCGAGAAAAAGGTGTTAAGGCTGTGCCTAATGAAGATTCATTATATAAACCAATCGAAAGGCAGCCTAAGGTATTCAAGCCATTGGCAATTCCAAAAACTCTACAGAAAGAGCTTCCTTATCGTGATAAACCTAAACTTAAGGCACTTCCTGAATATCGTAGACCTAAATTTTCTGAAAACCGGGTGGCTGTCGTAAGAGATCCTAAGGAAGAGCATGTCGCTAAGCTTATGAAAATGATCAGAATTGCTTATCAAAATAAACAGGAAAAAATGAAGGAAGCAATGCATAAACGTATGACTGAACATCATGCACAAGTGGAAGCTGAGGAAATGAGAAAATTAAAGAGGCAAAAAGAGTTGAAAAAACAGATTCACAGAACGTTAAGTAAAATGGATGCTAAAGAAAAGAACAAAAAGCATTAATATTATCATGATTTATATTGCATTATAAATTTTGTATAAAATAATTATAATAAAAATTTTCTTTAAATATTTAAAAATATTCAAGTTTTTGTATTTCATTCAAGGTACCTTTCTTTCAATTTATTAGTGTTGGTCATACAGAATTTTCATTTCAATAATAAATCCTCTACTTAATAAAATTAATACTCATTATTATGAAACTATATTTTTAATCTTATTTAAAATTATATTTTATTTAATTTACAATTTTACAAAAAATTTATATAAAAAAAAATTTTCATCTAAAAGAAGATTAAAAGTAGTAATAATCTCCAAAAATTATGCGAAACGATGGTTTTATTGAAAATATAATTAAGTTATAATATATATTATGCAATATATTATTAGTTTATGTCAAATAGCAACAAAAAAGAACGTGGATTAAAGAATAGCTTGAGATCCACGCCAAGAAGTGATGGTATGATGGCCCGTCGAATAATTATCTGTACCCTGTAATAAATAAAAAAACATTAATATTTAAAATTATTATAATTAACGTCTATAATTACTTTTATTTATTTTTTAATCAATAAAAAATGTACCTGCGTAAGTAGAAGCAACTCATCTTGTGTGTCAACAATTCTGACTGGAAACGGTGATCCAGGAACTAGAACACCAGCCCAACGAACTTCAACTCTGTAATCTCCTGGTTCAGTTGGATCATATCGACACAGTATAATTCGATCTTTTTGTGTTTCTCGCTGCATTTCAACTCTAAATGCACCCTTAGGTCCCCTAACTCTTACAGTAAGTTGACCAGCACCGGCTCCTCTCGTGTCGCAAATAAACCGCGATTGGAATGTTGCCAGAACTCCGTGTTCAATTCCAGGTCCATAGACTCTTACCTATATTATAAAAGTGTTAAGTAAAATTAGTTTCTTTAGTATTATGATTAAGTTTAATTTTAAAAAATTGAGTGCTACTAGTTTCTTATCAAATTATTGTATTTTATTCATGTTAGATTCATTATTTAACCTTCAATTAGTCTTAATGAGACTTTATTCAAGATTTCAACATTATTTTTTCACTGCAATTAATAAAACGAGGTCAGTAGGCTAAAAATTGTATTTTAAAAACTTGAATTAAAAAATACTTTTATAAATAAATTCGACCGATTTATTTTTTACATACTTTTGATGCATCAGGAGCTCCGGAAACACGTAATGTAAATGGAGATCCAGGAACATGTTCTCCAGCATATTTTATCGTTAAAGCATGTCTGCCAGCCTCTTGTGGTTTGACATTTAATGTAAAAGTAGCATCTCCATGATCGTAAAGTTCACAATAGGCTACTTTATGTGGTCCAACACAATGAGCAGTTAATTCTCCTGGCCCAGCCCGCCTAGTGTCAATAAAACTTCTAATTTCTTGCCCTACAATACCGTTCTTCAGCCCATCACCTGAACAAATTACTCTTGAAGCATCAGCAGCACTTGTGACATTTATCTGAAGTGGACAGCCTTTCAACTGTCTTCCATTCCAAGAAACTGTCATCAAAAGTGACTCTGGTGTTAGCGGAATGTAACTGGCTCTGTAAACACTGTCTCCAAGGTGTTGAAGCATAACATTGACTTCAGCAGTTGGAGAAAATAGTTGAACTTTTGGGGTGCCACTTCCAGCTTGTGATCCATCAATAGTAAAACTAACTTCTTCCCCAACTTTAGCTGAAGTAAGACCTCTACCTCTTAACATGACTCTACTGGTGTCTTGAGGCTCTAATTCTTGAACGATAGCAAGTTTAGGAGCACCTGGAAAAGGTACTCCATTAAAAAGAATCTCCATGTGATGTTCTCCGCCACTCAACTGAGGTGGAATTAGCTTCAGTCTATTGCTAGATGTCATTTCAAAGTTGATTGGATGATCATCAATAGTTCCAGTAAGTTCTCCAGGTCCAGCTTCTGCAGTATCAAAGCTTATTTTTGAAGTTGGACCAATTTTAAGACGTCCCACATCATCACAAATAGCTGCCCAGCCCCCAATGACTCGTAAATTTCGTGTATCAATAATTTTAGGATGCCAAGGTGATCCTGGTAATTGTTGACCAGCACAAACAACTCTTACATCAAAGACTCCAACTTCTGTAGGAACGTAGGATACATTCCATGTACCTGGATTAGCTCCTGCTTCGATTGTTGGCTTGGAAATACTGTCAGGCCCATCCACTTGTACTGCCGGTGGACTACGTGTTCCTGTTACAATAAAGTGTGATGGTTTACCCACATGACCATTTAATAAGCCTTCTCCTTTTGCTCGAGCTTGGCCTGCTGATTCTACAGTACATACAACTGGGCTTCCTGGTATTGAGCAACCACCTGAAAGAATAAATGAAGTTTCTTTCAATATTTAAACATTAAAAAATTTTTTTTACTCATTAAAGAGTTCTGCTCTTTTGTTCTTTTGCTGTGTTAACATTTCACTAATTGAAGCAATCCTTTTTTAAACATAAATTAAATTAATTTTATATCTGAATGAATAAATAGAAAAGTGAAAATAAAAACACACCATAAGTCACGTTGACCATATAAGAACCAGGAACACTTGGTGAGAATTCAATCATTTCCGCTCCGTCGTTAAATGACGATACTTGAAGAGGTAATTCCTGACCTAAAGGACTTGTTGCTGTCACATCAAGATCAGCTATTCCGGCATCAGATTTAATGACTAATCAACAAACCATGAACATGCAGTTAACAACACTTAATTAAAATTCAATAATTAATTAATACAATATCAAAACATTGATTTTAAATTTATTAACAAATAAAAACAATTACAACATTAACTTATCATTTGATTAATTGATAAAAAAAAAATTAATAATCGATTAAACAAAAAAAAAAGCTCAGGAAAATTTCAATTTTCAATCTTGAAGATCAGATGGTTGAACATAAACTAACTGAACTGCAAAACTGTTCACTTGTGCGAAATTATTTGAAAGTAGAATACAACAAGCATATCATACTCAATATCTCTATTAATTTTCCTCACAGCCTTGTAACATTTCTCCCAACCTTTTCCGCGGATTCGCATGCTTGCTTTCACGATTTTATTTTATTCTATTCTATTTTCCATTCTATTCTACTCTGCTCTACTCTCCTCTATTTTTTATTTTCGCATGTTTTACGGGCTATTAATTAATTATTTTTTTAATCTTTAAATGATCTCTAGTAACACTAATTACTGCATATGAATAATAACTTTGATTAATTTCAATAAATTTACTTACGTTTAAAAGCAATGCGATCGTGAACAGATACTGTTGTTGGTCCTAACTCTTGAAGTTTTACTTTGCTTGGATCAAATGCTTGACAGAAAAATGGAGAACCCAATACAGGTTTCGTACCTTGCAAAACATCAATTTTGTATTTCCCTAAACATAGTAAAAAAATAAAAATAATTATTTAGATCAGATGATGAGTACAGTTATGCGTCGTTAAAAGAGTTGAAATAATTACCAATAGAATTGGTCGTAAACTCTGCCAATAGATTTCCATCTCTATGTTGATAACATCTAACAGGAACTGCGTTTCCTTGAGGCCCACTGATGACAACATCAAACTCTTTTCCTGGTCTTCCGAGAGTTTCTATTGTAAACGAAGTCACTTTTCCAACGCAAGATTGGTAAAGACCAAGACCTGTAGCTGTTACTTCACGACCTCCGGTAGGACCTCGCACAGATACTTCTAAAGGACTGCCTTGAATGTGCACATCGTTATATTTGATATGAAGCCGATGAGGAGCTGCTCGTGTTGGATGGAAAATGACTTCATAAATTCCATTATCAGCTTCTCGAACTACGTTGTCCACGTCAACACCTCCCGCTCGAACAGTTGCTGTCAGCTTGCCTGGACCTGCTTCCTTTGATGCTACAACTGTCAAGATAAATTTTATATTAAATGAAACATCAAAATCAGAAAACTCTACTTGAACAATAATTATTTTTAATGATATTTTTCTCATTGAAATTATTTTAATATTTAATACAAAAAAAAATTTACCAACAATAGTTCCAGGCCGATGACAGATTGCATCAGAAATTTCTTTAATGGTAACCTTAGAAGGATCAAAAGCTTGAAGAGTCTGTGAGTTAATAACTTTATGACCATCACTAAAAATAACATTATAATTTCCAACCATCCTTGTTCTAACTTCTACTCTATAAAGATTTGTAGACAATTTAGTTAAAGTGCAAGGAATAATGATCCCATCGGGACCAGTGACTTCAGCAGACACTGGGCCTTCCAATCTCGGCATGTCTAGATCTAGATGAGCGGTATTACCCACCCTGATAATAGTTGGACCATCTAGGGTTCCTCCGACCACAGGACATTTAAATGGACTTCCCGGTACATTGTCATCATTGAAGCTAATGTTAACATAATGCGTGCTTGTTGTTTGTGGGACGAAAGTGACATCATAAAGCCCTCGAGCACAAGCGACTACTTCAGCTTTGACGGTATTGTTTTCAGTACTGACAACAAGTTCGAGTGTTCCTTCGCCGGCTTCTGCTGCATCAACAGTGAAAGTTGACGCTTGACCAAGACGTGCTTCTGTTAGGCCAGAAACATGAACTTTTGTGACATCATAAATGTTACACGCAAATGGAGATCCTTTGATAGGTTCCCCATCTACTAAAACACTGATATTATGTCTTCCCACTTCCGTAGGTGTGAAACTAATATTGTATTTTCCATCAACGGGTTCTATTGTAATCGGCAGAGCAATGTTCGATGGAGGTGTGACGATAACGTCGCAATTAATTGTTGGAGCCTGAGGGTCTACTGTGAACGCAATTAATCGCTTGACTGCTCCCATCTTTAGATTACTTCCGGTGATGATTGCTTGCCCTATTCCAACAACTTTACAGCTAAATGGTGATCCTGGTACTGGTTCTCCGTTGAAGCGAACACTAAGACTGTGCATCGCTGCCTCTTGAGGCTTGAAATTTACTCGGAACTTAGCGTTTCCTTCACTTTGAACATAATTTGGCACGTTTTTACCATTCACTGCGACGATTATCTCAAGATTTCCTGCTCCTGCTTGACTTGCGTTGACTTTAGAAAAAAAAAATAAATTACATCAATTTTCTTACTATTAGATCAATTTATCATAATTCTATTATTTTTATATAAAACTACTTAAAAATTATTTAATATGAGAATAAACTGAATAATAGTTTAATTTTAAATCAAAATAAATCATTATCTATTATCAAAGTAGTTCAATCGTGAAAATGTTACTTTACAAATGATTCAAACAAATTGTTCAACACTAAATAAATTTGTTCATTAACAAAATCATTTAATAACATTGAACGTTTATTTATTTTACATTAACGTTCAATCAAAAAAAATTGAGATGACAACTCACTGCTGAAAAATACTGGCTTTCCAACAACTCCACTGTTAATGTCGGTCACTTTAACTTTATTCGCATTATACGCTTTCACGAGGAATGGACTTCCTTCCACGTGAGATCCGCCTAATTTCACCTCCACACTGTGATCACCTATAAACATTACGTGAAAACTTGTAATTCTCGTTGATTATATCACTGAATAAATCGCCTACGCAATTTTTAATACACACCGACGTCCTTTGGCGTAAATCCTGCTGTGTAAGAGCCATGTACACTTTGCTTTATCTGCACTGGAAGACTTTCCCTTGTTGGTGACAACACTTCTACGCTTGGAGTACCTAGAGAAGCATCTGCTTCAATTGTAAATGTTGCTAGGCGGTTTACTGACACTTTTTCCAATCCTTCAGTGATCAATACCTTTGCTGTATCGCTTACCTGTCAAATTCAAAATACATTTATATTTCTCTTACTTACTAAATAAACCTTTGAAATTGATCTAAAATTATATTAGTTAATGAATAAGTGAAAAAAATATTTATTTTTACTAAAATTGATAATTTAAATTAAAATAATTACTTGACAACTGAATGGACTTCCAGGTACGTCTTCTCCATTGAACCTTAAGTCAACAGTGTGAACAACAGGGTCTCGTGGAGTAAAAGAAATAGCATAAGTATGAGGACCCTGCGCTTGAGCTGAAGTAGGCACACGACCTCCATTTACTGTCACTTCTAAATTTCCTGGGCCTGCTTGGCTGGTTTCCACTGAAAGTTAAGTTTATTTTTAATATTTCTTGCATATTAGAAAGGTTTGAAAAATCTGAAAACATATATTAACAAATTTGTATCAACATGAAAATACGGATGATTAAAAACCGGTTAAAAATGGCAAATTTAGAATAAATAATCATATAATTGGTAATTAATATGATAGTTTAAATAATTAATAAATATACGTTGCCAATAATTAATTATATATACTTTAAATTAATTCATTAACTATTTAGAGTTCTTTATCGTGTAGATAATTATCAATACACGGGTTCTCTTTTTTTGTACCACTTTTATTCTAAAAAATGCATGACTCCCCTATCTAATCTGCCACATAGTTTTGCTCTATTTGGACATTCAAACAAATCATTGCTCTAAAAATATAGTGGTTGAATGAACAAGAACACGATTGAAAAAAAGGTTACTTGGTATTAGTTCATTAATAAAACCTGCTTGATTAGTTGCTGGTTGAAAGCGAAACCTTTTCAGAGTTTAACATATTCAGTCGTATTATTCAGCTGTTTTTTTTTTTTTTTTTTTCAATAATCATTTTTAAAAAAATTCTTTCATGAACAAAGAGATAACATTAAAGCTTACATATAACAATCACTTTTTACCTTGCCCAGCAAAAAATATTATTAATTTCTACAAAATAAAAATACAGAGAGTATTAATTTTTATAAGAATACTATCGGAGTCATTGAAATTGTAGCCTGTTATACTTTCGTATATTTAATTCATAAAAAAATGTTATTCCGTAGGCAGCATTTTTTTAAGCATGAATACATAAACAGAGTGCTATCGGATATAATATCAATGTCATCAATTACTTGATTCTTATAATAATTAATAATTCCTGTATCCTGTGTGCGTTTTCATAACAGCTTACTCAACATATTAATCAATTATTTTTCAAATTAAATTTCATTTTTATACCAATTGCGTACTGATCACGATTTCCTAAAAAATAAATTAATCATCTTAAATAATAATACCTAAAAAAAAAAAAAAAATATACGAGTAAGTAAAACATAATTTATAATAAACTAGTTAATGAAAGCAATAAATACCTAGAAATGTAACAGGCATTCCCACGACTCCTCGTTTAGCATCCTTGACTTTGATGGCAGTGACATCGTAGACTTTACAGCTGAATGGACTTCCAGCCACCGGAACGTTTCGATGGCTGACAGAAATTCTATGTTCACCAACAACACGAGGTGTAAACGCAACACTGCAGGTTGTGTCTTTGTTGTCGGTGACTTGAGCTGGTACGGCCTGTCCATTGGGTCCTATCAAGTCCTTTTGTTAGTCATTACAAAATAGCCAGCATGGGATTAGGGGAAAATTGATGAGATAATCGATGATGAAAAAATATCGACGTTACCATCATTTTTCCATCAAGGGTTAATCATACTAATAAGCTTTCAATGTTAAACAAAGCTTAAATATCATTATAAAATTCATAGATTACCTATATTGAATTATTAATTAATTATTAATGTAAAAAATTTAAAAAAAAAAAAAAAATTGTTAGTTGCTCTTGATTAACGACGACTTATCTAATGCACCTGGGAGGTAACTTTACATTATTTAACATTCATGCATGCTTGAAAAAGCCAACCACGTGCTTGGCACAGTTTTTAATCAATATTAATAATTAAATCATTAACTAACTGATTAATTGTTTGATCGATTAATTGATTTTTTATATTCTAAACTAAGACTTAGGAATATAGCACCTGGGTTAGACCTTTATCAAGGCCTCCGAAAATGATTAAGTTATTGGTCAAAGACTTTATAATTCAGATATACAAAGAATGAGGTTGTTCGCAAGCTAAGGGCTTAATGTTAATTTACCCACCACCAATTATATTTCGTATCCACAAAATTAAAGTTAGTCTCAATAGATGATTTTTTGTAGAAAATAATAAGTCTAGTAGTGTCGTAGTCTGAAAGCTGGCCGACCTGCAACAGAGACACATTTGCTCTCAAGCCACCAGCAGACTCGAATATCTTCTTCTTTGATTTGTTACTTTAACTTTTTGTATTTAACATAATTTAATACATTTTATTATTTTATTATCTTGGGCTTCACTTTTGTTGTCAATTTTATTTTTTTATTTTATTACTTTGTCATTATTCTTGGTGTATGGACTCTGGGGAATGTAAAGAGACACTGAAATAAGTCACTTGAACAGATTAGTCACACAGGTCTACGTGCATTTCAATTAAATGTATAAAAAAAATTTAATAATTAACCATTCTGTCTGTTATTCATTAATTGAAAAAAACAAAAACAAAAAAGATTGAATAATTAAAGGGTAGAAAAAGATTATGTATGTAATTATATTTAAACAAAAAATATGTAAACCTGTGTTATAATTACTGTACAAACACTTTCCCAAATTAGAAAAGAATGTGCACGAAAAGTGATCCTTTCCTGTGGTGCATCCCACGTACTTTTTCACAGAAATTTGCTGTATCCTTTTTGTGTTTTTATTTTGAATAAAAATGAAATCATACCTTCAACGTTAACTTCTAAGTCTTCCAAGCTACCGGAAACATTACTGACAGTCAGATGACTCTGACGTCCCAAGCCAACGCTACTTAATGCCTGTCCACTGACAGTAACATGACTGTCACCACCCACCCTTGTAATTATCGGGCAACCTGGGACAGTGCGTTTGTTAAACGCAATATTTATTACATGTTCGCATGCCTCGAAGGGCACGAAGCTCACAGAAAATCGTGCATTGCCCTGAGGAGTCACTTGAGTGGGGATGTTTTGACCTCGGGCTGAGATCGTGATCTCTAGATTTCCCTCTCCAGCTTGACTTGCATCCACTATAAAAAACAAAGAAATTCCATCACTGATCTTCACATCTAAGATTTAATTATGTCCAATATATGTTTACAATTATATTCAAATGTATAATTAACTATATGATCATGACTATGATCAATTGCTAGCCACTAATTATTTTTAATTGATGATTAAATCTAAATTAACTTATGTCAATATTGATATTATTAATTAGATTTTAATCAATAACTCATTTAAATTGATCGAAAACCACAATTATAATGTTGTTAACTAGTGCTAAAAAGTTCGTTTAATTACCAGTGAAGTGAGTAGGTTGTCCAACGCTGCCTCGTGCAACGGGTCCAATGATGACTTTATCAGCATTGAAAGCTTTCGCAAGGAAAGGCGTTCCATTTACAGGATGCCCGTTGTACTCTACACTTATTGAATGTACTCCTACGTCTCGTGGTGTGAATTCTGCTGTGAATCCGCTGTGGATGTTACCTGTTACCTTTACGGGCAATTCTATCGTTGGCCCTGATAAAAATCAAAGAATTTATCAATAATGCCATTTAAGAAATCATTACTTCATTCATTTTCTATTTGTTAAATATTCAATACTACTAATTATCAATTCAATGAGTTGAAATAACAATAAAATAGGGAAATTTCATTAAAAAGAAAAAAAAAAAATTACCTCGAACAGAAACTGCAAGTTCTGCACTACCACTACCATCAACTGCCATATGGAAACTGGCTGGTTGATCCACAGGTATTAATTCTAGATGATTTAAGCTTAATGTGACTCTGCTAGTATCAGAAACGTTGCAAACAAAAGGACAACCTGGTACAGCTTCACCGTTAAATTTTATATCAATATAGTGAGGTTTAGCAGCTTCTGGAGTGAATGATACAAGACAACGACCTCCTCCAACTACTTGAACATGGTTCGGCACTTCACCTTCATTAATAGATATTTCTAACTGGCCTTCGCCAGCTGCACTGGCATCAACTGTATCAAAAAAATCAATGCATCATTAAAATTACAATTTTTTAATCCAATTTAGAATCTATTACTATCAATAATTATATTTTGAATAATTTTAAAGAGATAACAAATAATTAGAATTAACATTTCCTAACTTGTTATAATGAATGGGGAAATTTTAATATTCCATTTAATCAATTTATTACATTCAAACAATTCTTATGTTTGTTCATTTAATGATAACATTATCTACAGATTAACTTTAAAAAAAATATTCCTTCGATCTTTCCATCGTCATAATTAATTAAAGTTGATTCTAATGAACATTAATGAGCTTAGATGCTCATCCTATCAGCATCATTACCTCTAAATTGACAGGCATGGCCAACTACGGCACTGGGTACATCAGTAACTTGAATGAGGCTGCTGTTGTAGACTTTGGCGATAAGTGGACCAGCCGGTAGCTTTTGTCCCGCGATGCTCACCTCGACCAGATGACTTCCGACCTCTGTTGGAGTAAATTCCACACGGAATTCACCTGGACGCCCTGGTTCCTCATCAATTCTTGCATTTATATGTTTCTTTGATGGAGCTATTCAAATAAAAATATGTAATTATAATATTTATCCATAAATTTTCGTTATTGTTAGTATAATGGAAAAAGGAATACTTACTTATTATCTGTACATTAATCTCTTTACTTGTGAAACCCAGGGCGGAGAGTTCAAAAAGGGCAGGACTTCCAGCAGGTACGAGCCTTACTGAGTCCCCAAGGACCGACATTTTCGGTCCCGGCATGATGCCCACTCTCCAAGGTGATCCTGAAAAAACAGGTCATGATTAGAATCTTTCATTCAATTTACAAATTATGATAAAAAAAAAAGGTAGAGAATTTAGAATAGTAAGAGAGATTAAAAATGTGTAAAGAAGATAATAGATTTTCTACTGAAGATTAATTTTCTTGATATTAATCGACCAATCAAATAAGAAAAGCCTTATAAGTTGAACTTATGACCCTGAATAATAAGTAACTAGTTTTATCGATAGATTTTAAACATTTTAGTGCTGAGAATTCTAATAAAAGAGAATTTCAAATATTCATGAGAATAACTTGAATCCGATTTATTTAATATTATATAGATACTAAATAAAACTTGTTTTAATGAGCACATTTAATATTATTACAATTTATTTACATTCGAATTTCAGTTTATATATGGGCGTGAATAATTATTTTCTCGACAAACAATGATGTATTTACTATTAATAGTTGGAATTTATTGTTCTCATATTCTTTCTTTGTTTAAATATTTTAGATTGATATTAAATTAATATTTTTTATAATGATGGATAATTATTTAATGAAATCAAATTTAATTTGTTTTATTAAATCATCTAGAGTAAAATATTTAATATCATGTCAACATTTTTCATGATATCAAATGACAAGTCACTTCCAATGAAATTTTCAACGCTCACTCACAGTCACCTACTTATTTTTTTCACTACATTTTTATTTTTTTAATTTTTTTTTTACAATAATTATAAGATTGAATAGCTCACATAGTTCCATAGTGAAAGCACTTTAATGACAATCTTCCGAAAAAAAAAAAAAAAAAAAAGTTTAAATCTCAGAAAAATATCACTAATTCTTTTCTAATATATGTTATCAATTTTTTTCTTATCAACTTTCTTGCTCAACAATCAGATAAATTATTCAACAAACTAATCTTCAGAATGTTAAAGAATGCACTAAATCAACAAATTGTGATGTAATTTTAACACCTCTTTCCTCAATTGAATAATAAATAACTAAATGATTAAGAAATAATTCAACTATAAATAGAAATAATTAAACAATTATTTAAATTTCGCGGCTTTATATAGTTCACTGGATCCACGTCACTAGTCAAGTTTATTTTCCATGAAGATATAACATTTTCACACACTATCATTACTTTACAATTACTAACCACACTTCGTCAATTTGAAAAAAACCGTACCTTGATCACCTGAATGACAAAATCACCTGAAATATCTGAAATAATTCTACTCCGTAGGACAATTAGGAGGAAAAAAGAGAATGAATTACGCAAGATTAATTTTTTTCGTGAAGAACAAGTGAAATTACGACTCAATTAGTGAATCTAAATTTATTTAATTACTTTCAATTATGACTGTAATAAAAATTCTAATCTTGTAAACAAATTAAACTATTTAAATATTACGAGTTTATTTAATGAAACACATCGCCACGGTTTTATAGTGACTCTATATTTAGTCCCCATCGATTGCGTTGCCTGATCGACGAAGAAGATCACAGGATTCTGATAAATCCATAACGATTATTTAATTTTTAATTAATTATTGTAATATAAGAAGGAAAATAAGTGAGTAAATAAAAAAATAAAAAATAAATCACACTATAAACACATAAATAAAGCAGGAAGTTTTTAGGGGATTGGAGAACGGAGTAGAGAGCGTACGTCAGCAGAAACACGATTCACTGACTCAGGGCGGACTCAACCGAGTTGAGGAGCGAGACAAGTGTGACCGTGGAGATTCCGCCACTCCAGGACGTAAGCCAGGGACGTATATACCTGAACAAGTTCTAAGAAAATTTTTTTGTTGACGATAAGAAAGTTTTTTCTTAAGAAGTTGGTCCTAGTTATGAGAAAACACTTTATTGTTGATGATTGATAGAGTTCAAAGAAAAATTCTCAATTCAAAAAGAATAATTTTAAATTGATGATAAACAATAAAACATAGTTAGACAGTCTTATTATTAACTAATATTTTGATAATAGTAATAACTATGAACAAATGACTTCAGTGTCTACAAACAATTTTAATGATCATCACATACACTGGGACAGCATCTTGAATAAAGTTATGATGACTTCTTTTATGATTAAAAATACTCCAACTTATTTTAGATGAAATTTAAAAGCATTGTGATGGGTAAATAAACCATTTAAGTTTGTAGATACATGGTAGAAGTTTCAAAAGAAGAGCTGATGTAGAAGTAGCCAAGCTGCTGATAGAATTTATGGAATAACTTTAACAATAAGGTCAACTTGAAGAATTTATTCTGCATATTTAAAGAAAAAGTGTTAATAATTAAATAAGCAACGCCTTAGATAATTATTCTATGACATAATCATGACAACAAATAAAGCTATACAACGAATGTTCTTTTGGTGATGATAATTGCTTTGAAAATCAGTCGTATTTCTAACATTTAGGAAATTGAAAACCCTTTTGACGAAATAATAAAGCAAAATAGCTATCAGTAATGATTCATCTTGTTATATAAACACTATGAAGAGTATTGTGAAAAAATAGACATGTTTAGTATTCAATCAAAGTTTTATATAACTGAAAACTCCAACTATGTATGACTCCTGATTGTAAAAATTCCATCTGGCTACAAATTACTTACATATTAATAGAAAAAGTCTAGAAATGGCTGTGAATACTTTGAGAGAAGAATTTTAATTTGGGATTAGAGAGAAGATCTGACAAAGTGGGGAATGACTCAGGCGCCAAAGAAATCCACCTGCGATACTGGCAATTCTACTTGATCCCCACCAACTTTCCTTTCCCGTTTTCAGACACTCGATCCACGTACATATTCCGATATGCTTGAAGATGCAAATAGAAGTCCTTCTCTGGTATCGCAAAAACCGCATTCTAAGGCCAAGAAAAATTACCACGAGGGTCACCTGTTCATATAACGATCACGATCTCGTAAGAGATAAGTTGATAAACTATGAATTCCAAATGATTCAATTATGTATATTACAATTGTAACAGTTAAAACATGCTATTATTCGATCTTTCGAGAAATCGAAGCTTCCAAACCTTAAGACACGTAATATACAGCATACAGAATGTACCTGGATTCTCGGAAGGAATCCATATCATGCATTTTCGACTCTACTATACGGTTTAACTTAAAATAAACTTGGCTGCATTCTCTGACCTAACGGGACATTATGCTTTAATTCCCTAAAATTCGTTTGTCACTAGTCGATCATTAATGTACTAATTGTTATTCATTTTACCTGTATTGAACATCATTTTCTATTTTTTTTTTTTTTTTGAAATTAATGAATGGATAATAACTTGCTTTCAGGGTCATTAAAGATGTTTGAAGATCCACAGAAGTGTTTAAATTAAAAACTATACTTTGTAAAATAATTGTTTGAAAACACTAGTAATATTTATTTTAATTATTTAATTAATTGTTTATACTTATGTACTCAAAGATTAATTTTTTTTTAATAATAATAATTATTTCGTTGCTATGTAAACATAATGCAACTTTTAGTACAGTTCTGATGATGATAGTTTAGAAAAAAATTAATAATTATTAAATATTTGTTTTTTACATTTTAAATTATAAAGAATGATAGTTAATTGTTAGAAATTAAAAATTTTAATGTAATTACTTAAGAGGGTAACAAGAATTTTTATTTTCTCCTATGAAGAATTGATTTCTTCCTAGTCTTCTTGACATGAAAACTAGTCATCTAGTCAACTATGCAGCTTGGCACGCGTTGAAGTCACCGCTCCCAGTGACACAAATGCCGATAAACCTCTCTCCTTCCTTCAACAATAATTTCTAGTCTCCTCGCCACTTCTAAATATCTAACTACAAAACTGTGTTCTGCTTGATCGCGTGGTTATTTTTTTTTTTTTTTTTATTTAAATACAAACTTGGACACGTAATCTTATTTTTCTTATTTTTACCAAGGTCTTTTAGTTTTACATTCATTCAATTGTAGAATAAAATTTTTCTTACAGCATTAAAAAAGACACCTTGTAATATTATCAGCTCTAATAGTTTGTTGAATAATCAATTCTTTATTTTTATTGATTATTATTTCAAGCTTAAAAGTTTTTTCCACCATAAAAAATTGCTGCTACTAACTATGTCAAATAGCAAGAAATTAAAATAAAAGATCAACATTTCTATTGTCAGTTAGTGAAAGTACTTTTGTTATGTATAAAGAAGCCACTAATACTCCAAACTTCTTCAACGTTAAAATTTAATTACCATTTTTATGATAATTTTTTTTAAAAATAAACAATCATCTATTATTGACATCAATGTTATATTCATGACAATATATAAGCTCTATTCAGTTGTCTACAATACAAAAAAAAATTCTAACACTATGTAAAAAAATGTTGTTTCAAAAAAAAAGTTGTCTTTTTTAATTATTTATAGGTCACAAACAATAAAAAAAATCTTATCATTTAAAAAATCTCCAAAATTAGGATAATATTTTTGACATTAAACCTACAAGAAATCTAAATATCTCCCATGATTTTTTCTTTCCAACGATATGAGTAAAAAAAAAAATGATATGATAATATGTGAGAAAGATATTCCAATTGTAGTCGACCATGAAGCGCATAACTTCCTGCCTCGATCAACTCAATAACGGGAATAACTTCCGTTACAAACAACCCATATATGTATATTCTTCATTTGAAACTTAATTTCTCTCCAACAATTAAATCTTTCCATGTGCAATACTCAAATCTTCTATCTTTACATCATCATCATTATCATCACCGTCATCATCATTGATTATTTCACAAGTGATTAAAGTAGATTATGAAGTACCCAAGTACGTGACTAAAATGTTAGATCAATTTTGTAATGAAATAATATAATGATGCTATGATTTTAAAGCAGATTAGAAAGAAAGATAACTATTATGTAGCTGGTGGGCGATAGATCGTCATTCGCAACCAAATACGTTAGATCGTGGCCTTTAAGACCGAGCGAGTAAGTGTTGGAGACCACGCCTTAGGCTTAGATTTAGCATCAACAAGTTGAATGAAAGCCCAAGCTGTGGGAAAGAAATTACAATGTCTTGAAAGAGTCAACGGCTTGGTGTAAAAAAGGCATGAATATCTATATCAGTTTGGAGACAAGACTTGATGACATTCAGGTCAGTAGGACATGCTAAATCAAGTCAATGACCTTAAAAATGTCGATTTATTGATCAAAGATGATGATAAGTTACTTTAAAATAAGTTATTTTCACTCTTTATCATTTTTCTCCTATGATGCTAATTGACAAGAAAAGATTTCATGAATTGATTAACTGTTTTTGTCTATAACATGATATTTACTAAAGTGGATATTAATCATGATTATTTCTATCAATAATTTTTATGGACAACTTAGAATAGTAGACAATGTAATGGATACTTGCATCATTATATTTAATGTCCTACTCAATCTCATACAATCAAGCTTTTATTATAGGTCGATTGTTGGAGGCAAACGAATCTATGAGAACAGTTCTTATCTCTATCTGTTTGAATTATTAAAGTGTTTGAAGTAAACAATTCTTCTATTTAGTTAAGTATTATGTTGTAAGCAACTATTAAATGCTTACTCTTAAATAGTATTATGTTTAATAATGGGTTTATTTCATTTCAGAAGCTAGGATGATTTAAAACACTTTCGAAATAACTGTCTTTATGTCAATTGTCGAAATTTATGAATAAAATTCTTCTTAATTTGCTTTTTAAATGATTATTTACATAATAATGAGTTCTTTTTTAATTTAAATATAAAACTGATCAAGTTGATCAGTATTGAATAATTTTACATATCACTCCTTTTAAAATATATCATTATAAAATTACATTTTGAAATAAGTAGACTCTAAAAAATCTATGATTATCAATTTTTAATTCTGTGGAATTATCTAGAAAGATTAGCAATTCACGTTTGATAAAAAAAAATAAATCATCTGATAGTTTTTATAACTTTAATTGATGTTTTAATTTTAATTGAAGGAAAGTTGATTGCTTTCGAATGAAAAGAGAGACAAGTTAAAGAGAAAAGAAACCTGAGTCATTGACCCTGGAAAACTAGGGTCTAAAGTGTCATGTAACGACGTGAAAACGAGGTTGAATGGCTGAAAAGTCACTTACCTGGCACCGTTTCGCCATTGAACGTCATCTCAACAAGATGAGTTACAGCCTCATGAGGTACAAAAGATGCCAAGAAACGATGACTACCCAGTGCCTTAACGAAACTTGTTACATGGCCACCATTCACCAATATCTCGAGGTTCCCTGAGCCAGCTCTGGAACCATCAACTATCACATTTTCAATTACAACCTGATAAATGATTATTTTATATTCTGACAACTCAGATTAGTGATTACTAATTTATATACTTTCGAATTCGACGGGTTGATTGACGATGCCATCCGGAACATTTTCTACTCGGATTGCCGTTGCATCATAAGCTTGAGACCTAGAACAAATCATATTTTATAATAAGACGTAAAATAAAAGTATTTCCGTACAATTTATTCATTAATTACCTAAATGGTGATCCTTTGATGTGTTGACCATTAATAGTAACTTGAATGGTGTGTTCTCCAACTTCATCAGCTGTTATAGTATATGTATAGCCTCTGAGAGTTGACTTTTGACAAGGTACTTGCTTCCCATTTGGTCCTAAAATATGAAAAAAATTTATTTAATATCATTAATGATTAAAAATAATTGAAATTGAGCTTATTAATTACCGGTAACTGTAACAACAGCTTTACTTCCATCTATACTAGAATCCAAAGTAAAAGAAGTAGGTTTATGAAGTGGTAAAACATCGAGAGCTGTTCCAAAGGCCGCCGACGATCCTTTTCGACGTTCTTGACTTGACATAAAAGATGATTCACTGTTGATAAATCGCTCATGAATTGTATCTGTGGTATCAGGAGATTTATAATAATTGTTATTTCTATTTTTCAAAATTCCATGAGTTTGACTTCGGCCATTCTGATTCTCTGATGCGATACCTCCATTATACTTTGGTGAAGAAGACCGATAATCACTCGTGTATCGCTGAGACATGTAGTTTTTTGAATTTTCTACATGAGATCTTTCAACATTCGAAGAATTATATTTATCGTAACCATTTCGGTAATTATTGTCATTTATAAAGTTAGTAGTCGTGTGATCTAGAGAGCTGTTGGCTAGATTTGCGAGTGATTCGAGACTTCCGTACGATAACATCGCTTTTGTCTTGGTGATTGCGTCCCAAGAGTCTCTCCTCGGCGTTCCACCAAGAGTAGATGATACTAAAATAACAATTAAATATATAATAACACCAAGAATAAATTCCGAGTAATATTATTAACTTTACTAACATGCAATTTTTTTAAGTACAATCAGAAATTATTTTTTTATAAAATTACTAATTAATTACCTCGAACATTAGAGCTAGTATCAATAACCCCGCTATCCGCTGATCCTCGCCTCTTTCCATTAACTCTAGGACTAAAACTTCTATTAATTGGACTTCCATTACTTCTGTAAGCCATAGGACTGATACCTGGTGATCGTGATCGGTTCAACGTACTCGATTGATAGATATCTTTTGATTCTTTAATAACACTCGAGATCTGAGATTCTCGAGTTTCTCTAATGTTTGGTGATCTCGATCGATTTAATGAACTCGATGCATAAATATCTTTAGACTCTTTGATCAGACTAGGACTCTTATTGACATTTGGAGACCTTGATCTATTGAATGTACTAGAGGAATAAATTTCACGTGATTCTTTTATTAGAGATGGACTGGAATTCTGAACTGGAGATCTCGAAGCTGTTAAAGGACTTGGGACTTGATAGGAAGATGAAGAATTTTCTGTAATATAATTTGAAGTCTTATAAGACGATTGGTGATGGGAATAATCTCGATAATTTTGAGTAGGACTATGAGAGCTGTTTTTGTACACTGGCGAATGTCGTTTCTGATTGATTCCAGAATGATCTGTCATGTTTAATCCATTCATTCGCTTTTCTAATGATGAAATTTTTGACCTTTCATAGCTAGATGATTCTCGAGATCTTCTGCTTCTATGAGAACCAACACGAATGGGGATTGGAGATCCTCTGACATCTGAACCGTTGAAGTAAAGATATACACGATATTTTCCGGATTCTCTCGGTACCATGAATACACGATACCTCATCCGACCAATATCTTCCATTCGAAAAGGCACTGATTGCTTGTCATGGACGATGTCAATGTTTACATCACCCAGGCCGCCTGTTCCTGTTGCATCGACGATAAACGAGAATGGCTGACCTGGTATTGCTCCTTCTGTGTCAACCAACTGGAAAAAAGATGATTTTATCAATCATTTAAAATATCTAAAGACTATTTTGCATAAATATACCCTTTATTTCCAAGATTTCAAGCTATTTTTATCATAGAGTGAATAACTAGCTAAGAAAAACGTTACGTAAAATTGTAGAGAATAATAAAAAACTGCTTATTAGATAAATTCTAAGGAGTCATACTGAGAACAACCTTTATTCCGTTGGGATCAAAAACGAAGCAGGTGAATGGACCTCCTTGAATGTGAGTTCCTTTATGAGTAATTGCAATACTCCACTCGCCTGTTTCATCAGGTTGAAACGTAGCTGTATGGACTCCACCATTTTCTTTGACTGGACAAGGAAGAGATCTACCAGTTGGAGACCAAGCTGTTACGTCAATGCCATCATGACTAGTTCCTAAAAAAATTTTTTGATCACTTCATTTTTTAATTAATTCTATTAATGAAAAATCGCTTTAACACTCCAATAGCCATAACAAAAACATCATTATTTACCGTAACTGTTGACTAGAACCTCGACAATAGATCCAATACCGCATGGATCCATGCCAGGAGATTTGATTTTAGTTAACGGAGGTAAGACTCTGAAGTAATAAGGGCATCCATTGACGAGTTCTCCATCATTGTAGACCATTAGCTATATGCAGCAAAGAAAAAAATTAAAATTCAAAAATTCAATGGAATATTAGCGCAATGATATGAAGTGTCTCGGATCATTATCAGCATGCGAAGTTACGTAAGCTGTCAATCTATTTCTTGACACTAATGAAAACTTTTATCCATTTCTACTTGATAATTAAAACGATCAACGTACCTTGTGCATTCCTACTTCAGTCGGCACGAATGTTCCTTTGCCATGAGTGCCATTCCAAGTGAGTCTACATTCGACTTTACCACTGGGACTGATAATTTCTCCTCTTACTTCCCGCGGATGTACTTCTTTCGACAACATCTCAAGTCTGAATGTTGCCTGAAATATTATTCGCAATTAAGATCTCACTTAGTAATACTTTATCATTAAATAAATTAAATTAATTTTTTAATAATTAAGTAGCTATTATTTTTCTAGTTCTTTCAAAAAATTTTTGACTTAAAATATCCAAAAATAGATAAACAAATTTGATTTACCGGTTGTTGTACTCTTGCAGATGTAGTTTCCACATGTACCGCAAGTTGTTCGCTCGCTTGGGGACGAGGTTTAACCCATTGAAAATGAGCAGCATAAGCCATGACTCCAAGATGTTCAACATTTTGATCAGCCATGTCTTTAGCTTTTAATATAGGCTCTACTCCTAATTTTTTCGCTCCATCTATTCCTTGTTGGAGATTTGATTCCCAATAGCTAGGATCAGTGTTAATTTTGTCGTAAGTTGGTGCTGGACCACCTAGGTTCCTTACGATTGAACAGAGAGCTCGACCATCATTCCAATCAGTCTAAAAGAAACAATCATTAGTGATCAAAAATAAATAAATAAATAAATGAAGCAGAAATAATCATACCGTAAAATTTCGCACAGGTGCATGAGTTAATTGAGAATTGACCCATCGTAGAGTTGCATGGAAACCAGGAGAACCTTCTTTCATAAAGTAAGATAGATAGGTCATTCCTGAGAGTTCATCGAGGTATGGGGATGCCAAATATTCAGGTTCCAAGACTACTGGAATATCGAATTCTCTTTTTGCTATTTCCATGGCTTTCCGACAGTTGTAGACACTGAAAGAAAAAATAATCAGTTACGATAGGTTTAATTGAATGAAAATGAGTTTTTATTGCAAAACAATGAAAGTGAATGAACCTGTCAGTACGATCTAGTTGCCTCCAATGAGGAAAAAGTCCTGGCTTACAATAATCCAAAAGGGCACTAAGATAAACTCCTGAATTCCAATCAGTAGTAAAATTGTTAACTCTGCATTCTGGCAAAACTGCCTATTTAACGATTCAATGAAATAAATTAATTAACCAATCAATGATTTAATCAACAACTTAATTTACTTAAATAATCCATTGAATTTAAACGAAAAAATTTAATTAGCATAAGAAAATAATGAAATTAACCTTGAGCCAAGCGAGCATGAGTTTCCTCGGAGGGAATTTAGATTTTCCGATTTGATATCTGACAATGAGAGACCATATTAATCCAAGGATTAGTTTCAGGTTGCCATTAACAATGTCAACATTACCTGTAACACAAAAATGTGGTCAAGGTTAATTAGATAATACTTTTCTCAGACTTGAATAATTATTATACATATTAGTAATAGCAATGAATAATGTTAAATCTTGGATATGTGGCCTAGATCTCATCGCAAGAATAACAATTAAAAGTATCTAAATAAAGTGTACTATAATAGAATACAATAGAATATACAATTTTTTAGTATTTTTAACTGCAATCAGTGTCTATTATGCTTTACAAATGATTCATATATTTCCCCATTTCATCTTATCTATTCCAATGATATTATTAGGTGACGCAAGAGAACAGTAGGCATTAAACAAGTGTTTAAAATTAATTTTTCACTAACTGTAAATGTGTAATGGCAAGTTTGAGAGCGAGACAGAGGACCTGGTGGGCGCTGGTTTATAACAAGAAAGGCAACGACCTCGAAGACGTCGATTGCCCAGTACAATTTCTGTGGTGGTGGGTGATGCAAGAAGACATGTATGTGCACAAATTTAAAATGTTACTAATGTTACTACATTGTCTTTTTTTTTTTTATTTTTATTCATTTCCAAACATTTACTCTTAATTAAAAGACTTGCCACTTGCATTAAATAAACAATCAGTACATGAAAAATTAGCTGGACACTTTTTTACACTTAAAGCTCTTGGGATACTGATGGAGATATTTTAAATAATTACCATCATTACCATGGTAATGATGAACATTTTATATTTTTTCCGTTAGTGAAACATTTGTTAATTGTTGCTTTTATCTATCTTTGCTTTCATTTACTTTTAATTATTTAAGTGATGAAGAAAAGCGAGAAGAAAAATTTTTATTTTTACATTGGAGAATTCATGAAAGTCCACGAGACAACGTCACGCCTATATTTGGATAATTGACGTGGGTGTCCTTTCTAAGAGTTAAGAATGAGGTGAAGAATCTAAAGATTTAGTAGTGCTCTTATCAGTGACTTTGCTAATTTTTTTTTATATACAAATACATAAATTAAAAAGTACTTATTTATATCTAAGGATTTATTCATTTATTTTTATTTTTTAAAATCAAACTATAAAAAATGATAAAAAACAGTCATTTCCAAGAAACCCGTAATTGTATATAAATTTTGATGATCGATAATTCAATTAATAAAAACATGATTAGATAATTCTCGAAAATTAACATTCTAAATACATCAGCATTAGAAAACGTTTTTGAATACAAATCACATTTAAAGATCCCATCTCTACCAAACTTGAAAAATACTCAAAATATCTTTCTAGCAAAGATTAAAAACTGATTAGACAATTTTTTGTGGAAAAAAACTTGCCGAGCGTTTATTAGCATCACTCATTACGAGTAATTTTTTTTTTATCAGAGCTACCGTTCTAGGTACTCTAGGCTACTGAAATCAGCAAAAAAACCAATCTTTTAATGATGAAACTTGAAGAATGTAAGCTCAAGTACTTCACTAGTAAAGAAAGAAAAACATCCAAATAATTTAAATGTTTATTTTTAACATTAAGTCGTAAAACAAGCT
Source organism: Chelonus formosanus (assembly GCA_028641665.1). NCBI lineage: Eukaryota > Metazoa > Arthropoda > Insecta > Hymenoptera > Braconidae > Chelonus > Chelonus formosanus. The sequence goes on from CM054002.1 coordinate 611,147, forward strand.
GACAATAATGCTAATACGACTCATCATCTTTAGGAATGTTAGTCCCACCTTACAATATCGCACGCGAGTCGATGTAATTGCTTGTATTACGACGAACTTCCTTCAAATCACGTCAGCATTGATATCATTTATTATTCATTGAAACATAAAAATATTCAAGATCTTAATGAAAAAGTATAAAATAAATTACCAATATTCACAAGCTTGACTCCATCAGCTTCGATAGCCTGCAAAGCTGTAGATACGTTCTCGAGGTGATGATGTTGATTAGCAGGTCTAGGATTCCATCGAGGTAGTCTTCTTTTTGTCAGGACTTCAACCAAAGCGCACAATCTAGTTCCATCGCGAAAATCTTCAGCCAAGTCCAAAACCGGTCCACCACCAGCATCTCCCGCGTGTTTCAAATGCTCATTGACCCAATTCCTGAAGGTATTTGCTTGAATTTCAACCCAAAGGTCTTCGTTGCCCTTGATCGGCATGCCCTTGGCCGCTGTACCTTCAGCTGAACGGGCCACAAGACCCACTAGTTCTTCAGGACGTAGTTGCTCCACCGATTGCATTTTGTTTTATCTTAAAAATTCACCGAATTCAACTCATTAAAATTTTTTCAATCAAATTATCAGCATGTTAATAAAGTCTACAACTTTGATTACACATTGCGTGGCTTTTTTCACTTAAAAAAAAAAAAAAAACATTCTCGCGAATTTCGGAACAAACAACTCTAACGATCAAAATATTTAAATGCCGAGTAGGTAGGAATTTTTTTTTCAAACTAGGGTCCAGTCTGTTACGGAATGTGATAAAGTTTATAAACTTCTGGAGCTGTTTTGAAAGGACAAGCATCACTGTTATAAATATTAACTTTTTGAATGAAGGAATTTTTAAAACTCAATAGTATTCAACTTTCATGATGAAAAGTTAAATGAAACGCGGTTTATTTTATTCATTATAATTATGACCTCGTTGACTTGATAGAGAGATACTTATGAAAAAATATTTAATTTATTCAATAGTAGCATATTTTAAGCAACTTAATCTTGCTACTTAAACTTCAAAATGTCTTTTCAAAAAATTGTAATAATTATCTTCAGAACTTTAGATATCAAGCAAACTATAAAAATATTTCTGAATTAAATAAAAAATTGATTAAGTTATTTGTTAATTTTTTAAATCAAAAGAAACTCATGAAATAATAAAATTAAGAAAAACATTCATTACAATAATTTTTTGAGAATAATTACATGAAAAAGTTATATAAAAAATGCTAAAATTTAATTAGAAGTGTTGTCTTAATTTTTAAAACTGTCAGTTGAGCAATGTTTAGTTAAAAAATATTTGATTACAATAAAGAGAATACACTATAGAATTGCAAGGATTTTCGCACGAGTGAAAGTAAATGCTTATCTTGATTCTATAACAACGTGCAACTAAAGCAGAGTATTTTTTAACGTTATTACACCTAATTTATGATTAAAAAACGTTATTCTATAGAATATTCATGACAACTGTTCATCATAATTATTTATAAACTTTCCAAGTCAAATTAAAGATAAAAAATTAAACAGTAAATAGGCTATTTTTATACTAATAATTATAAATAAAGTTTTATTTATTTCCCATTAAAATTGACAGAAAATGATAAAGTTTTTTATAGAAAGGATTAATAATTGATAAGCATGAGCAGATTGATGCTGATTTCCCAAGTCAACTTGATCAATAATAAAAGAATGAAATTCAATGATTTGTCATTTATAATCACTAATCACTGATCATTGATTCCGTTTATGTCTTCCTCATATAGAGACAAAGTACACAATTATTTCCATTTAAATGGAGCCCAAGGATTATCACGAATGACATCATCTTCTTGGTTTACTATGCCGCATGATGCCAATAGAACCATGTGCGTTTCACTCCACGTAATGTGAATATGAATACGTGCGGTTGATAGGTTTTTTATTTATAAGTTTGCAATTGATTGGAAAGAATAAATTACTAGAAAAATGCGGCAGCAAAAATTATAATCAATTGTACTTTAAGTACTTGTAGATAAAAAGCATGATATTTTCATTAAATATTGCAAAAACTACATATCAGCATTATTTCAATTTATTGAATTACTTTTTTTCTTGAATGATTTAATAATTAATGAGATCAACTATTTCTTAGGATTCGAATGATTCTAGATTTTGAATCATTGAATAATATTTTCAGAATAATTTAAATGATTTTTCTTATAATATTGTTGATGATTTATCATACTTAAACTTTTAAAAAATGAGTAATGAAATTCTTTGTAGATTATTTTTGCTATTTGAAACTTGTCGAGGAAGTTATGAGGTTTGGTCTAAATACCTAAGAAGAAAACTATTGACAGTTGAGTATTAAATAATAAGGCTAAGACCAAAGGTTGAAAGTGAACCTGAATGGGGAGTTGTAGTATTTAATAAAATAGATACGAATCAAATGGCAAATTATAAGCGTCAACAGATAAGAATTCACTCCAAATAGGGTATTCAATTAATTTTTGCATGACGCCATCCTTCGGTAATTAATTCCAGAAGACGTTGGAGAACAAAATTTCATAGTTTGATTGGTAACACGCCCACTAAAAGTCACATTTTCCGCACCCACGTTTAAAATACCATCACTACGTAACTCTCTTCTTACACTCACTTGTGTATTTACTTTTTTCCTATCTTTCTCTCGCTCTTTTCTCAGGTGCACTTCTCGCGCCAACAACCACGGAAAGCCCTCGACCGCTCGTACGCGCGAGTCGTTTGGGAAAGTCCGTCAGGCTTGAAAGAAGAACCAGAGAAACAGATCGAGGATTTTATTTTTCATCAAGAAATTACCACTTGTATTAACTGATTAATCATTAACAGCACCAAAGACTCACTTGATTACTTTCCTGAAGATGAAAACAATCTATCCAAGAGATAAATTGCGACACTTGTCGATGATTCTATCGTTGAAACGCCATTTTTGGCCTTCTCATGAGATTTTTCAACAGCTCGCTCTCGCTCGACGTACCTGAGCTCACTGACGACTGCTCTTGAGCCCCACCAGGTACCAAGAATGTCCCCCACCGGCTCAATGATCAGGTGGGACAGTACCAGGTGTGGGACTATGTTCAATGTAGATTGTAGAATTTGCTGAAGTGCACAAGTAATGCAAATCTCCGAGACACCGTTGTTCTATTCACTCCATTGTCTTCCTAGCACTAGGAAACTCGCCAATTTTTCTGCCACTTCTTGAGAAAACCTGTGAAAAAAATTAGATTAACTAAAAATATTTTTTACATTTTTTTTTTTTTTTTAAGATTTAGGGTAGCTTTTAAATACATGAAGATACTTTTAACTGCATCTAAGGTTTGAATTTTAAGTTTTAACTTTTAAGAATCATTTCAAGGTAAATTAGCTAAAGAATTTTTTCAGAAAAAGATGTTATCACTTGGTTCTTTATTGGCTTTAAATCTTTCTTACTGATTTGTCATGCATTCTTAATACTCTCTAACACTTGAAAAATTAGAGATTTCTAGAATTCGTATTTAAATAAAAGATTGAAACAGAGGTGTGTCTATTTTATGCTCTATTTCATTGTGAAAATCTTAAGAAAAGTAAATAAACATTTTACCATTTAGACTCGGTGGCTTGAAATAATTCCCCTCACTAATTGAAGTGGAGATCACTTTTCCATCAATTAAGGGTTGATAAAAGATATTATTATTATTATCTTACATTACGTAAAAATTTTTTATCTAGTCTTATATTGATAAAATTTAATAGTTTACAAACCTGTTTTCCACTTCCTTGTAAGGATAAATGCTTACTGTTACATGATCGAATTTTTTTCCCCGACCTGTCCATCCAGAAATGGTTGATAAAGCACTAGATTCTAAGTCGATTATATTTTTCGTTTGGTGCTCCATTTTTTATCTGAAAAAATCAGTTCCTACTTATGATTATTTTAAATATTTAGAATTTTTTAATCAATTATTTATCATACTTTGAATTTAACATATATACTTCATGAATTAAAATATTCTCACTTTCTATTATTTACAATAAAACTTAATACTTTCAATACTTTTATTTATTTGTTAGTATTTATTAATAAATATTATTCATAAATTAGATGTTGTTAATATTCTTAGGTATGCATAAAATTACTCTTGATAAAATTTCTGTAACTTACATTGTTTATATTTTGGCGCTTTTTTTTAAGATGGCAGCAGTCCGAACAACCAAGTCGAAAGCCCGCCAATTTGGAACTATTGCACAGTAAAAATAAAAATTATTAAATAATTATATTTTATATTGATTAATTATATTTTAATTATTTAATTAAAATATTATTAATATTTGGAATGTTATTGCATCATAATATAAGATTTATAAGAGAAAAATAACCTCACTTTTTAAGAGCAAATTCATGCTTTCAAAACTTTATTATTACACAAACATTCCAATTCCACTTGTTTATTTATTGAATAAAATCAAATTAAAATTGTAAATTTTTTTTCTCCATTCTATTGAAATCACCTTAAATTACCAATGTCTAACTACATATTATGAGGAGAGCTTTTGCACCAATGAATAGAAGAATCGAACGTCAACACAACTTGTTGAATGTGGTTGACTTCAAATGAGTACATAAAGAAACGATTGCAGAAAAGAGTGTGAAAACGCCAACGTTAGATTACATTCCGATTTAGAATTCTACTTAATATAGCTATTTTACTGTTTAAGAAATATATAATTCATCAGTCAGCTATGTGCAGTGCTAAAATTTATTTTGTGACTAAATAACTCTAGATCGTGCATCTAGAATGGTTTGACCTGCAACATCTGATCGTAAGATTATGTACAAATTTTTTTTTTATGTTAGATTGTATGTATTCTTTGATTCAGTGAAATAACACGTTCACACCTTTTGATTTTTTTATCAATACTTCAGGCGCCAACAGTTTCCTTAGTTGCGTTTATTGAACGTTTGTATATTTTAGATAAGAACACTATAAAGATGACGTCAATATTTAATTTATTTAACGGTGTTGTTTTAATCAGATAAAATTGATTAAATTGTAGTCATTTTTATCCCAGATTTTTCCAATGACTTTTAAAAAAATATTAATAACAAAAATCATGAGTACGGTTATTAATAATTTCTTATTTTTTGTAGGTGCTAATACCATAGTACTTAAATAATTATGTTAATTGTTTAAAATTTATTTAAATGTTGTTTTTTTATTCAATAATTATGAATCAGTTATATAATAATATAAATATAGTTTGTTATTAATTGTTTTTTTGAAACACAATACTGAAAGTTATTTTATAATTTCGTATTTATTATCGATCAAAGTTATAAGAAGACATGATAAATCATAGAGATTATTATTGTCTTAAATCTACTAAATAATCAATCTTATAAGGAATACATCAAACAATGTAAACAAAAAAAACAATACAAACAAAATAATAAAAGATATTTTTCTATCTTATGTATTCATGAACAGATTTCAATATTTTCAAGAATTCGTACTATCAATAAAATAATAAAAAAATTTTTTAATTATATATTGCTTGATAAAACCGTGAATTAATAAATTTTGTTACTTAATATTATTAGTATCACAGAAACTCCGTCTTATATTTACTAACAAACAATTTTTTATCATTGTCATATTATAATATTGATTTATTATCAATTTTGTAAATTTTTTAGTTTTTCTATTAAAATTTTTTTATTATCTTTGGTTTTTGTTTTTCTTAAGGCAACTATATCTTAGAATCATTTTTACTCCAATTATTTATCCATCTAATTATGAGACAGTTAAATTTTTTTCCTACTTGAAACTTATCGAATTTATTGATGAAAATGATGAAAAAGGCATTTATAATCGTATGAAATTCTTCTGTTAATATTTAAGCCTTTTCATAATGTCTTTGATTCACATGTTATATATTACTTATTAAAAATAATAGTTGAGTAAAAAATTTCAAACTCTTATTCAACTCTCTTCATTATCAATTAAAGATACATAATTTGCATTAATTTTGTTTATCTCTTGATTTTCTTCAGATGTATTTGACATTTGATTTGTCAAAATAATTGGTTTTTCATATTTACAAATGACTGCGTACATATCACCTCCCAATTTGCGAGCAAGCCATCGATTTTTTATGACAGCTAATTTCAAACACTCACATTTTAATTTTGCATATAAATTAGTATGTAGAGTTCTACCCATTCCTTCAATAACAACGAGATCAACATTATACTTGATCATTGCTGAACAAAGGTCACGGTTTAATCGACTAAAACAAAACTTTCATTAGATTTGATGTTATAAATAAAAAATTTAATAAAAATAATCATAAAAAAATTACCTCAGATCTAAACAAGGTCCAGCTTGAGCAGTCTCCATAGCTATTAATCTGTTGTCTTCAAGTGCATTTTTAATAATCTCACAAATTTTAGCAGCATCTCTTAAAGTTATTTGAAGCTCAAGATAAGTCACATCGTTTAAAGCTGGCATTGAATTAGCACACAAAATTACTCTTGTTCCTTTTTGTAATAAATCTCTTGCAAAAGGAAGTATTCCTAAAACAATATCCACTCCACTATTGTCTACAAATATTGCAGCACATTTCGGTGCTGGTTCAATCTCTAATCTGACAGCCCATTCATCCAAGTTATCTTCTAGCCAAGGTCTCTCTAGAAAATTGATATAAAATAATTAAACATCATTAAATGGTTAATTAATTAATTTATTTATTAATATGAAATAATAATTTTTTACCCGGAATTTTTTCTTTAGCATCTTCAAATCTGAACGTTGATGATTCCATTAAATCTACAACTTCTCGTGCACCCCAGTCAAATATATTTCCTGCTAATACTCCGATAACTAATTCTTTATTTTTTTCTAAACCAGTCAGTTTATCTAAATCATCCAGTCGTCTTCTTAAAAAACTTAACGCTTCTTCATTTTCACCTTTCTTTAGCTAAAATTCCAAAAAGAAAATTTTCATTAATACCTTTCTTTAAGTAAATACTTTTTAATTTCATGTAAATTAAATTCTTTTACTTCTAAATATGGATCCGGAAAGTCAAACTCCTTCATGCAATGCTCGATAGTATCCAACAATGTTCTTACAGTTAATGTTCCATAGGCACTGTAATACAGTTAAAATATTTTTTTGATTAATTTTTAAATAAACAAATCATTAGTTAAAAAATGTATTCTTACAATGGTTGATTATGAAGATAATGCAGTCTATTAACATATTTCTCTTTTAATTTCTTCGCTCGATCTTTGGCTGTTGGGCTTTGTGGTTGACTATCTATTGCTCTAGCAATAAATTTATCTACTGATCCTTCAAGACACTTGAGCCAATAATCTCTTGCTTCTTTGTCTTGAGCTAAATCAGTTGTATCAGGATTATATGATTCAGGATCACTTAATAAAGGACAAAAAGAAACAGTATTTTCAGCTTGATCAATTTCTAATTGATCAACTTTAATTCCTAGATTAGATGGTATTGAATCTTTGAATCCTGATGATCCTGCATAATTTTCTAACCAACTGTACTGATCTGCTTGTTCTGCACCACAAAGAAAAGCACCAATAGCTCCTAGATAACCTTCATGACGTAAGAATAATGGCTTTAGTTTACCCTAAAATTAAACCAATTTAATTAGAAATAAAAGTAATGATTTCTAATGATTTTCAACTGGTTAGTATACTTACATTGGAAAAATATTTGATAGAAAAAGAAATTGTATGCATCGAAACTGGATGGTTTCTCAAAAAATATCCTCCAAAGTAGACTTTGTCCATGCCATGAATCGAAGCATAGAGACTAGCTATTTGTCCAATATCATTACTGATCATAAAAAGTAAACTTCGAGCAATGTCTGCTTCAGAAAAATTCTTCATCGTCGGTATACTGTTATAAGATGAGACTTTGCCAAAAGATGATGCTATTAAGTCACCAGATAAATTTTGGAAATGATAATCACCTCCATAAATGTCTTTTACCAGCATATCCACTGTTCGATGATCTCCACTCTCCGCTAGCTCTAATAATTCATCAAATCCCTGTTAAAAAATATTTATTGATTAGTTTTATTACTGTAAATTTTGGTTAAGTAAATAATTAATGATGAATCATACTTTAGAATTAGTTAAGAGTGAACCAAGGCCCCAAAATGTTCCTCCACCAGTTGCGGTTCCTCCAACTCTTTCAAACTCTTCTTCTGATTGTACTTTTAAGACACTTACACCACTACCTATATTTACTAAAAGATAAGGAAAAATATTTGGACCAGCTTTCTGAAATTTATACTCAGGATTTCCATGTCTTTCAAACTCAAATGCTTCACAAGAAATATTTTTTAACAAAAAATTACAGCCTTTTATTAAGCAGCCAATTTCATCTTCTTTATCAACTCTGTAATATTTTTATGGTTTATTGAATTAATAAAGAGGTATTTTGTACAGCTTCATCTTTTATATCATATTATATGATGAGTCCATAGAATATAATACTTACAACAAACCCAACTTTGATTGAATTGACTGTGAATATTTGAAAGCTCCACCACCAGTGACTTTAATACTTTTTCCTTCAAATCTTTCAGCATTTACTAAATTTTCTTTTACAAAATCTAAACAATTTTCAAGATGACGTGTTTCAAATTTTACGAAATGGAGTCTAGCTCCTTTATGTACTTTATAAGTCACTTCCTCATTCTCTGTATCTTGATCAGTATCATAAAGAGCCTTTCTATAATTCACTGTCGAATAATAAGCTATCTTTGTTAATGATAAACCTAAAATTAGAACATATTCATTAGTTTTTTAAACCGCTAAAAATCTAAAAAAAGAAAACTATTATAATTGAAAAATATTTTCTGTAAAATTAATAATAAAATAAAATTGTTATTTTATGAGAATATTCTGCAGACTTTTTTCATTTGCAGGGGAAGTTATTGAATTAAAAATTATTCAACTTTACTTCGATGGATAAAGTAATCTAACCTTAAATTTATTTTTGAAATTTTATAAGTTATATAACTTTAATAAAGTTTATTACAATACCTACCAATGTCTATTGCAAAATTTTGTGCATTTTTTAAATTAGCAAATACTTCAACTGCGGGGGGTAATTTAATACTTTTTGGAAGCGAGTTATTGTCATTGGTCTCTGCCATTTTACTTTTAATCACTTTCACTTTTTTTAAAATTCTTTTTTCATAAATATGCTTTAAGAAGTGTGAAATAATAGTCATTTGAACAAACACCCTTACTTTTACGTATTAGACATTTTATCGAAATTAAATATTTGCATTGATAATATCGTTTCGTTTTTACTCTAACTATAACTCTCTCAAGAGTACATACTAGAAGATAAACAGCTACGCGTTTCAATTCCTTCTCTCTCTTTTAAAACAAGATAGTTTATTAGCTTGAAAACAATTGTCTTTATATTTTCTTATTTTTTATTATCTATTAGTTTTTAAGAAAGAACTCGTTATTAACTGATGTCTTGAGTAATTACACATATTTTTAAATATATAACGCATACAATGAAAGAAAAATGATCAATGATTTATTATATTAATTGAATATTTGTATTTATTATTATAGAAAAATATTTACAGCAATATTTTACACTTTTAACAAAACACTCAACACTCTCGAGTAAATAGCTTATGAATAAATCAATCAATTATCTATTAATTGATTCAATTATGAATTAATCAATTAACATGTTTCCTAGCTGAGTTTGCAGATATTAAAAAAAAATTATTAAAATTGCCTGGTCATCTGCTTATCTAAATTTTTTTAAACTACGCAGTCTTTGGCGTGTTGATTTTAGATGTAGGAGCAGGAAATTTAAATTTATTATTTTTTAAAAGATTGTACGATCCATATTTGCAGTAATCATCAGATATGAATGGAATATAAAATGCTCGGAAAAATGGATGTGAGCTGAAAAGGTATGAATAATTATTTTAAATTCATTAAATATTCTTATTATTATTAAAAATATCTTTAATACTCACGATGATGAGTCTAAAAATCTGCAAGATTTAATAATAGTAAAATTGTCAGTCTGACGTGAATAATTAGGCTCTAATTCAGTCTCTTTACCAAGATCTAAGTCTAAGATAAAATGGCATTTTTCCACATCAAACTGGAAATATAAAAATAAAATATAAAATCAATATTTATTGTTGTTAATAATTGTAAAAAATTATCTTACATATCTAGACGGCTCTTCTCTATTCATATCGTTGAAGTTTGGTTGAATTATACTTGGTCCATCCAACAAATTCAAAAAAGGTTGAGGTAGTTGTCCCCGAAACTCTGAACGCAAATATCGAAGCTTCCAATTATTAGAAGGGAAGAAAAAGCTACTAGGAAATCTATGCCATTCTTTGCCCACACAAAAATTAACATTTATATTATCAGGAACTTGACCCTCTGAACCTAACTTGTTTGCTTCCATCATGACTTCTAGCGGAGCATAATAATTATTGAATAAAGCAAAGGATCTGGACATTCCTAAAAGTCCTGAGATTAATATTGCAGCGAGCATTATAAATGATGTTTCTTGGAGGTAGTGAGTAACTTTAGTTAAAGGTTTTATTTGAGTTCGTACAAAAAAAAATAATATTTGTATCACATCCACGGTGATTGCTCCTGCTAGGCAAATCATTGGATAGATTGGAAACAGAAATCTTTCTTCCTACAAAAAATTTATTTCGAATCAATGAATTTATCTATTACGAATAAATATCAGTTCAAAACTTACTTTGTGTGCTTGAAAAAACATGACGATCATCCAGAGATATAGAGGAGCTAAAGAAAGCCAATATGGGAGGCAATATTTACTTCTTGGTTTCGCTGGAACAACAGCCCATGCTAGAACCTGTATTTTTGTTTATTAACAATGAAAATAAAACATTTGCTCAATCGTAAATTAAAGAAAAAATAATTACCAGAGCCAAAGGAGCGAATAAAGCTCCAATAAATATGAAATTAAAATTTAAAAATCCATTTATTAAGTAATAACTCAATGGTGCTGTACCATAAATATCCGGTCCATGACTAGTGAAGATATTGTAATATATGAGATTGAAGGGAGCAATAACGAGTTTACCATAATATGTCGAATCAATTCCAACCATTGGACCTAAAATGACAATTCCAGATAAAACAGCCCACTTTATGAATCTGAGCCATTCTTGCTTTCTAATTAACAAATCTATAGCTATAGGTAATCTGCAATATTAATTCATTATTAAGTAAGGTAAATACATAGGTAAGTTATAAAAGTAAATTAAAATTACATACCCAAGAAGAGCAGCAAAAGGCCAACACAACAATGAAGATATTGCAGTAGTAAAAATTGCCAGCTCATATTTTCGAGAATACCATACAGCAATAGAAATTGTACTCAAGTACCTATTCAAGTGATATGATTATTTTTTGAAAAAATTATCTTCGAGTTTTGAACGATAAATAAAATTTTTCATTACATAGAATATGAAGAAGGTAAATATGCAACACTGGAGATGAACATTCCTGAACTTGTAATAAGAAAAGCGAGTGTTAATCTTCCAACATGAACTCCAAATTCTTTGCACACACCTCTAAAATAATAAAAATTTCCTAAATTATTAAATTATATTATAAATTAATTAATTATTTTATCAAATTATAAATATCTCACTGATAAAACACAACTTCTGACAAAGCGCAGTAGACACACAGTAGACAGCGGACAAAATAGAATACTAAAATTGGATTCGAATCAAATATATAAGCATACAGCTTTACTGGAACCATATTAATTAACAGAAATGTGTAGGATCTTAATGCATATTCAGGACTGTACTCCCAAGTCTGTTGTCCAGTACCATACAGAAGATAATGACTCTGAAAAATTATTACCAATCAAAAAAATTTATTTTATATTGTTATAATTTTATTCATTATGCTAAAATACCATACCGGTTCCCAGTAATTGAAAGTTTCATCACAATCACTTATGTAGCTCCAAATAGCAGAACAAAATCTGACTAATAACAGGATTTTGAAGGCAGTGTCTCCACTTGGGTAGATAAGATTCATATCAAGTGAAACATCTTCAGATCTGTAATAATAATTACTTTTCATTATACAGAGGTACCAAGATATTCAAATATTTTGTTTAAAGGAGAATCAAACATTTTGAAAATAAATATTAATATAAATTGTTTTTTAAGCTTTAAAGTTAACCGGTAAAGTGAGGTTAAGATTTCACTAAATGAGTTACAACAAATTAGTCAACAATATAGAAAAAGCATTTAATTAAAAAGAAGAAAATTGTTGAAATCTGTACTTACTTGACTACTGTCTTTTCAATAGTTTTTTTCTGAACCTTTTTATGAATTGACACATGACGTTGACGTTGACTTGGTGCCATGATTGCATGGCAACCCTGAAGATTTTGACATCAGCGCCATTACACATTACGGCCGTTATCCGCATTCACCAAGAATAAATAATAAGTTGAAGACCTGTTCATTTTTTAAATAACGGCAAAGTAGCTTGATGTTTCAATTCAATTCATGTTTTTAGTTGCTAAACACTCGTTACTCTTGTTGTCATGACACTTTATTTTGTTTGGTTAACTGTATTCGAAGCGACATAAATCTCTGTTTATTATAAAAAATGGAATACGACGATATTACTCCAGAATTTTCGTTTGTTTATTTACCGGATAAAAGTAATGCTGGATTAAAAGATAAAAATACTCAAGAATATTTAAAAAAATGGTACTGAAATATTTATGCATCAATAATTAAATATTTTTATTTCATTATTACATTTAATTATAAACATTATTATATTACTTATGATTTTATTCAAATGTTTTAAAGGGGCATTAATTTTATGACTCAAAGCTTCTTATTCAATGAACCTTATCAACAGTATCATAGGTGTCATTTTGCTGAGGTAATTCGTTTCAGGTAGTTATTGTATTGACATCTTAAATATACATTGATGGAAGATAATCTTTTCAGGCCTTCTTTAAAAACCGATTAGTGGCAGAAAAATTGAAAATATGGGACCCAAGTAGTTCAATTTTCAAAGAGACTGGAATGATAGCTTCTGAAGTGGACGTTAGACCAGTACCTTGCACAATTAAAAGTATGATATTCTTTGAGAAACTTAATGATCCCAAAAATGAAATCGTATATGAGTCAGGAAGTATTCGACCCACTCATTATGATTATATTGATGATATTTTGATCCCAGATTGTTTAAGAGCAGTATGTCTAAATCTTTATTGAATAAAGGCAGTATAAATCAAGAATGAATTAATGAATTAAAATTTATTGCAGATGATTTTAGATTATGCAAATGATAAATATAAGTTATATTCGAAGTCGGAAAGGGCTGAATTTATTTTTAAAATCTTTCAAATGCTTGTTCTTGGAGGAAGATGTTGCCAATATGAAGATTATTTGAAAATTTATTTAGATACTACAAAAACTCTTTATAAAACTTTCGTAAGGTACAAATTTTATCTGGATCAATGTACAATTTTAAAATATAAAACAATTATCATTCTAGATATGATGATGTTTTATTTTATATTTTAGAGTTGGACTTACTTCAGACCAAAATGACATTAAAATTTTGTCAACAATTCTGGAAGTGGTGGCAAAAAAAGACGATCCATATTATCCGTGGAATCCTAAACACCCTCAAAATATTGGATATCTTATAATTGATCCCATTAATCGTGAAGTAACTACATTCCTTCATCAATATTAGTAATTACGATGAAATCATAAAATAGGATAACACAATTATTGTTATTCATTATTGATTTATTGTACGTCTTCTGTTGCTGTTCCAAAAGGTACAAACTTGTTCATAAGCCTTATAATTATTTTTTTCATGTAGAAAATATATATAAATATTATTGCATAATTCACAATTATCAAAAAACTGTATACTGAATTTCAAATGTACATTTTCACTAGATAATGTCTACTTATATAAAGCTTATAATCCACATAATAATATGTGTAATGAATAATATATTAAATAATTTAACACAATACCTTACAAATTCAGAAAGCTATTATTTTAGTACGATAAAATGAATTAAAATAAGTAACTAAATATCATGAAATGTATGCCTTATCAGTTCTATGAAAATTCTGAACAAAAAAATCGGAATAAAATTTTTGTGAAAAAATATATTAATTATAATACTTTCGAAATCACTTCAACTTTTTTCTTATTCAATTTTTTAGTTGACTTTGATAAAAACATTAATTGATCTTAATATTAATAATATTGATAATAATAATAAAACAAACGTTATTGATTACAATACTGAATAATGAGTTGAGATGTAAAACATCATTAAATAATCTGGTATATTTTTGATCGGTCTGGTTTGTAATAATTAATTGATTGTTCAGAATTAAATGACGTTTTTGAGTAAAACAACAGAATTTGATTAATTTTTGCAATAACAATACTTGCGCAAATGAAAGAACTCATTTTCTACACATCTTGCTTGAGATCCATATTTATTTATCCTACTAACATGAGAAATCTGCAAAATTTATGTTTAATTTTAACAACACTTTTTACAATATAAATTCAATTTAAAAATAAATTTTAGGTACTTACTTTTGTACTGAAAGTATTTTTGGCAATATCATGATATACACTAGCTTCAAAAAGACCACCTCCAGGTTCTGTTTTAACTTTGACCTGATAAATTTCATTTGTTAAGTGAGTCTTAGCACTGAAGTCTCCAATAAATCCATCTCTATCACTTGACCTCTCAAAGTGTAATAGTCCTTTGGTAGGAATTAACTTTGAAGCCCAAATAATTTCCCCAAGCGTCAAAGTTTCACAAATATCGCGGTGCACTTGAGTATAAGAATTTAAAAATTTAACAAAACTATTTGCTGCATTTACTACTATAGAATTATTAGGCGGAACTTCTTGCCAACTCAAACAAGCGCACCAATGAGGTTCAATAAAGGCATCAGCACAGGTCCGATCAAGAGGAATTTTATTAAACAAACTAATATCTCTTTGACTGGTATCAGCATCTTTAGGAGTTTCCATGTTTAAAATTGTCTCAAGAGTTTTATGAATATCAAATGGTGTTGAAAGGTGTTTTGTATTGTAGACAAAATTAGCATAAGCTCGAGGATAAAGTTGTTTGAACCAAGGTGGAAAGATAAAAGAAAAAAAGGGAAGTCTTTCTTCTTGCTTTCCTGCTAGAGTGTTTCTAATTTCAGCAAATCTATGTCCATGATCACTCATTAGAATTAATACTGTATTATTAAGATGTCCAGAGTTTTGTAAATCTTTCAACCATTGATATAAATCATCATCTACTACTCCAATATCATTGTAAGAATCATGTGATAATTCACCATGAAATCCAAATATAAATTTTGGCTTATCTTTGTAAGTGTCAAAAATATTCTTGATATAATTTAACATCAACATATGACGAGGAGTTCCCGCTAAACAAAAATAAAATGAAATTAAAATTTTTTTTTATCTTTGTTATTATAATAAATATCAATCAAAATTTTCATACCTAAACAAAATTTTTTAGAATATTTGAAATATGGTTCAGCTGCAAGATAGTAAGTCCTCATATAATGATCAGTTGGCTGCTCCTTGAAACCTTTCAAACGATAAGTAAACGTCCCAATATGATGAACATCTTCCATAAATCCTGTTATATAACCACTGTCTTTATATTTCTTCCAAATCATTGGATAGACATCAACATAATTAGCACTTGCACCCATTCTCTTTCTTGTTTCTGGCAATTCGAGTTCAATTTTCCCAGTTAAAATTGGAATCAATGCTTGTGGGGTTCCATCTCCAATGATATTATATCCTTCAAGTACTTGAGCATTTAAATTTTGCTTCAAGTAATAATAAGTTTTTGGAAGTTTTCTAATAAATGTATTACGAGATAATGAGTCGAAACCAAACATTAACACATTTAATTTTAATCCATCTTTAGGAACATTTTCCCAGGAAACTTTTTTCATTACTTCTGGATCTTCTTTAACTCCTGCTAGTACACTGTGCCATCTACAAATGTAATAGTATTTTTATATGTTCCTTATGAGATTAAAAAATTATTTTATTATTCTTAAAACTTTAGACATATCTTTTTGAATGGTAGAATTTTAATTAATCTCATGTACTTACTTGTCTCCATTCTTTGATTCACATTTTACATCTACAAAGTCACTTTGCTTGAGTATGTACACATCGTCTGACTCTTCAGGGTTTGTTAATTCTATAGCATAGTCATTAACTCTCAGAATCTCTGTAAAAAAGAATTAATTAATTAAAACTGCTTGAATAATCATTTTAAAAGTTGTAAAGAATTTATATATAATTAATTAAACTCACCACTAAAGGCACAAGTTATCGATTCATAACGTTCTTTAGCTTTTTCTTGAATAAAAATCTTAGATCCTTGGACATTGACCCAGTCTTCAGGAGAACATTGGAGTGGTTGAACATTGTGGATGTATTTCAAAATCTCTGGATTATTTACGTCTAATTCTGGAAGTTTACAGGCTTGAACTCCTTCCTCTAAATATTTATTCTGCTTGCTAGATTCTCGAATTAACTGAGAAATATGCCATCTAAAATTAAAAACAGTTCATTATTACTAAAAGAAATGTTATTATTGGCATATTATTCATGAATAAATTGTAACATAAATGATTATTGAGTATGTAAATCATTATTTTCATTAAGCAAAGTGTTTATCATTGATTCTCAATTAAATTATTCTATTCGTTTTGTGTTGTTATTTCTTTCTATTCTTTTTCTAAAAATTTAACAATTTTCATGTCAAAGCAAATATAATCGATTTTCTATAGTTCCATATATCATTTGCTGTCACTCTAGAGCTCTTTTGTCTGAACTTAGCAGATTATATTTTATATTACACTAAAATGATTTAACTAAACAATTGAAAATATATTCTTATAAATAACTAAAAAAAATTAAAATTTTTTTGTTTTGAACTAAAATAAAAATAAAAATATAGTGTTTAATATAGATGGGGATTTTCTATTATTATACGTACAATTTATCACTATTTGACAGCTCATTTTCACCAAATTTTAGTTCAGATCTAAACATCTGAACCACACAATAAATAAAAGCAGCCAACAAAGCTACAACCACTAAACGTTTTAAGTAACATGTGGCTATTTTCATCATGTTTATTGGACTCAGTATTTTGGTATCACAATTAAAATGAATGTTTTACTAAGTAATCTTCCAAATTATACATTCAGATAAATCATATGGTTGATATACTAGTTTATATGGTAGGCGTGTAAATGATAATTATGATTTAATTAGTCAGAGAGAAAACTACTATTGATTGAAACTAAAACACTATTATGATAAAAAAAAACTTTTATTTGTAATTTTTTTTATTAGTTGATTTTTTATTTCAATTTAATTGCCTTACTAGTATCGAAAAAATATTTTTTACATAACGTAGTATTATTACTTATGTAAATGAACATCACGCAAAACACTTTATTAAAGTGAGAAAACAAAATTACATAATAATACTCAAATTCTTTTACGATAACAGAAACTGCAATAAATGACTAGGATTTTTAGTTCACTGTTTCACGAAAGGATAGCAGGTGATGACTGTTATAAATTTTAATCAATGTGCAAAAATCAATTTGTCTTTTTTTAAGTTATAAAACCAATCAATGATAAGTCATGAATCATGATATGAATAACAATTTTTTAGAAAATAATTTGTGCAAAAATCACAATTTTGTATTTTTTATCTCAAGTTTTTAATATTTTTGTCATCACTAAATGTTTCACAGATGTATTGAACTTCTAGAATGTCACTTGTCACTACATTTAGAAGCAAATTTTCAAACTAATAATATTGTTGATCTCTTGACATACATGAACTAAAACGTGTTATTCACCACTATGAATATAATATTAAAACAGCTAAATGCTGAATGCATACTACGCAGAAACGCAACGTATGAAACATAATATTCTATGCGAAAATTCAATGCGTCTGCGTGAGAGAACGTACAGCTGCATGTGTATTTATATTTCACATAGGGAATGAAGTTGGAAGAAGTTGGGGATAATAGGGGTAATATGTATATGTTCTTTTAGATGAGTAAAGAAGAATAAAAAAAACTAAAGAAAAAAGGATAGAGTAAAAAAAACGAAACGGCATTATTTTAATGTGGTGATGGTAACTTATAAGATAGTACTTACATAAAATAATACCGTTTTACTTTTTGTATTTATTGTATACAATAAATTATTTGAATTTGAATTTAAAAAAAAATTAAACTTTCTACTCTAGTACAGGATTTTCTGGTATAATTTATAATATGGATTTGTCAAGAATAAAATTTTTACAAGACGAAGAGATAATTGACTATTTTTTTTTATGTAATACTATAATTTGATTTATACAAAGAGTTAGAATATTTTAATCGATATGGCCTTCACAAACTAGATAATCAAGGTTTCATAATAAAAGTAATTTTTATTTAATTGAAAAAGTACTAATTTAAATTATTTTAATGATTTTATCACAGATTTAAAATAAGAGAATGGATAAATACTCACCTAATGAATTGTGATTCGATGAAGATGATTTAGTCACCCTTTTATATTCAGTCTTATTCATTTAATTAATGTTAATTTATTAATGATTAAAAGAAAAGTTTCCTCGCCATGGAGTTAAAGTAAATCTCCTTTCCTAGAATGAACAAAACATAAAAATATCTGATCAAAAGAGCCTTTTTCTACTTAATATTTTTGAAAGTCATACTAATGTGACTAGAAATTTGCTTAATAATTTAATTAAAAATAAAATATTATCTCTATATTTTCTGGTAAATAAAAAAATTAAAATTACTTCTACCGATGGTTCACTCCATTCACTGTAAGTATCATTTAATGATTCCTCTCTTGCTTTCTGATAATTTAACTTCATAGGTCTGTAGTGTTCACGAATTGATATTAAAGTATCAGGGAGAAGACATGCGGGTACTATGACTATCGTTAGCAGCCAAAAAGAAGGAGAACAGAACAATTGATAGAAAACTCCAAACATTTGTTCACTAATTTGACTAAACATAGCAAGAAAAAAAAATGTTAACGATGAATATTTATTAATAATAATTAGATAATTAGATCAACTAATTTTTTACTTACACATCTAGAGAAGAAAAAATAAAAGTAATAATAAAAAAGATAATTTCAGAAAAAATGATGCTCGAAATAAAGGGATAAGTCCAAAACGGATTTCTTATTAACAACTGGAAAAAAATTCATTAATCACGGTTTGTAATAGATTTTGCTAAACATTCATAAGCGAATCTTATTTAATATCGCTCTACCTCTAAATTAGTCACCAGAGTAACCAAATGGAAAATGCAAGTTGAGAAACACTCAAAACTAGCCTCCGAGCTGTCCCATAAATTAACTGGGTTCATATTCCAGTATGCATAAGTTCCGAAGTAAATTACACATGTCTGCCACAGTGCTATAATGATAAGAACAATAAATTATCTAACGCTTGTCAACTTATCATAACAATTAAAGATGTTGAATAAAAATATTTGTAGAGGATAATAAATTTTAAATAAAATGTATCGTACCAACAATCATCCAGCAGATAATTTGATTAACCGATAGTAGTCTATTCTTTTTATTTAACATATAATACTGAGGAAAATTTAAAAGTGTCTTTACAGAATAATCTTGAGCTAGAAGACCAAATGTCAAGACTGGAAGAGACGTAAATATTACGTTGAATAGCATAAGAAAAATGCTAGCATAAAGTGGCTGAAATCATAAATTATAATATGAAAATTTGATTAAAATGTTTTCATTGATTTTTAAATTCTTACCTGAGCTGAAAACCCACTGAATATTCCAAACAATAACTGTGGAGTGATGAAAACAATATTTTTGTAAAAGAAATATTGTGTTAAAATGCTAATTCGCACGTAATACCAATGGCCATGAACTAGTAGAGCTTTTCTAAGGTGCATGAATTTAGAAAATGCAAAATCAGCATTCATAGCAGCTTGTCTTCCTTCTTTACCCAATATTCCAATACCCACATGAGCCTCCTGAATCATTGAAACATCATTACCACCATCACCAATTGCTGCAGTCAATGGCCGCTTTTTAGCATTTTTTATCAACTGAACAATCTGTGAGTAAATTAATTATAACGAGGGATTGATAAATATATTCAATTTATCCTAAAAGGTAAAAATGAAAATAAATAAAAACTACTTCTGATTTTTGAAGAGGTGACATTCTACAGCAAACTACAGCATCACAATTCATTGTAACTATCCTCAATAATTCTGGAAAACTTTTATAGGCGATAGCCATACTTGTACCATCTATCATTAGACCATATTGCTTATAAGGTTCTAATTTCATTTTCCTTCTAAAAGAAAGAATTGTTTGAGTAATTAATAAAGAAAAATTTATCTTTAAAAAAAAAAACAAACATTTTAAAAGCTTACTCAAAACTTGTTAATGTAATGAAACAATTTTGCACAATAGTTTGTCTCATGAGTCTCAATACTTCTGTTCCACTTTTAAAGTGTCCACAAGAAAAAGCGATATTTTCTGCTGTTTCTGCTTTATCTCCTGTTAAAACCCATATCTAAATAATGGTTATATTACATTAATTAATGATTAGCTATTTAGATACATTATAAATAAATTTGATCATTAAATGTTCATTTATTGAGTCAAGTTACTTTGATATTGGCAGCACGAAGAGACTCTAAAGTTTCTTGAACGCCTTCTTGAAGACGATCTTCAATCCCAGTAGCACCTAACAATGTTAAACCGCTTTCCAAAGAGAAATAAACTTTAGCAACATCTGTTGAACGGTCTGGTCCAATTACTTGTCTAGCTCTTTCAGCTAATCGTACAAATTCATCATACTCTTGAGTAGTTAGTTTCTTGTATGCTACGACTAGAGTTCTAAGACCTCTCTGAAAATAAATATTAATTTAATATTATTTTAAAATTAAAATATATGCATAAAATTATGTTTATTTCAATAATTACTTGTGAAAAATCTGCAACATGTATTTCAGTCTCTTCAATTTTTCCATCCTTTAACAATGGAAACATTTCAGAATCAGCACCTTTGGAATAAAGCCATAAATCTCCTGCTGTGTCTTGAACTACTACAGACATCTTTTTTCTTTCTAGCAAAGATAATGAATTTTTAATCAATTGAAAAAGATTTTATTTTAATAAAACTTATTTTTATCTACCAGATGTGAACTCTAACACCTCCAGTCTGGTAAAAAACATCATCTGATCTCCAACTTTGATCTCTATTTTATCTCCAATATAATTCGTCAACACAACTCCACATCTTGCGCTTGCTTCAACCAATGCTTTTTCATCTGCAGAAGCTGCTTGATATTCTGGCAAATTAGGATCCATTAATAATGAACTATTTACTCTAGTGATAGATCTTTGACGAAAACTTTCCCGAAATGCTGTTCTTCTTGCAACCACACTCTCCATCACTATAGGAGGTGCTACATGAACCGAGTGACATAAAGAAAGAGCGATCATAAAGTGCCAGACTTCTGGTGGCCAGTTTATAATTTTAATGACTTCTCGTTCATCACCATTAGCAGGTAATTGATATATTTTTCCATTGCAATCTTTCTCTATGTATATATTACCATTTATTGAACATCTTCGGAAGACCATTAGATTTTCTGTTAATGTACCAGTTTTATCTGTGAATAGATATTCGATTTGGCCTAAATCTTCATTCAAGTCTGAGGTATTTGCCAGAGCTGGTTGATCATTTCTTTCATCATACATGTCTATGTCCCATCGAAAGAAAAAAGAGCCCAAGAATTTTTGAAGTTCTGTCAATTTTTATCATAGTTATTCTTTCCTTTGTTCCATTTTTTATTATCAATAATTCAATCATTAAAATGTATGTATGAAGATTTATTAAAAAATAAAAGAGCTTACCTACTGTTACATAAAGGGAGATTGGAATGATGTAATTATAAAGAACAGTAAATGACAAAACATCGACAATTAATCTGGAGAAGTTCATCTGTGAATCATAGCCAAGATAACTCGACCAAGATTGTGTAGATTCATTATATTTCTTTATTACTGTAGAAAAAAATATCTCCAGAAGGAGAATGAATATAAAGAAGATTAAATATGTATTGATGCTCCTAAAATATACAAAATTAGAAGTTTATAGAAATCATTTATGAAAACTATGTGTAATTATTAGAAAACATTTTTGAAGTACTTTTCTACTGTAGAAAATTTATTTGGCGTTGACTTAGAATTTAAAGAAAGCTTAGTATCTGATCCAGTGTAAACAGCAGTTCCTATAATGAATTCTGTATCTTTAAGTCTAGATCCTCTAAGTAATACATTTTCTATTGTTAAAAATCCTGAAGTTAACTCATGTTCAGAAAATTTTATTTCTATTTTTCCATGAAATTCATAAAGATTAGGCTGGGGATGCTGACAAGTGACTAAAGCTTCCACAGCTACTACATCTTCTACTGATTTATCGTAAAATATTTTTGGCACTTGAAGAGTCTAAAACAGTATTAGTCACAATTTTATTAATAATACATTTTAATTAACAATATAACATACAGAACGAATTTTTCTTACTTTTAAATTTGTTTCACCATCTAAATTAGATGTTGTCACATAGCAAGAACTATTAGATTCACTACTAAATAAAAGAATTAAATCACATGGTACATCATCATCTCGTGCAACTTTTATTAAATCACCTACAACTATTTGATCACATTTAATTACCTGAAAAATATAAAACACTTAATTTATTTATAAAATGAATGATAAAATGAGTAAGTAAATTTTATTTATTTATCAAAATATCGTAATCAAATAAAAAATAATTATTAAACATACTTGCATACATTTATTTCGTATTACAGTAACTAGACTACCATTGACCCTGTCATCGGATCGATGCCTTAAAAAATCTTCGTAACCTTGTTTTCCAGCAGTCACAAGTATGACAAAAAAAAGAGGCAGAAATGTCGTTAGAGGTGAAACTGGCGACTCTATTGTCATGGCAATTATTGCTGATACGAGGAAATAAAAATTTGCTACCCTCCTAAATTGTTCAAATAAATTCTTTGGTATGAAGTTCCATAAAGTATACTAAAAAAAATAGAGCAACTAATTAATTTTAATTGTTGGGAAAAAAACTTTCAACATGACGCAGAACTAGATAATACCTTGCTTGACTTGATTTGGTTTTTAGGAAAAATCGTGTTTGCGGGATCATTTCGTGGATGTATTGTAAAAACTCTATGCTCATTAAGGATAGAAACATTACTACCCTGTAATAAAAAAACATGAATTAATTATTTATTTAAATGAACGAAAAAAACGGAATTTAATGTAGCTGTTATATCAACAGGATATAAAATAATACCGATATTCGCGCTTTTATAGTTTGAAATTAGCCATGCATGAAATAGTCGATATGAAAGCATTGTTTACTGATTGTGATCACTAATTTCATGCTTTAGATAATTAAAAGAATGATAATTTCAATTTCATAGTTTGTAAAAAGATAATAATATAAACTGTTAGTAAAAATGATTTTTTCTAAAACTTTTAGGTTAAAAAAATTTTTTTTTTAAGTCTTTATATTCAATTTATAAGATTGAACGTCAAAATAAAACTTTTCTGAATGCATCAAAAGGTCAGTATTTATAAGATCTTTATAATTCTTGATTAAATTATACAAACTCAGTAGAAAAATCCCCCCCCCCTCCCAATAACACTACATAATTATACCAATAACTCTAAATCCACTAAATAATTAATTGCTTATTTTATGATTGTATTATCTTAAACTTTAATAATAAATTTTTGTCATAACCCCTCCGAAAGTTGAAGTTTCGTCCTGGTTCTGAGGTCCGAAAGCGATTAATTTCTTCCCCAGTGAAAGGTTAGAAAAATTGTCCGCACGCAAGCGCAGACACGTGCTGTCTTTCTTTGTAGAATAGAGATATAGTCACCTTTCTAACCTCAAAACTGGAAAGAAACTTTTACGTTTGGGGACGTTCTGACAAAAAAAAAATATACTCACCTCAGGAACAAAGTGAGCTACATCATACCACGTGTTCGCCTCGTCTACGGCCCGGGTTACAATTTTACACGTGGTATGATATAGCTCAGTTTCTTCCTGTGGTGTGTAATATACTATTTTCTGTTATGATACTTTATTTTGTGCTTTTTGAAGAGCCTGAATCTGCTTTCAATAAAGGTAAAGCTCTGAATCTAAATATTGATGGAACAATTCAAGCATATCAGGTACAAAATATTTAATGTTGTTTTTTATTATATTTCTGCTTCTATTTTTCTAAAATTGTTAATTAAAAATTATTTTCACAGGCCAGAGGACATTTAATAGCAGATATAGATCCTCTAGGTCTTCAACATTCTGAGGTATTAAAGCTCCAAGGGACTCCAACTCCAGCTCCTGCTGTGGTGGTTCGTCGACATTTAGAAGGAATTACAGAAGCAGATTTGGATCGAGAATACCCTCTCGGATCACTAGTCATGATTGGAGGATCAAAAAGCTCATTAACACTTCGAGAAATCCTCACGAGACTAAATAAAGTTTACTGTGGTCATCTGGGACTTGAATACACATACATTCCAAACTTTGAAGTGGTTCGTTATTTTAATTCATTACGATCAAATGTAAATTTTACAACTTTCAAAAAATCTTGAGTCAATTATAAACAGCTAGATTGGCTGAGACATAAATTTGAGGTCCCAGGTGCTTGGGAATTGGATACTGATCATCGTAAATGAATTTGGATGAATATATGGTGTGGGGTGATGTTTGAGAATTTTTTAGCAAAAAAATATGGTACAGAGAAACGATTTAGACTTGAAGGATGTGAATCCTTTATTCCGGCAATCGTTCAAGCTTTCGAAACATCAGCTGACCTCGGTGTTGAATCCGTTGTTATCGGTATGGCTCACCGAGGTTGATTAAATACATTAGTTAACATTTTTTCTAAACTAATGCACCAATTATTCATCCAGTTTAATCCGATTCCCCTTGAAGGATTCGGGTCAGGAGATGTCAAGTATCATTTAGGAACACATTCAGAAAAAATTCTTGAACGGTTATTATTATTCACATTATTGCGTATATTATTCCATTTGATGTTATGTATTTTTGTCAACACTATTGATCACGCCAATTTGATTCATCAATCATTTTTAATGAAAATAAATAATTCAATAGATTATGGACTTTAAAAAATTACATGTAATTTATTCGCGACAGTTTTTATTACAATAATACGTTATTCTGATTCATTACCACTTAACTAAATATTGGAGTATATTCATTTTTTTGTTTAACTCTTTATTATTATGACTTTTTGAATCAGTATTTTTCTCTACTCTTTATTTAAGAAACCTTTTTTTTACTTCTTAATTGATTTTTTATTTCATTTTTGATCTAGATCAAGAAAGAAGATAAAAATAGTACTTCTAGGAAATCCTTCATACCTTCATACCAGGAAGCGGTATCGCTTCTAGTTGTAGGTCGAGTTTGAGCAGAGCGAGTAGCTCGTCAAGACTTCAGATGAGAAAAATCAATGGCATTGATAATCCATGGCGATGCTGCTTATGCAGGTCAAGGAATTTGTTATGAAACTATGCAAGTAACGAATCTTCCTGATTATACTACTGGTGGTGTTCTTCATGCTGTTATCAATAATCAAGTAAATTTTTAATTAACTCAACAACTTTCATTACTAGTAGATAAATAATTTATTCTCAAACCATTGTTTTTTAGATTAGATTTACGACAGATCCACGGTATTCCCGGTCTAATGCACATTGCACAGATGTTGCACGTGTTGTTAATGCTCCAATATTTCATGTTCATGCAGATGATCCAGATCTAGTAGTTTATTGTAGCAAAGTTGCTGCTGAATATAGGTAGAAAACCTTTGTTTTATTACTATTGTAATATTAATCTAGAATTAATCAACTAAAAAGCATGATAGTGTTGACTGAAGATAACCATTTATATATATATTATTGATAAAATATAAAGTTTACATTTGATATAGATTTTCCATCATAAATTCATGACTAAAAATCAATTTGTCGGAATATTAAATATTTATTTTGATACTTTTCTCAGAACTAGATACCACAATGATGTGATTCTAGATATCGTTGGTTATCGTCGCAATGATCACAATGAAATGGATGAACCAATGCTGACGCAGCCTCTTATGTACGAACACATTAAAGCTCATTCCAATGTTCTAGCAATTTATAGTAATAAACTACTTAAAGAAGACATTATTGATGAATCTTTTATTGAAGAAGTAAATTTATATTACTGTAGATTATTTATAACTCATGCCTAGCAATCGCAATTTTTTAAATTATATTTTTTTATTACATAATAGTTTTTATGAATTAAAAATACTGTATCTTGATCATAATTAAATAGGAAACAGACGAATATTTGGATCATTGTAAATCAGAGTTTAAAAAAGCTCAAAGCATTGGCACAATACAAATATCTGGCTGGCATGATGTCCCTTGAACGGAATTTTTTACAAATCAAGACCCAAAAAATCCAATTCCTCAGACTGGTATTGAAGAAGAAGACATAAAAATTATCTGCAAACATTTTTCCACTAGTCCTAAAGACATTGTACCACATGGTGAGGTTTATCGAGTAATGGATAGCAGGAAAATACTTATGGATGCTGAAAAATTCGACTGAGCAATGGGAGAAGCTCTAGCTTTTGCTAGTTTACTTAAAGAAGGTCATCATGTGCGATTATCTGGTCAAGATTCTGAACGGGGAACTTTTTCACATAGGATTCATATTATCCTTGACCAAAATAGAGATAAAACTTGGAAAAATATTTTACACGATATCTTTCCTAATCAAGGACTATACACAGTCACTAATTCTCCACTTTCAGAATATGGAGTTTTAGGTGAAATAAAATTAATCGACTAATTTTCAAAATTCTTGAATAATAAAGATCGATAAAAAGGATTAAATTTTTTTATTGATAGGCTTTGAATTGGGCTATTTTACTTATGATTATAATATTCTTACTATTTCGGAAACTCAATTCGGAGATTTTGCAAACAGCTGTCAGGTATAAAGAGTCAATTATAAACATATTGGTTGAATTTTTAATTATACAAACTACTAAGTATTTACATGATTGTTTAAATTCTTTTAGGTAGCTATAGACTCATTATTATGCTCAGGACAATCAAAATAAGGTTAACAAGTAGGTTTGGTTCTTTTTCTTCCTCATGGAATGGAAGGACAAGGAGCTGAGCATTCTTCAGCGAGGCTAGAAAGATTTCTTCAACTTTGTGATGACAAATGTACTCACATAGCATGTGAAGATCCTCCGGAACCATCTCAAAATGAATCTCCAGATGATATAATGAGAAGACAACTTTTTAATATTAACTGGATTGTTTGTAATATCACAACACCGGCTAATTTCTTTCATGTTTTACGAAGACAAATATTGATGCCTTTCAGGAAACCTTTGGTATGTTTATTCTCATTGAATGTTATTTTATTGATCTATTTTTTTTATACACTTCTAATGATGAAAATTCACAAGGTTTATTACCGGATATTTTTCATTATTATCTTCAACCTTTATCTTTATAACTTTTATCATTCATAATGTAAACTGATAAAAAATAATACGGAAGTATTTTGCGTTTTATCACTTATTGTATATCAGTTTTTTATTTTTGCACTTCAAAAGCTAATTTAAGAACATACATTTATCAAAAATGTTTGTTTGTATCTTAAAACCATCATACTTTTTATATTATTAGAATTTTTTTATATTATCAATGACACAAATTAACTGCAAAATATTTTATGACTAGTATTAACATTTTTTTATATTTAAATATGCAGGTAATCATAACTCCTAAGTCACTCTTACGTCATCCTGATGCACAATCCACTTTTAATGAAATTCTAACAGAAACATCATTTCTACTAATTTATACAGATTCAATTTCAATACCAGAAATTGTTTATTACGATCTAATTACTGAGAGAAGTCAAAGAAAACTTGACAAGCTAATAGCAATCGTCAGAATCGAACAAATATGTCCCTTTCCATATCACTTGATCGCGCAAGAAATTTCAAGGTTTCCTATTGCCAAGGTAAATTAGTGAATGGAGTGAATGGGTCCATTGTTGAGGTTTTATTAAAAATGAGATGGTTATAGTAATAATATATACTTGTCTCTGATGTCATGATTAGTTTTGAAAATATTTAAAGAATCTTCTTAAGAAAGAGTTTTTGTTAATTTTCTTTTCATTGTTAAATCTTAAAATAATTCTTTTAAATCTTATGAATATTTCTGAAATTTTTTGGAATTGGAGTAAAGAATGAATATTTTCTGTTCGATTCATTTATCAACTTAATTATTCTGTATTTAACAGGTTTGCTGGGTATAAGAAGAACACGAAAATCAAGGTGCTTATTGTCATGTACGAGACCGGTTGGCATTGACATTGAATTTGCCCTTAAGTGAGATTAAATATTGCGGACGCCCAGCTTCAGCTGCATCAATAACAGGTAGTAAAATGATTCACAAGCAAGAATACGAAAATATGATAAAGATAGCTATAAGTTTTGAAAAAAATATTAATAATGGATAGCAAAGTGTGCATAAATTGAATCAAGGTTGAAAGGAAAAATAATTATGCAATTAATAACCTTATAACATAAAAATCAACTCTAATTAACATTACAAATAAACGATTTATTTACAAATCATGACTTACTGTTAAGCACAAGTATTTTTTGTGTTTTTTAACCCAAGCGATGGATTCATTTTTATGCATGTGATGCATCTAGTTTTTTCTTTAAAAAACTTGCACACAAGTGATTTAGTTTCCTTCACTGATGAATGCAAACTAGATACTGAGAACAATCAAGTACATGTAGAAAAAATACGAAGAAGAGGAAGAAAAAATGACAAAGAAGACGTTATGAAGAAGAAATAGAATATCAGCTAATAAGTATCAATGAGAGCGAATATTAAAAGGTGTCGAGTATGAAGCCAGTGTTAATATTTGACGTAATATTTGTCTGGGAGTATTGAGAATGTATTGTTGTTGTCTCGTATACTTGTTAGTTTATCTAAGTTTATTAAATACACGTGCCACAAGGGATAAAAAAAGATAGAAAATAATACAAATGTTAAACCTTGAAATTGTCTTTCCACTTGACTGCTTGATATTCATTGTCAATAATCATTAATTAAGGAATCGTCGATCTAAATAATTGATTTTATAAAAAAAAATCATTTCCTGGTTTCATCATTCAAAAGAAACAAGAAAACAAAGTTTTATTATAAAAAAAATTAACTTATTTTTAATATATTATGATACATAAAATACATGAAGGAAAGTTGACAGAATTTAATGTCCAATAGTCAGAAAGAAATTGATACATTTTTTTTTTAACTCGATTCAAAAATTATTATCAATACCATTATTCACTTAAAATATCAGTTTGATTGTGTGTAGTATCATAAATATAATTAAAAACAAAAAATCCCCGTAGCAATCAGTAATAAATAATAAGACGTTTATCTGGTCGAGATATAGTAAGACATTGAAAAAATTATACTTTGTTAATGATTGTAGATTTATTACATCATAAAAGCCTATGATAGTAAATTTCTATAATCAAAAAAAGCACTTAAAAAATATTAATGATCGTGAGATAAATTGTTAATAAAAAAGTCAAACTTACCATGATAAAAAATAATTATTTAGTATTATCATAAATATAAAAATAACTCTTAATTATACGATACAATTTTTGTAACAAAAATAAATATGTACTAATAGAAGGATTCAGTAATTTTACACTAAAATATTACAAAAAACATGCTAATCACACATATAGCTATTCAATTTAAGTACTTCCAATAAATTGCAACGCTAATGTCAACGGACGAACAGAATATGACGCATCTGTAATCAGTATAGTGATAAAACTGGCAAAGTCTTTATCATTTTCAATTCTAAGTACATTTAATAAAAAAAACGGCAATTTTTTTATCTTTCTGCCATTTCCGGAGAAAAACTTATTCAATAAGTGAAATACTTTTAATAATTTAAAAAAACTATTTTAGTCAAAAAATTTTATAAATACATTATACAATAGTAAAATTAACTATTATAGCCTAAAAATGGTTTTTAGAATTAATTTTTATGTAAAAGATGACCATGACAATTGTTCTGACAAATTGAGATGATTTGAAAATTTTTGACTGAACAAATACCATAATCTTACTTTTTCCTGTTGATTTAAAATTTAATGCATCTCAATAAAACTACTAATATTCATCAGTGGTATGTAATGTTGTTAAGTAATTCTCAAATTGGACACATTGATTTTGAAATAATTACGATATGATCATATTGTATCAAAAAAAATTATATAGATGTTCATTATAAATTATCTACTAAGTGCTGTTCAAATTTTTTTCGTGTGTAACACTACTTTCTGTTCTCAGAAATATCTATGTTTACCCATGTAATAACAGTTGAACAATTAAGCACATACTTCTATCAATAAGTATTTTTTAGAATCTTTTATAATCTAAATCATACAATGAAACATTACAAAAATGCTCGGTTAATATTTATTTTCATCAAATTCTTACGTGACAATTAAATTTGGTATTTATTCTATAAAATTCAATTAAAAACGTGTGAGTTTATTTTTACTTATATAAGGATGTCGACCTACTCATACACACCGTATCAATTGGGTGTATATAAGAAGAAAAATTTTATTTCTAATCATTTTGTATTAATTTCAAAACTTATTATTGAGTTACTACTGTTTAGTCAAAATGCTGTACACAAAATTATTCTTTTGTATTTTCTTGGTGTTTATTATCAATGAGGTAAGATTATAGATTAATTAATGAATCAATCTAAAAAGATTTATTAGTAAAAAATTTTAATTCTAATTTATTGTTCTTTAGGTGAATGCTGCTCCTATTCAAGAAGTAAGTAATAAATCGAATTGTCAATAGTTATTTTTTTGGACTTTAAATTATTGATACGTAGTAATAAAATAATGAAGTATAATTATTACTTTTATCAACAAATTAAATTTTGATTCATCATAATTGTTGATGACGTCAGTTATTTATACAAAGAAATTGGTTTCTTACTTTTTACTCTAGGTTATTGATTTTTTCAAAGCGATGATACCAACAAAGAATTCACTCAAATCATCTGAAAAATACCATAGTAGTTCAACTCATCGTAGGCATGCGGTACCGGGTACAGCTATTGATCCAGCTATTGATCCAGAACCACATAATCCTAAGAAGGATGTAGAATGGGTAGATCGAGCTGAACTTCCTAAAAGACGAGAAACTCCAAAGAAATACAGAGACGATGAATGAATGTTGTTGATAAAGAAATGTAATTCAATAAACGTTTGAAGAAAATCTTATATTCTAAATTTTGTCATAATTTAGCTGCATAATTTCCATGTAACAAGTAAAAGACACTAAATATAAGATGTCTCAATTTTAGTTTTATAATTTCATCGATACTTTTCTGTTAAAGCCAAAAAATTAAATTCACAATTTGCTTTTTTCTTGCTAAAATAAAAATACATTATTTATCTATCCATTAAAATATTGAAAAATGATTCAAGTTCTCTAGGATTATGTGTGTAGATTAATTTAGTTATTGATCGGTTTTTGAAATTACGAAATTAAATTTTCATTATGTGTTCAGCAGTTCATTTTCTTGAAAAAAAAACTATATTGATATCGATTATTGGTGGTAATTGTAAGGAACAATCTAAAGTAGAGGGGCTTGATACGATAAATAGATGAGTTTAAAATGTATGGACATTAGTTGAATTTTCTTTTACTTTCAAGCAATTGATGAACAATCGTCGCTACATTGATTAAGAAATAATTTAAATACGAAGATGCATTTTCCAATTATTTTCTCACTTCTTATTATTTGTGCATCTTTACAGGTAATTTCATTTATTTAAAGTTCTTAGTTGATAAGTAATTATATATATGTATTTTTTTTTTGACGCATAGATAAATGCAAAACCAATAGATACTCCAACCTTAATAGAATTGGTTAAAAAGAGCAAAGAACTTAAAGATAATTTCGCACAAATTTTACGAAATGAAATGGCAGTAAGTCATCATTTATATACTTTTATAAAAAATTTTGAATTGTAGTTCTTAGATACTAAATTTATTTTTTTTTACAATACACTAGAATGTTGATGTCGAATCAGACCAGTACAAATTGATCAATGCAATGTATGAATTTTGCGCAAAAGTAGAAGAAATAATTTCTACTAAAATGAAAACGGTATAAATTAATTGTTTTATAAAAAATTATTAAGTATATTTTTAATAAAAAAATTTTTTTTTACATAGAATCCAAAACCAGTAGATTACAATGAGTTGGCAGATCTACTTGGTAGAAACGAACAGATCAAACGTGATGTTGCCAAATATGTAGAAGAGAAAGTCACAGTAAGTCTCTAATTTAATTTTTTTTATGACAACTGTCAAATGGCTCTGATAAAATATTTGATATATTAATTTGTTTCAAAAATAAATCAGAATGGTAAAGTTACACCAGAAGATACCCAACTGATACGTACGACGTTTGTTCTGTCAGCAACAGTAAGAAGAGTTATCGCTTTTGTAATCGAAAATGTAAGTAATTAATTATTTCACGAAAAATTATTCAATACATTTATGATAACAAATTTTCCACTATTGCCGTAATAATTATTCTTTTCAGCAATTGGATACATTGGATACCACAACACCTGAACCACATGATCCTAAGCGTGATGTAGAACCGATAGATGAAGATTATATTCCTATCGGAAGAGAAACTCCAAGGAAATACAGAGATCATCCATGAATGTTACTAGATATAAAAATGTAATTAAATGAACGTTTCAATAAAATCTTCCATTAAAAAATTAGATTATGATTTAGTAGAATTTTTTCATGTAATAAGTATTTGAATAATTTTATCACCTCTCGAACCTTATTGATAATATTGATTTTAAAATAGAAATTTTGTCATTTTCTAATACATTCCTTATTTTTATTTGTATCAGTCATTGAGATTGTTATAATTCTACAAATGAATTAATTCACGATATTATCTATGATGCCATGTACTAAAGTATGTTCATCAATATGTTGATTAGTTTCATAAAAATTTTCAGCTGAGTAATTAGAAAATTTCTCAAGTTTCATAGTATAATATTCATAAGTCATTTTTAATAGAATAGTTTGAGGAAAAAACAGAGATAACATTATTTATTCAATGATTATCGTTGTTGAATTCTCAGCAATAATCGAATTATTTTTTAGACTCTAATGGCCCCTCGCTAATTAAGACTTTTCTCAATACAATAGGTGGTATAAATTAGTTAAGATTTGATATCTAAATTTTTTAATAATTGCATCTAGATAATTTTTTGTTAAACATTAAAAATGTACACGAAATTCTGGTTCGCTATTCTTTTCATCTGTATATTACATCATGTAAAATATTATAAAATTATCA
Organism: Chelonus formosanus; assembly: GCA_028641665.1. Classification (NCBI taxonomy): domain Eukaryota; kingdom Metazoa; phylum Arthropoda; class Insecta; order Hymenoptera; family Braconidae; genus Chelonus; species Chelonus formosanus. The sequence continues at coordinate 644,980 of CM054002.1, forward strand.
TTTCACAATTCGATGGAATTTGCAAAATTTAAGATAGAGAAAAAAAATTCGTGCGAATTCGACAAAAATTACTAACCATCGGAAAAAAACGATTTTGTTTGTGCAAATTCGATATGGCATGAATAGAATCATGTTTATCCGATGATTGGCAATTTTTGGCAAATTCACACGAATCCGTCTTTTTTTTTTCGTTTTTACTGCATTTTAATTTTTTAGTATTTTAGAATTTTTATTTTTTGTTTATCTACTGGCTAGCATCTACGTATTGCTTTGAATATTCTGTATTGTTGATGGAATCAAATTTTTATTCAATATTTCGAAATCAATTTATCTTTTTTTTATTCTTTTTTTAATATCCTATGTTTATAATCAAGAAAAAAACAAATAAATAAGTAAAATATCAGGCTCTCCGGTAGTCTGGGTGCGACCCAAGAGGTCCACACGACCAACTTTCCAGTGGGAAGAATGAAAAAATATCCTATGGTTTATTTTTTATTATTATGTATTTATTTTTATTATTATTATTATCAATATTATTATTGTTATAATATGCTACGAATAAAAATTCTGGTAGAGAGTGACGCCTCTACCCCTTCCGTAGCCTCTATTGTAGGGCCACCCTCTACCTCTAGCTCCGGTTCCTCGATCTCCTCCTCTTCCTCGACTATATTTATAAAGTATACCGTGCTCCAACTCCATCAGATCCAGCACTAGAACTTAAACCTAATCTTGGCAGTAAATATGCAAAACATTTTTTTTATTCTATGTCAAAATATCACTATCATAACCAACACATAAAAACTCGATTCAATCATTATGGTAATCGAAGGAAATCTAATCATACTCATAAACGTAATTTCCACTCCTAACATAAACCTCACGTTTCACATAAATCATTAACCAAACAATGAACTCAGTTATTTCTTATCCAATTATTTGGGACATTAAAATTTTTCGTAATAATGATAGAAATACTATAATTATGTAATATCAACTTTTTTTAAAATATCAATACTTTAAAATATATTGATTATAATCAATATAAAAATGTTCAATGTAATTTGTTACGTTAACAACACATTTCCCATTTACATCGATTAAATTATAAAAATATTAAATTTTTTGTTATCTTGTAAAACTACTGTACAAAATAAACAGTCACGATAAAAATTATTTGATATTTTTTTTAGTTGTGGAGTTATAACTATTATTATTAAAAATTTTACGTATCAAACAAAATTTATGATCGATCAGGAGATGTATCTGTATGTAATCTTGGAATAATTTTCAAGATTAAAATTAATTTTGCTATTCAAAAGATGTTTTTTACTGATACTACTTCTAGAAATACATACACTTCGTATTTCAATAGAATATAATAAAATTTACATTTTTTCACCTGAGTAATTAAATAATTTTTTTATTACTTACAATTTTTAATCAATTATGTCACTTATTTAATACATAAATATTGGCGTCAAGATAATTATATTGATTCAAGTACTTTTATATGTGATATGCTTAATAATATACTTATAACTGAAGTTTTTAGTGGTGTTAATTAATAAAAACGGGATACCTTGCTATCAGTATAAATAAGTAGAAGTATATAGATTGATTCAACCTGAATTATTTTCAACATAATTTCACGAGTACAATTGAAAACACGTCAATCCAAACCATGGACATCAAAGTGTGCTTCTGTATTGTTCTACTCGGTATTTTAAGTCAGGTAAAGTAGTGTATAATATAATTTTAGACAACTTCTAAGTAGAATATTATATAATTATTTTTTATTGATTTTTTTTGTTAATTAAACTTTAAGAATATTTATAAAATTTTCTTTTTGATATATTATTATTCGTATGAAAATCAATTGAACTATGAATATTGCAATAAAGCAGCACAAATATGTATTAATGACAAATTTTAATTTCAACTTTTTGTTTTTTAGGTGGATGCTGCTCCTATCAAAGAAGTAAGTAATAAATCGAAATGTCAATAATAATATTAGAAGAGCTTTAAATTATTAATGCATATTAATTATAGAGAAAGAATTATCAATGTAATTGATGGATGATATTCTGTTCCATCACATTTGTTAATTACGATAATTATTTATATTGAGTGACTAGTTTTCCTCTTCAGGTAGTTGATGTCTTCAAATCTTTTTGGCCATCTCAGACTCGATCAAGTGGAATAGAATACCATCGTCGTTCAACTCATCGTAAGCATGCAGTATTAGACTCTCCAGCTGAAACACCACCAACAACTACTGAGAAACCAACAACTTCTAAAAAGCCAACAACTACTGAAAAACCAACAACTTCTAAAAAGCCAACAACTACTGAAAAACCAACAACTTCTAAAAAGCCAACAACTACTGAAAAACCAATTACTGAGAAGCCAACGACTACTGAAAAACCAATTACTGAGAAGCCAACGACTACTGAAAAACCAACTCCTGAGAAACCAACTACTTCTAAGAAGCCAACAACTACTGAAAAACCAACGACTACTGAAAAACCAACTACTACTGAAAAACCAACTACTACTGAAAAACCAACTACTACTGAAAAACCAACGACTACTGAAAAACCAACTACTACTGAAAAACCAACTACTACTGAAAAACCAACTACTACTGAAAAACCAACGACTACTGAAAAACCAACGACTGCAAGTCCAACCACTCCAACTACTACTGCTACACCTCCAATAAAAGATGCAGATAGTCTTTTAGATGAATTTCTTGGATCCTAAATGTACAATACCTAAAGTTCAGTTTTAAGATTTCATCATCATTCTTTTCTTCAAACTTTATAACAATTTATAATAATAAATATTGATTCATACTAAAGCCTTGTTGGTTTAAATATTATACTTTATATCCCATATGATTGATCTAGTCCAAAAGAAGAACCTTTAATGATTGATGATTCGTCGTAAGCATCTTAACAAAATAATTCATAAAATTTTCAATGATCAAAATTTGTTTTTATGATAGAGCAGACTGTACATGAGAGTCAAGTCTTTATATTTAATTGTTTTATTAAAATTGTCATTCTATCTAAATAGTTGAATGACAGCATCTTTGCATCAATGTTGTCTGAATCAAATCACAATATCGATTGTCTTACAATTGTTGTGTTATCAGTTCGATTGCAATATCGTCCCTTAGCTTATAACACCGCTCAAGTCATTTTACTAACTCCATCTAAAAGCATTGAAATGTGAAATCGACTTGAGCGGTGTTGTAAGCTAAGCGACGATATGTCAGTTGGAATGTTCATATAATTTCTTTTTCTTATTTTGGAAAAATGTTTCAAAATTCTCCGAGCTTGTCGGCTTAAGTTATTAATTATTATATTTTTTATACACAATGAAATATATTATCAGATATTCCAAACTAAAATCATATATATTCAATAAAAATCATGAAAAAAGAAGTTTACAGTTGAATTAATAAATGAAAAAAAAAAAACTTCGAATCAATTTTTAACTACGTAACATTACAAGAATTTATATGCTATTCCATAATCATTTAATGAGTTATTCGATAACATTTCTAATAGCTTATCATGTTTTGAATGAAAAAAATTAGATAAAAATAACTTTTATTCTCACCTAAGTAATTAACAAATATTGATACTTGAATAATTGTTCAAACCATTGTCTGTTATCACAATTTTTTTAAAGAACCAGGTTATAATATCATGTCATTATTTGATACACTAAATTTCTAAACTAATTATCAACAATCATAATCGACAGTATCTTCTTTGCTAAACTACATAGGAGGGATTCAATAACACTATAAATGGGCGCTTAAATTTTTTTTAATATCAGTAATATTTTTTTCTTCATTATATTATAGCTTGTATTCCAAGATGTTTTCAAGAATACTTTTTACCGCTTTATTTATTAGCATATTAAATGAGGTAAATGAGTTTTACCAATAATTTTTATTCATTACACAGACCGAATATTTATTAGTAATATTATATTGGGTTGATTTTGTGTAGGCATGTCATGCTGAACCTTTGACAGGTTGCAGAAAATTCTCTGATCATAAAAAAAAGAATTCACCAGCAAATGAACAAGAAATCGTAGCTATTATAAACTCTAACATAACTACCGATTTAAGTTTTATGTCTGTCGGTATTCGTGAATTTCAGCCAGCATTTCTACTATTAGAGTCTTGTGAAAAAGGTGCAAAAGCACAGAATGTACTAAACAAAGAAGAATTTGAGAAGAAAGTAAACGAATATAAGGAACAAACCAAGAATAATATAACGGTAAATTTCAGTGTTATTACATAAAGTAACTTGATAATCATTTGTTTACAATAAAATTTAAATTTTTTCTTTAGATTTACTTCATTTTTTAAATTTCTTACTACTTAAAGATGCAGTTAAAGGATTAATTATCTATTTATTTTTAACTGTTAATATAAATTGTTTACAGATTGATTTTAAGTCTTTGAAAAACAACTGCAAACAAATTGCAGATATAAAAGAAGAAATACAAAAAATTATTTATCGTAATCAAACAAAACCAGCTGTATATGTTCATTTATCATCAAAAAAAGCAGCAGAGAAAAAAGCTATAAAAAGTCCAACAAAGGGACAATTCCTTCTACTGGATGATTGTGAAAAGAATACTGGAGAAATCGTGAATAGTTCTGTGATATTGGATTTAATTCAAGCACTTACTAAAGAAGTGCAAGAAGCTGTAGTGGTAATGTTTATTCAATTATTATTTATACTTTAGTATTTCATTTATTTAATATTTATAACTTTATACAGATTGAGTTTAACAAGGGAGAACCTCCTTGTCTATCATATGTCGAAATATCTACTGAAATTTTTAAAAGTCTCACACAAAAATATAAAGACAATGCTAAAGTAACATCTGCAACTAGTCTAAGAACTGCCCTAGCATCGATCACGACACCGAGCGTTGGAAAAAAATTAGCTTATAGAGATGAAAGATTCAATCAAGTGAATGATTGTGCGGATCCCTTGCGAAATCCTTTATATACTGCTACTCAGTTAGATGATGTATTGAACGACATTGCTACAAATGAAATATCTCGATTTGAAGCTGAAGTTAACAGAATATAAGAGATTAATAGTAACTTACTATTCATAATAAATAAATCTTTTTTTTCTGAATAAATGTATTATTTTATGTTCGCAAAATTCATTTTAAATTAAAACCAAGCCTTGTTGATAGATGACACAACATGTATATTCTGAGAGGAAAATTGAGAAATATTTAAAATTTTATTTATAATTATCAGATTTCAATAAAAGTATTATTGAAAATTTTAAAATCATTAAAAGTTTATTTGTATACTTATAAATAAATAAATTCAATATTTAAGAAATAAAAATGTTTATTACTGAATGTTTAATATTTAATAATATCTTAATTATATCTATTTAATATTGTACTAAGTTATAGAAAATGTTCAATAGTTTATTTTAAATAATGTTGTAAACAGAAGTAGATAGCGCAAGCTGTAGTTTTTAAATATAAATTTACTTTTGATTAGAGTAGTTTGTAGATGAAAAAATTCACCTTCCTCCAGAGAACGGAGTTTTTCGAAGAATTAGTATGGCGGCGATCGGCGTGCGCATCATATTCATGGTTGTTCCTTTCTTTACAGAACCATCTCATCATACCGTTAAACGCATGGATTCAGAAATTAATTAAAACATTAGCGAAATTTCTAAAAATTCTATTAGTAAATTAAGTAATTATTTTTCAAGTGATTTGTGTTGTGAAGAATCAAAAGTGCCATCAGCAGATCAATTAATATGCCGGAAAATCTCGGCGAACATTGTTAGTAAAAGTGAAAAGGATGCAGTTGATGAAAAAAACAAAGAATCCAAAGTGTCTACGGTAACGAATAATTCGTCATCTGCTGGAGCAGTCAAACCAAGTAACGAAATGACGACCATCAAAACGACTGCACCATCTGGACCAAGATCATTGATGCCAGCTTTGAATAAATTCAAATATGAGCATCTTATTGCTGGCTTATCTGGAGGTGTCGTTTCGACATTGATACTCCATCCTTTAGATCTTATAAAAATAAGATTTGCAGGTAAATTATTGATTTTCATGAATTCATTGAATATTATATTATAGAAAAATTTAATACGATGTTGATAATAGAATAGTTTTATTGATTATATCATTTGTCAAAGATGTCTCGAATGTTAACCGTTTACTCTCCCATTTTTATCAAGGTTATAAGTGGATAAATTATGTAAAAAAATGTTGAAATTTCAAAATGACGAAATGTATAAACGAAAAACATATAGACACTTGGTGGAAAATATTGACATAGGAAAAATACGTACTGCGTCATTCTCTCAAATTGACATTTAATAGCTAAAGATTTTCATGTGTGGTAGAATTTTCGCGAAACCTGTAAATACCTTGATGACGATTTCATGGTCAAGGATACATATATAATCTCTCTCTTTTCATAGACATGATCAATTATTACTTTACATTTTCTTGTCACTTTGTATTTTAACATAATATTATTTTCAACCAATTAGTATATTATACACAATGGTTTACTACATTTGTAGTGATGACAAAAATTATTAAGTCTTATATTCGATCTTAAAAATTCTATTTTTATTAGGAAGTTAATTTTATGGAATGAATAAGTACTTCATAGAAAAATAAATTATTGAATAGATTAAAAGGGACTTGACACATGAGTAAAAATAAAAATTTAGGGAGAAAAATAATGATTTAAATGTTATTTCATCATCAAAGATATCAGAATGTAGAACGTAAAGCAGGAAGACAAAAAGAGTTAGAGATACGAGAATAGCTATTGGCTAAAGTCCCATTTGTTGCCTGTAAAGTTACTTAATATTGAATATTATTATTCGATTTTGATTATTTAAATTTATTAATATCAATGATCATCACAGTTGCTAAAATAATTTAACATAATTTCTAGTATTTTTTACATAATTAACAATACTAATTAATCCATACTTTTAGAAAGTAACTTATTTAGTTCGTATCTAAACCTAATTTTTATTTTTCAGTTGTGTATTCCTAGTATTGAGTAGTTTTGAGATTATCGTAGGCTTTCAATGATATATTCGAGGTGACATATTTTTTGCAGTTTAAATATACAAATGGGATTAATAAAAAACAAAAGTGTAATGGACTTTGTTCATTTTATTTATTCAAGAGCAATATTGTAGATAAATTGATTGAATTGTTTATACTTCCTCGTTTTGTTTTTCTTCTATGTCTGAGAATGCAACAAAGATAAGTTCGTTGTATTGTGATTATATTAAATATTAAATTGAATGGTCTAGCATCGATTCACTTCTCTTTAAATTATAGCTTGAGGAATATAAATTGTAGATTGCGTCAGAAATGCCAGAGAATGCTCGGCTTTCTCATCACATGGCTTGTAGTTACCATCTCCACCAACCAAGCAATAATTACTTTTTGTGCAGTCTAATGATAAAATGCAAACACAATCTATTGTGAAAGTTTAATATTTTTATTTTCCATCGATCTTTCTCTTTTTAAATCGTGTTTCCAATCGTTTTTTAACTGTCCAATGACATTGTATTATTTTGTTAATAATAATTATTATTATTATATTGACGTCATGAGGTAGAATAAATTTCAGAATCAACCATAAATTTCCATTATCATTATATAGAATGACTGATTTAGAATGTATTAATTTATTGGGAGTCCAAAGAAAAACATATTATCATGAATTGATTAAAAATAACGGGTAAAAAGGATTTAACACACATTCAAATATTTTTAAATTTTTATAACTTTAGTAGTAAATAAATGTATAAAAGTACATACATAAAATTAATATATTCTCTATAGATCAATAAAAATGCTAGTGTATTGATAATTATTTGGATACTTTTTTCTTCATCACTTAAATGTTTCTAAAAAATATTTATAATTGAAATTTGATTTCTACTTTTTTTCAGTAAATGATGGAATAACAAAAACGGCACCACAGTATACAGGACTCCGAAATGCACTTTTTGAGATTATGAAAGTGGAAGGAGTGCGTGGTCTTTATCGAGGAGTTACTCCGAATGTTTTGGGATCTGGCTGTTCTTGGGGTTTTTACTTTTTTTTGTAAGTTAAAAGTTTTATCATCAACCAAGAATGTTTAATAGAATATTGATTTAAATAATAATAAAAAAAAATATTGATGCTATTCTGATGAAAATAAATTTTCAGCTATAATAATATTAAATCTTGGATCCAAGGAGGAAACTCTAAAAAATCACTTGGCCCAACCTTGCATATGCTTGCAGCCGCAAACGCCGGTGTATTCACCCTTCTGATAACCAATCCTATTTGGGTGGTTAAAACTCGATTATGTTTACAGTATAATAATGATGTTGGCCTTTCAGAGTCCAAACGTTATTCCGGAATGTTGGATGCTCTTGGTAAAATTTACAGAACAGAAGGAGTACGTGGTTTATACAAAGTGAGATTTAAAAATGGCTTTTAAATTTTATTTTAAATTTCAAATTTTTCTTTACAAATGTTAAGTAAATACTTCATTTTCAAACATTCATTATTTTTATTCAGGGTCTTGTTCCTGGCATGTTTGGTGTCTCTCATGGTGCTATTCAGTTTATGACATACGAAGAAATGAAAAATAGATATAACGTCTTAAGAAAAATGCCTATTGACTCAAAACTGGTAGGTTTTATAATATTGATGGTCAGATTAGATTTATTTATAATAAAAGAACTGACAATTTCTGAATAATTAATAACTAGTAAACATGGTGAATTCAATCAAAACATTATTTATTCACTTGCTATATCGAAAACATGAATCAATAATTTTTTTAGACCACCGCTGAGTACATGATGTTTGCTGCTGTATCAAAACTAATTGCTGCAGCTTCAACGTATCCTTATCAAGTAATCAGAGCTCGTCTTCAAGATCAACATACGGATTATCGAGGCACTTGGCATTGCGTTCGACAAACTTGGAGGTCAGAAGGAATTCGTGGTTTTTACAAAGGCTTATCACCATATCTCGTTCATGTTACTCCCAATATTTGTTTAATTATTTTAATCTATGAAAAATTCACCAATAGTTGAACAATATCTATGTCAGCTATACATTCATATATAATTCAACCATTTTTCTATTTATTCTACTCAATTCAACATTATCTTTTTTTCACTATTATTATTATTATTATTATTATTATTATTATTATTAATTTTTTTGATGTCCTTTTTTTTTTCAATTTTATTTACGGATTGTCTTTGAAAAAAAGTCTATTCACAAATTTTCGCTATCAATTTTAATTCCTCTAGTAGACTGCTATACTCACTCTATCACGTAAATTATTAACTTAATGAGCACAAGTATTTGTATGATAATTCAAATAATTTTTTAAGATACATTTTATTCCATATACCTATCCTATAATCATTGTTTTTTGTTATAAAAATACTTTAAACATTTTTATGTGCACAAAGAAACACTTATAACTTATTATTTTAAAAGTTATTATAAGCAAGTCTGACTGAAAAATATTTAGATGAAAAGTTAATCGACGGAGTACTAAAAATGTTGAAAAGCATTGAGATGAATAAATAAATAAATGACGAAAAAATTTTCTCAGACGAGCAAGAAAAAAAGCAAATAAATATATAAACTACAGTTTTTCTCTGCCCGCTAAATGAAATCTAGTAAAATAATTATAGTATCAATGATTAATAGTAAATTGACGTATTTATTTATAATTATAAACGATAAAATTTACTTGTAATGACAGATCTATCGTTTCACTTTATATTTCTCTTTCAAAATTGAAACAAAAATCCTTCATTTTTTATGAAATTTCAACTATTCACTTTAGATTCATTATAATTTTTGAGATGATTGTTGAAAATAAATTTTACTTAACGAGGCTTAATCTAATAACTTAAATTTATCACTTCTAAGTGCAACTAGAAAGATCTTGTCATCAATACAAGTTGTAAATAATAGGAAAAATTTATTTATGTCAATTATTATCTTAAAATTATGAACTGAATAACTTTCTTCATTACTCAAGTAATACACAACTTGTCGAGTTTACAAACTACAAGAATTTTTAAAAAATGCTTGCTTTTGTTTTGTACCATCGATTACTTTATTAATGAATTTATTAAGTAATTCATACCGAAGGTAACAATTTTCTTTATCATCTACTTATGAATTTATTTAATCAATTAACAATATATGGTATAGGTGAAACAAAATACATGCACAAAAAAAAAGTTTGTGATAAGTTTGTGCAAATAAAATTCTCTCCTATTTGACAATGCAAAATGTGGCAGGTCCACTGATGAAAAAAATAGTAAAAATTTAGTTGCAATATCTAATAAATAATAATAATTACAATAAAGTTTTACCATCAATTTATTCATGCATGTCCTCCGTGGAGACTTGAGTTTATTGAAAAAAAATCAGCAATACGATTTTTGGCTGATAATAAAATACATAATTTAATTACACCAAATATACTATAATTAAGAAAAAATATTTAAATTCACCAACAAAATAATATAATGGTATTATTGTTTAAACTATAAGAAACATAGGAGAAATAATTGATGTAACAATTTGACTATTAACAACAATATAAATAAATGTATCAATAATTGATATTAATTATATTTTTAATTATTCAAATATATTTATTTTATTTTCCGTCAAGAATCGTATGTATTAGTTATTAAATTGCGATTAATAAGATACGATATTTTTAAAAGATCTAGAAGAAAAACAAAATTAAACGATTAGAGATGAAGTAACAACAAGGATTGCTGCTGGTTGTTTACAGGGGTGAAGGTTGGCGAGGATTTTACAAAGGTTTGGGTGTCAACTTAACAAGAGTAGTTCCTGCTACAGTCATCACGTTTGTTGTCTACGAGCACATGTCACATTTTCTACGTTAATAAATGAAGATTGATTAAAATAAAAACAAAGATTAATAATTTAAATTAATTTTTTAGAATTAAAGAAAAAACTCTTTAACTCCTGTTTTTATCCAAAGCATTCCAAAACTACTTAATAACCACTGAAGTATTTGACATCTATTCTTTCATTTTTATTTGTTAGTTTATTGTAGTTTGTATAATTTTCCAATAATCTTACTTATTCAAACTCAATAAATTATTGTATGACGAGATTACAAAAATAAATTGTTTCCACGGAGGTTTATTAAAAGTAAAAATTACGGATGATTTAATAAAAAATTAAAAATGTTGGTGTGATAAAATAAATCATCACAATAATATTCTGATATTTTAAAGACAATAGACTAGTATTTCTTTTTTTTAATTATTTAATTTTAATTATTTTTGTAAATTTTCATCATGTTGTGCTGACTTCATTCTAGAAGTTTTAAATGCAAATATGTGACTGAAAATAAAATAAACAAATTTAAATGTTAAGTTATTAAAATGAAGTCAGTACATGTAATTACTCAAGTTAAATAAATGTAGACAATGATTTAATCAATGACGTTTTCTCTTTTCCATTTGTCTAATCCATTTGGTTTCATCATTTTAAGACACAGGTTCCTATTATGAAAATAAAATTACGTTTCAATAACATTTTCTCAGCGACTTTTACTTGTATCATTTGATGGCTCAATTTCTTCTTAATATTTTCTAAAAATTTGATAGTTGTAATATCGTAACATAATTATAGATTATTAAAGGTTAATAGGATAAATAAAAGACGCCATGTATTTTTTCAAAAAAAATTATTATCATAAAACTTGAAGAAAAAAAATGTCTCACAATTGTTTTCAGATTTATCTTACGGCATCAAACGGATTTTATCCAACATTAAATTTTACAAAAGTATTTTTTCGTTTTTATGTAAATTTTATTGTTTATTTCATTTTGTAGATTGTTCTTTCATTTCAATTGCTTGCAATTATTTCAAAAATACAATTAATAAACGCAAGAACATGATCAAATTATGAAAGAACTTTGAAAAAATAAAAAAAATGTTTGTTGAACAATATTTGTTTTCCAATGGAAATGTTTTTGAAATAATAAAAAAAATACTATATTCATTCTTGTAGAAAAGAGAAATGAAACGAAGTACGGTATCAATGAAACATGAGAAAATTAATATACCGAAGAGAAGTGAAAGTTCTGATAAAAAAATTTCTTAATCAATTGAGAGAAAAAAAAAAGAGAGAGAAAGAGAGAGAATTGCTGAATGTTTTTATTCTTTCTTGCCAGTGACAGTGACAGCTTGTTTAGCCTGATGTGCCTGTAGTACGGCGAGAGCCTCCTCCACTTTAGCTTTGAGTGATTCCTTATCTTCAAGCATGTGCACCAACTCCGAATTATCAATCTCCAACAACATTCCAGTGATTTTTCCAGCAAATTGTGGATACATAGTATGAATGACTGGGAAAAGTCGTTCTCCAAGCATTTGTTTTTGCTCTTGAGGATCAGCAGCAGCAAGCATTGAAGCAGTGAGAGGTTCTTGGCCTTGAATATGCACTGCTTGCTGTACTGGAGCAGGTTGAGGAATTGGCATCGCCTGTGGTGGATTACGGACATTAAGATTATATTTATAATTCGGTGGTCTATTTTGTGTAGGAGTAACACCAACAGCTGCACCACCAATAGCACGACCGGGAATGTTTGCACCTCCGACTTGCTGCTGTTGTCCAGTGATAGGTCTAGCAGACATAGCGTTGCGCATTGTTCCAGCTTGAGCGGCAGCTGGTGTCCTTGGAGCGGCTCTGAATGGCCCTTGCATTGTAGCAAATCCGGTGGTTCCTGTTTGCGCATTAGGCCGTACCTGATTGGGTTGAGCGGCCCATCGTGGTGTGGTACGTACCTGTGCCATTTGCGCTGGACCAAAAAATCGTTGCGGTTGTGGTAATGTTGGCACAAAGAAGTTACCGGCTCCTCCAGCCTGGTACAACGGACCCATTTGCTGCATTCGCAAATTTGACATTCTTTGAATATATTGAGAGGCCAGATGTGCCTTTCGTTCATCTTTACGCTGAGCCAGAGCAACGTAAAGTGGTTTTGTACCTACAATACGTCCATTCATGTCTGTCACAGCTTTCGTAGCTTCTTCTGGTAATGAGTAGCATACAAATCCAAAGCCTTTGCTACGACCATCCTCCAACATAACTTTAGCTGAAGTAATTGTTCCAAAAGGTGTAAATTCTTTTCGCAAACGCTCGTCATCAATAGTATCATCCAAATTTTTCACATATAAATTAACTCCTTGGTAACGATTCAAACGTTCAATTTTCAATTGTTCAAATTTACGTTTCAATTCTTGCTGTCTTTCTGCTTTCTTTTGAGCACGTCCTACGTACATAAACTTTCCTTCGGCTATTTCTTTACCATTTAAATCCATGACGGCTAGCTCTGCTGCGTCAGGATCTTCAAATGCTACAAATCCAAAACCACGAGATTTACCGTCATCTTTTGACATTACTTTGTGGCTTGTTATTGTTCCATATTTTTCAAACATTTCTTTAAGTTTTTCATCGGTCATGTCTTCACCAAAATTTTTAACATAGACGTTGGTGAAAAGCTTAGCTTTCTCACCAAGTTCCTTTTCACGTTCTTTACGTGGAATGAATTTACCAACGTAGACCTAGAATAAATAATTATTGATAAGAATATTTGAATAAGGTAAGTTTATTTGAAAATTCTAATACTTATAGGCTTTTAAATAATAATTGCTAACTATTGTAGCATTTTTTTGTTATCTTCAACACATGCTTATTATCAATTCCACTTAATTGATGAATCATTAATTTCGTGGAAAATTTTATTTTTTTTAGCTTATCAAAAATGATTACTTCAATAAATGTTTTTTATTATTCAATAAAAATTTTGAAATTCAAGCTTGTTTAATCTTTAATCTTTATATTTGAAACCAAATATTATTTTATTTCTTACTTTTTTGCCGTTCAACAGCATACCATTGACCTTATCAATAGATTTATTAGCAGCCTCCTCGGTCTCAAAGTGCACAAATCCATATCCTTTAGATTCCCCAGTCTCATCTTGAGCTACTTTACAACTAAGAATATTTCCAAACGCAGAGAACGTGTCATACATGGCTTTATTGTCAATACTTCGATCAAGATTTTTAATAAAAACATTTCCGACACCACTTTTACGTAATGAAGGATCACGTTGAGACCACATTATTCGAATTGGACGTCCCTTTAACATGTCAAAATTCATTGTATCCAAAGCACGTTCAGCTGAAAACAAAGAATCGATTCATTAATTATAATTATTTACTGACTAATTTTTATAATTTATTCAAGAAATTATTTGAAAAATATTTTTAAAACGTTCTTAAATATTATTATTTATATATTTTGTATAATTGATTCTTTTGTGAACATGATTTTTGCATAACATAAGGCAACGTTTTGTTTGATTTTATGAATCATCATTTACAATAAACGTCACAATATGGCTTCCAAGAATTTTCTCTCAGATAAGATTAAAACTAAAATATTAAATTTAATTAATAATTTAAGAGATTAATTATTGGTAAATCATTTCTCTTCTTGATGAATATCATTAAAATACAAATAAAATGTGTTTTAATCTAATTCTATGGCCTTGTCATGCGCTCAATATGGTGGCCAAGTGCACGTGTCTTTCTCCATGGTCGCGTGCAAGGATTGTCATAAAATGGCGACGCGTTGCCACGCTGAGAATTTTTTATCAAGTGACAAAAATGAAAAAATGCATGAAATATTTATACATACCGTCGGCTGGTTGTTGAAAATTCACGTAAGCGTAACCAAGAGATCTACGAGTGATTACATCGCGACAAACGCGAATAGATAGAACAGGTCCTGCTGATGAAAATTTTTCAAACAGCATTGCTTCAGTAATGTCCGATTGAAGATCACCCACATAAAGCGAGGCCATCGGATAATTCGGTGCTCCAGGATTCATATTGGCGATAAATTCCCAAACAACTGGCTTTTATTAATCAACAGCTGAATAAAATAAAAATATATATTTTTATTTTATGAACAAAAAATGGCCTCTTCAAACGTTGAGCTTTCTTTGTGCTTCAATATGGCTTGGGCTCACGCCTTAATGATGTTGCTGGAAGCTTCGTAATCTTTCTACCTTTTTGTCAAAGAATATTATTCAATGTCGTAGAAAATCACTTTTAATCATCGTCGTACTACACCACACTATTACAAGGCCTTTTTTTATCGTTACTATGATTTTTTTGTCCACCGACTTTTTATTAAATCGCGGATACTTTTACGTTCTACAGATTTTACGATTTTTTTGGTTTTGAAATTTTTTATGTTATTTTTTAATTTTTTTTGGATTTTATAGTTTTTTTATTTTTTTTTTATAATTTACTTTTTTTGAAGAGTTAATTCACGAATGAATGGTGGGTTGTGTGACCTATTTTTATAAGAAAAAGGAGACACAACCACACGTGAAAACAACTCTACTCTTAATGAGGAAGAGGCATTGGAAGTAGTTCCACACGGCCTTATATACTTGACCGCAGTGCAATACTCCGCCATTGAAATGTAGCCCCATATTCTCGTTACCATCAATTTCTAATTTTTTGAATTTCCATTTACTTTTAGTGCTTAGTCATTCGCTATTACATTTTTTTTTTTTTTTATTTTATTACAAAATAATTATTGATATTATTCAAAATTTTTTAATTAATAAAAATATTTTTATTACCAAAAAAAAAAAAAATCCTTTTTCCGGTAAACATTTGAATATTAACATTAGACATTAGACATTGTTTTTTATATTGTTGTTAATTTTGTCATAGAGATTTTGTTTAAAAAAATTGCACTATCATTAAAAATATTTAATGGAAGTCAATACTTACCTTCGATTTATTAAACAATTAATTTTTTCAGACAATTATCATTACACAATTTTTGTCTCATTGAAGTTATCGATTGAGAATACCAATTTTTCGATTTTAAATATAATTTACTCATTCACCGGCAGATGGCCAAATTTCAAGTGACATCTGCCGGTGAAAGTAATTTCTAAATTTAGCACTCGAATCACAACGGGTGAATTTTAGAAGACGTAGAAAAATTAACCAAAAAAATTTTTACTCAAAAATTTTAAACATTAGGAAAAAAATTCATTTATTTTAATAAAAATGGCTCACGTTGTCAAGAAGAATTTTCTCATGCGTAAATATCTTTTACTATAAACTAATATGAGTTGTGCAAGTTATATTATTATGACTATAACATTTTCAATAGTCAAAATGTCATCAAAAATACTCTTATGCAACTATTTCACTTTATTTTTCAGCTCAGGGGTTCAAAAAATGGTATTTCAATCTAGCTCGTTACAATCAATTAGGTGAGTAATTTACAAATATATTATACTTATTATTATCTTAATCAGCTATGAGTTTATAATGTATTTAGTATATTTTTATATTTAGAACATGCTAATGTTGTCAATCAAATGATTGATTTATTATCTCAAGAAAAACAATATTCTATCATATGATTATCTCAATGATTACATTTTTACAGGTTTACGCCACGATGATATCTTGTATGAAAATGAAATTGTCTCAGAAGCTGTTCGTCGTCTTCCGGCTCATGTATATGATGAACGAACTTTCCGGATTGTTAGAGCTATGCAGTTGAGTTGCAATAAAACTATCTTACCTAAGGAACAGTGGACTACAATGGAAGATGTAAGTTGAGTAAATAATTTTCCACATCATGCATTTAAGAAATATTTAAAACGACTTATTTAATTTTTGATCCTTTCAGGATGTACGTTATTTGCAGCCTTACATCGATGAAGTCAAAAAAGAAATCCAAGAAAAAGAAGAATGGGAACGTACCCCATAAATAGGTATTCAAATGTAACAAAATGATAAGTAATGTTTAGCAAAACAATTTTAATTTTATTAGAGTTTACTGAGATAATTGTGTAAACTTTCAAAAATACATGCTAATGTGTAAAGTTTAAAATTTGAATTATATTTAATAAGAAGATGTAAATAAATATTAAAACAACATTTCTTCTTGATATTTACATCATCTTTTTTTATTTATATTTATTTCATCTTTTTTTCAGTTTATCTCCGAGTATGCACGGATGTCAATGAAATAGTCTAATTAATTATCACATATTGATATTAATTTAATTATTATCATCATAACATGAATGATTTTTCTGCTTATCCATCGTACTTATTTTTCTCGCAGTCACAAGAGGTTTAAAAAATTCTTCTTTCAAAGTACGCATGTACAAATCAGAAATACTTTCGTACAAATACGTGGGTGTGCTTTTGCAAATATCAAAGTGTACGAAAGCTAGAATAGGACAGAGAATCAAAACGATCAATATTGTGAACCCCACCCCTGTAATCGAAATTTCCGGCACCCCGTCTGAAGAATTTTTACTAGAAATCAGTCAGTTTCTCGTCAAACACCGAACTTGTTCTCTTCAACGATGGGAAGTGAAAATATTGAGTGCAGAAATTAATTAGTTAATGGATTAATCAGTAATTAGTGCACTAAAAGATTAAAAAACACAATATCCTAATTTATTTTTTTAATCACGTTAATTAACTCATTGGATGATACTCTACAGAATCATCCCTTATCAATACGGACCTAAGTATGAAAGTGAGAGCACCGGTAAGAATATTTAAGTTGTTCGAAGTTTCTTGTCAGGTTCGAGATTAATATTTATAAATAAATTACTTGTTGATAGTCAATTAATTATTTAAGAAAACATTTTTTTGTATTTTCAATAGTTCAGCCATTTTTATCGAATGAAAATTGTGAAGAAGTTTAACCCTAATGTGCATCATTACGATATGTCCTTCAAACCGGTATTTTGCAGTTGCCACGCGGTTCTACTAGCACTTTAGCTATAGAAATGTTGAGAATAAATAGCCCAGAGCAATCGATCACATTTTTATACCCTTAAATTTATTAAGAGAATTTATTTTTAATTTTTTTGTTAAATTTCTCACTTAATATCTTGACTCGGTATTGAATAAGTGAAAATCAGGATGAAATATCCTTTTGGTAAATTATTCCAATTCGTTCATCTCCTTTATATAAAATGATTTAATTATTTTTCAAATATGGAAATTTCTCTCATTTAATTAGAAAATAAACTTGTCAATGGGTATTGAAGAATATTTAATAGTGAAATAATGACTTTGATGTATTCAAATATTTGTTATTTATGAATTAAATTCAATTTTCAAGGATATGTATCCTGAAAAAACAAATTAAATTGATCTTTCAATTATTTATATGAAAAAAAACTTCAAGGATAAAAATGATAATAGGAACAATTTTTAAGTAGTAATTTATTATATACCGATCGGTGACATTAAATTTAGATTTCTGATGTAATATTTTTCAATTATTATTTATTTTTGTTACTAACTTGTCTCCCTGTACAAAATTTTATTTTTTGAATTTCCATAACATACCATAAGTTTAGTATTAATGAATAATAATTTTCAGATGCAGGAGTCAAAAAAAATGCCAGAAAGAATGAGAAAATCGGTGAAGTGTTCAAGTTTCAGAGCTAGGATTAGAGTATTGCCTACAATCAAATGTAAAAGCACCTTAATATCTTCAGCAGTAGGTCAATAACGCATTTAATCATCCTCTACGCGAGTCATGAAGTTGAAATTAGGTGCTATGACGATTAACTACCTCTTCTATATGTACAAAGTTAATACCGAATTGATTTTATTATTCTTAAAGCATAAAAAATAGGTAAAAACTTACATAAAAGAAAATAAAATCTAAAACTCAAATAAATCAGTACATGATTAATAAAAATATATAAACAATTAAATTAAATCTGATAATACAAATGGAAGTTGATAAAAGATAGTGCAACTAAAAATGCACTAAGTTGCCAATTTACATGTACATATTACATGTACAAATGTGTATGTATAACTAATTGTATATACACTGTAAATTGTAAGCGTTAAGAAAGAATGAATGGAAGATAAGTTCTGAAGACAAGAGAAGACGAGTGTGAAAGAGTGAAAGAATAAAAGCTGTTTTTGATTATTTCAAAAACAAAAAAAAAAGCTTATAGAAATACGCAAATTACATTTTTATTTCGAATAAACTCGTTGAGAATATTATTAAAGCTAATGAACATTGAGTTTTATTGGTAAAGAGTGAGAAGAAGTTATATCGTTGACGAAGAGGATAATAAATAATATTGAAAGAGTGAAAAAATAAATCTTATTGAAGATTAAAAGAATAAAAATGACTGAACCTTATGATCCAAGTTTAATATGGCTAGTGGTGGTTGGCTTCATCGTAGCTTTCATTTTAGCCTTTGGAATTGGAGCTAATGATGTAGCAAACAGCTTTGGAACAAGTGTGGGTGCTGGAGTCCTGACTATTTTTCAGGCTTGTATCCTGGCAACGATTTTCGAAATCGCTGGAGCCGTTTTAATCGGTTACAAAGTAATTAATATTATATTCCATCATTCACTATCTGTTCATCATCTTACATTAATAATTTTATGAATGAAATCTATTTAATTTAATTTTTTACAATTCATTGGAATAATTGATCTTTTAAATACATTCCATTTCAAGATGATAAAATTTATATTTGTAGTAATTTGAATCATTCCCACAATTTCTTGGTTATTTTTACTTCGTCATTGACCTTAATTAGTCTCAGTAACCTACAGTTGATTTTAATTAATCATTACGATCATTAAAAACAATATTAGCTAATTATTATTAATAATAATTTCGCGATCTAGGTATCAGATACGATGAGAAAAGGAATCCTAGATGTACGTTTATATGAAGGATTCGAGAAGGAATTAATGGTTGGAACACTTTGTAGTCTTATTGGATCTGGAGTCTGGTTAATCTTCGCGACCGCACTCAAGCTACCAATTTCCGGTACTCATTCGATTGTTGGAGCTACTGTTGGCTTTTCTCTTGTTTGCAGAGGCACTTCGGGAGTAAGTTATTTTATTTATTTTGAATATACATGAGCAAGTAATTTTTAACGATATTAAAAGGGTGAGTTTCGAATACGAAATAGGCTTGAAATATAAAATTCTCTATCATTCAGATAACTAAGAGTTATACTGTGAGTTTTCCAAATGTAATATAATAGTTTATCTTTGTTGACATTGATATTTGCATGCTATATAATTGTTTATTTATTCATTATAAAAAATCAATCGAAATTTTTATACGTAATTGTAAACTTAATAGATTTAGACATTACTGAAATTTATCAGAAATTTTCTTGCACGATGATAGAATTCTTTAGTATACAATTTAACCATTCGTGTGTAAATTTAATGATGACATGTTTTTTTTATTATTGATTAACAATATTAATATGCATTTGTTACTCCAAGGTACACAGACTATCAGCTTAGAATAATTTTTTACTATTTCTGGCTATTTATTTTTTTATCTAATATAATAAATTATGTAACATAAATATAAAATATTAAAAAATAAAGAATATTGAAAAACTATTATTATTTATAACTATTATTTCAAGATTTGACGTGGCTTCATTTAAAATTTATTTTGACAATTAAATAAAAATATGCCATAGGGAATTTGAAAATATCATGAGTCAAAAATGATTTGAATTTTAACAATTTCGCAGACAATTTAAATTTTAGCAATATTTTTTCAATCTATAAGTTAATTATGATTTTATACAAACAATGGTCATCTCGAACTGTTGTTCAAATAATTATAGCAATACGTTCAATTAAAATTAGCTTTTATTCACTTTTATAACGTTAATTTAAAAAATTTAATATATTTGTTGTAGGTAAAATGGATGGCTCTAATAAATATTGCAGCGTCCTGGTTCGCTAGTCCATTGCTCAGCGGAACTGTATCGGTGTCAATATTCTTGTTGATTAAAAAGTCAATATTATATTCTAGAAACCCATTAGAGCAAGGTCTACGGGTCTTGCCGATTATTTATGGCCTTACTGTCGCTGTGAATATTCTTTCAGTGGTCCTCGATGGACCGAAACGTAAATAAAAACTTTTATCACTTATTTTCAGTTGTCTAAAATTGATTTTTGTACTGATGATTTATCTCTTTTTTTAGTTTTGATGTTAGATAACATTCCTGTATGGGGAAGCTTAATAGCAGCAGCAGGTTTGGGTATCTTGATCGGCATTATTGTCTACATCTTCGTAGTTCCAGCTCAACGACGTCGAATTTTGCTTAATAATCATCTAGTTACAACAACTAACTTTGGAAACTGTGACAAAAAAGAAACAACTCCTCTATCTGTCATCACTGAATCAACTGTTCCTACTACAGTTACTCCTAAAGCTGGTGAAGCTGTTCAACCAACACTTAGAGGTAACACTAGTGCAAGCCCACTTCTATTAACAACTGGGGGCAATGAAGCTGGTGATGAAAATCTTAGTGATCCAGGTTAGTAATATTTAGGTCATCGAATTTATCAATAATTCTCATAAATTAAATTATTGAATTGAAAAATGCATTTTAATTTTATTGTCACTTGTCAGATAAAAAATCTAAAATGTTTAAAATAGATTATTTTTAATTTTTAAGAATAATTACTAGCATATTTTACATTCATTTGAAGAAATTTAAATATTTTTTATTGATCCAGGAGAGCCTCCCAATCGATCTGAAGACAATCCAGAAATATCTAAGCTCTTTTCCTTTCTTCAAGTATTAACAGCCGCTTTTGGGAGCTTTGCCCATGGTGGAAATGATGTCAGTAATGCGATAGGACCTCTTATAGGTCTCTGGATTGTATATGCTGATGGATCAGCAAGACAAGAGACAGAAACTCCACTCTTAATTCTTCTCTATGGTGGATTTGGTATTTCTGTTGGTCTTTGGATCTGGGGACGACGTGTCATTCAAACTCTTGGTCAAGATCTAGCTAAAATCACTCCTACTACTGGCTTTACTATCGAAGTAAGTAAATATTTTCAGTTGTGATTATGTAATTAGTATTAACTAGTAAGCTTTTGTAGTAATTTCTATAATTTTAATATTTTCAATAGATTGGAGCTGCTTTGACAGTTCTTTTAGCCAGTAAATTAGGTCTACCAGTCTCTACTACCCACTGTAAAGTCGGGTCAGTTGTCTGTGTAGGCTGGGCATCAAGAGGTGGTGAAGGAGTCTCTTGGAAACTCTTCCGTAATATAGCTTTTGCCTGGCTCATCACTGTTCCTGCTGCCGGGCTCCTTTCTGCTGGTTGCATGGGTGTCATGAAGCAGTTCGTAGATATGTGATAGCGGTTATTTGTTGCTCCAATGTTCATCATGCTGATGAGTTATAGCTAACGCTTAAGTTATTGCCAATATTCACCTCTATTAATTGTTAATTAATGATTCATTCATTATTAATCCAATAAATACATCGTTTCGAGATAGAAATATTTTTGTCTTAATATTACTAGTATTATTATAATAATAATTCATTAAATTTTTATTAAATTTATCAATTAGTTAAAATAGTTATTTATATAATTAGAGTAACTTTATTTTTTACATGTAACAATTGACTATGACAATTATTGTAAGAGTTGCTTTCAATTAAAAATCCCTAGCAACACAATCAATAAATTCGTTGTTATAGAAATGTCTCTGAATTTATTCTGTTCGAAAGAGTGAATGAGCAAACATTCAATTATTCTATTCTTTATTGGGATTTATTGATATTTTTTGATAATTTTATCATGGAAGAATTATCTCATCTCTCTGGATATTCATTTCCAATATATTCAGTAAGGAATATTTGTAATCATTTCTCTGAATGTTACTTTCCTTAAAATTTTTTATAAATTCATTCATACTGATATTGGCTTTTTATTTTATTTTTAAAGGATCAAAATTATAAGCTAAAACAAAAGCTGAATTATTCTAATGGATGCAGGGTGATTTGTGATTCAAGTGTCGGTATTGGAAGACGTCCAGTTGATGCCGCATCTTCAGCATACGCGCAGGAACCTCCTCAAGAAGTGATGTATGGAAATTTTGATGTATTATTTTTTTGCGTATTTTATTAAATACTAATATACCTTTTACATTAGATTTGATCCTTCTTTGATTTATGGAAGAAATAAAGATTATCCTTATCGTCAAGTTATTCCTCACTACGTTTTATATGCTCAAAAATGTTTGAATTTTAAAGCTTTTTTTCGACAAAATATTTTCAATTCTCCTTCAGAACAATATAGAATTCGTCATGTGAATATTATATACTACCTTGAAGATGATACCATGTCTGTTATGGAACCTCCTGTAGATAATGCAGGATTTAAACAAGGAAAACTTGTCAAAAGAGGTAAAATTCCTCAAACCAATGGGAAATATTATCACTGGAAAGATTTGAATGTTGGATTAGACATAAGTAAGTAAAGAGAATTAAAAAAAATACAAATATTTCAATTAAAAGTTCACTAATGACATTCATAATTTTTTTTTCTCAATTTATAGCAATCTATGGCGTTGTTTATCATACAGTGGATTGTGATCAATTTACAAGAGAGTTTTTAACGAGCCAAGGAATTGACGTAGGTGATAAAGAAGATCCACCTATAGATTCTTATACCCAAGACCGTTTAATAAAACTCGATGCAACTCGAGCTGCTTCGTCATTAACAAAAAGAGCTCATTCAGCACCAAGCAATGCTCTGAGACGTTTTCTACAATACGATGGAATGATTTTAACTTTTGAAGCAACATGGAATGATGATTTTTACCAAATTTTATATTTTTTAACGGATGACACTATTGCAGTGAAAGAAATTCAAGGATCAAATAGTGGAAAACATCCTGTAAGATTACTTCTGAAAAAAACTAAAATTCCAAAAAATTGGACTGACATGCCTCAAACATTTCCCAGTATTTATCTTGAAAGAGGAGATGAAGAAGTTGATGAATATTATTCCCCATTGGATTTGAAGGTACTTATAAACTTATTTATTTATCAAAAAATTTTTTTAATAAACAAAAGTAATATTAAATTAATTATAGGTGGGAGAAACGATTTTAATTTTCAATCGTCGATTTTTCTTATACGATTGTGATCATTTTACTCGAAATTATTACAAGGATATTCTGAATATTAATCAGCCTTCAAAAATATCACCGGAACCAACGCAGACTCAAAAGATTTGCAATGAAACCCTGACTTCAAAGTCTTTGAAACATAAAGAAAGATCAAAGAAAGAAGATGTAATTAAAAAACTTTACAATCATCCAAAAAAACTACGTTACTTAGCTTCAATGGTTGCCGTACATCCTGAAGACAAAGATCGAGACTTTATTTTAGAGTATAATCTTGCGGATGGCAAAATAAAAATTTTGGAAATTGGTAAAAGAAATTCTGGACATCGTGCTGGTTGTTTTTTAGCTTCAATGTATGTTCCAAAACCTTCAAGTTTTCAAAAAAAAGAGGATACTGATGGTATTATTTATTACGGTCCAGAAGACTTTTTTATTGGCACACAAATAAATATTTTTAATCACCAATTTATTATCAAAGGTGCTGATCTATTTGTTTTACGATATATTGAAGCTAATCATGATAACTTTCCTCCACAATTATTAGATAATATGAGAAGATATTTTTCTGTAAATGAGAAAATGGAAAAAAATGAAGATACAACAATTGGTGATAATAAGAATGATTATAGTGAACCAATTTATCCCGTAGAAACAACTAGTAATTCGCAGAAAATTATTTCTCATCTTTTAGAAGAAGAAAAAACTAACATTGCGGATAATTATAAATACGTTGATAATAGAAAGGAGGAAAATCGACAAATTACTTGGCAAGATGAGGTAGAAGTTCCTATTATTTGTAATAACTAAAAAAAAATTTCAATGCTACTAATAGTAAATAAATATCTCTGTAAATGTAAACTATCTCTCATACTTGATATAATTTTGTTCGATAATACTAGAGGTGAATGAATGAATTACATTATTAATATACTAATTTGGAGATGGCTGAAGCTGACTGTATTTTTAACATTTAGTTTTTCTTGTTATTTTTTTATGATTATATTCTTTAAATTATGAATATAAAGCTGATGGATAAAAAAAATCAATATAATGTTTATTTTTTTATATCACATCAAAAAATCATAATTATTGAAACTATATTAATAAAGTAAACTATTTATAATGTACACATTATTTAATAATTATTAATTTGAAAATAAAATTTATTCGATAATTTTTTGTGATAGAATAGTAGGATAATCGAATTTAATTTACTATTAAATAAAATTATAACTAAAACTTGTGAAGATAAAAATTTTATTAATTTCTTCAGATAACTAGATAATTGATTTTTTAGATAAAATTACTTGTGCAATTTTATTGCAATTAATGAGCTCGTAAAATTTGTTTTTAAAAAAGAAGCTTGGTTAATCTATCTTTTCTTTTCGAAGAAAAAAAAAAGTAAAGTAAAAGCAGATTATAGGCAAATTTAAGTTGCTATTGATTTTTTAATTAGGTTAAATATCTAAATGTTATTTTTCATCGACTCAGAAGATTAATAAATTCATTAAAAATTTAAATAAAGGAAATTAATTATGAGTTAAAAATACAGCCACATTTTTTTCAATATTTAACAAAAAATCAACCAAGTTATTATCATAATCAAGTTTATACTCCAGATTATTGTAATTATTTCTTGAGTTCTTTATTTTTCACGCATTTTTGCATGATTATTTGACGATATTCTGTACGTTTAAAACATGATTATCATGCGTACAAAAAATGTCCCGCACGATATTTATATATTTATATATTTCTATATATATAATGTGAGCTTAAAAACAGAAAATAGAAATCCATTGACAGATTATTTTGTTTGTTTTTTTCTTCTTTTTTGTTTAAAGTTAGCACGATCATATTAAGATCGGCCTACACTTGATTAATTAATTAATTACATGATTAAATCATAAAAATTCATTTCCAGTCGCGCGATTCGTCCCAAGAGAGGCCGTAGGCACTGAATTTCACTCTGTCCACTTAACTGGAGACCTATCAGAGTCTCGTATTTTTTTTTTTTTTTCTATTTATTTAATTATTTTTATTTTTATTAACTCATTTTTATTTTTGCAAAGTCACATTTTACGATTAAGAAATAATTTATTTCTTAATCTCGTTCGAAAATCTAACTTCCGCACTAAGTTGTTATTTATATCATTTATTGATTGAAATTATATTTCAGAGCTTTGATGTTTTTTCTAACGCATTTTGTCTTCATGAAGGGGTGTAGCAAGTCCAAAATTATCCAGTGATACAGTTGAGATAAGTAAACGGTCCCATCATTGTTACTTTATTTCCATTAATTGCCTTTTCCATTGCTGTCATCTTCTTCCTAATTATTCTTGAGAGCATCCTTGAATCGTAATATCTTTTGCTACTGACGTGATCCTCGACCTCTTCCCCGTCCATCACGATCCTATAATCACATTAAATTTAATCAATATATTATTCAAATAATTGCTTTGAAAACTTTTTCCAATTAATTTTCATTTTTCATTTCGTTTTACCTTACGCTGATGATGGTGATGTGGTTGATGATGATGATCCCTTGGCATATCATTTAAATGACCCCTTCCACCCCGCGGGCCAGATGTTGATGGCGAGTGTTGATGTTGAATAGCACCAGCAAGTCCTTTTCGTTGATCTTCTTCAGCTTGTCTCCTTTCATAATGTCCAAAGTCATCAAAAATACTAGTAGTATGACGATACGTGTGTAAAATACGTAAAACATGTACACCCTTAGCATGCGGCACTTCTTGGGCATCCCTCGAATTTGTCACTGATTTATTTTCATTATTTTCTAGCTTGATATGACGCAACTGAGTATTAGGAACATCTTTAACATAGATCCAACGAACGCGGAACTGTCCTTTCCACTTATCTTGCGACCACACGGAACTGTTCGATTGATAATCAACGGAAGACACCATCTGCGCCATACCGCAAAAGTGGCCAGATCCATTGACCGAAAAAAACAAATACAACGGTGCACCCTCTTTATTAGCTTCTTTAAATGCTTGATCAAGTCTCTTATTTCCATGCTCTGTGCTGCACCAAATTTCATATTTTATAGATCGATGAATATCATCCTCAGAGTATGATTTAATAACGAAAAATCGCGCACCAGGTGCTGTCTGATCAAATTCAGTAGGATTATAATCATTTTTAACCCTTAATTCATCAAGAACTGGATGAGAAGATTGAAGTGGTACTAATTGTTGTTGATATTGAGAAGGCTGTTGTTGTTGATGATGTTGGGTGTGTTGATTATGATGATTATGTTGTTGTTGGGATTGTTGTTGATGCTGCTGTGGTGGATGTTGCTGTTGATGATGCTGATTTTGTTGTTGCTGCTGCTGATGCTGTGGCGGATGTTGTGGCTGTGATGAATGATGTTGTTGTTGTTGTTGTTGTTGTTGTTGTTGTTGTTGATGATGAGGTTGATGTTGATGATGAGTTTGTGGAGGCACTGGAGGATGTGCCTGAACAGGCGGAGAAGGAGGCTTCCAGCTAGGAGGAGGCGTGGGTCTCTGTCTTTGAATGGCTGGCGGTGGCACCGGAACTGGTGGCTGAATCTGAGGAGGAAGAGGGGCTTTAGGAGGTGCTGGAGTTTTTCCTTCCCAGGTTCCTATATCCATATTGTGCTTTCCAGGTACGATAGGGGGTGGAGGCATGCCAGCTTTCTTCTTCATCACCTGAGAAGTTGATGCAGGTGGTACCGGCTTGGCTGGTTGACTTGCTACACTAGCCCAAGTTATTTTACGTTGTTCCTTGGGCTCAGGCTTGCTCTGGGAAGACATTATCTGATCATGTCGAGGCATATCTCCACCAACTGATAATCCTTGAACACCCTGTTCGATTGCTTTCATCTCTCCTGCTCCACCAGGAGCTTGGTAATCGTTTCCTCGTGGCTGAGGATAATAATCCTCATATCTAGCTTTTCTAGGAGTTCCCCAAGCATTAAAATCTCCATTGCCTGCGGGGAAATAATTAAATGCTGGCTGACCGAAGCCTCCAAAACCTCCACCTGCTCCCGTGGAAAACATTTGATCCATTCCATAAGCATCATGACTTATTTGTCCACTATATCCTGATAGAAATGCTACTGGATCTGTACCGTTTGACCAAGTTCCATCGCCTGCTCCAAATGTTTGATATTGAAAAGAAGTGCTAGCGTAATAAGGATAAGGTTCGCCTGTACCAATTGGATAGTTTGAGTGATGTTGAGTGTTATTTCCTCCTCGCCATGAATCAAAGTTTGAATCGTCCCCTGCATGATCACTTTGTTGTGCCTGATGTTCCTTGGGACCATTGTTTGCTACAAAATCATTAGCCTTATAATTTGAAAATCACTTTATTAATTTGACAGTTAGACTAAATATTTATGTGTAGAGAAAATCAAACTTTTACTTAATAATTATTGTCTTACTTATTAAGTAAATTTTATCATTAAATATCATTTTAATTACTTACCCTGATTACTGGCTTGTCCTTTCATCCGCTGCATTCCGTAGCATGTAAAAACAGATTAATCTTTATATGCTCCAATCCTTAGAGACGTCTTCGTCTTGGACGGTGAACTAACCTGATCTGGCACTGCACCTGCCAATCCAGTTGACATAACCTGTCGCCTGGTCCAGCCTCCTCGTCCTCTTGATGACGATGAACCGCCAGGTTTTGTCGTTTCCCCAAAATCTACTCCAAAATAAACTAATAGTCTGTCAAACTATCACTGGACCTTGATATGCAACCAACAAAAATAGATCAAAACTTTTAAATTGTTTTGTCCAGCAAAGATGCTGGAATATGTTCTTCATTTGCCAAATAAGAGTTACTTACAAGGAGTAACACCAAGATCCCCTCTTCTGTAATCTCTTTTGAGCACACACACGCACGCTTTGTCTCCTTTTTCCTCTTCTTCTCCTTTGGCTTTATTCTCTCACTTCAACCCTCCCGGCTTGGGTTGCCTTTTTTCTAATAATCAGTCCACTTGCTCTTACGAGCTTTAATTAATTCACTAACACGTTTATTGTCTTTGTTGAATTTTCTTAGGTATCACTTGTGACGAAAATATTCTTTCCTTGGTAGATTTACTTCGGATCCCCCTTGAGAGAACCGAGGTATTATAATTGCGTGACGTACACTGACCCCCGACGTATTGTACCACCTATGGTTTAGCACATATGTATGCTGTTGCCAACATCAAACACCAAAATATTTATGCTGTAATTGTTCTCATTTCTTCTGATAGAGAACAGCACTAGTATTTTCTTATCTAATTGAAATAAGAATTCAAATTTATTTCTCTTCTTTGTGTTCATATTTTTTAATAATAAATAAATTTCTAATCTAGATAAATTTTCAAAATACTATTCAACTATATTCAAATTTTCGAAATCTTTTATTTAATCTTTTTAACTGTGTTTATTAAAAATATCATATTATGAATCATTTTTTTCATTAAAATCCACAATATAGATGTCACTAAAACTTTATTACTTAGTGCAAATTATTTAAAAATTTGTTATAAACCGATTGCAGTATTATTCATATTAACTATTAAATATTTAATAATTTTATGAAAGTTTTGTTATAATAATGTAAATGTTAAGCTCAGCATTAAAAACACTGTTGATTAATATATATACACTTTAATTGAAGCACCACAGTAAAACAAAATTTATTTCGTGTAACAAAAAGGCAATAAAAAGGGTAACAAATAGTTTCTCTGTGACAAAATATTACAGCGACTGATAATTATCTAATAACAGTAGTATCAATTATTAATAGCATTATTATTCTAACAATGATCATACTTGTGATATATTCTCATTCAAATTAAACATTAGCACAATATTTGTGACAATTGAAGTAACTGTTCTTCAAACTTAATTGACTTGGTCAAGTTCCTTTTTTTTTTAATTAAATTATTTTTTTTATTCATCATTGTTGCATGTTTAGTAATTTTTCATGTAAATTAATACTTCAGATCAACTAAAAACTTTTAAATAGTATGAATCATAATTCTATTATTAGTATTAATGATTTTTCTTGCCTCCATCGTATTTTTTCAACGTTTGTACCTTTGTTATTCTTTACACATAATAAATACGCATATTTAGACGTCGAAAAATATTTTTTCTTACTATTACTTCATTTAATATTTTCTATTAATCCTTTCGTTTGTCTAAACATTAAATTATTTCTTACTTTTAAGCAAATCTTTATTAAACTTTATCCCTATTCTCTATTCATAAACATATCTACATCGTTTGTTTGTGAGACAAAATAGTTGTTGTTCAAGTTAAAAAACTTGTGTTTAAATATGTCATTTATGTATTATATTTTTTTTGCAAATCGTTTTACGATTTTATCTACCATTTTGTACTTTTTTGTCAAACATAGACTTATAGATTTCTTTTCAATCTTATTATGATTCACTTTGTGATTATTATTATTATTGCTCATTCTTCTTTTCATGTTGAAGAGAAAAATAAATTATTCATTTTAAATTGGTGTACAGACTACCATCTGTATCATAAAAATTAATTCTAATCGTTTAAAAATATTTAAAAAGATGTTCTTTCATGAAAGCTCACCAATCGGAGCATTTTGAACCCATAGATCATGAATAAAAGTATACAAATCATCACTTACGGCCACCTAAAAAAGATAATCTCATTGAAAATTTCAAGACAAAATTTTTGATTTTCTATTATACTCAATTTTTGTTACCTTGTAAGGAGTTGGATTAAGACTCCTCTTATGGTCTGTTCTAAGTGTTTTCAAAGAATCTTTAACTCGATTCCTTGTATCTTGAAGTGTTAAAATTGGTTCCATGATTTTTCCATCTTTCCAATATAACTGAGAATTAATTTGAAAAATAACAAATTTGTTCTATTATAATTCTATTACAAATTAATCAATAAAATAACTTACTTTTAAAAGTGTTTCAACTTGAGTTGGAATAACGTAAGCTCGTTTAGATTCTTGAAATGGATGCCGACAAAGAACTCGTTTACCAACTTCAGGTGCTGGTTCATTAGACCGTTGTAACAAATCAATTAAAGCATGACCATCAGCTCCATATAATCTGTACGCATTCTTTTTACCAGGGATAGTAATTTTGTCAACTTCTTGGCTCAATTTTATTCTCGGCTGATTGTTTATTTCTACCATTTTATAAACACAGCCAAGAGCTGGTTGTTTCTGACATGTCACTAAGTGTGTTCCGACTCCAAAACAATCAATTTGATGATTCTGCTCATTCAAACTCATTATTGTCTCTTCATTGATATCATTAGATGCTACTATTGTCATTTTAGCGAACCAGGGAATATTGAATCTTTCTGCTAGTCTCTGAAAAGTTTCTCGAGCTGCTTGACTCAAGTAGGCAAGATCTCCACTGTCTATTCTAATTCCTATTGCATGATAACCCAGATCTGACAGTGCTAATGCTACTGCACAGAAATTCAACAGTCCACTTCTGCAATAAAAAATAAAATCCGAATTACTTATTTAAATATATATGTGAGACAAACAAATTTTCAATGATTAATGATATGATTTATAAAATTTTTTTGTATTTATTTATACTGTTCTCAAAAAAATGTATCGTTAGTTTCATTTTCGAGAAATAAGTGTAGATCTGATTAATGAAATTACACAATGAAGTTGAATTGTTAATCTTGTGTTCAAGAATTTTTAAGACTGACAGATTCGTTAGAATTAATCCATCAGTATTCTATATAATTTTATGAAATTAAATAGTAAATTCTTTATAATAATTCTTGCAATGTGTCATATGCCGTAATATTGACTTATTTATTTTATTAAGATGTAGGGCTGAATTGGGAAAAATACGATAAGATAATGTTTTCAATAAATTTAAATAGCAATGAATGTATATTATGGTCGACGAATTATTTTAATCTCGATTGAAATTTACATAAAAAAAATATTGTAAATAAGAAAAACTAAGTGATAATTAATGTGAATGCGTGATTAAAGAGGCATCGCATCAAGCATACGAAAACGAAACAGGGAAATAAAAGAGACACAACACGAAATCATACCTCACACATAGTTCCCCCAATTCGCCAGGTATTAAATAGTCATTGTTGTGAGATGGTGTTCTCGAAAGGCTTTTGATAGGCCACTCTTGTTGGTTTATGGCACGATAGCCATTCTTGTGTTCAGTTTTTATTGACTCAATAACGGATGATTTCTCCGAAAGATCAGAAGAATTCACCGCTCGTTCATTTATTGTATCATTGTGATTACTATTTGCGTTGTTTAAACGTGCCTGCCTCTCGTACGACGATTTTATGCTACAAATTAATTTACACTAACGTTAGATTGAAGAAAATTAAAATAAAACTGTGCTGCTTGTGATCAACCATTATTTCCTCCTCAAAATAAAAGATTTTGCTTCCTTATTTTTTCGCCTTTCTTTTCTCTGGTATCGTTTTCTATTTCAATGATATTTTCACAAATTTTTATTTAACAAAGAATGTTTTTTTTTTCAAAAATAAATCAGAATTCTTAAACTAAATCGCCAATTAATACAATAATATATCTTAGCTACTTTACAGTTTTATAAAAATGTTTAGAACCACTAAAATTATAACATGCATCAAAAATAGTGATTCAATCATTTTTCTATTTTTCTAGTGATTTGTAAAAGTGTCAAGTGTCAAGTAAAGAATGTTTATAATTAAGAAAGTAAAGAAGCTTGATCATTCTTCACTATCAAAATAATGTTATTTACTAGATAATATTACCTCTTAACGTCGTAAGTATCCACCAAAGCCATGAATCCATCAGGAAAAGCTATTGCATAGCCAATAAGTGCTGCTAATTCACTGTCTGAAGCTTCCATTACTAAAGCACCGAGATCTGAGGCAATTGCATCTCGATATTGTGATGAAAGACTCAATAGGTCGAACTCTTCTCCCGTTTCTTTGTGAGTGAGAGTCTTTAAAAGTAATTAATACAAATGGAAGCTTCACTTTTCCTTCTATTTACAATTAATTATTATATAAATAGGTAGGTATTTAAACTTACTTTTAGTTTTAACTCATCAATTCCTGCAAAGGAATTAATATAAGCATGAGCATGCGTTCCCTTAACTGGAATGTCAAATAGTTTTCCCGCTAAAACATTGCTCGTGCCATCGAATCCACCTACAAAGTTTCAAATAATTTGTCTTAAAATGAAGAATTAAAAAAATAATTACTAGGTATATGCCGAGAGTGATACGAAACTCTACAAAAGTAATTAACTAAATCGTGAGTGATAAAAGTTTTCAAGGTTTTTCTTCTTTCTGCGGATTATTTTAGTAATAAACAGATGCTATTGAATCGATTTAACAGCAATTAACACGAATAGTTTCGTAAATTTTTGGCAAAAGTTCCAAGACAGCGTGTGGCACGATGACTGGCACGGATTATTGACTTAACCATGACTTTATGAATCAAATATTCGTTGTCATGGAGAATTGAATCAGAGTCCAGTGTTTAGACTCTAACGTTATTTAGATCAAATTGAGATCCATGAATATGAAGCATTGATTCATTAAAGAAATCCAATCCTCCAATTTTTCATCATCTTCATCTTCTTTCACATCATTTTGATCTTGATTACTTGATACTGACCTATGTAGCTGTATTTCGATGCACTAAGGCCACCATCAGGTCCTTGAGCTCTCCTTAAACCAAATTCCAGTAGTGCAACATTCGTTCCAGCTACCATACGATATCGAGCAGCATTAGTTGCCATTAAACTTGCATAGTTCACTAATGTCAGAAGAGTTGTTTCTAGAAGCTGTACCATAATCAAAGGGCCTTCAACTCGTATCAGTGGCACTCTGAAATTCAATAATTATTAATCGATTAGCAAACGGAAAAGATTGTTGAAAATAAATACTTAAAAATTAATTTTACCTAGGAAATACAACAGATCCTTCTTCGATAGCATAAATTGTAACATTCTTTGGTGTTAATCCTTTCAAATACTCAAAAAATTCCAGTTCAATGGAACCAGGCATTGTAGTTTTCAAATACTCGATATCTAAACAACAATAAGAAATATAAACATTGATGCGGATGACAAGTACAATGGTTCAGCTGATAAAAAATATGATAGAATTAATCTTACCACTTTCAGAGTATTGAAATTTTTCCATAAATTTTAAGCATTCTCCAAGTCCAGCAAAAATAGTGAATTCTCCTTTAAATGGATTTTTTCTAAAGAAAAGGTCAAATATTGCGTAATCATTCATCTTTCCACATTTCCAGTAGGCATAAGCCATCGTAATCTGATATAAATCTGTAAACAATTAAAAAAAATCGTTAGTGATGAAAGAAATCGATAGATATTTCTTTTTTCTCAGCGGCGTCTTTTAAGTCATTTGTAGTTTCATATTATTATTTATAATAAAGTTTGTTTTGAATAGTAATTTTTAAGGTAATTTTTGTAAATAAATAATTCCTTATCAAGTTATATTATACAAAAATTCATTCTTTTATCGAATTACATTATGATAAGAATATCATACTCTTTTTATAGGTCTGCCAAGTATGAGCTATCATTTATATTTAAATGCTGTATGAATAATGATCTTAAGACCTGCGTAATTGATAATAATTAATGATGTAATACAAGTTATCAATGATTGGAGCTAAATGAACCATTTTTTTCCTGCATTTTTAAAAATTTAAATTAATCGTCATAATGTCAATTGAAATCCTTGATATTAACAAAAAACCATTCATCTTTTAAGTATTTCAAAGACTATAATCTTTTGATTCATCAAAGAGACAATTGAAGTATTTATTCAAAGGTTAACCTTAACTAACGCTTTGAAAAATAATAAAAATAATTTAAATACCGGTAAGTAATGGTTGAACAACGCCATTTTGTTGTGTACTTCTTGATAAACGTTCACCGTCATTTAACATTTTTAATGAGTTAACCAATTTCCGTGAAACAACAAAATATTTCGGATATTTTCCTCCTCTCTCACTCTTTTTTTCTGTCTCTTTTCTATCAACTGAACACACTTCAGGAGCAGTTGGAACCGTTGACCATGATGACACTAGATGGCAGCCAAGTGGACCAAAAAAACGCGTAATTAAATTGATGTTATAAGTAAACAATTTTAAATTTTCAATTAAAAGTGTCGAAGGTTAAATTTTCCATTTATTTGTCGAATAAAATTTTGCGCGGGGTCTTTTGACCTTCACCGTTACAACTCACGAAGAAACTAAGCCTGCAAGGCACGTTGTTCATGCTGTTATATGACGATGAATGTGTTTCCCTCTCTCTTCTTCTTTTGCTTATTCCTAACTTCTTTATACAACACAAGAATTTATTGGTATGTATTATAACTGCTATGAAATGAAACTATTATAAAATCAATAAGAACATTTGAAGGACACTCAAAATAATTCGCGGGAATCCAAAGAGCAATTTTTCAAAAGTGAGAAACAGGTAATCCATTAAATTATTATGCTCATTTATTAATCTTATTGCTTGCATATCATCATAAATTCTTGCCACTGCTCTATTGAGACTTGGATGGTTTGTAAGTTTTGATAAAAAAATCATTTCAATATTTGCAATCGACTATTAATTCTCAAAGCTTTCTGCGATGTTAATGTATCAATAATTCATCTTCAGTAGATTGAAAAAAATGAATATTTCTATAATCACTGACAGATGTAGTGACTATTGAAAAATATTTATTTTAAAAAGTTATTCATGCCCATCTTCAGTTATTAAGATGGACAGAACCATAAAGAAATTCTCTACTTAACAAATGAACTAAAATTAATTCTTACTCAATACAACTAACTTCTAGTACAATTAGTATTTGTAATGAAGTATTGAGAAGTTGAGCAAAAATCTTAAGCCTTCCTAATTAATTCATTCGTGACGTTCAATATAAATCGATACAATTGATGTGGCAATTGGTGTTTACGTAATCCTAAATTGTCAAAATTACTATATCATTTTATTAAAACTTGAATATCTTTAATTATTTTTTTTCAATTAGATAACAAAAAATGTCATAAATCATTTAGCTATCAATGCCATATCCAGACAATTTCAACTTCAAGAATTGATTTTCTTACTGGATTTTACTTTTTTCAAAATTATACGAGTAGATCAATTTCAACTAAACCTCTTATCTTGTTGAAACTATTTTAAAATTGGATCAAACTAGAATATCAATAAAATATTCTTTCATTTAACAAATAACAGAAAAAATCAAGATAATTAAAAACGCATTTTGAAAAATTATGCAATAAGTATTTAAGATAACATAAACGATAAATAACCGTAATATCAAATAAAAAAATCAATTAATAATAATCATGGTATCAGTAAAATAGAAATAAAATTATATAATTTTCAATACCTTGAAAAAGTAGAAGTGTACATGAGTGATCAAATATCTTGACAGAAAAGTAACTAATTAAAAATAAAAGATATCAAAAATGCTCTTGACAATGAAATAAATTTTTCACAAATTCATTGTAATAATGACATTCAAATATAGTAGCTTTGAAAGATAAAAAAATCTCTTCATTACATTTTGATATGTTATTATTAAATTTGATGATATTAAATAATACAAACCATCAAGTAGATTAAAATTTATCTTATTTAATTACGCAGAGATAAAGGAAGATAAACGGAATAGTTGGATGTTTATCATTTTGTAAAGATTGATTTATTACATTATGAAGAGTTCGATGTTACTTAGTCATACATAAATTGCTGCATTCAGAAAAATAAAGATACCATCTTGGTAATAAAAAATTGTATCTCTAGTACTCATAATCGTGGAAATCATTAATATTATTTTGTATAATTTAATGGGTTGAATCACTGCATTCAGAGGCCTAATTTAATTCTACTCAGACTTTTATTTTTAATAAAAAATTCATATTTCTACTAAATTATTATTCTCTTCATTGATTATTTTATTTATTAATGTAATAAACTCATAAATACTGTTGTTGATAGTACTATTGACTGAAAGAACGTCAAAAACAATTGACTTTCATTTTTTATAGCATTTTTAATAATTAATATAATATGAATTAACATTAATTTCTACTTTGACACTTAATGTGTTAAGTTTACAGTCTTTTTCAACATCGTTTACATGCCATTATTTATTTATGATCATTTTACATTAATTTCATTTTTCTGTTCCCTAATAGAAATAAAATCTAGGGGCATTTTAAAATAAAATTATCACGCTATAAACATTAAATAATTTATAACTCATAAACTAAAATAATCTATAAATTAATTTATTCTTCAAAAAATTATGTCTGATAAAGTTATCAAAATTTTTCCAATCAAAACTAATGATTTATTGTTAACATTTCCATTGAAATATTTATTATCAGAACATTCACATTTGTTTTATTTATAAACATGTTCCTCTTTAGATCCCGAGATTTCTGTTATTGATATTCAGCTTGAAATGAATAATTATTTAAAAATTTACATCAGGGTATATTCGTCTTATATTTGACTCTTTTGTTTTAGTTGACATTTTTTCTAAGTATAAATAAAACCTAATCTATTTATTTGTCTACCATTCTGCATCTTATCTCATTTACATTTTTTTCATGATTGTTTATAAGATGCATTAATAACAATGAAATTTAAATTACAGCTGATTATTCACATACTATTTATTTAATTTTTATTGGCAAAAAAGTATTATTTTATGATAATAATAAATACCTGCGAAGACCCCTGATTTATCACAGACCTACGATTTTTTTATATTACGTTTGTATAATATATATAAGGGCTTCAGAATGTGTGATGATTATGAAGGGAATTCTAAATTGAAATGACTTCTAGTTACATCAATTGCCATTTAATCACTTGAATTAATTAATAAAATATATTTTATTAATCATTAAAATATTGTTGCAATAATTCATTAAAATTCAAGTATCATCATAGTACATGAAACTACTCTA
This sequence comes from Chelonus formosanus, assembly GCA_028641665.1. Lineage (NCBI taxonomy): Eukaryota > Metazoa > Arthropoda > Insecta > Hymenoptera > Braconidae > Chelonus > Chelonus formosanus. The sequence continues at coordinate 683,143 of CM054002.1, forward strand.
ATTTTCATTTATCATGTCTCTAAGATTAATCGTTATCGTTATTGTCGTATAAGTAAAAAAAGTCATTTCAATCTGAACAAAACCTTTAAAAAATCAACACTTATCTAACATTCTAAAAAATAGAATTTTTTACTTACAAATACGACGTATCTACAGCCTACTATAAGTAATATTTAAATATCACTTGTGATTTTTTCATTTGAATTGTTTTAAACAATTATTTAACAAAATTTGTTTATTAATTGTCTCAAATAATTTCAATAAACATTCACCATCAATTAATTCATTAGCTCACTAATTTTCAAGTTGAATTAATTACCTGTCAAATTATCAACATCCAATGAACTCGCTAACGCATTAATGCATGAAATGATTTTAAAATAAAATGAATAATTAATTTTTTTGAGTAATTGATTGAATTAACGATGCTATTATTTCTTTTTAAATTTCATTCATCTCATCAAATCAGCTGCTCTCTGTCTATCTCTATGTACTTCTTTTGGATGCATTCGCTTTCGATGCGAAAAACAGTTACCAGAGCTAGCAAATGCTTTTGGACAATATGGACATTGATAAGGTCTTGCACCTGTATGTTGATTTATATGAAACTTTAAATCCTGATTTCGTTTAAATGTTTTGTCACACAATGGACACGCGTGTGGTCGGAGATCTGAATGAGTGATACTGTGAGCACGTAATGTTGAATTTGTTGGATACACTCGGCCACATACACTACAGGGAAATTGAATACCACCATGGTATTCTTTATGCCGAAAAAGATTAGATTGAGTTTTAAATCTAAAATTTAAAAAATTAAACAGTTTATTATTTAATTAAGACCAATTATTCATTCATAAACAATTAAATGACTTACATTCTTCCACAAATATCGCAACCATATTTTCCCTTTGGCCTATGAGTCTCTAAATGTACTTTTAAATTGCCTTTGGTTGATATTTTTTTATTGCAAATAGGACAGATGAAGTTACCATTAGAAGCATATCCTCCAGAATTTTCCATCTCACCATTTTGTATTACAGAACTGTTATTTGAGTAAATACATTGGTTATTCATTGAAGGCAGCTTATCGTCATCATCATCATATTGATACTCGGCTCTAGGTAAATGAGACCAGAGATGATTTTGTAGGCCGATTTGAGTTTCAAATGTATGAGAGCAAATAGTACAATTGAAGAATTTTGTTGGAACTTCTTGCGAGTTATCATCAGGGTCTGGAGCTGATTTTAGTAGGGTTTTAGAAGATTTTCTCTTCATTTCTTCATCTTCGTTTGAGCTAGATATATCTCTATGAGATTTTAAATAAATTCAATGAAATGATAAAGAGTAGAAATAGTTATAGAAATTTTTAGTAAAAGCACTAACTTTATTTGGCTTTTTTCTTCATCAGAATTTAAATCTGATACATTAGGAGATGCTGATCTATCTAAACCACATTGGAGAAAAATCATAGGATCTACTTTAACTTCCATCTCTTCAGTAAGTCCACTTTCTTCATCTACTGAACGAATTGGATGTGAAGAACAGTTTAGAGGACTTAGAGGAATTACATCTTCTAGATCATCTTCACTCTGTACAAATCAAGAAAAAATAAACCTTTTTTTTATCTAGATGTGTTGAACTAGTTTCATGATAATACTTACCTTCCCAATCAGAATAGATCTCAGTAGCCCACGTTCACCTTTTGTATCATCATTATCATCATCATCATCATCTTTCTTCTTGATATCTTCATCCTCAAACTGACTACAAAATTGTGTTCTAAGCTTTTCCTGTGTTTTATGTGCCATTGAAGCAAATCGGTGAATGCTTTCCAATTTTCTGACACATGTAAGGCATACCATTTTAGGTAATCTATCTTCCAGTGAAACCTAAAAAGATTTTATTCTTAATCAATACCTATAATTGATTGGTTTTTTTTTACAAGAAATATTGAAATGTAATTAATTTATTGACAAGAATTTTTATAATTTTTTGTTGCTATTATGAATAATATTGAAACAAGAAATTTCATGAAATGAAAATGATAAAATTTTAAATGCATCAGTCAGTATTAGTTTAAGCACGTGGATCTCATGTTTAATTGAAATCCGAATATGATTTGTGACGTCTTCATTGAAATCTACGTCAGGCAATCCTAATTTCGCTAGTTAATCTGCATATCGGGAATTATATTTATAGGTTCACGAATCTATAAACCATACATATCTATATGCACATACATCTCGTTAGAGTGATGAGAGTTCGGGAGAGGGAAAATCTAGCGATACAACCGCGACTCACAGTACCTTCGCTGCATACAATCGATAAAATGCTAATTTTTCACACTTTTCTGGATCGTGCGCAAAATGAACGTTTTTTAGAAGCCCTTTATGCTGAACTCCTTAATAATAATTAACGATGAAAATTAATTATCTCACATAATTATTTATTAACATTTTTTTTTATCTTTCAATATTTGAATAATTCATATTAATGATTTTATCATTGATAAATTAATTGTTACAGTAATAATCACTACAATAAATATTTTTTATGAATTTACAATTGAAATAATTTATGTAATTAACTTGTAATAAATAATTATTGAATATTAATTAATAATTATTGGATAAAATACGATAATTAATGTTAATTAAACTTACCAAAACATATAAATACTTGCGAATTTTAGTCTGAAGATAATTTTTCTTTGCATCATCATCAAATATATAAATTTTACCGTTTTTATCTTCAACATATTCTGCACAAATCCGACACTGTAATTCTTCATCTGATCTCAAGTTGCATCCGTTTGTGTCCATTTCATAAGTTTTGATTAATTGAAAAATCTTTACCATCAAGTTTTTTTAATAAAACAATTAAATTAATTTTTTAAAACCAAATTCCAACATCAAGTACTTTTATTGACAACAATTGATTCAAATCTCAAAAACCGATCCCGATCATTGGAGATCATCGATCATTTTTGTCGCGATATTTGGCCGCTAGTGTCGTTGACCTTCAAAAAAGATCCACGCATTTTTTCGGTAAGAATTTTAAATTTTTTTCGCAATGGATGAAAGATTTTTTTGCTGTTGCTAATCACTGTTTAGTTGATAAACAAGAATAAAAGATGATAAATACTAGAGTACGCGGTTAATGACACGTAGAGACGTAATTTGAAACATTGGCACCGTTAGTGAGGTTCTCAGTAGAAGGATTTTAGGATGAATTGATTAATTAAAAAATATTTTTTTTGTTATGATAATCGTACTCTTATGACCCCGGGATTGGTGAGATTACTCTGATGCGGTCTCGATGCTTTAAAAACTACGTCGGCGCCGGGCGTCGGCGTCTCTCTCCCGAAACGAGTGCTCAATACAAAATATATAATAGCATTCGTCGATTTGAAAAATGTTTGTGTGAGTGTAAGTAAATGTGCACAAAAAACACCTCGCGCTGGCGCGTTTGTATTCTTGCCGCGATGAGTATTCGCGCTTTAACACTATTTTATAAATTATTTGGCCATAAAACTCATATCAAAAGTTTCTTTAGAAGCTATTATTTCATTATTTTATTCAACGAATCCTTTTTCATGTTATCTATTAGCACAATTTCTTCATTTCAACTGGACGTTGACTATTTGAAAAATATTAAGGACCAATTGATAAAGCCCCAACTCGTTAATTACTCTCCGCCATTTTAATTTGTTCTGTAAAATGTGAAAATAAAAATTTAATTAATTGTCAAGTCATTTATAACATTTATTTATATAAATAGTCATTGGATTTTTTATATTTTATTGAAATTGATATTTGCGATGTATTGGGAAAGCTGTATTGGTAAGAGGTAGACGAGATGGAAAAAGGAAAGAAAAGAGACAGGGCAAAATTTAATAGTATAGATGTCATGAAAATAATTTAAGAGCAAAGCAGACTCTCCCACTCTCAAACATTGAAAAAAAAATCAATACTTAATAATTATCAATTAATAACAAACAGCACATGCGTAATATCATCATGACTTTTTTGTATTACATCTAATAGCATGTAAAAAACAATTAATTATTTTAAAATTAAAAAAATCAATCACAGTGATGAGGTATTGATTTACTCCGAAATAATAATTTTTCAGAATTAAAGTTAAACTTTCTTTATCGGAAAAAAGAGAACTCAATGAATTTTTTTCTTTAGTAAATTGAATGATATTTTTTTTTTATAATTCATTAACATTTATAAATAATATGCATCCATTAAATTTTAGATTAATCGTATTAGCTGAAAATGATTATAAAACAAAAGAAAATATTGTCGATCCTTCAGTTCGGTTTTAAGCTTTACTCAAGCTATGTTAAATTAACCAAGACATAATTGACAAATCTCAATGGTTCAAGAAAAGAAAATTCAAATAGTAAAATAATGTTTAAAGTAAATTACGATGGCTTTGAATCACTTTTGTGTAGTATAAATAATGACCCGTTAAAACTCTGGTCGAAATGCATCTCATTAGGTGGAAGTATTAAAAGAGTTAAGGATCAGTTATTAAATGGCGATAGAGTAATTGAAATTATAGGAAAAACTGCAAGGAGTAATAGTGTAGATTGTTTACCTACAACACTGACTTGTCCGGCTGATTCAAAGGATTTTCTCCGTTCAAAACTTCCGATTCTGGTTTTAGTGCTCAAAAATCTCAGACTTGAAGGCAAACTTGAATTCCAGGTTTTCAATATTGATTTTTTATATCTGGAAAATAAATAAAATAGTAGTTTAATTAACAATTCAAAATAAGTTATAAATTTTAATAGTTATTGATATTACCTTAGAGCTGTATTTAATATTATTTTTAATTCATATTGAATATGTTAGAGAATAGTCATTAATTATTAATATAAATAAATAGTTAACCAAATGGAAAGATAATCCTTGCAATTCTTCAAATACACTTTTAAAACTTTAATAATGTATTTATGAAAAAAGTAATTTTTTTTAATATTATTTATTTAGTTTCTCGATCAACAAGATTATCGTCGCAAATTTGTCTTAATAACCAACTCAACTCGCGAGAAGATTCCAAAAGTTACTCCGAGCTCAGTTTTTCTTCCCTTCATTCTTGAAGATGATTGGAATTTGCTTGAGCTCAATTTACAAAATCTTTCCAAAGATTTTTTCGGAACTGATTATAAATTTCTTCTACGTATAACACTACATCCAAACTTCAGATTTCGAAGAATTTATTTACAAGATCGTCACTATGAATGCGATGAAATTATACAAAATATTCAGCAAGCATTAACTGATGTATATAATTTAAAAAAATCTTTAACTTGCACAGATAAAAATTCCCAAACTCAATCGATATTTTTACACTCAATTCCAGTAATTACAATGAAAAAAAAACACAAAAGAAAATCTGAAATTAAATAAAACTATTAAATTTTATTAATTGATTGATTCATCGCTATTATTCTTTTCTTTATATCTAATAAATAGACTTTATTTAACATATATATCATTGTTCCATCGATTATACTAATGATTGATCAATAATTAATCAAAAATTAACAACATCAATGATCAGTTATTATTAGCTACACCATCTAGTTTATTATGAATTATTATAAAAACAGTCACTCTTATCAACATTTTGCTTTGTTTTGAATCGGTAAAAATAACTTAAACTCTGCTGGTAACTCGTCTTCAGAATAAAGTCTATCAGAGAAATAAACTCGTCGTATTCGACAATTTGCATGTATTTGAACACGTAGAGTTTCGACGTAATTAGTTCCATAGGCTCGTCGAGTAAAGTCTGCTAGATTGAATTGAATTTGATTCCATCCATCGTCAAGTCTCATTGGCATTGTGCAAATAAATGGCTTTACTCGAGTTGTTGATTGATAATTACTTGCTCTAAATCTTCTGCGAACGTTCTTGTCATCTATTACCTACAAAAAATTTATTAATATGTTAAATTACTTATTTCATAATTAATTTATCAGAATCAATAATAAATATAAAAGTTGAACTTACTTGAACTTCAAAAGTGAAATATTTTTTAAGATTTTTGATGATCATAACAAGAAATGGCAGTTTGATTCCTAAAGTTTTTCGAGGATCGGCTGGACAAGTAATATATGTTGTACTTACATTACTTCCAAGAATTTCCAAAACTAAACTCTGAATGTCATTGTCAGTAATGCGTTTTATGTGTCCATTCCTTACTTTCTTATCCCAAATTTGGAGTGGCTTACTTCCAATGGAGTATAATATTGATAAAAATCCACTTTGAAATGTATTTTTAAACATTGTTGATGTTTACTTACGAATGATTAGTCTTTTAAATTATTCTAGTCTCCTTAATAAATCCTGAAAGTAAAATATATATTATTTTATATCAATTATTAATAGTTGAAAGAACATACCTTTTATTTAATTATACAAATGAAATTAAATCATTGACTTTATATAAAATCAAAATAAAATGAGCAATTATTAAATATAAACTCATTTAAATTGGTTTATTACATTCGTTGCTGTTTTACTTAATAGTTTTAGTGTTGCTGGATCAATTTCTTTACTATGCACTGTGGTTTTTCTCTGTTGTCATGTAAACAGATTCCTATAACAATAACATACATAACCTAAATAACAATGAACACTATTTAGTTGATATTGTTATGTAACTTTTCCATATATTCGAATAAATTATCTTTTACACACATTGAAAATATTGAATAAATTTTTCATCGCTAAGTTACGTAAATAAACGGATTATAAATAAAATAAGTAGCAAACATTAATCACCCAGCATCTCTTACCCTGTGAAAATTGAAGTCAATGATCGTTTTTCAATAACATGTATGTAACATATTTTCAAATTTATAAAAATTGTAAATCGATCAAATAATTTTCGTATTTAAAAAATCAATTATGAATTTGTTAAAAACATTCACACTCAATCTAAATCATTCATTTACTTACTCATCATTAAACAAAACACCGAAGTACTTTGAGTCGTCGTACGCGGCAGTACTGTATTTGCCTGCGAAAAAAGTAGCGCCAAATATTCGAAAAATTTGGTGAGAAAAATAAATACCAATTCATGAATTATCGATAAATATTGCCGGTAGATACGTATTATTTTTAGGTTATCAATAAACAGTATCTTTGTGTAATCTTTAGAATAATAAAAAAAAACTCTTGGAATGGAGTATATAATTCTTTATCTTTCAAATAAAGGAGAAGAATTTGAAATTCTCTAATCATCAGCAATAAGTTTAATTAACTTGTTGTTTGTTATGACAAAAATTCATAATTTTACAAGGAAATGGAATTATTTTTCATCTTTAAAATGACAAGAAAATGAAATATCGATGGTTTGATAACTAAGTCATTACCCTGACTGAATAATTGTTAAGAAAATTGATGTTTATTTAAGGTAAGAAACTCATTAATTATTTGCTATTTTGTAATAAGGAAAAATATTTGTACTCTTATCTTCTTCAAGTGATCGCCCATTGTTGTTTAATTCTATTCTCATGACGTTCTTTGAAAAGTTATTGTTTAACTAGAGAATTATCAGCTCTTTCATTAAGTTCAGGTGAAATTATTGAATTAATTGCTCTTGCAATAATCTACATGACAGGTATAAATACTAATTGTTTCCTTTCTTGAAAATCATTCCAAGTTTCATTGTCAGTGAAATATCAAAAACATTTAAGTAGAAAAATGTTGAAACTAATCTTCATCATAGTTGTGATTGCTCTTTACATTGATCAAGAAATTCAGGCAGTAACTTTAACTGAAGACCAACTTCGGGAACAATTATGTCTCCAACGATTTCCAGAAGATCAGTTAAATACTTGGATTTGTTTAATAATGGCTGAAAGTTCTGGAAGGACTGATGCAGTTGGTCCTCCCGACCCAGATGGTTCACGTGATTATGGATTGTTTCAAATCAATAGCCGATATTGGTGTAGCGATTCTGGTCAACCTGGAAATGGTTGCAATGTGAGGTGCGAAGATGTTATGACTGATGATATTACTTTGGCATCTCAGTGTGCTAAATTGATATACAAGAGACAGGGATTCGAAGCTTGGACAGGATGGAGAAATAAATGCAGTGGCTAAGAGAATTTTGAAATATATCTCACAGCTTTCAAAGATCAATTATCAATTATTGATCTTCATCTTTAATATCAAATGATAAAATGTAATTTGTTATGAATTATTTTGAATTTGAAAATGTTTATAAAATTTAACACTAGTTTTTAAAGAATTGATTAGGTATTGGTAATTTAAAAAACAACCGTTTTAAAACACTTACATCAATTTATTAAATTTGTATAACATTTTCATACAATTTTATTTGTCCACGAAGAGACATGTTTATTAAACATTAATATATGACCAATATTATTATTTTTTTGGCTATGTAATGCAATGTTGATGGTTTTGTATTGTAAATTCAGATGATAATAATTTATTCTTAAATGAAATACAGGAAAAATAATAATTATTATGATAATTATGGTAATAAATAAAACAACATAAATTGTCGGGAACTGTATATTGAGGAAATAATCTCGTATATTGATACAAATCCTCAGTTCCATGTTCTGTTTTTTTTTTTCTTTTTCGACCAGGAAAAAAAAAATTTGGTATGGTTTTTTCTTTAATATCCAGCCAATTCGGCGAAAGTTGAGTCCATTTCGTCTGCCAGTGACTTGTATCTGTCTTTGTTAATTCCAAGTTCGTCTGAAAAATTTGAAATATACAGAAATTAATTTATTGATGAATGAATAATATTTTTATTTATTTTTTTCTCTGGTATACTCAGAGTATTTTTCAATTTAAAAATGAAAAACCAACTATCTGGACACAGGTTCACCTAGAGATTGATGTTAGTACATGTAAAAAAGTTACATTATTATGAAAAATAACTAAAAAATAGCTTTAGAGTTGAATATCTCACTAAAAAGATCTGCAGATGTTCAGTTGTATATTTTAAAATTATTTCTATCATCAAATAGAGTCTTAAAATAATTTTTCCAATCTGCAGATTTTCAACAAAATACTATTCAGGAAATATGTAAAAAAAATTAGCGAGTGCAGGCGTCTAAGGGGTAATTTTATATTTTTCCTCAACTGGAAAAATACAAAAAGTACCTGTAAAATGAGCTGGTCGTTGCAGTGAAGCAAATAAGTCCTTTTTATGTCGCTAAAAACGTACGTACAGTAATCTAATTGTTTGGTAATGTTGTAGTTTTTTTTCAAATTTGATATTGCAAATAAAAATAACTGAATAAATAAATGACAAAAAAGATAAATAATTAAAATAAATGAATAAGAAAAAAAAGCACGTTAAGTGTATTATTGATGTCTTTCTGTCTTCTAGTAATAGGTAGGTATATTGTAATGTAAATAAATTATTTAATAGCCAGTAAGCTCAGCAAATGTTGAATCCAAGTCGTCGCAAATAGCTTTGTGTTTTTCCTTCTGGTTACTCAATTCGTCTGCAATTAAAAATTCAATTGTGTCCAATTTTAATTAATCATTTCATTAATCAAAATTATTTATCATGGAATTATCCATTCTTGATTAATAAAAATTATTTACATCATTCTTATCGTAGTAAAAAATGATATTCATATTATTATCATTAAATTGTTAATATTAATATCATTACAATTAAATATTTTCGTAGGTATTTAGTATTTTTGACTAAAAAATAATAATTTAATAAAACTATACCTTCGAGCCTGTCAACTTCTTTCTGTAATTTCTTGACTGTCTTCTCTGCAAATTCAGCACGAGCTTCAGCTTCCTTTAGCTTGACAGTCAATGTCTTCAATTGACGTTTGAATTCTTCTACTCTTTGGTTGGCCTAGATTATTTGAAATGTTTTTGTATTTCTTACATGGAGTTTTTTTTTCATTTAATTAATTTTATCTTGTGAATCTTTAGAGTAGGAAATTACCTTTTCTTCTGAAACTTCAAGAGATTTTAAGCTGTTTCCGACAACTTTAAGTTCTTCTTCCAACTCCATGATTTTCGCCTCTCCTGATTTCACACGATCTTCAGCAACTTCGAGCTCGTCTTCAACGAAGGCTAGTTTGCGAGATACTTCATCAGATTTTCCGTCAGCATCCTCAGCAAGTAAACGAGCTTCTTTAAGTTGATTCGTTAATTGATCCATACGTTCCTCGTCTTGTTGGGCTCGGTTTTCCAATACTTTGCACATACTAAAAGTAATGATTTTTTTTCAAGTAATTATCAACGATTGATTGTTTAATTTGAACTTTTGTTTCAGTATTCAATGGATAAGCTGATAAAGAAACTGAAACTCACCGACTGGATTCATCAGCAGCTTGGGAAGCCTCTGTAAGCTTGGCAGTTGCAGTGTTGAGACGTTCTTCAGAACGTTCAAGATCTTCTTCAATCAATTGAACTTTTCTATTTAATGCAGCTACCTCAGATTCAGCCTACAAATGTTTATAATTTAATTGAGGTAATTATTCCAGTATAATTTCTTATGATATTAATATTGAATGTTGATGATTGCTTACATTAGTTAAAGACTTTTCACGTTCTTCTAAATCTTTGTTAGCTTGTTCAAGATTAGACTTGTTGGTCGTCAAGTCAGATTCAACTTGTTGAAGTTTCTTCTGCAAATCTTGCACCTCCTCCATGACTTTATCCGCACGCATATTGGCCTCTTTGGCCTGTCCTTCACAGGTATCTGCTTTGTCTTGTGCATTGTCTTTCTCAAGCTTCATCGCTTGCATTTTTTTCTTGATCGCGTCCATGGTGGTGGTGGTTTTGGTTTTGATACTTTGGTCACAAAACTATCGAATTTGCTATGTAAATGAAGAAATTCATGATTAATAAGAATTAAAAATTTTTAATAGTTATGTTATTATTTACTACTAACAATAAATATATTAACTTTAAGTCTATTTCATTTGTTTAGTTATTGAACTAAATATTAAATAATAAAACCAGTAATAATGATTGATTGAATTTAATTAGGGATTAAAATTGGGGCATTTTGAAAAATCAACAATAAATTTAAAAATAGGTAAAAGACACTTTTCAACTGGATATATATTTTTTCAAAGAAGTTAAAAATATAGAAAGTGGGGTCCATAAAAATAAGTAATTACTCAAATGTTCATTCATTTTCAACACTCTATTTTTAAATTCAGAAATAAATTGTATCCAATATTATTATATAAAATAAATTTCATTAACAATTTATAACTGATAATGATAATCTCATTGATTATAATAATTTCTATTGTTATTATTATTTATGTAATAAATGTAAAAATTAATTAAACATACTTAAAATATCCATTCATAGCTTTTTGTAGTAAAATAATAGAAAATTCCATTAAACAAACAGCCAGTTGACAGGTTAGTTAATCAAAGAATAATTTAATGTTATTATTATCGTGGTAGTTTATTGCCACCATAGACTTGGTATCTTGCACACAAATATAGACCAACTATACTGAAATCTATAAATATTCGTCTTGATCGTCATGAAAATGTGGTGGGTATACAGAACTGGAGATGAAAATATGAGGCTTAGGCTACTGCTGTTGCTGGTGATGAGAGTTATAAGTTAAAGAAAGAGTAGGAAAGAGAACTAGTCTTCGTAACCCAGAAGATCGAGCTTTACTTGGCCGCCAACGCCGGCCGACATCCGATCTAAGTATTTCGTATTTATTTATAGACGTGTTCGAAAGTTTGCGAAACATTCCATCCGCGGTCGCTTCATCCATTTGGCTTCTTCAATGACATTGTCATTAATTCCATTTAACAGTCAACTTGATAATCAACACACCAACATCTCACCATTTTCACAACCACAACATCACACTTAGAACATCACCTATACTGTTTATAACATTTAATCATAGTTTTTTTTTTTTTTATTAATTATGTTAATTTTTTAGTCTTCATTATTTGACGCTTTTCAAAAATTTAAATTTCTCATGTAACTTTGGGAATAACGCCAAGGATTTTTGGTTCAAAGTTATTTCAGAACTTAATTGCCAGTGTCGTAGAACGATCACCGGACAAGATACAAACGAATTTCTGTGATTTGATTATAGGGTTGTAATTTACTTGACCTGGTTGATGAATCATTCAATTATTTCCTGTTATTTTTATTTTGTCAATTTTCATTTACAAATCTTTGTCATTTTCAAATTACTTTGGAAATTAATTAATTTTCCAAATAATTTGCTTTTGATTTTATTGTTACAAATTGCTTTCACTTGTTTTGAAGACTATTCTTGAATTATTACTAAACAGGAAATAATTTTTGATCTGTTAAAAATATAAGGTAGAAATAAATGCAAACTGTTAAGAAGAATTTCAAACAAAATAATCACTTTAATACAATGAAAGTAAATGCAGGTGTTAGGAAGTGTTAATGCTACTTACTCCATAGCGAAGCAATCAAAAGCCTTTAAAGCATAAGCAGAATAATTATGCAGAGTTTTGAAGTTTAAGAAGAGCATCAGGAGTTGGGAAATCCACATTTGATGACAAATAATAATTACTCTTCTCCTAACAAAAAATACTTCAATGACTATATGTATATATATCACACTCGCGTTTATTTATGGCCACTTTATTTTCCCAACTCCATTTAATTTCATGAATTTGATGCATTTAGTTGTATTCTTCAATTAATAATTATAAAGTGTAAGCTTTTTACTACTGCTGCTGTCAAATAATTAATAAACACAATTGAATTATTTTTATTTTATTTATCGAAATATTGATGATAATTTTCACTCGTTACTTACCTTCGCGAGTGGAGCGACACGCGACAAGTGCTGCTTGAAAAGCTTTGAGAGAATCAAAGCTCTCTTTTCTTCAGAAATTCACTGGTGGGGCGGCCAAAAATGGCGAGTTGGAAGTAAACGCAGCTTCTCTTGCATGCTCGTTTTCCTCGTCTTCTTCTTCATTTACTCAAGCCTCTTCCTTGTCTTTTTTTCATTTTTTAAGCTTAGCGGGTGGGGTTTAGAGAGATTTATTTCTGAAGTTGTTTGGTTTTTTGGATTCTACGCCTATGCTACGTTGCGCAGACTTGAAGATGATCTTCAGCGCAGTCTTGTCAGGAATTTTGGAAATTGAGTGGAAATAAAACATATGAGAAGAATTAAATAGAAGATGTTCAAGTATTTTTAGATAGAGATGCATTATTGGTTTCTAAATAATATTTGAAATCATTTATTGTTACAAAGTATCATTCATTCATTCACTAATTGGAAGGACAATGAACGTAATTGAAATAATGATAATTATTGTTATAGATATTAAAATGTAATTGAAAGTATTAATCATTTTCTACCAGAAAATTAACTTTGATTCAGCTTATTCTAAAAATAGATTATTTATCAAACTTGATTACCAAATTTCTCTGTATTTAGTTTTACTATTAAGTAACACTAAATACTACGTTGCTTTCGTCAGAACAAAACATTTTTCATACGTCATATGACATGTCAATGACTGAATTATTATGAATAATATTGATATCCTTTTATGAGCCAGGAAAAAACTACGTCACAATTCTTTTCCTTTAAAATTGTGATGCAAAATACGTCGGAGGATAGTAGGAAAAGTTGCACAGTTATTGAAAATTGACGTATGACAAGGAATCTCAATGTCCCACTCCGATTAAAATTGGTCATTGTTTTGATATATATACTAACCATTAATCCATTAATATTCATTCAGTCAAAGAAAATTAGACAGTGCATTATATTAAAGGATAACAACCATTCATCTGTTTAATTTAAACATTTTTAACACTAAAACTATTGGAATATTTACCATGGAGCTCTTCAGTTACAGTACAGTAATTGCATTTTTTACAACAATTGTTATTTTGTTGACAGCATGGTATTTCTACGCTCGTTACAAGTTAACTTATTGGACTCGACATGGAATTGAACAATTACCAAATCCTCATATTATCTTTGGTCACGTCAAGGATGCTATGTTGTTTCGTACAGCTCCAGGACTTCATATGGGTCAGCTTTATCAATCAGCTAGGCCTGATGCACCATTCGTTGGCTTTTACATCTTCCACAAGCCTTGTCTACTTATCAGAGATCCAGAGGTAGCTAAACAAATGTTTGTATCAGATTTTGATGTGTTCAGTGATCGACACTTTGCTGGAGCTGCACAGAAAGACAGTTTTGGAATGTTAAATCTCTTTGGATTAAAAAATCCAGCATGGAAATATTTGAGATCAAAGATTACTCCAATTTTAACGAAGGGAAAGTTGAAGCAAATGTATCCTCTGCTAGTTGAAACTTCTGAACCCATGATGAAGTTCTTGAAGGATGGAGTTGAAAAGAAAGAACAAGAAGTAAAGAAGGTTGATCTTCGGGATTTGCTTAGTAAATATACTATTGATTTAACTGCTAATGTTGGTCTTGGAACTAAAACCGATTCTTTTCACAATCCTAATAATGTTTTTACTGAAGAAAGTAAGTTTTAAAAAATATTATTTATTTAAAATAACTTGTTGTTTCATATTTAAAAATAGTTATCTAGAAGGAAAATTATTAACACAATTCTTTTTAACTTTTAGTTTTAAACATGTATCACGGTACAGATCGAATGAGAGCTTTAATTACCGTCTTCTTTATCCCAGAAATTGTTAAATATGGGGGTTCGTTATTATTATACAAATTGAAGTATGCTAAACAAATATTTTGGGAAGCACTTCAATCTCGAGAAAAAAGTGGTGCAACAAGGGGTGATTTTATCGATGCATTAGTGACCATGAAAAACGGAGAACAGAATCCAATTTACAGTAAGTCTTTTAATAACTCTATTATAACAATAACTATGAAATAAAAATCTAAATAATTATTTCTTATTTTTAACAGAATTCGAAGGAAACAACTTATTATCTCAAGCAGGAATATTTTTCTCTGGTTTGGAGTCAGCTTCAAGCACATCATCATTCACTTTAATGGAGTTAGCAAGGAATCCAGAGTACCAAAAACTTGCAAGAGCAGAAATTAGAGAAATCATTGGTAAACATGGATGGACTGTAGAAGCATTCGAAAAAATGAAATTTGTAGATCAATGTATTTATGAAGGAGTAAGAATGCATCCGCCAGCTACTATGCTTGATAGAGTGGCTCGACGAGATTACCAGGTAATTATATTAGAAATGTTTTTTAAAAATATTCAATAACACTAATTTGGACAATTTTTAATACATTTTTCAATGTTTATTATTACAGATTCCGAATACTGACTTCATATTAAAGAAAGGAACACCAATATTTATTTCTTTGTATGGAATGCACTCAAATGAAACATACTTTCCTGAGCCTGAAGTTTACAATCCAGATCGTTTTAGCGATAACCAGAAGCCTGATGCTTTTATGGGATTTGGAATCGGACCAAGGATGTGTGTCGGTGTGAAAATGGGAATGTTGTATACAAAACTAGTCATTTCTAAAATACTGACAAAATATGACATTTATCAACCATTAGATGAAAAAGTTGAATTAGACAAACGAGGGACGTTGAGTATCATCGCAGGAGGGATCAATGTCCAGTATACACCACTTGATGATCAACTTGATGACAACAATAACGTTGCAATCGATAAATAATATGATAGCATCAATGTACTTGAGCACTACAAGTCAATTAAGTTTTGACTAGTGCTGATATCTGTGATACTAAAAATTTTTTACATAATTTATTTATTTATTCATATATTTAATTACTTATATATACCATTTATTTATTTATTTATTTATTTATTGATACAAATTATTAAAACATCATTACTACACTATTTTTCCAAATAAAAAATAATATATTTATAAAAATTTTATTTATTTAATTTTAATTGTCATAAAAACATAACTTAAAATAAAATCCCTTCCTGTACCTATACATGATTAATTGAAGAAGTAAAGATTTAAGAATATTGCTTGTTAGATGATAAAAATAGAAATAACAGGAAAAACTGTTATTATCAATTGAAAAATGAATAATGCAAATAATATGAATAAAAAACATTCTTTCGTTTAATTTTAAAGTAATTAAAGAATTTTTGTAAATGAATTTTTTCATCAAATGGTCTGATTCCATGCTTATTCAAGATATGATTAGTAAAGTTTATATATATCTGGTCTTATCTTAAAAAAATAGCAAGAAGCTTAACTATACTTACACTCGTTCAAAGTGTTTATTATTAATAATCCAACTGTTTTCAATACTAAAAAATATAAATCAGAATCAATAACTATTTTTATTATTTTATTGTAATGTCTGAGATCAATAAATATTTAGTTTCATTAAAAATTTCTGTCTAATAATATTTCAACTATTATTAATTAAATTTACAATTTTTACTTTTAATCTAATGCTTCTTTTAGATGATATGAAATAATAATTTTTTTAAATCAAACTATTTTAAAATAATACAAACTGAATAATTTTTTTTGTGTTTATTTATTGATTTTTATAATAAAAGACAAACATAATAATTAAAAAATAGATCACAGATTTAAAAATTTAAGTAGATATACAAGTTAAAATATTAACAGTTATTTATAATAATTTCTAGGAATAGTTAAAGTTATCAGACTGCTAATTAATACATCTATTAAAGAAATAAGATTTCTTATTTAACGATGACATTGTTGTTTTCATTTAACTGTGAAGCGATAGGTTTGTAGAAAACATTAATACCATCAGCAACAATACTTAAAGTTCCACGTTTATCTAAATCGTTGGTACTTTCAGACTTTTGGTAAATTTCATAATTAATCAAAATCTTTGAGATGATAAATTTGGTGTAAAGAAGTCCCATTTTTACACCAACACACATCCTTGGTCCAATACCAAATCCCATAAAGGCAATAGGTTTTTGACCATCAGCAAAACGATCTGGATTGAAAACTCTAGGTTCTGGAAAGTTATTCTCATTCGAATGCATTCCATACAAAGAAATAAATACTGGTGTGCCTTTCTCCAATACAACATCAGTGTTGGGGATAGGATAATCTTCTCGAGCTTTTCTATCAACAATGGTAGCTGGAGGATACATTCTAACTCCCTCATAAATACACTGTTCCAAAAACTTCATTTTTTCAAAAGCTTCCATAGTCCATCCGTGTTTGGTGATGATTTCTTTGATTTCTTCTCGTGCAAGATTTTGAAATTCGGAATTTCTTGCAAGCTCGAGAAGAGTAAATGAAGCAGCACTGGAACTCGACTCCAAACCAGAGAAGAACATACCAGCTAGTGACATGAGATTTTCACTCTCAAATTCTTGAATAAAAATTTAATCAAATGTTAATAAAAAATATTCCATGAAAATCTATGTCTGATAACAGTTAAGATACTTACTGTATAATGAAGATTGTTCAGCATGTTTAAGGCTGACCAGAGCATCAATAAAATCACCTCGCTGTGCTGTTTGAGCTGTGTCTCGAGCTTGAAATCCATTCCAGAATAGTTTTTTAGCATGTTTAAGCTTAAATAAGAACATGTAACCACCATATCTAACAATCTCTGGGATGAAGAAAACAGTAATCAAAGCACGCATACGATCTGATCCATGGAATAAGCGCATTACTAAAAATTTAATTACATGAATTAGAAAATGTATTAATAACGAGTGTAAGATTATTCAATCATTCAAACTTACTTTCTTTGGTATAGTCAGTATTTGGATTATGAAAGGAATCAGTCTTTGTTCCAAGAGCAATGTTAGAAATTGAATCAATTGTAAATCTAAAAATCAAATCCTGAACATCGACTTTTTTGACATCACTATCCTTTTCGACGGTCGATTTATTTTCTAAATATTCCATCATGGGTTTGGAGGTCTCAATCATGAGAGGATACATTTGTCTCAATTTTCCTTTTGTTAATACTGGAGAAATTTTGGTTCTCAAGAATTTCCATGCTGGATTCTTCAGACCAAAGAGATTCAACATTCCAAAACTGTCTAATTGTTCTGATCCTGAGAAATGACGGTCACTGAATATCTCAAAGTCTGTCACAAACATTTGCTTGGCCACCTCAGGATCTCTCACTAAAAGACAGGGTTTATGGAATATATAAAAACCAACGTAAGGTGCTTCCGGGTTTGCTGAAAAATAAAGCTGGCCCATGTGAAATCCTGGAGCTGTACGAAACAACATAGCATCTTTGACATGACCAAAAATGATATGTGGATTGGGTAATTGTTCAATCCCTCGACGAGTCCAGTATGTTAATTTATAGTGAGCATAAAAATAGAATGCTGTCACTAAAATCACGATTGTTGAGCAAAATGCTGTTATTGTATAAATGTTTAACAATTCCATTATTCAAAATTAAAGCTATCTACGAACAATCAAGAAAATATAATAATGTACTTTTGAAACAATTTTTATTACACTAAAACTATGTAGAAAATTTGTCGCAAAAATTAATCAATCTAGATCAAATGAATTTTCACTAATGAATGAGTACCCTGGTAAATTGCATTATATATATCCAAGTTACCAGGATAGTTTGTCACGAGAGTAGGGCATCTCTCGTCAGGCCATTCGCAAACTTAGTCATAATATTCTACGAATTATCACTGATAAGCCAACCGGTAACAAATTATCAGATTTTTATAATGTTTAAAATCGTCTGACAATGTTTATCATATTATCAAACAATCTTCCTTATATTCGGGTTTGTACTATGCACATAAATATTGATCTCTTAAATTTATTTGGTTTTGAATTAAAATTTTTTCTAATAAGTAGAAAAGAAGATAATTATTTTGGCAATATTTTTTAAAGACACTTTTTTCTGTCCCAGGAGCACTTACCTGGGGTTTAAAATTCCAAAAGTATTGAATCTAATGATAATCTTTAATTGGGCCTGGACCTGAATTGTTGATAGATTATAAAAAGTAAAATTTATGTGTACAAATTATTGTAATATTTTGATATACAAAATTGACTATTTTTAATGGAGAACATTGACTTTCGTAAAATTAAATCTCTTTCTTTAATTTTTCCTTTTTTCTGATAAAGAAACTGCTCGACTCATGACGTAAAGAAAAAGTATGACGATATTATGAAGATAGCTTATAACGATAGGATATGACTTCATCATACATAACGTATTACGTATATGCAATATCTTTGTATGTAAACAGTATTAATAAAGCTTTAAACTAAGAAGACTTTCATTGATGACGATTAAAGAAATGATCTCAATATAATAAAATAAATCAATAGAAAAATTCTCCAAACTATAATCATAATTTTTATATTTGCAGTGAATATGTTAATAGCTTTCAATTCATGTAATTGATTTGATAATTTGGTATGACATGATTATTACGTACTTCCTTAGTTTAACATTCTATAGTAGGAAAAAAAATTGTAGTATTGTCTTTTTACTATTTTTGATTTACAGGATAATTCATTTTTTTATGTGATTCATCAATAAAGATTTTTTTCATTGAAATTCTGTGTTAGTTAGACGCCAGTTCTACGTGAAAAAATCTTAGGACGCATATAAGTTAGAAATATCATGTAGAAAGCAAATGAATCATAAACTGAATTTAACTCTGCTAAATTTGGTGCAAGTCTCAGGGAAATATTTTGTTATAAGAAAATTCTACATAAAATTTTGTGATTTCGAATATCGCATTGTTTTTCAGGTAAATAATAAATATATAAATAATATTTATAAAGATATATAAATTTACTTAATTTTTTATTTTTTAAAAAAAGCTCATCATTATATTTCTTCATTCTTGATGACTAATATTCATTTGCTAATTAATTTGAATGTAAATTAAATTCTTAAAGAATTCATAAAATTCAATGATTTTTATTGAATATTAATAATGGTTTCAAATTAATAGGCAAGTAAGGAATATAGATAAAAAGTAATAAATTGAATAATAGACTTTGAGTCACTTGAGCAATTTATCTTACAGTAGTCTAGATAATAAATTTTTCTTCTACAATATCTATCTGTGTATTGAAATAAAATATACATCATTTTTTGTTTTTAATTTTTCATATTTTATTCAGTTCCATATTATTCTTAACATTTCCATTAAAAAATTTTTTTTTCTTCATTGATGATGGAATTTACTATTTATTCGATCAATCTATCTTCCATAAGGACGCATGAGATTGTTTATTAGTCATAACATTCTTATCACTGAGGGTAGGCACTCGGCGATAAAAGGTATACTTAATTTTTGAAACATTGAAAACTTATTTGTTTGTCATTCAAGTCTTAAATAAATATATAAGCGACTAATAAATTGTACACAAATGATTAAATTATGGAAAATTTGTTTTTAGAAAATGTACATAGTATTATAATTGTATTAAATAATATTATTTCGAATGTTACTGAATATAAATCAATTTATTATTTTAATAAATATTTAATTTTTATTTGAAATGAGATAGCTGCATTAATCAATTGTTTCATTAAATATATAATACATTAATGGAATTTTTTTTCTTAAAAATAGCTTTTTTATAATACATAAAAAGCATAGAGAACATTTTTTTAGCTATTCATTTAAAATAATTGAAATATTTCGAATCAGTTAGAAATGAAATTCAATATTTTCGTAGCAAAAATGTAGCAAAAGTAATTGTCTTGTAAGATAAGAATCTTATCGAAAAAGTGTTCGGAATGTTCATCAACTATTCGATGGCTTTATTTAGTAATTAGACAGAGTACTTAAATCTAATGTATTGAAACTTATATAAAAGCTACATCTGCTTTGTAGTGGACTTATTTTTCATTAAATTATGTTTTGCAGTACAATAAAAGCCATATAAAATTCGAACAAATGTGTAAATGAGTTAATGAATAACAAGATATTTATCGCAATCATTAATTAATAGTCATTGGATCATTAAATAATCAATTTCGTCAATTTCCCATTGAAAGAGGTGTTTGGACGATGAATTATGATAATTTCTTCCAGAACAGCTCGATTATGATGGCAGTGATTCGAATGAGCGTGTAATCATTTTTATTCACACTCAAGATAATCCTTGTTAATATCCTGCGAGGTCAGCAAATGTTTGATCCATCTCTTCCGCAATGGCTTTGTACTTACTGCGCTCATTCGTCAGCTCATCTAGAAATAAAAAGAGGACAGGAAAATTGTGAATTAGTCAAGCATGATTGTTAATAATCTTAGTATTTTAGATGGAATTCAATAAGGTAATTATGATTTTGCTAGAAAAATAATAAGTATATTGTTATAAGCATAATAATGAAGATGTTATGGATTATTAAAAATATAGAGTGAGATTATTCTGTTAAAAAATATATTATTTGTTATTGTGGATTAATGAGTAAATATTTGAGGACTTTGCTATAATATTCTTATTATAGATAGCTTAATAATAGTCAATTATATTGAGATAGTAGAGATAAAATATAAAAAAAGAATAAATGACAATTGACAATAATTATTTAATATATTAACTTTAATTACAGTAATACAAGTAAAAGACACATGACCAGAAAAAAGTTTAAACAAATATTTGTTGGATGTTCATATTGCTTTGATTGCGTTGTAATGGGATAGTCAATACTATAACAATAGTAATAATTTTTAAATAATTATAATTATAGTTAAAGTGTAAACAAGAAGATGAAATGATGTAGTCTTCATAATTGCGTTGATCCAGAATTTTAACCAACCAATTCGGTGAAAGTGAGATCCAAATCGTCGCAGATATATTTGTATTTTTCCTTCTCGTGTACGAGCTCGTCTGAAATAGTTTATAAAAATGTTCAGTAATGATAAAATAATTTTTGATAGGAATAAAATGAAATAAACATGATAAAATAATGGTAATATTTAAAAATAGTCATTTTTTCAACGTTGATATTTTATATATTCTCTTTACATTCCGTTGGGGTCACGGAAGAGCAAAAAATTCTACAGGGCATTGACTTACGGAAGCATTAGAGCAAGCGAAATTGCAAAAAAGCATTAAAAATAGTTAGGATTTCTATAGACGTGCTTTAAATTCCGTAGAGCTCTTCAAATGCTACATCCAGGCCATCACCAATCTCCTTGTACTTCTCTTTCTCGATTAACATTTCATCTGGAAGCAGTTCAGATGTTAAAGTGGGTTAATAAGCATCTATTCTATTATTTTATCATCTACTTTTTCTCTAAATAAGCTGTTGGTATCATTTAAAAATAAAATTGTATTAGAAACATGAAAATAAAAAATAAGAAAGATGATTTAAAAAAATAATTAAATCTAAAAAAGTTCAGAGCATATTCGATCTATAATTTTTTAATACTATTATATAAAGATAATTTTCAATAAACAGATTACATTTAAAATAAACTATAACATGTTTTTTTGTTCTAAAAACCTCATTATCTATTTCAAATAAACTTTAAGTCTCAGTTGTACTCATATACATCGCTAGCTAATTATTCTCTAATGTACTTATTTTCATTTCCTACTTATTTAGTTGTAACAATTGAATTAATTTCAAGTTTTCTATTAACTTATTTAATCAATAAGTTTAACTTCCTTACTAATATTTAACAATAGAATATGTTTACAGAATTAATATCAATGATAACTATAAACTGGATAAAATATAAAAATAATGTCGGAAAAGTGAAAATAATAGTAAAGAATGAAAAAAAAAATTTTTTTATCAAAAGACAGAATGTGTCATGTCCATTGTATGCTGCTATTAAGTATGCAAGTGTCTTCTTCAAAGTTAAAAGCATAAATTCTATGGAAAAAAGTAGTAGAAGAATGAGTACTATGTGTTATGTATTCTTCACTCACCTTCTGTTGACGTTTGTCAATATTATACATTACCATATGTAAAAACCATAGTCTTCCATGCAGGATTACACATTTGATTATAAGAAAAATTGGTAATAATTTTTGTTAACGTTTCAGCTATTACAGCAATCACAACGATGGTTAGTGTTAAATAATAATATAAAAAATAAAAATAATAATAATTATTGTTGTAATATAATTAATAGTTATTAACAAAAGGAAAATAAATTTTCAAAAAATGCACACACTTTTCAAAATGAAAATATATATAATATATTATAAACAAATTTATAATAATAATAGCAATATATAATTAATATTACAATGATATTAGTGTTATTATCATCATTCTCAGCATCATCAATTCATTCATTTAATTATTAATTAATTAATTATTAAGTAAATTGATTTTCATTTATAGCTTCACTTTTAACCGACTAAATATTCAGTTGAATTTAAATTTATTAGATTATTTCTTCTTGTCTTCAAATTATTCATATTTTCATTGAATAGAGATGAAATATTTTAATCAATAATTGATTAATTGATAGAATGAATCATCAAAATAGAATAAAAATAAACATTGCCCTTTGTGCTATATCTTTTTATTGTAAAAAAATTAATGGGCATTGATAAATATTACTTTAATATTTTTTACGTTTTCTTTTATAAATTTTTAATTTAGATAAGGCAGTAAATAATAAACCAAATATTAAGTTTAACAAACTGAAGAAAAAAAAATGTAATAATTATTTATGTAAATTAATTAATTATTATGTTTATACAAAATATCAAATGTAATATAGTTTCGTAAAATTTTACATTTTGTAAAAAATTTATGCATTATTGAGCGAAGTTTATTCAAATGTCTTCCTTTTTTCTATTTAAACGTTGATTTTAAATTTATCAGAAGGCCATTTAAAAACTGGAATGTTACGAAATATGATTGCTTGACCTTCACTAATACGATAAGTGGATGTATAATATTAGATTATTTTTTTTTCTTACACAGGTTATTGCCCCATATTATTACTGATTTGTTTTTTTTTATTATTATTACTTTTCATAGACTTATTCTTAAAAGAATAGAAAATTCTTAAATTTTCATTTTTTTTTTTTGAAGTATTCAATTTCATTCTCTCATTACGTTCGTCGTGTAATATTGTTTATAATATTTTATTACATTCATTCAATTATTCACAATCATGCATCAGACATTCATTGGACGGTGGAGCATTGGAATTTTCAATTTTTATTTTTTTTTTGTTTTAACGAAAGGGACATCTAATGAGTTTATTTATAAAAAAAAAACTTATGTCCTGTACGTCAACATTTCAGGATTTTATGGTTTTTTTGTCGTTTTCTAAGAGGATTTTGCACCATTATTAGAGTGTGCTATTAATTAATAAGATAATTAGATGTTTTTCAGTAATATCTTAAATTCCACCGTGAAAAACATCCATATCTACATATTCTGGATGTCATGCAGAGTTGCTTCCATCTCCTCCTGGAGCACTTTGTTTTTCACTCTCTCGGTTGCAAGGTCGTCTGTAAATATTACTTGTTAAGCACTCACAACACTCGAAAAAATATTTTTTGCAGCGAATAAAGGCGTTAAATTAGATTTTGAGATTAAACAACTACAGGTATAATATATAATAAAAACCAGAATTAATTTTTAAATAATAAGTAGAATCAAAAATGGTTTAAAAAATTGTTATCAATTATTTTCACATATTATGTAAATTGGTTTGTAGAATAATTATTTGATTGTAGTGAGGAAGAAGTAAGGATAATAAAGGGAACTGTTGTTTCTTGTTCCTAATATTGACATCTTATAATTTGAATTAGATTTAGAACTGATTAAAGTGTACCTATTCTTCATGATTATAATTATAATTACTAAATTAATTGACAAATACATACCCTCGAGCCTGTCGACCTCTTTTTGGAGTTTTTGAACTGATCTCTCAGCAAATTCAGCACGTGCTTCAGCCTGAAATATTATTTTTGAATTAGTCAATCAGTTTATTTCTGTTTTGTATTAAATTATCAATTTTGAAATTCTTTTAATACTCATTTTGCTTTATTCACTAATTTTTCATGACTTTTTTTTTTACATTAAAAGTCATACAATTGATTTTACTTGATTCAAAATTAATAATTTTTTCAAATTTTGGACAATCAAATCGTGCATCTTAAATCTATTGAAATAAACACCAAACATCAATCAAAGGTATTAAATTGTTAAATGATTTTTAAAAAAATAATTTTAGAGATACTATAGCATGAGAGAAGAAAAATAAAATCATTATGATACAAATAAAAAGGCATTGCAAAAATTCTTTCATACTTTATAATTTATATATATATCAAATATAATTTATTTTAATCTTTGCTAGAATATCTCTTGTAATGCATTAGATCATCATTGTAAAATGGTTACATAATTCGTTTCTCTTCACATATTAAACAAAAATACCTTTTGATGTATTGCCAATCCTTTCTCCATCAAAGTAAATACCATCTCAAAACTACTACATGTCTTTCCAAAGAGAAATTATGACCATTTATTTTTTTATGATAAAATTTATGCTTCGAAGAATCAAGAAGTTGAAATGAAATAATGAAATGTGATGATGATTTATTCTCAATTTATCGAATTTTGAACTGATAGATTACCTCTTTCAGCTGGCTATCAAGAATCTTCACTTGGCCTTCGAATGTTTCTTCCCTTTGTGTTGCCTGATTTTTAGTGAAATGCACAACAAACAGAAAACAAAGACATGGAGTTAGTATAAAATTAAAGCGTTGTATTATTGAATATAAATAATAGTTGCATTTCTGTTCTAATTCGTTTTTTATCTAGATTTCTAAAATATATTAATAATCGGTCATTGTTATTATCATTCTAACAAGTTAAGATCAAACACATCAACGTTTGTTATTTGCTAGTTGCAATATGTTCGAGATAAGCACGCGATAAAACCGTGCAAAGAAAGGCACTCGCGAATTTTTGTACCTCCTTTAGACGAGTGGTGAGAGTCTTAATTTGATTCTTGTATTCCTCTTCACGTTGATTAGCCTGAGCAAATATTATTTTGATAAATATTTTGTTTTATATTTATTTTTAAAGTCTTATTTTATTATTCTGAAATTCTGAGATACTAATTTCAATAATTGTTTTTATTATTTTGATAAACTTTTCAAACCAAAATTTGAATATTGTCATTGCTTTCAATTAATTATCAAAAAAAAATTATTTTATGTACTTCAAATTATCTAATCGAATTAATGATTGTATTTTTGATTAAGAAGAGAAATGAATATACCTTCTCTTCTGAAACTTCAAGAGATTTCAAGTTGTTGCCAACAACACGTAATTCCTCCTCCAATTCGACAATTTTTCTGCAAATTATTGAAAGAAAATTAATAATACATAATCAAATATCAAAATAGTGGAATTTTATAAAAACAATAAGCAATTCTATAGGAGTTAAAAAATCATGCAAGCATTAACTTACGCCTCAGAAAGTTCAGCTTTTTCTTCAGCGCGTTGAAGATCCTGCTCCATCATGACTAGTTTTCTTGAAACCTACGATTAACAACCAACACAACATGCGCAAATCAATAAATACATATAAAATTAAACAAAAATGGTGAATAAATCAAAAGTATACAATGTATCATAATCATGCAAATACTAAAGCTAAAAAACTGTGTTCTTTTGATTCTTCATCTGCTCTGGATTCGTTTATGAGCTGTTAAATAAATAATTAATTACAACTAACAAAACAAGGAGATTAACGAGATTTGAGAAATTTAAAAAAATGATAAGCCAAGAGGATCAATGGAATTTCGGAAATAAGAAATCATTAAGGATAAACAATTATGATATATTAGGTGTAAGTCACTGATACGAAAAAAACGAAGGCTAGTGACAAACAGCTGACGCATGATAAATTGGCAACAATCAAATCACAATATCTAAAGCTCGAAAGCATAAATCAATCAGGCTACTGATTGTGAACAATGCTTACGATTCTCCAGCTTCAGCACGTTCCTCAGCACGTTCAAGATCAGCCTCAACCATAGCCAATTTACGGGCGACCTAATTTAGTGACATAGTTTTTCCTTATTTATTGTATTTTTTTTAGTTTTAAATTTTATCGATTCACTTTTTCTTACAAAAGCAGTCTTCGAATTTTCTAGTTAAGACTATTAGAGTACATTTTTAATTCATTTACATAAGTAAATTTTACATTTTTGAAAAAAAAGTACACAAGGATGAAGACTGATTTTGGTGAATTTGAGAGCAAGTTAGTTAATTAAAATATTAAATAAAAATAATAAATATTGGGGGGGGTTAAGAATCAATTGGAAATCCACACGGATGCTGTTAAAAAATTTTAATAATCAAATCAATCTGCAGACAGCTTGAAACCCTAAAGATTAGAGTGTTACAAATGTAAATTGGTATTAATAGCTATTGTATAATATCAATTGACGAATTAAAAAATACAATTTTAATTAGTCCTTTCTATAATAATATTGGTATTGTAACTGCAATTCTTCACAACATAACAGCCAACCTGCTTCATTTTTTCTTTTAAAATGAAGATTAAAAAATATATATTTAATTTAATCTATTATCGTTGCCAATTATTTTCTCCGCCATGATATTTATTTTATTCTAATTTTCCGACTTGCCTCTATGTTTTGTTGCCCACTCGTTCATAAGGATGTTGATTGAGTGTCAATAATAATTAAACACGACATAACATAATGTACTGCATAACTAATCGTTTGGAAATATAATTCTAATAACAATTTTAAAAAATTTATTTTCCTAAAATTTTTTCTACGTTAAAAAATAATTTTAATTTTGTTTAAAATTGCATCACAGCACAGATTTAACAATTTTTAAAAATTCAAATTATTTGGCAACATTTCTAAAAACACTATTTAAAAAAGAAAATAATTTGTATTTAAATTAAAATTATTATCTAATTATTTATTCTGTAACTATAATTAATAACTAATTACGAATTGTTTTTTATTAAGGCCGCTGACCTATTTTTTTTTCATCACGACGTTTTTTGTCTCTACGTTTATGTAAGTAAAATATAGTCATCTGTTCGAGTTTATACGTTGTTTTATAATGTGTTGTCACACACCAATAAGTCTATCATAAATAATATGATAAAAAAAATTTTCAATCAAGATAATGAATATTCTTCCAAATATGGTTCTTTTTGATCGCAAAGAATTAATTTTGATTAAAAAACCTTCACTATTTCCACTGAAATCACTATTTTATACTTTACAAAAATAACAAATAATTATGGTGAATTTTTTACCATAAATAATTCGAACCCACGCACTTCTGATTTGTATTCACACGCTTTTGATCACTTTTCTCATCATCATTATCATAATTAGCCATATAAAAGCATCAGCACCAGAGAAATATTGAGAAAAAGTAGTGGAAGTGATAAGAATAATTTTCACAATTAAAATGAACTGTAATGCCACGATGCGAAAACTGAGCACAGCCAATAAGGTAACTGGCAATTTATGTAATTTTTTAAAATGAAAATATTTAATTTGTGTCAGACAAGTGACACAGCGAGGAACACACAGCGAATTAGGGTTAGGCACTTTACTATCGACTAGGAACCATTATCACTGCAGCCACGCGAAATTTTTGCAGGTTCTCGAACCTCATCATATTTCTTGTCAGCTTCTTCTGCAAGGAACCTAGCTTCCTTCAATTGATTTTCAAGGGCATCCATACGTTCTTCATCAGCCAAACTGCGGTTCTCAAGAATCTTCCGGGCGCTTTATATTATTAATAAAAAAATATAATTTACAATTAGTTTTACTTATAAAGAATATTATTTTTAATACTAGTAGAAATTCGTTGATTCAGCTCTGCTACTGATGATTTCCTGGAAAATTATCTTAAAAGCGATCAATAGTATTTTCTAAATACTTGTCAACAACATTATTTTCAAGAAATAAATTAAATTTAACAATAATAGAATGAATTATTCTTGTTAATAGATTTCAAAATAAATCATTAAAATTTAAGTAATAATACCAATAAATATTGTTTGTTCAAAGTTTTATTGATTCTATTAATTATTTATTGTGTATTGGAAAAATACTGAGATCACTTTTAGATTTATATATACAAAAAAGAAGGTTGATTATTGTCGCGAAAAACCCACCTCCTCGTACTTCTTATCCGCCTCTTCAGCAATTAATTTGGCCTGTGCCAGCTGTTGTTCTAAAGCAGCAACTCGGTCATCTTCCATGTTTGTGCGATTTTCAAGGGCCTTGCGTATTCTATTCATATTTTTAATTTTTTTTTAGTTATTAAACAATGCACTTGCGTTGGAAGTATATTTCATTTATTACACTTTATAAAGTCTTAAAGACTTATTTTTATCAGAGAGAAAGTTTTTCTGATGATGCATCACATATATTGTAATGTTGAGGTATTTTAATTGATCAATCAACGAGGAATTTAATGAATAAAAGACGAGATAGTGCTCTAACTATATGAATAATAATAATCATAATAATAATAATTATTATTATTATTATTATTATTATATTTATAATAAATTGAAATATTAAAAGGAATAGTAATAATGATGAATGAACCGGAAGTTGAATACTTTTAAAATGGAGATAAGTAATGCATAAAACATAAGGCTTTTATTGTTTTAATTTATTTAAAAATCAATGTGACTTTGAATCGAATCACTTTTGAATTCATTTACAATTGAAATATTTTTTTTGATTTATTATTTTTTTTCGTGCTTCCAACGCTAGTCTTTTTTACATGGAAAAAAGATTGTGAATGTTTTCGAATAAATTTCGATTATTTCAATTCAAAAATTATAAATATTAAATATATAAAATAATTATCATTTTTTTATACATAAATTTAAAATAAATGTCTATTAAAAAAAAAATTCAATTAAATTTATCACGATTTTGAAAAAAAATATTCATTAGTAATACTTAAAAGAAGAGCATGAGCTCATAACATAATAATAAAATGTCTTGACGAGATAACTCAACAATTGTTTTGGGTTATGAAATTAGCACGCGATAAAAATGTCGATTATTTTTTTTTTTTATTGTTAGACTGGAAGTAAATTTACTCTATTTTTATAGTCTAATCATTGTTTGATAATTTCCAAGTTGATTCATATGATACTAAATCGTGAAACGATTTATATTTACAATAAACAAAACAAAGATTACATTTTATTTATTTAACTAAGTGTAAATAATCGAATTATCAACAAAAAAATAAAACTTTTTCCATGTAAATGTTTAATTATGATACTAGTAATGTTATCCTTAATTTAAAAATTCATAATAATTGATATTTTCCTGTCGTTCAATGACCAACATAGACTAAAATTTTTTCTCAAATTTCTTAAGTAACATAATTTTATATTAAATTATGAGGAATATAATTAGGTTATAAAAAAAAAGTATACCGTGGTAGGACTGAGCCTTATTACATTGATTCTTGACAGTCATCTTCTAACATCTTGGTGAATCACCAAGCACAAGTCAGCCGTGCAAACACACGATCTTCATGATAAGAAAATGTGCGTGTTAGTGAAAGGCGTGCAAGACTTGAGACTCTTCTCTTGGTCATTGAAGGGCAGTATAAATTTCTTACACATCGTCTCAAGTCTGTATTACCAAAATGGTAAATCGAGAATGATGACGAAGCGTAGATGTTTCATACGTAGATGAGAATGATAATATAAAGCTATCAAAATTTACAGTTTCTTCAACATTTTTTGATAAAAATAGTTTTTTTCCTTTCCATAAAATAATTAATTATGAATAATGAAGAATTTTTGTAATAGAAATTTAATTGCAAGAGATTAACACGAAAAATTATTGAAGCAATAAAATAATAAGAATAATTAAATCATTTAATTAATTGGAGTGGAAAGACTAGATTAATTAGACAGTGTTAAGATCGTTTTCTACAAGCATATGAAATAATACCATTTCTCATCGACGTATTTTGAAAATTAAAATTTTCTTTATAATTTATAATTAAATATTAACTCAATCTTGACTGGATTTTCAAATACTGAACTGGCATGAATTATTATAAAAGATCATCAGCCAAGATACCATCAAATATTAATTCTGGTGCAATATTATTTTCTTTAAGCAATGCATAAAGATAATTGTACCGTTCACTCTCATCGGCTGCTTGAGAAGCTTCAGCAAGCTTAGCAGTAGCTGTTGCTAAACGTTCCTCGGATCTCTCAAGATCTTCTTCGAGCAATTGAATACGACGATTGAGGGCAGCAACTTCAGATTCAGCCTGAAAAAAGAAAACAAAAATTTTAATATTTATATTCTATTGTTTATTATTCTTAGGCTTATCAAAACTAAGTTGATGAATTTTCAGTGATATAATGAAGCGTATTTTTTTTTAACATAAGTAATTGTTTTTCAAAATAATTCAGTGTAGAGTGATGTATTCATTATTTGAATAATAATAGATCTATTTAAATGAACCCCACCCATATCTATTGTCAAAGTCATATAAAAACGACACAAAAATGGAATCGAGCGAAACCGCATCATTTCTCTTTCCGTAATCAGTCCGGAAATCCGTGGCATTTGCACTCACGACCACCATTACACGCTTAGTGAGTTTCCCATAGTGTTCTCTATCTGTTTTAATAATAATTAAGCATCATATCCATCAATTTATTCAAGAATATTTTTTAAAACCTTAAATTAAATAACACTTCTAATTGATGACAGGAAAATGTTGTCTTTTGATCTTTAATTAACTCAATTGTCGAATATTTCGTTCAATTGATTTAATTAATCAAAAAAAATAATATTTTGATAAGCTAATAATTAATTGTTGCCATAATAATTGTTAAGATGGTTTTTTTTTAAAACAAATTTGAGAATATATATTAAGTAAATTATGAGTCATTTTCGATAACGTATGTCGGTAATAATTAGACTGTTCTTATGTTGAAAATTATGCAAGCCAGTCTACTAACGTGGCAGTGACAATACTCGAGTAACTATTACGTGTAAGTACAATTAGAGTCAATTCGTCCGAGTACGATGAATAGCCTGAGGTTCAGTTACCTTCAATTAAATACTTGAGAAACATACGCCAATGAATTGTTTGTAAAATTGCTATGTAAAATCCACGTGTATGTTAATAACACTATTTAAAATTTCTTTTCAAATATTTTCAATTAATTGTTTTTTAATTACTCACTTCTTCGCTAAATCATTCAGATAATTTACATAATTATTTTGTTGTAAGATTTGTCTTTCATTACTGAACACACATTTATTAATTGTTTTAAAAAATTTTCATAATTTTATATAAATAACTTCAATATGAAGAATTTTATTTCAATAGTTGTCAGTAAATTCATTATTTACTCAGTATAAAATTGCTGAATGATAAAATAATGATTAAAAAATATATATAAATATTAAAAGACAAATATTTGACATTGCATAAGTGAAAGGATTATGAGTATGTTGAATATTTGCGGCCTCGAATTGTTTACAAGTAAATTCAGTTACGAATTTAAAATTCCAAACCGGTAGTTCTTGGGTCAAGTTCCGTGAGTTTCATCATTTTTCCAATGTTGATGATTATCGTTATCATAATGATTATATTGATGATAGAGAAATAAAGATTGGTAATAAAGTTAACTGAAAGAAAAATACGTAATCAATATTTAGATGTAATAAGATATTTTCTATGAATGTCAATGAATAGTACGAAGTACCTAGATAGGTTTGTTTGCTCTGTTAAAATACATACTTTGTATCATTGATTGAGTTCATCTCTAGTAACATTGTCTATTTATTTATGTCTTTACTTGACTATTGATAATTTTCAACTTTAACTCATTTAAAAAAATGATTGAAAAATTGAAGTACTAGAGACTGCTTTAGAAAAGGATAAAAATTTTAGAGTTGAAACAAAGAGAAATAAAGTTTATCACTATGTATGAAGATTCGCAGTTGGACATGTTCAACAACGTTTCATTATAATCCAAGAGAAAGAAAAATGATTTGACCGATCGTATTTACGTGTGAATGCGTGACCAATTACAGTGATTACAGGATTCCATGCTTCGTAGGTAAAGCCAGTTAAGTTTTCGCTTCCTCTTTCAGGGTTTCTGGTTTTCTATTTAGTAATCTTTGTTTGAACTTGAGAAAAAGATATAGATAAGATTTTTTAATGAGCTATTAGAGTTTTTCTTTCACTTAATGCACCATTGAATGCTGATTAAAATAAGTAAAATGTCTTCAAAAAAATTTCCAACAATGTTGACTTAAGTACTGTAATGTAAAATAAATTATATTATTTAATTTATGATACACAATTTTTAATCAACGTTGTTTTATTTGTTAATAATGATGGCTAGCTATTCGTGATGGTCAACTGATCATTTCAAACAATTTTTAATATTTAAATAAATATTTTTTAATTAATTTCATGTTTTTTTTTTTTGTTTTAAATGATATATTTTACTTCAAGGAAAAATATTTGAAAATGCGTTTTGGTTGTTCAAGACCTTGATGGATTGAAGAATAGAATGAATATCCATTATCAGAATGTATTGAAGATGTGGAAACTACTGTGGTCAACAACTTCGACAGAAAAAATCGATAAAAATGAGGATTTCCTCGAAACTGATTGCAATTTCTAGGCCAATTCGAATGAGCTGGTTTTTTTATAATAAAACTTCAACTTCTCCCAAATTACTTATTGATTGCTTCTATTTTAGCTGCAAATCTATATTACTGCCCCTTCGTTCCATGTTGCAACAATGTATATTTACCAGTTATGTAGATTTAACTTTGATCGTGATTTTATCGAAATTTTATTAAAAATGTTAATGACTTTCTTTGAAGAGTAGTTTATCCAACAGTTTAATAAAAAAAATTGTCATAGACAGCAAAAAAAACTTGGCATTTAATAAACTTTGAATAAAGATGTTATAAATAATGACCCAACATCATAATATTCAAATTAAATTCTTTGGAATACATTTC
Source organism: Chelonus formosanus (assembly GCA_028641665.1). NCBI lineage: Eukaryota > Metazoa > Arthropoda > Insecta > Hymenoptera > Braconidae > Chelonus > Chelonus formosanus. The sequence goes on from CM054002.1 coordinate 717,113, forward strand.
TTGAGTGAATCTGTTACAAATCAATATAAAAATATATCTTTTGTTACTTTTGTATATGAAATTTGTAATAAAAGATGTTCGGATAGACTATTGTTCAACCTGAATCAAACAGTTCATTATTATCTGTCTTTTATTCTTTTATACTTCTTCAATAAAATTGTCAAAACCTTCAACAGAGAAGACTTTTTATAAATTCTATGTAGGAAAATTTTCAAGCTGATCACAATACATAAATATAATATAATGAATAAAATTTCCTGCGAAAAAGTTTGTTGACGTATTTTGTGGTGTTTTGACTCGAGAGAATCAAAAAACAGGTTGAAAAGGGGACCAAAGGGGCGGAGATGAAGGATAGGAAAAAGTTGGCACTTTTCAGGGTCATGCCGGTCGGTAAATTTTGAAACAAGAATGTACGGGGGAGGAGGAGGAATACGCGTGTACCCCTCCCCTGAACTCTAGTCACTCGAGAGCTTCAGCTTGACGACGAGAAGACCTGACACGCACTATCGATCCTACGTAAACGCCGGGACCCAGTTTAGATCAAGTTTTTTATGTGTTTTTTCATTTTTTTCTAAAATTTAGAGACCTTGATGCAGTCTAGAAACCATCAAGTGGTTGGAAAAAATTCGAAATATTTCACATAATAATTCATAAGTATCAAAAAAACAAGAAAAAAAAAAAAAGACTTATCACTCACTTCTTCACGACGCGCCATTTCTCTCTGTAATCTCTTGTGATATTCCTCACACTCATCCTTATATTTTTCCATTTCTTCTTTCGTTTGTCGCATTTTCTTTTTAAGGACGTCGAGAATTGTGCCCTGCACTTGCCCCGCCATTTTTTTTAGAGTCCCTATGAATTTTTTCAACACTTATTCAATCACTTAATCAAACAACTTTTGGTTATTACTACACCAGATTTAGATATTAACTATTTCCAACGTTTTATATTTATTTTTTTCAACAGTTCCCCCTCGTTTAAACGATCAAGAGTGAATGGTGGTTGTGACTATACTCCAAAGTGTAGTACACGAGCGACCACTGACTGGTGGTTCCGATTAAAATGGCGGTCTCCAGTTACCAGACGCGTAGCGCATGCGCACTGAAAGGTTTAGAAGTAGTGCCCTCGTATTTAGTCAATGACTACTTGGATAAAATAGTCCCCATAATTATTTTTTAATTTATTAACTTCATATTTATTAAAATTTTTTATAAAAAATCAATAGCTCAGCTTATGTTTTATGTTTCAGATGACGGTGCCGATCGATTTTTTGGGTAATTAATTGGTAAGATTTGTTATAAATATCCGCTAGTTGGCGTGATGCGGCATGAGGAAGCCCCGGAAATACCGCGCCCGTAACTGAGCGCGCCCAGTCGTTTGAATTGGCAAACAATTCGAACATTGTCCTCGTCTCACTTGGATTCTCGATGTCCGGGTGAATTTATATGGCTTTCATGTCTCTAAAGTGTGGGAGACTTGTTTACAATCGACCCTCTGTAAGTTGAACTGATTAGTTAACTCTTTATTCGCCTCGTTCCCTCTGCCCCCTCGCTGGAAACTTACTCATACGATTACATGTATTCTCAATTGCTGAGAGATTGATTCTAATGTTCAGGAACGTGTCATAATCACAATCTATTTTACTATTACGTCATCGATGTGTGTTGGAAATATTTCGATTTTAAATTTGTTCTAGTGACTCATGCAAAAAAATATATTCTTTGTCATACTAAATTTATGTAATTTCGTATTGGTTTTATTATAACAAATGACAGTCAGTTATAATCTAACCTATAAACTAATGCTAATGATAATTCATTACATTAATCAATACTATTAAAGTAATTTCAAGAATTTATTGTTTTCAATTTATGGAAAATTAAATTTATTGAAATTTTATTGTTAGTGATAAGTCATTTTTTATTTTTTTTTAATAAATTGTATTATATTATTTCAACATTATTTTTAGTTAATGAGCTTCTTGTTATCACTCATTAAATTTGTATTGATGTAATTGATGTGAACTAAATTACTTATTTTTCATAATATATAATTCCAATAATTAAAATTGAAAACATATTAAGACCACCAAAAATTTATCTATTTTGTAATAAAGTTTTTTTAAAATTTATTTGATAATTTATTATTTACATCAAAGTAATCTAATCAATTCTCAATTAATTTCCTTTATTTATTCAACTTTAATAAAAAACACGTTTTAAAATATTTTAAAAGATTATAAAACTGATCACAATGTTTTATTCTTTGATAAACAAAAATCATAAATGAATAAAATCTAAAGAATTTTTTTAATCAGGTTTTAAACAACAAAAGTGAGTATCAATTGAAGATTAAATTGTTTGATGATATCCAAATAACTTTTATGTTTTGAATAGAGAAAAAAGATTAAAATGTTATTTTCTTTCAGGTACCAAGTGTCAACTCATAAAATGGAATTACCGTAGATTTTCTCAAAAATCGGACAATTTGGGGCTCTCGACTCTTCCAGAAGGTTATTGACATTGATGGCTTAATGGTAACAATGCTTTGGGTCAGCAAAGGATCTGTAGGTATCAATTGACGTGAATCCATACAATGTCATACTTGACATAGATGCAGGTACCATAAACCAGGTAACTAATAAGTCCTAATTGCCACAACTTCAATAAGACTTAGAATTAAGAAAATTATGCTAAGTCTTACATTGTAATGTCCTGTGGGACTTTGAAGACCTTACTACTTTGATAAGTGTAGAAACATCTATTTGAAAGAAAATGGTTTGTGCTACTTTATGGTTGGTATAGATTGTATTAGCTCAATTTCTAATTCTACCGATACCAGGTGCAAACAATCACTTTTCAAATTGACTCTTGTAAACCAACGTCAAGGTTGGATTTAGGTTCCTGGTTCAAGTTCAGTGCATTTATGCATACAAAAGAATTTCGAGTAAGGATTCGACAAGATAATCCTATAGAATTTTCCAAAATTAAATCTTTGAGAGAATCTATTGTATAAATGAAATTTTAGCTTAACTTAACTTCTTTGAATATTTTTAATGACTCAATTCCGAAAGTAATAATTATATTACTTGAAAGAACGAAATGTTTTCGTTTTTATATTTTGACAACTTATTTATAGCATGTGTATGTATTAACAGCTGAAAGAAGCAATACTAAAACACTGTTCAAACATCCTCTGGAAAGTAGCCAAAAATATTGAACGAGTATTCGAGGAATCATCGAGCAATGGACTGCCGTATTGACCTTTCGTTTCAATAACGTAGTTATTTCAATTTAACATTGGCAAAGAAATTTCAATCTAATTTTTTTATCAAACAAATCATTTAAATTCTTCAAATTATTGAAGTTAATCAGGTGCTTGTTGATTTTATTTTTCAATAAACATCATGGATTGTTAAAAATTATAAAATCAATAGATAAAAATTCATTACTCGATAAGAAGTTATAAAAATGTTCTAATATTAAAAAAATGTAGGTCTATATATTGGCATTGATAGAACTAAACCTTCTAAAGAGTCAATTAAATTTATTCAGAGCAATGTTTTAAATTCTTAGTGTATTGGTGTAGGTGTCTGCACTCATTTTGACTATGATGAGCATGATAGAGAACTCAATGCACACAAATGACCTTTGAGTGCAAAAAAAACTAAAGAGGATGAACAAATACACCCAAGCATAAGTGGAATTGTGGCTTTTCATAGCACTTATGAACTTATGCATGGTCAAATATATGTGGTCATGCTGCTTACGCAATTCCTCTGAGTTATATTCTAAAGTCACTGGATCACGTTGGTGTTTAATATTTTTAGCTCAATCCACCACATCACAACACCACATTTCCCCCGTCAAACCTTGGGATATAGTGGGGAGAGCTGGTAATTTAAAATTACATTGTAATGAATTAAATTTGGGATAATTATTTGATAAGAATTGATTGAAACTGCATTTTCAAGAAAAATGAAATCATTTGAATTGTGAAATGATTTTATCTAAAAATATTTTATTTATATTTAAGATTTTAGTGATTGTAAAAAAATATTTTATAGCTCAATGTAGAATAATTTATTGCTGATAAATAATTTTGACGAGAATTTGATTACTGATATTATTTAAAAATCCGTTAAAAGAATAACAATTTTTATGAAATAATTTTGCTATTCTATTTATGTTTGTAATAAATTTTTATTGTATATAGTAGTAATTAATTTAAGATAAGATTCTTTTTATCAAATTATTCTGAATTTTTTTATTGAAGCTATTTAATTTAAATAAATGTAAGTGAACGTCGTAATAAGTTATTTTGTGATAAAAAATGTATAAATCTTTTTAATGAAAGTAACTAGAACAAAGTTCGCTCAAATAATCAGATTTAAATTATTATTCCCAAGCATTTGAAATTAAAGAGAATGATAATTAAAAATGAATATCTACAAAATAAATAAAGACGAATTATTACTAGTAAAAGTCATCAGAATGATCCAGATTTTTATAAAAATAATCACAATTTACCAATTACGATGAATTTATTTCCCGCACATTTTTATTTAGATCGTAAGAGGAAAGTTTTTGGCAAATGAAAAAAAGTGTACGGTCTTTACTAAAACCCGTTAAATATCCCAGAATACGTAAATAAGTCTTGATAAGAATTAAAATTAAATACAAAGAATTGTTTGCATTTACTCATGACAGTTGACCTAAAAGTTCATACTGTGACGTCATGAGATCAAGGTTACCATAGACCACGCGGTTGTAAACGAATGACTAAGATTTTTTTTAATTTTGTTGTAATACTGACCCGCTTTAGCTGATTGCCTGATATATTCTGGAGTTCATTTCTGATGAGATTGAACTTCATCATGGTATCGGAGGAAAAAATCGATGATCCAAAAGCTAGGCCAGGGTAATCAGCACATCTTTTTCTTCTTCTGGCTTCGCGTTCAGCTTGAACTTCAGTTCGTTCACTTGGACACCTGAGTTTGGCAAGCTCAAGAAGCTCAGGATCTTCTTCGTTGTGATTTTCATCATCTGAATGACCATCACCTCGAGCCCTTGCGACCGCGTGCTCAGACTCTTGGTTCTTATTAAAACTGTCTACAGTTTTATTGTCAACATTTTCCAATTTTTTATAATTCAATTGGTCATTATCATGTTTTATTTTGTTGTTGGTTGATTGATTTGAAGATTGAATATTTTCAATACGACTGATTGACTTAAGATCCTTGGATCGGCCACACTGCGCGGGCCTAAGCTCAATTGGTCCACCCGAGTTATCAGACTCGTTACCAATCAGCCTCCCTTGACGATTATCAGCGCTTGGGAAATGATCCAAAGGCTTATGACACTTGTCGAGTTTATTATCCAGCTGGGAACTGTCAATTGTTAATTTGTCAAATGTTGAAAGTTGCAAACTTTGATTAGTGTCAACACCAGCAGGGCCACACTGCGCGGGTCCTTTGCTGGCGATGTCAAGTCGTCGTCTCGTGGTATGTCGAGGATGGTGTTGATGACCACGACGTCGGGTAGTTGATGCTAATGGTTGATCCATGTTTTTCAGGGTCTTTTCTTCCGTACTCCCTACCAACCTACTGACCCCAACACTACTACTACTAGCACTGCACCAGGGACACCGCCATTTTGTCTGTCACTACCTCTCTCTGTACACGTTTATTCTGTTGCCGTTATTACACGCCGCCTTCTGCCCCTTCGCCTACTTCTTTCCTCTACTCTAAATAAAATGTTTAAATGGTAACACACGACTTGACGTCGCATCACTGTGTGCGTGTAAATCTCTCACGCAGCTTTAACTCCCTTACTCCCACCCCTATGCAACTCAAAATTTGGGCAGAGACAGCGCTGCTCGCGGCCTAAGCGTAAACTAGCTCTTCAAAAGTAAGCTTCGCAAGTGACAGGCAGGTGGCAGCACTCCCATGTTCGAAACGCGGGAACGTGGTGACGTCATATGCAGTGCAGTGTAGGCTCAGTATTTGTTTGGAACGTCATCGCGTCGTTTACAGTTTTGGGATTTTTTTTATTTATCAGAAACAGATATTTCTTATTATATGATGTTTAAAAAAATTCTTATTATAAGAACAATTAAAACATATATATATATATATATATGTTTATCCAACAATAATATATAATGATAATATATCATTTAATGCTTTGACCGGTTACATTTACGTTCGCTTCCATTTTTTTTTTGTCTTTATCATGATCATTTTATTGAAATGTACTCAAAAGTTCATTGTCACTCAACAAAAAACTTTGAATACCCATTTATGTCGGTAAATAATACTTTATCAAATGTATTTTTTTTTCTTATTTTCAATCTATTCATGTTACTGAATGATGTTTAGATTGAATTTAGTCAACTGACTAACAATAAGATTTCATTTCACAGGTATGCTTGATCATTGAAAAAGTTATAAAAATGATCACTGAATAATAGAAAATGTTTAATTATTGTGTATATGGATAAAAAAAAATTACTCTCTCTACTTACATTCTGGAGAGCTTTGTCCTTCTCTTCAAGTTTGGCATTGACTTGCATGAGAGCTTCCTGAGTCTGATCGAGCTCATTTTCGATGGTCTGGATTTTTTTCTGAAGAGCTCGAGCCTCTTCTTCTGCCTAATAAACAATTAAAGGTAATTTTATATTGATTATTAATATTTACTTATCATAACAATGATATTAAAAACTACTCAATCAATATAACTGATAGAATAGAATTAGAGAAATGCATAGCTAAGATAATTAATAGTATTGAATAGGTTTGTTTTTAAATTTTGATTTGTCATAATGAAATACTAAATTTTGTAGAACAAATTAACTTTTATCAGGACTTATTGATTTGAATCTAAATTATGAATTTAAGAGAGTTCATATATTGGAGATTAGAAAAAAACAATTCATCAGAATATTCATTTTAATGATTTTGAATCCAAGCTATATCGAATAAGAACATAAATATATGTACCTTTTCTGCCCGTGCATTGGCATCGCGTGCCTGCTGCTCACACAGCAGGGCACGATCCATCGCATTATCCTTCTCTAACTTCATTCCCTGCATTTTCTTCTTGATCGCGTCCATGGTGACTGTTTTGTTTTTCTAGTTTCTCAAAAAAAAATCTGAAAATATAATAATTTTTATTTCTTTAAAGATCATTCGAAAACAAAAGAAAATATTAAATACGTTCATGTATATTGGAAAGATAGTTAAAAATAGTCTGTTGAACGAAATTAGACTAGAAAATATTATTTGTGAACTTTAAGCTCACACAGTATCTATGAAATTTGATATTAAAAAAAATTCTTCAGGTTTAAATATATTTTATCGAGTAAATAACATTTTAAACAGCCATGCATTCACTTCTGGACCAGTATATAATTAGCGAACGTGTGAGGCAGAGTATTTTTAGAGGAAGGTCTTGGCTGTGGTAAGAACCCGGGCTACGCCCTGATAAATCTTATATCAGAAAGTTCTAGTGCATTCTAATGCAAGTTATATCAACAATTGCATAATAAATATAATTAATTATGGACAAATCTGCACTAAATGGTTATTATTATATGACCTTTCAGGACAACAAGAAATACCTGCTTTCAAAGTTCAATTTCTTTTTTCTTATTTAAATTATTATCAATTAATTAGCAGTATGAATAATTTTTTTATATTTATAATAATAGGGAATTCTTTTTTTGGAGTTATCGGTAGGAAATAATCAAATATTTAGAAAGAAATAAATTTCTTAAATTATATGACAGCTTAAAATTACCGGTATTGATGGAATAATGATCAGTTATTAAGAGCTAATGGTTTGCTAGCATTATTATAATTTATGAGTGAAAAATAATAGTAATAAAGTTCATGTTTGTTAGTTTTAGTTTCAATGATATTTTGCATGCCTTTTTTTATTTTATGCAATGAATAAAACTTATTTTTATTTTTTCAGAGGATATATCTATGGAGTATAGTAAAGTTACGTGGAGTTAAAGCTGCGGGTAAGTTATTTTTACTTCGCTTTTGAGGGTGGAGGTAATATTGAACAGCAAAGCAACTTAAGAAACACCACCGAACCTTTTTGGGTTAGGCAGTCATTCTAGAATACAATAAAGCATCGAAATGGTCATTTGGGTGATTAATTACTTAAATTCCATTATTCAATTAATTTAAAAATACCAGTTCAATGTAAGGTCAATTTTCTTATGTTTATTAGAGAAAAAATGAAAAAACAAACAGTTAGTTCAAATTAATCAAACGATTTCGATACTTTAATAAATCTAAATTTTGGATGTTATTTTAATAATTACAATCAATAGTAGTAAAAAAATCTAATTGCATCTTAAATGTTGAAGAAAGTAGTTCGAAAATGATTTAATTCACAATAAAGTTAATTATTAAACTATAAGTTCAATTAGCTAGAAGAATTTTCCATGAATAAATGTTTCGATTATTTCTCAATAAAAGTTTGATGAAATTCAATCAATTAAAATAACAGAGATAGCACAAAAATGTAATTATTGTTTAACAAACAAATAATTTTTTGCAATCCATTCAATAAAATATTTAATTAAAATTACACTTGATCACTCACGTATTCGAGTGTATCGTAATAAGCGGTGAAGTGGTGCTTCTAAGTTGTACGTTGACTCACGACTGGCAACAATTCGGGAAGCTTCCCAACAAGATATCCCTTCCTCTGATCGTCTCAAACGTTTCAAGAAAAGCCTCGAGCCACGAATTCGCCGCCAATGTGCACTTTAACTACCCCCTTCACCCCCTATACTGATGGCTTAGAATAAGAATAAGAATTCGAAGAGGAGAATCATCAACAGAGAATACGCACGGAAATGTATACCAAGCAAGAGAATATCTTTAGATTTCGAGTCAACCGATTATTCTCTTTGGTCCATGGAATTCATCTGGTGGGGATTGACAATCTTGTAACGTTTGTTTGACGTCTTTCCGCGCTTGGAATCTTACTAAACACGATTTCCGACCTACTTTCACACCCACTAATTTAAAAATGTAACTGGAGCCTCGAATCTTCAGGCTTTTATTGGGAAATTATTGAGAAAAATTTTAGGACTAAAATTATAACTTTTCCTAGTGTTGTAATTATTTTACTGACAATGTATCAAAACAGCAAAATTGATTTATCAATTCTTTATAGAATAATGTTCTATTTTAATTTTTCATTTAAACCAGATTTTTTTTGTCGAAAAACTGATAGCTAAGTGAGTAAGAAATTTGCTTTCATAATTTTTGAATTTTCACTTCTTTTCAAACCAATTTACATATTTATTGTAATTTTTTATTGCTCAGTTATCAGTTTAGAATTGGAAAATAACATACTCGTCCACCGAAAAATTTCTAGCATTTCTGAGAAGGATTATTCATCCTTCCTTGGAATGTAAATTTTTTTAATATTCAACGAAACGTCAAGAATTCATAAACATTTAAGAAACCACACACATTTAATGGCTTAAACATACTTCAAAAATTTTCACTTTTACTATTAGTGAAAATAATGTTGATAATTTACATAAATTTAGTCAATTAATTGGAATGTTTTTCAAGCTTTCCAGAAAGATTATGAAAGTGTTATCCAACTTTTCAGAGCATTTATTGCGATCATTTCACCATATAAAAAATTTTGGAGTTCAAGATTAACTTCAAGTTATTTTTAAACCAATTCTGAAAGGAATTAAAGATAATCCCCAGAAAAATCATTGTCCCCTTACTATAAATGGCAAAAATCGTGAGAAGAGAAAGTGCCGAATGTATCAAGGAAGGTTTGAGAGGTCGTGGCATCGATGATTCTCAGTAGATGATGGTAGTCCGATATCACTGGCAGTCGTTTTGGCGATTTTGGCATTCTGGTCATGGTATAATGTACAAAGTGGTTCTTTTCCCGATCTCCTTGGCTCTGAGATGCATGTCATGGTCAATAGCTTAGTCAACAGCTTGCTCTTTCTGGTCTTTATTGTCCATTTTTAGTCAAAAGATTGATTAATAGCAATATCCTCACTAAGATAATAGCTCTATGATCTACTTTGATGTTTAAAACAATATTTAAACATCATTATTTTACTCTTTTGTTGTCATCCACAACAATTCTTTGATGCGTTCGTTGCATATTCATAACATCTGATAGCTAGATGATTTTCTGTGAGCTTCAAAGACGTTGTTTGTTTATCAGACAAGTTGTTTAAAAAGTAAAAATTTGTTTAATGCTCGAGGAGAACAATCATCGATGGTAATCTACCTCCTATTATGGAGAAACTGGGTAAGGGTCTCTTGAAAGCCTTGACTTATTTACATGGTCACTTGTCCGCGTTTGATCTGTGCTCAGTCAATATTCTACACATGAATAATTGAGTAGATATCAAGTTTTAGCTTCCATATTTATACTTTCATAAGCTTATTATAAAAAATGATCTCTCAACTTTTCAGTGCTGCACATGTGATGTTTTGCTTTGATGATTACTTCATGTTTTCCTCCCAAAGGAAATTAATAGAAATTGTTTTAACCACTTTGAATTGTTTCACTATATTTTTATCAAATATAATTGGTTTTACCTTAAATATTTATTGAAGGCTAAATTTTAATGCTGGGATTCGAATGTCTTGGGTCAGTTTCTTTAGAGATTTCTACATTATCGATCGAACTAGCGAAAAGTTTGAAAAAAGCTCCGTTGAAGAGCCACAAGACTGTGGTCTTTTAGAAGAATAAATATTATCGGTAATATCACCAATGACAGTAATTATTTATTCAAGAAAAAATAGCAACGATGCGAAATTTTTTTCATTCATAAAAATGGATATTAATGATAATTTTTTTACTTCTAAAGCTATTAAACATTACTGTAATATTGATTTTTTTCAGAAATAGAGTTCAATGTTAGCTGTAATAAATGCAATAATAATTAACTTTCCATTACTTAGTATTTCATTTTATTACAAAAAGTGCTTGTCTATTTTCACTAATTTTGCAATTAATTTACATCTCTTCAGTGTATATCAAATTCATATTTGATGTTATTATCTTCTCTGCATAACTGAACATCTCAATTTCATTTAATTATGTAAATTCACAAAATTGGTCTGCTAAGTGTATAATATTGAAAATAGTTTAAACAATAATGTAAATATAAACACAGCTTATAATTTGCAATTTTAATTGTAATCATTAAATAGATATTTATAATATGTATTTAAAAGGTCCAATTTTATATTTTAAGTAATTTTTAAATTCTTTTTTCAAATCTTAGCATTTAGTTTTTCATTTACATCTATATTCTGTAAAATTACAGTAAAACGAGCGATAAAAATTTTTATAATTTTTTGAAGTTATATATCTCTTTGATGAAATAAAAATAAACTTTGGTTTTCTTCATTTTGCTTGCAAGTTAAGGTCTCGGGGGTTTTTTTTTCTTCAAAAAACCTTATACGGTTTTAATTTATCAAGTTATCTTAATTTTTCGTAAAAAGTTTCTCTTTCAGCTTTACAACTCAATTCCTCGACAGTAACTTGTATTATATTTTTTAAAAAGAATGCAATTGATGTATGAGGTTTGCATTTTTAAACAAAACTAAACATTACTGAAAAGAAATTTTTTTATTTAAAGAGAAAAAAAATTTATTTCTCCCTTGAATTCATATTTTTCTATTCAACATACAAATTTTTAATTTTCTTCAGTTACCTGTGTTTCGTAGTCATTGAAAATTATTTTTGACATACATTTCACTGGGAAAAAAAATTCAACACAATTATTTTTTAATATAAAAATCTTTCATTTCAACATTGCAATTATTTTTTATTCATATCATCAACACTTGAACATGAATAAAAAAAAGTGAATAACCGTAGATTATAAAGATTACTTTTCAGCAAACAAAGATATTTTCCCGATGATTATTTAGCATTTAATCATTTTCTATCAGTGTATATCATTGAAAGGAGTAGAGTAGAGTCTAGTATTCTGGATAAATTATTCACTTGACGCTTAAATACAATTATCTGACAACGTTGAGCTGTTGTATGTCAAAAGCATTTTTATCCATTAGGAAAATTTATACAAAACTAAAAAGACGATGATGAATTGGTGATGATTCCACTTATGGCTTGATTGGAATGACTGAAGTGAAATGTGGCGTATTCAAATGACTCCCTGCTGAGTAGAATCGTCTCTACTCCCCCATCGTGCAAAACGTAGTAATAAACTCGATCTTGCCGAGTGGCACCTTCTGGTAGAGTGTTGTTGTATATATACTCGCATATCCATCGGGATATAATAGAAGTACAAGGTGTCTGTGGAAAGTGGGCGCATCGTATTCGTGTTTTACCCTCCTCCTCCCTTTACTTGTACTCTATATAACGTAAAACGTATGCACACATTAGCATTTAGCAATTAGTACTGACGCTTCAGGGATTTTCCCTCCACTCTCTATCGCTCTATCTTCACTTAGTCGAGTGCGTCGCATGCGAAACGTCATCCTCTTTCTACTTACTAAACCAACGAGTTTTTATCCCCTCTGAGACAAGTTTGAGATCGTTTTTTTTTATTAGGGATGCACTTGTATTTAATTTTCATCAATTAATTAAAGATATAAAAATATCCAATCTTTCCGAGAAATTTTAGCAAATGAAATTATGCGAAAATTTTGCATTTAGAAGAGCTCAAGAAAATATTTTGATTGTTATACATCTGTCTCTATTGATTTAATGCTAATATTTTTGTTGTTTATTTTTTGTTATCACAACTCAATATGATGTTTATTATATTTTGTGTATTTTAAATTGCCAGTAATATTTTTTAAACCATGAAAATATGATTTCTTTATTTTTTATCACGATTGTATACAACTGAAATTTGTTTGTTATTGACAGAAAAAATTGTGCCATTTTTTTTCGATGTTGAAAATTTTTTTTTGTCATAAAAATAGTTTGTATATTTTACACATGAAAAATACATTTTTGATAGGAGCATGATGTTATATACTGTAGTGGTGAAAAATTTAAAAATACTGTCTGATTTTTCTGCTTTGATAATTTTATATAGAAGAGACTTTGTCTGACAAGCAAGGAATATTTCTCCTATTGCTTTGAAGTATCAAAAATATAGAATTTTTTGATATTCAAAAGAGTGAATTTTGTTACATGTCAGAATATAATAGAATTTTTATTATTTATTTTTTAATAAAATAAAATCAAGTTGAACTGAAATTTTACAAAATCAATATTTATTCTTACGTGAAGGAACTTGTTATTATTTTTAGTTTTAATATTAAATTCAGTTTAAAAACAAAAAACAAGTAGTTGAACTTTACTTACTGCAATTAAAATGAAATTAAAAATTTTTATTTAATGAAGCACAAGGTATATATGTATTAAATATACCTGTGATAGACGAGCCTGATGACGTGAGTGTATATGTTTATAGAAGAGAACTGAATCACACGTCACCCGACACGCGGAACGTGACGAACTACCGTATAAATCGTTTATGGTGCGTGCAAAAACAACTGCATAAACCCCCAACTACTTTGAGCCCCAAAAAATCCTGACAATCGTCGTGACAAATAAATACAAACATCCGCAACGAACAGATTGGTTGGATTCTTTCTTTCTTTTATTTAAAAAAAGATAAAAACATATATATATATATATATATAAAGAGTCATAAAAGAAAGAAAAAAAAATATTCCTTCTCTTTTACTCATTTAAAAATTCGTATCTTCTTACATTTACAACATATCGTCTTCGTTGCTTCCTCTTTTACTTACTCCACTGTGTGTTCTTTTGACTTCTGAAAATAGTCCACGGAAATTGGGAGTCTGCACAAATGCTTGAGAAAGCAAATTCAAGTCATTTCGTCTACATGTTCACACTCAATTTGAGACTCTGAAAATTCAAATGCATTTACTTTTTGTTCATTCTTCCATCGTGTATACACGTGTGGAAAATAATCTGAAAACGACTGCAGGAAATGAAGTTTAATTAAAGAAGAGTATACGAATTTTGTAGTGACTTTTCATTTTATTTTAACAGCTGATTTATTTATTACATTATTTCATTATTAAATTGCTTTATTATTATTTTTTTATCAATGATCAGTGAATATTAACTATCAGTCATTAATGGCAGCTGTTTCAGTCTTACTACTAAGAATTGGTTAAATTTAACTGATTTAATTAGCATACTACCATAGAAATTTTTTGCTGTTATTAATTGTTAACAATTCGAATAAATAAGATAAACTATATTAACATTATCGAAAACACATTTATTTTTATTTTTAAACAATATTTAAATTATTTTGTAATCATAAAAACATAAAAAAATTCATTCACTGAATAGTCACTGATTTATCTAAGAGAAATTTTTTAAAAAATTTTTAATAATATATAATGAGAAAGTAGAAATTATTGATTATACTAAAAAAAATTTAATAATATCAATAAAATATTTTATTAATATTATTAAATTGATTTCTTATTATAACAAATCAAAATGAACATGACAGTATTTATAGGAATATAAAACAGAGAAATGGTAGAAAATGAAAAATTTATGGCATAAATATTATTCTAAATGAATAAAAATTTGTTATAACTCTACAAGTGAAATTGAAAAAGTTGAAAATAAAATCAATTTTAGTACTACTGTTTATTTTTCTTGGTTGTTTTGTCTTCGACAACGAGCTAACTTTACGAGTGTTCAGGTTTAAAGGAAACATAGACTTCTCATCGAATGTGATAGTGTAGTATGTAAAGGTGTTAGTAGTAGTTGGAGCAAGAAACATGAGACTTGTATATAGGTATACCTTCTGTCGAATTGATTGGAGTAGGTGCCTATTATCGTGTACACGCTGGAACGCAAGCACAACTCGTGACAAATCGATCGTGTACAGCATGATTCTGTCGTAAAGTTTCGACTTCGATCTGTAGTTACTTACTTTATTACTTGACTTTATTAGAAATCTACACTCTTTCGATATTATTATCGTTCTTTTCAGATGAAATCTTTTAAAATTCCATTTAATTCCTTTCTTTATGTCCATTAAAAACAAAACAATTAAACTGAAAAGTCCTTAGACACATTTTTTTTTTGCTGATAAATAATTTAAAATAAAAATTCAATTTATTATGTAAAAATGAAGGAAAGAAAAAAGATAACATTCATTACCAGAGAAATGGGCTTTAAAATTTCAGATTAAATTTTTATGACATGTTTTTGAATCGTTATGTGAGTTTTTTTATTTTTAAATACTCTGAATAACAACAGAGCAGTTAAAAATAAACAACTGGATTAAATAAATATTGTGGGTGATAAAGAAAAGTAATATTAAAAAATTAGTGATTTTTGAAAAGTTGACATTTAGAAAAGTAATCATGATAGCAAGTATCCAATTAGTTTTAGATTACATCTAGCATGATACTCATACTCAACAACTTTTGATCTTTTATTCTCTATCAATAATTAAACTTCCTTGAATTACCGTTTGGTAAAGGACATTGACTTACTATTCAACCCGAACAATTGATTTTGTGATTCACAATGTAAAACTACAGAATCTAAGCTGCTTTTGTCATTGTCTTTCTTGGTAACCCTTTTCGATATAATTCAAATTAGATTTCTGTGTACCGTTAATCCATGTCGGTGACAACAGCTGTGTGTTGAAGACAAAAACCCAGCAAAAAAGTGAACTTTAGTTCTTCTACATACACATATTTGTGTAATGCAGCTGAATGCTTTAATATTAACATCGAGGGATCAAAAGGGTCAGAAAAGTCTGCAGTGTATTGTTTTCTAAGAGTTATGACCCAAGATAGACCAACACGTACAGCTTATATTGAGATAGATGAACGATAATCGCTTTGCAACATTCATAGTGGCCAATCTTGTTTCGTCATCTTTGAATTATATGCATGAATTTGTAATAGAGCTCTGTGGTACTGTGTTAAAGTGATATTCTTTTCAGTTGTGGTTACATTCACCAGCATCTAATAAAATATTCAAAGGATTTTTTGTTGTCGAAACGTGGAAAATTGTTATTTTAATGAGAATGTGAATAAAACAATGTTTTTCTTCAACTCTTCATTAAAATTGTTAAAACAATTCTCATACTTGAAAGAAGCTTTAGGTGGTATTTGAGCTAGAGTAGCATTGATGGCGTTGGAGATCTCTTGTATTATTTTATATTCTTATATGCAACTTTATAAAAATAATCAACGGACTTTTTTTTTTGTAAATCTAATTCACTCTTGTCTTTTTTAATTTAAAAGTACAACATTGGTTAGTGGCCAAGTTTCCTGGATGTAGTGAAAGCTAAAAATAATAACTTCATGTTAAAACCAATAATACAATGATAAACAAGTTCTTGCTTAAAAATGCTCTACTCACTGATATTGGACACTTAAAAAAAATGTTTCAAGTTATTTCTAAATGTGAAATATTTTTCTGAATTATTGTAAACCAAGAATAAGAAGAAGTTCTTTGAAGTCCAAACTTGTCTGCTTCCAAAACATTGGTTTTATTCTTTTGCCCTCAACAAAATTTCTTCGAATCTACTAAAAAGTCTTTTAAATTGATATTTAATAGTATTTGCAGTAATTTTAATTTAAATTCATGCTGTGAACAAGTTATCAAAACATGATCTAAGATAATAATAGTGAAAAAATGAGATATTTAATTAAAAGCATTTAATAAAGACTATAATCAAGCACCATGAACAAAGATCAAAGGGTTTTTAATATATCAAAAATATTCTAGGTTTTGACCTCACTTTCATTTTGAATTACCCTGACTTCTGAAGCTTTTCATCATTATTTCATATGCTAATGTCGTCATGGGTCTTCTCTAACTTTATTTGCTTACCATATGAAGAATTTTTCAAATAACAACATAAATAAACAGGAAAAGCTAAATTATTTAGATCCTGTAAAGCAATCTTAGATTATTAAAACAGGTGAATAATTCAAAAAGCTCAGATATGGGTTGAATTTAATATTAAACAGATTTCAAAGAATAAATACATCAATAATGATTCAGTTAATAAAATATTTCTAGAACAGTCACTGAAAATTATTTTATTGGTTCAATGACTCACTAAAATTGCTGTTACTCCATATTGAACTCATCTAAAATTGATTAGTGATGAAATCAAATAGTCCTACTGATGAATGATAAATCATAATTTAATAATAAATTAAATAAATGATAAAATTGAGACATAGTTTCTGATAAACAATGGAAGCTATTTATTTTGAAAAATATATATGTAATAATGATGTGTTCTTAATTGACTTAATATAACTGGTGTGTAAATAATAGATAATCACATGGTTGATATTACCCTATTTTGATGAATATTTCATCAAAATGTGTTTATATAATCAAATGATTTTCTCGTATTCCTGGCATCTGAAATTCAAAATGAAATGTAAATTGTTAACTGATACTTTCAGCATTTGTTTTTGGAGAACAAGGATTATTTAATGAAGAAAATAACGCAGGAAATTCAAGAAAGAACCTTCATCAATATTTCAACAAGCAAATAACTTGAAATTCCCTCGAATATACTCTGAATAACCTTCTAGTCTAAATGCGTCACGGTCATTTTACCTTCTTCTTAAAGTATATATAATTTTTTTTCACTTTATCTTTATCTATACACATCGTACATCATCATTTATCAATCTTATCAATAGCAATCATCGATTCTTTATATCAATTATATTCTTAAATATTTGGATAGCTGAAATATTTCTGGGGAATTTTTGGAAACTTGTTTAAATAAGAGACCATAAACGACTTTTTTGGGGGATGTTTTTATAGTGAAATTCTCTGTGATATGTACAAAATTGATTGTTCTTTTGACGAAGAATTTTAAATCATTAAATAAATATAGCTGAATTACTTTCAACTTCAAAGTACTTGGAATGAATTGGAAGTCTTCTAGAAATGATGATATTTAGGATGAAAAAATTATTTTATTCTTTTTATTGACTTCTTGATATGCAGATGCTTTTTAAAATACTTGCTATAAAGTTAATTAAAGACATAATCAAAGAAATTCAAGCTCAATTAAGCTGTCAATAATTTTTATTAAGATCCTCCCTCATCATGATAAAAATATGAATATTAAAATGGATATGAATGTTTGGTAGGACATAAATAAGAGTAGTTACATATATGTATACATTTTGGCTAGAAATGGATGATAGTATTGGAGACGATCTAGGCTTTGATACATTGCGCAAGTCCCACATATATAGGAGAGTAGCCAGGCCCCTCGTTTCTTCATTTTTTTCGCTCCTTTTTTTTTGAAATACTGCGAACAGCCTGGGGTATGTTTGCTCAGCGCTCAACTTCCCTCGTGTGTGAATACTAATTAGCCGACTCACAAAACTCTTGCCCCGGAATCGTGGATATTTTATTCCAAAAAAAATTCGCAACATGTGTGTGGTGATGGAATTGTTGCCAATATTAAAATTTTTTTACGATTTAAAAAATACCATCCGGCAATTATTTACCAATCAACTCACACTAACTTTTTTATTTAAAAGTTAATAATGATAATTTATTAAAATAATTTTTTTATGTCCTTGAAGAATATGGTGCAATTATTAAAATTTTATTTTAATAGCTAAAAATATTGATTATAATAATTAAATAATTTTTTGGATAGATTTTTGTATATTAATAATATTTCATTATTAATTTATAAAATATAAAATTGAGTCATTCTTTTGCTCTGGCATATATTAGGGGTCTAATAAATAATGTTAATTATTCAGAAAAAAGTAATGAATGAAAACAAAATGAAGGAAAAGGTTTTTGATATGGAAAACATAATTTTGAATGTTGTGTGTTATAGATGGCTCTAGTTTCTCTATCACTTTAATACATTTTTTTAATTATAAGATTTTTCTTTAACTTAATCATTAAAACTCTCTCCAATCATTTGCAAAAATTATTATCAAACTATTACTTCACCGGTATTATTAATATTAATTCTTTTTTTGAAATAAATAAGACAAATGAATAAAATAGTAATAAAAAAAAGGTATTTCAAAAAGTCAGTCTAAATGTAATTACTTGATAAAACCCCAAAGTTGAGTTTCACAAGAATAAAATTGGCAGAAATGATGCAAACCAGCCATTGAAAATAATCTTCAAAAGAACTATTCATTGGAAAAGTTTATTCATGTCTACGACAATAATTCATGATTAAACATTACCTGAAAATAAAAAAACTGCTTACTTTCAATGTTTAAAGGATTAAACCAAGTGATGGAGGAATCTGTCATTAAAGTCTATTACATACAGGAGAGATGATTAGAAAATAATCACTCTTGCAAACGGTTTGAGTTAACGAGCATATACGAATGACTAAGAGATTCCTATCTTGTTGGGCCAACTGTGGGCGGTAAACGTCAGCCTGCCGTGCGTATAAGTTGTTTATAGCTGTGATACCAAGCACACAGGAACTGTAGAATCTAGAAGGAAAGAAAGAGAAAGAAGTACGAGAGAATTCCCTTAAGCTATAAATTCGTTTTTCTATCTCTTTCTCATGTCGTCTGGGTCTTGTTGTTGAGGGTGGTTCAGGCGGATTCATCGCCTTTTAGATTTTGCGCTATGCAGTTCTGGTGTCCTTGAAAAATTCCCGGAAGACTAAGGATCTATGATGTTTGATAAATGATCTTGAAAGAGAATCGAGGATCACTTGTTGTTGGTATTGGAAATTAAAAGGGTTTAAAGAATAAAACAAGCATATAATTAAATAATAATAAAATGTATTAAAAATCGTATACAATTTTGATTTCCGTACGGTAAAAAATTTTTATCGGTTTTCAACCAGTCATTTTTTCCAAGCTTTAGTTGTTAGTCATTAGCTAATTATTTTTATTCAAGATAAAAAATGTTTTTTTTTTTTTTTTGAAAATAAAAATAAATAAAATCAAATGGCGGAAGTTGGGAGAGTAGAGAGCGAGAGAGCTTTAAAATTAAATTAAATCATCATAACTTTTTTTTATTTTTGTTTTATCTTTATTATTAAACTTTGTTTTGAAAACAAAAAAAAAAGTGTTTTATTTTTTTTTTGTCTTTTATTGATAATTATCGTGACAAAAAAACGGTTGTGGTTTACAAAGTTATGCGCATATAAAGCTATAGTTTTCTCCCTCGTCTCTTGACGTCGCGTCTGTCTATTCTCTCTTCCACCTCACGCTATCATATTTGACTCTCTCTCCTTTTTTATTATCATTATTATTATTATTATTATTATTATTCATGGTCTTACTATTATTTTATCTTTCTCCGTCAGTAGAAAATTTCATTCTCCTTCAATTCTTCTGATATGTGAGACTAATCTCTGTGACTTTAATACGCGATACGTCATAGTAATTATTAAATTACATTTCTATTTATTTATTTTATTTACTTGCTTTTTTATGTTTATTTCTTTATCAATAATTGTAATAATAATAATAATTTATTCACATAAACATAATGTTTATTATTTATTTGTGTTCATCTATTGTGTGTTTATCATTTGTTATGCTCATATTACTCATTTTGTTTTTACATTTTTATTTGTTGTTTCATTCATTTGGCAAATGAGTCTAATGAGACTCTCAATTAAGTTTGCGTTGAGGCAGGTATCGGTTTTCGCTCATACATTGGATGGTTGTTAAGCAGAATAGTGCAATTATGATGATTTGTTTTATTATATGGTTCATTCTTTTTATTGCTTATTTGAATTTTTTTTTCTTTCCTCATTTGTCTATTGATTTTCTTTTTATTATTTTTAATTTCATTTAAATATAATTGCTGGAAAGTCTTTTTTGTAAAAACACACACACAATTTAGAATTGACTTTACACACTTTGTAGTTATATAAATCTTATTCTTACGAAAAAAAAATATTTCAAAAAAAATGATTTACAAAAGTTGTACTTAAATTAATACATTGTTTTATATAAGTATCCAAAATGTTTAAATTCATTTTATTTTTTTTTTTTTTTTCATAAAAAATTGTATATATTTTATCAAAGTGTTTTTTAATTGTCTAATTTGAAGTGTAAAAAAACAATTAATTTTTTTTTTTTTTTCCGTTATTGTTTAGGAACACCCAACACATTTTCATGAATATTTTATTAAACCTTTTTATAGTAATCATTATTATTTAATTGAAGCTCTGTATGTTTACGTATGAATTATTTTTAAAATTGCAATTTTAATGAACATTATACTCTAGTATAATAATGTAAATAAATACTACTTTAATTATTGTAGTAACTAAGAATTTTATTTATAAAAAAAGGTTATTACATTGAAAGACTTTTTTTCTCGTAAGAATATTGAAAAATTCAACAGTCATTCTGTTGTATTTAATGAACAGAATCGACTGTAGATAAAACGGTTGGCTTAACTTGACTTAAAAAGTATATTCTTATTTACTTGCTAATTGCATTTTGGTCTACACAACTACGTTGAATTGGCGGAGATCTGAATAAATGAAATGAAAACATATAATAGTCTTTGAGACACAACTACATATCTCACGCAAGATACACGGTACATATAGTAATACATTTTACTACGGTGCACGTGGCTCTCTTCTTCTTTTCTCCTCTCTGTTTTCTCTCCCACCCCCCTCATCTCTAATTCATTACTTTGTCATTGATTTACATCCGGAGAAATGATTTTTTGCTCTCATCAGCAAATATAGTACGTATTAATTAGGAGAGAATTACAATCAGAGATCAATCTCTATTATTTCTTTATCCATTTATATTTCATTTTTTTTTTATCTTCAATATTTTTGACCTATTGTAAATATATATGAAACAGTGACCAGTGTTACCTCTTTTTTATTTTGTTTTTTTTTGTTTTTAAATTAATTATTATACTTAAATTCTATATTTTAATATTTTATAAATTTCACGGTAAAAAAAACTGTTCTACAATATATAATAAAATATTTATCACCTCATTCATACAATTTTAATCATTCATAAAAAATGCCAAATAATTATTTTCATCTATTAAGATTTCTCCTTTTTGTTTATTTTATTTTAATTTTTATATCTGTCGAGTATCGAACTGTTTTATTCTGTACATTAAATTTATTTTTAATTGTTATTATTTCAATCTTACTCTTCATTTATTTACAACGAAACTATTATGTAAATAATAATTAATAATTATTAATATATTGTATTTACATTATCATAATTCTTTTGTTATCCTAAATACTATCCTATACATTCTTACATTTTTCTAATGTATCTCCTTCAACGTCTATCAAATATTTCTACAAATAATTCGTAATAATAAATACACATATTATTATTAAACATAAATAAATATGAAAATTATAATTTAATAGTACTTTTGACATTTTCATTATATAGGTTTTAATTATTGATGATTTCTCATCACCTTTCTTAAATAAAAAAAAGAAATCTCTATCTGCAAAATAACGTGAAAGAGATACATTGCAACGAATCTAATCAGTACTTATTCAGAAATGGCTAGTAGATAATTAGACAAGAGTGAGAATACATAATATTAAAGACGGACATGCACACTCGAGCTAGACAAGTAAAAGATAAAGGAGAAAAAGGAGAAACCTTAGCTGAAGAAAATATTTCTTTTTAAAATCATTTTTTTCTTTCACTTCACTTCTCTTCCTCTCGCTCTCCCTTATGTTCAAACATTCGTTTTCACAAATACACAAACTCACTAGCCAGAGACTGTCTGCGAAACGACGTGCAGTTTTGCTTTGCGTAGTCACGGACGGTGAACTTTCCCCGGCGTAATAAAATTAAAAATAAAAATAAAAAAACATTAAAAAATAAACATCACTGCTACATTGACTCGATAATTTTAACAGAGATTTAATTGATTCCCTGTTTATTTTTTTATTATATACGTATATGCGGCAAAAATTTATGGCAAAGTGTCCAATCACGGATCACAAACCCACCCTATGGTGTCAGTCATTGATTAGACATCAGTAGCTTGAGTGTAGGAAGGCGCAAGACCGTGGGCTGGAGTCAAAGGCCCAGTAGTTGATGCTAGGGATCTTCTAGAATAAATCGTGGCAGCACTATGTGGCGTATGTGGTGCCGTATGTGCTGGCGTGTGCCTCCGCGAGGCGCTGGCGAAGGGCTAAATGGGTCCATAGTTGCTCAGGGCGGAAGGCCTCTCGTGTTGAAGTTGATTTTGAGGCTGTTCACAGCCGGCCGAATTCATGTCGCCTCCCGCCGACTGGTGACGTCATACGTGCGAAAGCGGGGGTTGCTTGAGAACATGGTGATGAAGATGATGTTGAGAAGCACTAGCAACACTCCCTGGTGGAAGTAAAGCACTTCCAGGACCTGATGGTGCATATCCTGGCATCATACCACGAGCTACACCTTTCATACTGGCACTACCAATCCCACTGACACCTGTCACTCCTGCCATTCCAGTATTTCCTGCTGCTACTCCGCCACCAAAGAGCCTTCGCCAAAGTCTTCGCCATGAATCCAAGGTTTTACCACTCCAAATCCAAACACCAGAGGTAATACCTACTGCCAAAGCCATAAAGTATTTTAGCATGAGGATGGAATAAATGGGCTTTGATTGAATTTTACAAGGACAGGCTAGATGTGCGATCCATTCATCTCGTTGAGTTGATTCGTAAAGATAACATCCAAGGACAGCACTGGCAGGAACAGTATAGAGAACTGAGAATACTCCAATTCGAATCATGAGTTTCTCGAGTTTATCAGCCTTGGCACCAGGTTGTCTCTTGATGACACTTCGTATCCTGAAGAGACTGACAAAACCAGCCAGTAAAAAGCTGGTTCCAAGTAGGAGATAGACTAGAAGAGGAACGAGGATAAATTTTTGAACACCTTCTGGTGCAACAGTACAAACACCTGCAACTGGATCACCAGCAATACCTCCAACGAGTAGAGCCCAGACAGTTTGAGCAGTTGGAGCTAACCAAGCAGCAAGATGAAAGTATTGAGAGTAGGAGGCGATTGCTTCATTACCCCATTTTAATCCTGCAGCCAGAAACCAAGTGAAGGCAAGAATAACCCACCACACTGATGATGCCATGCCGAAGAAGTAGATCATTAAAAAGACAGTGACACAAGTTCCTGGTCCTTGAGTTCCAGATCTTAATGCTGGTCCATCACAGGCGATTTCTTCATGACCCATAACACTTCTGGCCAAGTAACCCAAAGAAACAACAAAGTAGCAGGCTGATAAGAAAACAATAGGTCTTTCTGGATATTTAAATCGTTGCGTGTCTATCAGGAATGTGATTACGGTGGTGAGAGTGCTTGCGGCGCACAGACCGCTCCAAAGAGTTACCCACACGGTTGCGAATCCTCTCTCCTCTGCCGACAGAAAGACCCCGTGACATGGAAGGGCGCAATTTTGAACCCCGGCAACCCCCTGACTCTGGCTGTCTCCGATTGATGGTGGCACTGGAACCCCGACGATGTGCATGCTTCCCAGAGCCCCGTGGCCGCTTGTGCCGGCGTTTGTGACCCCCAGGGGTACGAGGGGAGCTTTGCATCGGCACAAGCAATCCCTTGTCCTTTCCCCTGGGGGATGCTGACAGTTTTTTGAATTTTTTCCCTTACACCGGGCTGGTTGTGACGTTTTCGATGGTCTAGTAGGTCGTGGTGGACCTGCTGGTATGGGAGCACTACTAGCTGGACCTGACCCTGAACCTCCGCCACTATTCGTATGATTATCTTGTTCCATACATAAGTTTTCCGGGTCTCCATGGTTCGGTAAACGTTCACAGGCCATTCTCTCAGGCCAGGAAAATCCATATTGTTGCATCAATGGAGCACAACCGGCTCTAGCTCGTTCACAAACACTTCTACATGCCGGAAGTGGCTTGCTATATTCTGGTAGACAAATTGGTGTGTACATAGAGCAGAGAAAAAATTTAAGGTCTGGAGAGCACTTGATTTCTACCAACGGCCAAAATTGATGGACTTCTAGACCTGCTTCATCTTGCGTATCATGATTCAGCTCGTTTGGCATTGCTGTCAGGTTGTATCCAATTCCTCGACACATGGGAATGGTGATGTCCTCACATCTGCCATTTCCGTTTGAACTAGACGTCAGCACTGAGTGTCCACTGACACTTCCACTCAATCCATCACCTAGACTAGCATCTGGCTCGGGAATAACGCCAATTGCTGATGAAGATGAAGTGGACGATGATGATGATGATGATGAAGAAGACGAAGAAAGTGATGATGATGATGATGCAGAAGATGACGATGATGAAGAACCACCCGGGAGTGGACCCACACTATTGGCAGGTCCTGTTGCGGATTCTGATCTGACATTCGGCACTGCTGTCACCGTGAGGACTAAGGGGAAGAGGATGAGTAGAATTTTTGGCATTCCACCACTTTGCGCAACGCGCGTCCGTCCCATTGCGTCCTCCGGATGATTTACACTCGCGTTGGCATCACTGCAGTCTGGAATAAAAATATCTTTTATTATTTTCTGCTTCCTGAATATTTTAAAAAAAATCTTAAAGCTAACATTTCTTTATCCTAACTAATATTATCTTTAGTAGTTAAAACTTTTCTAACAAGAAAATTAAATAAAAGATGGCTATTTAATTAGCACAAGTGAATTAATTTTTTATAATTTCAACTTTTATTTTTATTTCAAATAAAAAAAATTTTTTTTCTAAATATGCTGCTGTACTCTCGTTTATGGAATGAGACAAGTGTAGATAGTGTTTTCATCATCGAGTACTCGTTATCTTGGTCGAGAGGCCGTTCTCGATTCTCTCTTTATTTTTACTTTTTATTCTCCTTTTTTTCTAGTCAGTCTTCTTGTTGACTTCAAGTGGACCGTTAGGATTGAGTGAAAAATATGCTTTGTCACATTTAAAACAAAAATCTGATGATTCATTAACGAACCAACTACACATGTATAAGAAGTCTGTTTGATTTGAAGGATCATGTAACTATATACATTTATATTAATATTTTTCTTATTAATATTTTTTTTCGATTATTGATCAATACCACCCATGATGTCGCGATGCTTTTAAATAAATGAAGATTAAACTCTGAGTATACATATATATATATATATATTAAAACCCTATAAATACCTCATGGTAACCGTGTTAGGGTGTTTGGTATAAGAGTTTAACAAACGATAAAACTAACAAAACCAACCTCCTACAATAACATTTTGCTTCAGTCACGTGTATTCCGAGCTTCTATTATAAGATCGTTTTTAAAAACTTTTTAAAATTATTTCTACTGGAATATTTTTTAAATAATGATCAAAGTTATATTAAATCGGTGCTTATAAATTTTCTGATTTTAAAAAAGTATTAAAAAGAAAAAATAATTCATTTATGATGGACAAAATGATTATCCTTGGCTTTCATACGTAACAAACAACAATTTACCAAAGTACTCATGTCATTATAAAAAAAAGATTCTCTTTTTTTTAATTAAATAAATTTATAAAAGATGTGTTTTACATTGTCGAGCAGTTGGTAATGTTATAAGAACTAATTAAATATTAATTTTATTCTGTAAAAATTATTTTTTAATAGATAAAGAAAAAGGAAAGTTGTTTAAATAAATTTTGAACCTTATTGAATATTATATGAGTTATCGATTCTGATGAAGATTGCATAACAAACTAACATTTAGGCTTACAAATTTCTCAATACATTTACAAAAGATCCGAGGAGTCTTTATCTAGATAATAACACATTTAAATCATGTCCAATTTTGCTTTAATTAATTTCAGGTTGTCTTTTAAATGAATCTTTAATTCCATCCCACTACAATAGCGGCAAGAATGAATTCGATATGATAGAGAATGATATTAATTTACATCCGAATCTATGATTTTCTGATTCATTTTATCTACAAATTAACATAGAAAAAAATTGATTTATTTTTCATTTGGGAGTTGAACTAAAATTTTTTTCCACCTAATAATGTGGGTAAGAAACTCGTACATATTTTTTCCATGACTTTTGCTATATACTGGGCAGGAAGCTACAGCAATATTTCTTGAATGGACTGTAGCCATGCGAGCATGATTTACATACAAGAAGTGTATATCATAACCCAAACAACGGTCTGCGTATCCGTGGCAGGCAGGCTTCTAAAACTGATTCATTGCCAGGAGTGTTCGCTATTCTTTTCTACTTCTTTTTTTATTTTACTCTCTTTCTTCTTCGCCATATCTTTGTCCCTTTTACCTTCGCATCCTTCTCATCCACCTCCACACAACCATCAAAAAGAATCCTCCAACTAATGGGAAATTATTGCACAACTGAAATACTTGTTAAATGTCACGTCAACGAAGCACGAAAAATAATGGCAGCGTGCGAATTTTTTAAGTGAAGTTTTTTTTCACGATAATTCGCATTGGTTTCATGCTGGGTTGACGAGAGTGGCTCTTGCATGAGTCACGTGCAGTTTGTCGATAGTTGAGAAGAATGGCCAAGTTGAGAGAGCATGGAACGTTGACGTAAAAAAGATTAAGAGCCAATGATGAATATATAACACGAGAATTAATTTTTTTTTTTTTAAGGAAGAAGTAATAATGGAATAGAAATAGGTAAATTTAATGAACCGTTATTTTTGATAGTATATAGTAGCACATTTATTATGCTAATAATTTTTGAGCCTCAGTTACCAGCCTGGTAAATGCTAGATTCACATAAAAAATTTATTAAAGTTTGAAATTTAATGTGGTTAAGTGAAAATAATTTTGTTCAATTTTAAAATACATATTTTTTAACTTGTTCAATAATAAATGAATTGAAATGAGGAATTCTTAAGAAATAAAAAATATTTGAAACAATTGACAATGTTTTATAATAATAAACAAACGTTACTTGAATCAAATGAAAAATAATCAATTATAAATAATTTCCATTCAATCGACAATTGTTTAGATAATAATATATTATGTGTGAGTCTATTTTAGTACACTATTTCTTGCACTTATTTTTAATTCTTCAGTTATATATTTAGAGCTACATTTCTTCTTAGTAGGGATAAGTTGAAAAGAAATGTGAGACTAAAATATTTAGTAAATTTTCTACAATAATTATTATTCTAAAAATAAAAGGATTTTCTGATACTAGTTATTTATATTTTCAAAATAGAGTTATTGTTATTAATTAAATACTAACTAGTAATATGCTTTAAATAGAACATTTTTAAGTTTCAACAAATATTAGAGTTCAAACTACTCGTAACGATTCATCATCTATTGTTTATATTTTATTATAAATAACTGTAATCCTTGAGTCAAATATTTGTCTTATGAGCTTTTCCATTTTCAAGTAAGCTTAAGAATAAATGTAAACAATAAACATTAAGTGACCTTTTCAATATTTAAAATACTTTAAAGAACTTTTGATAAATGATTTTTTCAGTTTATTTAAATAGATATTGTTTGTTGGAGATTATAAATACTTTATTGTAAAATAATCTTTTAAATATTTATGCAGTATTTTTTTTATGTTTTAACGGATTAAAGATATTCTATAACGATTAATAAAATAATCATTCCGACTTCTAACTGAACAACAAATAAAATTTTTGAATGCATGACAATAATGATTTTTAAATAAATTTCGACAATCTGAATTTATTTGTTACAAAGCTTTAAAACTATTGACCATTCTGTTCTCGAAATATTTAAATTTACTGATACTCTTAATTTCAGTGCTTAACATTACTTCAAACTCATTTTTTCATATTTATTAACATTAGACTAAATGATTAAATCAATTAAAACGTCAATTCTTATTTTTTCCTAAATCTCGATTCTTCATTTTATCCTTCAAAATCTATTTTCAAATAATAGTAGAGTATTTTTAACACCAAATTTGAATAAAACAAATGCAAATGTGAAAGTCTACAAAAATTTCCATAATTGATCGCATAAATGGAAAATAAATCATTTTTCCATGGAGGTGGTATTAGAGACGGACGTAAGGGTGATAATAAATTGTTCCGGTTATGGAGACAGTGTGTTATGCACTTATTCCGCTTGCACAATCACACTAGCAACAACTTTATTTCCCCTAGAGGAATAAAATTTATGAGTAGACATTGGTACTTAAATATCTCTAATTATTTCTTCAGGATAAATACATCTGTAAAGAGAGTTGAAAGCCGGCTTATTTTCAATTCGACGAAAGGTACAAGCAATGTATAATATGCTGTAAAAAAATATAAGTCGCGTGCGTGGGTTCATTTTTCATTGCATAGGCAGTTAGATATATACTTATGTACACGAGCAATGGATGAGATGGAAGATATAAAAATAAAAGAAAGCGTATAAAAGAGATAAAAAAAAATATAAAAAACAAGTATCGCGTGAGTAAACGGCACTCGGGCATATAACTCTTGACTCTTTAGTGCTCCCGGACACACGTCCCTTGCTAGTGTGTCCTCGTCGTTGACTCCTCAGGGTAAAAATTGTCCCAAGCTTCTCTCAGTAGATACTTTATCTACCAACTCATGTCTACATCCCTGTGAATCTTTCTACATTGGTCCAGTGGCTCTCATTCTTCTCTGCTAAAAAATCCTTTCAAAATTTAACCTACTCCTTAACGAGACACAACTGCTACTTATCATAAAACAGTCTTTGTTATTAATTCATTTTGACAGGTTTTTTTTTGTAATCATTACCTTTTTAAAAATAAGATAGAATATATCGTTTTAATAAATTCTTGAGTAAGGTAAAGGCATCAACTTTTGACACTTTGTAGAAAGTATGATGTTTAAACAGTAATAAAAATGTATATTTATTTACTTTTAATAATGACTTCTGTTTACATACTCTTCATGAATAATTTAGTTATCATTTTGTTAATAAAGAGTCTACAGATTTTTTTTAAATATAAAATTAACAGTTTTGAATGCGCTTTGTTTGCCTATTTTTAAAATTAAATTCAAAAATATGGCAAAGAATTGATTTTCTTCTTTTATTCAATTCATTATATCTCGAGTAAAAATTTTTATTGAGCCCCAATCAGGCAGTGAATTTATCATTTCAATTTCAATGGTCTTCAGATATACCTTACAAAAGTTTATAATTAGGATAATAAAGTTTTCATTAATTAATTATTACGTTTCATATTCTGTATGATAAAGAGTTCATACTCTTTTGACTTAAATCAGTGAAAACTTAATAATTATTAATATTTATTTTGACTTTACAGAGACGTTGTAAATAATATTTAGCAATAAATTAATTTATTTTATAGAAGAATTTCCTTAGAGAGTGTTTTGTATCTTCCAGTATTGAGCATTGATATTTTTTTTTTTAAGTTTTATGTTAAAAACTAAAAAAGTTATTTTATGATTCTATAAAACGAGAGATTTAACTAAATGAAATGATACAGTTAAGTTAGTATCATTGTTTTATCGTAGATAAAAAGCAAGTTGACTATAATCAGGATCCGGTTGCAGAGAGAAATAAGAGAGTCGAGCACCTAGAGAATAAATCAACTTAGGTATTACGTTAGGCAAACTGAAGTTTGCTAATTGGCCAAGCAGCAACGGATCTCGAATGGCAAATAAATTCGAAGCTTCTTCCCTGCCTCGTACATTTTTCGCATAAATTATCTCTTCTTTTTTTCCTCCTACTCCTGAGACTCATCTTCACGTTGTCGTTTCTCTATACATACAACGAACTAAAAAATATTTACGTCTGACGGGGTGGAGGTGAAGTAGGAGACTTCTCCGATGTCCCGTGGAGTTCTCTTAAATAAACTACAGGTAGGCGCGATATCCTCGTGATGTTCCAGTCACGACCTGAGACAGCGGTTGTCCTCCATCCTACTTCTTTCACTCTTTCTCTCCTTATTCTACCTCTTTTGCTTCTCTCAAAAGGCTCAAGAGAACTCCTCAAGAGTTCGTTACCTCTGGCAATTACGATAAGAATCGAATTCTCCTTTCTCGTTGACGCTTTCTTTATGACTTCTCCTTCATCTCGCGGCGATCACATTCCAAAATAAATTTCTCCAGATCACTTGCGTCATTTTTCAGCTTCTGTTTGAGTCACCTTTGGTTGAAATGGAATCCGGCAATTGTTTTAACTATTTTATTACCTTTCATATAACTGAGGGTTTATTATTTTTAATCATTATTGCTCTTTATAGCTATTGAAAAATAATAATAATTTCAAACAAAAAAATTACCATGATCATTATGTGCTTGTATTCTTTCTACGAGGCTTCAATAATTGTTCTTTCCATTCAAATATTTTCCAAAATTCAGAAATAATAATTTTGCCATCAATTTAAACTTATGATAAGAATTTTGAACTCACGTGTTGACGACACTCATTGATGATCATCATTTTAATACATTATGTTCCTAACTTGACATCTTTCATGCGAGAACATTTTTTAAATAAATTTTATGCTTTCAAAATATCCAAAATATGCTGACAAATATTTTTGTCATTTTATTTAATCAAACATGATACATAAATTGATGGAAAAAATATTTCAATTTATAAATCTTCTTAATTATGTCATTGTGCAGTGAAATTTTTATCGAATAATTTTTATCATTTATGAATCATCGAATACGACTATCAGAATTATTTTGAAAATCAAAAAGGTAAAATTTGTTGATATGTGGAAGGTTCGCACTTCAGATAACTGTCGAATTTAAATTAAAATCTGAAAAGGAGCAGTATCAGATATTGTATTTAAATTTTCTTCAGTTTGATTATCATTTTGATGTCGTCAGTCTGCTATTAATGATCTTCAAATCAAGTTCGAACTTTCTATTTGCTCCCTTAAAGAGTCTAAGTCTTTTTTGCATCATTTCTATATTTTTTATCAATATATTTTCACTTTACTTTCTTTACACATAATTTATTTATTCTTTATCATCCTACCATAAATATTAACACTATTTTATTCAATTAAATTTAAGTTTAAAACATTTCAACTCTACAAAAATGTTACAGAATATTTATCAATTAGAAAAGCTTTAAAAAAAATTGTAGATATTATCAAAATATTCGTTAGAATTTATTTATGGTAAAAAAATTTTGATAAGTATTTATTGAGTCGAGAATTGAAAACAAGTGGTATTGAAAAGAAAAAATAATTGATTTGTAACCATTGATATAATCCATAAAAATCATCAATAAACCTTGGCTTGATCCGATAAAGTCAAGTAGAACTTTCGAATGAAAATTTATACTATAGTACCCCTCATAGTTTACTTCCGGTATTCTGGAGAACTTAAACTGTAAGTTGATAATTGAAATACTTTCTACTTCCATATAATATTTCTACTAGGGATCCGTCAATACGTATACTTCTGTTCTCTTTATACATTCGAGACCATTTGGTCGATACTTGAAGCAGCTTATGCACACCTGTGACCAATCCCATTCTTCCAAGAAGCTTATATATTCAAAGTACTACACTATATTACTGCCATCACCGAGAGGAGAGACTGGAAATTTTTTTAATCAACTACGCGACCGATTAATAAAAGTCGTAAAAAAAAATTTTCCATTCGCAGTAGGACTCTGATGGCGAAATGACTGTGATTCATCGTCCCACGTCAAGGATTAGTGGAGATGCGAAGGCAGATGAAGAGATTGATGAGAACTGGATAGATAAAGTCGATGGAAATAAATCTTAAATTTTCTCTTGCGTTGGTTCACTTCAACCTTCGAGTGCATATAGTACGCCTTGTCTCTTCCTTTATCGTTAGACGATCTGTCGTCGACCCACGCTCTCTGGCCCTAAAGTTACTTTGGTCTTACCAGAGAGTGTTTGATATCTCCGAGATATTTCAGGTAGCCACTAACCTCCAGAATGTGTCAGACATATATTCAATGTAAGGACGGTGTAAAAAATTGGATGTTGATAAAAAATATTGATAAAAAAGCCTTTTGGAGATTAATATTGGTTGAAGAGAAAAATAATAAGATGGCTTGAGAAATAATGGATTAAATTACGAATATTCGCGAGGATAAATTAGAATTCGAGTGATCAAAGATATTTATTGATTTAAAAGCATCTTTTTTAGTTGAAGAATTAATTGGAAGTTTTCTAATTACATCCTAATTATTCTTTTTTTTTTTCAATGGAATTAATTCTTTTGTCTTGTAACTTTAGTTGGTGAGTGTAAGAATGCATTGTTCTGAAAGAACATTCATCCTTTATTATTATTGAAAGATTAAAATTGAAAGCTTGATTCAAAACCTGTCTCAAAAACACTTAATATCAATTTTAGTTAATGTTTTAGGATGGAAAATAAATGCATTATTGAAACTTATTTTCAAGGTTCTACTTTTCATAATTGATATTTTTCTATGTATTATTAATGTAATATAAACTATTGATGTCATATGCATACATAATTCATTATGAAATACTTGGAATTAAATATAATAGATACTGTTCTAGAAAAATATTAAGATTAATATCACAGGTAGTCAAGTTTATTTTTGAATTTTAATAATATTTTTAATAAGAAATAATGACATCTATAATAAAGATGAATAATTTTTCATACGAAAATTATAAACTTGAGTACTCTAGATTATTGCATCCTTAAGAAATAATAATGAGGAATTAAATTAATTTCAATAACTTTTTGAAATAAAATTGGACAAATTATTCTCCTTCGTTATGAACTTTTATATTGTTAATATTAATTAGATACAAATTTATTTTTGATAAAAAAAAAATGTTTCGTTAATTGCAATTCTCACTTCCATTTCTGCAGTACATAAAATGTACGAAATAAATAACTTTATTATGAATTCTAATTATTTATGAGGACATATCTGTTGAAAAAGATTGTAAAAAAATTTAATTAAGTGTCTTAAACACTTGCATGCATATATTTCTTGATTGTAATAAATTCTAGTTAACTGTAGAAAAATTCCAGAGAAGTGTTTTTGATATCACGTTGTTAATTATACCTGAAGGAGATAAAAAGAAATGCGATGTCGAATTTAATTTATCATTTCTCTAAAGTTTTTTTTCGAAAATTATTTTGCATCAAGAATTATTAAATTAAGTCATTTGTGAGTTTTAAAATTACCATGTATTTTTTTTTTTTAAAGTGAAACATTTTTTTAAATCATTTTAAAAAATTAATAGATCCATTAATGCTTTTTTTTTATCCCTATTTAAAACACTTTCTTTCTCCTATTATCTATTTATAAATTTTGAAAGCATAATTCTTTCTCAAATGACACGACGAAAGTTGATAAAAAGCAGGCTAAAAAAAGCCACGATACATTAATAAATTAGAAAAAAATTTCTTCATCAAGATTTATTGATGATGAAAAAAAAATAATTTCTTCATGATTTCTCCAAAATTTTTTAAATATTTTAATTATGTAAAATATGTAAATAACTAACGGTATCAACTCTCAATGCTCTACGCCAATGCAGATCGCTACCGATGCATTACAGAGCTGTCAACTCTTCGTTACTTGGCGATAAACTTTCCAACTCTCCTCTGGCGTCCGCTTCAGAACAGCAGCAGGTCTGCATTATAGCATAGGGAAGGAAGAGCTAGTGATCAACGAGTCTACAGTACTCTATAATAGAATAGAAGGCAGTCTACGTTGGATTTCGAGTTGTAAGGAGTGAAGTTAAGCTTACTAAACTTTTGTGGAATGTTCTACAATGAGACATCAATTGTTAACTTTATTTAATTGTTGCTTCATTTAATGTTATTTAATTGAATCGAATTCCATTCGAATTTATAGCAGATTGAGTACAATAACAATTGATATGGGTTCAACACTTTTTTTAATTTTTTAACAGTTTTCATAAATGATTTTTATTCAGTCAATAAATATGATAATTAATATTAAACAATTACCCAATCAAAATAAATGAAATACACGACTGATTTACAAGGCAATTTAGGGAAAATGTTGTTTAAAAAAATCCCTAATTAATCAATAATCCAAAAATAGACTTCAATCAGAAGAAATTCATAGAAAATACAGCTCGGCATTAATTGTTAAAACTTAGTCTCAACAACTACCTCTCTTGTTATCCTCAACTCTCGAGACTTTTAAAGACTCTTAACTCGCTGATTAGCAAACGTGTGATGCATCAGGGCTGCAGGTGTTCACGGAAACTTGGACGTCTTTTTTAAAATAGGATTTACCAAAAAAAAACTTGTTCTAGAGTAAAACAAGACAAGTTCTGCTGTTTAAGTATGCGCGAGTTGTAACCGGAATTTCCTCTACTACGAGACGATGGTCAGAAGACGAGCTCGTTTGATTCGCGACAAGTGCCCGCGGGTGTTGGCATGAAAAACAAGAAAAACTTCAGATAGTATGTAAAGGGAGCCTCAAAGGCTACTGGAGTTATATTCTTGTACTTGAGCTTGTAATGATTATAAAATAATCTGATTTTATTATAATTCTATGGCCATTAAGTCGATAAGATATTTATTGCAATTGTGAAAAATTATTCTAATGTTTCTTTATAGTGATAATCATTCTACTCACTTCTTAATATCATTCAGAGCTATCATTATATCTCTAAGCAAAGTGTCTTATACTTTTATTTCCGAGTCAATTATCGTATATTATCAAATATCAACTAATGCTTTTAACGACTGTCAATCAGAACAATTAAATTATGGTTTTTATCGACTAATGTAGTCATTAAAAATTTTTTTCAATTAATTTATTCTATTACAGTATAATTTTATTAGATACAATTAACCGTTAAATAAATTTGTTGTGCAGATAATAATTTTTTCTTCATTTTCAAAGGACCATTTTGATTAGATTACAAAAGACTGACAATAATGAAGAAAAATATTTAAAAAATAGTAGAAAATTCGAAAATGAATGATTATCTTTAAAAAGATGATCTTAAATATGTATTACGTTCGTGATTTGACAAAATATTTATTGTGATAAATTTATTTTATTTACTGTAAATAATATTTATTTTGACAGATAAAGATTATGCTATACAAGCATGTCATGAGTTTGATTTTTATCTAAAAACATTTTAAAGTGGTGTTTCACTATTTCTTAATGTTAAACTTTTGAAATGAAGTTGATACTAACACCGATAACTACCTAGATAACTACCAGGAGATATTCAAACAGATAATAACTCCTCTTATTTTCTCCCCTCCTTTAAGAGTACACATTTTGATTAAGATCAGTAATTGTTGTTCAGTTAAAAGTTTTATTTAATACTTGGAAACTTTAATAATAAATGAATGCAAACAATGTTTTGAATATAAAATTTTTGATAAACTCATCGTTCACATGGTAACAATCAATAATATTGGCTGTTGGATCAATGATATTTGATATGACTTTTAATGATTTAAATAGACTTTTTTTTATGGGAATTTGAGATTTCAGTGGCGTGAAATCGGCTTGGGCGTGGGTCAATATGGCGTGTTACAACGACCACTGAAAAGCCACCCTATATGAGTTAGATAAAGAGCAGAAGAGTGCCTACTTTGTTGCGTTTATCGATCCAACAGCCTCCGGTGAAGGGGAGATTCGCTAATACTTGAACGGAATTTTCTTTCTCTATGTATAGTGACGCGAATCAGTGGAGAAAAACAAGTACGTTAAAAAATCCTATTATTATTTGACACAATAGAGAAACAAAAAAGCCATTTTTTATTGAATTTAATTAGTATACATTACGTGTTAATAGTAATAAAGGAAACAAACAATCTCAATTTATGAATAAAAATTTATTTTACTAAGTTTTATGTTAAAGTATAATCATGTAAATGCTTCTTGGTAATCGTGATGAAGCGTAGGAAGGTCGACATCGTTAACACGCCTTTGCTACATATTCTCTTGAAAAAAAAAAGGTAAATGAAAATTACCGGAAGTTGCATTTTATGAGCAAATCTACGAATACTCTTTTTTCAAGTTTATAAAATCATTATCTTCCTTTTTACTTTGTAATGCTTTCTTCGAGATGGTATATGAAGAGCACAATATCGGTGAACTCAGAGAAATTGACTGAAAAAATTCCAAATAATTGAGAGTCAATTTTTTTCACTTATTTTTTATATTTTTTTTTTAATATTTTAAACATTTATATCAACAATTAATTTCATTTGATTCATAAAATAAGTTATTTTCCGAACATTCTAATGAACAATAAGCTCCACAAATTAACGAAATTGTTGACAAAAAATTCTAAGTAAAAAAATATTTTGCAAGTAATTTTATGCAATAAAAAAAATAGAAACAATTATTTAATAACAAATTAATAAGTAAAGTAATGTTTTTGATAAATATAAAATTAAAGAGTGTTAAATAAAAGCAAGATATATTTATTTTAATAATCAAAAGCTGAGATATTTCTTAATTTTCAATTACTTATCCCAAAAAGTTCATTTTAAAAATTGTCCGTTTCACCTCTAGAAGCCATTAACCCTCACGAGTGTTTCAGTAGAATCGTAAGAGCACTAAGAGACTGGGACAATTTTTATCCCCCCGAGGTTCTCTCAATTCTCTCATCCTTGTCTGCTATATAGTAATAGTCAGGAATAAATTTAGGTCTCGCAGTGTGTTAGCTACAGTAGGGGTAACTCTTGAACAAGAGAAAAAGAGTGAGCGAATAGCAACTGTTCCAGCCGCGCCCATGAAAAAACGTTGACAAAGGGCGACGGGGATGTACACCAGTTGCAAAGACGAAAAGGACCAAGGGAGGAAAATGGTACAGGAATGAGAAAAAAGTGTTCGCACGAGCTTTTTCTCGACAGTGAAATCCCGAAAAGGCGAGGAACAAGCTCTTTTTTGCACATAAATCATTGAGATTATGAAATAAAAATAATAAAGATTGTTGCAAATGATGCAAAAAATTACATAATTATCTTTTGAGAACGAATAGAAACCAAATTAGCAAAAAATTTCATGCTAATTCCAATGCTGGTCCAATTATAGACTTGTTTTATTTTCTATTAAAAATATTTTGATCGAAAATCAAATCATTCTTGGTCCAAGAACATAATGTCTTCAGTGAAGGCTGATATAGAATTTAGATAAAATAAAATTCCAATAAATGTAAAAACTGCCATGTTATCTTCCCATCGAGTTCTATTGCAAGTATATGGAGGGGAGAATTGAGTAAAACTCATCCTGCTATATAGTGTAATCATGGTACACCCTGCAAGATAAGCATAAGCATTATGAAATGGAAAAACAAGTAAAACAATCTTTCAGGGTAAATTTTATTCTGTTAGAAAAAAGACAACTTGACAACATTGATAATCAAACTTGGATCCTCCTAGTTTTAATATCAGCTCTTCAGCAATTTGCTGAAGGAATTGATAAATCTTGATTGTTAACAAGTGAAGCTGTTGTAGTTACTATGAATATTTTTTCAAGTGAAGAGAGTATTTCTATGCCTCAAGAATTTTCTATGAATCAGTTTTATAGAAAGAAGACAGCTTGATAAGACCAGAAGTCGAACCCGGATCCTCTTAGTTCCATGCTAGGCTGCTTTACCACTTAAGATATCCTATACCTTTTTTACTGTTTATATTGTTCCTACTGGCTGTCATCACTTAAGTGAAATTCTAAAAAATTTATTGTTAACTAAATAGAAATCATCAAAGCAAATTGACTAAAATTACTGTCACAATGTTAAGATAATTATGAAACATTTATGAAGAAGCTAGAAAAAATTCCAAGAGTTTATTTTGGATGTTATGAGAATCAAGACTTTAGTTATTGAATTCCAATAATTAAATATTAAACTTTAATCAATACAGTCTGGAATAAACTTTTGTTGAAGAATTATTGGAGCATGACTTACACCATACAGTTACATATGTTCACATACATGAAAAGGGTAAAAAAAATATCATTTCTATGCTTTCATTCAGACATTCTATTTTTTTTTGTAGCTATTTATCACTTTGTTTTCACATTCTGATGTATAATTATTAATTAATCAATATTTTGAATCAATTTATCCAGAGTTTCATGTTGAAAAAAAAAATTCTAGGTAGCTTCGAATCAACATTAATTGATTTTAAACTGATATTT
Organism: Chelonus formosanus; assembly: GCA_028641665.1. Lineage (NCBI taxonomy): Eukaryota > Metazoa > Arthropoda > Insecta > Hymenoptera > Braconidae > Chelonus > Chelonus formosanus. Next base: position 756,238 of record CM054002.1, read on the forward strand.
CATAAACACAATGCAACTCTGCCAGGTTTTTTACCCAGGACATTTGAAAACAAGACAGAATATGAAAAACCAGACGGAAAAATAAAAAAGACCATTTCCCGTTGTCTTCCTCTTGTTGAGTTACAGCCTAACTTTTCCATCGGAACACGACGACGGCTATTGTGTCAGAGGTATATAATGCGGGCTCGTTAAAAATAATTCATTTAACTACAATACGAGTGTGAGTGTGGCTTGCGCGTGGTTCACGCCTTGCCAAGCACACCTTCTTCTTCCCCTTTCAACGTTTGACTTGCGGACATAACGAAATGGCCGAGGCTGGTAATTGACGCGATAAATAAGTATTATAAACGAACTATGAGAAACAAAAAGTGAAAATAAAGAGAATGAAGAAGAAACAGAAGAAGAGGGTAAAAAACTGAAAGAACAAAACATAAAAGTGAGAAAAAAAAATGTAAATAAAGTAAATAATAAAAAAACGTGTAGTTTCCGAAGCAAGACTGAGGTGGGTTTTATATTTCATGAAAAGCCAGTAAGATTTTCTATGCATTGAAGAAAACCACGAAAAGGATCCTTGGTAATTTTCCTTTTATTTCTACTGCTTTCTGGTGGATTAATTAGCAGAAATTCAGTAGCTGTGTTTAATAATTTTTTTGTGCTTTTTTTCTTCTTCTCTCTATTTTGTTTTCTTTTTTTTTTCTCCCTCCCCAACTATTTTTATATTCGACTTTACATTTATCTGGAGAAAAGATTATCGCTGCTTAGCTAGCAGAAAACAGATGCGTTGTAATATGAGATAAGAGTTTATCTCTGGAGTCTAGATGTCATTCGCGAGAAAACAATTGACTCCATTTTTTTCTGTCTCAGTGAAAGAAAATTTATTTCTGAATGAATTTAATCATCAAAATGCATGTAAATATTATGCAATCATTGTCGTAATCATATTACTATCAGCTAAATATTTTATTTCATACCAATCATTGCTGTGTTAATAAAAAACAGTCTTTCACACATTCTGATATCTAGAAAAATTTAATTCCACTAAAATATTAATTCAGAAGTGTTTCTTTAATAAAGAGAAATTAAATTAATTTTTTAAATTAAATAGCATGAGATAAAGAATGGCTTGATTGAGAAAATTTTTCTACTGAAATTAAAATTAATTAATGGTGTTAACTCCAACAGACTTTATTAAATATAAATCTTAATTCTTATTCACTTGACTGCAGTAAATTGTAAGGAATGAATAGCGACATGTATTTATAGTTATGAGCTTGACAGATATTAAATTCTCTATGACTATTATCTACATATTTATCTCTTTTTACAAATTTTATTATTATTATTTTATATCTCTACCTCAAATCATCTTATGAATAGTGCAAAGTTTAGATTTTATTATCACGATGCATAGTTGTGATGTAGTTTTGCGATTTAAGGTAAATAAGTACTTCTCTAGCACTTCAAACACACCCACACATATATACATCTACAGACCAACACGTGGTCAAGTAGAAATGGATTGAGAGCCGGTTCGAAGTCTGAGTGTATCGCGATAAGATAAAACATGAGAGAGACTCCAACACCATCAACGTACATACACTATTACATACAGTAACTATTATCGAACAGTTAGGATGAGCACAGGCGAGAATCAAATAATCTTCCAGGTGTTTACGACAAATTATCATGCCTCTTAAAAATTCAAGTCTTAAAAATAAAAGCTATAGAATTTGCATCTAAGTTCATCAGTCGTTCGTGACTTGTTTGACAACATTTTATACGATTTTACTTGGTTTTTGAGTTGTTTAATTAATTACTACTGATTAATTTAGACATTAGCATGAGATATTTATTATGAAAAAAAAAACTATTTAATGAAAACAAAAGTGATTTTTTTATAATGACAATTATTTTAGTGTTGAAACAATTGGAATAATTTTGATAAATTTCTCACTATAGTATTATTTTGATTAATATTTCGTTCACGATTACTTTTGATTCATCTTTTGGAGAAGTTTAATTGATTATGAGAGAATTTAATTGAATGAAAAGAAAATATTTGTAATTCATTCATATTCATGTGGAATGGAAATTTGGAGTACTTTATGCTCTGAAAATTTTTATTGATCATTCTACTTCACAACTAGTCGATTTCATTCCATACAAAGTAGTCGGTTAAAATCCATTTATGATTATTAAAATTCATCAGACATTGGGATTTGTTGTATGAATAATTTTTAAATGATATTTGTAGTGAATACATATAAGAATTACATTAAAAATAAAAGTAAAAATGTATTTGAAATTTTTTGAACGTGATTAAAAGTATTGTACAAAAGCTGTTACAATTACCATTGAGAAAAATAAACCAATTGAATTGTTTTAATTACATGAAGTCAGCTGTTGCAATTGATACGAGCCAGTTGTCCTTTTTCCCTTGTTAAAGAAGTAGAAAAAGTCGTGAGATAATTGAGTAATTTTAAAGAGTAAAATAGACATAATTATTACTTGAAATAGAAATCGATAGTAGATCTAGATATTTTTATATTGTTTCGAATGGAAACATAAATTTTAGATGAATGATAAATGTGTCATAAATTTATAATTATACGATTAATTATCTGAACAGCTAGTAAAATGATACTTGCTCGCTATACATGTATATCATACACTTCTTAAAAGAAATAAGAAACAAACTATAAATCATCATTTTTTTGCAATCAAGTTTTTTAATAACAAATTTATTAATTCATTTTCAACTATATTACGATATAACTTGTGAAATTTTTTAATTACTAATTCAAATTATTTTACTCGATTGAACAAATTTGTCAATATTTATAAATCATAAAAAATTAAAACTCATTTTAAAAAAAATAAATGACAACGTTTCCTATATAAGGTTGTCAAGAAGAATTTTGAAACTTAGTTTTGCTAAAAATCACTCTTTCCATAAAAGAAAATAAACTGGTTCCAAATGGTTCACTAATGGTATCATAAATGTTTAATGTAGTGTTTTAATAGTAGATTAATTTATTCTTCAACAATATTTCCTTTTATAGAGATAAAAATTTACAATAATTGAATCAATTTGTATTAATCAATAAAGTAACTTGATAAAAAAAAAAAAATTCTTTCTGAAAATGATTTTTCTTGAGTTTGAATTCAAAGAGTTCTTTGAAGGCAAGAATTATTAGCTGGTACTAAATTACAATGAAAATAAAAACAGAGTGGAGTTAATATATATATCACGAGATTAGCACGATCTAGTTTACTCTAGGTATAGTGGCACGTTTGTGTGTGAGAGAGTAGTCTTTTGGTAAAACAAACGTTTAAAACAGTTGAATAGACGACTAGTTATAAAGTCAGTGTAGTGAATTAGTGACGTAATATCACCCGTTTCCAGACTAGCGTTCTACTTTTCTACGAATGGATCCAGGAATAGTTGAGGTTCGTGATTTAAGGCAACACTATACCACGTGGCTTTTTGCAAACATACAAAAATTGAGGGTAAAATTTCCCAATGAAACTTGTAATGTATACAAATAGGTGGCAAAGAAAAACATTTGGTGTTCGAGATATTCCCGACAAAATGTTTGATCCAGAAGAGACATAAAAAGCTTCATGATACAAAGCAGCATTGTTAATCTTCATCAAGCAGTGTAAGAGAACAGCAACAGCAGCAGTAGTAGTAGCTCAGAGTCAAAGTTTCTTGACACGAAACTTTTTCTTGACAAAAATGTTATTTTTATATTATTTTTGTTTTGTGCTGTGTCATTTTTATATCAAAGATTATTATTATCTATTAGAGCAGTCTGAAGGACGAGACAATGATTAAAAATGTAAAATGAAGACTAAAAGATGCTACATTTTTCTGTATGAGTAATTGGAGGATGAACAAAAAATGTTCTGATTATTTTCTAGATGCTTTTAAGTAATCTTTTTAAGGTTGCTGCAAAAAATCCTAGTTAAGTTTGAAGAATAAAATATTTTTTCCACTAGAAAAGAGACATTTTTTTCTCAAATACTTTTATAAGACAAAAATAAGTAAGCTCTAGTATTTAAAAAGAATCAAGAGATATTTTTTATTTCAACTTCATTGATAAAAAAATTCAGAGAAATGTTTTGTTGAAATATTTCAAATCTTAAAGCAAGAAAAAAAAACGACAAACTATGCAACAAAGAATAAAAAAATAGCACAGTCAATCTTTTCAAGTAGTATCAGAGGTGTCAGAAAAGTTTCCTGACACGAAAGTCTCTTGAAGAAATATTATATAAACGTTGACTGTGTATACATTTGTGGTGTATCACTTTTATATCGAACGTTATATTCTCTCAAGTAGCAAAAGAACTAGAGAAAGATTAAAATGCAAGCAAGAGACCAAAAAGACACTCGTTTTCCTGCAAAAGCATGGATGGGGGACCCATACCAAAACTTTGTCCGCTCCGAAACTCGAGAGACGGAAGAGAGAGATAAAGGTCTCTGAGACTCCAGCCGTTCATTTCGTATTCGGTCTACGAATGTGAGGGTGAAAGAGGGTGCGTATACACACGTCCCCTCGCATTCTCGTTTTCTCTCTCCTTTTCTCTTCGTTCTTCTTTATATCCACAAAATATATACTAGAATCCTTCTTCCTAATTTTCAACCAAAAAGATACTTTTTCAAGAAAAATTTAACTTAATTCACTTGAATTAATCTTTTATCAACTATCTCTTATTATAAATCATAAAGAATAAAAAATTATTCTGATTCTAAAGTACCTTTGGAAATAAAATGTGTGATATTTTTTCTAGAGAGAGAGAGAGAGAGAGAATAGGAAAAAGCGAAGAGTTAAATATTCTGATACAAATGTCAATTAAAAAATTGGTTATTTATTTTGAAATAGATAAAAATAGTGAAAGTAGTAAATGTCTTCTTAAAATAAATAAACATTCGATGTATTTTAAATTTATCGTTTTCTTTTATTTTAGAAATAAAAGGTTTTTTATGTCAATAAACACGCTCATTTTGCTGTAAAAACAATATCTAAAAAAAAATCCCGGTGTCTAATATGAAACGTTGAATATTCAACACATGACAAGAAAAATTGGAAATTGGTTTTTTTAGGAGAGGGAATATCGTAGAAAATATTGATTTTATGAAAAAAATGGCTATTATAAAAAATGAAGAATAAAAAATATACTACCAAAAGGCTTCTGTACATTTTTATCGTATCTGTCATATTTACGATGCTATAAGCTTTGGAAAGTTTGCAAACTTTAAAGCAGATATTAAACTTGGTTTTTTGTGAATATCTAAAAAAATATACACTCTATGGAAAAAAATGGTTTTGATAAAAATAAAGATCGGAAGTTTTTTTACAAGAAAAAAAGTTGTACCATGTATTTGAATAGTCATAAATATATATTTACACCTTTAAAATTATAAAAAAAATAATAACACTCTTTAAAGTATTTTGAAGTGATTGAAATAATAGTTAATTATTTACTAATAATCACTTAGTTATGCTATCATTGTTACTTATCTAGGATTACTATCACGTAAGAGTAGTAATCTACACCTATTTAAACTTCTCAAGACTTTAATTAGTTGCTTAAACAACGGTAAGTGGCTGGTTAATGGAAAAGAACTTTCTTCACTAATTTTCCATGAATATCTCTGTAAATATTCATTTAACGTAAAAAATGATAAAAACCTAAAATATTGAAAATAAAATTTGTAACGAAAAACTTTCGATGCATTTTTTACGTAGGAATAACATTTATACAGCTATGAGGTTCAAAAAGTTTGAAAAAATTTTGACATCAAAGAAAATATGAAAAATGATGAATATCTTGAGAAATATTGACAGTACAAGGAAAATTCTCATGACCTAAATAAAAAAACGTTGAAATTTTGACAAAAAATATTCTGTGGATTTTCATCATAAAGTTAATATTTACGGCGTCACAAGCGTTTAAAAAAATCCACAAGTAATACTCCATTCGGTAATCCAGCTTTAATAAAGCTTATAGAATTTTCTAATCATGATTATTGTTTTGTGTACAAAAGTTATCTTATGAAAATTGTAACCAATGACTCACAGACCTTCAAGTAGTTTAATTAATAATTTATACAAGTCTAGTAAGATGTGAAGAAAAAAAGGACATTATGTTATACAATTTTTTGTGAATATCTCTATTAATATTCACTTTGTGTAAAAAGTGATGAAAAGCAAAATTGATGCGGATAAAATTCTGAGCAAAACATGTTCAGTGTATTTTTTTCGTAGGAATAATATTTACATTGTTACGAGGCAGAAAACATTAGAAAATCATTCAGATCAAAGGCAGAAATAGAAGACGATGAAGATCTCTCGAAAAATATTGATGATACGAAGAAAATGATTATGATTAAATAAAAGAACATCAAAAATTCTCAACGGCATAAAACTCAATGCATTTTTATTTTAAGTTCAATAATAACATCGCCAATAAACCCATCGAAAATAGTATTAACGTCGAATGCTGAAAAAAAACCTCAATAAAATTCTCGACTCCAATCCACTCAGTTCCAATAAAAAGCCACAAAATTCTAAAAATCTCACCTTTGTTTCTCGTGAACGATGCTTATCACGTAAGAGTATTAATCCATTGTAGTTGCAAGAAGAAAAAAAACAGTTTCTACAACAACAGAATTCAACTTTGTTCGTGAAATCGATAAAATATTTAAATTCTTTTAAAAGAACTCATTCACTTTTTATCAAACACACTTGGACTTTTCAGTGGATATTAAATGGTACAGAGATCGCGTACGTTATGTCTACAAGTCAATCAATCACAGTTGTCAAGCCACGTGATGTATATAAATATAATTGATAAAAAATATTTTAAACTCGACGACGACCGAGCGCGTACTGGTGGCGTTGAGGGATCGAAAAGCATTCGCAGCGATGATGGTCGAGGAGAGTACGAAGAAGGGGAAACAGTGCCGGTACCATAGCAGTGGGGAAAAGCCAGTGAAGTTGTATTGTACAGCAAAGCAAAGAGTGTGTGGAGTAGACTGTAGTAGAGTCTACAGTGCAGAGTATGGATAGGCGAGTCTATCCTTTATTTTTCATCTTGCTCTTACTTTCACGATGGCTTTGGATCACCGTCCCCTTGTGAACTCTTCTCGGCACCCATCACTGTATTGAGTGTGTATGTGTATGCTTACATGAGGAGTGTTAGCGCGTGTATGAACTCCCCTGTGTTATGTTACTACCAAGTCCGAGTCGTTCTTTGCTCAGGCTCCTTCTTCCAGAGTGACGTCAGAACGGGCGCCGTGGATAACGAGATCGCTTCTTCCTTTTTCTCGCATCTCATGTCTTCTGTACCCCACCTCCTCTTCACTTGGATACTGTGGTACCTTGCAATCGCTAATTATCAACCTCGCACCCGCATTTTCAGTTTACCCTGTTCCACATGACTTTCTCCACTTTTTTTACTAGAGAAAATTTCCAGTTGTTTTTTTTTTTTTTTTTTGATAAGATGATAAAATTTGAATAAATATTCAATGAAATAATAAAGATGCATTGCGTTCAAATTAATTATTTAGAAAATTTTATTTAAATTTTTTATCAGTTGTTTGATTATTAATTAACATTGAAAGCTTGACCTGGATTCAATTTAATGGAAGAAATTGATTTTTATTATTCAGAAAAGTTATTTCATTTTGTTTATGATAATAAATTGTACAATTAAATTGACTACTTTCCCTTGACAATTATCGTCTTTGAAATCATTATTTTCAGTAAATTACAGTACTCATAAATTCGATTATAGCTTGTCGTTTTAAGTCGAAAAATGATCATAATTAATTTTTTAATTCGGATACATTAGAAATCGTTCATATTTAAACACTTTGAGTGCTTTTTAAAAATTAGTCAATGAATATTTACTATTTACAGTGATAATAGCACTACTTCAAACAGTGATTAGCACTGATTTATTTTTAGAGAGAGCATTAAAATAAAATATTTCAAAAAGTTAAGATTTTTTTAGTAAAATTTACCTTCTTTCTCTATGTGAATCAAAAATAATAAAATTTATTCATAAAAATAATCAAGAAAAAAAAAATTAATTGTAAAAATGCAATAGAACCTTTTATTTTCATAACAAACAAATGATTAAATAATTTTCAAATACATACAGTAACAGCATTTTCATAAAACTGAATGAAAATAATTTGCAAAAAACAATAAAGGTCATGCACTAATGAAGCAATCGTTTTTTTTGTGCTGCTTAAAGCAACAAAGGGAGTGAATTAATTCATTTTAATGCTTCTTTTTCTCGCTTGAGATATAAATCTTGGTGCCCTGCCGCCGGGAATTTTAGGAGGCACGATCAAGAGTTCTTCGTGACTTCAACGAGCACGTTGGTGGCATCGGTAATGTGTGTATACACACGAGAAACGCCCGTGACCGGTTCCCTTCTCGAGAGAAGACCCTTTCCAAGATCGAGGGGCCTGATCCCAGAGAAAGGACTCACGAGAGATGTTCACTAAGAGTTGTTTCGTTCGACGATCGTCAGACGTAGATTACGTGTAAGGTCTCATCTCTCTCTCTTGCTCTCGGATACATCTCTCACCCTTTACTCCTCAGTTCCTTCATTTCTCTAATTCCAGTTGAACAGATTAAACAATGACTCAAGATAATCAAGATCCTTCCTTCAATTGTCTGCACCAAAACAAACTCAGTGGCAGGGATTGCGAATTGGATTATCTTCAGTAAATATTTCTTCGCTTGCATGTTTATTATTTAAATTATTAGTAAATTTATGGTGTCATTTGATTAATTAGTTCCCTAAACAATTGCATCTAATTTTATTTTAAGCTTCAATTTAATTTATTGCCTTTTTATTTTGAATTAGATGAGCCTATTAACGCCCACAACGAACTCAGTAGCAGAAACGTTTTATGAATCCCATGAATATTTTGTGTTTTTCAGAGATGAAATATTTTTTATTCCCATCTCTGCTTTTTTTCAATTGAATCAAAATTATTCTGCAATCAATTTTTTTTTTATTCATGTGCTAAAAACGTCATTAAAAAAATATTTATAATACTATTGAACTGTGAACTGAGTGATAATTGATAATAAAATGACAAAATAATAAGAGAAAATTAAAATTGTGGTAAACAAATGACTTGATGAATATTAATTAAAAACACGATTAAACTCAGGATTATATTCGTTGTGAAAATAATAAAATAAAGTATCAAAAAATATTAATAAATAAAAAAAATTTATGGTAATTAAATATTCATTATAAATAAATAGTATTAATATATAAATTATTAATTTATCTTCTGCTTTGAACGAGAATTTATCCCTTTGAGAATCATCATTGAACCCAGGAGTCCTGCTATCGGTTTAATTAATGACAAAAACGATGTATAGAGTAGGCCATTCAGCCAAAATTAATATTTTCCTTGATGTAATAAAAAATAATTAAAAGCTTATGTCACTTGATGAGAAATAGTCCATTCGTAATTACAAGTAATGATGATGAATTAATGATGAAAATTTATTTATCAATATATTTATTAATTTTCTGAATAACTTGAATAATTAATCTCTCGACAGAAGCATGTACATATGTATGTGTACTAAAACATTTCATCCGCGGATAAATTTATGGTTTGACTGACAGTCGACTTTATCCAATGGATTTGTTACGTCTCGAATATTTCACGAGTCTTAAGCCATAAAATTTGTGCCAGTTAATCTACCAGTGTCTCTTTCTTGCTTTTTTTGTATGCTTATACCACTATATATACCTATATATAAACATACCCATTAATGTTATTAAATATCATAAATTCACAGAAAGGAAATCTTTCAAGAAGCAAATTATTATCTAGGAAGTGGTTAGGAAAAGAGTAATACAACTAGTGCAAGTTGATGGATGATTTCTAGCATACCTGATGAAAATTTTTATTCGAATAGTTTGGAAGTATTCACTACAAAGAAAGAGAATTAGTTGATAAATTAAATAAACGAATGAAATGAATTCTTTCTGTGCTATGCACAATTGTTAAAAGTAGCTTTTCCTATTATGAATATACTTATTTGAAATAGCTGAAAAATATTTCGATAGTTAAAAATTTTTTTTCACTTCTAAATAATTACTACAATCATAATTGTTACTGAATAGTGATAAAAAAAAATTGGTGTTGACAATAAATAGTCATTTTTGAATGAGAAAATAAAGTTCATAGGAATAAAGGGGTAAAAAGTTAACTTTAAATGGGAGCAAAAAAGTTCTGAAAACATGCCAGTCATACATAGAATTTATGCATGAGATTCCTCATAATTGCACCCCGCTGACACGAGTCTCAGCCCTCGGTTTTCCTGTCGCGCTCGGAATAACTGTGGTTATAAGAGAACGTTTCTGATTCGAACGTGTGTGTGTGTGGATATGACATGAGGAGGTTATGTGAGGTAAAAAAAAAAAGCCAACTGTTTTTTGTTTCTGACGGGGGATGGGTGGTACCGGTAGCAGAATGACGAACGACTAAGGCATGGTTCCGATTATGATCTCAAGTCTTCTTCCTCCCTTCCTTATTCATCTACTTTCATACTCAACATATAACCAAGTCTTGCTTTTTTCTTTTTCTTTACTTGTCCGCCCGCGTTTGCCCAATAATAATCGTTATGATGGATGAAGCTAACGATTGCCTGCCACGATACGTAGAATCGCTTGTAAACTTGCTCTCTTCAGACTCTGCTGGCAAAAGCTTAGCAAACTTATAATGAGTCTCAAGTTCGATACTATTTTTTTCTGGTTGTGCACCAATAAAAATAAAAATCCACCTGAAACGGGGGAAAAAATTATAAAGAAATAAAAATGAAAGTAAGAGTAGAGAAAGAGAGAAGTTTGGGTGGGAAAGAAAGAGAAAAACAAAAGAAGGAAAAAAATAAGAAGTAACTCAGTAATAACCTGCTGAGATCGATTGAAACTTTTCAACAAACGATTTAAGTGGAAATAGGAATTCTTCTGTTGTACCATTGTTCTCTAGCTAGAGTCTCAAGAAATAAAATGAGAATGAAAAAAATGAAGAAATAAATAAAGATGAAAATGGGGATGTGTCTAGGGGGTTGGCAATCGAATTAACCTGAGGGGAAAATAAGGAACTCGAAGTCAAAATATATAAGTACATAAGAAGAGATAGAGAGTAAAGTATTTTGTGGTAAAGAACTTGGACAAAGTTTTGAATAATAATTAAACCGACAAATCTCTTTACTCAGTCTGCTACAAGTCTACTTAATAAACTCCAAAGCATATTCTCTTCGTCGACGACGAATTTCAAAAAGAATTTTTTTAGTTTTTATGTACATTTAATCTCTTGTTTTCAAGACAACATTAATACAATTATTTAATTTGTAGTATAAATTTTAGCTACATATTTTTTTTATTCGCTGGTAAATAATTTGATTTATTTTTACAAAGAATCGATATTCTTGTCGGATAGTAGTGGAATATTTCGCAGACTTCAATTACGTGCAAATTTTATTTCATAAAAATTTACATCAGTACTTGGGTTGATAGAATAATTAAATTTCTGAAGACCTAAAAAATCATTTAGGATAATTTAATTGATTCTTTTTATTGAGAAAAAATATGGGATATTTTATAACACTTTGAATTAAAATTTCAAAATAACTATCATAAAATAAATTGATTAATAAAAGTGTAATAAAATATATAACTTAAATAAATTGTTTTCACATTTAATTGAGTTTAATGAATTATCTTTTCAGCTTTCATCATTTTATGTATCTATTTATTCTATAATTAAAAACTACTATCATCTGCTATAATATTATAATAATCAATATTAAGATTATAAGTTTATTATAATTCAAATACATTCAATTAATTAAAGTTGATGGAACATAATGTATAGTCATTCACAGTATTAATTAATATATATCAATTATCAGTAATTAGTTCACTTGGACTGTCGATAAAAAGTTGATTATTTTTTGCAACAAAGTTTATCATGCAATGCTATTTTTATAGAAAATTTATTATAAAAAGTAAATTAAAAAAATAATTACTCTACCGTTGATGACATGAGTTAATTAATATGAAACTCATTAAGAAAAATTAAAAAATTTCATCTCATTTTTTTGAACAAATGTAGATTATTTTATTAATAACATAGCATATGGATGTAAAAAAAAAAAATAATTTGGATCACCAGATTCTTTTTTGTTAAAACAAAAATTAAAATTAATTTTTGTAATCTACTTAAGCAGTTGATGAGGACATTTTAAAGATAAAATATAAAATTCATTGGTAAAAAAATGTGTAATCTTTATTTCTAATGAAGACAAATAACAGAAACAGTCGGAAATGAAAATTATTAATCATCATTAACATATCGTTATCATTGTTATGTTTATTCTCTAATTCTTATCAGCAAAGAACTTCCGGAAAATTCAAGTCTTAGAATGTGAAGGAAGTCGTTGAAAGAGTGAATAAAAAAAAATCGTTAACAAAATATCACGGATGTATTGGATCATTCAATAATTTTTATTTAAATGTAAACATTAAAACTGTCTCTTGAGACGAGTCCCATCTTTCGGGGGGCCCATTTTACCCCTAAAAATGGTTATCCGTACAAATAATACGTATCTCTTGAGATTTTATGTAGAATAACATATTGCAGCGGCTCCAAAATCGATGAAGACACGTCGAAATACCTTCCTTGATACGCCAACTTACCCTAAAGTTAACCAACCAAGGTTCTGTTTTCCAAAATTAGCCCAAGTTTAATTCGTTGTTCAACACTAGTATCCCCACTCGGATCAAGATCCAGCGGAATTAACAAAAAAAAGTGCCATTCTCGAAAAAGAGACTCTAATTTAGTGATCCACACCACATGATTTCAATTTCTAGAAAGTCACTAAAAATCACCATCTGGCCAACTAGTCTAGACCTGAGCAAACTCATTTGGTATTTAACTATTTTTCGTTCCCTCGAGTCACATTCTCAGTAGTCTAAAGTCATTTCAAGTAGTTATATGTCTGATAGAGCATCTTTACTCCATATGACATTTTTCTTGACGAGAAAGTAGAGTGACGAGTAAAAATGTGATGAAAAAGGAAAGATGGATAAATTTGGACAAAGCCAACCCCTCAGGGCTTCCTGTCTCGAGTCTCTAGAGTTTAGGGACCTACAAAATCCCTCAGAACCAATTTATCTTAAGAGTGTAACACAAAAAGAATGAAAAAAAGACCATAGAAAATAAGATAGAAATATCCTAAACAGATTTACTTACTTGAACACTAAATATTGATCGATATATTCTACGCAACGGAAAATTCATTGTGACAGAAGGCACGAGACACGTGTATTCTTATTTCACCTGATCAAAGTCCTTCCGGTTGAATAGTCAATTGACTGCGGTTTTTTATTCTTTCTTTTCATTATCTAAAATTACTTAGAATTACTTCCTTTAGAAAAGAAAAACTCTAAAGAATCAAAGCACTTTTTTCTTATTTATTTTATTTTAATAATACCAAATATTGAAAGCTCAATAAATTAACAGCAGTGATATTAAAAATTTATGGATAATAATCTTTTTTTCTTGAATTAAAAAATCTTTCATTTAAATGAAAAGAATAATTGGCTCCATTTGAATGCAAGCCCTCCTCTAATTTTAACAATACGCCCATCTATTGATTCATTGGCTTCATAAATTATAAAATTATTCTAAATTTATCGTTCAATTTCATTTATTGATTTTCATTATTAAAATAAATCCGTTCATCAGGAATTAAAATGAATCATTTCTTTTGTTATCAGAAAAAAAATTAACATCACGATAAAATTCAAATTCCGGATTAGTTTTTCGATAATTCATTTTTTGAAAGCTTTCAATGACATTCTTAACGATTTTTTAACAAAGCAAACTACAAGTCATAACTATTTGCAATGTCTTTTATCCTACGCTGTCAAAAAGACGGTAATAAAGTTCACGATTACAGTCTCCACTATTATATCGTAGTCTGAGGGTTGTACTCACGGCTCTTTTGTACCCCTTATTTGATGCAGCAGTACTTAAAAAAAAGATTGAAAAAAGAGAAAAAAGAATAAAAAAAGAAAGAAGAATGTTTGCTAACTTTCTACCCCTGCTAGAAACTCCAAATACGTTTTCCTGGACAATAGATGATGACCACAACTTTTCTACGCACTGGACGTCTCCCAGAAAAGTTGGAATTTACAGTAGTCCTGATGTCGGGGAAATTGCTACAATCACTCGGTGGTCAGTCCCTGTGTAATAATAGAAATGACAATGGAACTTCTATCTGGTTAAATAAAATGTGGAAATGAATGTGAATGAGACTCGTGTCTGCTGTCAAATGAATTTTCCATTATATTAAAAAATCGTTGATGTCATGACAACATCATTCCTGAATATTTATTTTATTTAAATTCTTTCTAATTAAATCCACCGCGTATTTGTTTTTATGATAAAATTTTGCAAAATTATGACAGAAAATGCTTGTTCATTACAAAAAATTTCAATAATTTATGCAATCAATTTTTTTAATTTTGAAATTATTTTCAATAATTAGAAAGCTGAACTGAACTGAAAGTTAATTTAAATTGCAAATAATTTTTAATGCAATTTTTTATTCATCACTTAAATTGTTTATCAATAATTCATACACGCGGTTATGACCCTAAAAAATTCAGGAATGTATTACTCGTGATTTAATCCTTGAAGATGAATTTTTATTCAGCTATAAACTCTCGAAAATATATATCTTCATTTTGCATTTTTATGCTCTACTTTCATTTTTATTTATTCAATCTCAATATTTCCTCACGGACACAAACAAACATAAATTCTTATTTTCTGTCTTTTATCACCCGCAATTCAGCTTTGACATTTCTCCAAAATTCAGTTTCGTAAATCGCTGACGTAATTTCCAATTTTACGAGCAAACTCGTGTTCTGCATAGAATGCAGAAATGTTTAGAAATCTTGACTGATTCCTGTGAATTTGTAACTGAGGATTCCTTGGAAATGTACGACAAGCTTCTGTCAAGGATTTTCTGACGAAGGAATTCATCTATCGAATTTTGCGGGCAAATAGATGGAGCTATATTCGGTTTCTCGAAACTTCATTTTCTGTATTACACTTGTATTTTCGGTAATAAAACTTTATGTACTTTCTTTTAGTACTTTAATTTAGTTACAAACTCATGAATTTCCTGTAATGTTAATGCCGGGACAACAAAAGTAAAATAGTGGGGTTTTTAGTAACGAAAATTGCGACACAAAGGAAAAGGTAAATCTTGTTTAAGAACAACGTATACGAGAGTAGGGAGTTGTCGAGTAACCCGATACAGAAATAAGGAGAAAGATGTTGAGAATAAGATTTAATAAATGCCTTGAAGCTAAGGGTAAAAAAGCAGGTAGAGTGTGAGAGTAAAACGACACATCTCGTATTCACAAAGATGAAATTCAAAGGGGAGTAAAATCGAGCCTTTCGTTGACAATCATGTCTTCCTCTAATCGTATCTTTCTTTGCTCAGAAAAGAAGCAGAAGGTGAGAGTATGTCTAATGTGTCCATACCTACGTTTCTACATCGATATCTATGTATTTATTATTATATACATTTTTATGATATATATATATATATTATATATGAAAATAGAAAGAGAAAGAAGAGAGAGAGAGAGAAAGTAGAAAACAGTTCTTTGAGGTGTCAGATTGAGCGGTCTAAGCTTTTTCTTTCACTCTATGATTTTACTCTGAAATTCTGCAGGTCCTTTGATTTTCTTTTTGAACTTTCTCCGACCATTCCTCGATATTTTGATGAAAACACAAAGAAAATTTTTCATTGTTGTGCAGTAAATTTGTTAACAATAATCTATTTTTTTTTTCTATCCCGATGATTGATTGTGCTTGACATTTTTTGACGAAAATTGATGTGCTATTGCGTAGTTGACGTCTCTTGGTTGCTCATAAAACCTTTATAATACAAAGAAAAATTTTTTTTAATGTATCATAATAAAAATATCTGTAAATTGTTCATTCAGAAAATAATATTTATTATTAAATTGATTATATTAAGAAAAAGTGTATGAAAAATTAACTATGACTTTTTTAATAAAGTTTTCACATAACTTGGACATTTGTTCACTGTCGTGATGGATTTTAAGATGGATGGATTGGAGATGGAATAAATGAAGGAAATAAAACAAATGATGAATATTTGATTGCAATCCTCGAAGAAACAACTGTACATTTCCTTTATTCTATTCCATTGAGACGTCATTCATGTAAAAGCACGTATGGGATAATCAACTTTTTCTACTTTCGACATGTCTCTTGAACAAACGAGATGTCGTAGTAGTAGGATGTCGCCGGCTTAACCCACTCGTCTTCCTGTTTATATTCAGCTGCATCGTGTCAGCCAAGACACCAAGAAAGTGCCACTGGATTTCTTGTAATTTGATACTAATTGCATCAGTCTTACTTCGATTATATGACACTTATGGTTTTTGATCTTCTTTACGAAATTGCAAAGAACACAAAATAAAAATGATATAAAAATATTTTTCTTATTTTAAACTTGTCAAACGTGTTTTAAACCCAACACCCGAGTCGATTGGAAATGTATAGAACACGCTGGGGTACCTGAAGAGTGTCAGTAAATTTCAACAGTGATTACAGCATTCGAGTGGAAACGAAACGTGAGACAGTAGACAGGACAATATTTTCTTCAATTTACGATCCTGATGTTGTAGAACGACTTTATTATGACACCGGTAGTGTGAAGCTACCTCGTGAAACATTGTCGGATTTTTTATTTTATTTAGTCTTATCAACTGTTTGATATCAACTGAAAGAGGCATCAAAAATTCAGTTTTATCCAAAGAATTACTGATAAGTAGATTTTTTGTTGTGTAAAATACAGAAATTGGTTAATTTTGATAAGTTTTGAAATGTTTAAATTTTTCTATTAATTTATTAACTCGTTTAAATAATCCTAATTGCCAATAAATGTTATTATTTATATTTTGAGATTCATTTTTGCATCTTTGGGTGACAACAATCACCTCTTTTTGTCATTTATTGGCAATTTGGAATTTATCTAGGTAGATATTGTTATAAATGAACCAGCCATTTTTTAGTAATAATAATTTATTTTTTTAAAATGAAATCTTAGATAAACAGAAATGACAATCAAATAAATTTAAGGATAAAAAATTTTGTCAAATCTATAAATAATTATTAAATAGTCGTGACAATGACTAAGTTTTATATTGCCTTAAATTTCGAGTCAACCTGTCTATCTAAGATTTGAGATGTGATCCTTGAAAGCTGAAATCATCAATACTTGAAGCAAAGATCATTTTTAACTTTAGGCTTCGAGAAATGACTTCAACTATGGAGTAGGATATCATTAAAAATATTCTGTCAAGACTACTATTATCAGATTTCAAAAAAAAAATTACTCTAATCATTCATAAATTTTTTTTCCAAGTCTAAAAACATTTTCAAATTGAACAAAAAATGTAAGTATTTTTGAGCCTTTTAAAATTTTTTACATCCAAATTAATGTTGAAAAAGTCACAGATTGTTTATAAAGCTCAACTTGCACATGTTTTCAATTTTACTTGACTTCATTAGAAATAAATGATTTTTACATAAATAGTGTCATTTAAAAATTTCTCTTCCAACTTTAATAACTCTGTTGCGTGACATATTTTTGAAATATTCGAAGACACTTTGAGTGTAAATATGAATTAAGCTGAATTAAATGTAATCACAATTTAAGAATAAAATTATTTCCTTAGTGTGATAAAGTAAACAAAAGTCTCTCATTAAAAATCATCTACCCTCTCTTAAATCATATTTTAGTCAAATATCTTACGTCAATAATTTCCAACTGTTGTATAATTCCCCTCGACCGAGATCGTGTCTTTGATCTTTTTTTGTAGCGAAGAAACGGTCTTGTTCAGAATCGCTCGAGAGGTGGTAAAAGATGTCAAGATGGCTGACGGCTAGAGAGAAAAAGATAAAAGTTGAACATGATGTTTGGAATTCGTTTTCTCACGAGAATGATCGACGTCGAGTATCGATTGAGAGAAGGAAAATACGAATGATTCGCGTATGGCGAGCACCTTGAGAGGGTGCATGATTGTCCAGAAGTAAAGAGGCTGTTGCTGTGCTTCTTCTTCTTCTTCGACTTCTTTTCTGTCCCCATGAATAATTCAAGGTCGAAGGCCTCGTCGTGTCCAGTGTTATTTTAATTCTTCTTACATTTTCATATTCAAATGCTTGAGCTCGCGTCTCTCACGATCCGCACGTTGAATAGCATTCAATGTCGTCAAAAAAAAGTATTATCCTTAGCTTTTTTGTATTACTGTTAGGACTTTAGAAAGCGGAAATGAGCTCTACATAAAAATACTCGGGAAAAATTGAAAAAAAACAATATGAAATTGTGAAGTGTGTTTCTTATCAACATCATTTATCATCTTTATATAACAATCTAATATTTATTTTTAATCCTTCCATTTTTTTTCATCACAAATAACAACAGATGTTGAAATATTTGATAATAAATAAACAATATTGAAAGGAATTTTGTTTTACTTTTTAAAATATTAAAATAGCTATTTTATTTTGAATAGAATCAAGTCAATCTATTGATTGGAGTAATTTTTATTTTAAAAGGACGAGTATATAATTTAATGAATATGAATAAAATGATAATAAATTTGATTTGAAATAATGAATTTATTGATATAACCGATTGATTAAATTTTCGTCAATAATACACCAGAAATATGACAACTCTATTTTTTGTGATATTTTAGATAATTTGACATTTGATAATTCTATAGAATACAACAATTGCCTCAGACAGAGATAATGTAGGTCAGTTAAATTATTTAATATGCAAGATACAATTATAGAGAGACTTCACAAGTCAAACAGAAAATCAATGTTTACTTGAAGAACCGTTTAAGTTAATTTGACTACCAAATATGATATTATTTTAGATATTAATTCTGGATAAATCAAGCCGGTTTACCTTCAGACATTTATTTGCTTTATTATTTCATTTTATTACAATCAAAGAATCAATATTGAATTTATTATTATATTTATAAATAACTATAATAAAAATAAATATAAAAAATATATTTATCGTGAGAACAAATATTTGATTAATTTTAATAGAGATTTATTCACGTTTTTCTAATTTATTTTTAATGTAAATATTTCTGATAGTTTTGATGTATGACAAGTGTAAAAAAATTATCTGATATTTATTTGAAAAGTATGAAAAGTGTTAGCAAATGGGTATATATATACATTGAATAGTTGTCTCCATATTTCTGTCGTCTTCAACCAACGCAATACGTGTATATAGTTGGGATCGATCCCACAGATGTTGGTAACTTGCGTGTGAGCAGATAGAAACCCACGGTTCTTTTCTTTCTCTTGTGTTCGCGCAGTGCGTTTCCTTCTTCTCGAGTGATACGAGAACACCGTTTGTCATAGGGGTTGAAGTGTTGAGTGTTGTATCATGTGGTAGTAACACTACAGCTCGAGTTTCGAGAGAAATTCTTGCCACAATTCGAATAACTCGCTGAAAGATAAATGTTTCTTCAACTAAACTAGAAAAAATTTCGAATTAATATCAAAGGATGTGAACTTGACTAGCAATTATTTTTTATATGAAGATGGAATATTAAACATATTGAGATAGAAATATTTTTTATGCAATTGAAAGGAAAAAGTTTAAATATTCACAATAAAATATTTTATTTTATTTAATTATATTTTGTTAATTGTTTTGAAGCAGTAGATTTAAATAAATTATTAACATTTATTAAGATTCTATGAAATTGATTTAAAAAATTATTTAGCTTAGTTGATGAATTATTTTTTTATGTTTATGTCAGAAAACACTTTATTTGAAGGTAATAAATTCATTGGAATCAATGGAAAAATTAGAATATACTAATACTCTAAATAACTTGGAATTTTATTCTTTTACAATTCGAAATAAAATGAAATACCATCAAATAAATGTGGCAATAACTTGAGTATTTATCAACGAAAAATAAATTTCTATTTAAGGTGATTATAATTAGTTCTAATACGAAAGAATATATAAGCACGTATGTTAACCAGCTGTTAAAAAAATCTTCGATCTATTAATTTACAAAAAATTGATAGCTATCGAAAGTATGGTTAAAAATATTTCGATTTGATAAAAATCCAAAAGAGAAATTCACGAACGACTTCTGCGAATAGAAGCCAAGGAGGATTTACGAGACATTGGCTGGAGGCTATCAAGATCTAATTAATTAAGTAAAAGGTCAAACGGATCCTAGAAGACTGAGACAAGACTTGATTGTCCTTCGAAGAAGCTCGAAATGATATTAAGCATCAGATAAAATAATGTATTTCGCTCGACTAACATCTGAGAGTGTATGCAAACATGATAGGATAGATAGAATGAGAGAATGTTGTACGAAACGACCAAATCGGAGCCCGTGAGTCGGGCCCAGCGGGATACGACGCGACGTCCTGGTGGTTAAACATGTACAAGAGTGTTCAGGACGCCTCAGACCTGTGACTGGACCACATGGGAGAATCAAACAGGATGATAGTGGCAGTGCACTCTCGTAAAGAGAAAAATTGACGTGGTATGAAAATAAAGGAGTTGAAGCTGAAAATCACAGTAGTAGAGTGGAGCAAAATGACCAAATAAACGTGTGTAGTCAAGAAGTTGAGGAGGACACACACCAGCTTTAGCTACATGCTGAGTGACTTACGATCATCCTAACAGTGGTTCTCACAAGAATAAATATTATGTAAATATATAAGAGACACCTCGAGACTCTACGCAAGGGAATAACATGTCAGTTATCTATATTGAAAAAAGAACTTGAGATTGATGTGAACATGCCGTTATATTTATTATGCTAGTTAACGTTCATAAATTTCATTTTATAAATATCAATCCACGCGTAATTGTATGTCGCCAGTATTTTTTGTCTCACTGTCTTTAATTTGCGAGCACATTTTTTAAAATTTAAACTTCTTTGAAAATACATATAACAATTGAGTAAGTTTGAATTATTTATTTTTTTATTTTATAGCAATGGAATTATCAATCATACTCAACCCTGAGAAAAATTGTAAATGATTACATAAAGATAATTATCATTTTAAATACAAGATTAGAGTTTAGATAATAGTATAACTTTTTGTCGAAATTAATGATGCTCGAAGATCAGATGAAAGACAAACTGAAGACAATTGATTTAGATCTAGAGGTACTTCTTTATCTATTTGAGATGATTAATCGATTTATCAATTTTGATGGCCCACACAAAGAGGGTATATTAAAATACAAAAATTTTCTATCAAAAATTTTTCTAAACAAAAAGGTGATTAATAAATTAAAAGTTGATTTAAATAATCCAGCTTCAAGATTATTTATTTTTTCATTGAATAAAACCTTTGAAATTATGAATCATTCTCATTAATAATTAACATGACTTTAATTTATTCCCTCACTTTGTTTCGCAAATAAGCACTGTTATTTTTATGAAAAAGTAATTTTTATTATTCACTGGCTGTCCATCTTGTGTTTACATTGGAGAGTTGAAAAGTGGTTATAACACGTGGGATGAACGTTGAAAAATATCCAAAGTGATCAGTATAACTCTTTCTTCATTCGTTCAAATACACGTTAGAGCTTTAATGAGAAGTTGAATTTTTAACAGCAGAGTTAATTAATTTCTCCATTGGGAGGCAGGTGTATGTGAGAGGCTGCGTGCATCTCGTTTGAAGATGAGTGGCGGACATCCCACACAACTACATCATGATGATCAGACAGACAGATGCACACACAATTACTGCGGATTCATGGGCGTGTCTCATGTTCGTACGTTAATCGAGCTTTACTCTTTTTCTCTCTACATTCTCATTCTTCTTTTATTGAGATTTCCATCTCGAAGGTACTTGTGACAACAGTAAATCTTTTTTTCATATATTCGACATTATTGCTTCTTCCAATTTACTCCAACATTATTCTGCTTCTGTATAAATAACATTAAAATCACCAGTTTTAGTTCATTTATACCAAATAATGAGCTCTTTTTATCATCCGATATAGTCAATTGGATGCAAGGAAAAAAGAATTGAGCTAAAATTACCTGGTAAGGAAAGAATTTATACTAAGAGAACGGCAAATTTTATTATCTTGCCAGGTTAATTTTACTCGAAACAGTGCAACACAATTGTGCTGAATTACAACTTATTTTTTTCCTCAATCATTCTTCTCATGTGATGTAATATTAAAATCTACAATTTTTATGTATTTTAATATGATGTCCCTTATTTAATTAACATTCTCATCCGTTTCAAAATACTCAAAAGTGCATGAAAAAAAATTATAATACTCTACCTCGTAATAGAGATAATTTGATAAAGTTTGCAAGGAATTTTTACAATCATAATGAAAATTAATTTCTATTTTTCCTATTAAAAAATTAAACAATAATAATTTAGTAGGCGTTAAGATTAAAAAAAAAAAGAGCTTAAAAAATAGTAATGCTAAGTATCTTATTTTTTAAAATTATTTATTCTTACTAAAAATATTTTAAAACCACGTCTAAAAGTTTAGCAAAAATTATAATTAATATTCAAACGACCTGTCTCCAGCATCTTTTGTATTTAATTATTTTGAATATTTTTGGATATGAAATATAATATGCATATTATCGTCATGTACCAATGATGACAAAAAAACAAAATCGCAGGAGTTTACCTCCTGCTGTCCTCTGCGCGTTCGTTGAATTTATATGCGCGATTCCTCCGAAGAATTATCGCGCTTCTACAGTCACGCCATAATCGTTTGTCATCCTGATTAAACGACGAGGATTTTATAAGTACTCATACTATATATATTTAATACATTTTCCACTTGAGAATCAATTATGTGCTTAACATGAATAAAGATTTCCCACCGATTAAAAGTAACGGAATTTAATGAACCAATTATTTAGACATTTTTTTTCACCATAAACATGTTACTATTAATCAAATCGAAATGTGTTAAATGATTTATTATCTAGATCAGTGCTTACCTAACTCAATAGTTTCCAATTACTGGTGATCTGAAATTAAAAAAAATCACTTGTAAATAAATATTGTCAAATAATGACAATATTAAAATATAGATGAAGATATACAATTCTTTTACAACATAATTTTGCTTCTGTTTTTAAAAAATATAATAATAAAAATAATTCAGTCTAGTCTTAAAGGCTTAGACTGTTATTAGAAAATATTTTTCTTTCACCTCTTCTTATTGATTGTGTTGGGAAGTTAATTTTTTTTTTCAAATATCTTGAGGCAATCTACTCTTTGGTAATCGAGTCTCAAAGCTACAAGAACGATTTTCACTTCAAACTACTCTAACTCAATAAAAAGTTGTAAGACATTTGATAATATTTTCTTTAATAGAAACAAGGAAGCTTTCAAATCAAAACTTATCTCTAAGTTGTAATTTTTTTTAACAACGAAAAAATTTTTTACCTTAAAAAAAAATGGTGTTTCGAATTCAATTTGTTTTTGGAGTTCTATAAGGAGTAAATATTCATTGAAAATGAAAAAAGTATCTTAAAGTAGTGGATTCAAGTTTTAAATTGCTTTAAAATGCTCTTTGAAAGTCTTAAGATAATTCTTAGCAGCAAATAAAATAATTTTTTCTTTTCGGGAATAAAACCGTGTACTTCATGAAGTTTAAGTCGGAATGGTGAAAAAGAAAATTAAAGTCACAGAAAGTTTTTTTTTTTTTTCAAATGAATAACACAGTTGGTAATGCTTTTGATGAAAATTAAAACCTTCATTTAATTATTTAAACTCTAGAAATTATTGTTAAATTATTTAAAATTGCTTTTAGATTTTTATTCATAAGAAAATTCAAATATTTTAGAGTTAATAATAAAGAATAAAAAGAGCACTTTTAAAAAATATGAAATTTACTTTTCATACTTCTAATGAATAACAAAAAGTAATAGTTTGCCGCAAGGTGTGAAAGAAGAACCGCAAGTTCATTCGTTAGGGTTGAACCCTGTAGTAATTTGATGCTCCTTGACACTGCATATATATACACTATATACTTCTATACGGAGTTGCTTTTATATTCTGTGTTTTACAGTGTGACACCTTTCTCATCGAGTGTCGCGACACCCTTTTTCTTAATCAATCCTCATCACAGTTGATCGGCGACGACACCCCAAGGTGTATGTGTGTGTATGGATACTCAAGATATCCGTTTCTTTTTGCTTGTGCGCATTGAGAAGAAGACCAAGAAAGTCCTCGTGTGGCTCTTTGTAGATAAGAAAAAGACAAAGATAAAAAGGCGAATGGACCGGTCTGGCGATTCGCCAGAGTCACACGGGAGGTCTCACTTGAAATACGCGGTGTGAGATGTCAAAAGTCGGTTTCAAATATCGTCGACATGACAACGCACACTAGACATTTTATTTATTACTCCGATCGATCAGGATAGATTATTTACTATTAATGATGAAGCAAGTTTTGAATTTTAAATTGAACAAAAAAAAACATCTTTTCCGATCATGTTTCAAATATTTTTTTTTTGTGAAACTTGAACGCCTGTCGTTTATTCTGAAGTATCGAAATGGTCAAGAAATAATTATTTGTATACATCTAGAGAAAGAGAGTAAAATAATTCTGGTATTTTTTTTAGAAGAGTGGAAATAATATCCAAAGATGTAGACAGTAAAAGCACAGCGTCTTTTCGCTTGGGCTACTATAGTCTACATTAACATTGAAAAAAGGATGACATTTAAGCTTTGTAAGTTTAAGTCTCAACAGTCCGGTGCACTTTACAAGAAAAATAATTTTCTATAAACATGATTAAACTTGTCTTTTAAAATAATTGTATGTTATAAAGCATCTGATTTAATAAACCATTTAGTTAATTGAACGAAAATAGTAATTGTTTCATTGTTATCAAATTAAAATACTTAAATTCATCTACTTACACCATACATTTCCAAAATATTACCATAATTTTCATTAATATTGATAATTCTATATAGTATTGTAAAACATTAGTGCACATGTGTATGACAGTTAACTAATTTGTTTATGTTTAGTTTGTGACTAAAACTAGAGCTTTAGATTAATTAATTTCATCTGTCATAAATCATAAATTTTCTAACTATCTTGTGATCATTCTTAACTTAATATTTCTCGCTAATGCACAATATAATTTACTTCCTTCTTGTATTTTCTAACATTTTTAATCCTTAATATTTAAAAAAAAATGATACAATTTTAACATGATGTGTAAAATTGTTTACTCTTTCGATTAGGATTGAAAAAAAGGGAATCAAGCTTAAAAAAATAATTATCTGAAATACTTTAACTTAAAATATATTAAAACAAATCTTCTATGAGATATTACGTAAGATTTTATTATTTTATCTATCTCAAATTAATGAAATAATAAATATTAATCTCAGATTTTTTTCTGTTTTAAATTAACATTGAGTTCATAAAGCTGTTTATTCATAACACTTTTGACACACCTTTTAATGAAGTCTGACATTTAAATGTGACAGAGTATGAGTTTATTTATCTAGAATGAGAAAAAAATCTTCCATTTACGTCAAATAACTTCTTCATCTTTCAGCAAATTTCGCAATGTAAACTTTAAAAGGTCTCTTTGAATATCATAGCTTATCTTGATCTTTAAATCGGTTTCTCATAAGCAGATGTAACGCAGCTATGAAGAGTAAAGTTGGCCGGAAGATCAGCATCGAATATAGTAGAACGTTGGCCTCAACAGCAAAGCGAACCTCGCCGTGGGCCAAGTGAAATGGCGCGTGCCCAGAGGATTTCACGCCGCGTTAGCTACGCCTTCCCCCCCTGTTAAACCCTTATTTCTTCCTTTGCCTTCGTCTATA
The DNA here is from genome assembly GCA_028641665.1 of Chelonus formosanus. Classification (NCBI taxonomy): domain Eukaryota; kingdom Metazoa; phylum Arthropoda; class Insecta; order Hymenoptera; family Braconidae; genus Chelonus; species Chelonus formosanus. The sequence goes on from CM054002.1 coordinate 782,260, forward strand.
TCCTATCCTCTAGCCTCTTTGGCTTCTTCAACCTTTTATCCCTCCAGCATCTTTTCCTATTTCGCGATCTCGCGCTACGACTCATTCCCCATCACTTCCACCCAATACAATTCAATACATCTGGATATAAGAGCTAGGGAAAGGTATCAAATTGCCAATATTTGAATGTTGCAGACGGAGATTTTGCTTATGCTGCTTGTGCGATGCTTCATTGGATATTTTTAAAGGATCATGCTAAAGGTAAGTGATACTTTGAAAATTTTTTCTCACACTATTTCTGTACAATTGTTTCAATATTCTATCACATCTCCAGATTCATTTATTGAATTTAAATTCTGTCAAAATAATTCTTATCAATACCAATGTCTTATTAATCTCAATATAATCATGTATTCATAATAATTTAATAAATTAAAACCATTTTCAATTGTCTGTAACAAATCAAAATGATTATAAAAAATATTTAATTTTTTAGAGTCCTATGAATTAATTAACAACCACATTGTATCGATGTTGACCTCAGTTTTTAATAATATTAATCACTCAATAAGTAGAATTTATTTCAAATGTCTTTTTTAATCAACTTATTTTATTATCAAAAATAAAACGGCTAGATCGAATTTTCTAAAACCTAATGGAAAGTTAAAAATTAATTCATTGCCTAGTGTTATTAAAAATTCACAATAAGATTGAAACATTTTTCAACATTCAGGATCCAATTATATTATTTTTATTTTAAAATATAAACGATAGTTTGAATAACGGTGTATTTTTTATAATAATAATGATGTAAAAAGTGGGTAAACAAAAGCTCGTTTAAATGAAGTTCGTTATTTTATTCATAGACTTACGTGTGCACAACAAAGAATAATAATATATTCTCCACGCAACTTTGGCACAAAAGTGCAAATTTTTTAGCACCTGTAAACTTCTATTGACGATGAAGGAGTTAAAAAAGAGAAGATAAACAATCAACGAGATTGGAAGCTAGTTTATAAGTCATAAAGTCTTGCAGATACTTTCGAAACAAGTCTCTAACTATAACGAGTCTCAGTGTGTAGAGTGCTATGTATTTTAGCTTTCTATAGTTCTATAGGTGTGATAATAAGAATTCTCGAGACCTCTTTCTCTCTCCGTACAACTTGGGTGTGTCCCCTATGTGATCGTGAACGAAACATTTGCGTTTATTATTTTCTCTCTGTCTATCACTCTATACATATACATACCTACACACGCATACATAAAGCACTTTACTGGAGCTCACACTCGTTATAAGTGCGTGGATGAGTGTCTTTGTATTTACTCGAGACAATAAGACGCGCGTCAAGCATATAAATAAGCGTCGATTTATCCTCGGTCACAAAGATATTCATCGGATATCTCTGGTAGTCACGGAGGCGAAAACGATTGAGGTAACGATCATCTCTTTCTCTCAAGGGAGGGAAATGAGAGGAACAATTTACGAGATATTACTTGATCCTCTTCGTGTGCGTTTATAGATTTCTCTAATGGAATTTTTTTCAACATTTCGGGATTTACAATCAAGATATTAACCAGCTAAATACAAATACTTTATCTATCTCTAGCCAATTTATGGACAATTAAGATTATTCATTTGCAATTCAAGTTTTTAGAGTCATAAAAAATTTATCAAATTAAATACATTTTGAAATAAATTATTTTTAATCATTCACGAAAAAAAAATTATTTATCGACATGAAATAAAATTTATCAGTCTCTGAGGATATTATTTAAATTATTTATTCATATTATTATAAAATTTATAGAATTTAATTAGTTTATTGATAAATAAATAACAAATAACAAATAACAATAACATAACAAATAAGAATAAAATAATGAATACATTGCTAATAACTATAGCTTAATCTACATAATTATAAAGAGATTCTTTCGCGGATTACAAGTTATACGTCAGACAGACTTGCAAACAAGATTCATTAATTATTAATAAAGAGGTCGGGTGCTACTGGTCGACTCGAACTTTCAACTTCCCAATTGATGTCCTTGAAAACTAAAAACCACTCTACTTATCTCACGTTCAAATTTCTCAGTTTTTAAAAGAGTTTTCTTAAAAAATTGGATCCATTGCAAGAATTTTCAAAGAGGAAATAAATTTTTTTATACTGCTAAATAAAATTTCTAATAAATATATTTATTCTTCTTTAAGGTATCTTTATTTGTTGAGGAAGTGTTGTATTTATTTTAGAGGAAGATTGACAATGGAGAAAGTTGAGAAAGCCTTTGAAAATGTCTTGAAATTAGCTGAATCGGAGGTCGACTATAACTTGGACGAACAGCTGTGAGCATTATCAATACCTTGATAGTAGTTCCAGTAGAACAGTGAGAAAGTGATGTAGACTGTATCGTTATTAATGCTGTTGCTGTAATGTAGGTTCAATTCTCATGGGCTCGATTAGTTACACTGATTATCATCAACCACACAAATCGCTTTGCACGGTCGTGTCTCCTCACGCCCAATTTTACTCATACGTTTACGTTCCCATTGCTCTCTCAGCTGCATTTTAATGTGTTCAACTATTTACCTTTCAGTCGATCGCATAATTTAACTTGAGCATACTTAGGGTCTACAATTTCTTCGGTAATTTTATGCTGAATTCTATTATCACTCATGAAAATCACAGAAAATATAATGTAATAATGCAGTCCACTCTAGAAGTAATTGAAAAGTTTCCATTCACAGTGATTACTCCTTTCTCAATAGTATTTATTACTACTGATTGAATTTTTTAAACCGAAAGGAAATTGTTTGGATAATAGAATACAGTGAGTGAATGAAAAATTAATCTCCTTGATGGTTTACAATTAAGCGGATAAAAATAAATGTATGAAAAATATTATTTGTTTTAAATGAATAACATGTTACATAAAATTGACATAGAAAAATGTTGATGCCTTTGAAAAAAAATCAACTAATTCAAGTTATTACATTCCAATCAAATTTATTGCTGAATGAAATCAAATTTTTCCAGTGCATGTTTCATTCATCTGAAAAATGCAAATAGGATAAAAATACGAGAAAAAAAATAGTTCAGTTATTCATTTATTCAAAAATATTCATTGGTTTATTTGAAGGAATGAGAATTTTTTAATTTCATTCGTAATATAATCTTTATTATGAAATCTCTTTTTTATTAAATGTATAAGATTTTTACGTAATATCAAAGAGAAGAGAAATAATTCTTGATGAACGACTATTCAATTATTAAATCAATTTTTTTCTTATTATTTCTTTGAGATTAATAATGACAAAAATATTTTTGTTAAAAAATTTTTCAAATCAAAATAATCAAGAAGTAGAATAATATGTCAGGTATTTGTCAAAAGTCCATTTGAAGTAATTATAAATAAATATTAATTCCATAATTTTATTTTTGGAGATGAAATAAAAATTCTGTCTAAGATATTGATTGTTAAACCCAATAATAGAAATTTCGGGATCAGCGTCAGGGATAAAAGGACGAAGAAAGGATTAATGTCGATTAAGTAGACGTGGCATTGACAGTATCTAAGAAGAATAATCAGAAAAAAGATGTCGAAGCATCAAACTATTTCCATCTTACTTTTTCAACATTTTTCTGTGTATTGGTAGATATGAGGACGTTTCTTTTTCTTTTTCTTTCCTCTAGGGAAAATGCTTCAGTTGCAGTAGAATCGTGTAGCCAAGGGAAGATTATATAAAATCGTGTTGGGATGTAATCCGCTTTTCGTTGAACGTTCACCCGCCATCACAACCCTGTAGTTCGTGATTTTTTCGATTTATCCTCTGCATCGATGAGTATCTTCAGAGCCGTTAAACGCGTCTCTTAAATCATACTCGACCCTCATATTTCCAGAGGTAAAAGAAATTTGAAAATATTTTTCCAAGCAAAATAAATATTGAGAATGGTTCTAAGATCGTTTATCGTTTACGTACAGCAATGTTAGATTTTGCAGAATATTTTTTTCTATTTAATAACATTTTCTTTTAGCTCACAAAACCAAAAAAAAAAGTTTTTTTGTTTAAAAATATCAAACATGAAAATAATTTTTTTCAGTAATGATAGTTGAATAAGTTTTCCTATAGTTGAAGTTATTTTATTCCAAGTCAAACTGTTCCTTGATATAAATGGGTTAAACATCGCCAGCATTAAAGAAATATTTTTAAACAATTAATAAGCCAGTATTTACAACAAATTTATGATTTTTTAACTGTTACAAAATATTTTTTAAAAGATAATAAGCTTTTTTTACTATGACAAATGTCTTCGATTAGTGTAGAGAAAGGAAGTGATTTTTTGGCATTAAGTGAAAATATATTGAAAATAATTTCAATTATTTTTAACCATTGTTAAATCCTGTAACAAAAACCCAATTATTCCAGCATTTTTCATCTAGTTCAATCGTCATTTTTATTCATCAAAGATTCAATCACTATTTGATTGGTTCAAGCCAAATGGATTTGTAATCCACCTACACATTCAGCTCTCTCGACATCAATCTCATGTCTAAACGATCAGGCTTAGGGTCGCATTATTTATCTGAGAAATTAATAAAATATAAGTTTGAGGTAAAAATAAATAAAGAGAGAATCACGTCGAGAATAGTGGAATTTCGACAGTACCACCAAGTCGGCATACGAAAACATTTCGATGCTTCTCTCGAATACTAATCTCTACAGTGTCTGGAAAAGAATTCACACAAGTTTCCCCATTTACATAAAAATATACAGCGCGTGATTTCGTGAGACGTGAATCGTTTCTGATGGTATATATAAAATTACAAAAACCCCATGCAGTTATGTCATGCGTCTTTGGAAGGCGCAAAGGCGTGCAAAAACATGATATATTGCATGATGCCAGTTTCCATATCGCTGCAGTTTCTGTTAACACACCCTTGTTAATATTATTTATGTACTGGTTTACTTGATCACGTCACGAACAAAATAAACAGATAAACGACCTCCCTCCAGCGAAAAAAAATATTGCAAAATTACTTAAGGATTAATTATTTTTTTATTTGTCAAAAGAAGAATGAATAATAAGTAATGAGATCTGATTTTGACGCAATTTATGGATACTTTCAAACTATTGTGAAGCACTCGTGCTTTCGAGAACATTTTTTAACGATAAATTATAATTCTGTTTAACTAATTAACATACAGAATAAATTATCGCGAGAATAATTTTTTGATGATCAGTTTATTAAGCTTTGGAAAATATTTTTTTTAAATACTCATTAGTTAAAGATTATAGTGGAAATGAATGGTAAATAATAGGGCGATATAAATTAATAGAGTTAAGGTTCCGTTGATCAAACAAGATTCCTTTCATCAATAAAAGCTATAAAAACATTTCCAAGCCTTTCAAGTACCCAATTTTCTTGTGTTCAAACAATTTTTTTAATAATAACTCGTCGCTCGTTATGCAATTACATTAACCGTTGCATGTTCCATTAATGAACTGCCAGTGGAAAAGAAGTAAAAGCAGGATAATAAGTAATTTACATTTCGACAAGGAGATGAAGGGTCATTTCCATGGGTGAAAATACTTTGTTTTTTTCTTTTTTTATTATTATTTGTAATAGAATTTAATGAATATATTCTTGGAAATTTTCTAGACATGTTGACAGGAAATTTTCTTTGCCTAAGGGTGCAATATATAAAGTCCTCATATCCTTGTGCCTTTTTAGGATCTACTTTGTTGGTATATGAGGCAGTTTGACAATTTCTCTGGACGGGAAATAGCCTGGAGGACAAATGGCTTTAGCTTTCTTCTGAAAATCACTAGAATTTCGTCATTCTTTTTGCGATTCTCTCTCTTTTTCGGTCTGTTATTGCTTCGTTATTTTTATTTTTCAACTTCAGAGGGTCGAAAACATATACATTCAAGCATTGAATTTAAGTTACGTTGGCTGAACACGCAAGAGAAGCACCATGACACTAGGGATATTTCCAGCTTGACGGTAGCCTACCGCTTGAACACGTGTGTTTCGTACGTTTACCTTTGATCTTGGTGGCCTTTATGTTGGTCATTTCATTCTCTCAATTTCCATTGATCTTATGAAAGTTTGTTTAATCATTGCCATTAATAATAAAGTCCAAATACCCTCGATAAAAAATTTTCTATCAATTTTTAATTAATATTAACATCATGCAACAATTATTTTACAATTCAATTTTTTCTTTACCAACACTTGACTGATTTTTTTATATTTTCATAATTGGATGTATTATTCAATTTTTTAATTGTCCAGTCATATGCCAGCCATTTAATGAACAATCTTCTAAATATTTTAAAAATAATTAATAAAATAACATTAAATAAGATTTTTATTTAAATAATTTTTTATTGATCGCAAAAATGTTTAATACTGATGATGATAAGTATTTTTTTGGACAATTAGAACTCTAGCCCATTTGTCCAGGAAAAGTTGAATTAACTATTATACATTGCATTCCGTGTCATAAGAGGGATGGTAGAGTCGAGAAGTGCTACGTTAAAACGAGCGCAAGTACGAAAAATAGGAGAATATTCCCTCTGTTTGGGATAGCTTGAGTGGAAGGTCTGGGTTCGATTCACAGTCCCAGCAGTATATTTTTCAAAAAAAAAATTATCCTGTGCAAGTCGTAAGGTTGTCTATTACATCTAAATAGTTATTAGAACTTAAAGCCCTTATTCTCAATAATTACTCGATATTATATCGTTCAGAAATTTCGCTACAAAAAAAGCAAGAAAAAATCATTAAAATGAGAAATTCAATGAAAAGAACAAAAATTTCTAATAACTGGAAATTCAATTAAACATAAAATCCAATATGACAGGACATTTGTATGAGAACAAAGGTAATAACATAACATAACAGCTGTCGATAAATCGATATGTGATTTCAGAAACAAAGATAAAGTGGGACATGAATTGACATGAGTGAGAAGTTGTGTGTGTGTGTGTGTGTATGGTGGTGTTAAAATGCTCTTTGTCATCACATACACATACATTCAGAAATATTAACTAAATTCAGATATCCGTATTTTCGAGAACCAATAAATGGTAATTTAATGCTGTCAACGTCGTAGATCGATAGCTTCTGGCAATGAGAGACGAACCAGAAAGTAACCCTTTGACCGAGCTCTACGTTAATATGGTGAGTCGTCCCTTTATTTCCGGCTGTCACCGTAGGTCCTATAATACGCTCTATACCCTCCCACTATGTAGCTCTACTCTTGGATAGACTCGGTTATTGCATGAACCACGCCCTCACTCTCTGTCAAGAGGATTTAATTACAAATTAATTGTGATGCATAGCTTTAGGGGTAATTGCTACACTAGGTTAAAACCATACCTGTTTCTATATTATTTTACTTATTTTACTTGACATTTATTTTTATTTATTCTTGGCTCATTATTATTCACATTTATTTCACCAAAATGATCATTCATCCTTTTAATTGCTTTTTATTTTTAAATGAAAGAATTTAATTTAATTTCATGGCAATCTAGTGCATTGATTATAATCATTCCAAATCTTGTTTTTTTAACTAAATATTCACAGAGTAAAATGCCCAATGAATGACCATTATTATTCAGTGAATGATGAGTTAGGACATGGAATATTATTAATTACTATCTGATATTGCTTAGAATTAATTGAGAAATGTCAACATAACAGTTAGAAAATTGACATGAATAAATTTTTATTTATCTAGAGTACCTCATTACTTTTTACAGCACTTCATGTTGTACCAGGTACCCTATATTGCCCCAATCTTTTCTAAATGATCATTCACCAGATAGCAGTGGACATATTATTAGGCATTTTATCTTATTTGAACTTATTCCTCTAAAGTGGTATAAAAAATTTTAATCAAAATAATTATCTAGATAATTTAACCAAAAATGATATAAATGTTTGAAAGATGATTATTTATTAAGTTGGCATCAACTAATGTTTCGGTTGGCTCGTACTAGAATTCTATTTTTAAAACATCATGCAGTTAAATATTCTGTTGCATCAATTTTATCATAAATTAGCTAGCATCATTATTAAAAAGAATAATAATCATTTTTCATTTAACTCAATATATTCCTGGATAAATTTTGACACAAGTAAATTGAATAGAATTAATTTTGATAGACAGACTAATGATATGAATCCGGCAGTTATCAGTGAGACCAGGTGTTTACGAGTACTGGATACAATGGTGAATTTACAGAATTTAATGAGACGACTCTGTAACGCGATTACACGCTTTTCTCTGTGTCACTTGGTTCATTTGGAATGGCTCATTATAAGAACGCCCAAAGTGGACTATGACCCATAGCATTACATAGCTTAAAGCAAACACAATATTATGTCAGCATATTTTTTTTGATTCGTTTCGACTTCTATTCATCTAACAGTTGGTTTTTCAAATTCTTCTTATGTTCTTAATCATAAATTTTGTTATTCAAAGGAAAAATTTACAATAATCACGGATTTTATTTACAATTCATTTCATTATTCAATTGTTGTAAATGAATTCATTTCAATATATTAAATAGTAGAATTTAGCTTGTCAATTAATTATCCATGTTGATTAAAAAAAACTCTGTTTGAAGAATAGATAATAACAATTGTTAAACAATTTTTGCTTGTAAGAAGCATGATAATAGATAACAAAATAATTGAGCGGGCTTTCTCAAGACTGATGTGTATTTCAATTTCATTTATTGCAAAATGGGGCTGTAATGCGTGCAATTATTTCATGTCAGGACACCAACGTAATCAAGAGTCAATCTTGATTTCTTACCTGATTACTTTCTTAGATTAGATTACAGTAATCCCCTCAGCCTCGAGATGTGAATTAAGTCGAATTAACTTCACTGTTGTTTCCAAGTTTATTATTTTTGTTTATTTATATGACAATCAATTAATGATCAACTTTCTTATTTCAAACTTTTTCATCTTTAGATGAATTCAAAATAAGTTTATCAATTTTTTCAAACTGTCAAAAACTTATTTCACTTCGACTTCCACCACTAATATAACTAGTTATTGTTTTCTTGTTTATTGTTTAAAAAATTTTTAAACTAAAAACTAATTATTTAAATTAAATTTAAATCACAATTGTCAGCGATGAGATCGATTAAGATTGATAAAACATTATTGTTGTTGGAATGAAATTAAGGAAGTTGTTGGAATAAAAAATAATTACAAAGAAATAAAATATTAAATAAAAAGAAATTTATCACAACACTTTAATTTATTCACTCTTATAGACAACAGGAAACATACACCTTTGATAAGATTCTTATGAAAGTAGTATGAGAATTAATGACAATAAAGGTCTCCGAAAAAAGGCATCAACTTCTGCATCAGAAAGTTCCTATGGTCTGGACCAATACAGGTTGCACAGTAGACGCGCGAGAAATGCACGCTCGCTCGAACGCCTCGTGCTTTTATCGATGCTAGAACACGAGAGCGCATGCTTTAGATGTCTAGTTGAACATTGCATGTGCGCGTATCGCAATTTTTATCTCGCTCCTTTCCTGTAACTGTGTAGCCCTAAAGCTTCTAAATGTAATGCGTCTGCGTGATAGTTTGTCCATTCTCACATTCATCCACACTTACATGATACAAATATATTCCTCTGAATGTCCTCAAAATTCTTTTTTAACTGCCGCAAGAATTTACGCATGTGCGATCACGTTGTGTGTTTCCGCGTTCGAAGTGCATTATGAGAAAAGTTTCATCTGAATTGGAAGAAAAAAAAAACGATATGAAAACCTTTCAAATGCCATCGTCACTCTCTTTTAATTGATCTTGCCTATATCTTTAAATGCAAACTATCTGATATTTTAGTTTTAAAATATTTTTTGAGACAATTCTTATCAAAACTTTTTTATGATTAAAATAAATATTTATGGAGTTGATGGAATATTAATTTGCAAAACTTTGCTAATAATTGTTTTATTTTATCGCAAATAATTAAAAAGGATTAATAGTGTCAATCATGTTTAATAATTATTTGGAATTTGATGTTATTAAATATTTTCTTTGGATGAAATTCGAAAAATTTATTTCTTTGTAAAAATAATTTTACACCGAAAATTTTCAACTGGAAATAATATTTATGTAATCAACTTCAGTTTAAATTTAATTGCAAATCGAAGTGGAAGAAATGAATAAAAATAAAATAAAATTCAAATAAAACTGTCGATCATGTGAACACTCAAAGGGTATTTACTGAATGTTAAGTGATCCATAAAAATTACAACTATATGATTCTTGATCAAATAATTCGCAAGATCTAAATGTTACATAATAAATGTAACATGAGAAATAATGTTTAACGACTTAGCTAATGCAAAAGGAAATTTTTAATTCCTCTTTTCCTAAATTTATTCAATATATAGTTAATGCGAATGTTTAGTTGACTTGGGGAAAAAATAAAAAATTTATCAGCCCGTACATCAGGAAACAGAGAGGTTGATTATAGTAAATGTTTGACTAAGAGATTAGAGAGAATGAAATAAAAATGTTTTTTCTTTTCTCGTAATCAACTGACGAGATTGAATGAACTGATTATTGAATCAATTGAATTTTTATTTTATAGTTTGCATTCTATATCTATATAGTAGTCATAAAAAATCTCCTCACTGTAGTTATATGCATACTTTTGACTATTTTTTCAAAGCTATATAATACATAAAATATACTTGAGTAATTTTCTTTTTATTCTAATAAACCAGACGCCAGAACAAAAAATCAACGACAGTCATGTTGTCATATTTATGTACATATATATCTATGTATATTTGTGATTAAGATATTAATAACAGTCGTCATTTCTTAATCGTTTGGTTCTGCATCTTTCTCCCTTTTTTCCTCTGCCGTTTTCTATTCCTACTGAGTCTTTGTCCTCGTGAGAAGAAGACGAAATATCGGCACAATTTTTATCTGAGCTCGTCAATCTTCTTGAGAGATTGATCTCTACTCTTCATTTCAATCTTCTTTGTAAATTCTCAAATCATCCAGAACAAAAAAAGAATTGTCAAAAATGCATCCTAGACCATTTTAATATTTTTCTAAATTTTAGTTTCTATTTTAATACTTTTTGTTTAATTATTATTTGTCTTAATTATTGAAGTTAAATCATTGTTATCAGTTGAATTAATTGGATTATTATTAAATATTGAATGTGTTAATTTAAAAGTAAATTTAATAAGAACATTATCATAAAGAGTGGCAAATGTTTGCTTAAACAACAGCGACTAATGACTCTCATAGTTTTCAGTGATGATAAGTAGGAAAGATTAGGTGGAGTGTAGAATGCAAGGTAAAACAAGATAGTAGGTGAAATATGGTTGTAGCCAAAACTAAGCGGAACCTATCTTCAACAGGCTATGAATCTCATGCTAAGATTTTGCGTTTATTGCCTCGTCTCTATAATAGCTTTGAGGAAAATACGATTGCATATTAAATTAGGGATAAAAATTAGAATTTTAATTACAGATAAATCACTAGGAGTATTAATACATTATCATTTATTTTTTAGAAATAAAAAAATAAATAAAGTAAATAATTTTCTAAGAGAATATTTTAATTAATATTGCAAAAACTTTGATAGAGATTCCGGAAAAAATAATGATGACAAAGTATTCATTAAATGAAATTTGAAGTAAAATAAAAATGGCAAATTATTATGAATCTAATTAATTTTAATTCTAAACAAACAAAAATTACTCACTGAGTAAGCTTGGTCATTAAAAAAGTGTGAATATTTAAAGAAGCTAGAAGTCACGGGGTGAAGTAACCAATTAAAGGAAAAAATATGTCAAGTCTTTGTTTGCAAAAAATATTCACCCAACAAATTAAACGATGTAATAGAGTTAGCTTGTTCTATCAAGGAAATGTTTCAAAATATTCAGTAGCATTGCTACCAGTTTACATCAAAGTCAGAAATTCGCTGAACGCGATGAACGTCCAGAATGTTGATAACAAGCAATGCATCTGTCGAATGGGAATATATTTTGCTGATATCTGCATTGAAGCTGCTGCTTCTGCTAGTGCTTTATATCCTTCATACACACTGACAAGTAGTTTGACAAATCGGAAATACTGTCGTCCGCATGCGGGCATCACAGCTCAAGAACTGCAAGTATATTCCTCCAAACGAGCACCACTAATGTAATGAGTTCGTCGAGTACGTACTCTCTTTGTGCTTTGCATTATATTCGTCTCCACTTGTATTTCTTTTTGTTTTCATGGTAAAAAGCCCATCGAAACTCTCACGCACTCACAGAAACATTGTCACAAAAGTCATCAACTCAGGTCCTTGATATACTACTCTGAGAAAAAGCTAGAGTGGGGGCAGAGAGATTGAAGGAAGACAAGCGTGGAGGTAATCAAAGGGAACTTGCATGTATTTCATTCGCGAAGGTACTCGAGGATACAACACACGACCAAAAGGGATGACGGAATGGAAGGTAGAGTGAGCCACTGCCAAACAATTGTTTCGGGACTTTGATGTTCCTCAGCCTGACCCTGATGACGCTGCAGGGGTTGTAATTTTTCCCACTTGCTATTAGGGATCTAGAATATATGAAAGAGGTTTTGTTGTAGAACGATAATGTCAAACGTCAAAAAGAGGCTTATTATTTTATCCTTACTACTATTCACAAACACTCTAAGCTGTGGCCAATAAAGTTTTTTTAATTTGTAGAATATTATTGTTGAATGCAATCAATTGCCATCGAAAACATCACTTTTGATTGGAAGCAAAACTGATTCCGGCTCCTACCCTAGAGTAATCTAGCTAACCTTGATCCAATGTTAAACCAGAACCAGTCTTGCTTTCTACTAGAGCTACTCAATAAGAATCATGTTTTCCTACCACCAATGCTCAGTTAAATTTTGTTAAAATTTATTATTAATACATTCTAGATAGTTGATGCTATATTTATATAAGCTTTGTATAAAATTACTTCTGCACTTCCTGGATGTACAGAGTATTATGTGTCACTTAAGTGAGTTTCAATAAGCAACTCAATGTTACTGTTTACATTACAATTTTTGACATCCCTTCATTTCATTGAATTACTCTCATAATAGATGGAAGAAGATCAAAATAGAAGAATGTAGTTACTGAATTGTTTGATGAAAAAACAAAAGTGTTCATCCAACTATTCATCAAGAAATTCAAACATAATAATATTCGACTTCTGAATTGACTGAACAATTCGCCTAATCATTTGAAATAATTTTACGAATGCCGGTAATATTGATTTCAATGCTGAAGAAACTTCTAAAATTGACTGCACTCTTAGTTGGTCATGGAAGAAACAACATCATTAATGCCCCCTACAATAACAAAAGCCAGCTATCAAAATGACACTATATCATCAATAATATTATCAAGAAAGTCTCTTTGATGAAAAGAAAAAATAGTCAAGGCAAGATGGAATATTTTTTTTCCAAGATGATTATTAAAACAATCTATTCCATCATCTACTGTCCACTAATGATTCTCAACAATCTTTCATAATTTTTCAATTAAGAGTGACCTTTTTAATGAATAACTGTTTGTCAAGAGAGCTCGTTTATCAATTAGAGCAAGCTATTGTCAAGTACGACAAAGTTTCAACTCGAAAAGCAGGCTAATTATTAGATATTTTTCAACGATTCCCCAGCATCAAGCTGGTCATCGTGGTTGGATGAGTCGGTTGCTTTGATTTCCTTTGAGGTAAAAAGGCAAAGAGTCTTCACTCTCCCACTTGGCTAATCAACCAAAAGGAATCTTCAGAAGGTGCTTTTGCATCCCTCTTTTCTACTTTTTCTCCTCTCATTTTTTACTGCTACTTGTTCCTTGTTCTTAGGAGTCTTCTGTGTGCTACCGATCTTTCTGAAACGTTGAGTTTCCGATGCCAGCGTATGCAGAAAACATGGCAAAAGTGGGCACTCATTGTACCCAGTTGGAAGAGTGGGTGTTGAGGATGGCTTTGATGACAACAGGGTAATTAGTTCGTATTATACTTTGTGACATCGACAAGGGCTCGAGTTGGGCCTCTCTGAGCTTTCGCGAGTTGAAGGGAATATATATGTAGAGACAGAGACAAAGTGGGAATGAGTTAACCCAATAGGGGTTGAATGGCTCGTGGTTGGTGTAAGCCCTCACTCTGGAATCCAATTACAATTTCTCTTGCACGTGAATTCGATTGCGTGCAACCCTCTCAATTCTTCTGTGTCACCAATCGCATCAGCTTCGGCAGGTGAAGAGCCTCTCTTCCTACCATACCTCTCTATCTATACCCATTTACATGAATTTATACCGGTATTAGTACGTATGTTTATATGTGAATATGCTGCAGATGAATGTAGATGAACGTTGAAAATACCAAAGAGAGTTTCAACTAACTAACCTCCCTGAATTCCCACATCAACCCTTGTTAATTCATTCAAGCTGATTTAACAGAGAAAAACATTTTCACCAGTTGTTGTTGTTATTTTCAGTTATTTATATTACGCTGGTTAAAAGGTAGCAAAAAAAAAATCGTCGATCGGTTTAATTTCATTACGTATTTTTTGTTACAAAGAGGAATTGCAATTAACAAGTTTCATTTAAAATTACACCAATTGGTTAATGTTTGTTATCAGTTTACTGACAAGTGGAGGAAAATTATTAGCTTCTAAATTATTTCAAGTGATTAATTCTTTTAGTATACAATTAATGATTGGTCTTTTGTTAATTTGTAGACTAATTGATTTTAAAAACTCTTTTTCGAATCAACAACTTCATTATATTTCTTTAATACAAAAAGCATTTTTTACCCAAATCATTAAATAATTTTCTACCTTCCATTGTTGTTGCATAGTTTTTTATTCAAAAAGAGAATAAATGATAATAATAATAAAAAAATAAATTCTGTCGACTATGAAAGGTGTATCTTCCCTTGATGTTGTAGGACTAAAGCACATATTTTTTTGCAATGTCGAAGAATGTAGTGCGATAGTGTCTTTGGGCAAAGACAAGAAGCTGGTGTGTCCGATATGTACAAGGGATTATGTGTTCTTTCTCTCTTGAATTTTTACAGTACACTAGGTTGTCTCATGCACTTGGAGATGACTGTTGTGAGGGTTGGGATAAGGTGCAAGGGCCACTGACGCTTGCTTTTGCACCCTCCCTATTTCTTCTTCTTTCCTCCTCCCGGTTTCTCGCCAGCCCTTCATGACGTTTTTTTCCTTTTCTCACGCACTCACACGCGTGTCGGCACGTCGATGAATTCTTTGATCCGCACTGTAATTAGTTGGTGGCAGAGCGCGCCCTCCTAAAGGGGGTGGTTGCAAAAATATTTGAGTGGCGATCAAAGTAGTGCTTTGCTGCCTTCTACTTGCTTCCCACTTTTTCTTTTGCTTCTTTCTTGCTTTCTCGGCCTTCCAGGGGGATGTGTGTGCATAAAGTAGGCGCCTTGGGGGGTGAACGGGGCTGTATAGGTACAAGAGGGCGACGCACTGTTGCTGTTACTGCGACTTTACGAATGCTGTTTGCTACCCAGTGGCGTAGTACCTACAAATACGCTTCAGAAGAGATTCATACAGCTTCTATTCTGTAGATATTCGATGCTATGTAGTTTACTACAGCTTGAATAAACAACTCTATCTCTCAAAGAACTCTAGCAAATACATTTTCATTTACTTTTTAATACTCTTCCATGTTTTAAACTCTTTTCATTATTTTTCAATTATGCAAAATTGAATATTTCTTTTTTCAAATAAAATCAAATATTTTCAGCTCCATTTACTATTTATTTTATCAAATAAATACTCTTTTTCTCATTGTCGAAATAATCATTTAAAATTTTTTTTTAATAAAAATCATTATAATCTCTGACATTAAAAGTATTCCTACACAATTAAATAGAGTGATAACGTTAGAGTTATGTCAATGATAATTAATCATTAATGAATGAAATTTATTTTCCATTCTAAGATTATTCAGTAGTGTAATTCAATAAATAACGTTTGGTAATTAATTATATCATTTAAAGACTCGAGAGATAAGACAGAGAAAGGGGACGACAATAATTAATAAATATTATTCTATTTTAATTTATTCATTCACTTGGTTTTAATTGAAACTAATATAAAGAATGCGATGTTAAAAGGTCGATGAGCTTTTGATCTTGGAGTATTGAAAGAATCTGCAGTCTTTTTCAAAGTTTTGTTCTTTAAAAGAATTTTACTCGTATACCTTTGACTACTTTTGTATGTTACATACACAAGACATGTCAGTAGCAAGTAATAATAGGAAGAGAAACTCGTCAAGCACTTTACTGTATGTGCTCTCTCAAAACCATTTCCGTCGCAACGTACATCACCCACATGTGGTCTTGATCGTTGGAGTCACGAAATCCGTGGAATTTAATGTATTTGCAAGTGACATAGCAAAATAGAATTCATTTTAACAGAAATATTTTATAAAAATATCAAAGAAACATACGGAAGATCTGAGCATTTTTATTTCTCTTATCTTTTGATAAAAAATAATAATAATAATAATAATAATAATAATAATAATAATGGAAGAAAGCTTCAGAAAATATGATGAAACAATAAACTTTAAAGAACCTTTTTAGATAATTAACTAATTTAATTTGTAAAAAATTAATTAAAATAGTTGTCGAGCTTGATTATAAAAATATTTAAATATTATTTGATATCAAAAATGAGGAAATTTTTTCTTAAAAAAAAAAATAAATAGTTAAATTCGTCTCATGCAGATGCATTTGCAAGTGTGCGATTATCCTGAGTATACGTTTCGTGTTTCCGTAGAGCTTCAAGGGGGTTACGCCTTGCATAGCACCCCTGAGCTTAAGCATGAAGGGTTCCAAACACTTTTAGATGCGAATTTTCGAGCCCTACCGTATTGCGTATCCTTGCTATGAGCCTTTCAGTGAGCCTCTACTCGACTTTCCCGCGGTGTCTCGCTCTTGAATTTTGTCCTTCTCTCACACTCCCTCTACTACATTTTATAAAGGTACGAGTAATATCTTAATCCGCTTATAAATGCAAACCCAAAACGTATCCACGTTGATGCTAGCGGCTGAAAAAGGTTTGCTCGTGGCTGTTTGCAAACTAGCAATCCCCCAAAAACAGCACACTCCCTTGCCGATTGGCTACCCTTCAAATCGGGAATTAAAGTCCAATGGGGCATAGCGTTGAATCCCACGAATCGCTTCGTGTTTATTGAAGTTTGCTGGATTTTTATATTTAAAAAATATTGAGAGTGATATTCCAAATAATTGACATGAATATTTATTAAAAGTTTTTTTTTATTAATTTTTTCTATTTTATTTCAATGATTTAAACTTTTGAATATTTATTACTCATATATTTATTATGCTTTTAACATTAGGTGAATTTTTTTTTTAAAATTAATATGAAGATGAAGATCTAAATGAGAAGGGAAAAATTATTTTAATGACATTTGTTGATAATGTCCCTAATGATGCTCAATGAAGAGTGGCACAATCATTAATCTAATTTTTTTTTTTAAGAGTTAAAGGAACTCATAATCACTATTATGAGTAATAACTGTTTGTCATAATGTTAAGTGTGAGTTCTGTTATTTGTCTTACCCACTATATTTGCTCCACTTGACCCTACGTTGTATTACTCCGTGTTCTGCTTATCTTAATATTGACAAGTCAATAACTTTGCGTATTCGATCTTTTTTTAATATTTGAAATGATCAAAAATTATGATAGTTTCTATTATAAACAAAAATTTGATGCGAAAAATAAAACACTTATTTTGATTAACAATTTAAAATTCAAAAGTTACAAGAGCTAGCAAGCACTTTATCCAAGTGTACTTGGGATAAAAAAAATTCATTAGCCCCAGAATAAAAATATTTAGTAATTAATTTATTTTTTAAACGGCAATTTTAAAAATATTTGTTAGTCTTCGATCAATATAATTCATTTTTAACAAATAAAATTTATTTTTTTCTAATAAATAATATATGAGATAGGATCTAAAATGTAATAAAATTGAAAGATCTTTAATTTTTATCTGAAGCTTTTTTTATATCTCTTATATTTCACTGATAATTCCTAGAAAAATGTTTAAAAGTGGTTTCTACTCTGGTTCGAGATTAAAACACTATTTTTTTGTAATGCAAATTATTCCTAGCAACTTGAGGAGCAATTCCTAAAATTTTTAGCTATTCTAAGAAATCTACATCCTCTAAATATCTTGTCTAGACGAGGTAATCTAGATAATTAATTTACCACAGCTAAAAAATGATTTCAATTTTGTTTCAATGTAGGTCCACCCTAAAGCTACTTTGGAATGATCATGTACATTATTAGTTGATAGGAATTCTTTTTTTATCTTAATAGAATACATTTTGATATTTATTATTGATAAATAGTAAAAAATACTTTAAATTCAAGAAGAAACTATACCAAGTCTTTTTCTTTTTCTCTCCTAAAAACTTCTTTACTACTCACACGAATTTTGTTCATTTAATGTAAAAATATATTTGACTACACACATAAAATTTATACCTACCTAACCGACATAAAGTTTATTTTAGTACACATGCATATTTAATACCGACTAGTGTAAAGTTTACTTTAAACATCATCCAGAAATTATAACTCAATTCTCTCCAAAACTATTCGCAATTATGTAAATGTAATAGATTGCAAAATTTACAGAAAATTCTCGCGAATTTTATTCCAAAAATTTTGCAAAAATCACATCAATACCAATATAGAAGCTCCATAATATTTTTTTCTCAAAAAAAATTTGCAAATAGTTGTTGTAAAAATTTATAAACAAGAGAGGATTATGAAGCAAGTTCGAAAGCAACTGAACCAGGAACCAAAAAAAAAAGAAAGGAAAATTAATTAAAATACATATTTGCTAAATTGTAAATACCTATCTGTTAAACATTATTTCAATCCAAAAATATGTAAATAACCAAAGGGCTATTTTGATAAATATCGAGGTAATTCAGTATCGAGATGAAATCGAGCGTCAGGGTATTAGTTCTCGAGTTTCCAAGGTCTGAAGAGGTTGCGAGGTGGGGTTTTGTGTTGATCGATTTTCTATCCCGGGAGCTTCGGCGAAATTCCTGTGAGTCCAATGAGGAAGATGAAGAGAGAAAGGGAGTGCTTTATACAGAGTCCTGATGCACTGAAATTTAGTTACAAACTGTAACTAAATTTTCCGAGGGTTGAAGTACCATATATATGAGAGGCCCATGTCCCCTCCCCTTTGGTTTCTCTAGTGCAATATATTTCATAGATAACGTTATGAACTCGAGTGCACTCACACAGAGAAATCGATTACTACGTGAATGTCGTCAATGACTGTCCAGGGTGTGGTTCTGCCCTTTTTCCGCTTACCTCTCTCTCTTTTGCATTCACTCACCATCATCCCCCTTCAATTCATCCGAAAACATCTGTGTTGCAATTACCGTAAATACGTCGCGCATACTGACCGTGATGATTGACGTTTCGCCGGACGAAATATTGTGGTGTCGAGTATAGGCTATTTCTATGGGACAATGAGGTACTTTGTGCTGGTACAAATGATCAGAGTGATAGAAGAAGAAAGAAAAGAGTGAGTTGGTGGGGGGAGTGAGGAGGTTAGGGAGTGTTATGAGTGAGAAAAAAAAGAATGTATCAAATACTATGTATATATATATATATATATATATATATAGATATGTAGCATTCAATTGTACCAAGTATACACTCATGTTTTTCTCCTTTTACATTTATTTTTCGTTGGTTATTTTTTATCTTTCAACTCGAGTCTCGTTTGCATTGTTCGAATAATGCACTTCTATATCGCGTCAATTGAACCGGCAATCATTGCTGTTGACGTATTAAAATGCCATGCCAATTAAGTCACACCAATATATACTAGAAATTCTACCAATATAATATTGAAAACCACTTTAATTTCCTTTTAATATTTGTTTCTGCGGTTAAATTCCATAAATGTTATTGCACTGCTTTTTTTTAATAATCAAAAATCTATCTGGAATTCTTTTCTCTGTAGTTTATTTTTTTTTTTAGAGAGTAAACCAATTATTGGAGGAATCTGAAACGAACACTACATTGGGAATTTGTTATGATTTGTAAAAATTCATTAAAAGCTATGAAAAAAAAATCAATCTCATTCCCTTAGTGCTCGTATTTATTAAAATAAACTTCCATTGAATGGTTTTAGTTAATTAAAAAAAATGAATGTGGGGGGGGGGGCACTTTATGTCCAGATTATGAAAATACTTTTTTTTAAATTATTTACAATAAATTGCAATTGTTATTAATATTTTAAAATGAGTAATATAATTGTTTATAAATTAATGTTTTAATAAAACCTGAAAATTTTTTTATTTTACTGAAGATATACACAGAAAGTGTATAATTACCTTTATTTTTGATGTAATTTATTGTATCACACTAAAATTGGATGGCTTTTTACATTATTTTTTAAAACTGATTGATACTGTCATTTAATTGAATCAAAATTTATGTCAATATCTCTATAAACACAAAAGATAAGTGTCAAATTTACTCTGGGTTATGTTAGTTTATTCAACACCAAAATAAAAAGGCCAGTTTTCATCAAGAATAAAACTCCATCACAATAACTTTCCAATGAGAAGTTAGAAATTTTCAAATAATTTAATAAACTATCCTAACATCGATTTAAATGTATCTATTGTTAACTAGTGGTGTAAAAATAATTTTCTTTTCTGAAATGGACCTCTCGAAACCACTGGAGAGTATTAATTAATAATAGATTTAAAATTAAAAAAAAATCCATCATCAACTCTGGGCTATTAATACAACTCGTCCTTATGTTCTTTGAATGGTAACTGCACACTGAGTTTGAACTAATTAAAATAATTTTAATTAACTGCCTTATTCATGACTTGATGTACGAATCGACAATCTATCAAGAGTCCATTGTGGTAAATTCAGTCATCCTCACATGATCGTTAAGTTCCTTTTATTGAGTCCCCATACAAACAAGCACATTGTTCCTACGATCAAGTGAGAGAGTCCAGTTCAGTTGGTGAACGTGCAATATACCATTGGAGTAGAATGTTGTGTGTTTGGTAGTCCGGAGGCTGCAGATTGCTGGGTATCTTATAAAGAGAAGGGTGAGTTTGACAAAATCCAACTGCAGGCGTATAGCAAAAAGCCCCTGTAGAAAATATTGATTGACATCCAAATGACAGATTTTACTGTGCTACTGCAGCTACCCTTCGTTTGGATTTAACTGCATCCCCTGACTCTGTTGTAAACCATCTCGTCTACGCTTTGTCATGTTAATTTATTGTAAAGATACTTTAGATGTAGGAATAAATATGTTTTTTTTTACTTTCCTTCCTTTTATTAAATCTATTTTATTTTAATCGAAAGAATAGATGTGATGGAAAAGTGATTGATGTTGAAGTATCATATTTTTAAAGATAACATTAATAATAAAAATAAGAGTCATAACAAAATAAAAAAATTTAATTTTAAATAATTGAATAATCATTTTAGCGTTCATTACTTTAATTATTGTTTAGCTAATCTATTTATAATTATTTAGACATTTTTATTTCATTTGTAATAAAAAAAAAATAAATTATAGCAGTAAAATATAATTTATTTTATAATCTAAATTAAAATTTAATTGATAGACCAATTTTTGATTCGTTTTTGTCTGATAAAATTCCTATTTTTTACGAAAATTTCAATTTATTTTCAACATTGGATAAATAAATTGAAAATTGAAATAAATAGCAATTCAATAAAAGGCCGGCTATCAGTTTAAGTGACCCACATATCAATTTATTCTCACGTCACTTATCCGCTAAAAATATAGCCACTATCTACTATCTACCATACACCAAGCGATAAACTTGATTTGCTTTCCAATAAAATGTCTACTTTATTTTTATTTTCTCATCTTTTTAGACTACTTCACTATATACCTACCATATTATTTAAACTTACATTAATTTTTTATATCGCGTATTCAATTAATAATTTATTCACTATAAAATTAAAAAAGCTGTCAATAATTATCCAATTAAATATCTATTTTGTAACAATTGAAGTGAAATATAATATTATGTTGATTTAAAATTAATTTATTAAGTAAAAAAAAATAACAATGTGGATATTTATAATAATAATAATTCTTGGCAAAGCAACGAACGAGGGGTGACCAAGAGATGAATAAAGTAGAGATAGTCGACGTTTCTCTGACGAGAGAAGAGCCACTCGACTTGGGGAAACGAAAGAAAAACGAGCCTCGTTTTTCCATCCCGGTCGATCTAAAACGAGACACTTGAGCTTGTCTCATAATCGAGTTATGTTCCTTGCCATTACATTGCTTCGAGAAATATTTCAATATCACTTTATTTCATCATTTTTGCTCTTCACTTCAAAAATAAAATAGTCCAATGAAAAAGTATTTTTTTTCTCCAACGTGACTTTTAGTTAAACGACTTGAGCCCATTATTTAATTTTTATCTGACTCCAAAAATATATCATAAAGGTTTTTTCATTTTTCTTTCAAGAGTTGAAATTATTTTTTTTCCATCTTTATATATTTTTGCGAAACAGGTTATTTTTAGATGCTTAGATAAGGAAGATAATAATAAAATTATTAAATTATTCATAAAATAATGAGCTTGAGATCTGGATGATTATTTTCAAAAAATTAAAAATGACTTTTAAAATCTATTGATTTATTAAAAGATTTGAAAAGTAGAGAAATATTAATATCAACTCCGGTCATAATTCCCTCTTGTCCTATCATTTAGGTAGAATATTCTCTTTAGAAAAAGAAAATTATTGCCTGGAGGCTTGGAGCATTTTATTAAATTGGAATATTAAAAATAAGTTACCAGACAATGAGTAACATTAAGCTCATTATTCTTGAAAGATATTTCCACTCGACAAGTAGATATGAATATATATATATTCTGATGAAAATAAGGAGTAACATAGTGGTATGTCACCAGCAGAAATATATTCATTACACTTACAGTTCCTATGATATGATATTATGCTATGTACTGGCAGTTCGTATAGAAAGTCTGAAGTCTGGAATATATGTAGAGTCGAGATTGCAGCATAAGTTCTATCAGTGTCGAGAAATTCAAGTCTCGAGTTTTCAACTCAGGTAACAGGCGTGTGAGTACATGCACCGAAGCACTTCGGACAAAGACAGAGAGGTAGTTATCGCAAGTGAGGCAGATTATATGGGATGAGAAGGTGGTGGAGAAAATGGTGTTGTTGGAGAGACTAGACAGTAAAAATATCATGAAAAAATATTTTATGTAATACATAAATTACTAGTTAATTGACATTGCCACCCAATCTTCCACCTTTAACGAGAAATTTATTTATTTATGTAACTTTGATGAATTTCAAGTCTGATCATTTATTTTAATTGATAAAGTAATTCTAGTTATTATCAACAAAGTTTATTAATTCTTTTTTGATCATAATCAAAAATTAATTAATAATGAACAAAAATGATTGGATAATAATTAAATATATTTATTGTGTTTTGATGGAATAAATTATCATGAGAGGAAAAAGAATAGTCACTCTGAATCTACATTTAGTGCAATAGCTGGGATGAAGCTAGAAGTTGCTGATTAAATATAAATATTAATTGTAATTATTTTAATTTTAAATTTAAAAAATAGGGCTTGATTGGGTAAATTGCAAAATATTAATAATATTTTAAGTACAATTTTACATTTCTTGTATACGCACATGATGCTTCATGACCTGACAACATTATTTTGTTTCATATTTTTTGATTAAATAGTAAAGGTAAAATCATTAATATAACAAAAAGTTGTAATGTTATTAAATCTTTTTCAGATTATATCCAATTTTACATTCAGCTCAATATCTCTTTAATATCAGCTTAATTTTTCAATTATTAATCCATTGTAATTTTTATGATTTCATATACTGATACGTATAAGTTTAATAATTAACCCTAGGATGAATTTAAAAAATGAGAATGGTAATTATAAAGTTATTTACATCTTCACTAAAAGAAAAAATCTCCAATCTTTTGTTTTAATTTTTTAGATATCTAAAACTTGGCATGTTTGTTGAAGGGCTGCTTTTTTCTTGAGCCTAAAATGTGGAAGCAATTAAGGAGGAAACTAACAAATAGATGCTGACACGTGAACTGGTTGTTAACGTTCCAAGCTACGACAGCTTGATCATCACCAAAAGAACTCATCTCTCAATATTCCGTCTCTTTGATTCTTCTCCTAGATAGCAGAAAATTATAGTTGAAACATGCATTTTTCCCCTATGGGCGGATATGTGATATTTCTGCAGGTCATCAAGTCGTTTACAAAAAGAAAAAAATATCAGGAACGTCAGTTATGAAAGTCTCTTAAAATAAATATCGAATATGCTCATATAAGGTACGTAGACGACGATAAGTATTAGTATGTTGGGTGTCGAGTTCTCAGTACTCTCCATCATTGGCCGGCCGCAGGCTTGTTTGCTTGGCACTCCAGTGGTCTCCAATGACGAGCAATTAGCATCCGGGTTATAATTAAAATCGATGCTCTGCATAAATTATTAGAAGAAGTACTAATCGATGGGTAAATATCAACAATGGTGGGTTGAGTGACTGGGGAAAGTTGAGGATAATTTATGGCTTATAAGAAAAAGAACACCTGGTGTACATTTTCCTCATTAATTCCAACCAAGTTATCCTTTGTACGAAAATATATAAAAATTTTACTTACAACTTTACGGAAAAAAAGAAAAGTATTCAATAATTGAGATAAATATTGGTTTCATGATGAATAATTTACCTCAACAAAATGTTTAGTGGAATTTCTTATTCTGAATCGAAATATTTTAGATTATTAAACTGACGTAATATGGTTAGTGATCATATTAAATTTCTAGAATAAGAAAGAGTTTGGATATTGGTGAACTTGGAAGATGAAATTATTTAGGATAAATTTATTATTAGTCCATAAAGATGTCAATTTCAACTTTCATTAATATTTTGAATCTACAAGATAACTGCATTAAGTCAAGTACTGGATCTAATATGTTTTAATCCAACAGATATGTTAGACCAAATACCTATTCTTTATGTTCAGATAATGGATTAAGGGCTTTCGCTGAAGATGTTAGCAAAACAAAGACTGGTAGCAGAAAAAAGAAATAATGATAGGTTGGGTGACTTGCAAAATTGAATGTTAATCTTATAAAAAAGGACAAAACAGATGGTATTCCTGGTGTGTTATTTATGAAAACATAATTATCTGATATTTATTATTTTCAAAAATAATCATTAATGTTGCAACTTTTTTTCTTTTATATTAATTTACATTATATCAACGGTAATGATGAATAAACACATTTCATAGAAACGAGCAAATAAGAAAAATTTGCTTAAACAAAAAGATGCAAATCATGTTGGAAAAGCAACAAAAATTTTCTACCACTTTGGAGATGATTCTGAAAGTATTATTTGAACATAAAATATTAAAATGAATATCCTCTTGATATGATGGTATTAAAAAACGTTCCCACTCAAATTGAAGTTTAATTGAGGACAAAAACTCAACAAACATCGGCATCCTCATCCCACACCGGGCATTGTGTGACGTGATTGCTCCAATGTCGGAGGAAATTGAAGATGTGACAACGACTGGAAGCTTCTGAATCATGTTACACGTCAAATGAAGCAACGACTGTCAGCCGGAGACCAATTACGTCTTCATGTTAGCACTTGCTTGGCCACAAGCTCCACACACTCTCTTCATCATCGTCCCACGCCTTCGACAATATGCACCGTCTCCAGTTATATCATGATAGGAAGGGTATTAGAGAGGATAACGACTCTATCCTCTACATCTATCTCTGCTTTTAGACTCACTCTGCAAGCCAACCGATCGATTAAGCCGCGTCGACGAAGCTTCATAGCTTCATCAGATCACCAAGTTTTCGATGAGCTTGCTGTAATCGGGCCAAGCTGGTTTCATTTTACATTTTCAAGTCTTGATCTATTCTCTCAACATCACCATACCAGGGTCTTTGCTTTTCATCTACTTCACGCGAGAGATTAAATGAAATTTATTCTCCGGCACGATTCCACTGATAATTACTCCATGAGAATTTGAGCAAACGTTCAGTATGCGTAAGCTTTAACCACATATTGTCATGTAGCTCTTTAGCGACAGTCTTCATCATCCACCTTCACTCAGCTCCTTCAATTTATCCTATCAGATTTACCTTGCCTGTTGTATTTAATATGCCTATGGGTTTCCTTTAAAAGGATTATTAATTTTGCATAATGTTTGATAGATTTAATGGAAATCAGAAGGTTCTTAGGTTTAGTCTCCAACCTAAATGTTATTTTTTCATCAACTGATCCATTATTTCAATTTTATCCATCAAATAAATGTGCTAGATTACTTTGGTGATGTGCTGACTAATTTTCTTAACCAATTCTTGATCATACAAATAACTTTTATAGAATTACCATGTACAAAGCAACATAATTATTCATTAAACAAGGTCATAATAGTTGTCCAACAAGTACTGAATTGATAACCACACTCCTAGCCACTTGAATTAATAAAGTTTACTGCATTACACAAAAATGAATGGCTGAATAAGTATTCATGGTATAGATTTATGTTACTCTAGGACACTTCAAAGTTGCATTTTATCAAGCTTATATCTCTTTAATAAATTTTGAATGTAGATAAAAGTTAGACAACAAATTTCATGGTAATATATTTGATTTTTATCTCCCTCAATAATCTACACTTCTAAGCATTCTAATTTGCTAACTTACCTTTATCAATGTCTCCATAAAACTCAGAGTTATTTATTAATATACTTTATAATAAATAGACAGTTTTTTTTATCTTTATATTTTTTTTATCTATTTTTTTTAACAGCTACGCAGCCATTTTTTATTTTCATCAAATATCTATTGAAATAAATATCTACTGCTCGGATGTATCTTATTAATTTACTATTTTATTTGATTGTTTATTGTAAATGTTGATAACAAAAGGTACTCTGACCGAAAAATATTAATGATCAAATTTTATAACTATATGTCCATATTTATCTAAATGATAATAATGAAGTAGTTGATTTAGTTGAATAATTGATTTTTGCCATTTATGAATAAATTTAACAGGTGCACTTATGGAACACCTGCAATGAGAGCATCTAGTTTAAATAAAAAATGATTTATTCACATTAAAACTCATTTCCTGCATCATAAAAAACAATGTTTGTGCATTAGTTTGATGGATGAATTTATTAAGATCCTCTTAGAGAATTTACTCTAAGATAATGACATCAGAAAAAAATATTTTTTCAGCAGTTCATCAAGTTTTCTCTCAAGATAGAATTACCACAATAATCATGATTGATTAATTGTTAGCGTTTATTAATTGAAAGTAATTTGTTCAAAGAATAGAGCATTACACTATGATAAAATAATGCTAGGGAAAATATTGTAGATTGCAGGGAGAAAGAAATACGGTAATAAATCAGGATTGAGGTTGATAATTCATGGGGTAACTGTACCAGTAGAACGTCGCGACGTACTCCCTTGTGCCCCCAGGATACATACACGTTTTACGATCATTCTAACGACCGGTTTATTGCCCAACAATACCAACTTCTATCATTGTATCTATTTTACTGGTATTTTTGTGGTTTTATTGCTCTTCCCTGTTCCAAAGGAAGATAAAGTTTAAACTTGCCACGTGACTGTGACAGGTGCAGATGTTCACGCCCTGCCAACAATCTAGTGTTTGTGTTATGTTCCTATTTCCTTCCTGATTATTATTGTAATTCTCTATAAAACCGTCTTATGACTTCACGAATGTTATCAATCAAATGTTTTAACTACTTCATTACCACCCAGTCGTTTCTTTTGGAATAATATCTTACCAGAACTATTTTATTGATCATTATCAGTTTACTGCTATAATAATGATGATTATTTTAGTTTATTTTATTATAAACTATTTATCTAATGCTTCAACAACTTCACTTTGATATTTTATAACAACTTGTTGATGTATTTAAACCATAAATTAACCATTAACATATTGATAGTTGATTAAAAGCATTTAAGCAAGCATTATTTCAACAATGTCACTTGGACAAGAAGATCATTTAGGACAGATATCTAATTATACTAACTAATCTATCACACACAGTTTCAATCTGCATATTATAATGTAATCTAGGGCCTAGGTATCTGGTTAATACAACATGAGTTTCAGGTTCATACCAATAATTACATTATTCTCACAAACAGATAGGATCATATCAATATCAAGTTTCAGCTCTAGAGTTAGCTTTGATCAATTAAGTTGATAAATAAAAAATTCAATCATAACTTTACTACAACTTTATAAGTTGTTGTTTCTAAAAAAAAACATTGATGTTAAATTTAAAATATTTTTGAAGAATGAATATTCTTTTGTTCCATCAGATAAAATGTCTTGATTAGAGCAATTTCTTAAAATTAAATTTGTCATATATTTTTAAGGAACTGTGTCTCTGGAGAAGGTTGAGAAATGAAAGCACAAGAATAAGATTCCCAGAGGAGTCGTTAGCAAGTGGAAAAGAAGGACTTTGTGGATGAGAATGTAAAGAAAAAAAAAACGTAAAAAAGCAGCAATTCGAAGACGAGTTTGTTTTTTGTTGAGATTGCATTTCTCCTAGGTTTCCTCGGACATTCCTCTCTTTTGTCTTGGGGAAATCGATATATACGAAGAAGAGTTATCGCGGTCGTGGTTTAAGAACAAAGCTAGTGCCTTCTTTCATGCGCATACTATAATTACGACAAAAGAGAATTCGGTTTATAGAAAAAAAAAAAAAAAAAATGAGTGAAAATGAATACAGATAAAAAAAAAGAAACAGCAATGAGATAATGAATGTATAATAACAATAACAATAAAGATGCAAATTAAAATAAAGTTAAAAAAATGTAAAGGTGAATAAAGAAATAATATAATAAAAGAGTTGAGAGACAATAACAGACGTACAAGTTGCCTTCGATATTCGTCGATGAATCTCAATCAAGAAAAGTCTTTCGTAAAGTTTAATAAAGTGTAACAGGCCTTAGGGAAATTGATAAAAGATAATTGGTAGAAGTTGATGGGGGAGAACGTTAATTACGAATAAATTGATCTTTCACGATCTCCTTGACGGAAAGTTGGTATACGGAAGCTGCGAAGGAGTCAATGGTCTTTGGTTGGGTTAGAAACGAAGATGGGTCGACTAAACTAAACGTAAAAGGGAGAAGTCAAACAGTACAGTGGCACGTGAAATCGAAGTTGCGGTTGAGTTACTTTGGAAGGGTGATTTCAGGACAACCCAAAATGTTGAGCTGCCACTGTTATGTTGGAAAAGCCTTTCTCTTCCTTTTATATTGCACACAAATATATATATATACAGATAGAATGTGTATGTACGGCACATTTCCTTGTTTTGACAGTACATTAGAGAAGAAAGAAGAGGCGCCAAGCTCAATTTTCTCGATCGTATTACTTTAAGTGAAGTTTCCGCAGTCAAACAGCTGTCGTTTGTCAGAGAAATATACTGAAATTTACTTTGGTGTGTTTTTAATATTTTATTCTCACAAATGTAGCTTTCGCTGGGATTGTTTTTACAATTTTCAGATTTGTTACTAAATAAATACGATGCTATTTTATGTAGTAATAGAAAATTTAAACAAATAATTATTTATTGAACTGTTAGTTTTTTTTTACATAAATCTTACTTTAGTCTAGTGTTATCGAAAAAAATCGATATACTGAATAATTGATGGTTTAATTAATCAGAATCGATTTTTTCGAAAAAATATTTTTTTTTGTATTCAATTGTTAATAATAGCGAATTTTTTAAAAAATTAAACAATTAATTATCGACAATACTATTCAAATTGATTTTTTTTCATTCTAAAGCTTTAATAGACACTATAAATCTTCAATTAAAAGCTTTTACGTTGTTATTGGTGCAATTCTTTATGTTCTCCAAATGAAAGCTCGCTTGGAAGTTGGAAAAATTGACGTAGAATTTATGGTTCGATTGTTTATCAAGAATAGTTTAGCAATTAACCCGAAAATCTGTGCAAAAATGTATTTCACCAAAACCTGAATAAATTTTTTCTTCTATTTTATTTACTGTAACAACAAATCATAAATTTATTCCAATAAAAAGGCAATAGTTGCGCAATGGGTGGTCTGTATAATTTAACAAAGCTTTTAATTTCATTCCTAATCGATGTCAAAGATAATTACAAGAAACTTATATCCTCCCCTGGATGTCATTAGTGTCGAATCGAATTCCCTACATTTAGTGTAGAGAATTCCACGGGGACTCCAATTTTTCTTGTCACGCGATGTCGGAAAATCAATATAACATTTCTACCCTACTTCTATTCCATTGTATTATAAAGATAAAAAAATAAAATTGACTACTTGTTGACGTTAAGACGAGAAAAATTACAATATTTCCATTTTTCATAATTCCTTTTTCCATCTTTTGCCTCACTGCATTTATTTCTACGTTCTAGGGGTTATTATCTGAGATATCGATCGCTTTCTTTGTCCAATGTTTGTCTAGAAGCATTGTGATCTCTAATGGGCCAATATTTGTTCACCAGAGACCACGATGCGTGCGAGCAGCAGTGGACTGATAACACCCTTGGCGACGATCCTTTATCATGATCGTTTCATGTAAAATAATCCCATTAAATCATCATCCAATTATCGGTTAAAGCATATCTTGTGTTTGATTAAAGATACCGACGATGATGACATGAATATAATTTTATTCTAGTTTTGCTGCTTTATTATTAGAAATTTGTGAATCAATATTTTCATTTTGGGGAATGAAAGTTATTAGTTTTATTGATAAAAAGTTTTATTGATTTTTATTTAATTTTATATTGACTAGATTGGAGTGAAAAATGGTCGTGATATTTATCAGTTAATAGCTTCTGGAATATTTATTAATAATTTTAATCTACTGTTAAAAGAAACCTTTATCATTAATACTAACTCTGAAATAAAATTCCTCATTATTTATAACAACAAGTCACATAATTTTATTATAATTATCAATTTTAAATTAATAGAATTTAAGTTTCAATTTAAAGTCATTCAAGTCAATATAAATCATGTGTTATTTTTATTAACAATAACTAAATATAATATAATAAAATATAACTAAGAATAGATTAATATTGTAGCTAAATAAAAACGAATTAATGCTAAGTTATGTGTGTGTGAGCACTATGTTTGTATATAAGGCTGACCCTATAAATACATGATTCACTAAAAAAAAAAAAAAAAATTGATTAGCAAAGAAAAATTGTTCCTTATAAATAAAACATCACAACTTGATTTAAATTTGAAAAAAATCGTAATATTATTCTTCTTAATATTAATTCAAATTTATTAAAAATAAAATTTATCTTTCCCTCTTGAAATGATCCAATGTAAAAACACTTTCGTCAGTTTCACATCCAAAAAAAAGTAATTTAAAAGTAATTTGATGTTAGAATAATATTAAAAACTTCGTCAAAGTAAATTCGTATTACATGAAGACGAAAACCAAGATAAAGCAAAAACGAAGAAGAAAAAGTGTGAGGGGATAAAAAGTATAGCGTTAAGAGTTTGAAGGGGGGTTAGTTCATTGGCCGTGTGGACCGATTGCAACCCTACTTCGTCACCATGTCTTTCTTTCTTTCCCTTTCCGTGAGGGGGGTGTCTTTCAGGGGTTGGCTTGGAACTGTCACTCAGTGATGGATGATTCTACCCCAACGCGATCAATTCACCGAGACTGGAGAAGTTTCACCCCCCCCCCCCCCGTCCTACCTTCCCATTCTTTCCTCAATACATACATACGCACATATCTATGTTATGCCATCGTAGATAGAACTCTGTACATGGAATAGAAGTGATGGAACTAACGTACGATTTTCTCTTCAATAGAGCTTGCAATGAAAGAACAAGATGGATTCATGGACTTGGTCTCACCTCTGTTGTATCAACTTGAAGGGGTTATCTGCTTTTTTCTTACTATATTTTCTGTAACGAACATATCATTCATCTTCTTGAACCGTTGCAAGAAGCAATTTAAAAAAATATTTAAGACTTTCACTGATTAAAATTAATTGATATAAACTTCAATTAATTTTTTCAATTAAATTTAATTCATTATTGACTCTTTTCAATCATTTCCAGACTCTTGACACATTAAGAAATCAATCAAATAAATTTAATTTGATATCAAAGTAGTAATAAATTCAAAAGTTAATAAAAAAAATCTTTTTTTTTCTTTTTTTTAAATATAAATTGTAATTGTTTTTTTATGGTTTATAAAAATTCAAAATATCCTAAAGATTAACAGAACAATGGTTTTTACCATAAAATAAAATTCTCAAACTCAACTTGAGAATAAAAAAAAAAAAACATTCCAAAGAAAAATATTCAAGATGATTCTTTTTAGTATTTGTTAGACGATCTAACTTTGGCTTATGCTCTTTTCCCCCTTTCTGTTTCTCCAATGCCACAAAGTTTTCCATAGTGGCAAAAGTTTCGTTGTGTTTTAAACTCATTTACGAGCTACTAATTGACGAAAGGAATGTTAAAGACGGTAAGAAAAAATTTTTCCTTACGAAAATATGATTCTATTTTACCATTTAATTTGTCTTGAGTTGATGGTGAAATATGTAATGGATTCAAGCTTAAAAAACATTGAAATATGCACATAATTTTTTTTTCTTCATTTTATGGAAATACATACACGTATAAGCTGTTTATTTTAAATGTCTGTAAATCCCACAGGAAGCTTTGGCTCTCTCACAAGCTCGTTTACTATACCGTAATTATACTTTCCTCTGGTGGCGCGCACGTTAATTCAAATTGCTTTCGAATTACCTGACGCTAGTACACTTGAGGAAGGGATGTAGCAGTTGCGGGACGCACAGGAAAATTGTAAAAGAGGTAAACGAACCACCCCGTTACTACAGATGCAAGTTTCAGGCCCCCACGATATTCATACATATATATACGTATCCATGTATATATGTTCGAAACGTGCAAACCGTAACAAGCTCGAGAATTACTTTCGTTTGATAGTCGACGCTTTGAAAGTTTTAAATTCACGATCCTCGAATTATTGCATGAGTATAATCAAGCAAATTCTTTACGTCAAGGGCTGTATTAAGGATATTACTTGAGGAAATTAAGATAAATGTAGAGATAGGTATCTTGAATGCTTTTATTCCACTATAACTTCGTATTTTAAAGAAATTTGTGGCTTTTTAGTTTTAATTGCTATTAATCATTTCATTTTTAACTTAGGAAATGAACGCAGTTTTCTTTTTAACAAATGAATTTTTATATGGAATTTTCTAATGATGATGTATTTGATAATCAATAGATTAGAATATTGATTTCCATTATCCATATGCAGAGGAAAACAAAAAGATGTTATTTTATAATTTTACCTTATTTTAGACTGAGGTAATATTTTGAAAATAAATAAAACACTTTGAGGTTAAAAATAATTCATAACAACATCTTATGATTATATGTTCATTTCTAGATTGAACGAATATTTTTGTCTCTTTCTTTTTGTATTTAATTATTAAATGGCATGGATTTAACAGAAAAATGTTTGCTATGATAAAAAATTGCAATTTATGAAATAGCACAAAAAATTGTCTTTAATCAGCTAGTAATATCCACTCTTACCTTAATCAATTTAATTAAAATATAAAATTTATAATTTACTGTCCATTACATTTAATAAGTAAATAGTTAAACTCTCATTACACTTTAATTGATAATTAATTTAGTTAATATGTTTTTTCTTTAATTGACTCTTGTTCCTTCAGTTTTAATACATTTATTAAATTAGCTATCTGTACAGTATGTTCACCGTTTACCTTGTACGTTTTTATTGTTACACTCTGATTTATACTTTCTCTGTATTATTTAATCAAGTGCGTACCTTATTAAGGGTAGCAATGGGGTAATAAAGAGGGTTGATTATAAGGGTCTGAGTGACCTACTTCACATCAAGTGATTCTTTTCAAAGAATTTTTATATTCACTTTAAAATCCAATCCTTTCATTTTTTTGTTGTTTCACTTTAATTTTATCATTTTTGCTCTTTACTCATCTTATCATTATTACCAGCACCATAAAAAATGGAGTTTGCCTCTAATATTTTTTTAAATGAATTATTTTTAATTGTAAAATCCTGTAAGTATTTTTTCTCACGTTTTCATATAAATTTTTTTATTTTTAAATTTATTAAAAATGATTTTTTATAATTTTTCATGATAAATTATTTTTGATAAAGACAAAATAATAATCAGGAACTTTTAAAGATCAATGATTATGATTTACTCAAAATTAGATTAATAATTAATAGATAATAGTGATAATTGTAGAACCTTTATTCTTGTATTTTATTTTTCAAAAAATAGTAAAAAGAATAAGAACAGTAATTGAGTAATCTATTAAAAAATTATTACATATATGATCAAAAAACATACTGAGCTTAGATTCCAATACAGCTGCTTTCATACATAGTTAGTAATGGTTTCGATTGAAATGAAAACTAGCTTTTCACCAACTATTGAAGGTAATAGATGGAAATAATATTAAGTGTACAAAGTGGATGGAATATGAACTGAATGTTTATAACTGTGGCATTAAAAAAGATGTTTACGTATCATTTACTAGCGGTGGATCGTCCTAGCATTCGGAATTAACGAGGCGCATGTTTGAAGGTGCAATAGCGCGAAAGTCAATCGCGCTAATTGGCTTCAGGCGAATCGGTGTGCCATGACCTCTTGTTCAACCCTTTTGGACAAGCATTCACCTCTCCCTATATATCTCTTTACCACCCAACGTGTATATACTTTGGAAGCCTCAACGTGTCTGCAAGCTAACTGATACTGGCTTGACGTGTACAGCATTGCAGACATAAGCAAAATTACAAGTCTCTTTGTCTCATTATTATGATGATTTTTTTTTTAATTTTTCACTTTTTTTAATATGACCTGTGAAATGGTGATTAATAGTCGCTGTATAATCCAAATCCTCTATTCAAAACGTGACTCAATAGCATATTGGGAGCATTTTCAAAGCAAATGCCAACCACGTGTGTGCATAAAAGAAATTAAATAGTCATCATGTCGTGATTAATTTGGACAATTTTTGCCATTGCTGAATATCTTTATTGACAGTTTGATTCATTACTGCATTCATTTTGAAATGAAGGGCAATTTTATTTGATCATTTTTCGCTATTTAGTCATTAAAAAGAATTCAATTGTCTGCAATTGAAAATTTTCATTCAATAATAAAAATAAAAAAATTAATTTTAATTATAAAAGAAGTTTAATCTACAAAAAAAAAAGATAAAATTTAGTTTTGCGAATTGTTTACTTTTTTAAATTTATGATAAATAATTTATTAACATCAAGATAAAATTCACTTGAGAAATATTAATGTAATAAAGACTTTATTAGATAGCTTTTTTCAAATTGTTGAATAAAAAAGTTGGCTGAGATGAAATAATTTGATGTCAATGATGTTAGAATGAAAGAAATAATTGTAAGGAGTAAGTGAAAGAATTGGTTGACTTACCGATGAGCCGGAAATTGAGGATTATAATGAGTAGAAATTAAAATCGACACTTGCACTTATTTACCAAAAGTTTTAACGAGTTATTAAATATTCAAGAAGACAAATTAGTCTGGAGAATAAACTTAAAAGCACACACGTTAAAAATACAAACCAAACTCAAGTGTCAAAATGTCTTGAAGCCGTGAAAACACACTTGCATGCCGAAAATGTGGGTTAACCTTGAAAAGTACCGGTCGTACCGATACGCGAAAGTGTTTTGGGGTGGCATGAAGTATACAGACGTTGGTAAGCAACGTTTGGGGGTTGCGACGCCTCGTGACGTTCACAAGAAGCGGACAAATCGATAGGGAGCATGACGCATGCGTATATTACTTTTATGCGAATAAAATAAGTGAGGGTGTAGAGGTATAAGAGAAACAGAGAGATATCAAGAGTGGGATAGAGAGGAGGAATGAACCCCTTGACGATGAGGAAAGAACCGAAGCACTCTTTCCAGCAGCTCCTGGAGAAAAGTAATGGCAATCTCTCTTTTTCATCCATTTCTAACCCCGTAAATGTTCTCCATCTAACATCCTCAAGTTCTACCATCATTGAATATTTTTCCCTCTCACCTCACACAAATTTCCACCCCCGCCAACTAATAGGGAATCCATTTTGTCTTTATCGCAACTTTCAGAGAGGTCTATAAATTTTATTTAAGGCAAAAAATAAGTTATTGATGTTCTGGAAATTCCACGGTATCAGAAGGGTTATAGATTATCTCAGAAAATGTCTCTGAAGATTGTAATGTATCAATTACATCAGGAAAAAAAAGGACCTTATTTTCTTTCCAGTTTTTAGAATGATGGATAGCTTAATTAAAAATCTTATTGTACGATTTTTTCCATTTAAATGTGATCAAAGATTATCCCAACTAAATCATAATTTCATTTAAACTTCATAATTTACAACATCTAGAATGTTGAATATTGTTAACAGACTATGTGAATCTGAAGCCTCTCTAAATATTCTTAATCAAAAGAAAGCTTTGAATAAGGTGCTGATAATTAAGACTCTTATTAATGGAAGATCTTAAAGATAACTTAACATATTCTTTCTCATTCTCTCTCTTCAGTATGAAGGCTATATATAATCTTGAAATTGTATAATTCAATTACTAGCTATGCTGTTGGCTTTTATAAATAAATAAATAAACATGCTGATATTTATAAAAAAATATAGCTTAATACAGGAGATTATTATTGTTTTTAAAAAGTTAGATTAAATTATTTTTAATTAGGATTGATGTTTTTTTTTAAATATATTTTTTTTGTTGATGATTAAATGTTCTTATAGCATTACAGTAGTTTATTGTATGATAAAAATCAAATTAATGCTTTATTGAAGAATATTCTTGTCATTTATGATATTGGAATTAATCGAAAAATCATTTATTTCATCTTTGAAATATTTTTTGATATTATCTGAGTTTTTATGGGTCACATAAAAAATCAGAACACGAGAAAATTCGTTTATAGTGAGGTAGTATATCCACTTAACCGCGAGGTACATCAAAGTATCCATGTCATCATGTTCTACAAAGTTAAAAAAAGAAAAAAAAGATGTTTACTTTGTGAAGATATGGATGGAGAAAAGAATTGAAGTAGAAGGTTGTTGAAGTATCGATAAAGTAGATTGATCAATTTCACATAGTCTATTTGTTATGGACTAGGCAAAAATAGAGTTAGGGAGGTCAATGATCGGTAAGAAACACAAAGAATGCATAAAGTTTTCTCCAGCTTTAGTTCGATGTGTGGTACTGAGAATTCTCCGGTATGTTTTGAGGGTTAAAAAAGAGTAGGAGATTGGGAAAGACCCTTTGGGTGAAAAAAAAATAAATTTAAGACACGTTGTAGCGCGTGTTTCATGCTACGATATTGCACAGAAACGTTGCATTAGTCTCAAAAAGACTCCTGGAGAATCGCCAAGAGAGCCGCGAATCTAAACAAAAAATCTGCCAACTTTGTTACGCCTTGGGGGAAAAGGAAAGGACTAGGCATCCTTGAGCACGCGATTTGGCAAGTATTACTAGCTCTTCAAATTTTTATAAAATTCATATTTGGGGCTGAAAATGGAAAATAATGGTTATGGCTCTGTTGACTGCTTAATCAATTTTTTAATGTGGAAATTTTTATCTAAAATTTAAATTTCTCTCGTACTTGGAGGCCATGAATTATCCTATTTTATATAAAACAAAATTATTCGTCTAACGATAATTTCAAAAAATATTTTTATTTATTACAAACAAATAATAGGGGATGTTATAATGATTAATTGATGAAAATAAAATTAATAAAAAAGTATCTTGTGAAATAAATTTCACCACTCCATCAATTAAGATAAAAAAAATCAGTGTGACAAAACATTAAGTCCTTTGAAGATACCCTGGTTGTTGAATTTTATGAATTTCTCACCCTATCATTATTCTATGTACTTCAGTCGACATTTTTATTTTGTTTCTATAACATTAACCTTTATTTTTATTGCTTCTTTAGCGGAATTGCTCAACAACCCATTTTATTATGCGGTAATAAAAGCTCGGAAGAGTCGATTTGACTCTTGGACATTGAGCGTTCGTGTTTTGTCGAAGGATAAAAGCCTGTAGTCTCTCGGATGGATGCCAAAGCACGCGGAAAAAAATAAAATCATAAGAGTAAAAGCGTTTTTTGCCCCACCGTGATTCATCGCTGTCGCGAATGCGTTCATTGGAATGCAAAAAATATATATGAAAAAAGAAAAAAAAATGGAATAGAAGGAAGGAGTGATAGAGGAAGTTTTCGTTATGGATAATGCAGGGACGTAATTTCTCAGAGTATCACGTGATTCAGGGTGTCGAACAAGCTACGACATTGAGCTCCGGTGGATTTCCAAGGGGTGAAAAGAGTAAGAGGACTCGGAGTGCGCCTTCATGGTGTCATGGCAACACCCGTCGCGGTATAAAGCGGCCAGTGGCGCTCTTTTACACAACTCCGAGACGTTGGGCCTCGTGGAAAAGGTTAACGTCAGGGGTTGGAAACATGAAAACAGTCTAAACACGAAAGAAGCGAAATTGCGCTAAGTTAAACGATCGATTTTTGTATTTTGTTGATATTTCGTTCACTCACTACATTAAGCCACAAACTTTATTAATAATACATTTATTTATTTAAAGGTTTTATTCAAATTCTATTTCAACAATTAGAATACAACAATCCTAATTTTTTTTTATATTTCCATGTTACATAATAGCTTTAGATTTGTTTGATGTAAAACCAATTTATTCCTTCAATTCTACTTTCATTATTTCCATACTAAAAAACTATTGAGGACAAATTACCTTCATAAATGGGCAATCTAGGATATCTAGTAAAAATAACCCCATTTAAAATAAAAATCCTTCTTCTACACCGAAGTATTAGTGTCAATGAAGTATTTTATTGATTTAAACAATAATGTATCTATTTAATTTTTATTAAATATTTAGTTATTAATTATAACTATTTAATAAAATACATAATTGATATAAATCATTATTTCTTTGTAACATAGTAATAGTAATTATTATACTTATTTGAAAACAAAGAAAGAGTGGAGTAATTTATACTACATAT
Source organism: Chelonus formosanus (assembly GCA_028641665.1). Lineage (NCBI taxonomy): Eukaryota > Metazoa > Arthropoda > Insecta > Hymenoptera > Braconidae > Chelonus > Chelonus formosanus. Next base: position 821,627 of record CM054002.1, read on the forward strand.
CGTGAATAACTCACCCAATTATAAATATAATTTTTACTCAACACTGTTTCCAGTATAATTGCATGCGGTTCAAAAAAATTACTTTAATGAATTTTAATTTGTTAAAAATAAAATGTGAAAGCTATATTTTTATTTTGATCACAAAGAGAAGGAATAAGTAAAAATTTATTTCCCTGAAATTTAAAGTGAACCAGAACACCCTGCACAGATAGTGTCAAATTTATTCTTCAAGAAAAAATATTTTTAAAAAATGAAAGAAAAAGTTTTACTTTCATTGCAGGGTAAATTTTATTTACACAGACAGGAAAATGAGTAAAAAATCATTATAATGTCTAGAGTAATTGTTACTCAATCTTTATTTTCGACACTGCATCACTTTTTTATCAATAATTCCATAATTATTTATTATATTAATAATCACATTTAATCAAACTGCAACATAATTACATCCATCATAAACAAAGAAGTTAATCATAACTAAATATCAACGAGACCAGATGCAATTTATGGGAATTAGATTGTTGATTTTCAATGTTTATCAGTTGATCACGAGTCATAGCAATTGGCGTGTAATTTACGAGACATAAAATAGCAGGGGGCAACATACGCTGGTGCTGCTGTTGAAGGGGATGTTTCAATGATGACAATCCAATGGTCGTGATTGGCGACGAAGACGATGATGGAAGATCGATCGGATCCAGATAGAATTACAAACCCCTTGCCTTGAATGTTCTGTGTATCCTCAAACCCTCAACAAGCGGATTCCACTCGCGAAACTATTCATACCCCAATCCTCTTCACTGTCCATACCAAACGGTGCTGCAAACTGTAATTAACGAGATGCTGTAGTGGCTTACAAGTGGGGAGAAGTGTTATGGAATTACAAAAATTGATTACTTATTGCGAAATATGTATCCGTATATTAAATTCTATTTATTCTCTTTATCCTAAATATTTGAATGGACGTATTTCAGTGAAAATAATGCTTGAAAAACTTGAACTTTGCAGAAAAATTATTAAATTCAATAAACAGAAGTTTTTATCCATGCCTAAAGTACAACGCTGGATTACAAAGGTATAATAATTCCTACGGTTTATTTCATTTTTTTTTTATTTTGTGCAAATAATAAATTTAAAAAAGTATTTAAAATATTTTTTGTGTATTAAACTCAAATACTGGAAATGATAAACCTTGGTTTATAAACAATCATTTTTCGTGGATAGAAATACAACTTTTAAAAGATACTTTTAGATTTTTGAGCATTAAATTCAAAAATTAGTTCTTTCTTTACGAAAAAATGCAAAAAAAATAGAATACGAGATTTGATGTTGAAAAATATAATATACCTTAATTCGCAAATATTTGTCAAAAAAAACTTTTCGTTTTAAATAGACGATTAAGGACGATTAAAGGATAAAACCAGTTTCGTGCTATTGTTTTTTTTTTTTTTTTGTAAAAAGTATTTTTCATACATTTTTTTTTTTCATATGTCTGATCAAAGAAGTGATAATATAGTAATGAAAAAAAGAGCATGAATATGCAACGATTTGCTTTCATTCTAATTGCATTTAGAGTTAAATTCTCTGTCAGTAATTACATACCCTATATATTATTTCCACGTGGGTAATAATGACAACCCTTATAAAAAAATATTCAGACATAAACACTTAACAATTTACTTCGTCAGACTTTTTTCCGATTCTCCAAATTATTCTCTACGATCTGGCAATGTTTTTTTGTCGAGAGGAGGATTATTCAGGATTCCCAGGAATTTCCCTTCTGATCATTTCACGTCGATCCGTTGAGTGGTCGTCTGATAGTAGACTCTGCACTACGCATTTTCCGTTTCAATAACCCATTGGATTCGTAACAACCACAGTAGAGACGTTTCGTGCATGTGTGCGTCTGTCATTTTTGTTCATTTCTTTTTTGTTGTGAGCAGAAATAATTAGCGTACGGGTATCCTACTATCGAGTCATTACCTCCACTATTGTTTTTACCCTTCGCTTTTTCGTTTCTCTGAATTCACCTCTTCGATCCTGCAGACCTTAAAAAAACCGTTGAGTAAAAGAAAAACAAGCTCATTTCCACTTCTGTGTAAGATGAATGGAGTCTTGAGTTGAGAGAAGATTTTTTAGATGAAAGAAAGAAATCAAAGATACTGATTTTTCTTAGCACTTTACTCGTTCATCTGTAAACTTTCATCACATTTAATTGCCTCACTTTATATATATATTTATATTGCACTTTTTACATAGAATACATTGATGTTATAAATGAAAGAAATTTCTATTTATTTTCATGGAATTAAGGTAGAATGGATAGTCAAGAGTTGGAGAAATAAAAGAATATTTAATCTTTCTTAACTTAGAGGTAATTCAAGGTAATTTATTTCTTCAATTATCAGTATCCTAGTGTAATTATATTTATCAAAATATATAGAGCAGAACTAATTTTTTCTAAAGACGTAAAAAAATTCTTTTAGCCACCATTTACGATCAATGAACTTCTTTTAACATAAAAGCCAACTTTATTTATCATCAAGTAAATTTATTTAAAACCAGAAAAATTAATTAATAAATAAATCACTTTTCGATTGAATGAATAATTGATTTATTAATCAAACAAAAAAAATGGAAAAAGTTATATTAATAATAAATGCCTTAGATTTTTTGTAGCTCTAGCTTTTTCTATGAAAGAAAAAAAATGATGATAAAAATAAAATTCATTAGATTGAAGTATAAAAAAATGATTGATTAAATTTATTTATACAAGTTCGTAAAACACTTAAACAAAATTGAATGTTTCACTTGTGTCAAAGCCAATGAAAAATGTGTTTTTAATCGAAATAAAAAACGTCCAAGATAAGTTTATGTAGCAGAGAAAAGCGTCTGCTCATTCGTCTTCGAGTTAAAAGAGCCAGGTATAAGTAGGTATTTCTTGGTTTCTAAAGAAGACTACTCACAAGCATTTGGCAAGGCGAAATAGTTATAAGAAATGTATAGAAACGAAAAGAAATGTAATCGGTTTGCACGAGGTTGAAAATGTAGTGGTGAAAATGAACAGGAGAATGAAGAAATGAAAAAAAAAAAATTCTCGTATATATATATAGATATTTGAAAAACGGTGACTACTTCTCGCGAGAACGTGAAAAAGAAAATTGTAAAGAACGTCAAAGCGTCGACGTACGTCCTTTAATGTTTAATCCCTTAGTCCAGCGAGCCTTGCGGAAATTCGCGCCACGAATTTTTTCAAAGCAAAATTTTATATATGTACGTCTATGTTATAAAAAAGCGAGGAATAGAGGGAGGAGGAGGAGATGCGATAAGAAGTGTAAGAGAGATAGAAGAAAGCGTTCAAACGAATAGTTGTAGCATTTTTAGAAGCTTTTCTTTTCTGTATAAAACGTAAATCGGACCTTGAAGCCGAGATGATGAAGAGGACTTGCGTGACCCAAAGTACTTGCAGGTCTACGAAGAGACGATCAAAGTAACGTTTCTTAGATTGCGGGCTTTTTGCCAAACACTTTATATATATATATATACTTGAAACTTTTAAACCCTTATACTCCTTAGTCTTTTGGAAAAGCCGCTCTTATTTAATCTCTATCACTTTTTGAAACGTTTATCGAATAATTTATCTAAACAAATTCGAGACACTTTGATATTAATACTTGATCACTTTCTTTTATCTGTACTGCAAATCTTCATTGTTGAACATATGTCTTTCAACATAGCTAGATGCATAGATAAATAAAAAAATATTTATCAATGAAGTGTATAAAAATGATTTTCATTTATTATAACAGTAAATAGTTTCATATCGAATTTTATTTCAATATTCTGTTCAAAGTACTTTGAATAGAATATTTATTAATAAAAAAAATGTTGTATATGTTGAGGAAATTTGTATTGAAGCAACAGCAACAGTAAGGAAATTGTCTACAAGCTATCAATGAGTTCTCTAAATTATCATTGATAACGTCGATTTCCAAAAGTGTTTTATTTTTAATATATTAAAATCAAACAGTATGATTTGCCAGGCATCCATGTGCATTGAAATCATTAAATCCATTAGTTATGTTTACATTTTGCAAATTTCTGCACTAAGAGAAATGAAATAGTTTGATTTTCTATGATGTATTAATTGTTTTAACATTAAAATAAAAATTAACGGAGTTAAAAATGTTTCTCTCATCAAATGAATATTTTTGTAAAAGAATGATGATCAATTTAAATGTGTTTTTCTTAGAAACTTGAACCCCATCATACATTCATGTCCATCACGACATTTTTTAACAGGTAACATATCAGATATACTAAAAAAAACAGCAAGAAAAATGTAAATCCTTCTAATTCTTATCCAATAAATTTATATTCTTGATTATCTCAAAACAATCTCTTCAAATAATTCAGAATACTTTATTCATTTATTCTAAACGTTTGAGATCACTTGGACTATTTTAGCTTGTAAGATTAAAATTCCACGTTTCTCGAGAGATTCTGACGCTGGACGTTGACGTGAATATTGAGTAGATGTCGGAAAAGAATAATCTAAGGTCCGATCATCACTAAGGAATCGTGAAAAAAAGAGAGCTCAAGGGTAAGGGATGTAATTGTAGCCTTAGGCTATACCAAGTATTACGAAAATCTCTTGCGGGGTCTATTGAGACCAGATCTGTAGTCGTGACGTACGTTGTGTAAATACAAGAGAGCCAAAAACGTATTGCGTTACTACTTGCGTTCGATAGATATCCGAATCAGGGTGCGAAATAGGCATGGGAACTGTAATCAAACATGACGTCCCTTTTGCAATTTGACAGCAGTCTTTTGTGGCATGCCAATATCGATTTCCGCTACATTTATAATACTTGATGTATTTTTTTTTCCTTACATTCCCTACGTCTGAACTTGAGAGAACTAGTTGACTCTGCAGAATCGCCCAGGAGATAACGAGTTGCCCGTAACACCGATAAAATTTGATCCAACTATTTGCTGGTGTTGAAATCAAAGTTATCATAAGTTTTCTCTTATTTCCATGTTGATAAAATCGGAAACAAACATTCCTTTCATGAAGGAATTTTGAGAGCTACTGAATGTGATAAAGAATAAAAAATGATATTTTTTTCTAAGATAAAATTTTTTTTATTTATTTAAGATATGAATTAATTTTAAATCCTTCCAGAGTTAAAATCAAATCTCTAATTATGTAAATAAATTTTTATTTTCTTTCAAGAACTCTAAAAATAAATTCGTACTTTTAATTTTACGTATTTTTCCTTATGTTTATTTTATATCCTGAAGGACTAGCATTTTATGAGTACGTATATCTGAAATAAAATGTACTATTTTCATTACGTTACTCTCTTGAATTTATTTACTTTTTATAGTTAAAAATGTAGTACATGGAAAGAAAGATGGATGAAAAATTAACCAGCAATTTAGAGCAATCCGGATGAAATTTCTCCAACAAGAGAAGAATTTTTATGGAGTAAAACTAAAAATTGATCATTTTGGATGGTAAATGTTACTATCTTGCAAGGTGATTTTTACTCAATCATTCTTTTTGACCAGACATGTAATTAAACTTTAACTTTAATTTAATCTAAAGAACAACTCTTAAAGATAAGAGCAAAGATTAGTCTTTCTTTCGTAGAACAAAATCAAAGTTAAATTTATTTACAGACGTTCAACAATTTTTTTTGCTCAATCCATTTCATTTCCAGTAATAACCAATTTTCTTGTTAATTTAATGACAAGCAGTATTTTTAATATCATAACAACATTTCCATCATTTAAAGTAATCATAAACTCCACTAAAATTATTTATTCCTCTTTTTTTCTCTCTTACAAAATTCATCCACCGAGTCTGCATCAATTACACACCGTACCTATATACATAATAAACCAGAGAGTAAAGTAAAAAAAAAATTTAGCTGCAATTGTATCACATTTCAAATTGCGTATATCATTGCAATTCTTATTGGCATGTTCGTATCACGATCCATGCACATTATCATTGTTCTTTCTTCGATACTTCGTCATGATGTCAGCGACATTCGAGCTTTCCGCTGGGCAGGTTTGATTGACGAATAATTGGACGCGATACCGCATAATCATCCGGCCGTGACGATGTGGTCGAGAGCTGCAAAAGAGAGAGAAAGAGAGGGGGGCAAATACTGAAGTGAGTAACGAATACATATGAATGAAGGTTATGGCCAACTTTGCGTCATGTTATTGGGATGTCACAACGCAAAATCATCCATCTGGAATAGTTAATTGTCAAGGCGTGATTAATCATTAAAAATGTTTGAATGTAAATGACAGAAATAATTTTTTTTAGTATTTTAAAAAGTATGTAAAAAAAATTGCAAATGTGTATTCAATTTTTTGTAGCAAACCAATTTATAATAATTGAAAAAGTCAACTTCAATAACATTCTGTTACTTTTAGTTTCAGAATATTTTTTTAACAACGACAAGGATGTATTATTCTTGTAAAAAAAATTGAAAGCGGTAAATAATGTCATTAATTCAATTATAAGAATCAATAGCGAGTATACTTCAGCTGACTAAAGATGCTCGATTTATAATCGTTAAGATTGTTATATCCATTGATACCAATATGTTTATTATATAAAGAAAAATCTATAGAGATAAATAAATAGATCTCTACTAATTAAATTTAATAATAATTTTAATTTTTTTTTTCATTAAAACTCAAGTAAATATTGAGTAAAATTTAATTTTAATTAATTCGTTAAAAACAATATTTAATGATAAAAAGACGATAAAGTTTACTTGTTAAGATCGGAATAGCTGTTTTTATGGAAGAGATTCTAGAATGGGAAAAGAATTGACGATGAAAAATATTTTTCAAACGTATGTGTCATGTAGAGCTGTTGAAAGAAATAGTCCTATTAATCCAAGGAGTAAAGCCCTTATTAGAGGATTAAATAGAAACTATGATTGAAGAGCAAGTCAATGAAGGCTTCAAGGATAGAAAGTGCTCTCGATCTCGTTTGGAGTCAACTTGACAAGCCGTGACGGACGCTCCTCTTTCATTAGTTCGCCTTGCAGGCGTGACAACCAGACTGACGTTTGATGAGTACCTCACTGTCACTTCAATACATTCATCAGGTATATGTGCATCATCACACACACACACATACATACCACGTATACAGGGTGATCTAAAATTATTATCACAAGGAAAACATGTAGAAACTAGAGAGAATTTGGAACAGATTAGCGTTTGCAAATTTTGCAAATTCGCACAAATAGAGGAGTTATTAAATAATATAAACGACCAATCAGATAACGGAGATAACAAGACAGAGTTAGCCAGAGAGGGGAGACTTCATCGATGCAAAATGAATTACTGTCTATAAGATTGCAAAGTGACTAATATAACTCGGCAACAATTCCAGTTGATTTCTTAACCATAACAATAGGTAAACATTGAAGTGAGACAACTTCACATGTACAAGCCGGGAAAGGGATTGGTCGTTTATGTTATTTAATAACTCCTCTATTTTTGCGAATTTACAAAATTTGCAAACGCCAATCTGTTCCAAATTCTCTCTAGTTTCTACATTTTTTCCTTGTGATAATAATTTTAAATCACCCTGTATATCTATACTTTTGCGTGCATTCAACAACGTGTCGCGACTAAATTCATGGCTATGCAATTATCCTCTCTGAACTCAAGTTTGCAGATGAACACAACTTCTATTGTTCGTTGAAAGTTGTAATAATAAGCATTATAAACTTATTTAGTGATATGAAAATGAACAAATTGGCTTTCTAATTGAATCGTCACAAAATTATTTAACGAGTTTTCGGCAGAGAAATGCTTATTAAGGAAATTTAATGGGCAAAGTCGTTCGAGTGTATTGATATAAGTGAGGATTTACCGTTAAATATATATATATATATATAATTAACATTTCTACACTGGAAAAATTTTTAAGGCATTTTTAATTTAGAAATGAAGAAAAAAATTATTTTAAATAGAATAATTAATTCAACAATTTCATTATACCAGTATTTAATTAAAGAATTTAATCCATCGAAAATGAAAATTTAAGCATAGTGAAAAATAAACAATAACAATTTATTTTAAAAATAGATGAAAATGATAAAGAATTAATTATTTTGATCATTCTTAAAAGGAACGTTTTGTTATTTTTTTCTATTTTTAACAATAAAAATAATGAACAGTCTATAGTTTTGATGTCAGACAACTTTTAAATATTTATAAATGTTTGCAAAAAAGATATCGTTTATTGACGATCTTGAATATAAAAAACACTCAATTATTCAGTGCAGTAGTAAAAAAAAATCCATAAGGAAATAAAAATTGCTTTAAGTTCATTAAATATTTTTTCAAAATCATTTTTATCAAAACATTTTTCTAGTTTAATTATAAATAAATATTATTATCTTTGATTGTAAATAATTAATTAAATAATCACTAGGCATATTTCAGTCTCAAAAAAAAAGGAAATGAGAAATTCATTTAAAAAATAGTTCTCTAATGTACGGCTTCATCGATATTTCAAATCTAGTGTTGCAGAGTAGTTAAATGATAAATCGTTTGATAATCACAATAGTAAGGGAAAGATTTTTAATTTCCGCTGTTGTCAATGTTCTCCAAACGGTTTTCAAGTGGCCAAATGTAACGACAGTAGGTCTTCTATACAAGTGTTCACTGCAATAAATAAAAGTATGATGCCCCCTGTTGAGTACTTTAGATTATTGTAACAGACTAAGGAAAAATTTAGCCCACGAGGGGTCGTCAAACGTTTCAGACACGACGAAATTGTTGTTTCTTTTGTGGACACATTTACTTGAATACCGTTCAAGTGCTCTTTCGTGACGCCCTTTTAGCCCCTTGGATATGAGGGCGCTATGTAGCGCGGGGTGGGTCCTATCCCACGGTCTCGCGAAAAACTTATTAAATATTGCAAAAAAAAATTCGAAATAACATCACAATAGTTATTAACAACTATAATAAACGTTAATGCAAGTTTAAATTATAAAAATATTGATAATTATTATCTTTATGTGTTATATAAATAAAAATATGGTGTTTGATAAAATCTACTCTCAGTCACAAACAAACAAATGGAGCATATAAAGTCAAATATTTTACAATTTTCTTTCATTAAAAATAAAGTCAATGGCCTAAATGTCGCTCATGAACTTATTCTTGCTCAGTAAATTTTATTTTTTATCATTAGCAGCTTAGTATTTCAGTGATATGATTTCAAATTAACACGTTCAGAAACACTTTAAAGTTTTAAAATGAAATTTATAATTATTTTTTGATTAATGAAGGTAAGATGATCCGTTGATTACATTATTGGTGAAACCACAATTTAGACTTCTGTTTTGAGAATAAACTAGCTCCCAATGCTAATTATATACTCACGCAGCAATTTCCCGAGGCGTCGACGTTTTCCTGGTTAATTCTCATCCCAATTCGCGTGGTAAAACCACTAATGCTACTTCCATTATAACGTCACTTCCGATTTAAAATTCGTGTGCTACAGGGACCAAAGTAGATTGGAAGGAGGCAAATGCAATAGAACCGCAGTCCACATGGCGCTATTTTCAACCCTCTGTTATATCTGTACCCAAACCTACCAGAGTCGAATTTCATGTTCCAACTTTGAATTCTTTTATTGCTACATCCTCCCCTTTATCCATATTCATTCCGTTTATTTTCCTACACGAAGTTAAAATTTCGATGTCACAACAGATCGCAGATCAAATCTTGAAAGAACTTTGATTATTGCTGTGCATGCAAAAAAATCTATTGGTACGACAACAATATTTATTTTTCCATAGAAATGACCTCGATGAAGCAGACAATCATAGTTCAGGGATTTTCTATCGATAAACTCAATTACAAAACAAAGAAATCTTTTTCTGTAAAAAATATTAAATTTAATCAATCAATGAAAAACTTACCTAAACGGAAGGAGGATATTTTTGTATAAGAAAAAAACAAATGGTTGTTGATATTTATAATTGATTTTTGTTCAAAAGAGTTTCAGGAAATACGACAAAAAGAAATATATTAAAAATTTTCTTCAACACTTTTTTGTTATGATATTAAATTGAAAAATGAAATAGAAGCCCTACTACATTTTTTGTGTGGACGACCATATAAAAGATCCCGCCTCAATTTTGTGGCAATGGAATTACAGGACCAGGGAATTCAGTGAGACCACAAAAAAGCCGCGAATGGTCTCAATGGGAAGTGTGAAAAGCGTCGAAAAAGCCGCGAAACCCAGGCGTCGCTATGCTCCCTTTCCCTCACGTATATTTTTTTGGCGAACCCACACTACACTGGCGAAGCACATAGTGAAGGGGATGCACACTCACAACGTCTGGAAAAGTACGGGTTTGCTTCAACACTTCTCCACTCGTTCGCGTCCCTTCTCTCCATTATCCTCACGTGAATGAGCTCTATTCGATACGAGAGATTCGATTCGACGGTCCCCTATAGAGAGCTGACACTTTGCTTCTCCTGTCTGTCGCCATTTAATTCTGATCTGACGTATTTCTCGCCTCTCATTGACTTTAAAATTGTTCTAGAAATCAAGAGATTATTTTCAATTATTTTTTGTGATATTTCTTTTTAGAATAATCATCATTAACTCATTTATTAACAATTAAATAATCATTAAACAATATTAATTAATAAGAAATATTTAAAAATAATTTATTGTTTTCAAATTTAGTCAAATTCATTTTAATCATAATTCTTTTACAGTGTTTAGGTGATAATTATCAACATTTTCAAGTAAGATTAAAAGCTAATTATCTGTAATATTGTAGTAGAAATGAAATAACAAATTGACAACTATTATGAATAATATAGAAGATTGTTGATTAATTATAACAAAATAATTAAAAAATAGAAAGAAAGCACCTGATTAGATCTAGTCTCAATATACAGAGAAAAAAGGGTGTAATTGTTACTTCAATGAATGGTAGCCTGTCACTTCAAATACAAACATGGCAAAGAACAATTTTTTAATTAAGAGACATTACAATTTTTTTTTGTAAAAAATTGATTATGAATCAAAATTGTAAACTGGTTACTTATTATTATTAGAGACTAATTAAGTGTGTTATTACTAAGCACTTAAATTTTTGTGGATTAGAAGTGAATATTGTTAGAATTAAATAAAATTGTCGTGAATATTAGAAGAAATTTATTTTAATAAAAATAATGAGTTTCTTAAAACATTTGTTAATAGTACTTTTACTCGAGACAGTTATTACATTTCTTGAATTAATACATTTAAATGATTTGATGCAGAAAGTGAGTTAAAGTAAGAAATAATTAGAAAGTACACTATAAAGAGGGTATTTTTTTTCTCATTTTATTTTATGCTCACAATGAGTGGACGAACGAGGTATTGAATGGAAGAAACAGGACAAAATACCTTCAATGAAGTCTCTCGGTTCCATTTGCACACCCAAGCCCGTTATTTTACGCGCGAATACGATGTAAGCGAATAAAGATCGTTTCCCTGGCAATCTTATTCCCTTCCCTTACATTTTCCCTAAGAAAGATCTTTTCAGCTACACCAAATTATGCCTGCATTTCATCATAATTTCTTGTGAAGACTCCCTTGCTTTCTTCTTTTTCATCTTCATCTCATCTATCTTTATTTTGGTTTCTTCATTATCATAGATAAAAAATTTTGCAAATGATTTATTTATCAAGACATTGTTCAGAATAATAACTGCAGAGAAACTTTTTCAAACTTTTTCATAAATATTTTTTTCTTTTCATTATTACTTAAAAAATTTTTTTGTCAAACAATTATATAATACTATATAATGTGATATATCAGAAAATTAAAATAATCGATAGAAAAACGAACAATCATTCAAGTATTAATATTTGTTAAGAACTCAGCTAAGAATAACACTTGATTTTATCTAATATTTTAAAATTTAAAACATGATAAGTTGTTAATATTACGATTAGATAAGTATCTAATGTTATCCAATGATAAAAGAAACGGGAATAGCTTATAGATAAATAAATAATATGTATTGCTTTAAGCTATGTCAATTTAGAGTAATTAAAGATTCGACAAAGCCCAATTACAAATTGTAATTTAGAGAAAATAATTTTTTTTTTATTGAAACCTTTTTTGAAAAAAAAAATGTAAACAGAAATTTAATTTTTTCATTGTAGAATGTATAAAACCATTAGGTACAAAGAGCTTTTAGCTTATTAAATAAATTTATTTGTCTAGAGAAAGTATTTCCAATAAAAAAAAATATTTTGTAAAATGTTGTGAAAAAATAATAGAGTTTATGCTGCACTTGACATATCTGTAAAAATGTGAAAACAAATAAATGAGAAGTAAAAGAAAGACTTTTCTATTCCTTTCAAACAATCAAAAGTTGAAGTAAAACCTTTAAGAGTCGGAACCAGATGTCTCTGACATTCTCTCGTATAAATTCTTTGGCTTTTATGAATTTTTCTCTTCTGTTTAAAAAGATATGGAATATAGATCAGATTGAAATTCATGGAAAGCATAAATTTATAAATAAATTACATACATATGCTTGTGTAAATAGTGCGTTCTACAATCTTCATTAAATGCGTGTGAATTTAGAATTGTTTACATTAGCTGGTAAATTGAAATTGCGCGCACAATTATCGAGAGTTTGATTACCAAATCAATTGTTAGGTGTACCAGACATCAGGTTTGAAAGGGTTGAAGAAGGAAAAATTAAACTGCGTTCGTTATTGGTTTGTATACTCGTCAGCAATGAATAAATCTGTATTCATTATTAGTTCATTATATATTTCAGTGAAATTACATTTGGTGTAAATATATTCCATAAATTTTTTTTAATATCAAATGTATTTTCTGATTGATAAAATTATGCAATTAAAAAAAGAAGAAATTTCTTTAGAAATAAATTAAGACAACGCAGGCAACACTATTTATATTTTCAAAACACATATACATGATAAAATACGAATATAAAAATAAAATAAACATTTAGTGTTTTCAAATAAATCGATAAATGATCAAAAAGAAACCATTATTGAATTTCCTACAAGACTTATCATCCACTGGAAAGCTTGAAATGATTTTCCAATAGATTATCTAGATCTTTCCTGTTTTGTCGTCAGCTGGCATCAACGAGAGGCACTTCTTAATGCCAGAGAAGGTCGGTTTAAGAACAAGAGCTAAAAGGTGGAGGGATCCTTCACATTCCTCGGAGAGTGGGAGAACTTGGAGTTTCTACTACAACCAAATTGATCTCGCACAAATATTTCATTGTCTGCCTGAAAATATTCAAAAATTTATCTATATTTTGCAAATTGTGGTGGAGATATTATTACTATCTTTATTGTTTATCATTAATTGTTGGATATTCATAACTGTCAAGAGTATCATTTATCAAAAAATGTTATTTATTCGGTATGATATATTTCCACTGGTTTTTTTTGTCTGCGTGTCTTGAGGTGAATTGCGAGGTCGATATACCTGGACCAACTGGTCGTGGACCTGTATATATAAAGAACAACGAGTTCGCATTCGTATAGATTCGAAATCAAGTGAAGACAATCTGGCAACAGTGGTGGATCCATTCAGAAATTTTTCTTCAATTTTATATAATACTAAGTGTAGTGGTTTTGACTTCAAAATTATTGCATAAACTTGCTGGATATTTAAAATATTTTTTTACAAGTCTCTAAATAGAGATGGATACCTTCTAAGAATTCAATGGAGATTGAATATCAGTGGGAAAGATTTTGAAAGTAAACCCACACTAGTTTTGAGTGAGAAAAAATGTAAAAAGGCGGGATTTTATCCTCGTGGTGTTGAGATAATTATTTTACAGTAATCTAAATGATCAAGTTTTTACAAATAATATTGATTAGTTGGTGATTAATGAAAATAGTGAGAAGATTTCATCAAGTTTAAAGTGTTGATGAATGTATTGATACAGTGTAAAAAACTTTGAAAAATAATATGATTATGATGGAATAAAGATTTTTATTAGAAGTGTATTTTAGGAAAGGAAGAACGTGGTATGAATGCCATTAGAAACACAAATTTGAAATTGATTTATTTTAAGCAGCGAATATTTAATTATAGATGCATAAAAGGCTTATTAGAGATCAAAATAAGGTCATTCTTTATTTTTTATTAAAAACATAAAATTTTATTTATCAAAACTGAAAAGATACTTCATTTTACTCTAATTCTATTTCTAATTGGCATAAATAATCAATCGCCAACATTTAATTAGAGTCTCTGGACATTTGTTTTTAGAAATAAAAATATCAATTTATTATTTAGAAAAATGTTTCTTGAGTCAGTTGATAAGAATAAAAATATGCTGGCATAAACAATCTTTCATTAGAAATACTTAATAAAGTATTGTCATCTGAGTAAAGTCTAGTTTTTGCTTGATTATAATATAAGGATTCTTTTTTATTATAATATTTATTTTTCTCTCTTGGTTAATTTTCCATAGAATAAAATACTGCAAAAATGAATAATTAAATTTCAATGAAGCATTTAATTTGATCTTCAGACCTTGAATAATATGCGAACAATAAAAACCACAAGTGGTAAAAAATAGATGAAACCACATGGTACAGTTCCAGGGTTCAACTTGTTTTATTTCTCACGTCTGATCAAGTGCATGACCAAAAAAAAACATTGACGTTGCAATTAGCGACAATTGTATTTTAATAAGTTTATTTTCAATATTTTCTCATGCTTTTAATCCAATAATATTTAAACCCTATTTGTTTTAAATAAGTAATTTGAAAAATTGTTATTTGTATTATCCACTAGATGAATCGATGAATAAAGAGATGTAATCAGATTTTAATATAGCAGAAACGAACAAAAATGGGTACGAGAACTGTGGGACTTGGAGTAAACTCAGGAAGTACTGGAGTGCAAGGTGAAGCTGGTCTTGCAGGTGTTCAACGACTTCTTGAAGATCTAGCTCGACTCTCAGAGGATAAGGAGTCTGCAGACATTGTTTTCCTCTTGGGAAGAGATGAAACTCCAGTATACGGCCATCGAATTATTCTACAAACAAGGTAAAATTTGATAAATATTTTTTTCTTTGCTCTTTATTCTTAGAATTTTTTATTGATTTTCTTTTTACTACAAATTAAGTAATTGTAATTTTCCTTTCAATTAGATTCCTGATCACATGTAAGGTGAGAAATTTTGATAGATTATGAAAGTCTTAAAATATAAACAGGCTGTTATATTTATATTATATAGTTTTAAAAAGACTTGTATAGTTGAAATAGATAGTTATTCCCTGACCAGCAATTTAAGTCTGGCCTTATTGTGATGTCCTATTAGTAGTCCATTTAATTGAAACCTCAAGCCTGATATGGTTCTCATAAGAGAGAAAATTCAGGTTCTGAAATAGGACCAAGGTCATTCAGTAATTATTCGTATAATGGATAGTTTTATGGTCGTAATCGGGCCGCTGGAGGATAGCAAAAAGGTAGTAATAACACTTATGTGGGAACAAACTTAGGCCTAGAGAAGAATATAAGATCATATCAGGGTCATTGAATAATTATTTATGTAATGAGCAGTTCTATGGTCGTAATGAAGCAATAATGAAGGGTAGTAACATAACGGTAAGATGTAGTAAAACTTGATCAGGCCCATACATAGCCATATTTCATGAACATAGTGACAATGTAGTGATAGAAACAGAGCTTTTGAAGCTTTAATAATAGAATTTATACTATTTATTTATTTATTTATAGTATAGTATAGAATTTATTATTACATAACTTTTAGGTAGAATTTTTAGGACACTCATCGATTGAAAACGTTAATAGTAATTATTTTCTTAAAATAATTCTCTAATAAATTTACTAAAATTACTATCGACAATAACATATTATCATTTTCATTGTTATTATTATTATCATTTATATAAAGTAAAATATCTATTCTTCCAAAGGAAAAAAAAAATATTTATATCTTAGCTTTCTTTGATTCAATTGTTTTTTTAGGATGCTTTTTTCTATTAAACTTTTCTTCGACCTATACTCCATCAAAACAAGAATCTTTGTTATGATGTCTCTTTATTTTGTAGTCAGCACCATAGTGAATTCCGTTATTGTGCTTTGAACACGGATGGCTTTTACATTTAGATGTCATACACACTCTAACGTCAATTCCCAACAGCTTCTTCTTGTTCTCTCGTCGTATCGAGTAGTTGACAAAACAGACAAAAGGAAAACTTGGTATGAGAATCTGTCTCTATGTCACTATGTGTAATATATAGACATGGAATCGGAGTAATATTGAGTTAAAGAGAAAATTCGTGCGATTGACTTCGCAATTAACGAAGGATTCCTATTCCTCTCTGTGTCGTCCCCAAATTCATGTCGATTCTGTATTACTGCTTCAAATGGGATGAGAGCTAAATTGCACGACTAATTATAATCCCTTGAATTAATTCTCATTCACAATCAACTCGAGTTTAATATTCATCTTAGAATAAAGTTTATCGAAGGGAATGTAAAGACTTATTACCAACATAACACTAAAGGGTTGGAATTTTTTTGAAGAATTCACTGTTACTTACAATGATCGTCGTTATTATAATTGACTTTATTAACTTTCTGTCATTATTCTAAAAGTGCTTTCGAAAGGGAAAAATTCTTTAATTTATTTTACTTGAAAAATTATTTTAAAAAGTAAGCATTTTTTTCTCATGAAGTTATAACTAGAGTTGATGATCCTTTTAAATAATCATAATATAAATTAAACTCTCATGAATGAATGTGGGTTAACATCCATGTGGTCTAGATATGCTTAAAATAAAACTTCACAAAATATTGAAACTTTCATGTATGTTCAGTACTTGACTCAAGCATACTTGTGGTAACACAAAATTTATTATACCCTTAATTACCATATTTTCTATCTAGAAATATTATTTTTATTTTTTATAATATTCTTTTTGATTATATTTTTTACAATCTATTGTTAATCATTTTTATACTGTTTGACAAAAAAGATTTAGGAAAAAAGGGTTTGAAACGTGTCAAAATATAGCTAGACTATTTTTAATATTTACTTCCAATTTTTGAAGTAGTACAACCTGGGTTTGGTCGGGCAGGTTACATTGACGATTTTTTGTTGCTCAAATATATTATTTTAAATTTCTTTTCGAATAAAAACTGCTATAAAAGTAGTAGAAAAATATTTATTTACTATATTCAGAATGTATTTTTATTTTAGTGAGTGTAAATAATGAATAATATTAAATAAATGATTATTCAGACCCTCCTTGTTCCTATAGAAAATAAACTTGATTATTTAAAGAATTATTTTCTCCATCGAATTAACCAATTAAGTCAATCGATCCGTCTCAATCAAAACGATTAACCGAAACGGAAACTAATTCAGTAATGGAAGAGGTGTCAAGACGGCCAAAAGTAGCGATCAATCCATCCGGGAATTATTGCGCCGACAATTGGGACTGCCAGAGAAGAAATGAGAAAAAAGGGGTAGGAAAACAAAGAAAGAGAAAGGGAAAAAAAATTTTACGAGTGAAATCGCAGCCTCAGGCACCTTAGAAACGTGCAACGGAAAGCTTCGCGGTTTTTCGCACAGTAGATCGGCTCCAATGTGTCTGTAGGGGTTATAATCGCGTGCTTGGTCGTTAGTAGCAATACCCTGAGGCAACATTGAACCCTTGCCACTAAGCCGACCACCTTTTCCGCGACAAACCCACGCCCTTATCTACCCTATTCGGTCTATGCAATTTTGTCTCTTCTCTTTATTCTTTTTCTCTTCCCTCGCTTCGCTTCATTGCTGTGTATATCATCCATTCTCTTTTATCACCCTGTGAGTTTCGGTTGTCTTTCAATTCAATTTTACGTTTGAGTTTCCTTGATTTTCAAAAAGACTTTTATTTTATTTCAAAGTATAACGAAGGATGAAATTTGATAAATAATCCGAGGTATTTATTTTTTCAAGAGTTGGAATTTTAGGGTGAAGTATTTTAATTATTTTAAGGAAGTTTAAGTGAATTAACGGTTGAATTTGAAAACCAATAAATTTCAAATGAATTTTTTATAGAATGTTTATTGTTACAACTATTGAAAGCAGTGTAATTGTTTTGAAAATTTTTCTTCTGTGCTGTTTAATTATTAACGATCGAATTTAATCTTTACACACATGTTTTCATGTAGATTATATGATTTTTTATCAAAACTATGAAATCTTTGAGAATGATATCATAACTTTCTATCACGTAACCCTGTCATATAAACACACATATACAAGAATTTATTTTAATTAAAAAATTTATTTAATAATAAATTCTTTTAATGTTTTCAAATATTTTAAACAATTGATATTTATTATTTATAGTTATAATTGAATGATGAGAATAAAATTCTAATAAATTTATTTATATAAATTAAATCCTGATAAAGTTTATTTCAACGCAATAATCTAACAAAAATTTTTATTATATGAAAAAATTTTTCCCCCATTCAAACACTGCGTCTTTTTGTCTAAAATTCTCACACATTATTTCCTTTTTTGCAATCTACAGTTTCCCTTTTTCTTTTCCAAGCCTTCTTTTTATTCCTCTCTTTTTTCGTACAAAGTTTTTTTTTCTCTTATTCATTTGACACCGCGGAATTTCTACTCGGAAATAATTCTAACCCTCTCACATCTCGAACTACCCTACTGCACTTCCGGTTTCATTTTTCTCATTGGTGCGGCCGGCGTCATTAAAATTGACCTACAATCGTTATCGAAAGACGGTGATTGTCGCACAGGAGAAAACTACCGTAATAAAAAAAAAAAGAAAAAAAAACCGTAAAAGGACGAGTATGGTGAGTTTTTTTCTCTCTTCGACACTGTCTGCACTTCCTTGATGATGCAATGCTTGTGGTAGTGGTGCACTCGAGACTGCAAGGGCTGAAATATCCTTTTGTCTTACCATCGATCCACCTACGTGACACTGAAATCAAAACCTCATACTAAAAAAGTTTCCGCTTGCAGTTATATTTAATATCTCTTGATTTATTAGTTTGGTGTTTTCGATGTAACAAACACAAGCTAATAAACTTTGAACAGTTACTCGAGAGCTCATAAATTCATTTTACATAGATGTTATATGCGTTATTCGTGGAGTTTTTGATTTATGATGAACTGAGAAAAAGTTTTGCTTTGATAAAAAATGTCATGGGTGAATAAGTAGAGGAAAAATTGAGAGAGGTACAAATTATTGGCTGTTAAACATGTGGAAATAAATTCATCATCATAGTGATAAAGTTATCCAAATAGTTTATTATTAATAATAAAATAAATACTCAGAATTGATCGAGTGTGGATGAAAGTTTTTTGGGTTGATTATCAGTTGAGCGATCATGCTTAGTCAGGAAACTAGAATATTTGATTCAGCAAAAAACCAGTTTTAGAAATGCTGGGTGATTTTTGAAATTTATTGGATGAATCTGATGTGCTTGGAATCCAAAGTTTTTTAGAAAATATAAATTAACAGAATATTTTACAATTTTATATTCATCAAAAATAAAATAAACCAGAAATTCTTAAGCTTGTTATTTTTATTCATTACAACGTTTTATTTTTACAACAAAAATAGTTCTCGAGTTTGAGAAAAATTATTTATATTAACATTCATGAACTTTAATCAAGTTTTCTAGAAAACTAAGTACAAAGCATTTCAATGCATACATTTTTCTTTAATACGTATTTTATTAAAAAAAAATTTTTTTCCAATTATTTAACTGGTTTATCTTTGAAAAGCTTTCGAAACCAACAACTCGTGTTTGACTGTGGTCTTTCATAAATCTTGAAAAAATATTTTCACAATAATCACATGAATACGAGTATATTTAAACATACATTTTCATCCACATGGTAAAATTTAATTTCAAGTCATTTTGTATATCTCCAATATTGTGTTAGTAAATAATTTTTTTCCTACTTCTTTTAAATAAACTCAACCGTTCTCAACTACAGAAGAAAAAAATAATAATTAAACTTTATTTTACATTTTAAATTTCATGAGATGAGATTGAATGCAAGGGGACCACTTTAACCCCCACCAACCCACAACACCCTCATCCCACACCACAGACTGCGCTCAGAGACACCACACACACACACACACAGCCCAACACCCACACCGAGCAAAATGAGATTCGCAACTCCTCCCATACACCCCACCCTCACCCCAAACAGAAGAACCTACCCCCACCTCATACCACTCCGACACACACTTTGCATTCAATAGAGCGTGAGTGAGCGAGAGAGAGCGAGAGAGAGAGAGAGAAGACTCCCCGCAACACACACTCGTCTCATTTATCAAAAAAAAACACACACACCGCACACAATACTTCTAACACAATGCTCTCGCGACACCAACATTCTTTCCTCTCTCGCATACGAGTGTTAATATTGGTTTGTAGGTGGTGTTGGAGGTGGTTGGGGGGGTGTAGGAGAGGTATGATTTGGGGTAAAGAGGGAGAGGTAGGGGTTAGATGAGGAGGGGGAAGGGTATAAGGGGGGGTGGTGTAGAAAGGATGTGGAGGGAGGGAGAGGGGATTGTAGTAAAGTATAAGGGGAGGAAGGGGTAGGGGGGAAGGGGTATTAGTTTAATGTTGAAGTATTGGGTGGAGATGGAATAATGTGGTGAAGTTTTAGGGGTTGTTTTTATTTTGTAGGGGGGTTTTTGGGGTGTTTTTGGGGTTGTTTTATTATAAGGTGGGAATTATAGGTATGTATTGTTATATGTTTTGAATATTGTTTGTGTTGGGAGTGTTATTTTGGGGTAGTGTTGGGGGAATTGTTGAGGTTTGATTGTTTGGATGATGATTAATTGCTATTGCGCAATCAGTTTTCATTGAATGAATCGTTTATTAAATTCACTTGAAAATTACTAAAAAAGAACAGCATATAGCTTTCATACTTTTTTTTATTTAAAAGGAAAATTCACTTTTCACATAAATTTTCATCCAGTAGATTTAACAAACAAATAAACAAGAATTGTTATAAATTTTTTTTTAGAATCATTTGTAGCATTTATTAGAAATTATTTATAAAGTAAATTGACTGAGTCACTATCATAAACTGACGTATATTGTACTAAACATGAAATTTGTTTTAAATATTGTCAAATAAACAATATAAACGTTTTTTAAAAAATAATGTAAACAACTTTTGATGCAGTCTCAACATTATATTTGATAAAATAATTACATATGCAAATGTTCTGTACGTAAACAAACAATAAGTACAATAATAACATCTAAATAATGCAGTGATTGAATTTTGTTTATACTCCAACATTATGAACTTTTTTTAATTAAAATTTTATTATACAATATTATTAAATTAAGTTAATTTAATTTTATTGAACAAATGGAATCCTAATTGAAAGCTTATAAAATAGTGATTAACTTAAGAGTAATTGATTAAGAAAAATAATATACCTAATATAAAAATTGTTTGGAGAAAAAAAAATCGAAGTGTAGAGTAAACAATCTTAATTACATTTCTCTCATAATCCGTTCATTTTCCATCATTACTTCGTGAGAAGAATTAAAAATACCCGCGAAACTTCTAACTATAGCCGCAAAACTTTACTGACGAAGTCAATTAAGTTCTTTTGTTATATGAAGACTAGAGCAGCAGCCACATAAGAGGTCGGCGATGGAGTAGGTACACCATCATCATAACATAGTCATCGGTCCTATCTTTATCCCTTTCTTACTCGAGTGTTCATTATACCAACACTACACATTTACTCTCGTCAAAATCCATCTAACATTTTTTCCACTTTTTTTCCATCACTTTAAAATTCTTTTTTTTTCTTTTTTTTCTCGGCTTTCTTTGTGACTTTTACACTTGATTACAGATGTAAAAATTTCACTGCTCCAAAAAGAATCGGCACTTCAAGCAGCCCAACTCCTATACGAATGCCTCATGCTCATCCAGAAACATTCCGACAATTCATGCATTACGTTTATACTGGAAAGGTAAATAAAAAATGAAAAATAAAATGAATATGCTGCATGGTTTTTTATTTGATGTTAGACGAAAGTAAAAATTCTTTGAAAGATTTTTTGATTGAATTAAAGAAGTTTTACTTTTGTAACTTTTATCTAGATTATGCTCCAAGACAGTGGGATTTTTGAGATGCTTGGTTTGGCTCAAGAGCTAGGGGTTGAAGAATTGTGGAGAAGTTGCGAGGAGCATGTATCAGCAACACTGAGTCCTGGAAATGCTTGTGCACTTTTAACAGCAGCTCTCGATGCTCAAGAAAGAGTTCTTGGTAAGAAAAAAAATTTTTTTTTTCATTTCTATTGTTACAAGGTTTAAAGTAAAGTTGTTTCATTTTGAAGATTTTTATAACTAAAGTGTTTTTAATGGAAGTGA
Organism: Chelonus formosanus; assembly: GCA_028641665.1. Lineage (NCBI taxonomy): Eukaryota > Metazoa > Arthropoda > Insecta > Hymenoptera > Braconidae > Chelonus > Chelonus formosanus. The sequence continues at coordinate 844,107 of CM054002.1, forward strand.
AAAATTTAATGACTTCAAGAATTAAACAGAATGTTTCAAAGAAATAAAATTAAAAAATATTTTATTACTTACAAAATAATAAATTAAATAGAAAAATATTGTCACACGTGTTGGCTGAAATTATTAAACATGGTTGGTATAAAAAAATTCATGTCATCATCTTGAAAGAACTATTGTTAAAAATTTATAAACACTAGAGTACATTTTTGTTCCTGCTCACGAAAGGTATCATTTATTATGAATAATACTGATGTTAGTATATTATCTCTGTACTATTGAAAAATTTATTTAATTCTGCTTTCAAGAATTTTTCTTAATATACTGATTATAAAATTCATTTATGGAATCAATAGCTGATACTGATGTTTAAGTCAATTTAATCTTATAATACTAAAAGAACTCGTAAGCTCATCTTGTTGAATTATTTATTGAATCTCTGTGTTTCGATATCGGCTCAAAGAGTCACAGCTCAAAGCTCCTATATTGCATGTTTTAAATCACCAGCGAATTATCGATTGAACCTCGTAAAAGCCCTCTTTTCTCTCAGCTAAAAATAAAAAATTGTAATGAAATTGGTCCGACAGTAAATACCATTAGTTACCTACCATAAATGTACATGTCTGATAGTATGATTTAAATGAAAGATACAATTTATCCAGTAGCTAAATGTTATATTATCTGTAATCGATGTAATGTACATGTGAATTATGCTCTCTTTCATGCCGGAAGTCAAAAGTAAAAGTTGAGAGAGGGTAATCTCTCGTGTATGACCCGTAAAAATGTGACATTCCCAGGCTGTCATCAATCTTCATTATTTTAATTTAGATTTACTTCATACCATGACCGGAATATGGATGCTAGGGGTCTATGAATTACCGTGGGGGAGATTTTATCTGACATGCCTTACAATTTTTGCAAATACTTCGTTTAAAAATTGCTATTTCTATTCTTCTTAATCGTTTATTACTTATTACAATTACAAACTGCTCTATTTTAAAATTATAAATGATTTTAATCATTTTCGATAATTATTATTTATTTTCATTGTTTAAATTTTAAATTAAATTATTATTATTTGATTTATGTTGAAATTAATTAATCATAATAATGAGTTTATCATAAATTTTTTTCAATAATTATTTGTTTTAATGGATTATAATTAATTTATTTTAATAATTAATCACTATCTATTTCTTGTATTGATAATTTTTATTGCAAAACTCTTTTGATTCATCAAAAAATGCGTATTGCTTTATTTTTGTCAAGTTATTTATTTTTTTAAGATTCATCATTATTGTTAAATTTATTTTAAAAAGTTAATAAAAAAAAAACTTTCAAAACATAATTTATAAACTCGCGCTATAAAGCATAGTTCTCTGCTTAATCACCATAGCGCTCCATTCGCGCCAGTCGCGACACCACATCCCGCCATTTTGTCACTTTCTCGTTGGCGTCACCGGCATTAACACGTGCCAAAATTCTAGAATATTTTTGATACAAAAATAAGTGAAAATGTCGTACAAAGGGCCACAAAAAGTACAAAAAGTGATGGTACAACCCATCAATTTGATCTTCAGATATTTACAAAACAGATCAAGAGTACAAGTGTGGCTATACGAGAATATCAATCTTCGCATCGAGGGACACATAGTCGGCTTCGATGAATACATGAATTTGGTGCTCGATGACGCAGAGGAATACTATGTGAAAACAAAAGTGAGAAAGCAACTTGGACGTATAATGCTGAAAGGAGACAATATTACATTGATACAGAACACAAACCCTGGCTCAAACTAGTGAAAAGTTTCATTATAAATAAAGTAAAGACTAATAAATGAAGAAAGTTGAACACCTGTCTTCATCAATGGCCATTATCAACTTTCAAATAAATAAATGTAATTTAATTTTTCAAACTTTGCTGAATTGTTAAAATAAGTAAATTTTCATTATTTTTCATTTACTATTTAAACTACATGGTATTGAAAATGAAGAACTCTGTACAAATGATGAATAATATAAATAATGGTAATTATTATTTATAATTAAATACATAAAACAATAAGAAAATCATTGAAAATTTTTTATTTCGTTTTTCCCATATTTTAATTATTATATAATATTAGTAACACTTTGTTTAAATTGTTTTGAATTAAAAATCGCAATTGTTATTTTGTTAATTATACTTATTATTCATTTAATAATCTTCTATTGATTCAGATTATTTTATATTTATTGGTATTATATTATGTTATTAAGCTTTTTTTTAAATTAAACATTTAAAAAATATACTTACAATTGTTATTTATGTAATTATCTAATACTTTTTGTCATTTCAGGTGGGAAAGGAGCTTGTTCATCATTCATCGAACGTTGTTTTGCATTTATAAGTGATAACGCTATGGATACAGTCAAAACAACGGCATTTTGCAATTTACCAAAAGATGCTCTAGTGAAGTTGATATCTTCTGACTATCTAGGTCTTGAGGAAGAAGATGTATGGCGAGCTGTTCTCAATTGGGCTAAATATCAAGTAAAAAAAATATACATATCTGAAACATTTATTCTTTAAGTAAATTAATATTGTTAAACTGTCTAGTTATCGTTCCTTTTGTTGAATAATAGGCTGGTGTTACTCAACCAACTCAACATTGGACAGAGGAAGAAAGAGTAAGAGTTTGTCAACATCTTGCTGGTGTTATTAATCACGTACGTCTTTTATTAATTGACAGTCATGTTTTTGCTGAAGAAGTTGAGCCTACTGGTGCGGTTCCTATTGAATTATCATTAGAGAGGTAATTAATATTCTTTGTAACAGAATTTTTAATTTTTTAATTAGTAAATCTTATAATATAAATTATTTGTTCTTTACATTTTTATATCAGTGTATTGACAGAATCAATACAACTCAAGTAAATTGTCAAAATATATTCGTAATGATTTATTCATGTTTTAGATACCGCTACGCTGCAGTGCCAAATAAATATTCTGAAATTTGTGCCGACAAGCGTTTGCAACCACGAATTGGCCCTCTGTTATTTCCAGGCTCTCAGATTCTCTCTCGAGATAAAATGGGCTATCAGAGATTGCTAAATCAATGGTATGGTTGTCCAAAACAAAACTGGCGTTTGATTTATCGTGCGTCAAGTAATGGATACTCTGCTGCAGCTTTCCATCGTCATTGTGATGGAATCGCACCCACTTACACTATAGCATTGGTTAGTATAATGATTATTACTAAAATCTAATTACTATTTACTTGAAAATAACGGTAATTGATCCATTCAATTAATATTTAACTATTACTCGGTAATTAATCATCAATTTGTTATGGTTTTAGTTTATCGTTTATTGGTTATTATATATTCTTAATTATTTATATCAAATAATTTACGCTAATAATTGTTGATTATTGTTAATAAAACTTTCGTTTAAACTATTTGCCTACAGGGCACACGTGGTGAGATATGTGGAGGTTTTAGTGATGTTGCTTGGGATAAAACAAGTGCCAAGGGCCTCTATATATCTTCTGAGAAAGCTTTTCTCTTTACTCTCACAAACAATCAAGACGTTCCACCTACGAAATATGATCTCATCAAAAAACCTTTTGCTATTTGCTATCATCCAGAGTAAGAAAAAAATTTTCATCTTAGATTTCTTCTCACATGTTCTTTAATTTAATAAAGAATACAAAAATCTTTCTGTTAGAACATAGTTAAAGGTTAAAGAATTTGATTGTATCAAGTTTTGATTCCTTTTTTAGTAAGATAATTGAATCAAATGCTTTTATCACCAAAAAACTGTCATACAATATAGAAATGCATTCAAAATCAATCATCTATTAGTTATCATTTTAATTGTATTAAAACATTTTAAACACAATGACTGTAATAACTTTTCAATAGAACAATTGAAATAAGTGAAGCATTTCTTATCATCATTAAACTAATTTTAGGAAATAATAGACTAAAAACTTTCTTTAAAAGCTTTATTATGAAATAATACTTAACTTATCGATTTTAATTACACTAAAATGTCACTTGTCTATTAACCTGTCATTCAAAATATTTTCTAATCAATTTTTCAAGTAGTAATGACTAATTAATTTAAAATTTTCCAGTATTGGCCCAATATTTGGAGCAGGAGCTGATCTATTTATTTCCAACAACTGTAATGTCAATATGGATAGTTACAGTAATCTTCCTCATAGCTATGATGGTGAGAATGCCTCTTGCACTATCTTAATGGGAGACTATCACTTTACTGTCCTTGATTATGAAGTTTTCACACTGAATGGTCCTATCTCCAAGGCGGATAGGCATTAATATCAATTATTATTGCTTCATGGAAAAAAGACATCAACAAGTAGGAGAATAATAAAATTATTATCGATGATTAACAATTATCCCGTGGACTGTAAATACCAAGAACAAGTTCGAGATTCTTCTTTTATAAGCGTAAGTCGCCTTCATTTTCCCTTCCTTTTTTTTTAAAACTCTGCTCCTATCCCTATATTTTCAAAAATCAATCAAAACATCAATAACTTAAGTGTTTAAAATAATACTAGGAGATTGTAAATGAAAAAAATGTGTTTTTAATAAATAAATCATTGATTGAATAAAAAACAATTTTTTTCATAAATGGGATGAGCATACGTGGAACAATAAAATTTTAAGATAGTTGAAAAAAAATTCGATTTGAAGTCTTTTGTAATTAGTAAAAGCTTATTTCATTTAAATTCAGTTCTGACGTAATTATATGTCATTTAATTTAATTACAAATTTTGTTGAAATATTTTGAAGTTGATTACACATGTCGTTAAATTATTATTATAGAGTCTATGCTTTAAAAAGATCAGACTAAATTAAAATAATTATGTTTTCATGATAAAAAAGTAAAAAATAATCGGACATCAGTGTCAATGAATATTAAATATAAATAAAAAAAAACGTGTTTTTCAGTAAAATATAATTCAAATGGTGTGCCAGTTTGGCCTTAATAAATAAAGTTTGTTTTTAAACTATTAAAAAATTTTGTTGTTCCATTTAAATGCATGAACCTGAGTGAAATGTCATGACTTAATCATATAGGTATATAAGACCCATTAAAATTGTTATAGTAAAGATTTAAAAGTATCCATCTCATGTTAGATGTTTAAACTCAGCAAGAGTGCGACGCCTCGAAGGCCAACGCATTTAAAATTCAACGCACCAAATAAATAAATTTCTTAAGGAATGAGATGATGTCAGGAGCGACGACGGGGAAAGGGAGAATAAAAAGACTCAAGGGGAGAGGGAGAGGAGTTAAATGGATAAGCAAAGAGGTAGAATAATTTTATTTTATTTAACTCCAAGTTGGTCAGCTATTCCAACGTAATTTCGTTTCGATGTGATGTTGAATGAGCATATATGTATATGTTTACGGATATGTGATGGTACATTCAGGCCCCCTGGACCGATCTGCAACGCCTTTAGGGCCTATAAATCGGTTTAATTGATAACTAATAGTCGTGGTTGGAGTCGAAACGTGTCCTGAGAATGCGGCCCACTTGTAACTGAGGTCACATAAATTTTGAGGATGGTATGTACAATGTTGTAAGCTATGTAAGCTACCAGCGTAGGTCTTTCAAAAGGTTAAATGGCTCAACATTTTGTATTCCATGATAAAAATGAAGAAAAGATATAAACGATTTTTGACTATTAAGCGTAAAGAAAGATTGTTAAAATTATTTACTCTTTCGATATGATACAAAAAAGTAAACTCTTCAACATATCATTATGATAATTTGATCAAGTTTTTAATTTCTATTTGTTTTCTCACTTCATATGAAGTAAAATAGTATTTCAATAGCACTATACTTTCTCTAATACTTCAGAATTTAAAACATTTTCTGATCTCTATAATTGGTTCGAAGCATTTAAATGTCTACGAAAATGAGATTACTCCTCACTGAGGCAATAATTCTTGGTTTTTATTATTACTTTACTTTATCGCTCTTCGCAACAATAATTAGCAAAACCAGTTTAAAAAATTTTAACAAGCAAAAAAAAAGTTAAATATCGAACTCCCACGTTCTGAAGTTACAGAATTAAGGAAGAAAATCGTGAAAACTTAGCAAGAGTTTAGTGAAGGTTCAATAATTTAGCTGAGGGTTATAATAAGTAGCATGGCACACGCGAAGGATAAATAGGGATCCCGTAATGTGAGGATGTGAAGTCACTCACGATATACTTACATATTATGTATGTAGAGAACGGTGATTATTCGGTAGTGATGCTTGTACGATGGTGTTCTTGGTGCAAGGGAGTTCACTTAGTAGGTAGAGCAAAGGGTAGAGGCCGAATGGTGAGGTAAAGCTAAGCATCAAGAGCTAAGTCATCCAAGATGAGGCTAAGAACTGAAAGGGTGCGGGGATAAATTGTGTGGTTTAATAATGCAAGGTGAACCGTAACTCAAAGCCGTGGTAACCCTGTGAACCTTGGTCACATAAAGCATGAATTTATATGCAGAGAATACACAACAGTGCTTTGAAACTCTTAATAACGAGAAAAAAATATAGTGAGTCATTGAGATAACAGAAAAATTATTCTGTTTAACTTTATTTGATATGATAAATCAATTGGTAATTTTTTAGGACTTCTAGATATTAACGTTGAGTAATAAAAATTTATTTTCCATTTCGTAAATATCATTTAGATCTTTCAAGTATAATAACTAAAAATAAAAATTCATTGCTCGTTTTATACCTATGTATTATTTATACTAAATTTATTTACTCATTACTTTGAAACTTGTATACAAGTTTTATATAATAACCTGTCTATAAAATAATCAAATATGACATTCGTTTGACACTTATATTATTAAGTTAATTAAAATTAATGTTAATATTTAAAATTAATTAAAAAATCAGATTAACAAGTGAATTTACACTGAGACAAGGATTTCTTGTAGTTGATAAATTAATTTAACGACGTTGTTGATTGATACAAAGTTCTTGAGTATTCTTATTATTGGAATAATTATGAATAGTTATCAAATCCTTATTAAAATAATTTTATTTGCCTTATAAATCAGAATGTAATTCTATCTAACAAATCATTAAAATTGACGTTTAACATATAGAATAATCGTATTCCTATACAACCAAAGTATTTCTACGTCATGAAATTGAGAAATATAATTTGTTTATTTTTTTTTTAATTGACATAATAGTAATTTTGTGCGAATAGAAATTCATAAAATTATTTATATCCTATTAATAAATCGAACATATGGTAATAGAATGTAAATAAGAGCGAGAAAAGTTTAATGAACACTTATAAATTAAAAGTTATTTATTTTATTGAAAAAATTTCTATTTTTTAATAGCTAATAATATCGAAAATAAATTTACTAGATTTTTCAATCATTAATAATTGATGTTTAATTTGAAATTATTCAAATATATGATAGAACTAAAAATTAAAATTAATTAAATTCTTACAAACATTCAATTAGCACCAGAAATTTTAACTGAAAATTGATTTATTTTTTATAATTATATTTACTCCATTATAAAATCTTTCTCTCAGTGTAATAGAAAGTACAATAAATTGTTGAATTTTTTAAGATAAGAAAATAAAAGTGTAAGTTTGTGTTATCGTGATAACTGTTGTTAATATATTTTATATAATGTAAAATACTGTCTGACAGTGTCGAAAATCCTCAGTTGCCTAATTATAAGCACCTGAAGCAATTAAAAATGTGATTAATTAATATTTTTAATCAGCTGTACAAAATAATATTGCAAAAATGAATTTACAAGTTCTGAATATTCAAGGTAAACAGGATAATTTTTGCTGATATAGTAATGGCTTTTGATGCACACGTGACGAAAAGATGTATCAATCTTTTTCTTCATAAGTATATGAATTCATAATTGAGGAAAAAAAATTGATTAGAATGTTTTTCATGTTTGCTAAGCAGATTCAAAGATCCTAGTGTTGATTGGATGACAGAAACTTAATATTAACAGTCTAATAGCCAGTCTCGTCTTTACTAATTGATATTTAAACGCAAATCATTTATTCTTCTTCTTCTTGGATGCTTACCTGGCGCATATATGTATACATACCTTTAGTGTTATGATAGAAGAAGAAGAGAAAAGAAGACAAGAGGGAAAAGAAGAATTTATACTGCGTGTACGTTGAATATTCATGCTTTGGTGCATTATGAGTTAGTACCTCTATCTTTATCCTGGCTTCATTATATTGCCTATTTATGCTCGTAACCTTTCCTTACGGAGTTCACACGCAATCTCATATTCTCGTGAAAGACGAGCCCGTTCAATTTTATTTATCGACATGTTCACTTTTTTCGCTTTATTTCATTTTTAATTAGAAAAAAATGCTGTGAAAAATTTACACTTTTTATTTATAAGAAAAACTGTTAGTTGTAATCATCATTTATTGTTGGAATGATTCAATTAAAAGTTTAATTTCTTACTTAAAGCTTATGTTGGGATTTTTGAAGTTTTGCTGTGAAGTAATAGAACTGTTTAATCAAGGAAATGAATAAAAAGTTGTAGATTATGAAAATTTTTAATTGATTAATTATCAGAATTAATAGTGACTTTTAAATCTCAGGATTGCGGATAGATTTTGTAATTCATTCGAAAATAATTAATTGGTAATAGAAATATTTTATTTTCTCATCAATATTTACATCTCAATAAAAACTACTGGCCTTGGTCCCACCGTCACAATTTTATTTAATATTTACATAACTTCATTTTTTACTATTTAATATTTATATTTAAATTATTTCTTAAAGCTATCCTTTTTGCACAGATTAATTGCACAATTTTTAAAAAAAAATATCTTTGAACAATTTTTACAACAAATTAATTATTAGTTATGTACTGGCCATAAATCTCTAATTAATAACTAATTAGAGTTGATTTAAAAAAGTATTGTAAATAAATATTTACATGAATCTTGGCTAATTTAGCTTGGAAAAATTAGTATATAAAATCGGTCGAGTCCAAAAATGCAAAACGACTATCATGTTAAAAGCGGTCTTATGTTTAGCAAGATGAGCTCGTGTCTATGGATAAACCAGTTGCGAAGGTATTGTCCAATTTATTTATTTAAAAAAAATCTTAATTTATGTATTTCTTGAATTTTTTTATGACCTGATTCCCATCTAAAATTATTTCGGTTTGTCTGTTCAAGCCCAAGCCAACCGAAAAAACAAATCTATCATCATTTTGACAGCCAATTTGACCGATTGCCCATGGTCCTGGACAAAATCAATGAGGCAAAGAATCGATGAAGGTGCTGGTACATCGACAGGAATCGAAAGCAATGAGGTTTATCTTTAAAGAGTTGGTTAGTTGCCGACACATGTTCTTAAGCTTCTTCAACACGTTTTTAACACGTACATGATTATTGTCAATATGTTTTACGATGATAGACCGGGACAGAGATCGTTAATTAACCTGGACATATCGATTATCTCGTTCATCTAGATAATCTCTCATTAAAAAATTTTAAAGCAGAAGTGAGAATGTCAGGTTCATTTTGCTGATCGATTATGACCGAATAATGAGGTCAACTTTTACTGATTTTATTTTTATAATTGGACTCTTTTGATTGCTGTCTTTCAAGTTTAAATTAAAAGATCCCCTGGAGATGTTAAAAAAATTTCAATTGATATTTAACGTTCGATATTCTTTAAAATATTATTCTATAATATTATATTTTATATTGGATATGATGTTAATCCATGAAAGTCTAGTTAAAAATTGGGTCAATATGCTGTCCGTATTTAAAATTTATATCTTTGTCTTCATAAACAAGATAAAAATATTGCAAAGTCATAAAATATCTTTATCGATACATAGTCGTAAAAATTGGCTCTGCTCAATTCTTCTAACGACTAAAAATGTTGCCGAACATTTTAAAATTGCACATTTCATAGAAAAATAATTGTTTAATTTTTCTCTGTATTACGCCCTGGTAGTAAGATCAATCGGTAGTGGTCTTCTCTTTAAAATTGGACTTTCTCCATCACTATCCTCCAAATTGACATCTTCTTCTGATTCCTCACTTGTTATTGTTCCACTGGTTTTCATAGACAAGTCAATAGGATCATCTTGAGGTGGTATACAGTCACGATCAGGACTGGACCTTGGTGAATCATCAATTCGTGATTTCTTAGATGTTGGTGATGATCGTTGACTCTTCAAAACAGCATCTAAATAAAATCTCTTATTCGAGGAAATTTCTTCACTCACTACGTTGTGATTAGCAACATATCTGCTATTATTGTTTGTAATATTTTCGTAATTGTCGCTGCTTCCAGGTGTTAAATCGGTGGTTGAAGGATTATTATTACCTAATGGTGAGCATCGAAGTGTTGAATGATTAGGAAGCAGACTAGGATGAGTATGAGACGCATAAAGGTGATACGGTGAGAACATGGATAGACCAGGCGGTGGTAGAAATGATGGAGGAAGCAATGACATACCACCAAGGTATCCTAGAGGAAGACTCATCATTTCTTTGCTTAATGATGATAAGTCTGGTGGTGGAAGATGAGGATGAAGAGGTCTAAAACCTGGATGAAGGCCATATGCTGCTCTTCTTTCTGACACTTCCACTGAACTGTCACTGTTATGTGACTCTGGCGAACTTATTGACGGTGATGTCGAATTTTTGTAGTCATCTAGACCTAACATCACTGAATCTTCTTTACTTCTTGGAGTGGAATGAATTCCCATTGAAGGAGTTGAATTTGGCTGTGGTGGCCGACTTGTTAGATTTTGATGTTGCTGCTGTTGTTGTTGTTGCTGCTGTTCTTGGAGTAAACAGTGGATTTTAAACCAATTTGAACGTCTACCATAACGTGATCCTGACTTTGACATGCCTACGAGTAGACATTTTCGTAATCGACAAGCTTTGCACGCCGTTCGATTTTTTTTGTTTATTACACATTCTCCACCATTTTTACATTCAGATATACTTCCAAGATTGTTGTAGGACCTTCCAAAAAATGACTGTAACAGAAAAATCAATATTCTTTACTTCAATTCAATTATTAAATTAATTTCATAAGATAATATAAATGAAATGAAATGAAATTAATGGTAGAAAATTAGTTTCTTAGAAAAAAAAAAGTTATAGTAACTTTTAAGTCTAATCCAAATATGATAAATAACCTTGTATAGACGAAAAGTCAGAGGCTCTTGCACCAGGACATTGGGTTACAGTCTGATATTCATCTCGATTTCTTTATTTTTTTTCATTACAACTTGGTGTTTCTATTGTTCCATCAGCGGCGACCGTGTCCCTCTTAACCGAGAAAACGAAACTGCAATTACTTTGTTTACGGCGTACGCCACACTCACACGCCAATTTGTATCAAAAAAAGAAGATGGAAAGATGAAGAATGGTAAGGGGAGAAGAGGACACTACTATTTCAGAGTACGACAATGATAGTGAGAGTACTTATTTCTTAGTGTGGTGTTTTGGAATCATGAATTTCACCACTGAAAAACAATTAGTATAGAGGGCCAGAGAGTAGTAGGCCGAGCACGCGCCTTGGTCCCCTTCCCTTCACTCTGCATGAGGTACATAGAACCATATAGAAGCACCTACAGACCAATGAATGAGACAATGGGAGCGTGATTGAGGCAATTCTCAAGCAAAACAGACCTCGAGGTTACTACATTGCCATCGTAATTTCAAGTTTCTAGGGCTCGTGAAATATTATTGCATATAATACCTGTTATTGTATTTATTGAAACAACCTGGAAAAAAAAATTCTGACAAATGTTTAGCTACTAAACTGGCCAAAAAGAAGACTCTAATTATGATTCTAAATTTTAGATTATTAAGAAATACATATTTTCAAAATGTGGAAGAAGTTAATTAAATAATTATTGTTTTTACAATTGTGTTTTTCAATTGTAAATGCAGTTTGCCATAAAAATATCTCAATATAATTTTTTTTTATTTCTCACTTGAAAGAGGAATATATATAAATCTAATAGATATATATTTATTATCATTTTTAACACATAGAATATATTTTTTTAAGGTCAACAAAAATACTAATGTTGAAAATTTTTTAAAGTTGTAATAAATTTACTTTCTAAAGAGCATTTATATTTTAATTTTCTGTTAAAGAAAAAGAAAAGTAAAGATGAAAAAATTCTTTTTTATTGAATATTTGTAACCAAAAGAACACTTAAGTGAATTTTCGAAATATATTACAAAATTTTTTCAAGAATTATTTAAATACTCATAAAAAAAATTAACGATGACTCTTCAAAAGAATCCAAATAAAATGTACTGGACTATAAATAAATTATCTAACGATTTCACTGATCGGTATTCATTAAATTTGGCAGCGAAACGCGACCGAAAACTCGGGTACGAGGTTACTTGCGTAATGATTGAAGCGTGGTTGTGCTGCATAATGGTGGCATTTTCACGATTGCGTCATCGTTAGCCAGGTCCGAAGAGCGTCTTGGTTGACGTTACATTGTGACTATTTAGTCACAGACTGACGACACAAATTATGTAGCATAAAAGTGCTTTCGTGAATCGATTAAGTTTGCCACATATTTTTTTTTGCTTTAGGATCACTGATTACGCGCGTCTATGAACATTGAGGACTGCGTGGAGAAGTGATGAACGCCTTCTTCTTGTGTTGGGGCCGCCAACCGGAAACGATTAATAATAATCCACACAAGCGCGTGGCCGGAAAAAAGGGAAAGCGGCGGAAAACATCGAGGTTGAATCTATTTGAGTGTCTTGATCATTTTATCTGGGTTTTGGAAGCCGATTAAGTCTTTTTTTTTTCTTTTCCATACCTGAAAACTGTATCAATCTGAAAAATTAATATTTCCATTTACTATTGAAGAGACATTTTAATGATGAGAGATAAAATATAAATCAAAATTCTACTGTTGACAGGCAGATTATTCAAAGCTTCCTTGTCTTTAAAAAAAAAAAATTTCAATCGTAATAAAATTTGTTGCTCACACACAGGTTATTTATTAGTGATTTTTAAGGAATAATAAAATTTAAATGAGTTCTAGAACCAATCATCAAACTGTATTTTTTTGTTCTTCATCCAAGGGAACAGAAGATGAGAATAAAAGTCACTAAATACTACTAAAAAATATTTAATGGTCACTTAATGGCGATTAATTGAAAATAAAAATTAGCAAGAGATTAAAAGCAGTTCTCCTTGCTTAAAATGAAACAAAAAAAAAGGCGAGAGAATAAATTTCCCGTACCGATGATTTCCCGTCGATGTCGCAAAGCCACAAGGCAATCGCTTTCACGACCCGAGGTTAAACGTTTGGTTAGGCATGCGTGCAGCGACCCCATAAGTCCGAAAGTGTCCAAGGGGAGTAATACAATATACAGCATGATGAGAGAATAGTTGAAGAAAAGTGTATGGGTGTACACATGTAGGACATGTTAGGATTGTATAGGCTCAGGATATCGTGCGGTAGGTGATGGTCTGGATGACGTGAAGTTGATCGCGGAGGTGGAAAAACGAACGGCAACCTCGTGGATTTATGGTGGGAGGTGACATGCTACGATGGGCCTGAAAACGAAAATAACGAAACGAAACAATGTCGCGGATTGCGCAATGAATAACTAGGGCGGAAACAATTGTGGCGGGCAAGTGCGAAGCGCCGGAATAAATCATCAGTGTTACTCTAGTAGTACAGGTTCTTGCTCGTGCGCGACACGCTAGATAATGCTCTCGATTGTTTATTTAATGATATTTAGATCGTAAGCTACCGGAAAGAGTTAGGAAACAGGCAAAGAACAATTAATATTGCGTTAGTTAATAGCTTACTATTTCAATATGTTTAATTTTTCATTGATGTAGGGAATATTCTAATTTGATTGTCATTTAGATAAATAGACTTTGTAAACTTCATTATTTTATCACAAGGTTTGTTTATTTAATTTAATAATTAACTTCACTTTCTAATCTCAATTGTTTGAAAAAAAAATTAACTTTATTAATGAATATATTTAAATATGTAGACTGCGATAATTGTTAATGAAAATTATTGAACTATTTCATTGTTAGAAAGATGTTTATGACCTAGGTCTAGAAGGTATTTTATGATTTATGATGTTGAATAGTGTTGAGGACCTCCAACTTACCTTGCATCCTTCGCAAGTAAAAGCTCCAAAGTGGAATCCTGCCGCAGGTTCACCACAAACTTTACACTGTTGATTCATCTGTAACAGAAACCATTGGATAAAATATGATTTTGGATGATGGAATAATAAGTCATAAATAATTATTTTATTTATATGATTCAAGTTATTTGATAGACATAAGAAATGTCGTAATGATAATAAAATAAATCATTATTGCCACTTTTATTATTGAATCCCACTGAATGATCTCGAAAGAGAGTCTCTTCTCGAACACCGAGCACATTGTGCAATTGGCTCTCTCGGTCGCGAGTCGCTGAATCGTAGCAAAGTTTGTAAGCAAGAGGGGCGCGTGTTACGTTCAACAAGCGGAAAACTCATCGTCATATTTTCTTGATTATTTTTGTCGGACTACGTAATAATTTTACTCAAGATCCAAGGACTTGAATAGTTGAGAAATGACCCACATCTTTTCATCTTTATGTGTACACATAAATACCCATGTCATACATTTGCTTCGTATGCCTGGTTTGTCTGTGAAAAGGTATACTTTCGTTCGTGACAACTGATCACTAAATAGATGAGTAAATTTTAGTAAATTATAGAGACAAATAAAAAAACATCGGACTTTTTATTTTGGTTGGTAAAATACTCCTGACCTATACCCTTCAGTCGTTGACTTTGCTTATTCACGTAGTATTCCAACGGTTGTAAGTTTTTTCTTGTCTTACTTCAAAATATTTTTAAATAAAAAGGGAATTATTTCTTACTTATTCTATAAAAATAGTTAATTTTTTCGCACAAAACTATTTGTTTAATGATAAAATAATATTTTTAAGTCAACTGATGGTGGGATTTATTCCAAAAATGATTGATAAACAATCAATGCAAAACTGTCTAACATCAATCATTCAACATTTATCGAAATTTTAAGCCAAGTGAAACAAGTCAGAATTAGCGAGAAAATGTCTGGGAATGCAAATGATACATTTGATGACTTTTGACATGAAAGATCACGCCTCGATCATCAGAATCGATCCCCAATCGGTAAATCCTGGAGTCTTGTAGGCGATCTGAAGGAGCTGCTACGATTCTCACGGCTCTGATGTCGGCTATAAGAATATCGCAACCGATTCTACAGCAACCTTCTGCCTCTTGGCGATTCTCGATCTCGATCGTCGGCTTTTCATTCTTTGAGATCCGTGTGGCTGCACGCCAACGCGAAAGAATCCCCTGCGAAACTATCTGTTCGCTTCCCCTTCATGTTCATCCTTGAATCCATTGCAAAGTGCAAGGATACTGTAAGAAAAAATTAACAATCATCGGTTTATCTTTGAACTCTTCAAAAGAGTTTACATCCGTCTTGAGTTGTATGTGCCATATAAAATACCTGCAACCTAACGATGACACGACCGGATACACACCTGCGAATGGTCAGGGTGCGGGTTAGATAATAAACACGTGTGATTGTTATTTTAAGTTTATGTTTAATAGACTCATTAATTTTACAAAAGAGTCATAACGAAAAAGAGTTGATTCTTTTAACGGTAATTGAGTGTATTGAGAAAGTTAAAAGTTTAAATAATTAATTTGAGAATGGAAAATAAATGTTTTCTTTTCAAATATCATTAAGAACATGGGGATTTTACATTTTTGATGTAGATTAAATTTCTGAATAAATATAATTAAACGTGTGAAAGAGGTAACAGGTGTTACTAATTTTTAAAGAATCATTGATAGTTATTGGTAATGGAACCATAAAAAATTTTAAAGCTTTTAATTGGTGAAATTAATTTTTTTTAATCTGAAAACACACACTTCAATTGCGTCGTTATCTGTTTGACTTTTTATTATTTCTTTGATGAATCATATCAATGTTAACACAGTATACAAAAATTCCCAAATATTCTATTCAGTCTATCAATAACTTTTCCAATAAATAACATAAAAAAAAAAAGAATCAAAAATTTTCTGAAACCAGGAAAACATAAAATTTTTCCAAGATTCATTTTTAAATTTAAATGAACCTGTTTATCAGGTAAAAAATGAGTTGTTTACGTTTATAAGCATGAATATTATTCAAAATAGTCCAAATACTTGAGGTAATGACGTCTTTTTAATGACTTAAAAAGACACTGGGAAATGTTGAGAGTTAATTTATCTTGTTCATTATTTAAACTGACAAATCAAGTTGTCGATAGAAATACCTTAGATTAGTTGGCCAAAAAACCACAGAGATTACCTCAGATACTCTTTTACATCCGCTTTTCCAACTCGAAAATGCTTAGGTGTCTGTAACGGTTGCAAAACTATTTGCGGTAGCAAGAGAAAGATAGGAAGAGTCAATATTTTTATTTCTGTTATTCTCATGGACAATGACTCAGCCTAGAAGCACACGGTAAGACGTTAATTTATCGACAGCGAACTCAGATGCTTGATAAACATCTCTTCACCCATCATCCATATCTTCATTTATCCCGGCAGAATCTTATGGTAGTTATAGTTGGGAAATTAAATAAATACCCTTTTATCTTTTTGTTAACTTACTCTATAATTTTCAGAGTCTTTTATCGATATTTTAATATTATCTACACATGCATAAAATTACACTCCATTAAGCCCTTTTCTTTCGTAATTAACAGTGATTACTTAGCAACAATTCTAGAACATTGAATTATTTCAAGGAATTTTAAGAATAGAATTCTTTTTAATGGAATTGTAATAATGGAGTATTTATATTTCTTTTATCTTCCATTTTCTTTTTTTTTTCTAAGAGTTAAATATAAAAGATTAGAATATTTATCAGACTGAGAAAAATATTCATTACTTGTGATTCAACTAGAACATTATAAATCACTATTTTTTATGTTGGGATTTTTTTTTAAGTTATTTTTTTCAAATGCATTATTCTTCAATTCGCGTTGATTTTTTACTGTTTTACGGCTAGGTTTGACATGTTTTTTACTTTTAGTGTCACCTGGACTATATGTTGGCTTTTTTAAAATCATTTAATCTGCCAACAAACACATTATTTAGCAATTTGTACATAAGATGGTAAAAAAGTTTATCTAGACAAGGCCAAACAGTCTTGGGGACGTCCAAAAACATAAAAAACTGTGCTAAAAGAAATGAGGGATGGTGCGTAAAAAAAGGTAGAGTACCGTTAAATTGAAAGAAAATAATAGAATAAAAAAGAAAAAAACATTATATTGAACTGAAATAGACTAAAGTAGATTTTTGGACTGTTTACAAAGAAAACTACAGGGTATTTATTGCATATTTTTTATATGTCTATAAGTTTCTAGACGTGCGTACAAAATGACATTTTTTTAAACCGTAATTCACTTTATGATGCCATTGAATTTATCTAAGACTTAGGTTGTAAGCTCTAAGTAGTCTTTTAGCAGTTCAAGCTCTGAGTGTAGCTGAGATGTACTAGTAACGTGGGATACTAGAGTAGATAGCGCCGTGTAGAAAGTAGCAGAGGGTTTGAGAAAGAAAAGGGCATCAGGTCAAAAAAATTTTTTTCTAACGGTATAATTAAATAAACAATTGCAATAAAAAAAAAATTCAAAGCTCTTTTTAGCTATTTTTTACTAACGAATTAGGATAACTTAATTATTTCCTGGGTTATTAAAGTGATAAAAAACGTTTTTTAGTGTAAAAAAAATGTGCTTTTTTCAAGTAATAAAAAATACGGAGTAATAATTAATATTTAAGTCATTAAATTACTTATTAGTATATACTTTTACATTTTTTTAAATAAAATCAACACATTGGGACACTACAAATTAATCGATTCAATTTTTTAAAATTTATTTTAATAAAAAATAATTTCTCTAAATTATTTGAATTTAAATCAATATATATACAATAGATGTTCAAGATTTGTTTATAAATTCAGCAGAAATAAATTCTACCTTCTTAATGTTTGAGTGCTTTCATTCATATTCAATTTACTAATTCATAATATATAAAATTTAACACTTTATTTACCTCATCAATACACTTTGACAACTTTGATAATTTAATAAATATTAATAGAATAATCCCATCAAGTATCCCACAGACTTTTTCTGCCTCAATAATTTCCTCGATTACTCCAATAAATTATCCAACTTGAAGAAAAAGTCTTTTTTTACATAACTCTTCGGGCAAATCCTTTTTTGTCTACTTTAGAAAGATAATAGCATTTCTAGAAACAAAGTCGATTTTTTCTCTCCAAGTTGAATGATTTTTCCCATGATTAATTGAATCGATTACTGTAACGCAGGTATTTAATGTGGCTAATTACTCATCGTTATTAACCAGAACAATCGACGAGCAGTTAATCACATCTCACAACATCTCCTTGACTCAAATATCGTCACGATCTGGTTAGCGAGCCAGTAGATCAGCTTCCGTTCTGACGAAATTTTGATGTTTGTGACGCCCTAGTAAATTCTATATAGATCGTTCTTGTATATACGTTTATTATGGCTTATGGTATTTGTTTATTGTTTTCTATTGTCCGTCTCCCGTCGCGTTTCATACCCGCTTAGCTTCGTATCCATACTGCTATACCTTTCACTCGATATTTGATTCCGTCTGCAATTGACTTGGAATATCGCGCGATCGAGTGATTTGTTGAAAGACTCATGTGCGTTGTACATTATAGAAATAATAAAAATAATTGCGATCTTCATCTGATCATTATGGGATCGCTAAATAAATTAACCGACTAATTACAATCATACTGGGATCTTTTTATTTTTTTTGCAACTTGTTATTATCATTATTTATGTTTAAAAAAAAAATTTGAAAAAAGGGCAATCATAAATCAATTCGAAAGCGTCCAATGTCTGTTGCAATCAAAGTCATAAAGTAGCGACTGATTTATTTTTTATCATTTTTGTTTAATGGAACCGGCGCCTCTTGTAGAGTCCATTAGCCACAAACTAGACAAAATTAATTGGCAGAGCGTTTAAATTAATCTTCACACTCGAAAAACGATTTTTTTTGTTCATTTCTGTTCTTTCACTTTACAGATATGGATAGAGAGAAAAAAGAGGTGAGATAAATTGCACACATTTCAAAACTAACCTTTGCTGATTAACTACAGTAGTAATATCAGTATAGAAAGGCTATCCAGAGCCTTAAAAAATGATCGAATGGTTGTAGATAAAAAAAATAAAATTGTTCCACTTAAAAAAAAATATCCATAGTCACTAAGAGAAATAATCATTCCACAGAAGCATTAAAGAGTCACAGTTAATAAATAATCAATGAAATTTTCTTTGTATGGCCATCACGAGCACTTGCACTTTGTGGCGGTCAATCGTCTAAAATGATGAAGTTTTATTGAATTAAGTACACAGTTATTAAATAAACAATAAACAGCTAAATAGAGTGTTGATGCTATGACGATGACCGACGGGTGAATGACTCTGTTGTGATGATGGTGGTCTCAGTAATTTTCAAATCACCTCAAATGTCCCCTTCTTCTCCGTGTTACTTCCCTTCCCCCTTTTTTTCACTGTCAGACACTTGACAGAACCCGAGGAATCCTCGAACGGTCCTCGACTACTGACTCAGAGGGTCACTAGCAGCTTAGACTTGAGACTCTTTCAGGTATACGTGCGTCGATCGCTCTTATGAACACCACTGTGTGCGTCGGATCAACGGAGAAGCGTGCGGGGTCCATCCGCAACAGCACAGGTGGGCCGTTTGGTCCCCGGCTGGACCCCGCATTCAATAGAGTGGGGAAGACCGCGGGCATTAGGGTGGGAAAACACGACGACGCCTGCGAGAATCTCACGTGGAACGTCCTTAAGAAGGGGGACTTATGGGGAGGGGCTTCTTTTACTTCGTCTTCTTCTTCTTCCTCTTCAAGTGAGGATTATTGTCTCTTTTTAAGATTCATCTCCTATCTTATTCTTTATATTCGTACGTAAAAATAACTATACTGTTCTTGAATTACTTCATTTTTATCTGATGTGTATTTTTAACTTTTTCAACAGTTAACTATCTTTAATTATATTACGTTCGCTTATTTAATTAATTTATTCCATTTTTAACATCAGTAAATAATCATGGTAATTATTTTTCTAATACTTTTATGATTATCAAACATTAGTGAAAAAAAATAAATCACATTTTCTTTCAGCTAAAAGACATTACATAGACTTGCAATTCTTCAACTGTGCTTTGAGACACCTGTACACAGATCTGGTGTATGAACTTAAATCTAGAAGAACAGCACCAGTGTATTAGAAATGACTAAAAAATAAGCAAAGTCTAGTCTCAACCTACTTATCTTTTACTTCAAGCTTTTCTTTTACTCCAAAAATGGAGACATTTTAGATTTAAGGGGAAATATGTCCTTTAAAAAATTTATTAAAGTTTTCAGACTAATTGATGGCACAATTTATAATTTCTTAATCAATCAGGATTTTAAAAAATAAAGATTAAACGTAAGACATTACATCAATGTAATGTCTTAATTATTGAGAATGATTGTTAGCATAATATATTTAAGTGTGTTCAATATCTGTTTAGTTCACAACGATTTCATATAAAAATGACAATAAATCAAATTTCATCAATTACAATAATTACCATGAAAAGCAATGAAAAAACTCTTTCTATTGTTTATTATGATCTTTAATGTTGACGTAAGATTAAGATTGATTTTCATTCCACTTTCGTTGAAAAGATAATTATTACCAGGAAATATCGTTGGTGTAACTTTTCATTAAAAATTACATTTATTATAATTTTTTTATTTCTATCAAATACATTGACGTCATTTATGCTTTTAAGAAAGGTCGTCTTTTAGTTAATAATTAGTGTATGATTTCTGATATTAATGTTTACGACTTCCGGCGTGACCATAATTAACGATAGACACGTGAAATTATCAGCCACTCGATATTAGATATGATAAAAATCACTTTCATAGATAAACTTAATCGATTTATATTTGAAAGTATGTGAAAACTGAATGCTATTTCGACAGCTAATGCTTTATTCATTAAAAACATTAGATTGAATAATTGTAGTGTATACTATTTTTTATTTTATCGGTCTATTGTGAAATGATGATGCTTTTACCTTGAGAATATTACAATCTCAAGCATAATAATAATAAAAAAGAGTATATTAATTCAGTACCTCTCAATGAATCTTTAATGTTAATTTATCCTTTAAGGGAATTCCATAGAGATTATGAGTTCACCTACTTAAATTCTCGGAAATATTTTCCATATTCTTTGAACAAGACACTGTTTACTTAGAACTTAGGATTATTTAAAACTTTGAAGGCCTTTATATTTGGTACAAAAGCCCAGGTATTAATGTTATTTAGTCCAAAAGATCTTGTATGTCATAAAAAGATAATAACTTTAAATAGTAAATCCTTAATTAGATCTTCCCAAGTCCCGTTTACTATTCTAGACGCTTTATTGATATTTTTTATGATCAAATCTGTCGGCCAATAAATGTTAAAAGCTCTTTTTAAATTTTTTAACTTCTTTATTTCCCTCATAGCTGAGTGGAGATTTCAATGCTTGGATCTTCCTATGAATCGGAGCTTTGGTTTATGATATGTACCGATAGGTTGCACCACCAGTGCTGTCTGAACTGCGAGCAATTTTGTTTAGCTTTTCAACATTTCCCTAATGTGAAAGGAATCTCTAATTAGCTGATCATTGATTATTAACAATAAAAGCATCAATTGTTGCAAATAAAGTAGCAAATTTTTTTTTTTTTTAATTGATAATTTTTGTTTATAAAATTTAACTTGATTTTTAAAAAATCTCTTGTTAGATGCAACACAACTAAACTTTTAAATATGAGTCAGTGAAAATTGCTGTGTAGCAGTGTATATTTACTGATTTGTGATTATAACACTATCACTATTTAAATTAATGTCACTCAAAACAATGATTATCCAATAATTCATTTTGACAGAGAAGCAATATACTCCAACTTAGGACAATGTTTTTATCGTTGCTCATGAGAATATCTATTGCTACTTAACTATTTATAGATTTGGACAAATTATTTTTATGAACCGATAGTGATAATTTGATATCAGTTAATGACGCATTTTAAGTATCTGCTTCTCAGGTACTATGTTTCATAACAAGTCGTTGAGTAAGAGACTTTTTTCAAGTTACTTGTTCTAGATATTTAGAAAAATATTCAGAGTTTTTTGGTATGAGTTCATTATAAATCTAATCACATATATTTGAAATTAACCATGACAATGCCATGAATGAAATGTAAGAATTTTTTAGCAATTTTTACATGCATAAAAGTGTGTAAAAAATTCGCACAAATAGTGTAGTTTGACAACAATTTTATACATATGGATAAATAAATATCTTAGGGCTGATTGCGAGAGCAAGAGGCCCCAGGTTCAATTCCGGGACGAGCCCATAATTTTTTTTTTTTTTTCGTTTCATTTATTCAATTCAATTCTGTTAATCAACAGCAATAATCTATTACTTGACTGTTACTCCTATCCGAAGGATATTGTAAATATTAATTTTTTAGTTTGTGTATAAATTTTTAAATATAGAACACATGTCAGTCATAACCATAAATCATATACGTTAAAGTAATTGATTTGATTGTTGAAATCAGTCTGGTTCCATTAGTGTCGATTTTATGTATCGAACATTTATAAAACATTAAGTTGACTCATCTTTTTACTTTATCGCCCAAATTTTACCGTTCAACTTAACTTTTCGTCCATTGAGTTTCTCTTTTATCTATCAGATTATTAATTTATATAGACATTCTATTTTTCTCAAAGATATTTTCCAAGATATCGGATATTTTTTTTTCTTCCAATAATCTTAGGTAAAAGACCAGGAAATAAAATATTGTCAAAGAAGGAAAAAAATGATTCGAGTTCAGATAAGATTTTAATGGATTTTTTTTCTTTTTAATAAAGTGTCTTTTAGACTATAGAACTTTAAAAGTAGTACACTAATTATTAAAGAGTTCTCCTCTACTAGGTATTATAATTATAAATAATAAGTGATGAAAGAATAAAAAAAAAATAAATATATAGAAACGTAAAATAAAAGTCGTTAATTATTTGAAAAATTTTACAGAATTATAAAAGTAAAATAACGATTTTCAATTAATGAATATTTATAACAATTTTTAATGTCAGGAATTTTTATAAATTAAAAAAATTTATTACCGTTGAAAAAAGTAATGAGTTCATTATGATTTTTTTTTTAAGAATTTGTGTCGATTGTATTTCTCATTAAGGAAAAATGTTAATTTAGTGAATTTTCAATACCTTACACTTTTTGGAAAAAGAAAATGAATCAATGAATTGACTTTAAAATATTTTTAACGAGGCTTGAATTTTTTTATTAATGGTATCATATCAGCTGATACCATATGCTTTTATAAATAGAATTGTTTTTTTTTTATCTACTATTGTATTGTCAATGAAAAATTTTTATTAATGAAAGATAAAAAAAAAGTGATTTCAGTCATGGGAAAAATTTAATAGAGACGTTTGATATAAATAATAGCATTAATTACATGTTGAAATAAATGTAAATTATGAAGATATCATTTAGAGAATAATAAGAAAAAATTCTTTTTAATTGGTTTGATTTCAATGCATGTTATAGAATAGTACACTGTAAGGTCACTTATAAAAATTAATTCCAAAATAGATAAAAAAATTTTCGAAAGTAAATGAATTTTAAAATTGATCTTAACACATCTCTGTTGGGTTTTTTATTCACTAAAAGTGAATGTCTAATCGAAAATTACGGCAATTGAGAGATATTAAAAGAAAAATTATGCGTTTCGTCTTCGTTATATAGCTCCAAGCTGTTACGAGATTGATGAAATTATCATCAAGGAAATAAAAAAAGAAGGAAGAATCGAATTAATTATTTAATTGTTTATTTTCGTTTTTTTCTCTCAATACAAAATTCATCTTTTTTAACAATATCATTTAATCTGCAATATAATTAATAATGAAATTAAAAAAAATTAATTAAGGATAAACACTAACAAAATAATATTAATTGTCATCAAGAAACTTTTTTATATCTATTTAAAATTTAAAAGTCTTGAGCTTGTTGTTATCAAGAGAAAAATTCAGAAGAGGTTTGAAAAATATTCAATTAAATTTTTTTAATGTTATTTCAAAGAAGATAATTATTGTTTTAATATTGATTATCAAAAATGTGTATTTTTGACTTTAAATGACAAGTCATGTTGTGAATACATTCAAGATTCTGAACTATTGTCTTAAATCGTGAAATAATTTTTTTGCCATACGAAATAGTTAACGAGATAATACTCGACCATTTCAGGGCTATCGTGAGATGAATACAGGTGAGAAAGGTGAAAGCTTGTCGAGCCGAATTTGTCGGAAAGATGATTCACACATAATATAAAATGTTGGAATATAACTTTGAGGCATCATAAGACTCTCATTTTCCCAAGAGCGTGTCCCAAAAGTATAATAATAAGATGAAGTAGAAGAGACTTGTCTGGCATCAATTGATGTTGTCGATGAAGGTGTCGTAAGTCTAAGTAGGGAATGATAATCAACATAAAGGTTTCACCTGCGTTTCTTTATGATATTTATGGTGCCACCCAATATAAACCTTTAATTGTTAATTGGAGAAGTGAATTCTTTTCCATTTCAATACTCACGCGGCTATTCATAATAACTGTTCAGGAAGTATTTCAGATGTAGACGCTGGGAAAGTCTTCGTAAAGATCTCTAAACATGTAAAAAAAGTACTAACTGCGTGTAGAATTAAGAAGATGATTGAATAACGTTAATAATAGCTCAAGAGGTCGTAACTTTCTGCATCTGACGTGCTTCTAGCTCGAAATTACGTCGTAAAACATCATTTGCCATCCCTATTTTAAAAATATAAACAAATAAATTATTTTTCTTTTATATATATTTGTTGTGTCTAGTGTTAAAGTTCATTCCACGATGTCATCATATTTTTACTTTCTCGAAATATAAAAGAATTCTTACTTTAGTTTGTCTTATATTCATTCAATTTATTTTCAAATTTTTTCATTTTCGAGTTAAAAAAGAAAAAATATTTTATCGATCATTATTTAAAAAAATACTTTTGAAATTTTAATTCATATTTTTTTTAATCTTTGGACAGATTTTTTATTACTTCATTATTCAGATCATTTCTTTTGAAAATTTTTCATTTGATTTAAAAATAAATTAAATTTATTTCTTAATGTCAAAGTATTTTAATTAGTGTTTGAATGGACTCAAGAAAATATTTTAATTATTGCCACTTAAAGTCATGGATTGAATGAAAGAATGAAGTTTATAAATAAATAAAAAGTACTGTAATTAATTTTATTTGGGTTTTTTTTAAATGAAATGGGAATTTTTAGTGAGTGTAATAGTTTATAGAATACGTTTTTAATTTAATTAAAAAGATTCTTATCGTTTTAGTATAGTAAATCATTAAGAAAAAGTACTACTTACTATGTTAAAAAAATTTCTTAAAATGTGAGAAGGGTATTATTTATGGTCAACACTTGAAATATTGAATTTATTGGAAACTAGGAAAACTAGTAAATTGATTGAAAGTTACCTTAAACGTACTTCTTGTTATCGACATTGTGATTTCAATGAATACATTACATAAAGTATATATTTATTTTTATTCAAATAATTGAATAATTAATAAATTATTGACTGTATTGATTGAATAATTTTTCCAAATATGAACATAAATTGTTAGTTTATTTCCTTGTTTTTATAAATAAGATATTAATTTAAAGAATGTGTCATACAAGTATATTAAATTTTAAAAAAATTTGGTTAAAAAAATCCAAATAAATCTTCATGACCTTACAGATGAAGCATAGAAAATATTCTTGGACTTGAACGAGTTGCATGCGTGTCAGACATTCGTATTCTCACTTATATTTTTTTCTCTTCGTCGTTTTTTTCTGTTTTTTTTTATTCTTTATCTTTTTTACCGTTTAATATCACATGTTGCGTGTTCACAGCTCATCACCTTTTCAATTCAATCTCCACCTCACTTATATTCCAGTGATAAAACCAAAGTCGATAGCCGCAAAAATAATAATATCATATAATTCAGCAGAACAAAATATTCTGTTTTTATTTCAACTTGGCCTTTTTTCCTGGTGCAGGTGAGTTTGGCTGTTGAAATTAATTAATAGTGTTTTGGAATCAATTAATTTATCGTCAGTTACCTTTTGTATAGCTTAAAAAAAATTTTTTTCACCAAAATAAACTCTTCTTTTAATTAAACAATAACACTATCATAACATCTTCATCACTTTGCAATCTAATTGATTTTCTTCTATTAAAAACTATTAATTATTTTTTTGCGGATTAAGGGGAATTTTGACAATAAAGTTTTTACAAATATTATCGAGATTTTATAATAATGAATAAAATGCATAGTTGTTAAGTGATAAAATTTTTATTTATACTTTATTTAAAAAAAGGACAAAAAATTCTTCTCATCGTCTTTATTTCATTTTCTCATCTATTCCATTCTTTCAGAAGATTAAGAAAGGAGGATAATGTGAAGAAGTATCTCACCCACGCGTATAGAAACAGCTCTCGCGAGATTCAGAGAGAAGGGGTGGAGACTTTAATGTAGGCAATAATTAAAACGCCGGAGGTGGAGCAACTAAGGAAAATACGATATAAAATGATTAAATAAAAAAGAAAAAAAAATGTTTTAAAAAATTATCCAAGATACTTAATGAATTGCTATAAATACATTTAGAATACAAGAAATTATAAAAACATACTTATCAATATAATTTCTTTATTTATATTCCAACAGTTAATTTGTCTGTTAATGATGATAAGAGAGAGTCTAGATATCTTGAAAGAGTCATTGCAAAGCATGAAAAAGCATCCAAAATGGCTAGTAAGATTTCGTGGACTTTAATCGAATATATATTTTTAATAACACTTGCAGACATTTTTATATCTGAATATTATATTATCTATCATATCAGAAGCTTCAAAAGTGTGTGTGCTTCTTACAGAATTGAGAGAGATTAATAACTTGATCGCACGCGATCCATGTGCTTTTTGTCGAAAGACGAGATATGAAAACGCGTATCTATCAGCTATAACGTTTATTGCTTGAATTGAGTAGGACATTTTTTGTGAAATTAAGCGATTTTTATACTATTTATTAATTTATATACAAATTCATTAAATGTCATTATTAGTTGAGACTTGGGATCACAGTTATTTTTATAAGCTTTTGAACGTATTAAACAAGAGTGTTATTATATGTGAGATGATTATTCATTTATTCATTATCCTTTACGTTATAATTAAAATAAAAATATTATTAATGAGATTTTTTTTTTTTTTTTTGAATAAATCGCTTTTTTTTTAAATTATAATTAAACTATTAGTGATTAAAATGATTAAAAATTTCTAAATAATGAATTGATCATCATCACTGTCAATTAACCATTCAATTTATTTACTCTTTGTCTTTTAATAATTTAATCATTTTTACTTTCTAAAATCAATCGTTAATTAATTCGTGTGCTTGTAGATTAATAATAAATATTTTTTGAATGAAAAATGACTTTTTTCTTGGAGAAGAGTTTTAATAGACAGTGGATTGATATATAAATCGAAGTCGATAAATTGTCGAGCAACTTTTGAAGCTTAATGACTGTGAGAGAGCATTAGAGCGATGAGACTGTCAGTTGATAAAAAGTTTCAGTTCGATTTTTCAGACGCTGAGTAATTATTAATCTACTCACACTAATGGTAAAGGGACTATGCTAATGAAGGTACAGTAAAACCTTTATCCTACATGATATTTTTCTTCGTTTGGTAGACGTGATTAGCATCCATCGAAAATGGGAGGGGAGATATTCCTCAATGTCGTGATACGATGAAGTCTTCACATAGAGTTCACATGAGGTCTACGTTGTGAATCACTCGTGCTGACTTTTGATAAATTTATTTTCATATATATTTTAATTTTCTTATAATAATTATCCTCTAAGGCTTCAAGGTTTTGAAAAATTATTTTTAATACATCCAACTACTCTATACACTTATAAATTGAAAATAATCACTATTAAAACGAATTTTTAAGTCCAAATGGGTATTTTTGAAGCAACAAAATATTTTAGTAATATTAATGTTTAAAAATAGTTCACTATTTATTATTATTCAATCTAATATTGATAATTCTCTATATATTCTAATAATGTCAATCTTGTAAATACTTCTATGAAGCGTATATAAAGCTTCACTTGAACTTATTATTAAATAGCACAACGATGTGTTATAGTTTCTGATCATCATTAGATACTTGAAGGGAAAAATAAAATAGTTTGTAAAGAAAATGATTGAAAACGGGATTATATAAAAAAATATCAAACAAGGAGATGCTATTTAAATGTGCTCTGTTTTAAATTGATAGTTTCCGCAGATTGATCTGTACTAAAGAGCATAAAACCATTACTGACAATATAACGGAAGTCAATTAAGTAAAATGTATATGCGATGGTAGGAGAGGGCAGGCGGGGCCTTGAGGAAACTATCGTGGACTTGAGACATCCGGTAGACTGAATTAGACCGTGCACGGTGATCTCAACAAATCCATTTAAATCCGGGACAATAATTTCTTCTCCCTCTCTTGAAGGAATATAATCGCGATTACGCAATGCAATTAGCATTACGATGTGTGGTTATACTCGAGAATCATAAGGAAAATTACACTCATTCTCGCACTCGTTAAATATCATCATCGAGAATTTATTTTTGGCGAATGATACAGCATTTTTATTTTTAGATTCTTTTATACACTTTTGCGATTTTTTTGTTCACCTTATGCCCATTTTATTTAATTAAAAGTAATTTTTATCTACTTTATCTTTCATTTACTGTATTATAATTTGAAGTAAATAAGTGATAATTTTATATTTGTTATTTTTGTATACCCCTTAAATAACTCGATTTATCTTTCGTAAGGCGCGAAATTAAATTTGATTGCGTTGATCTCAAATAACACAAGTTGTTAAATGTCTTTATACTACTTTCTGAAGATTACAGTTATATTCATTCGCCCACGGATTTTTTTTTTATGTTTAATCAACTATATTTATTGAGAGATTTGTTGATAAAAATTGCGTTCTCATTAACTATAATTATCCAATCAAATTCATATGTGTAATTGTTTCACAATTTACTCAGTTACTTAGTTATTAAATTCATCATTCTCACAGTAAATTTTTGGAGAAAATCTTTCAGAATTATTTGTCGATTGATGTAATTAAAGGTTCTATAAAAAAATGTGAAAGTATTTTTTGCACTGATTGATGCAAATTGTAAATTTGCCATTTAAAAAATATTTAATATTATTTCAATGATACTCTGACATATTAATATCTATAAATGTCCAACAATTGTTAAAGAATAAGTAAAATAAATCAATTAAATGTTATCTTATAAATAAAAATAATATTGATAACAATAATTAAGTAATAAATTTTAATAATTCTAATATTTGTAAATGAAATCGTTGAAAGTAAATGGAGTTGTAAACACATAGATTCTGCTCTATTTATGAACAGGTCCTATTTACGTGAACCTGTTCTCTTTTATGATGTCGATCACTCAGGTAGAAATCTATCTAGCATAATCGAGTGTCCAAAATGTACAAAATACCTACAAAGTATGCTATTATACATAGAAATGAGCCTGGCGCTAACTTATTGCGTAATAGATTTGTATTGAGGACTTAATTAACTCCTGACATCGTATTTAGATTTATGACAGGACCTATAGACCTTTTTATGTACCATGCAACTTATGGTAACGTTGGGCTATACTTACCTTTATTGCTCTAGTTATTTTTCAGGTAGCTAAGATTATCGTAAAATTGGGTCGTTAGCCCTGGGTTTTCAGTCGTGTGTCCGGAGTGGCGCCGGGAAAATTTTAATAAAATTACTCTTAATTTTCAATTTATTTTTATGTTTCAACAATAGGTTAATCCTTAGCTATTGTCTTCTTTGTAATTTTTACAATTTATATGATTATTATTATTTTTAAATATGAGTTTTAGGCAATGACTTTGGAGTATACTATAACTCAAACTTGTTATGCAAAAAAGATTGAAATTAATTAGGAATAATTTAATTAAATTAAAAAATTCTCATCAATATTGGATTAAATTCAAAGTAATATTTTTTTTTGCACTCATCCAAATATAAAAGGCATAAGAAAATGTTAACGTAGTGACCTGAATCGGATTACACAGTGAGATATAAATGAATAAAAAAATGACTCAAAGATTCTTAAAGAGTTATAAATATTCTTTTGTCAAAATAAAGAACGTTCTTGCTCATCGCAAATCCCTGGTCGTATTAATTTCATAGCCTAACGTTTCTGTAAGTGACTACTTACGATCTTACGACTACTGTTGGAGTGACAAAGATAAAAGTAACAAATTTTCGCAACCGTTTTGCCATGACCCAGGATCCTAATCCTGACAAACGTTCTCGCGAGAATCTTCACGACGGATTATAAGGAAGATGAAGGCAAGAGAGATAGAAAAGGGTCTCTTGTATACTAATTCTTGAACTCGTAAAAAACTTTTTTATTCGTTTCTCATTCATTGTCCAACATCTCTATCGACTAGTAGTTTTATTCTTCTATTCATTTAAATTCATTTTAATCCCTTTTTAGGCGGGCATATGCCTCTATTACAATTTTTATTTTGAATTAGTAACCGAATTAATTCGTCAAGGTGTCAAAAACCGGAACTGATATAAACCAAGTTTTAAAAAAGACCATTTCTGATACTCTATTTTTGTTTATTATTATTTTTTTTTTCGTCAGTATCTAGAATATTATGTATTCATTATTACCAGCAGTGAAAAATATTTTTTTAGCAATATAAAAAATGATCATACTTGAAAAAAGGTTTTTCTTGTATTTTAATTCAATTTAAAAGAGTAACACACATGATGGATTGATGTCAAGAACCGGAATTGTCGTGGACTAGATTCCGATGTAACAAAAAAAATAAATAAATAAAAGAGTTTTTATTGTTTCAACTTCAACACTTGTTACAATAAAAGAAAATGACATTTAAAGAAGTAAAGAATAACATAATTTGAGGGCGTCTTGAAGTAGTTTAAAAGTTGCTTTGTCCTCATCTGGGACTAGGTAATACAATAAGACATTCAGTCCAATGAATTTCGGTTTTTGAATGAGCCATTTGGAAGGTTGGTGAGTTCATACACTCAATAAGACAGTAGGAAGACAAGAGGTGCGAGTCAATAAAAGATATCATTAAAATAAACGTGTGTAGTTGTCCTCAAATTCGAAATGATTTCCGCTGCATTGTTTACTTAATCTTTTAGTTTTAATTTTCTTTGTTTTACTTTTTTTTTTATCGTCAACTTTTACTTTGTTCCAAGTGTATGGACGTTTTTTAAAAATGTCCTAATTAGTGGTGGAATTAATATCATTTCAATTTCTGGAATATTGTTTTTTTTTTAGGACAAATCCGTTATCATTGTGCTTGAGGAGTCATCATTTATAACAATAAAGTTGGTAATTTCATACTTTTTATTGTAACTGGTTGTATAGTGTCTTAAAACGTTGAAATTAAAAAGGGTTAAGAAGGTAAATATAATTAGGGGAAGAATAAAAATATATAGCTACTTATTTTCAGGATAGTTAGCAATGTTCTGAACGTGAGAACGTTATTTCGTTACCATAATTATTTTTTTTTGAATATATAATTATTTTTCATTGATCAGAAAATATTAAGAATATAGATAAATAGGTTTTTAAATGGTTGTTGGTAAGCTACTAAAATGTTATATATTTCAAAATCGATTTTTATATTAAATTTAATGTAGAGAATTTAAATTTTATCGAGGTTTGTATAAATATTTTCTGTTTAGGAAGTCTATGAGATGATTTGTAATCTTAAAAATGAATAAATATATATTAATAAAAATACTAAATAGATTTATGAAAAGTACAATATTTATAAACCTTCATAAATCTTCACCATGAATAAAATCACATTAATTTATTGAAGAATATGTTTTCTAGTCTTTATTAATTTATCAATGTTAACTGGATGGTATAAACAAATATTTATTTGTTGTAAATAAAGGTTAAAAAATATTTCCAGGGTCATTATTGTAAACGTAAAAAAATGTAAAATACATACTAGCTACTCCAAATAAAAGATCAAAAGAATAATTTTGAATCCAGGGTGCGGAATTCATGCTCTTTATAAAGTAAAGGCTTTATATGGCAATAGATTTGTGTGCAAGGAAAAGCCGTACGTGATACTTCTCGTCCTGAAGGAAAAGTGAATGCTTCAACCTCGCACGTGCCTCGTTTTCGTTAGTAGACATGATGGCTTCAAGTATTTTTAAAACATAGATACATAAAGGAATCATTTTGCTAGATTGTATAGGTGCATCCTCTCTTATGGACTTGATCTGTTGTCTGGAAGTCTCTCCAATACCATGCTATAGGTTTTAATGATTATATGCGTAAGGGAGAAACGAATGAGGGAGGAAATGGTCGATAACTCACTGGGAATTACAATAAGTCGATTATTCTATTTTGACTTGTAAATCTGCGTTTTTTAAGTCTCTAAAAAAGGAAGTCGTTGAGAAATGTGTCAGAAAAAATAGCGTTTCAAGGTTCTTCGAATAACAAAAAATATTTACATTATTTGAAATAAAAATCTGAGAAGCATTCCTAGAAGGAGAGATAAGTGATGATCACTTGATCATCTTCAAGTTGATGAAGTGAGCTAGATAAATTAATTTACAAAAATATTTTTTACCATCAACGGACAAGGAAATGATGAGTTGTGATTTTTTTGCATTCCTAGATCTTCAGTGAATTTAAGAAATGATAGTATAATTGTATTAAGTCATAGATGAGTGCACTGTGTGTAAGAAACTTGCGATTTGAAAATAACAGTCGTCTACGGAAACGAGCAAGAGGGACAACAACCTGCGGAGTGCAACGAAGGATGCATCTAGCGCGAGGTCAGATCCACGTCCTTGTCAGTCACAGGAAGTGCGTCCTCTACCCCTCAAACGCCCCCGCTTCCGGCTCGATTGCCTTCTGTCCTCTTCTCTAACATCCGTAGAATGAAGAAGTCAAGATGTTTAGCAACGTGCATTTAGCGAATTAGAGAAGAGGTCTGGGTACACTAGAAACGTGTGCATCAACTTTGAAGTTGCAAGATCTTAGACACTAGTGCAGCCTCGTCAACATCCGTTTCTATTACGAAATGAAATGTACGAAGAACACGAAGACCTATACTACCGGAAGCAGATTTTGCGTAACGAAAATTTCTATTGTCTTGTGCGGGACACGATAAAGGGTGAACTTTACTCACAGATTGCTTTTAATTCATTTGATTCTTTTCTTTTTATTTGTACAAAGATTCTTTTTAGATCATTTTTTTTTTTTTTTAATTTTTCAACATTAAATAAAATTAGTGGTCATGATTCAATTTGTTTCAACAAAAACGAATTCATAAAATGTTTCTGAGATTTATTTTTGTAATTAAACTAATAAATTAAAAAAATTAATGCTTTTGTTGTATTGTTGGACTTTACAGTGAGTTAATTGAATAAAAAAGAATTGGTAATGAAGTAGCACAAAAAGGTTGCTCCAAAATAAATCAATTCACTGGTTGGTGTAAAAGTTATAATTAATTCTACACAAACTTTGCCAATTTTTTATGGTGTAAGAAGATAAATGTTAAACAAGGTACAGGACCTAATGTAAAGTTAATTATTTTAATGTCATACTTGCTGACTAGACCTTTAGGATTTCACTTGCTCCACCTTCTCATGCCTAAACATTTCAAAGATATTTTTTCTTGTGGTAGTTTTTTGAGTGTTTTCGAAGATGACTGTCAGATTTGCCTTTTAGACGAGATTTATGGTTTGTATAGTTGTTAAGTTACCAACTCTGGTGTTTTCTTATTCATATATTCAGCCACGCCCCGGTAGTGCAGTGTGTCTCGTGTACTTCTTGCGTCTACGTCTGCTTCATTAGTCGACGCTCGATTTTACATACACTGGAGAACAGAGAGGAGAGTTAGTTTTAGCTATGAATGGAAGAAGTGTCTATATGAGCCATGAACTGAATACATCTCTCAAATCAAACACCGTTTTATTGAATTTTACATTTCTTCTTTTTAATATCAGTACGTGCCTTTATCTAGAAAAAAAAAATTATTTTAGAACAATTAAAAATATTTAAATAATCAAATAGAGCAGAAACATTTCATTATTATTGCTTTTTCAGTATCTGGTTGATGGTAATCAAAGGGTTTTTTTTCAGTGAATGATTATTTAGAGTTAAAATTTTTTTTTGTAAATAAGAGTTGGATTTATTAGCCTTATCTTTAGAAGATAAAATAATACTGTTCATAACACAAGAATGACTGAAAAAGTAAGCCTTCAACAAATGAACTAATTAACCCAATTCTGACAACAAACTTTGCTGAAATCACATTTTTTATTATTTCCGGTGGATTATTCAAAAGAACGTATGTTTGTTTTCATGTTGTAACCTTGTGCAAAAAAAAAGAATGATATAAATCATCGCTCTAGGGATCGGATGAGATACAAATCGGTATGGAGATTTACGATTGAAGGAGTTAAGAACAAG
Source organism: Chelonus formosanus (assembly GCA_028641665.1). Classification (NCBI taxonomy): domain Eukaryota; kingdom Metazoa; phylum Arthropoda; class Insecta; order Hymenoptera; family Braconidae; genus Chelonus; species Chelonus formosanus. The sequence goes on from CM054002.1 coordinate 878,997, forward strand.
AAGAGATGGAAAAAGAAAGAGGACGACGAAGAAGGGACTGGAAAGAAGAGAGATAAAGATAAGTAAAGAGAGACAGTAGAGGAAGAAGGCGACGTGTTTCGCGCGTGCCAGATTGACGGAAGATCTCGATTGTCGAGATGCGAAAAGAGAATAAAAGAATAGCGGAATGAGAAAGGGAGTTAAAGGGTTAAGATGGCCAAGTACGAGAGAATACTCGACGGCATGCCGGGCACGCTGAGCCCGTCTGTGCTTCAAGATTAATGGCACTTTAATAACGTTAATTGAAGCCCTTAGAAGAATCGATACAGCGCCGATCGAAGCGTATCGCGGCGAGATACCGATCGATCTTATGATAAATAGTCAGCGGCACTGCAGGCGACCGTTCCGACGCCCTCTATCTCGTCTTATGACCTCTCTGGACCGCCCTCAGCATTTTTAAACTCTTTCAAGACCCTCTGAACTGTATCTCGATCTATTTGAGAGTTATAGAGAACTCGAAACTCATTAAAATCAAGTATTTAATCGTTTTGAAAGATTTATGGATTCTTTTTCTATTCAATGCAATCGGGGAAGATTGTTCGAAGGGAAGAAAGACTGATTCGAATTTATTTCAACCGCTTTTGTCATAATAATAGCTAAGGATCGTAATAACAATGAATGTAAAGTGTTCAATTTATCATTTTTAGATGATTTTTTCGTAAGAATTTTGAAAGTAATAGGTCCAAATAATTGTATTTTCACTACAATACTTTTTCAATTTACGTAATACCTCTACATTTGAAATAAAATTTTTTAAACATTATTATTTTATCTATTAATTATTATCAAAGTCGGTTATCATGATTGTAAAGCTTATGAGAATTTATATAAAGAATAGTAAATTTTCTTAGAAAAAAAATAATTAGAAATGGTCTGCTATTGAAGCAATGATAGCAAAAAATTCAACTACACATGAAACATATTTGACTACTTTTTACTATTGTTGGAGTATTTTCTCATAACGATTAATTCAACGACACACAGGACAATGCCTTTCGTATTGTGTTGCGTCACGACAATTAGCGAGCACACTTTTGCTTGAGGCGCGCGTGTACGTTGTCCATTAAGGGAAGCTTGATCCTCTGCATTTGTGCATGCTGCATGCACATTACTTAGAGCACGTTCACCTGCCCGCTAGAGGGTTTACTCGTATGTGGAGCATGGGATCTTCCAGGCATTGTTTATTGTTACTTGATCACTTGGGTCATGGTCTTGCTACGTCCGCTAAAATACTTTATTGCATATAACTTGCCTGTGACCTGTAACATCATGAGATTTAAGGTAGATTAGAGTAAAGCCAGCTATCTGGAGAATATAATCATTTTAATTACTTCATATCTTGTTGCTGATATTTTTGATACTTTTATAGAAGTCAACAGAGACCCGTTATGAAATAGAATAATAAAAATTTTCTTTTAAATTAAATTCGTTAAGATATCAACATTTATGATAGAATAAATAATTTCTTAGAATATTTTGTGAAATTAAGTTACTCACTTTGGTTATTATTTTGTCTTATGATGTTTGTGAGCTACTTCTGTTGAATTCATAGAATGAATCATGGAAAGTGGTCACCAAATAACCACAGCATTCTTAGACGATTTGAAATAAACATAAAAAATGTTTACAATTTTTTTTTAACACAAAAAAATTTACGAAATTATAATTTTAAAATAAATTAGTTCCCCAAGGTAACTTTCTGTTAAAAAAAAAGAGTAATTCTAAGATCTAAATTTTCTTAAAATTTAACTTAAATTATCATCTCAAAAATAGAGTTTTAAACCTATTCTTATTTTAATGCATTTCATTTGACATAGAACATGAATTGAATCGTACTCTGGTTTTTCCTACGCCCAATTGTCATCTTTGACAAGCTGTGGCTCAATACTTGAGCATGACATCAAGAAGTGTTTCATGTAGATGAAAAGATGACTAGTCTCTTTAAATATACTCAGAGTTCTTTTAAAATTGAAAGCATTCGAAATATTGTTTTTTAGCTTTTCTTTACTTTTTCTTTCTTTCATGCTTCCTTCTAATATTTCCTATACTTCTTTATAGAAGATGTCTCCAAAAGTGTCGAGAGCTCTTACAAGCACTCAGACAAAAGCTAATGGCACAAATTTATGTGGGTTAGGGCGTCGACTTGGCGCTCGTGCAGCACCTCAACGTGACTCATACACTCTGCCCACCTAATCCGGTGTACCAAGTGAAAAGAAGAAGAGAAGCGTTGGAGGTGAAGGTGGAAGAGAGGGTACAATGAACGAGCACGAGAGCGACAAGTTGAACGCAAAACACAATGCGGGCGTGGGTCCGGTACTGCATCAACAAGACGAATCCTTTGATTTTTATTTCATTTCATTTTTCAGCTTGGAAAATATTTCTTTTTTTTTCTTCATTTTTCCTTGAATTACTTTCCCTCGATCTTCTAGGCTGAGATACCGCCCTCTTTCTACCATCAGTAATAAGTTCTTGGGATCCTACACTTTTCCTTTTATTCGCGTGGCAGAATCACACTATAAAGTCTCGTAGACTTGCGTAAGATAAGAGCAATGACGCCTCTATAAAGTCCGCGGGAAGACTCGCGCCCTCGTTGAGACCATTGTTATTAAGAGACCTTGGAATCATTTATTTTTCGTAGACATCGACCTCAATGAATATCCTAGTACTTCTCAGTTTCACTTTTTTATTGTTAAACAGATAAAAAATTATTCGTCCATCAATAATGTATCTGAAACATATTAAATATATATTTAATAATTAGTATTCAGAATAATTTTTAATAACATACTATTTTATAAAGTCATAAAAGTTTATCAATTACTATTTATAACAAAAACCTTTAAATTTCCATATCTTTATCCATTTCATAGGATAACTTTCTTAAACAGAATTAAAAATTTATTTAATGCACATGATCAAGTGTGGTATTGAAAAAAATTTTTATAATCCTCTAGAATTTTAAAATGATGGAAATAAATTTCATAAATGTATCTTATGAGAGGAGTAATGTAAGAAAGTAGATAAAAAAAGGTGTAGAGTAGGCAACGATTCAATTTTAAAAACGATCATTAATCAATAGTAATATGTATGATAGTCGTGAAGCGAAAAACAAGGATCTCATATCGATCGGTTTGGCCCTGAAGTGTATAAAGAAGTGAAGAAGAATCTTTTAAAGCTCACACGAACGATCCTCACCTTTCACGCGAGACAAATATAGTTTGTGCGTGACCAGGGCGGCAAAAGGATATCGCGATATCTTTGAGTGCGTTCTCCACACGCTTTAAGACTTTCGATGCGCATCGATAAACGATTTCAAGGTTTTTCAATGTTGCTATTTCATTTTTCACTGTTCTGTTTACAAATTGGTCGATCGATAAATATATCAAATTGATAATAATTTCAATATCGATATTTACCGTTGCTTCATTAATTATTCATATTACTCGATGATAATATTATAAATGCTTGATACTTAATTTAAATAATTTTTATGAATGTTAAAACGTGTGAATTTATTTTAGTTCTGACTGTAATGATTTCTTTTACTTGTCGACGTGCTAAATTTCACAAGAGCACAAAAATGGTTTTTTTTAAAAATTTTAATATTAAAATTAAAATAAGATTTTTATGAAATCCAATATAGCATATGAACAGATAAAAAAATGACTTATATAAATTTGAATTGAATATAACTAGTTTGTTTAATATAATGTTATGTAAGGGAAGTAGAGCAATTATGAATGTTTAAGAGAATGTTTAATACATGAAAAAGTTATGAAGCAATAGTTTTCCAGTATTTGTAATTGAATTGTAATTATTAAGATGTTCATATTTTTAATAATTTTCTATTAGAACTTTCAATGCAATAACTAAATAAAATTATCTACATCTCACATTTCAAATTATCTATCCTATTAAAATTATAAATTATAATAACACTCCAAAAATTTAATGTGAAAAATAAACTTATCAACTATCTCATCTGTATTATTGAATAATTAAAACAAATTTAAATTGAAATAACAAGAATAAAAAAATTTTGTAATCTTAAATTATATATCATAGTACTACAAAGTATTTTTTGTATAAAAAAAAAATTTTACATCCCATAAAATTTTACTTTAAAATCTTTTCAATGATAATAATTCCCTAAAATGTTCTTTCTGTTGTGCCGACGTATTCAAAAAATCTAATAAAAATCTTTAAATTGATTTCAAAACGACCACAGATCCGGAAAACTACTTTTCTCAATCTTATCCTTCCGTATCTTTCTAGATGAGAAGGTGTTTGGTACCTGTTTGGTGAGAACGAAATGACGATAATAAGAGTCCTAATTTTATGGTTAACACAATTCCTAGGTTAATGGATGAACTGTGGATCATCCGCACCTGTCCAACAGTTAGCAGTGGATATTAAAAATGAATATTTCGGAAGATGAACGATGATTGAGGTTTATTGTCTTGAAATACTTAGGATCAGACAGTAAACCGCCTCATCTTTACGCAATTTATTACAGCTTACCGGCCACTCTAATGCGTTTTATTGCTCGCAGCTTCAATAGGTATTTTTGAAAAAAATGAGTATAAAACATACATTCCGACGTCTATGATTTCTTTTTCAATCCACCAACCTAGAATCAGTAAAATAAAACTTCTATCAGTATTAATTTTCATTTGTTCTGTTTATTGATACTTAATAATTGCTTACAATACCTTTCATTAACTTTTTAATTAATATTTTTAAAAGTATCCTTAGTATTATCAAGTTTAAATTATTTGAACAATGAATTTTAATTGCTTCGGATTCATTTAAGAGGTCATTGATCTTATGAAGATTAGTTTCTAGTAGAATGAGATTCAAAAAAATAAAAAAAGCTCAAGAAAAATTATTCGACGACAATAACGAGGCCACGGGAATCGCGGGGGCGACAATATCGCGACGTCGACGACATGATGGGGAGCGGTTTAAGGCGACGCGCACGTCGTGTCTTGCTTGGACCTCATATAGTCGAGAGTTAGAAGCCCACACGGTAGCAAACATTGTTATTCAAATCAGCCATTGTCTCCCGCGCTCGGGCAGATGCTAATTTTGTGGTTCTCCCCGCTTATTACACGATCGGCGTTTCTAATGTGTCTGAATATAGACCAAGAAGGAAAGAAAGAAAGAAAAAGAGAGATGAGAAAGAGGAAAGAAAATGATATAATAACATCGAGAGATTTAATATGCTGCGGTGGGAGTTTATATGTACCTTCCCATTCCTACCGCGACTCACTCGTCAAACGATTCGATTCATCGACCCACACGATTCATTCGCATTCTTTTTACCCAAGCAAAGGTTACGGGTACACGATTGAACATCGAGAGAACCGGAGCTTGATAAATGTCTCCACTGAGTCCGGGAGCTATTTACTAGGGCATTTGAAGTGATAAAAAATTTAAAACACTCGAGAATGAATTTTTATTAGCATTTAATTGGAACATGATGATGATGATGGTGATAATAAATTCATTCTTTTTTTATGTTCAATCTATTTGATATTTACCGATTCGCTTAACCGATCGTTAGATTTATCGTATCAATTTCTAAGTTTAAAATTATATCTATTTCATTATAAATCAAATAATTAAGAGCTTTCGATTTAGTTTGTGAGTAATCATAATCTTCGTCATAATTAAAAACCGTCTTTTAAAGATAACAGTTTTAAAGAACAAGATCATTAAGACATTAAATTGTTTTAATATGATTCTTGTTTAAAGAACAATAGAAAATATCTGTTTTATCTATCATCTGTTGATGACAGAATTGATTGTTTTCTTGTTCAAATAATTCTTTTTATAAAAATAAACTTGTGACAAAACTTTCAATTTATATCCGTCCAAATGGAAAAGAAAATTTATGATTATTTAAAGCTTTTATCAGTATTATAATAATCATCATTTAAATCCTAGTGTCTTCTATATTATCCCTGTACAAATGATAAAAAAATTTGTGATTAATCAATCATCAGTGAAAAATTATGCACAAAATTCATACTTACTAAATCAAATAGTATTTACGTTACTTAACAATACCAGAGAAGAGTTCTGTAACATCCTGGGCCACAGTATGAGCTATGACGAGGTCTATAAATCATCAGTGCAAGGATTGCATTCGAATGAATGCAAAGAATCACTTGTGGCACATGTATGTTCTCGTTACACATGCAATACGCGTGCATCCGGCGAATATAGTATAGTAGTGAGGCGTATAAGTTTAGTATAAGTCTATAAGATAAGCCATGTTTAGTTGTTGTTCTGAACTCCGAACCTTAGACCCTGACTGACTCATTCAGTTGTAAATAAATTTTATTTATATCTTATTACTTATATGTGATAAATCATTGCTTCTAATCGCCAGGTAATTGACGCCCAGTAGGAAAAACTTTCACAACACTTTATGTGTGGGCGAGTGTGAGGAATACAATGACTGACATACAAGCGATGAGAATGTATATCATTATTTCCTGTCTATTTTTACACGACTGAACGATTATTTTAATTTTAATTAATCGTTTAATTTAATAATTGCTCAATAAAGTATTTCTTTAATTTTCTTAATTAAGAAAACATTTTTCTTCTTTTCTTTTTGAATAATTTTCTCATTTGACTATCAGTTTATCATCCATCAAATTCTTTTGAAGAGTAAAGAATTTTTCAAAATTTAATCAATTATTTGTTTTATTCCAGCTTTCATTTTAAATGTGAAACCATTTAGTATACTGATGAAAATGTATTATTTTAAATAAAATAAATTTTTATTGTTCGATTTGTTGTTTACTACGTTCGATTGGTTTCTTTTTTGTGGCACAAAGATTCCAAGAGACAATTCGTATTCCCAAAGGCGAACAGTCCGACGCCACAGTTGACATTTCAACTACTTTGAATCATCTGCCATCTTGAGTTTTGCTTTCTGTTGGACTCGAGACGATAGTTTGTCTGGTCACGTACCAAGAGAACTGCATTATGCACCCTTCACGTACAATCGACGTAGAACGTAGCATCCAGGTGTATGTCTCGATCGCTACTATTGATCAATCTATCCAGCCAAGTCACACCCTGACGCATATTCAAAACATTCTAAACATAGACAGTTATATCGTCTAGGTGTTTTCTTGAAAAATCGTGCTGTTGATCAATGTCCAGAGTCTTCAGTATCTGATCAGAATAATTAACCCTAAAAAAAAGAAATCATATATTATTTATTAACATATAACTAGTTTTGATGCTGAAAAAGTTTACCTTATAACAGTGACAAACATCAAAGACAAGTTTTTTCATTTATTGCAGTGTTCTAAAGATCACTCGTAACAGTTTTAGTATTATGGATTTGGTAATTGTCATTATGGGTTTTTTCCTTACGTATTAGTCTAGTCTAATAATGAAAACGTGTTTATATTATTTTATTTGATTCCATCATTTTAGCTCCAAGGTGTCTGATATAAAAATAAATATTTGTATATGAATAATTATCGAGATAACATCAACACTGTCACTTGTTATTTGATGCAAAAAATTTGTTTATAGTGTTTATCTTCTCTTTCACTACCTAATTTATTCCAAAATTTAATCATATAAAATATTATTTGTAATTTTGCAATGTTACTAACACAACATTGTATATAATTCAAAAATAATGATATTTTAAAATGGTATATTTTTTGTATATAACCTTACATTTTATTATTCACTTATTTTGCGATTTATGAGAAAATAAGCATTGCGCACTTATTATCAAGCGGTTAGAATTATAATCAAATTACGACGCGGCGTTAGTGTGTTTTTATACCCTTTTTTATCGATCAGGTGGCAGTTTAATATTGACAGAATTTTATCATCCATTTTGTTTTCTAGATCAATGAAGAAAGCGTCTCAGACCGCCATTTTTGTCATTTGCGAACGCGGTAACGTTGTGGAAAGATGCAGTTCGTGTTGTCTGCAATTTTCACAGAAATTTTATCGTTTTTGATCGGTTCTTTTGCGTAAAAATAATAGAAATAATAATGAAATCGTGTTGTAATTGTGTTAAATATTTTTTTATTCATTCAAATCGTAGTGAAATCGAGTAATTCGTAATTTAATTCGCGTACAATTTTCTAGAACTTTCTTGACGCTATCAAGTGAAACAAAAAAATGTAATATCGATTTATTTTACTTTTTCCAAACCTAATAATGCTTTTTATCTCATTCATACCTTAATTATTTTTGGAACACTATTTTATTTATTGAAAAGTACATGAATTCTAATGAATTCTGCTTATCATGAAATGCCTATCACTGTAGTAATGGGATGACGCCATTACGAAAAACAGTTGTTTCAATAATTATTCAACAATGTTATGATAGATTATCATCAATAATAATCTAATAATCTATTTTTTGATAATATTATACTATTATGGTATATTGCTGAATAAAAAAGATTGAGGGAAAGCATAGTAAATTTGTTCAACTGTACCATCGTATATTATACGTTTGAGAAAGTAGTTGGTACAGATTGATAATCATTCAGATTATTTTTGTAATGTTTTAAAAAATGTCATTTCGTTATTCTGAAATCAATTTCGATATTTTGCAGGACTGTATCGATAACTCGGAACACTATCCAGTAGATAATCCGACATCTAAAAGACAGAATATCGTGTCGTTACTGTCTATCAAATCGAATCAAGATCAACTTAGCTGATAAGACGACACGTGCCCTCAACGCCTTGTCACTTGGTAGAGAAACATTCAATTAGAAACGTCGCCACGAGCAAGGTATCGTCCTTAAGTCTATTCATTGATTCATTTGCACTTGACAGTTTTCTATTGATACTTCTCGCATGTTTATTTTTTTTTACACAAAAAAAATTACGAAAAATGAAACATTATTTTAAAAATTATTCCAAGCTAATTTTAATCTTTACACAAGTCCATTTAAGTCTTTTGAATAATACATTTGAATGTATATACATATTCCTAACAACATTTATGTGCGACACTTCATTAGCACGCATGTCCTTTTTTCTATTTTTTCATCATCTGTTTCTTTATTCTTTATACTTGTACTTCTCACAGTCTGGTTGAGTGTTGCCTCAACGATAATTTAATTATAACGTAAGATTTGCTAATTTAATGCGTGCGCCACGGAGGGCGGCATCTTCTTTATTTTAAATACATTACTACTTTCTTTTTATTCTTTTATTTCACCACTTTTTGTTTTTGCAGATGAATTTTTGGCAAAAGAAATAAGCGTAAAAATATACCTACCAATTTTTACAGTAGAACTTATTAAAATATTATCAAAAAACTGAATAATAAGTAAGTATTTTAAAATAGAATATAAAAATTACTTATCAAGAAGTTAGAATCATCAACTGAACATGAACAATAATTCTTAAACAAATGATAAATTTCATTTACTAAAATAAAGTCAAACACATTCGGTAGAAATTTAATATATTTTCTATTTATACACTAAATTTAGAGATAAAATGATGCTAAATCATGCAAAAAGTGTGTTGAAAAGAATTTATATTGATAAATTGGCTTGAATAATAGATGAGAAATTTTAGATATTTGAAACATCAAAATAGCCTTAGGGAAACACTATATGACAAAAAAAAAAAATTTACATTTTCGTGTAAAGATGACAGGTTTCAGTTAATTATTTTTCTCGATTTGTTTATGTAACTGTACAAACAATTTAAAAATTACTTTACAAAAATCTGATCTCTATTCCTTATTCTCATTACAAACTATAAATGATACTGATGAATTAATTAGCGATTAATTAGGTAAACTGAATATGAAACAGAAAAAAATCAGAGATCAGCAGATTGGATAAAACATTAGAATTTATATGAGATGGAATTAATCGTGAAATCTGAAACCAAACTTTCTATTCGACAGTTCAATATAATAATCGTGATAGTCGTTGTATTCAAGTCTTTCACTCTCACGCGTCGTGATCTTTTGAGTTAGATATATAGGTATAAGGTTATAAAGGATTATGTATATGTGTATATAGCAGATGCAAACGTGCGCCAAATCTCTTCGCGATCGGGCGTTTGAAATGACTCGTTAAGCTTGAAAACGAGCAGCTTATCTTTTCCCTGTTACCCCTTATACCCTGGGTCGTCATCCTCTTCTTCTTGTTATGCTACTTGAAACGAGACTCATTCTCCCAGAGCTCGTTAACGTGGCAAAACCCACAGCCGCGTAATCGCAAGCAATCAAGCGGCCTGCTTGGCTTGATGGCGAGACATTATAAATGTATTAAGTCGGGAAAACAATTACGATTTAGACGAGAGACTTGAGGCGAATGACGTGCGGTTCAACTTTTACGCTTAGACTTTTATAATCTTTTAAACCAGTACCAGAAAGACTACTGTATGACAATTCTGTTATATTCATGTTCACTTCAATTACTACACCATCATTTTGGGTACTCTAACAGTTTTCTAATTTTTTTGATTAACTTTGGTTGAAATAACTACCTAGACCTGATAGCAGATAATTATTAAATGTGTAAACATTTTCAAAACATTTATGTTCAAAAAAATATTCAACATGATTTTAGTATTATTTTCTATTAGATTTTATACATTTTAAATGTTTTGATTACATGTTTTACTTTCGTTTTCAAATGCAACTAAAATGTAATTAATCTATTCTTCAAGTCATTAAAGCAACAGCCCATTTTCCATTGTACTTAATAGATATTTTCTCAAGCTATGAATATTACTCCATTAGTAAAAATAATTATAATAATGTTGGACAAAACATTTTCCCACTATATATTTAACACAGAGCTATAGCAAAAAATAATAATAAATGACAACGAAAAGATAGGTGACACCGTTGTGAAATTAGCAGGGTAACGACAAGTTAAACGAGCAAGTGAGCAGCAGCAATTACTTGGCACAGAGCATGTCACGGTAATGCCGAAAGTAGTTGCGAAAAGCGCATGAGCTAAAGAGGCGACGTGTGTAAAGAAAAAAAAGAGAAGTAGAAGGCGTTGCACGTGTCGTCGTCCGATTGTGTCATAGATGTCATAATCTTACGTAATTTGAGGAGGGAATGAAGCTAAGAGTTGCGGGCGAATACATGTAGCATTTGTAAACTGCACGCATGCAATACTGGCTCCTACATACGCACAGTAATTTGCTTTGATTTGATATTGTAATTGCGTTTGAAGCAAAAAAATGAGGCTGACGCCCGTTCAATTCGTTTCGGTAAGCTAAATTATTGCTGACTTAATACACCATGACGTACCTGATTTCCACCGGAAGTTAGCATAACCAGAAATTAATTAAGTAGAGTTTAAAATTAAACCCACATTACTAATATCTGTAATAGTAATCGGATAAACATTGCGATATTTCCGAGGATATTGTCATCATATATTTGAAGAGAAGAAAGGCCCGTTGGCGATCGCAGGTAGCTACTTGTGTTTCCAGATCCGACTGATAGAACAGCGATGAAAGAAAAGAGCTAGAGAGAATATCATCCTATATGGCCGGATACGTGTACGTTCTTCTCTCTCAGGGCCGCTTCCGGTCGTATGAACCAAAGGCTTATCCAGTCTCTTTCTTTCTTTCTCGATCTACTGATTATCAATTCTACTCGCGGCTTGCTATCTTGAGCTTCTATGGACAAAGGATTTGTAGAAATGAAATCGTTTTTCCGTTCATAAAGTCTTGTTCAAGAGTAAAAAATATTTTAAAACAACTATTAGAATTTCAAACAATTATTTTAACTTCTATTTTTAATTGAAAAGAACTGATTCGAAGCTACGTTTAATTGAAATAGTTGAAGTCTAAAAGTAATTCTTATGGAACAGTATCAAGAATTTAGATTAACTAAATATTCAATTGATTTAGTTACGTAATTATCGTTAAGGAGGTGGCTAAACTGTCTATGTATTCAGTGCATGTACTTTTGAATACGTCAGCGTCGTTTTAAACTCTGCGCATTTGGCGTACTTCTCTGTTGTAATAAAATACAGAGTAAGCGAAAGACATTCAGGTCCGATTATTGCCCCTTGCAAAGTTCCATCACGTAGTCTCTTTTTTTCGTTCTAAATTCGTCCAGAAGAAAGAAAATGACGTAAAAAAACATATAAATGAGAATGAAAAACAAAGACTGATTGTTATTACAAAGTGCAGCGTCACGCTTAGTAAATGAATCATTCCTTCGTTCCTGGACAGAGTTATTATGAATCAGATAACAAGGAAGAGATGACTCCAACTAGTGGAGATGAGGGCGTACAAGAAAACTCAGTAGCCCACCTGGCCCCTACTGGTGAAGATCACGAGATTAAAAGATCGTAAATATCACGCTTTTCTACTTCCTTTAAGTTTAACTTATTTTATGTATTTTTCTTTTCCATCACCTTTCTCTTGTTCCGGTAAAATTAATGACTTCGCGTTGAGTCCAAGTCCCTATGTCTTCGAAGCAACGATAGAAATACATATTAAAATGCTTCTAACACGCAGGATACAACAATGAGTCGTCTGGACGTGCTCTGGATACTGTTTCAATGGCTTTCCTTATTTCGTTCCTCGACTCTTCATTCTCTCACGGGTATTATCATGCTCCCCACGCAAAAAATAGGGTTCTGTGCTTTATTTATTTTTCTCCGTTTCATAATCATGACCAAATTTGTCTTTGAATGGCTTTGAACGATTGTACACCACTTGAAAAAATTAAGAAACTTCTGAAAAATGTCTCTATTATTTTTTTCAAAAGAGATTTGTATGCTTTTGATAAACTTGAGTATTTTAAGGACAATATTGAAAAAAAAAGAATTTTGATCTATTTATATGATGATATACCTGTATATTTTATAGAAGAATGTTTGAATATTATTTTATAGCAATTTAAAAGAGTTGTTCTTTCATACATAACATGAAAGAAAAATTTTCTGCGTAAGTTTTGCTGATTTCAAGTCAACAACAAACACGTATATTATCTTCCTATGCTAATCTTTACCAACACCCTTACTTTTTCCCTTTTTGCAAGCAAGAATGCCAGCTAAGTGTATACATAATATCAGAAAAATAGTAGAGTCATCATGGGGGTCACCTTGGGCACACAATCATCCGCCATTAGATCAGTCTGTAAAAATATGAGAAGCTTGAAATATCTCTTTACACGGAGCAACAAAAGGCCGAGTGGCGCATATAACCTACGGGAAGATCACAAGAGAGATCTTGCCGCATGATCTCGAGCAACGATCGAGAAATTTTTCCTTTCTCTTTCGTGCTTACTCGACACTTGTTTTCAGCGTCTTCGTCGTACTCCATCGACATATCTTTCATTCGAGATACTCATTGCGCGTCCGAGTATTCTTAGCGGGGGTGAAACTATCCTCGTTCTCGCGCCAAACCAAATGCACCGCCATCGCCATTATCAAATTATTCACTCACACCGCGTGCTATCTATCTTCCACCTGAGAACGATAACAACGTGTTATTATTGGATCTTCACTTTGTTAGCGATCTGACTTTAACTGTTAATGTACACCAGGACTTTTTGTATGACGAAGGAAGCTTCTCACGATTTCCAATAGACCGACAATTTACTTTTTATTTTATTGATGAGGTGTAATAGAGTAATTCTAAACCATTTTCTTTAGAGCTTTAAATCTTATCGTGTCTGTAGATTAAAACCAATTTGTTAAAACGTTATGATATTTTCAAAAATTCATCTTTCTTTTTTTAGATTTTTCAAAATTCTATTTGATGATTCATTTACTTAATCAAAACTGTTTTTATTCATTTTGGTAATAATTAATATCCATATGAATTATTGACTCTTCTCTGGCTTTATTGTTTATACATTTGTTCGCAAATTAGCTTTATACATCCAATAAAATAATTTTTGCCTGTTTTATAAATGTCTAGAAAAAATATATTAAATTTTCTTTTTTTTTAGGTATGAGCATTTTTTGAGCCTGCATGGTGTGAAGAATTCAGTCAAGATTCACGGAGAGAGAATAACACTTGGGCGATTTACAACAGCAACAAGAGCATACTTAGTTTCTGTACAGTCTCTCCCGCATATCATAGTTGTATGGGTAAGTGGCACTTATGGTTAATACGCGAGTGTGGATGAGTCTCAGGATCTGCACGCGATCCATGCTTCTCTTGTAGCAGGGCACTTTTGACCCCGTGGTTTCGCTAGAACCAATTTCTGTAGATAATACTCACCAAGCACGATGGAACCTTCCCAAGATATATAGAGCAACAATTTTTTCCCATTATTTTGTGTAGTATTGAAAAATTAACCTCAAAGAGTTAATTTTTACTGGGAATTATCACTTTTATGTTGAAACCTACAATTTTGGCTTTAATTAAATCCTTTTTGATTTAGTTAGAATTTTTTTTCGTTTATAATTGGAAGTCATTGAAAGTATTTTTTTCAGATACTAGTGTGTTTAAGGTTTTTATTTAAAAAAAATTTAATTTTTAGCATTACAAAAAACATTAGTTGAAATTATGGTGTTTTTTATCTTTTTTATTCGAATTAATTTTTAATGATGTCTAATTTAAAACATGCGCTTTTAAAGGGATATATTATGTTTTAAAAGTACTAAATTAATTGATATTCATTTTTCCTTCTAGGAAATATTGAAAATCATAAGGATAAATAATATTTATTCTATAAAATTGGAATTATTAACCAGTTGATTGAGAAAAATGATTAATTTTTTCATTATGAACGTTTCATTCCCACGCTCTTTTAAAAGAGTAATTTTTCAATATTAATCAATGATTAGGTGTTCAGTTGATTAATACTACTCAGATCATTTTATTAATTTGATAATAAAGAATTTTTTCTGTCCCCCCATTGATTGAAGAAGCGTGATGTGGATATTGATGATCAGAGCCATCAGAGCACGATATCAACAGACATTTTCATGAGCGATCATCGGCTTTTTCTCGTTCTCCCTCCTCTCACTATGTACATATATAGTTCCTCGTGGCAGCTCTCTCGCGAATCACGCGGCACTATAATTTACGGTGAGATTGGAGGCCGACGCACGATTATCCGTATTTACCATTGCCGGCCCCGGCGGACTCTAATTGCCTTGTGTAATTCTCATAATCGTAAATACACGCGTCGGGGAGGTGTTGAAATACCAAGCACGCCTCAAGGAGCCCCGGTCGATAAATAAATCACGGCCGACGAGATACGTAATCTAATTCCGCGATATAGGGAGCTCTTGAACACGAAGTACTTGCAATCGAAAGATACATAGAGACATGGTGAGGATAGAGATGATATGTGCTACACTTTGCACATCCGCCACTTACTTCTATGGATCTATAGATCTATTTAACTATTATGTTTTTTAATAAATAAATAATTGACTGTAAGCACAATCATGTTTTTATTTTTAAGAAAACAATTAGATTTTAAATCTAATAATGATGAGGATCAGGCATTTAGGATAAGAGTTTTGTTATTTAATAAGTCAATCAAAATTTTTTGTTTCACAGTTTATTGAAATTCATCCATAAATATTAAAATATACTCGTAAAAATTTTGATTAATATAATGATGACATTTATAATTTAAGTTTTCAGTAAGTCAATACATGATTTTTATTGTAATTATTTATGTAAACTCATTCACAAATCAATCATTCAGATAAATCTAGAAAGTAGTGCAATTTTCAATAATTATATCTAGTGCTGTTCTTTTGTTCAGCTAATAATTCAGTAGCCTTTATAGGCATGATTGTACAATTGATTACACAAAAATTTTCACCCATTTGTTGAACGACACAATAGCTACAAAATATGCATCAGTTTATCAGTACACGCAGAATGTATATATATGTTTTATGACAAACAAGTTATTATCTAGTGCAAATGAAACTATCAACGACGACTTATTTCCATTATAAAAACAACAAAAGAACAAGAAAGTCCGATAATTAGAAATTTAAATGCAAATACAAGATCCTCAAACTCTATAGGACGAAATTGAGCTTTAGCTTCGTCAGCATTAGTTACACGCATTTTCCTGATTTTTCTTTCCCAATCTCTTTCATACCAATTATACGTTATCCCCGTCTGAATGTAACGTAAAATATTAGTATCAAATCGTTCTTTTAATGGAAATTGAGGAGATATCATCCAAGATATGTATTCAGATATAATATTTTTTGATATATGAACTTTTTTATTCTTAGGTAAGTTTAAAAAATTAAAATGGGTCTTGGGACAAATGCAAGCTGTATTATTATCGATATATAATTCACAATGATTGACAGAAAAATAAAACAACTTCTTTTTCGGAATATTTTCAAATTTATTTAATGGATAATATTTCCAGAATTCATGTATAAAAACGCGGTAACCTAGGTCTAATAAGTCCTGTATAGTATCGACGTGAAGTCGTTCTGGTTTAGTTAAAAAAGCTGTTAAATTCCCTTTAAATGATTCAGTTGTTATAGCAAAATATATAAAAACTCCACAAAAGAAAAATCTAACTCCGAATTTTTCTACATCGTCTCTAATACTTTGGCGAAATACTGACTCCCAGATTTTTATTAATGCAACACTGAATTTCTGATATCTACTTTTTTGTAATACTTTAGCTGATGCAAATATAATAAAAATAAAAACAGAAAAATATGTAAAATTTTGAAAATAATACATTGATATTTTTTCTTCCGGTCGAAGAAGAGGTCTCCTTTCAGTATATATAGTTAATGATAATCGGAAAATTGGTGATGTTTTATGGGGATACATATAAAATATTGGATGTCCATTCAAAAATATGTCATATTTATTTGACTCCGATTCCAAAAATGGCCCACCAAAGTAATCGTTTATTAATGTGGTTTTATTAAGACTCTCTACTGTTATTGATACGTTTAATTGTTTGGACATATCTGATATCAAAAAATTGAGAGGCACATCCATGATTGGCAACCATACAACTAGAGACGAGTTTTTGATTTCTTTGTAGCGGTGATTTCTATAACAAGCTTTCATTTCATAACCATCGAGATATTTTGTTTTATCAAACATCAGATTGAGACAGATTTTTTCATCTGTAAACATCAAAGAAAAAAGTTGCAAGAGAAATGATAAAAAGAAATATGTGACTTACTTTCTTGAAAAAGTTGTTCATATAGTGTCCATCGTCCATTTGAATTATGTTCAGACAATTTCCATGATTTAGGAGCTTTGTTAGTAAAAGGATTGAAGGTAAAAATTTTGTGAACATTTTCTTTATGATCATGACAGACATAAACAGTTGATAAAATTTTTTCAGCCCACATAGTATTGAGAATTTTTTTGGCATCAATGCACGAATTGTTTGAACTTCCAATCAAGAAAAACCGTGATCTATGATCCCACCGTGGCAACCGGTGCAAGGTAGTCAATGTAGTTTCTAAATCTTCGCTAGAATTTATTTCCAAAACATATATTATAACACCTGAAAATAGCCATTTCTGATAATACACTCTCTCATCATTATTAACTAAGATTATTGGTGTATCTGGTAGTTCTTCAAGGAAATTCATCACATATTCATTTGATTTGAATGAAGCAATTATCGTTTTAAACGTATTTTGAAAACATCGTTTCAATATTTTAATCTACAAAATAGATATTGAATATATATTTTTGAATTTGGTCTACTTTAAAATGTCATTAATTACCACTTTCTGATCTGCATTAGAAGAATTTTGAAGGTCATTCTTTTTTAATATCTTCAATGTCGTAATATTCACAGTGATCATCGAAAACACCACCAACAAAAATGTTAATTTTACCATTGCTCTTCACTTCTTGAACTCTTAGATAGGACTGAATGTCTTTTTTGAAATTTTGTAGAATTGAGTCTTTCAACTAATACTATTTAATAACAATTTCGCAGTAACACAATGTGCTATCGCCTGGTTTTATCATTGTTCTTACTAATTGAAAAATCAATCATGCAAACACCAATTTTCTATTTGACCTTCTTCAAACAAACGAAGTCTTAGTTAATAATAATATATTCTCAGAAGACATGCAAATCATGTGTTCAATATTATTTTTTAAGAAAATATGTGTTCTAGTTTAAAGTAGCTTGTAGGAATTGTTTTAAAAGAGTTTTACAGTAAAAATTTTACTTTCGTTTCAACCATAAATGGCTTCCAATTTCAATCATAAATACAATTAAAGAAGAGCCAAGTCCAAGAATCAAAAATTTGAATGCAAACAGAAGATCGTTAAGATTTATGGAGCGAATACGTGCTCTAGTTTCATTAATTTCCTCAGCTATCAATTTTTCTCTGGTATTTATGTACCCTTTTTTATTCCACCAATCGATAAGTCCAGATTCCTGGCACTTTGATAACACCAAATTGAATTTTCTCTTCAACAGAAAGTCACTAGATGTCCACCAAACAGCATATACGTTACCAGCAGGTGGTGATAAATGTAATTTATATTTTTGAGCCATTTTATAGAGTTGTGATGCTGGTCCTATCATAGCAACTTTTGTATCATTCATCACATAGTTATCATAAAAATCATGTGGCAATTCATAAATACGACTTTGATCTAGTGATGATAAGCGCCATTGATGTACTGTCAGCCAGGTTTTTGTTCCATATATCTGATAATCTAGTTCTTTTAAATCTTTCAGAGTATCCACCGAAAGTCTCTTAGGCTTTGTGAGAAAAGAAGCTAAATTACCTTGGAATGTGCCATTCAATACAATCGCCAACCAAAATATACCGAATAAATAAATTCGAATTGGAACACCAGTAAGAGACTGCCTAATTCCAATACCAATAAATAAACTAAATATTTCCAATAATGCTACAATGAATTTCTGATTTTGATAAATTTTTAATACTAGTGTAGAAATTAATATCGCTATGACTATTAATGCTGAGGCGTTTGGATGAAAAAATAATAGTATTTTTTCTTCAACCTTCAGATATGGTCTCTTTTGAGTTACTATTGCTATATCACTTGTTACCAATACATTAGTTATGTGATTATACATAATTTCTATAGGACGTTCGTCAAAGTATATATCGTAGTCACCTTTCCAGAGTTTTTTTAAACTCTCATTCATAATTTCATCGGTAAATCTAGCTGATTCATTACTGTAAATTACCATTGTTACATTTAGAGCAGTCAATATAGATGGTATCAAAGCATTGTAAGGTAATGGCTTTATAGCTAGGAATAATTCTGGATCTATTGTCGTGCTTTTAACTTGGATTGCCGTTGCTGCCTTTAGTTTATATCCAACGATGTATTTAGTTTTATCAAACATTAAATTTGTGCATATTGGTTTTCCTAAAATAAAAATAGAAGAAGATAAAAGTGTTGATCTTTTATCTTGCTGATATATAATTATATAAAGATTACCGTTATGATAGGGTTGATTATAAAGAGTCCATGTATGTTCTAAGTTGATGCTTTTACAAAGTTTCCATGGATAAGGGGCTTGGTTTGTAAAAGGGTTGAAGGTATATAGCATCAGCCGGTTGTTCTTAGTAGACTCATGACAAAAGTATACTATTGATAGTACTTTTTTATCCCATGCTGTAGTTAATAAATTCTGTGCATCAACACATGAGTCATTTAATGCTCCAATTAAAATAAAAAATGGTTCTGTATTCCACCAAGGTGTCATTCGAAATTTTGACAAATGAATATCAAATTTTTGTTTAGACTGTGTACTTAAAATAAATGTAGCTATGTTTGGATTTAAATTATATGAATGATTAATTTCAAAATATTCGTCTACCACAATAATTGATGAAGATTTTAGATCTTCAATCATGTAATTAATATAAGTACTCGTTTCTTTATCGATAATTAATGAATTAAGCTGATCCTTGAAACATGTATTTACAATTTTAAACTAAAAAACAAAATATATTAAAATATTTTAATTGATATTTAACAGATAAACAAAAATTACCACTGTTTTGTAGAAAATTGATGAAAACTCTTGATCTGTTGGTGTCAATAAACATATACTTGTTTTTATATTGATAATTAAGACAAGAAATATCACCAGAAAAATTTTCAATAACATTGTTCAACTGTTCAATGAATATTAAACACATACTTATGTGACGTGAATTTTTTTCTTTAAAAATATAATTTTGATAATACAATTTGATAAGCATGTCAGATAAAAAGCATTAACTGACATGTACCTTTAATAGATTACCCACTGTTCATCTAACAGCTATAGATGTCATTTTAGTAATCAATTAGAAGTGGTACTTTTTAAAAATCAATAAACACTTTGTATTATATTACAACAATATTTCAAATGAATACAAGAGTAGTAAATAATTGAAATGGAGTGAAATTAGAATAGATGTTAAGTATTTTTATTGGCCATTGCTTCAACCTTTAGTAATATTAAGTTTTTTGTGGTCTAAATAGGTAAAATGGTATCATTATATAATTCAAGCTAATTACAATGTGTTATTAATACTTTGTTGCCTGGCTCCATGATTACCCTAAATAATTAAAATGTCGATCATGCAAACACTCATTATTTATTTTTTCGTCAACACCATCAAGTAAACTGTTAAATATAATTCATTCAAGAAATGAGAATAATTGTCTGGTTGAAATATAATTGTACAACTTTTATTTTTATTATAAAAAATTTTATTTTATGCATCTTTCAACGACGATTAACTTCCATTATAAAAACGACAGAAGCTAAAATAAGACCAATAATTAATAACTTGAATGCAAATAAAATATCATGAAGTTGAATTGGACGATATTGAGCTTTTGTTTCTACAGCTAGAATAGCAAGCATTTTTTTTCTTTCATTTGGATATCCTTGATCATACCATAGCTTCATGAGACCAGATTCGATACAATGAAATAATTGAGTATTGATTTTGCCGATCAATGAAAAATCTGGTGAAGTCAACCACACAATACTGAACTGGTCAATAGGTGAAGATACATGAAGATGATGTTGTTTTTCAGCAAGTTTGACCATTGAACTACCTTCTCCAATGCATACAGCTCGAGAATCGTTGATTGCTGTCATATTACAAAATGTAGCAGTGTGAGGATGAATATGTTTACGATCAATAGGCGATAGTAAATCTTTATATCGTTCAACTATTCTTATAGATAAATAAATATGGTATTGATATTTTATCACATCATCTATAGATTCAATTAAATGTCGATCTGGTTTTGTTAGGAAAGTTGATAGTTTACCTTGAAAAGTTCCATTTATAATTACTATCAGCCAGAAAACTCCAAAGAAGTAAATTCGAACTGAGCAATTTTTAAGAGGCTGTAAAATACTAGTATAAAGAAATATTCGTAATATGTTCATTAATACTGATAGGAAGTCTTGCTTCTTGGTAGTTTTCAAAACCAGTGCTGTTATTGATCCCACCGAACAAATTAAAATAAAAAGGTTCAATTGGCAGAATGATAATATTTTTTCTTCAGTTTTTAGAAAAGGTGTTTTAGTTGATAGCAATGTTATGTCAGTCACCAGAAATAAAATAGTCTTGTAAGGATATTCGAAATAAAGTGGACGTTGCTGAAGATACATATCATATTCATTTTTAGATAAATTTACCAAGCATCCAGTCATTTCTCCATCATGTAGCCATCCTAATTCACCATCATAGACCAGAAGAGTAAAGTTTGAAGTATTGAAAACTGCTGGGATTATAGCTTTGTAAGGAAATGGAATTCTTTCTAGTAAAACATCCAAATTATATGGTTGTGTCTTGGCTGTTTCAGAAATATTAAAGGGTTTATTTGTTACTATTTTGAGTGGATATCCATTCATATATTTTGTTTTATCGAACATGAGATTTTCACAAATTCTATCACCTGAAAAAGGTGAATTAAAAAGAATATCAAAAATGTTATGTTATTATGAGAGTCTTTTTTTTCAGGTTTGTGCCATTAGATGCAGCTCTGAGTGAAAAAAATCAACGTACCGGCCTCAAAGTGTTGGTAATACAGAGTCCAAGGATCATCTAGTTCTCCACTGGTTACTATCTTCCATGGATTTGGTGCATGATGAGTAAATGGATTGAAGGTATACAACATCACTTCATTAGAATCATTATAACAGAAATATATTGTAGAAAATATTTTCTTCTTCCATATTTCGTTAAGTATATCAAATGCATTAACACATGAATTAGTTGATGCTCCAATTAGAATATAATAAGCTTTTATATTCCACCAAGGTGAAGAATTTAATGCCATAAGCATAGTTTTCAAGTATTCTTTAGAACAACACGTTAGTAAAAATGTAGGCATTTTAGTATTGAAATTTCTTGAATTATTTAATTTAAAATAATCATTTAGTAAAATAATTGATGCTGATTGTAGTTTCCTCAAAAATGGATTAATTTGTTCTCTTGTTTTAGTTGTAGTTATCACAGGATTTAAATGATCTTGAAAACATAACTTTAATACATGAACCTATTAAATAAAATCACTTTGAGTTGAAGTTTAATTTTTTATCAATTAAATTTAATTACCACTTTTTTATAAATATTTGAAATATCATCTTGCTTCGATAAAGTCAATATTTTTGAGGTTTCACATGAAGTAGATAAAAAACCAATAATAAAATAGAGAATTATCTTTAATGACATTATTTCATACATTTAATTTGATTCAAGAGTTAACAGAAGAGTACTGAGCTTTTAAAGTGACTGGAAACTCTATGAACAACTGAGATCAATATTCATGAAGCTATTTAAAATCCAAATATTTTTTTACAAACATGATAGTTAACATGAATTAACATTTCATCATGTTGCTGATTAATCTATTAAAATTCGCAAAAAAAAGTTTTTATTAAATTCATCTATATAAGCACGATTGTCACGTTATTGACTCTGCTGACATGTGATCAAGTTACTCTGAGGAAA
This sequence comes from Chelonus formosanus, assembly GCA_028641665.1. Taxonomy (NCBI): domain Eukaryota; kingdom Metazoa; phylum Arthropoda; class Insecta; order Hymenoptera; family Braconidae; genus Chelonus; species Chelonus formosanus. The sequence goes on from CM054002.1 coordinate 901,984, forward strand.
ACAGTTTTATTACTATCAGAAAATAATATTTCCAGTATATAGGGCGTAAATAAATTTTGCTTTATGAAATTTAGAAGGTTAAATATAGTCTTTATTCATTAATATTATCACAATAATATGTTTCTTGAGGAAGTTCTATTTATTTTATAATATCGTCAAATGGTTTATTTTCAAAATTAATCATTCAAAATGGTACAAATCCGCCGTAATTATTAATATATTCTCTATCGTAAGAAAACTTCTGAATAAGTAATACTTTAAAACAATTATTGGTATGGCAGTAAAACATTTTCTGATGGCATTGAAACTTTTTTTCAGTTTACATTACTTTCATGATGAGAATTGAATACACATGCAGTATTTACATTAAAATACTTATCAAGTCCAGGTATATCTAAAAGTAAACTTTTCGTGCACAATATAAAGATTATTCTCAAGCTATAGATTGTTTATTATAATGGTGAAATATTGTATGAATGATACGATAATTCATGATAATTGTCTTTGTTGCATTAATCATTATCAATAAGTGTATTGAACTTCCTTCTGAATGAAGGCGCGAATAATTTATATCTTTCTTGCTTACACTTTTTTCTTTTTTGTAATGATTGAATAATCTAACGTCTTTTGACATGCAATAGACGTTCACGAAATACTGGTCGTTCGTGGAATTCGATCACGTATCGATTGAACGTTTTACATCGACAAAGAGCGCGTGCGATGGGTAGAACGTGCTCGCGATAGAATTATATTTATTACGCGTTCTGGAGCTTTACTTTTACGTTTAGGCGACACAACACGAACTTATACAAATACGTGAGCTAAAGGATATGCGTGATCTTGCACATAAATTTATTGTATTAAAATGCATATATTTTATTGAGATTTATCATCAATGCAGTAGTAACCTAAGAAACAATCAATTGATATGTAACACAAGCCATCAGACGATGAGGGCTTCCTTGAAAAACGCGCGCACCGGATGCGAAGAGTGCTTCGTTCGAATCGTCGGGACATTGTCTTGGGGCGGGTCTTTTATCCGACCGACATGTTGAATGCTGGATGCATTACAATTTTATTTGCGATGACTCTACCATCAGTTACAATAAATTTCCCTTTCAGTCTTCTTTTTTCACCTTCTCTTATTGTCACTTCCTGTCCTTTAAATAGCTTCATTAATTTTTTTTCATCCTTTGAATACAAGTTTCTTAGAAGCTCATGGTCATGCTCATCGACTGCGAACTCAACTCTCATCTCTCCCTTGTATTAGCATAGTTTCGAAAAAAAAAAAAAAAAAAATTCGGCAAAAAATTTGAATTAAAAATATTAAAATAATTATAGAGATTTTTATTAGTTGTTTAGTGCAACATAATATAAATTGGATTTTAATTATAGCAAATCAGAATCCAACCCTTAGAATAATAGTTATCCACTTGAATGAAAATTATACAATCAACGTAGAAACTTATGCCCTTTGACTGATATTAAAAATATATGTTTACTTATCCCCTTCAAATGAACTTTTTACCGTATGATTTATTTTCAACGCAAAACATTACGAAATGTTTTTTGCGAATCAAATACCGAAACAAGCTTCTATTAAATTCTAATTATTTCAAAACATTTTATCTGAAACTGAGGTAAATAAAGAGCAAATGTTTCGAATACAAATTTACTGAACGATTTTGCAACGCCTTCGGCATCAAATGTCTGTGAGTTATGTATAATGGTCTACGTTCAGAGTATTTGTATCTTTCTGCAGGTTCTTGAAACGTTCACGTTAACATCTTCATCGTGATGATGTGGATCGCGCAGAAAACATGACATGCGAGTGAATTATGAAGGGCAACACCCACTTCTTTCGTTGATTATTATACTGTTTATTCCTTTGATTTTCTTAAACAAAGTCATGTACACGTATTCATCTTATTTCTCTTGAATTTCACATTTATGTAACGACACAATAATTAAAACGATCATAATACTACCTAATTAAGATCAATTTTAATTTTACTATATCACGCTTAAAAAAATTACTCTTGTTGGATAATTTCTACGATGTTGCTTAATTAATCTATTTTTTCTTTTAATTATTTGATAAAAATAAAACTTATCTTTTAATGAATCACTTTATTAAAATAAAAATGAATGCCATAAAATCATGCAATTTTTAATTATTTTTTATTAATATATTTTTTTTCAATTTATGACTAAGAATAATAAGACTTATTTTTCTATTTGCAAGTATTAGTAAGTATAAAAACAATTGAACGTTTATAAAGCGATAATTAATTTTAGAAAGATTAAATAAGCTTTATCAAGATGATGATGACCATGATATTTTTATTACTACAAGCGAGTGAATGAGGGAGAAAGAAGGAATTATCAGAGAAGATGTTATCCGATGAGGACCCCCGCGGGTAAATTGTCGTAGGCGGATCCAAACGATCGATCGTTTGGATGACGATCCGCGTATCACCCGTAATGATCTTAATCAAGCGTTACATCATTGGTATAGCTTCACACGAGTGAACGATGCAAATATCTTCCCAGGCCAGTTACGACTATTCAGCCGAGAAGTTGTACCAAGTTGTCAGAAAATGTACGGCGTAGGCATCACTTTTTATCATATTCAACATTCTAAAATACTTTAAAAAAGAAAAAATTGATATCATTTTAATTTGTGAAATTTTGTTGCTGGTCACAAGCAGTAGACAAAAATAATTATAATTATTTATAATATGTACCATCTATGAATATGTTATAATGACATGACTTTTAATTAAGAATCAATAATCATTCAAATAAGTATTTTGTCCTCGAGTAAAAAAATATTCCGCTTCATGTAGTTATCTGTGGCTCATTATATTGATATTAACTGCTGATGTTATGGTTATATGAAAATAACACCAAGATCAAGTCTATGAATGTAGTTAAAGACGTAACAAAGATCAAGAGTCAGTAATTAAAAATAATTGTCTACTAAGCTCGATATAAAATTGCAACAAATTGCTACAAATTGACTTGTTGCACTTCACGTGTTAAATTCCAAATGACAATCACGAAGAGTAGATTCTCTGCATAATTATAGTATTGGAAACTAGAATTATTTTTGTAATTGTTAGTTGTTCTTCAGAATTGATTACAATTAATTCTAGACGTCATCTTCATGGATTTTCCACAATGATTGTTAAGCTTGGTAATTATAATTATAAATATCATTCTTTTACAATGAATTAATTTCGAGTCAATTGGTACATAACTGTATCAATTATAATGTATTCATAGAAAGTACACAATTGAAAATGATTTTCTTCTTTATTAATTTTAATTTTAAAAATTTTAGATCTTCTTAATGCATTTGTAGAGCTTTTGTTGATAATTGAAAGTGATAGGATTGTTACAAGGTGAAGAATATTAATCCTAGAAAATGACAAGACATTTAAAAATGAAGACAAGCTATAAAAAAATATGTGGTAATTAGAATATAAACGTCTATAGATTAATATCCCTTTCATTTTTCTTATATTGATCTCAAGCCACGATCTCACGGAGATTGGTCTGAAATGGAAAGGGTGACTCGATTCGCACCTCAATGATGACCTTCGCAATCGAAGGCATAAATCGAAATAACCGAGAAAGAGATTCCTGTATGCTCTACAGAGGGATTCGAGAACGATTGCAAGATTAGCGATCGAGGGCGAGAAGTTGCGAGAAATCGAAAGAGATTTTTTTCTTTTCTATTCAGAATCGAGTTTCGATGAAAGAGAAGAAGTGGATTTCTTTGGTGCTATCAAGCATCACGATGCTCTAAACCAATTACGTTTTTCAAGTCGGAAAAGTCCGGTTTTAAATTACAATCCGGTGTAAGATAAAGAAACGATGCGATGCCTGAAGCCAAAGGCTTTGGGAGTTGTTTGCTTGTAGCTGTTACTTGAGAGCAGCTTTTAAGCTCGTACATCACTGCATGAGGTTACGCCTCTTGTATTTGCTTAGTCGTGCATGAGGGAGGCGCCGAACGAGGCGGCGATGAAACAATTAATAATACGCTCGCGCGAGTCAAGACCGCGAAATTCATGTAGACGATTCACTGTATTATATTCTCTTTCAGCTTAACTTTGTTCAAAAATTAATGCCTTGTTTGCTGAATTTATTGACCAGAAAAAATATCGTAATTTAAGTTTTCATTGTGCTCATTTTATCTTGTATTTATTATCAACTGCTTTACATTACTGTTTTTATTTTTTATTTCAGATTGTTATCAATGGTGGAATTCATTAAGAGAGCACTCTGCTTGCAAATTAAACTAAGGTAATTTATTTTTTGTTATAACTCTCCTGAAAGTTCAAGTTTTGATTTGACATTCAAAACCAAAATATTTTACTTACAAATGAAATATTCCACTTTTTGCTCATACTGCAAAATATACTTGCGTGCTTTGATTTATTTATGCAATCAAACAAGATCAATTTATCATTATTGTCATATTGAGAAAATAAATTGGAATACTTTTTTGTTGCTTTATTTATTTAATAATTATTTTACATAGGCTTTCATTTAACTTGACAGGACAATTTCTATTTTTTGATCTACAGTCACTTGACTTGATAATAATTAGAAAAAATGTAATGTTCATTATTCGCAATAATAAAATTAAATGAGTATGTTACAAAGCCCGTAAAAATAATCATAAATGAAAAGATAGAGCATATAATCGTACATGAAAATGGCCAAGTCGTGCGAACAGGTCCCGCGAATAAATTTCGCGTAGAAAGTAGGCAATCTCTCTGTCCTACTCCCACGAAGCGCCCTAGGGAGTCGTTTGGTACACGCGCAAAACGCCCACCCTGAGCCTCCCCGATCGCGCAGTGGGCGTTGTAGTAATTAATTTCCGCTCGATAATTAAGATATCCCAGCCTTGATGTCGAGAGATAGCTTGAGGGTTCTCATATCCTTTTTACTCTTCACAATATTCTGGATCGCGTGTCCATTTCATTAAGCATAACTTTTTTTTGTTGCTTTATTAAATCTGTTGTCTTTAAAAACATTAATCCGCAAAAACTAAACACATCTAACGTATATATTTTCCGCTTCCGTAGAACTGTTCGTGGAATAGGATCCCGATTCGATCGATGCGATGGTCGGCAAGAAGGGAAGAGAACTCTCAGCACGAATGCTAGAGTCACGGGAGTAATTTCCAACGGATGAAAACGGGTCTTCCTTTTCTTCTTCTACTTCTTCTTGTTCAGCTTCTCAGCAGCGAGTTAAAGAAGGGAAATGAAAAAGAAGAAAGAGAAGAGTAAAAAGAAGAGAAAAGTCATCCACTCGATGTGCGCAAGAGAACGGGGTGTGGGAGTTGTTCACTGAGGGTTCAAAGGTTCGCGATTATAACATTCCGGGCATGCCATTTCGTGTGCATCAATTCGGTACGCCAGTTCCCGCTTTGAAAGAACCAACAGCATTACATGGATTTATGGCTTTTACTAAATATTTCGCATCAACATAGTACTTTATTCTTCACTGCTTAACTATTACACTCAGTTCGATATTTCAATAATCGATTTTTTGAGCTTTTTTGTCAAGATATAATCAAACAGTGTGATTGTTTATCAAAGAATCTGGTGCTTTAGTGCATTTGCATTAATTTTACAAGACGAGTTTTAGATGGAAAGTAATATAGCAAAAATTCTTTTTTAGAATGGCACTGCTTAGAGTCTAGAGGAATTTTTTCTGCAAAATTTTTCCGTCAGAAAAAGTAAAAGTTAATGTGCATATTTCTAAAGAATCATCCTGTGACCTCAGACCTGTCTGCGATGATGCATATGCGTGAGTTTCTCCTTTGCGTATTCCCACGAAGTGGGGCGAAGTCTCAAGAAGCAACATAAGATTTCTGGATTGTGGATCCCTACTCCTGATAGCAAAACTTATATGGCAAGACAATGGATGCTACATTCGGCATTAAAGCACTACGTGAGTCAACGTCAAGTACTTCTGGCTTTTCCCTCTTTTGCGGAACAATTCGATAAACATCGGGGATGCTCCTTTCCTTTACTTTCCATGAGACCTGAACATCAGTAAGAAGAAAGTTGTCTTTTTACGCACAAAAATTTTAGAGAGGATAATAAAAACAAATTCCTCATCTGCATTCGTGATTTTAATACTAACTGGATACATTTCTTGAAGTAGCACCTGGTCTCCTTAAAAGGCATTTGATGTTTTGGAATAATATATTTTGACATGAATCATATCAGTTTTACTTATTTGCAAGTTGAGGTGTAAATCAAGATGCTTTGCGTAGGATGAGAGCTACTCGTTGCCTCTTATTCCATCGTATTAAAGAACCAGCAACGAGTCTTAAGCATCAGCTGGCTGACAAGGCGTATAATTAATCCCTAATGACGCAGACATAAATTCATCTCATCGCTGAAGCGTCGAGCTTTACTAGCAGAATCAACGACTAGGCTGCGAATACTAGACTTTTGTTGACTATCATCTATTTTCTATCGTTATTCTTGCCAAGCCTGTTCGTTCGTTACATCTGCCTGCAATTTAATTTGACCTAAAAGGTACTCATTATTATTACTTAAAAAAATACCTGGTTCCCAGTACCAGTAATGGGCCTATTATTATAATATTATTTTAAAGCCCAGTAAATTAAAGAATTATGTATTAATATTTTTCATATTTTTTAGTAACTAATATGATTTACACTACTTTAACGGGATTGCTTTTAAATCATGACTTGTCAGGTAAATTAAAATGTGCAAAAAAGTTCAACTGTATACCACGATTATGATCTGTAACAACAATCAAGCAAAAAAGTTTTTTAGTTGAAAAAAAAAAGAACTTTTTAAATAAATTATTGAATTATTTTGTCGACGATTCAATTACATGCTTAATTAAATTTTTAAATGTCTTTATTGCAAATGATGTACTCATATTAATATTATTTTATTAGTCATCATTACTTGACACATGATGGAAATTCCTTCTCACTTATTTAACCAAATATCTAGAAATCTTTAGAAACGTTAATATCCAATGATTCATAAAAAATGGTAAAAAAATTGAAATATTAATTTATTTCATAAAAAACCATAGATATAAAATACAAAATAACAACAATATTTATTATATTCAATTACCTGGTTCTCAGCAAAGTGGACATTTTAAAGAAGATCTTTGACATCAAGATTGAAGACAAAACACTTCTTACTTCAATACTAGTATATTTATAAACAATAATGGAAAATAAGTAATAAAATGAATATGAAGAAAAATGTCAGCAAGATGTTTCATGGTCATGACGGAACACGAGGTCACAGACATCATCTAGGATACAAATGACGAATAGGAAGACACGTTTAATATTTAATTCTATATATATATTTAGCCAAAGGCATTCGCTCGAGTTAGGAATGCATATTTCTGGTGGCTCGCCCACGCTATGTTGGTCGGTAGGTCCGATTGTTCTCAGTATAGGCGAGTTCTTCGGGAACGCGGCCGGTTAGTCAGGTTGGTTAACTATCCTTGCGTTGAGCTAGCGCCCAACCTCTTCAACCTGGATACTCGGCATAGTTCGCCTACGGGTCCACTATAAGAATCACTTATCCATCTTTCTTCTGCCCTCAACTCCATTCATTCTTTCTTATATGTATCCTATTCTTCTGCGTGTATATTCTTAGTCGAAGCTTTCCACCTTCATCTTCCCCTTGTTCTGCTGTCGTCGCTTCTTCGTCCCTCCTTATTCGCAGACGTGACGCATCTCACCCTGAGAACTGCGCCCACGCTAACAGAAACTGCTGGCGCATGTCTTGTGTAGCACCTGCCCAAGCATTCGCAAGATGTGAGAATGATTGCTGGGCCGGATATGTGACGAGAAAAATTTGCTATAGAACATAGTGATGAATATCTCTAACATTCTATTGTTATGAATTATTTCAATATTTTTGTTTTATTGTCTGGATTCCAACTTTGGGTTTGATTAATAGATTTTTCATTTTTAATCAACGACGAATGAATTTTTTTAAATACCTCATTCTTGAAATGCTTTTGCTAAAAAAAACAAAAGAGTGAAAATGTGATGTGAATGTTCTATTGAAAAATGACGATCCAAATAAACGATATTAGCTGATTTATTAATGGATTTCATCTGGAAGATAAATTTATTATTAATTCAGGCTCAGTTAGAACGAAGATTAACCATTCGATTAATTATGAAAATGAGTAGAAAGCATCTTAATCAATTTCATTTTTTATTGGATAAAATTGAATTTTTATTTGAAATAAATGTTGATCTTTATTGCTTGAGAGTGTAGTGAAATCAATTAAATTTAGTACTGTACTACAGTTTATTTTCAATGCTCAATAAAAGAAGTAGTTGAACAATACTTGAGCCGTTATTTACATTGAAAAAAATGTAATACATAGTAATTTATCTTGGTTATTAGTTAACAATGATAAATAAATTTCTTATTTAGCGTAGTCTACATTTTTCACATGAGACTAATAGTCGTAATTACCATTCATTGGCACAATATATAATTTTTAAAACAGGGGTACCTTGGAAAACAATTTAATAATTTAAAAATAAAATAATTCGAGGTTAATTTTTATTGAACTGGTGTTTAAATATATAATTTTCCAAAATTAAGTATCATTTTGAGGATGATGGTGTAGTGAACATGGTAAATAAAGGCTATTAGTGTCCATTTATTAGTACTAATTCAAAATACGAAAAGTCATGAGGAAAAGTAGAACGCAATAGTCGTTCAAATTGGATAAATTTGCGACTGAGATAACAGGGAAGGAAGAAAAAGCAGTGATGATTCTAGTATTTCATTTGACGTAGCACGATTTGACGATTCGACTAGTGTATTTCTGCAAGTCTGTAATATTGACGTTGGCGGCTGTCGATTCTCAAATCAAGATTGGCTCTGTGGCTGATTCTGTGGTGTAAACCATCAGTCCTATAGTATTCTATCATGAAGACCTAATAATGAGGCGATCTCACTTCTGCCCTGCTTTGTTTCGTTTATGCTTTATTCCTATGTCTTGAAATATACCACCACGACGATGTAAAGTCATTGCATTTGACGAGAAAGTTTCTTTAAAGACGTGGAATTTCTTCTTTTCCTGCTTCTTCTTTATGTTGATGATGGTTTCTGAGGAATTGAGAGTTATTTGTTTGCATAGAAAACGAGTTTGTGGGATAGATTTTGCTTAGGATTAAATAGATTTACTTTATAATTGAGTGATTATGTTTTATTGTTCAGGAAATATGTAAAAAAATGTGCATTTTCTTTCATTAAAACTTTTTTGAATTAATCAAAAATTGTACAGTCATTAAAATTCATTTAGGCATTAATATTATTTTATAACTATTAATTTAAAGCTTCATCTCAATTTAACACTATGTTGCGAATTTATTTTCAAACATGGCCACAGTCTAAAAACTGTGAGAGAACACTATTAATATAATTTTATTTTTATTAAAGTCTTCATGGATCAAAAAAGAGAATTCTTATAACATTCTCTCGGATCACGATTCAACACTTCTAAACAAATTTAAGTGAATTAAAATATACTTAAGTAATATTTCTTGATCAATCGAAATGAAATTTAGACAATATTAAGACAAAAAAAAAAAAATATTATAACAAATAATAAAAAAGTATATTTAATTAATTAATTTTTTTTCTTCTTTTGACAAATAAAGGAAATTTTCCGATGTTTTCACCACTGTATGTACTCACAACATCCTTCTTGGTACGAGTTATGGAATGGGTAGAAGAAGGAATCGAGCAGAGAGGCCCAATCTCTCGCATGAGTTACGACTGACCCCATAAATCCGCACAGGTCACCCAGTAATTGGCGGGGCCCAATTCTCGCACCCAATCAGCGCGTTAGGTCTGATGTACGATGACGTCATGCATTACCAACGATTTACACGGGAAAATTAGAGTCCGTGACTCTACAGTCTATACACAGCGTAGTGGAGTCAAGAGCTATATGGAGTTTATATACATTCTCTCTTGGCGATCCACCCGTTGATTGTCCACATTAAACCTGCTCCGTGATCTGCTTCATCGTGCTCCAATCTACCTTCTTAACTTATTTCTATTCTTCATCCAGCCATATAGCAGCATCTTTTTCCCACTTCTTTGCGTTTTACTTCTTTGAAGTGGTATACAAAAAATCTTAAATTGCTCGAATTTCTATTGTTTTTTATCTTCTACTCTTCTTTCTGAGAAAAGAACCCATATTTTTTGAAAATATTCCAATTATTAAATTGAATGCTATAGAAGAAGCAACTGAAGCTTATCAATTGATGAAGATGATAGGAAAGATGACGATTAAAAATTGATTTGGATCATTTCTTTGGGGTTATTATTTTAAAATTAACATGATTCTTTAATTTAGGGATACACTTTTTTTATCAGTTCATATAATTTTATTAGAAGTATACCTCGATGATCTAATATTTCCTTTAGATTTTTTTAAGATGCTTCCAAAAAAACCCCTGTAATTTTCTCTAGATTTTTCTTTGAAACGAGCATTCGAATGAATTTAATTAATCTTATGAAACACTTAAAAACAACTTTGAAAATTTAATGCTTCCTCGTAAATTATATGATTTTCTTTTAAAAGGTTTCCCAAAAGTATCAAATAAAATACCTAACGAAATAATAGATTGCTAAATTATAATGAATAATTATTTACTGCTATAAACGTCGTGATAAAAAGTAATAAATGAGGTCAAAATTAAAATTGGAAAAGTTGTTTTTGATTTTCTGAATAAGTTTTATTTGATATTTAACGTGATTTACGTCTGAATAAAATTTTATAAATAAAGATAAAATGATAAAAAATCAATTTCCAAGTTACTGGGAAAAATTATACTTTTTAATCCACTTTTACTGCCTCGGAATAAAATTTACGGCCTCAAAATAGAAAAAAATCTAAATCACTTAAATTTGAAATCATTAAATTTTAAGCTATAAATTTTTTTTCTCAGACATGAATCATCATTAGAAATCAGAGTTTACTATTGGACTTTCTAAGAATTTATCATCAGCCGTTAGATCTTTATTTTATATATGCAGCCTCTTTTTTCCTCTAGTGGAACTGAATCGCGTCAAACTTAATAATAACCTTGGAGATTTAAGTATCGAAACTCTATCTCGATTTAAGGAGTGAGAGAGTTGAGTTCGGGTAATCCGGTTTGAGGTCAAAAAGTCCACACGTGATAGTTCTTGGGTGTTAGTTAGAAAAAAAACTCGGATATTAGTTTAGAAAATAAAAAATAATAATAAATAAAAAAAAAAAAACAAGTGTGTGTCCACACCGTTAATTTCTCTTCTTGTACTGTCCACCCAATGGCAATTAATTATTGGACGATCCGGTTTTCGGAGAACATTCCGATAGAGTAGCACTCATAGGTTACGGTATCCAACAGATCTCCTATAATTCACGTAAATCGTTTGAAATTAATTTCAAAAGCCTTACACTCTCCCTATTATATCTCAGTTGACAAGAAACTATTCACTATATTTCCGGTTTTACTTGGAGTTAAAATCCCCAATAACTTTTCTATTGGAATCATATATGACTATAAGCTATCGTGGGTTTTTGCAGTCAATCCTGAATGACTAGTTTAACATTTTTTACATTTATTTACTAGAGTTTCATTTATTTATTTATATGAAAAAAATTTTAAAAATTTTATTTTTTTTCATTTTTTGTTTTTTTCTTGTTTAGATCATCTTTGCACGTTGTTGGATAGTTGCAGTATCCAGCAACACTACATACCATCTTCGTGTGGGCGCAAGGTTAAAGGTTAGATGTACCAGCGGCTCTCAATTCCGGATTCTAGAATCCTTTTCCATTCATTATATTTTTTTCGGATTATTCAATGGTGAGATAAGAAAGGAATTGATGGGATAGGAAGACTTAAGGTAAGATTTTTTTTGTCATTAAGCGGGTGATTGTGATCATTTTAATGAGGATCTTTTTTTTAAGAAAGAAAATTTTGATTTAAAGCAATGTATGAGTTGATAATTTAAATTATTAAGGATTTAGCATTTGACGATATCATGATGTTTCATCTATTCATACCTTGAAACTATCAATTAAATGACAAAAAAAATTAATAATTCTTTATGATTACATTGTGATATAATCATTCATTTAAATAATCTCAAGATGAGTTTCTTTTAAACAAACTTTTCTAGAAAATAATTTTCCCAGAAAGCTACATAAACCAGGAAAAATAAATACGTTTATTAACTTATTTTGATTCAAAACTAAAAGCTAATATTTTATAATCAGAAATATTTTTCCTTGGTTAGACATTTGTCCCATGCTTAATAACAAAGCCAAATAAGAAATTACCTGAAGATTATTATTACGATAGAAGCAAAAAGTATATAAATATATACAGCTATACACATATATATAAAATGAAGAAAAATTGTCGCCTGAGTTAGAGTCTTCTGGTCTTCCATACATTACCCCAACGTTTATAATTTTTCCGAGTTTCTTGCAATCTCAATTGGTTTCCAGTGTTTGCGGCTCAAAGATTTTTCGCTAGAAGGATCTTCACTTGGTATATACCTCGTCGGGATAATATAAAGTATGGTACTGCCGCAGAAGCAGTTACACTGATTGCCGTGTTTTCAAACTCGAAAAGAACTCCTCCCGAGGTGGCCCGTGGGAACAGTGAGCCCGCAAATGCTGTAGACCACGTACGTTATATGTAAGGGGCACGAGACGAGAAATGGTTAGCATGCCGCGGGTTTGCAAGAGAAATAAGGGGGCGAAAGAGAGAGAAAGAAAATTTTTAAAAAAAACCTTTCTTATGAGGTTCGATGATGATTACAGATCATAGAGCTTGATTTTGTAAAGATCTAACATAACAAATCATCATATTAATGATTCATCATTTTTATTGAATGTATTCAGCTTATAATCATTTAAATGAATTCAACTAAATGTCAGGATGTTAATCAATTAGAGCATATGATTGATTGATTTTTATTGACATGAATTATTTTTACCAAGAAATTTTGAAATGCTCAAGTGGTTAATTAATAATTAAAAAGGATTTCATTTCAAATTTACATTTTGAGTAAAAGTAAAAGCTCATTTGTTAATTTTTTTCCATATGAAAGTAAAAGTAACATCATTTTACATAAACTTACAAATATTGAGGGGTAATTAATCTTTACTCTTCGAATAATTTATTTACAATAATTGATTAGTTTTTTTCAATCTAGGAATTATTGATTACTCTTATTAAATTGTAATCTTACGACTCGATAATTAATTGGACAATTTTTATATTTAGGTTTTATCAATAAATGTTAAAAGCTTTTTTTTGATGTTAATTTTAAAAGCTACTTTCAAATATCGATGATTAATTTCTTCAATGAAAAAAATAAGCAACAATAAACTTTTATTCATTGATTGCCAATCCACTGTCTAATACGTTAGCAGTATCTTTGATAAATTAGTTATATTTTTCCTATTAACTTTAGTGGGTGTCTTGACACCCTACAGTCTTACAATGGTGCTAGAAACAGAACCGGAAGTCCTTGAGTCGGCGTGCGAACGTTTAACTCAATATCATGATGCCCAATGAACTGGCGAGAGAGCAGTGATTCATGCTGCTGATCGGCAATGTCTCGAAGGCTCTCCCATGACGGTGACTAACTCCTAGGGCGGGATAGATCGTATGGGAGGCCGAGTTTCGTAATTCAGTATGTTTAAACGCGGTCAACAATGTCTGCTGTGTATCAGGCCTCACCCCTTCTATGTGGGTGAAAAGAAATTCATTTTATCATCAGCATATCACCTACACATATAGGAAAATTTTTTGTGTTGAAAAATGATACTATTGCAAAAATATCTATTGTCATGAATCAATGATGAGTTCAATATCCTATTGAAAGGAATACTACTTATGACCACCATTCATCATTTTCAATTATATTTTAAAAATACACTTTTAAATAATCATTTCTTATTTTTATCTCAAATATTCCATTGAATAAATAAATCAATATTCCAATTGATTTGATGATTTTTATCGGCACTTTTAATTGTTTAGAAACCTATAATTTTATCATAAATCGATTTTTTAAAAGTTTTTTTATAAGATTCAGATTGAAAGAAGAAATAGTTAGGAATTGGAAAATAATCAGAGATAATATGTGAAAATAATTTATCAACTAATAAATAAAAATATTCTATAATTAGCTCACGAAAATATCAAACTGATGGATCATCTCTAGTCATGATAAACCACCGACAAACTCCCGGTAATTGGCTACCCGTTACATAACGTAGAACGATATTATCAATATCCCGAACCTGAAGGTATCGGTATTAATGTACCAACGATATTAACGGAGTGATAGCAGCAATAAATAGCTTCGTGAAAACGCAAAGGTCTTTCTTCTCTATCCATCGTCTTCGTTATATACGATATTACATTGGCTAAGCCATATTATACACATGGGTACTTACTCGCTCGTGCGATATTCAACACCAACCCAGTAGGATCTAAGAACGGGAATTCGATCGAGAGCTCGCTAATGCTTCGTTGTATCTATCAATTAAGCGATCTAAGGTACCTTAGGGGTGGGGTACATGTGCTCATGTTGCTATTAATCTGTACACTATTCTTGTTTAAGTGTGAAGACCAAGATGTTGGTATTGGTAACTAAGAAATATACGATTTAGATATCTTGACTATCGTTAAGCTGACTCCCCCGCGATTGGATACAATCTACGATACCAATCGGCCAGGTGTCGAGTGTTCCGTATCACTCGTGTTCTTCGAGTGTTGCTGGGATAATTATCCAATCGACTTTATTTTATTGCGGCCAGTCTTCAGTGAATTTTCAGCTTGAGAAGTCTTTTAGTTGAGAACTTTGTCAAGAATACATACTTTAACAACGTATTTAAATGCATTTTGTTTCATCATTACCAATCTTTTTGCTATAAATTCTACTTTAACATTACGTTAACAATTCATTTTTGCTGATATTTTTTTTTTCTAGGAAACTATGATCATGAGTGAATGAGATAAAATAGATAATAGTTAATTGAATATCAGTTGAGATATTAAATTCATGAAAAATAATAAGCTGGAAATAAATAAGTAAATAGTTATCGAAATCAGCAGTAATCTTCATTTTTTCCTAAATTTATGTTGCTGTAAAATTTCTACTAGTGTCTGTTATAACTAATTTAGCTATGAAATCATCATTTTTATTGATGATATATATCTTTCAAAAAATTCATAAAAATTATCAGGATGGATAATCAGTGGCATGAATTTTTCAAAAATCCATGAAATCTGTTATTTTTCATTTGATATTCAACTTTGATTTGTTATGTCGTACAATAACAAATAGTTATCATCACCAATAAATATACTTCTACAATTGCAAACAGCATGAACTCTACAATTTAATTCTTATCTAATAAAAATGCAACATTCTATGTGTAATATAAAAGTATCTTTTCAATCTCATGTTTACCCTAGATCTTTATAGAAAAAAATGATTAATAAATTACTAGAATTAAATGGTGATGAAACAAGCTGAGGAAAAAGAAAAGAGCTAGTCAGGTAAACGTTTCGTTGTCCTCCCACTTGTTCGATTGTCGTGTGAGCATTGCAGGCGTCAGGGCATCCTCTCTCTGTTCAAGAATAACTTGAATGACTTGACCAATCGGTGGGTGCAAAACTTCTCCTGGTTATTGAGTAATTGGAATATGACCTCTATCAATTCCTCTTAACCCTAAATGGCAAGAGTGGAGGAGTGTAAAGGAGGAAAGGAAGCATCCGTTCGTGTTCTCTATTGGCTAATGACACTATGCAATTTTTTTTAAATTGTTTATTTATTATTTGTCTTCTTCATTTAACTATTAATTTCATCTTCTTTCTATTTATTATACCAAGATGTCTATTACTCAGTCTTTGCTTTCAAGCTCATTGTCCTCCCACAAAGATTTATGCTAATCTGATTCCCTCAGCTGTCTGAGGATGTCGGAAACCACAAGGGAGTGTCGCCAGGATATTGCGAATAATTTGTCTTTCTCACACGCCTTCAATTGACACCTGTATATTTTCATTAACTTCATTATTTTATTATCTTGCGTGCAATTGCTTCCTTTTCTTGTTTGATTTTTTTCTACAAGTGTGATGAAAATGCACGATGAGTAGATAAAATAAATTACAAAAGTTGAAGAACAATTGGAAATATCCTTTGAGGTGATGATGAAATCTGTGTTATAAGATCCTATGACACTAATAGTCAAGGACTGAAGTGGTGAAAGAATTTGGTTCTCATTCTTATTTCAATAAAAATATAATTTTTTTTAAATCAAATTATTTTAATGGGTGTTTGGAAATATTTAAAAATCTACAGTTGCTTACAATATTATAATTTATTATTATAGTTCAAGGCTTATCAATCAATATCTCCACTCTAATTGATGAATCTAATTTTTTGTTTCTTAAACAAAAAAAAATACTACGCAATCAGAATGGAATCAATGCCTAAAGCTAAAGACCAAATGACTTCCACACATGACTCTTTCAAAAGTCTTCTTTTCACATTCTCCACCTGTATTTTCACTTTTTCATCACCCAGGTCATCGATTTTATATGATTCAAGTTCAGAGGGCGTAACGCCTTTCTTCTTCAAGTCCATTAAAAAATTTTTTTCCTAGTCTTCTCTTGTACACTTTCATTCAACGGGAATCTTCTTCTTAAAACACGTGAACATGTGAAATATACTCAACTACAGTACACAGAAGACTCTCGTTATCATTATCATGCGTCATCATTCCTCAGAACATTCTAATTCGAGTTTCTCTTCTCAGCTGAGACGTATCATTTCAGTTTGTACAAGGAAGTAATCACGAAAAATGAGCATTTAATGTGTACGTGTTAGTGATGAGTAGAACAAGATGATAAAATGTCTTAAACGTGACTTTTTAGTAGAAACAAACGAGTTAAAGAAAGAGCTAAATTAAATAGGAAAGGGTAATTATGTACCTGTAATAATTATCTGAACTTGAAATTATCAAAGAAACGAAACTTTGCATAAAATACATATTCCTAATATGGGAAGCTATTATTTCTTGAAAATATGACAGCTAGTCATTGTCAATTGTGTGTAATTTATATTATTCACTGTTCATGGAGTATTGAAAAAAATTATTGCAGGAAATTAGTCATCACAAAAAACTAAATATTATATCATTTATTTTATTGTTAACTATTTTTTATAATAATAATTTGATGTATATAATTATTCATGAACTTTGAAGAAATTTTTTAAAAGTCTTTCTAGTCATATTAAATAGTTGGTGATTTTTAGATGGAATAAAATAAGCTTGTAAAGATCAATAATTTAAAAAGTATTATTCAGAACTTTAACGATAATTTGTTGAATAAACTTCAACTGCACATACGTGACATCATGGATGGGTTTTTGCATGTCGTGGCCATTAGAAAGAAGGCTAAGATGTCAATCATCAAAGTTTGAATTGCTTGAGGGTCCATACAATCTATTGAAACTACCCAGAGATTTATATCTGACGCTTACTTGGCGCAGGGGTAACTCAATTTGTAGTTACAAACGAGGATAATATGATAATGGACCTCTCGTGCTCTCAAGAGTCTAAAGAGCCTCCCACCTGTGTTCATGTCATTTATTCACGTCTGTCAATGATGGTTCCGTGATGAGCAACTGAGTATCTCGTGTTTTATTCCAAGATTCGCTGCAGGGTTTCTATCTACCCTGCTGCACGAAAATTTCATCCTTCATTACGCGAGAATTCTTCAAGATTTGTTTTTTCTCTATGTATGATTTTTCTTTCATTGGTTTACGAAGAAAAAAAAATTTTCTATCAGAATAACTCAACTTTGTCCAACGTTCAAAATGAAGTGTCTCTTTTTCGAAGTTTTTATTATCAGCTTCACTGATATTTTGGACGTGTTAAAATTTTTTTCTCTGCTTTAGATCGTTGATAGACTTGTAATTTTGGATGTCAAGATGGGATTGATGAATGGAAAAAAAAATTCTCGAGTGCAGATACACATATTCAAACTCAATACAAAGCGTAATATAATTACATCTTTGTCTCATTTAAAAATACATCATGTTTTCTTAATTTTTTTAATCGTATCTTGACCACCACAAATTATGAGACTCATCCAACACGTCAGGGCGTCGCATCTGACGTGAATTATTAAAAACAATCGATAGAATCATCGATCAGGTATTCATCCAGCTATCGATCATTGATCGAGGACGAAGTGAAGGATATGAGATTTGAGAAGAAAAAAAATATATAATACTGTTGCTTAACGAGGTCGAATTTATTGTAATAATAGACTTACACACTTCACTATTAATCAGAATAGAATATAATTGTAGCCTAAATTATTTAACAAAAGAAACAAATTTTTTTCTATTATTTAATTGACTTGGATTCTTCAAACAATATAATAAAATATAAGCATTTTTCTATTTTCATTCACCAGATGAAATATAATCTTCACCTTTCATTGCTACAAGTCAATCAATCTTTCGAGATCTGGATAAAATTAGACCTCATAATGGATTGAAAAAAATAAAAATTTTCCAAGCATAATCAAACACTCAACTAGTTTATTTATTTCTCATTCAAGGGCGATCAACCCTTGACAAGGATCGATGTCAATATATAGAAGGTTATCAACAGGGGGTCAAGTATAAATTTTATCCCTAACTCACGCAAGTGATATTATAACACACTTGTACTTTGTAACCGTGCTCTTTAGGGCGTGGAAGAACAAGAAACTGAAGAACATACATACTCTGTACCTCTCAAGACAGCAGACCACTGACTGCGCACAATTAGGACTCAGCGCGGAACGAATTCATCTTCGTTTAATGTACGCACAAGATACAGACTTGGGCATCCAATGGATTGATTATCAATCATTCAGCAGCTCACTGTGGATTCCGTACATCAATGTCATGAATTGCAAAATTTTCGTGATCGTTGGAACTATTTTAGATAAAGAATTTAGCCAAAATTATAATTATGATTTGTAGTTACTTATCAGTTTGACTTTGATTAAGGCAATAAAAAGAGTTGTTGATTTATTTATGTTAACTAATTAGATTAGTGACTTAATTGTTTAGAGAGATTTAAAAAAAATTATATTATCGTTTAAAAATATTTATATTTTAAATATAAAAATAAAAAGTATTTGACTTCAAGAACTGAACTCTCAATTCTGCTATCTCCATTTAATTGTGATGCTAAATTATGTAAAATTATTTACATAGAGCTTTTACAGCCAAAAGCGAAAGTTGGGATGAATGATTTCACTGAGTTTACTTCGAGATATTCTCGAAGTTCACCATATTCACCAACTACAAAAATTGGTGCCTTTTTTTTAGTTACTCAGTTTGTTTATGAATTTGTTTGGATAATGAACAATTTAAGGAAAATCCAATATTGGAATAATCTTTTGCTATTTTTCATTTTTGGTAAAAGACCAAATGCGTGCAATAATGTACCACGATATCTGTTACAAGTGCTATTACGAGAATTTGATGTTCTCATTTATTTTTATATCTGTTTAGATTCGGATGATCGATTAATCAACATAGATATTTATCTTTTCATATTAAGAGAAATAACAAAGAAAAAAATATCACTGGCCATCACATAATCAAATAGACTTTTTAGTTTTATTTTTTAATATCTTGATTCAATCACAAGGGTTCATCAAAATGGCGCCACTCAGAAGCATCAGAAAATATAATGCGTTGGCGTCTGATCATAATACAGTAGCTTCTCTCTACCCTTCATTGCCGGTGGCATCTCGAACGTGTTCGGCGGGCCTCAGAACAGAAGCCGGCACAGCCAGAAATTGCAGATGAACCCCGCGAGAGGGCGGGGAGGAAGTAAAAGCGAGAGGGAGATAATAGAAAGAGGAGAATGGAAATAACAATTCCGGATGAGTCTTAGTCGGTTTTATCTTCTTATTCGGGTCGGCGTGTGCTAACTAATGGCATTCAAAATTAGTCCTACCGACCGCGAAATTGTCGGAGCCAAAGCACGAGGTGCCGCGAGGTTATGAACTGTCGGGTGGGGATGAGATTTTCAGTGAGGGGAGTGAGGAAAGGGATGCACGAGGGTACAGTAGCGAGGCCGAGTCATCCGCGAGACCGCAATTGTGGGTTTCGTTCGATATTAGTTTTAGACCTCTTTCTATACAACTCCACCGGTGCTGGAATTCTTTTTTATTTTTCCCCCTTTCTCTTTCTTTTTTTTAGTCGGTGAAACGTTTAACTGGTTATTACGGTTAGTTTTTTTTTATTATTTCCGGTTGCATTCGCTCTTTTACTCCTTGCATTTTTAATTGAAAAAAAATAAGATGAGTTTTACAACGAGATATCGTTGATCTTTGATATTGTAAAATATTAGTGAAACGAAAACTAAATATTTAATAAAACCAATTAGAATGTTTATTGAAGATGAATAATTTATGATAGATTTAGAAAGATGCCTGGTCTAGACTAGTCTTTTGCTAGTCAGATACTGAAGATGAACAAATCAGTCAATAAAATTGTCGTTTGTTAATTAATACATAAATAGAAACATATATTTATTTTGCAATATTATACTGATTAAATATACTGTCTAAATTATTAGATTGTATTTCATTAATTAATTTATTTAGCTAAAATTAATGTCTAATAGAAAATTCAATTACTATGGCTTAAAGAATTAATTGAATTCTTTTCATCAATTGAAAGCTCAAAATGCCTGGATAAATGTATTTGTATAATTTTGCCTACTTTATGAATACTTTAACAATGCTTTTTATGAGCACAATATGTTTTAGCCATAAACATTATAAAGCATAATATTCATTATTTATTCCTCAAGTTATTTCTATCATAATAATATTTCTACAGTTATTTGTATTTTTTTTCATTCGTTTAAAAGGTTTGCGTAAATATGGAAAACATGATCTCTGACACTTGATGTGCGTCAAATAGATTGAGAAACATTTAACTTGACATGAAGATGCGTCGATTAGTTTATTAAAATTTACGCAAGACTTCTCGAGTTAGATTTTACACAGAAAGGTTGAGTTGAAGAGTACAAACCGTTCGATAAATCACAGGTTTACAATACAAAGTACAGGGAAACTTGGCTAGATTTTATCATATATTTTCTAAAACTTCTTGCACTTATCTCCATAATACCTTTGGCTTACTGTTCTTCTCCTCATTTATGAAGTGTATATTACATGGTTTTACCACCAATCTTAAATCGCCTGTTCAACTCACGTGAGTCTTCCAGGCAAAACGCCAACTTCTTCACCATGAGTTTGACCGTTTACTTACGCAAATACATTCTCCCATGCTAAACTAACAGGTTGAAGTAAACTAATGTAAGCGAAAGCGACACTAGAAGTTAAATAAATTAATTATGATGCACTCGAACGATTAACGAACGATTTTAGTTTTATGATGAGAGTTAACTACAGCTTTCCTCAAAACGCAAGACGCATTTTTGATGTTAAGTCCATTAATTTGTTGCTAAATTTGATTTATGCCAAGAAAACTCATTTAAAGTAGGTTTCTTCAATACTTGGAGATGGAGAAAACTAGGGTAAGATAACCTTTTTAAGAATTTTATTAATTAGTCAAAATACTAAGGTATAGTAATCATGAATATCTAAATACGGATATCAACTATCGGAATTACGCAATTCTAAGTTGTAAATTTATTAATTAATTTAGGCAATAAGAAGAACTACAAAGGTATGAAGAAAAGCTAGTACAATAAATAAGAAAATTGACTCGAGTATGGGATAGTTCAAGTGATAGAGTAGCTTATTAGCGGAATTGGGAGGATCCAGGTTCTATTCCTGCAAATCTGTCAGAATTTAGCATTTTGGTAAACAGCAAGAAGCGTTTAACATTCATTAATAAAACTTCTATTATTTGTTAATGGCATTTAACCTTATAAATACTTCAAATATTTAGTTTCTCAACACTTGGATTAGCAGTGGTCTAATCATTTTGTTAAAGGTTTTATCTTGCCTTGATTTCCTGAATGAACTTTTTATATTTCAATTAAAACAAAAAGTTGGACCATAGAATTTTGTCTGTTAAAGTCTCATTAAAATATACTATTCAAACTGCAAACTAAAAAATGTAGATGAAATGTATTGATAAAATGACACTGTTGTAATGACATTAAGTGATGTTAATTGGATCGATAAAAAAGTAAAAGTGTAAACTAAATTTCGATCACCGTCTTAGTGTACATATGTGTAAACATTTTACTTGTGTGAATGTTTGGAGTCACTCACGTATTCGTTCTTTGATGTGTACCGCAGTATTGCATTGAAGATGCATTATAATGCGTATCCACCACTCATTGGTCTTAGTTAGTAAATCGTGGAATCGAAGGGGGTATATATGTTGGTTGTGGCTGTTCAGTTGTTTGTATTATACATGAAATATAGGGAGAAGGGGGCTGTTCAATAATCAAAAGTACCCACCACCAGTCAGCACACTGAATCTCAGACGAGTAGATTATATGAATAGAAAGGCGCCGGTTGATACGTGATGGGCGTGTTCAATTCAACAGAATATTATGTGAAAGTTTTTGACTGTAATACTCTGAGGAATGAAATTATTATTCAACGAAAAACAATAAATCCTATTGCTCTATTAATATTTCATCATTCTTCTTATTGTTAGTCATCGATGAAATAATTTTCAATATCAACATCTTCTATTGATGAAAATCAATTCAATTGATAATTAATGAGCTATTTAGATCTTATTCAAAATCAATATTCATCTAGATTAATAAAATTAAAACTTTTCTGGCAGCTTAAAATTTGGCAATTCATTGATTAACTTGATCTTCTTTTCTTGTAATTACTCAGCTAATGCATTTTCTTTTTAAGCAGTAATTCGAGCGGCAGTGAGATTGAATACAGAAACCTCCGATTATCCCAACCACCGTTTATCTTTTCGTATTTATTCGGAGAGTGAAATAGAGGGTGAAACAAGAACCGCGAAGTCGTAACGAACGAAACGATGAGCTTCCGCGCTACGCGAATTACCTCTGTCTTCTTTTATCTTAACTCATCTCTTCTTGGACTTCTTCGTTTTCTTATTCCTCTATTTCTGCAACTATAAGAGTCTAGCGTGTTTCGAACAGCGGCCAAGGGACGACGAGGTCTGTAATTTGCGCGGCCAAGCCCGCAGGTTCTCGTCTCGCGATTTCTTGATACTTCTTTTTTTAATATCTCTTGAGGTCAAAAATTAACATTAGCATCTCTAAATAATAATTCAGACCATCTCCGAAGGGAAATAAATTTTTTGATTGATCCAATTCTTCTCTTAATAGAAAATAGGAGGAAAATCTTTTATTTAAATCGAAATTTACAAATTTATTTTAATAATTCTTCTCTTTTAATTGTTATTTCATTTTATTAAAATTATATTTATAAATAATTGAAATAAATAAAACTACAGATTGAGTGATGAGGAGAAATTAAAAATTTATTTAATTACACGATAGTTAAAATAATTGGCCCAGATATATCTATTATTCTTTCGACGTCGATCAATGATGTTTCTAGAGTAGGAGGAAATGAAAAGCCGCAGCACGTATGTTTTTTTATTTCCCACGTTCCGTGCCTGTCGATTACCACGTTAACTGATCGACAGTTGATTGGCTCGAAGGAACTCTTGACGTTCCTTGAGTGTCGGGCAATTAGAAATAAGGCACCGATGCTAATGAAGAAGTTACGAATGGACTAGAAATGTTAAATCAGATTGAACGAGTTTTTTTTCCCTTCTAAATGTTTCTGTTCAACCCAAATGATTTATCAACTGTAGTAATCTTCATTAAATCCTTTAGTATTTATTATGTCTTATTTCAAACTTTTAATTTTTTATTTTTAATAATTAGTTTTTTTTTTAATACTTAAATGATAAATACTGTAATGAAAATGATAAAATAAATTGATTGAACTTGAATATGTAATTTTTGAATTATGGTAGTAAATATGTCTTCTTCGTGAATTTGTTGATATAGGAAATGGATGTACATTTATTTTCTAAGAGGAAAAAGTGAGACAATGGCGCGATAATTCCTGGAACTTTTCCCAGGAATTTACGAGCATATATCCCCAAGTACAAGTAGCACGTTCTGTTCAAGAGATTGTATATGGAGGCACACATGAAGGTGTCTTCCCTCTTTCTCGTTACTTGCTTTCAATGTAGATTCAATGGGAACATTTTATTCGATTGAGAAAAGGCGCGTCTGCAGATTTAAAATAAGTACATCTCTACATGCCTTCATCGTTGATGCTGTTGGTATAGGATAGAGAAAGGAGTTATAAAAGCTCGTCATTAACAATATTTCAAATATTTTTATTCTTTTCTGCTATTAAACAGTACTTCTTACATAAACATCAAAGAAAAGAAAGTATTATTTTATTTGCAATAAATATTTATATTATTCTTTTCTTGTCAACCCTTCTAACATCCAGAAGAAGTTTGAAAATTATTCAGAGTCATGACATTAAAGTAGAAAGAGTGTCATAATTATTGAAGAGAGTTTAAGTTTAATTGTTGCGTTGTTTATTTGGTAAAGATATGAATATTTTCTTATAATTGATATACATCATTGTGTTGAATGAATAAGCTTTGAAAACAAAAAATAACTCTAAATTTTTTCGATATCTCGTATTACATGACGCCGATAGAGAATCTCAATATTGATACACGAGAAAGATCTTTTAATAGCTCACTAAGTAATGGGTTCTGTCTGTGGGCTCACCCACGCCTGCCACTCGTCTACACGTGGCGACAAGAACGTTGAAAGGCACTTCTCTATTTCTCTTTCTCCTTCTTCATCATTTTATTTTATTGTCTACCTTCCACTCGTCTTTATAAGCCTTTGTTCAGTTATCAAAAAATGCTCCACAATACTAATTTCTATTTGGTACTATCAATCAAGTTTTCAAAAATATCAACTTCAGACCACCAACTAATCTTGGATGTTCTCCATCAATATCTGTTTGCTTCAACGTTGAAAAGCACTTTTTTGAGATATCAAATAGTCTTTTTTTTAATTAAGTTTAAATAATGATAGCAGACTTCAAGTTAAATCCAATTATTCTAAGAATGATGATAAGAACATTAAGGGTTTTGGATTCTTATTTTATGATCAACTAAATGAAGACACTAGAAAGCAAGAGTTTTATTACTGACATTTGAAAGATATCTCATATAACAGTAAGAATAGGAATATTTAATGATTCAGTAGTATTAATTTTTTTTTTTTTTTTTTCATTTTAACATTTTTTTAAAAATGTTTTGTACCCAAGCAGAGCATGGCTGGATCATGATTGGATATTAACACTATTTAATAGTCAATGTTAGCTTAGTCATGACCCTGTTGTTCACTCCTGTACCAATACAAACTATATTTATAGTAATAACTCTTATAACTAATAATACTTTAATTATTAATAAATCAATCAATATTCATTAAAAATGAATCAGTGAACATTCACTGTTTTACACACAAAAAGAAAGATTAAAATAGATAACTAAAGCTGAATATAATTTTTTTTTATTCTTTTCCAGATCCCAAAGAATAAAAATATGGAATGGATGACACGTTTGAAAGCTGTTGCATCAAATGTTGCTGGGCGTCTAGTCTAGAGTCTTCAGAAAGGTAAGTACTAAAGTACACCTTATCTCTAAAAATAAAGATCAATAAAAATTGCATAGAGCATAATAGACGTCACGGCAAGTTAAAGAAAGGTTTGACGTAGGGAAAAAATATAATTTTAGCATAAAAGCTACACATTGTGGAAGCTGTTTTCTCATCTT
Source organism: Chelonus formosanus (assembly GCA_028641665.1). Taxonomy (NCBI): domain Eukaryota; kingdom Metazoa; phylum Arthropoda; class Insecta; order Hymenoptera; family Braconidae; genus Chelonus; species Chelonus formosanus. The sequence continues at coordinate 927,945 of CM054002.1, forward strand.
TCCTCGTGAATTTACGGATCGTGATCTGCGGTGGCTCAGCTGGCCTGGAGGGGCTTCTGCTTGGCGCCAAGCCGGTATTTACAGCTCTGTCATTACCATGTGCACGCCCGTGGCTTCACGCACGATCTCTAAGCGCATATAGCACCAGCGTGCGTGAGCACGTGCACGCGCAAACGATAAACGCGTGGGAGTCGACGACGAGGTGTCTCGCTTAGTGCACGATTGTCCGATAGCTTCAAGCACGCGCGAGAAAATACTTCCTGCCCTCTTTCCCTCTAATTTGTACCATTTTCGCACCATCTGCATAATCACACCCCCCGTCAGATTCAAATAAAAACTTAACTTGAAAAGTTTGACAGCCTATTTTTAATGCTTGAAAAGAGTTTGCATCTTTCAAGTGAACTTCTTGAATGTCAGTAGTTAACTACTGCTTCACATGCTATACATACACTGATGTTTAGAAAAAAATTATTTTGTCTTTTTAAAAAATTCTATTGATTACATTCTATTTCATTTATTGAAAATAATTATCTAATAAAAAGTAGGGAAATTCCTCAATGATTTAAAAGCATGAAAATAATTTTCTTAAAATAAAAATGAAATCGGCAATAAAATATAATATTGGTACAATTGACTGCTAATGTTTGCAGTAATAAAAGCAAACATAGCAATTTAACATAATTTATAGTTAAAAATATTTATATCAACGATAAAAATAATCGATATAAAATATGACTGGTCATATATTAAGTCAATTATCATGTAGTTAAATAATCAGACTTGATTTTCTTCACCATTTAAGAAACTAAGTATAAGATTTAGAAACTTATAGAACATAAATAATGAATCTTTGTTCGCAAATTGTAGCGTAACGAGTCGTATTAAGTGTGTAAAATGAGTGCATATAATGAAGAACGCGATTTGCTGTAGCTAAAGAGAGAAGTTTTGCAGTACTTATAGGGAGTAAGTAAAGCAGCGATTAAAGTCTCGACTGATGCCCTCAGGAGTTGTTTCTACAGAATACTTAATGTATGTAGTATTAAAAGAGAGTAAAAGAGTGGAAAAGAAATGAAACAGTTACGTAAAATAAAATTTTTAGGTCGTATAAGTGTACTGCAGTCATAAAATTTATCGTCAATTCAATTTCTATTTTAAAAAAATACTATCGTTTATTTTTAGTCTTTGCTTATGGTTTTGTAAACGATATTTCTATAAGCCATACCTGAATATGGACTTCCAATTTCTTCTCAGAGGTTTAATAAATCAAAATATTATTTTTGCAATTATTTTTTATTATTTATATCTCCACAATAAACATTAACATTAAAAAAAATATATAATCGATGAATAAGATGAATTATTTTATTTATTTATTTCGAATAATTACATGAGCCAAATATTTTTTAACATTAAAAAAACATTTTAATTATTGATAATTAAAATTTTTATTTGAAAGCTTACTTTAATTAGAAAAATATTGGAATTTTTTCAAATAAAGGAATAGTTTACATTCTAGTATATTAAAACGTCAGCTTTATTTCTATCATGACTGCTGGTAATTTCATCCTGATTTCACGATTGAATTATACATTGAAGAAAAAACAATTCTTTCTTATTTAAATTTATTCTTTACTCAATTTAACTAATCACACTAACATCACTATCAAAAATGCAAAAAGGTAAATAAATTAATTTTTGCAATAAGCTCGAGTAATCAGCAAAAATAAATATCACTATCATTGGAAAGGAAAAAAATAATTTAAGTAAAATAAAAATCTCTATAGCTGAGAAATAAATCGATTATTGATTAATTTAATAAGTTAATAAATAATAATTTACTTAGTCGATAAAAAAATATTTTATAGAGTTGAATAATAAATAAGTTTAGTATGTCGGGCATATCGTTGAAGATCACGAGAACGTGAAAGAGAGTGGGCGAGTGTTCGCGAGTCCAATCAGGAATTCGGCCCGGATCTTCAACTCCTCGGGGGCGAAGAAGGAGAAAAGAGAAAAGAGAAGCGTGCAAAGAACATGAGTAAAAGACGCTGATGCGGGTCCATCCCTCTTTACTCTTCTCTTCGTTCTTATACTCGATCTCGAGGTATAAACTCGGACGCGTAAAAGGTCACCCGAGGAAAGGCCTCTCTCGCGCGTTTTATACCGCGTCAGCTGCCATTTCTGGCAAATAGAATCTAGCGTAGGGCAACGATATTGCATTGAGAGCTACTCGCTCAGTCTGTCGCCACGAGAAATCGACTTTCCATGAGTCCCTCGCAAGTTTCTCCATCGTGCAATACTCGGAAAACTTTTTATTCTCCAAACATTTGCATCAATGACTTCAATAAACTCGCGATACTTTGCATAAAGATATCAGATTCCAACTTATTCTTTTTTATTCGTCAAAAACAATTCTCACAAATTATTGTATTCTATTTAACATTAATCATCTTAAGCTTTTTTTTTTTTTTTTTAATTTAAAAGAATTAATTATCAGTTGTAGAACAATTATACATTGTTTAATAATTGATCAAACACTGCCACATTTGATTTCTTGAATAATTTTTTTTCATGTCTTCATATAGATTGATGTAATTGATAAAAAAAATCACCAATAATTCTACTTAATGTAATTGTGATTATGTTTTTGATGTCTACAGTTACATCATGGTGAGTTGTAGTGGTTGACCCAAAATGACTATTACCTATCTCGAAAAACCTTGTCTGGCGTCTTCATTTAATATTTCTATTACATCTCATCCATAGGTTCGATTATTTTATCAATAATTACAACTGATCTTGCAATTGCTGATAAAATCTTTGTAAAATACAAAATACCTTTGCTAAGATCTTGACACTTTTTTCGATCATGAAAAGTGATAATTTATTAGGACGAGTCCATGTTTCACAACCATGATAATCATTCATCAAATAACGTAAATTGACAAGTAGAAGAAAATGAACATATTATTTAATTTATTACACAGATCTTATGATATCAATTTTTGTTAGATGGTATTGTTTAGGAATCATCTTAGATATTATTGTTAGAAAAATTAATTTTAGATTATTGTTGATAATTAATGTAAAAATGAGATGACGATTTTGTTGAAGTAAATAGTTTATTGAGTAAACAAATTCTTCGCTGTCGATTTAGCAATGATTTTTATGCTCACATCTACCCCTAGATGATCGGTCGGATCTCTACGATCTTTCACGTCTCGATTCACCTACACCCGATCTCTGGTCTGAAGTGCAGTCGCGCCCAGTCATTCATTCTCATGGCGAGGAAAGAACAATCGGTTTCGCTCCGCGCGGGCGCGTAAGCTGGGCGTGTTTCAGTGCGATCGAGAGATGACTCTTGATATATTTTCTCTCTCATGCGCACTTGTAAATAGAATAGATGTCTACAACCATGTTCAAGAGAACGGGAGAGTGATCTCGTTCGGGCGAGACCGAATGCCGAGAGCGTTAGGTGCATGTGCTCCAAGTAATAATGCATATTATACTTCTCATTCGATTTCTCGCTTGTATTCATACCGATTGCGCAAATTCTATGCCATCTCCTGTCTACGGGATACTCTGTGTATTGAGTTTCACAGGGTCTTTGGTAGTTTCTCTAATTGACGGCTAGGGAAATTGATTTGATCTTTTTTCAGTTTATTCATTGGCAGGTTCTCTTGTATTATTGAAATAAGATTTTGTCGTAATAAAAATGAATTGAGTAGTCATGCAATGTTTCTGCTACAGAAAATAGCTTCTATCGATTTTAGTATCAAATAAAGCTTCATTATTATTTGAAACCACTCAGGAAAATGTTGATTTAAATTATTCTATTTATTCCTACGCAAATAGCAAATATTTAATTTATACATTACTGCAAACAGCAATGTTCAAAATAATATCAAGAACAATAGTGAAAGTTTCAATTATTTAAATAGTAATTACTAACTTAAACTGGGTGGTATATAATATTTATTGATTAATGTTTTCAATGCTTAACGCTCATTTTACCAAATCACGAAGCTTAATCAGTACAGAGATACTTCAAGAAGACCCAAAGTACCAAATTTCTCACTATTTCATAAAATATTGAACTGGCATGAAATTGTTGAGAATACTATTTTTCACTGTATCATTACAAAATTTGCCAACCATTTAGATATAAATACATACATCAAACCATATCAGTTAATGGATAAATGAGGCAATTTAAAAATATTCATGCATGTTTAAAATATCGATTTCTCACCGTTTTGTAAAATGAAATAAATTGGAACGAAACGAAATTGAGACGATTATTTTTCTTCAAATAATTTTACATAATCTAAAAGCATCATTTGTACTGAGTAATTTCAAAGTATCCTTTTAAATAGAATTAATATAGAAAATATTATTTTATTACATGAGTTTATTGAAAGTCATTTTCTCAAGCACAATTTTGTTGAAGATTCAAACTTCTTTTCACCATAAAATTTGTGTGTTAATGCATTGATTTATTAGCAAAAGGAAAGCGTTTATTTTCTCAAAGACATTAGAATGGTCAGTCAATTTTTTCTTGAATACTCTCAATATATAGAAAAATGTATAAAATGTTTATTGAATTCCTTAGAAGTCTTTCTCTCTCATGTCATCATCTCTCTAATCTTCCACCGAATGCCAAACACTCGCATATTTATCGAGCTCATCCTATTCCTTGGTCCTCTATAATTCTTTTTGCTTCACTGCATTCAAGACTTGCCGCTTTGTAAACATATATATACCACATACAACATAGTATATAGTCTATAGAGCGTTTACATTAATGTATGAGGGCAATCGTAAAACTCGATGTGTACATACGTCTCGATCGGATTTTCTCAACTGGTTGAAAAAAATTCTGACATGACTTGTCAGAGCGTAACAGACGCCGTATTATTTTTGCTTTTGATGGAAAACAAACGCATTAAAATTTATTTCGTTTCTACTTCTAGACTTCTTTATGTCAATTGTTACAAGCTTTATATCAATTTTCTGTTTTTCTTTCTCATATCTACAGATCTCAACTAGATCATCCAAGTTACAACTACTTTTCCTTATCAAAACTTCGATCAAAGATAATTCATTGAATCGAAACAAAAATTGTTAAATAAAGTGTTGTTATGATATTAAATATATTTTTAAATTAGATAATCAATAGGTAATCACTTGATGAATATCTAGATAGTTTTATTGACTTTAGAAATTGATTATTGATTATTAATATCCATAAAGTCTATTTATTGATTTGCTCGACCTTGTTGATAACTCATTTATTTCTCAATCTAGAATAACATTAAAATCATCTAATATTCTCTTTAATCATGCTTGTAATGATAGAACATTATTTGTCACCCGGAAACTAGTTATTTAAATACAACTTAATTCATAATTGTGATATGATTCAATATCGTGAGGTAATTCTTTAATTAAGTACGAATCATCAATCGTCGAGTAATTATACTTGTTTGATCAATAAAATCTGCGCATCATGTCATTTATATGAATAATACAAATGATGATAAAAAAATATATGTATTGGAGATGAAGAGAGATATTTTTTTCTAATCTACAAAATAAATAGATAATAATAACGTACTTTTGATTAATCAGCATTCTTTAATTATAATTTTTGTACAATTATTTTTAGGATGCCCATTTTTTTTTTGTAATGTTTATTTATAGACAAAGAATTTAATTAGAAATCAGATATATCGATGAATTCCTGTGGAAATGAATCAGTATAGTCATTTAAAGTTGGCAATAAATTTTTTTGTCTCAATTAAAATTTAATAGTAATATTGATGGTCATTCCAACGTGATAACTCGCAATGAATAGCCAAGAATTATTAGCACAAATTTTAAAAATCATTAAGAATCGTTTATTGTGAGTAGGATTTGACAAAAACGGGGAAATAATGAATTCAACAACAACGTAAATTTTTTTATAAATATGTAATACATAATAAAAGCTATGAGTTTCTTGAAAATAAGCAAAGGGGAAACTGCTTTCCCCGCGTAACATTGACGCCAGAGCGGAAGAAGATCTTTCTTTATGTGCAAGCCATAGCGATCGTCCATAAATCAGACTCCACTTCTTGCCATCTAGTCGTTTGCCATCGGGTCAGAGGCGACGGGCTTGATGGTTCCGCTTCGCATACTTTTCCGGTATCTGCCCTTTTCAATGCGTTCAATCACGAAAAAATAAATACATGTTTATTTATACATTTTATTTACTTCAATCATTTTTACTCATTCAATTATTCATTTAATCATATGTTTATTTATTTATTAATTTGATCATTTATAAAATCTCAATAATATTTATTTTTATTCAATAGTCATGATGATATTTAGAAGAAAAATTATTTTTGCATATTTTATTTTTAAATTCATTGAAAATAATTAACAGTTGATTTATTTCTTTATAAACTTCATAACTTTTTTTTATATATTAATTATGAATTTTATATGAAAAATCAAAATTTACTTTTGTGTAAATAAATTAGTAATAATTAGCTAATGAATTGATTTGTTTATTAAACTATTTACTTATGAATTAAATTATTTATAAAGCTATTTACTTAGAAAGAATTTTTTTGATTCAATTAATTAAAGAAATCCATGATATAAGTGAGTCATTATACTCATTATGTATTTAAATGATTGAAAGTTAAATCTGCTCTTTATCGCGTCTGACTCACGTGGAATTAATCTACTTACTATTCAACATTATTCTCCTACGACTGCCGCTACTACTTAGAAAGTATACTGAGATCTCGATGGCGATGAATCCGGATCATGCGTTCAATAAATTAAATTTCCACCTATTTTATATGCTTCCTTATTGAAATCTCATTACACTGTTTTTACACAAGCTATTTATCTTCCTGTCGTTATCATAATACATTAATACTACAAATCCAATCGGATAGTATCTCCCCTCATAACTAGATGTTAACAGGAATTCATTTTACTATAACTATTCTATTATTCTTAATTTCAAGAAATGTTAACTTTTATTTTTTATCAATAGCTAGTATTAATTGAGCATTTAATTAATTATTTATTTAATTTTATAAGTTTCATTGTTACAATAATACCTAGTATTAATAACTAATAAAAGGGACAAAATAATCTAGAAGATAATAAAAAATTGATAAGTATAACAGTTATAATTGTAAGTGCATAGCATGTGTAATAATGATTCACTGTTAATTCACTAAAATTTAAATGTTTAGTAATAATAAGCATAATCAGTTTTATAATTAAATACTTCGTTATAAACAAATTAGCATTTTGCTCTCTAAAAATGAATCAGTGCACTTCCATAGAAATTATTGTGATATTCATTGAATCATTTTTAGAGAGTAGTAAATACCCAGAAGCGTTTAAAAGTATTGTACAAAAAACGTTACGTTTTTGTGATGGCATATAACATTTACAGAATATCACATTTAATAGTGAATATTTAGGTCCTTAATACTTATTAAATACTTCGATTTGCAGTCAACTTCAACGAAAAAATCATTAAGATAGAAATCATCAATAATAATAGAATGTATCAGTAAAAACCATTACAAATCAGTGATTATTCACTGGTTTTCAGTGTCAATCGAATTAATAATTCACTCAACGATTAAATTGGCACTGATAATCAGTGAATAATTTACTAATTCTTTACAATGAGTAACAAGACATTCAGTTCTTTATATTATGAGATTATTATATAATAATTTTTGAAATAAGTTTCTTTTATATAATAAAAATAAATGAACGAAGTGATAAGAAATAGAAAAAAATGGGATGCTTGAATGAATATACTGATGTAAATTATTCAAATGACTGTATCGAAGTGACATTTAATAGAAAAAGAAAAAAATCAAAATTAGGAATTTAGTAAATCAAGATTCCGTAATTATGCAAAAACTTGAAAACTGTAAATAGAGACAAGGAATATTCACAAGATTCCGATGTGTATCACGGTGGAATCGTGAAGCTATTCCAAATGGCAAGGATGATCCCGAGGGCAAATTCCTTGCTAACGAGTGATCGGAGGATTTTAGCATTCAAATATAGCGCGCAAGAGACAAGAGGACGTTCGACTATTCCACTTGTATCCTCAACGAGTGACTAGCAACTCAGCAGTATTGGATGCGAAAGGACGCCCGCGTGTTACACATTGTCCGCGTAATTAGTCACGAGTTCTTGTTCTTCGTTCATGACTTTAGCTAAATTAATTTTTTTTTCTAACAAATTATTTTTAACTAATACGGAGTTGACATAAAAATTAACCAATCATTAGTGCAGGACATTTTTCACAAACTGTTTTCTCTTACTAACTAGTCAACTAATTAGATTGATTTTTAATTAATGATTTTTTATTTTTTATCATAATTTATACACACATAGAAAGTGAATAAATCATTGAAAATCAACAAATCATAATGTTTGAGTTATCAATTAAAATGATTTAACGATATTAATCATAATAACGTATTATTAATATTAACCCTTAAAGTTCATTAGATGTAATTTCCAATAAAATAATATGATAAGCTGTTGGATAAGAATAATACAATTGAATAATCGTGATTAATGAAATTTTTAATACCTTTTTACATTACAAGTCGTCTCATGATTAATGATTTATTTAAATAAAAAATGTAAAATAAAATGATGGTGCTTCTTTTCATCATAAAAAAAAATATGTATAAAGAAGATAAGCATAAAAAAAGAAACAGGCTTGTACATTAATATGTAAACTCGTATTCGAAGTATAATTACACGATGAAGAACATCGATTTACGGTAGAAATATTTAAAGCGCGTCATTGAGAATATTGCGATGTCTTTCTTCTTATTTTTTATTTTTTTTCCTTCTTTATTTGCAATATTTATTTCCTCGACACATCTGCCATGAACCGAGTTACGGACGATCGAGTGTATCTCTCCAATCGTTTGAGATCATTATCTAGTAATGACACGTACACAACTGGAAAATATTACGTAAATACTGGAACGCACTCTCTCGGCCTTGTGTGTCATAACGATTAAAAAAACAACACGTCAGCCCCCGCAGATAAAACATTACACGTATGCCGAGAGCATGGAAGGGTTAATTGTAATGACACGAATAATTGAAATGAAATATGTGGGGAGAAAGGAGAAAAAAGTTTGTGAAATTTACCTGTTCGTATTTATAAGAGAAAATATCATACACTAAAAAATTAAATAATCACATAAAAAAGGTTATTTTTTGCCAAATTTTTATTTTATATAATAAAAACATCAAGTTAATTATCATTGTAAATATATAATAACTGATAGCAAAATAAGAAAAACCGTCAAAGTTTTTTGGTTTGAAAAAAACAATAATAATAAATAGATTATTTTTTTCAACAAAGGGTGTGCTTTTGGGACACTAGAATAATTTTTTGAAAGCTTCTATTAAAATTTACCGATAAATTACCAACTGTCAGTAATCAATATTTGCCAATAATTAGCATTAAAAAAAATTTATGACCAAACATAAATTAATAGAAAAGAAAGTAAAAATAATTAAAAATAGAAAGTAAAATAATTCATCTTCTTCCTTGAAATTACTCAAAAAAAATTAGATCATCATTTTAAATTAATTGGTAGAATGATTAAAAGAAATAATTATCTGTTTTTATTTAATGTTTATATCCTTATCACATTACTTACAAGAACGTCAATTTATTGCAAATAAATCAAAAAGAGAAAAAAAAATGGATAAATTTGCGAATAAATAAATGAATGTAGAGTAAAATGAGCGATTCGAAACAAGTTAATGAGGTATCATTAAATATACAATGTAATTTATGATTAACATTAATTATCGTTTCCGGTCAAGTTGAGAACCCTGATGTCATCCTTTCAGTGTTCGCGAACGAATAGGTCGCTCTCTCGCTAGCTGGGATCTCTATGATCCCGCATAGCACAACCGGTTGTCTCCTCTTTTCAATGCCTCCATCGTTCTCGTGTGCGTGCACATACATATTCTTGAACGCATTAGCGCGAACGCCAAGTGCTTATCCCAATACACAAGTAGGAAAGAGGAGTTTGCACTGCTGCCACACATGCTTTTGCGAATTTCTTCTCTTTTGCAGCACACTATACGGCGTAGCATTTGCTCTCACACTCAATGATTCTCTTGCATGCATGTAATATGTTTCAAGTGTATATCTGTAACTGCCGGTAATACTTGGCAATTAGGAGTTGAAGCTGACATTCCACTGGCCATTCGCAAATACCTGACGAGAATTATTGTTCGTATTTAATATCGGCGACACTCTGGAAAACAGTTTAGAGGTAATGCAATATAAAGTTCCCATTTTATGGGGAGAAGGAAGAAAAGTATTTATAAAATATGTAGTTAATTAATTTCTTATGCTTTTTTAGGCGGCTAATTATTAGAAATAATCTTTTATTTTTACTTCTTCTTTTTTCAAGTGGTTATGTATAATTTGTTTACTTACATTATTACATCGCTTTTATTCTTAAAAAATTCATAGTCATGTATTATTTATTTTTTTTGCCAAATAAAACAATTTTTCTGAGAATGATGAATGTCAAATATGCACTCTGATACAATAATGAAAAAAATCTGCAGATTGTATTATTCTGCTGTGAAGAAAAAATAAATGTATTGTTGTATGATGAAATGAAATGTTATCTCAACATTGTAACGAAGAAGAAGAGGAATTTTTTTTTCAAAGAATAAAATGTCAGATAAATGTTTCCGAGTTCTTAAGTAAGAGATAAAGAAATTCATTAGAAAAATCAAGTGTAACTATATCTCGAAAAATTAGAATAAACATTTCCTCTTGTATAAACGACATTTTTATAGATTCAATATACACTTAAATGGTGTCTAAATGGATAAAAAAAATTAGTAAGCTAATATAAGCCTATAAATTGCTAATTATTTTATATAAAAGTAGTACGTAAATAAGATTCTTTTTTAGAATTTTAAAACAGTCCAATTTATCGTGATACAAATGGAATTCAAACACATAAGAATACTCTCATCTCCCAAATAACTAAGAGACACCAGGTTCTCTTCCCAACTGTGAACGTTAGTTTTACGATTAGAGAAGAACCTTAACGACCTCAACTTCGTCGTGCGATTTACAATCCTGCGATCCTTGGACGCGATTAAATGGTGAGAGAAGAGCCTACGTCCATTTCGAGAAATCCACATTATTTTTTTTTTCCTTCTTTTTTAGTTCATTTTATTTAGATTCTTCATATTCGCACTTTTGACTTCTTTAATGCCCTCAGATTCCTTTTTAATTGAAAGTTTTACGAGAATTTGAAATAAAAGTTCTCATTTTACTATTTTATCTTCAATACTTAATAACTTTCCATTTATTCTTGAATGATGTTTTTATTATTAAATAAAAATTGTATAAGATGAAATTTAAAAGAGTATAGATTTTAATTATTTATTGATTTTAATTTATGTTAAATAATGATTGCAAATTATTTGGCGAAAAAATGGTATAAGAAGTATTTTAATAGTCATCATTACCAAAGAAGTTGAGAAAAAATAGATTGAAATTGAACTTATTCTCGTGTTTACGATGACTTTAATCTCAAAACTGCTCTGGTGTTTTCGAAATACAACAATAAATAAAGTAAAAATCCTACGCGCTAAATTTTATTGATGTTGATGGGGAAGTTACGAAATATAATTTTGAAAAAAATCTCCATATTAATGACTTCAAGTAGGTTAATTCACCTTGACTTACGTTATATACGGGAGACACTAAAATTGGGATTTAAAAAATTAAGAATGAGAGTAATGTTCGACTAAGACGATAATTAATGATCAGAATATAACGGGTAAATGTTGGAATCAAGACCGACAGAATAATTAGAGCCCGCCTCCAGTAAGAATCGGTCATAGATGAAGTGACAAAGTTCTCTGATTAATAGAAAAATTATTCCACTAAGAAGACTTTATATCGAGAGACCAAGAAGAAACGTGTATTCCATTTGTATCTTTCGAAATATCGTAGGATTATCAGTCGATTTATGGTTTGAAGACATTTTTTCTGACGTAAGATGATCATAAAATGTTTTTGGTTTCTGAATCACTTATTTATTTCTTCATCAATTGTTCCTTAAACCAACTTCAATATTTCTTTTATACATATTTGATAGAGGTATGTTTAGATTTGTGCTTTTTCATCAATTATATCTTGTGTGTATTGATAATAAATTTCTTCAAAGTTTGAGAGGGAGGTAAATAATGAGAGTAACATCATCATAAATAAATTTATTCACTTTTCTCTCACTAAATACATTTTATTCTGTGCACAAAATACACATGAATAATTTACTTGTAAATATCTAAACTAAATTTTATAGACTATCCTTTGTGTATTTTTAAACTTATAGTAAGAATATAGTTTAGTTTCAACTGTCTCCAGATTGTAACTTATTATGTAATGACCATAATATTCTAATAGTTTCATATAAAATTGTTGAACACTTTTTATCTGAGTAATTAATCTGGAGACAACTCTCAATGAATCAAATCACCCTCTAACTAATAAAATACAGACAAATTGATTTTTTGCTTTATAATTTTGTTGTACAATCTATCATATTTCCAATACGTACTGGACTTCATTCAGATAATTACACCCCAAATAATCAATCTAACAATATTAAACCATTTTTAATTTTTTTTTAATACATTTTGAATTCATAGTATACATCATTAAATTATTTTTTTCTGTATTATTAATACATACATATATTAGTACTATTTGTTTTCTAATTCAGGGCTCAGGATGGAATTAATTTCCAGGCACATCATATAAACAAACGAAAAACTTGCAAATTAAATAAGAAAACAATTTAAAATGATGTAGAGATGTAATACAATTGAGAATAGACAGTGGGCGAATCGTAGTCTTACAACGAAGTGTACGACTTATGGAGTGTCTCCAAAAAACGGGAATTACCTTGTTCAAACGGCGTCTTATGAGCGTAAGTATCGCGCAGGAGAACGTAGTTACAAGGGTATTATCTGCCTACGCTATAGAAGTCGACATGGGCTTGAATGAAAGTGTACACAGTTCTTGTGAGGGTAACCCTTAATGATCTACCCACTCGAATTCACCATTCATCCGGTTCCTATAGTGTAATAGTAAAAAAAATCTCTTACAATTGAACGCGAGGAAAAATCATTATAAAAATCTTACATAATTCTGATGCAGTCGAGCAAAACAAAGACTGTCATGAATTCCTAAAAATGATAATGGAAATATTACCACTCAGATATTATGAATTATAGTACCCATTAATTACTTATTAACTTTTATCGCAAAAATTCTTTGTAAGACAGTTTTCTTTAAACAATCATCTTATTCAACCCCCAAGATAGAAACTTATGTATATTTCTATGCTATAAGACTTGGGATTTTATTTTAATCTTTTTACGTTTTACATTTCTTTTAAAATACTGAATTACATTGGATGCTTTGTTACATGCAATAAAAATCCATAAAATATTATTAAGAATTATTTCTTAAAATTATTAATAATTATTAACAATAATTGTTAAATCTATTTCTTAATTTATATTTTAAATTCAAAATGTATGGGCGCGTAGTGTCATATGATGTGACATTAATTATGAATATTAATTAAAAGAGTTTATTGAATTATGTTATATTGTGAAAATAGAACTTAAAGATCCTAGATACCATCACTGATACATTGCCTACTAGAAACAATGATTAAAAAAGTCAATAAACATAGGATTAAATGAACTATCATCCTTTTCTTATCAAATAATATAATATTTAATGCTTAATTCACCCGTAAATATTTAAATAATAATTATAATATGTATTAAATTATTTTTTTGCAATTTAAAAATGTTGATATTGTGTTCTTATAAAACTTCTGAGAATGCGATAATTAATTGAAATTTTCCTTTAGATATAATGATTATGTGAAAAATGAATCATTTATCTGTTTTCTTATCCCCCATTGAATATTCTACACATAAAAGCATTCGGAAGTTTTAAAAACTAATAGGAAATGTAGCAAATCGCATTAGAATCAAGACCGACTGTAACAAAAACTAGTAGCGGTTCCACAGATCCTTTTCTCCTTATTCTCGCGATTTTTTATTTTTTTTTCACAGAGCGCCTTTGTACCGCTCCGTGTCACCGATTCGCTTACTACGCGGGGGGCTTAGCTAATAAGCCGTTGCACTTGCGAGTGCAGAATGTAGCAGAGCAGAAATGCGTGAACGCGAGCCAAAGACTCGTATTACACGCGCCGAGAGATCTGGTAATTGGCTGCATCTTGCCCTTATATCCTATCCTTCTAGAAATGTCATGTGGAATGACTGTGATCATTCTGAGAAATAGTTCATTTAATCAAAAAAAAAATTAATTTTTTCATATTCTAAAACATTTATTATTAAAAGCTTTCTCAAACAATTAAAAAAATATTCAAAATATAACACTGGAAATTTATGAGGAAAAAAACAATTCAATCTACAATCTTCAATCTAGTTACGATGCTAAAATAAAAAAAATTTTCTTTTAATAACAATTCTTACATAATAATTACGGCAGTAAGGCACATACAGAATGATAATAAATTAAGTGAGTATGAAGATGGTAATTAGCCAGGTGAAAAAAACTGTCGAGCTCAATCGTTAAGGCTCGATTGAATCTCGAGCAAAAAATGAGACCAGGCATGGTCCAAGAAGAGTCACCGGGAGAGTTCGAGGACGAGGTCTTTTACGCCGTTTGATTCTTATCCGTTTAACAGCGTAATTAAAGCCAGGATAAATTTTTTTCAAACATCATCTTCTTATTCTATTCTCACCGCAGACGACAATCGAATCGGTAACAAACGATTCGAGATACGGTCGCTTAGACCGAACTCTCTCAGAGTGGCTTACGCGAGAAGACCACACACGCCGAGTGTTCCTTTAGTTTGAGATCAGTTCACGTGAGAACGAGAAAGAGCAAAGGAGATGGAGAAGAAGACGAAACCACAAGAGATCGAGGTTCCAATGCCTGGGTAATGTTTCTTTTAAGTGCGAACACAAATTGTAACTGAGACGATCTGGTGCCATGAGATGTATCCGCCGGATCTGATTTCAAAAGCCGTATCTTTCAATTCAAAACTATGTTGCTTCCTTCAGTTTCAGATGATGGGGCTTTTTAATTGTCAGGATGAGGTCCAATTTTTTTTTTCAGCCAATAATTATCTTATGTTTATTCTCTACATAAAGAAAAATATGTAGTCCATGTTATTATTATAATATTAATAATATTTTTAGATTTTTAGAAACACTATACATCACCAAGACTCCATAATTATTATTAAAGAATTAATACTAATTCAGTGTTAGCAAAGAAATCGAATGAGATCTCACGGATTACTAAATTAAAAAGTGAATAATAAACCTAATTACTAGATAATCAAGTAAAGTCATTTTAATTTTTGGTTGCTACCGTAGAAATAATCACATGGTGATGATTGTTCAATTTATTATTTTTTATGAGAACATTTGTCACAAATTAGATCCATAAGACTTGAGCGATAAACATGATGAGTTTAATCCGGAAGCAAATTACTAACAACATCTAGGTCACCTTTTCTGTAATCATAACTTCGTTTCATGGCACTTCTTATCCCCAAGCTCCTCCGGCTAGTCATTATCTTCTTTTCTTTCATGCATTAAAGTGTTTCATTTTCTAGCAGTGACAGTGACGGAGCACCAAATCGTCCTCGTCTCCCCGATTTATTTAATATCTACGAGAGACTTGATGGTAAATGACACTTCCTGCATCTTCTTATTCTATTTGCTCAATTTTGTGACAGCTATAAATTGCTAGAAATTATTCACCACTATGATATTCAATAAAAGTGACAACAATAGTTAATAAAAATCCAATAATTTAGTTTATTTCGTAGCATCTAGAATATTTGTATTTTAAATATGAACTCTAGAATGAAAATGATATCGTGTCATAACAATGTACAGTATAATTTAATTCTAAAAAACAAAATTTATCATAGAAAGTAATAAGTACTCCTGTGTAAAATCTTCTCTTTTCACATGAACAAAATTATGCAGTGATAATCACTCTTAAAATTTTAAATTAAAAATAAATAGTCTAATATTTTAGACAAGACTATTAGAGACCATTAAAATATTTTTCCAAAAATAAATCCACTTTGAAACGAAAACACTCTAAAACATTCCAAAGAATGCAATCTTTCTTTGTCATTTTATGGTCAACACTTTTCTTTTTAACCCAATTTATGTTTAAATTGCACTAATCTTCTCGCACCTTCGATTAAGTCCGTGCTTGTAATATAATAGATACGTGTAATGCCCTCGCAACACGCATTGTCCATCCATAAGTGTCGAGGTAATTTGCTTCCAGTGATCGGGACCACCGAGCATGTGTCTAGATAGGCGAGTATATGAGCACATGGAGGCCAGTGTGTAAAAGATAATAGTCGTAGTGACTGCTGGTGGTGACGATGAAAAAGAGACAAGAGACTCTGTGTTGAGTATCAGAAAGCCTTCTTAGAGCTCATTGAAGGAGCTACTATGAGAGAAAGATTGGTTTTGATACCGATCTCATCGTCGGCACTGCTGGAAGTCGAAAGGGTATCGATGTCGAGGTCGAGATACTTCAGATCACAACTGTAAATCAGACAGGACTTGGCAAATACGGGGGAGGATGAATACAAATGCGGATTTATAGAAATCGAGGAAAAGCATCAGGTGAAGGCGATGGCCTTCGATTGCATCGGTTTAAAAGAGAATCCATTGATTACTTATTCACTTTACTATTACAGTTAGAAGTTAAATTACTTTATTCTTTCATTTTCTATTGTTTAACATTTTTATTTAAATTATTCTTTAATTTCAAAAGTAAGAAAAATATTATCTGGGCTCACTTATTGCTTATTATTATCAATATTATTTATTTCTGTCACAATAAATTGTTTTTTTTATCCATTAAGAATAAAAATTCCAGCTTTAATAATGATGATGATTATTCTTTATTATTGTTACTTTCAATTTCATGTTATGGTTACCGAGATTAATTTTTATTGATATTACGTGGGCATAAATAAATATAATCTACATTAAATGAATGGAATAAAAACAACATGAAAAACATTTTTGAATTGAAAGTTAAAGTATTATTGCACTGATATTTTTATGAGCTCTCTGTGTGCAGTCTTTGCGATATTCACCTGGACACACTAGAGTCTGAAGAAATGCCGCTATCTTCCAGCCAGAAGATAACTAAAACGCTTTTGACACCTCACCGCGCTGGAGACATAAACCGTTGAGATAGAGTAAAAGAAGGAAAAATGTTGTCTTTTTTTTCCTTTTATTACTCCATCTTCTCACCTGCTTCTCCTGTGAAATTTTTTTTTTTGGTCCAATATTGTTCATTGATATTTTTACCGAAAAAATTTCAATGTTATTCTATTTTTATATTTAACAATTAATCAGTTAAAATAATAAATAAAAGAATAACAATTTTTTGCAACCTTTGTTTACACTGGATAGAGTTCATTAGGTATACATAACTTCTTTTTTTAAAAATAAATAAAAAGACTTATAAGTACTTGGAATGAGTTTTTTTATTTCACGTTAACAATAAAAAAACGTTACAGATGATGAGAAATAATTTTCTGATGTAAGTCAAATTGAATAATAATTTTTTTAATGCCGCTAAAAGTTTGAAATAAGTCAAATTATATATTTTTTATTATTCAGTTTATTTACATAATTTTCGTGATTTTATACCGTTTTTTTAATTATTAAAAATGTTTAATTATGTAAAAAAATTTGATTTGTTACAAGTAATAAAAAACGAATGTGTAATACTATGTAATAAGGAAATTTCCTCCTGAATATTATAAATCATTAACAGCCACTTAGAAAATTAATATAAACTTTTCTTGCTCTTCACAGTATAATCTTCATGCATCGCAAAATGTATGACTTATATGACGCGAATTGATTGTAATAACTAGTCTCTGATTGAACTTGTGTGTGCACAAGCCATTTAAAAAGGCTGCTCTGAAAGATGAAGAGGCAAAAAATGTACTTATATACCAGCATCACCTAGTCGTCATCCAGGAACATCGAATGAGTACATAGAGGTGTCGTAACTCGCGAGGCAGATGGCTATCCAACAGAGCTCGCATGAGAGCCAGAAGAGAGACTAACAATTTAGTAAAAGAAGCTGTAGAGAAAAAAAAGAATAAGAAGAAAGAGACGTTAGATCGATTTTTCATAGCCCTCAAGAAAATCGCTCTCCGTCGACTAACAAGCACCAGATGCAAATCGGACGAGAGCATTCTCGCGCGTCCTCTCAGTTCCTTTCTCTCTTATTCTTATTCTCTCTCACTTCTTCTCTTTATATATACAGCTGTGATCAAAATTATCCCGACGACTCTGAATGCTTATACTCAGTGAATTACTCATCTCCAAGGCTTTTCGAGCAGAATTCTAATCGAAAAGGATGATCCATTGAATGAATATTCTATTGCTTTTTACTGAAAGTTATTAATTGAGGTGTGTCAGATCAAAATGCCGTATTTGTGATTTTTAACATTTTAGGTTTAATCTTTTTCAAATTATTTAATTGTGTGTTAAGTGTATAGTTACCTTCACTTGAGTTTAAAAATTCGAATGAAGTATTTGTTAAATAGGGTATGTGTATAATGTGTTGACAGCTGACTATAGTTACTCTCCAACTATTATTTTCAGGTAGTGGCTGATGATGATCTTTTGAAAATTTTTCTAGCCCACTATCTTCACTATATTTGTACTGAATTAAATATGAGCTGTGAAAATATTGATAAAGTCTTTGCATCAATATGATCATACTTATCCAGCTAACAATTTTATTCCAACGAAATTAAATAAATTATCAGAAAAGCATTAGTTGTTTGAAATGTGGAAATAAATTAAGTATAAAAAAGTGAGTGAATAAAATCATTTTCCATCATTATATAATACATTTATCAAGGATAACTTGGACAATGAGTGGTGATAATATTCGAGAAAGTTGTTGGTAATCTGAATGCGCAAAAATAATGCAAATTAAATTTAAACTAATGCAGATCGCAATTACCACGAAGGCGTTGAACGCAATAAGTTTCAAAAAAAAGTATTTTCCATAATTTACATATGTATGTCAATTTTCATTGTTACTGTGATTATTTTTTTTTGTGTCCAGTTTTGATACCTCATTCATCCCAGGTGTTTCGTATGTATTAGAATAATATACCGACACTGATTTAAACCGTAGGCTGGACTGGTAAATGCTATAACTGTTGTATCCTATTCTTGTAGGCGTCGAATCAAATTCATCCAATTTTTGTGACTTCTATTATTATTTTGCGTTTAACATATTGTCTTGATATCCAATTTCCTACAAGATATTCTGTTGTTTCTTGATGTCTGAGACACGTTAGTGAACGATGCCAACATAAGTTAGAAATTGAATGGTGTCTAATAAAGTTTTATTTTCACTAGAATTGTTTAGAAAATTATTATACTTGCCAACTAAAGTACTATGTAATAAATTTCGATATTAACTAATAATGATAAATAATTGATGTACATGACTCGAAAATAAGTACCATCTAATTAATAGTAAGACCGTAATAATAATGATCGTCGATAGATTGAGTCCGGAAACGAAGTCTCGTGCCGATCGATGACCGAGATCGATAGTGTAGATGTGATTTAAGATAAGCGTTGATATTCACGACAAGGCAATCAAGAATCGACCTGTCCTCGTAGTCATCATCATCTTCTTCCGTCTCATCGTCAGTTTCTCTGCTGATATACCCACACTATCTTGACTCCGAGGTTGATAACGGGAGAGAGAATAGCGCGAACAGGTCGCGCCGGCGTCCTGAAGATTACAAATGTGGCGTTGACCTCGCGCTCTTCTTCAGGGTCACGTGGACGTTCCAAATTATATGGAATGAGCTAGCGGACAAGCAAGAGAGGGCTTGGAGGACGTGATCTCAACGCTCTCATCGCCTTCTACTTACAATCTCCCCTCTGTCTACTGCCCTCAGACAAACATCCGCCACCTGCTCATCACCTTGACCCTAAACATCATTTCCTTCAGCTTCATAACCCATCTCATCTTTTAACAAACAAGCTCTATCCAATAAAATTAAAAATCTCACTTCATTTTTCATGTTTAGCTACAAATCATTCCGTTTATTTTCTTGTGGTGAGAAGAGAAACAATCTGATGGACTAATGTGATTGAAATTGATAATTAGTTTTATTGAACAGTTGTTTGAAACTATTTCATCGTTTTGTTTAGGTTGAATTAATTTTAGTTGGAACGCATACCCAGTATGTAGAGCAGAGCCAGACAATCTGGATTCTTTTGACTCCCAAAAGCTTTACAGGTAGTTGTCTCTTGTTTACTCGTACTTATTACTGTTTATGAAGCGATCTATTATTCAAGTTCACTTGGGATCAACCTTTGCTTGGCCTAGATGTAAAAGAATGACTTATATATTCATTTGAAGTTAGCGCATGCGCGTCCGATGTACCCAATGTACACTAAATCTAAGTGCAAAAATGACAAGTCCACGTTTCGAAATTTATAAGTAAAAATATTTCTATTCAACAGTGAATTTTGGGTTGTTGTAAGTAATTTTTGAGTTATCCCAAGTAATTATTTTACTAAGACACCTCTTAAGTAAAAAATTGACTTACAGGAACTCAAAATTTACTATCGAATAGAAATATTTTTACTTATTAATTTCGAAACATGCACTAGTCATTTTTGCACTTAGATTTAGTGAAAATATTTTCTCCGTGTACCGATCACAATAATCCGATTGTTTATTATTGTATAATTCAGCAGAGTTTTTTAAATGAATTAATTTCATTTTTTAATTTAATATCGATTATTAGATTTATTTTGTTTGTCATCTGTCAGATTAGTATTGATGATAAAATTTTCATCAGTATCAATCTTGAAAAAAACCGGAACGTTTGGGGAACATTAATTCTCTTTAAGAACTCTTTTTCTGACGATGAACGTTCAGTAAACGTATGAATAGAATGAAAAGATGAATATTTAAAAAAAAAAAATAAAGCAGACCAAACATTTTCTTGATGTACCTTACAGTTTCATAAAGGGAACATCCCACATCGAGAATGTCCGGTAAACTGTTAAGGAATTTAAATTTTTTATATAAGTACAATTAAACGAAATTAACTAACAGTAAAAAAAATTTATGTTACATTAATAATGGTAATTATTGATTGAGTTTTCTGATGTACACAAAAAATATTACAGTTCAATATTAATAGATATTGTTCATCGTTGTAATAATAATTAATTGTAGGCAACTAATTATTAACTTCATGTTTTAATACAAAAATAGAAGACAACGTTGGACAACATTAATTTATACATCCGGATTAGAAAAAAATGAAGTAGCCACATTTAAATAAACATAGTAGAGATTAAAATATATCTACAATAAAATTGACCAAAGATAATCGTTGAATGCAGATAAATCATTGAGATCTTAGACTGATAAGAAGGAGTTAATGACGCAGGATCCCAGGACCTTTTGAATCCCCTGGGATGCGTAGCATTCTCGCTGAAATTTTTTCACTTAAGCTCTATGTCATCGAATAATCTGGATGGCTGATATCTCGAGCAAGAGAATTTCTTCGAGATCCTGCAGTGTGTCGCGTCGAGTTTTATGTGTCCACGACTCGCTTCCACGGCAATTCACAGCAGGTATAAAAGGTATAAAGGATTTCACCAAGAGTACCATAAGGTACCCAGTTGTCATCTTGACTACGAGCAAGGGAATCCCCTGGATTTCTATTAAGAATTCTCTGCTCCACATCAACAAGTCTAAAGATTTTTAAACGCTATTTATCTTTTATTTTTTTCTGCTGTTTTAAATAGCTCTCTAAAGATTTTAAATAAGATGTCAAGAGGCTTAATGTTCAGACATTTTTTATGATGGTTCTTAGAAATTTTCTGCTTGAAATTGGGTGAATATGAAATTGTTACACAATGTAAACACATTAATTATAACACAGGTGACATGTGAAAAACATTTCTAGTTTATTTATTAATTTAAATATGTTTTTTTATTTTAATACTAATATTTATCAATTGATTTATCTTGACAAAATTGTTTCGAGACATTCTAACTTTGTAAAAAACATTTCTCTATTCGAAGATCGATTGTTAAATGTCGTTTACAGTTCTTTTATTTTTTATTTTCTCATTATTAATTTCCGGCCTAAAATGTACTAGAAAAAAATCATTAGAAATATTTTGGTGATTATATTATTTTATTTCTATAGACTTGTTATATAGAAGTTGATGAAAAAAAATACTCATCAATCTCCAGTTTATCATCATACAGATCCTCATAGAAAATCCACATGCTCAAGGACACAAAGATGAATCGATTGTATGGCAAGCTGCTCTACTTTTATTGATCAATCATTCGAAGGAAGTCTTTTATTTAGGCCTGGAGCATGGGTTGAAGGCTTGGATCAGTGATGGAAATCGTCGCGGGTGTCCTCATCCTTGACCACGTCGGCTCTTTTGACTTCCTCGAGAATTCTCTCGACGATCGATGGATCGTGAGAGAGCAACTGGCATCCTGGGTCACGAGTTCTGATGTGCCCAAGTAAAAGAAAGATCTTGGTAGCAAACTTCTCTGATCATTTCTTCTGGAAGTTCTTCCGTGCATGCAGGAGTCAATTGACTATATAGTAAACCACTAGAGGATGATCGGTTAAGAGGAACAAGGAGGAATGACTCTCCAAGGCTTATTGGAAACCAAACCGATGCAAGTTACTCTTTTGACTTCATCTTTATGACGACAGGACTCTCTTAACTCGTGATGTCGTCGTCATCTCTTCACCAACCATCTCCGGCTACATCTTTCTTACTCTTTCTTATTACCTTGCCTCAGTAAACTCAAGCGCACACCGCCGTCAAACCGTTCCATCGATTTTAGATTCAACATATCTGAGCTTCAATATATTTCGAGCAACTGTTTGTCAGATGGAATGAAAAAGAAAAGAAAGTTAGGAGGAAATAAAATTCTCTAAGTGATGGGATAATTTCAGCGATCGTTTTATGAAGATCAATGGCAGAAAAAGCATTTGTATGTGATCATTCAAATGATGTGTCTTTATTAAAAGTGTTTTATTATCAATAAAAAAAATTCTAAGATTGTAAAATATTGATATATCAATACATAAAATATTTATTATATTTAATAAATCCATCGAGCATAATAAAAACATTAATTTACAATTTTCCATTCATGAATTATAGTTTGTATAATATTGTAAAATATAGCGAAATAAAAATTAAATAATTAGTAAAATCATTTAAAAGCTCATTAAAATAGAATAAACTATGACAAATTGAGAAAAGATGTCTGGTCAAGATTAATCTCAGTTATATACCAAACATAAACAAATCGGTCAAGCGTTAGTAACAATAAAATTAGCCGTTTGTCAATTAATCTATAGATGGAAACGTGTATTTATTTTTCAATATTCATTTATTCATTCAAAGAACATTTATAAGATTACAATCTTTAATACACTTTCAGATGATTGGCAAGTGCAGAACAATGAATAAAATAAAAAAATAAGGTACAAAATTGAATTGAAAAAAAAATTCCAGAGTAAATTTTTTGCATAAATATTGATAATAAACTCTAATGCTCTTTGACCTGAAAATAAAATGAAAATCAAATAAAACGATGTTTAAGGTAGAAATTAATATCGATACTTAATAATAAAATAAAACAGTCCGTGTACTGCATGTTACTCCATTTTTCATGATTTACCTCTCATTCACCTGAAGATCGAGTCAGGGTCGTGATGTTTTAGAGGCCACATACCTTTGGCTACAGGCGCAGGAAGGTAATTGGAGCGATCGGCACTTGTTTTCACACGGCACGATCACGAGAGTACATCGTATGAGAGCAAGAGACGGTAGACTGGTTATATTGTATACATGAGAATTTTCCTTCTCCCTTTCTCTTACACTTATACCAGTGACCACTGCTGCTGCACTCATTACGCGATGGTAACGCGAGTCTCAAGCCAACGATAATATAATGCTGGCGCGCGTGCACCAGAGAGGATTCGTATGTAACGCGCGTATAGCCCTCAACCCTTCTATATGTACAAGTACAGCATGGCAAAACGCTCGTTATGCTTATCTTCAGAAATTACGAGGTTAAGATATTCTCCGACCAACATCATACATATATCCTTATTATTCTTCATTTAAATACATTGAACTTCCAATATTGTCTGCATATCAGACATAGCATATAATGTTCGTCAGACGATAACATTTTTTTTTAGTGCATGTAGATTTTTTTCCAACTCCTGATAATTTACAATATTTATCTCTTTTTACGTATAATAAATAAAACATTAACAAATACTTTCTTTTTAATTTTATAAAAAAATTAACGAAATCATTTTTTATTATTCTGGGATAAAAATTTACTTCAATGAATGTGGTGATGAATTTTTTTTATTAGCTTAAGGAATATTTCATCTATTAAATAATATTATGGATGGCTCCGAAAAATACTTTCATTAAAAAATAAAATTTAGTTTCCATTATTAGATACGATAGTTTATCCTTTTTTTTTTATTAACATATATAATTATAAGTAAGGAAAACCGGGATAATATGGGATACCTAGGGTATAATGGAGTACTGGATAAAAAAATTTTTCCATTAATTCTTAGAACATAGAAGTGAATATCATTTCTTACTGTCCTCATATTGTCCCGATTTCTTCTAATATAAATTAAAGTTCCCAAGTAGTTTACAAAGTGATCATAGAAATATTTCTTATAAAGGTCAAACAAGTTTTAATTTGAATTAAAATTAAATTGTTTATTGTTCATTTATTAAATCCTTTTTTGGATGAATTAAATATCAAATTTCAATTATTAAAAAAAAATAATGTGATTATATTAATAATCTTAATTCTTAATGTATTTTATTCGAAAAATTTTCTCATTGAAATAAACAATTTATTTAATGAAATTGTTTACGTAATATTTTTTTTATTTATCATCAAAGCCTAAAGATAATTTTAGCCTAAAAAAATGTGAAGCTTTTTTTTAAAAATGTTTAAATTTTTGTTAATTAACCATAAAAAGAAATTTTTGAATTTTTTATTACAACTTTATGAATTCAAAGGACTAACCTAAATAAAAAGCACAGCGATCATTAACTTTTTATTAACCGTCAAAAGTTTATCAGTCAATCAGTGACTTTGATGTCCCATTCGATTTAAAGACCAGCTAAAATCCCAATAATTTAATCCTAAATTAAAAATTTTCGGTTGAATATTCATAACAGTTGGTTGAATATCAGCAAAAAGTTGATAAAATCAAATTATCGATCCATTTCAACACTCAAATTATCCCATCAATAAATGAATAATTTTCAAATGAACCATATAAGTCAAGGTAAATAGTAAATTTTCTTCACTGCATTCATGAACCATCAATGAAAGAGTTTGATTTGATCCATAAAGTGAATTTTTAACCGAAATAAGCATCACTTCTGTCCACCCATCAATAAATAAATTAAGATTTCAAGGTAGATATTATAAAAATGCATTTTTTATGAAGTCAAACCTTCTATCTTATATAAAACATTTACCCTAAATATATGAAACAACAGTCTTACAAAGAATTTAAAATATATCTCAAGACTTTCTCAGCAGAATTAATGACCTGATATCGAAGAGTCGTTGGAGCATCTTCTGGAGCCCTGGACACAAAATTCCTCTCATCTTTCTCACTTATTTTCGTGCTGGTCCGTTGGTTCATGGAGGTCGGCATGAGGTCGATTGCGCAACCAGTCGCTGGGTAGTCCCCAAACCCATACGAATCTCTCTCTAACGTGGCCAATCTCGTCTCTCGATCGCACCGGAGATATTAACTCGCTCCTCTTCGATATTTATGAGCTGGCCGGCCTTATATACCCACACGACACGTTCTTTCATCTCAACCACGTGAGTTCTACAGCTGTAACGGTTCGTTATATGTTTTACGCGACACTGCTAGCAATTAGAGCGAAATTCGTCGAAGTTTCTTTCTTCCTCTTGTTCCTCTTTTTCATTTTCAAGATGTAGAAATGAAACCAGGCCATTAATTTCTTCTTCTCTCTCTCTCTCTTTTAGGTCTGTTTTATTCTTTTGCCTTGTGACCTTGTCCTTCACAGGAATTTAATCTTCAACAGGACTTTTGTCTAATTAAAAAAAAAAAAAATGGATATAATTTGAAACATTGCGTAAGATAAATAAGTGAAACTTTTTAGAAGACTTTACATTTCTTCGTAAATATTTTTTCAAAATATTTTGACCATTCAAATATTTGTAAACTCTTTAAAAAAATCATTGATAATATTAAATATATTTCTAAACATTTATTTTTGAATTTGAAGTAATTTCAAATCTATTCTTATGGTAATTTATTATTTAAAAAATAGTTAAAAATTAATTTCGGTTTCTTTGATGGGTTATCTGGTTCTAAAAGGTCATCTCACCCTGATTTTCCTTATCTTTAATACCGATCATCTGCTCTGATTTATCTGAATTACATATTTCCACTCTACTTATTCAATTTTTTCATTAATGAAATCAGGATTGAATCTCTCAACCCTCATAGTAGAGTCCATGACCACACGTAGTATCTTCACCAGCACCTGAACAAAAATTTTCAAAGATGAATCCGAGAATGGAGATACGGGACGCGTGCGTGTTCTTCAAGAATACGATACTACAGACGATCGCATCTCTTATGGAATTTCTCTCGCTGAAGATTCTTGAGACTCTTTTCTTACTTCACCACACACATCTTTCTCACTCTTTGTAAGTTATATACGAGTACCTGTAGATACATATAATATGTATATATATTTTCCATCTCTCTTCATTCTCTTTCGCCATGCGTCGATTATTATTACTCGATTCGCTCGAGCGCGACGACTTCCGACTCCAAGCGCCGCGCTTTATACGCGTGGGATATATAAAACATACTCATGTATTCCAATACATTTTATTTTTTTTTCACGATGACCTCAAGTCGAGATCTCACGAGTAAGAGTTCACCTGGAAATGAAAGAAATTTTATTTTCGATTTCTAATATTGATTTCAATTTTCTTCTATTCTATTTTTCAATATGCTTCACTATCAGATTAATGCACTTTACTTACATTTATACCAATAATACTTTTATTATAATTTTTTAAAATTAATTTTAATCAGCCTTCGAATTGCAAACATCACGATAAAGCTCCAAGGTAAACAGTTTTTTTTTTAATTAAAAATATTTTATAATATTTATTAAATCTTTTTCTTATATTATTATTATCTCAAACATCTTTTAAAAAGAAATTTTTTATCTATTGTATAAATTACGCTTAACTTTTATTTATAACAAATGATAAATATTTAAAATTATATTGATAAAAAATAAATCATTCTAAAGTAAAAAAAAATTTTTTTTTAGTTAAAGAAAATCAAAGAAATAACAACAAACAAAAACATCAATCAAAAAAGCTAAAATGACATGAATAATCATCATTAGTATTTCTCTCTCGAACACAAGTGAGTTAAAAAAAACTATTGACTTATATTTTTCATTCAAGCCCCATTACAATTATCATCAGTTGCATAGTAAAACTTTTTAATTGATTTAATGATTCCATCTGATAAAAAAAAAAGAACATAGAAATGACTCTTACGAAATTCTTCCATTAGGGTCATCATGTGTGTCGATGGGAGGATGAACGACGATACCTTGAGCATTCGTATCTAGAATCAGCTTGGCCTTTCGCTCTATCCTCTCACGCTCTCTTTCTCCCTCCTGTTGATACATCAGGAACATTAGAAACATTAGACACACATGTATATGTGTATATTATACACACGGAATAATTTATTTTGTATATAAAACGTATATAAAATACTATCGATCACGATTATTGCGTGCTTTAGACTCCACTTGCGCAGTTAAAGTCAAGAATCGAATGAAAGATCACGTAAGTGTCCCGTCAAAAATCCTACCAAATCGGAGATTCACCTTTTTCTTACATACTTCCCTCTCTCTTCTTGTGTCTTAGCGTTTTATCGCACCGTAAATAACGCCCGTAATCCACCGATAGAACTCGAGAGCTGGATCGTAAAGTGCTATAATTAAGAATCCTCAACGAGCCTTCGGATAACCTGAGATAAAGCGAGTGAGAATGAGAAGGAAAAAGAAGTAAAGGAATATACAGTATTGGTCAAAAATCATCAATTTATTCTAATCTCTATCTTTGTATAGAAAAAACGTTGGCTAAGTTATATTGCCTCAAAGTAAATACCAAGATGTATATACTGTTTATTCATTCTATTAGAACAATTAAAGGATCGTAATCAAAATATTTTATCATCTCAATTTATTATTACTTATTCAATACTGATATCTAATCGAATTATAGAAAATTTCATCATAATTCATGAAAGACTGTTATTTAAAATTATACAAAATAATATCACTGCACAATCTTGACATTGATTTTTATCATGTGAATTTTTTTTTATTGGCTAAAATGATTTTTTTTCTAGCAATGTTTGTTGATGTTTATAAGTATTAATTGTTAGAGACTAAACTAATTAATTAAAATGAAAAAATGTAGTTAGCCATGATCATTCATGTCTTGACATGAATCTAAAGCAGTTCATAAAACTGTACTTCTGAGCTGAAAAGAATGAAATCCATTAAACTCGTCAACAATAGACTTTTAAAAAATGAGTGCGACAAATTGGCAAGATGACGAAGTGTTTAATTTGCGCAATTAACTCGCAGAACGTGTCTGAGACGTCCGGCACGTTCTCGCGAATGAATCAGTACCTTTACTCTTGTCTTATTCTCCTTTACCTGCTACTATCATCATCACTTTGGTGGCAACCGCAGTTGAAAGGATTACAAGTCGTCCTCACGTCACTTTAATCAGTCGTATATACATCAAGAGGTCAATGACTCGTTCAAATCCTCTCTCTTTTAATGCCACTATTAAAAATTAAACATTATCGTCATGTTAAATTATTTTGTAACTACACCACTCACTTACTTATACTCATACTAAAATGTCTTCTTTTAAACTTTATTAATAATAATTATAGAATAACCATTAAAACAACGTGTTAACCTATTTCTCTTAAACCTATAATGTAGATTAATGTGGAACGGTCATTTTATTTTCTCTTTTCACACAATCTTCAGCCTTAAAGAATTTTTATAATCACTTTGAACACTCGACAATTTAATAATTATTGTAGTAATTGTTCGAATACGTGAATGGCAATTTAATATGCAGTAAATTATATGGATATTTTTAGATGTGTGAGGTGAACTCAAATTCCAAATTAATAGTCTATCGATTAAGGAATTTAATGTAATGCCATAAAGTCCATTAAACATTTATTAATAATAAATAAAAATTAGTTTTCAGATGACTTAAATAAAATTATTAAACGATTTTTAACAGAAATAAAAAATATCAAATTAAAACAAATATTAGATTTTTATTTAATTTACTCTAATTGCTGCAAATTAATCAATTAATTTACTTATATGACTTTTTTGATAAAATTACATTACCTCGAAAATGTTAGAAATAATTTTTCAGTATTAACTACAAATGAATAACAATTACTTTTATAAGCAATTTAAAATTAACTGATAATATCAAATAATGAAATGATAATTTAATTTTATGATAGAAATTTTGATCTTACCTATAAGTATAGAGTTTCTTAATAGGGGTTGAGAAGTATATTTATCATCCCTTACTTAAAAGCTCTATATTTATTGTTCTAATTTATTAAAAAGAAAGTAGCGATGAAGTCATCAAATGTTGTTTTGTTAATAGAAATAATATTTAAAGTAACATTAAATTTTATAAACAAGAATAATCAATGCTCTACCATCATTAATTTATTATGATCAAAATGAAAATTCAGCCATAAATAATCGACAAGTCAATGGGACAAAAACATTTTGCGATTCAATAGAGAAGAAGAATCTCAGTGAAATCTCGGTCAGTAAGCAGTTACTTATGCATTATATAAGACTGTATGTACGACGAATATAACCAAAGGAAAATAAGAGAGAAATAAGAAATGGGGGGATGCTCATTGCTCAGCTGCGAATTCAACGGTGAGTTCTCACAGTCTTGTCAGTCTTGAGGCGATACCGATCTAATAACCCTATACGCACGGTGACAGTTCCCATTGCGAGCGGCGGCTACTGCTGTTTGCCGCCGACTTCCGCGAGCTTGTCCACTAGCGCATTCATGTACTTGCTATATAGACTCAACAGCATGCATCCAAGCGGTATTCATTGATGTCACTGAGAAAAATTGGCCCAGAAAGCGCCGCGTTCGCCACACAAACGTCTTGCATTATCTTCCAGATGCTTCTCCAACGTTCCCACGGACTATTCCTTCTTTCATTTCATCCCTATTTATTGCTATTTCAACTAATGAATACTACTCATTTTTTCATGTAGTACTCAATACATTATCAAGGTCGCAATCAACTCTTTCGAGATCAAATAATCATAGAAAAACCTCGAGGTCGTTTGAATATTTATGAGCTATCATCGATAATAAATTCCCTTGAATTTTATTCTTGCTTTTTATTGTTCATTTTCTCATGGCACAGAGAAAAGGGAAAGCTAACAATCCAATCAATTTTCATTCAATTTTTTTAACATTCCATTTCACTTCAAAAATTTCCCTTTATTAAATTCATTTTACAAGTAAACATGACTTTTTATTTTTTAATTATGTAATTAATTTATTTATTAACATATAAAATCCACCTGAATAAATAGTAGAAGCTAACAATAAAGCCTCAACAATTAAATTTAAAAAAAAAATGTTAAATATTATTCAGCATAAAAAAATAATATCTATTCTTAGTTTTTTGATTGAAAAAAATAAACTTTAAATAATCAATGAAAAAAGCTTAACAAGAATTATCAAGTATTTAATTTATTAAAAAAAAAAAAATCAAAAGATTTGCACGTCAATTCTATTATCATTTAACATCCATTTGATTTGATCTCTTGAACCCTCCCAACTTTCACAATTTCTACCATCAAAAATGTCCAACGAATCTGTTGAAGTCGAAAGAAATTTCGGTAAAAACGTCGATAATACAAGCCTATGATCATAACCAGAAGCATGCATAAATTAGAGATGAATCTGAGTGTAAAATAAAATAGTTGGATTTGGTCTTGTAATTCGATGCAAAGAGGACAAATAAGGAGAGTAAAAGAAGCGAGAGGCAAATAGGAAGCAAAAGGAGTCTCGTGTAAGCACGGTAAAGTACCAGCAGGTACTCGTCTCCTTTGGCGGAGCGAGAGAGGGTCACGCGCAACTTATATATAAAGAGAGGGGAAGAAAAAAGGACAAAGCAGCATTCTCAACGTAACGGGTAGCGATGTAACCAGATCACGACACGAGGACAGGCTACAAGAAAACGCAGGGAGAAAGAGGTATTACGATTATTAACAATTACGACTGATTTAGCATTGTTCCACTCGAGCTTGGCATTATTTAAATTTATTCAAATCACATGCTCGTATGGGCTTGCTTGCTAAGCCTGAGATTTCCGTCCTCCCTCCTGCTGTCGCGAGAATCGAGACACACAGAATCTTGTCTATGTGCAGTCTTCCTTTCTATATACCACAACACTCTACTCCCCTCTTTGCTAAGATCGTTAGACCAAAGGAATAAAAGCCACGTACACGTTAATTGGCACGAACCATTTTTGGTCCCGCGAGAAGAATCTTCATGCCGTTAGATTATCTGGTTCATGAGTAATTGCAGGGTTGCATCGGTAAGGGTCGTCACGACTTTGTTTTGGATAAGTTTCCTGTCAATTGAAGCTTATCGAAATTTATTGTCCTTCACTAATTCGCAACATGAGCTTACGAACATTTATTTATTGAGTTTGTTGGGGAATATAGATATTGAGTGAAAAAAAAGAAAGTCGATAAATGAATTATTGATTTTTGTAAGGATGAAAGTGTTGGGATCGTGAGAACATTGTTTTAAAAAATGTTAGATATTATTAATGTTGATGTTTAAATCATGGTTAATGAGTTTTGTAAATTTGATAATAACAATTGGTTTTATCAAGCTTCTCATGAATTGGCTGATAGATCGACTTGGATCATTTTACATCGAAAATCATATTTTTCATATTCAAAGGGTTCTTATAAAATATTCTAGTAATAAAGAATAGCATGTGATATGGAATAATCTGAAATATTTTTATGAGAATACAACCTCCTTCCTTCTAGAAAACAATAACACATTTGTATACAAGAAAAAAAATGAAATATCTAGATTACTACTAAGATCAAGTTGCAAAGTGAAATAACAAATATATTGTTGCACCTGTAAGACAGACAAAATGTTTTATCGCTCATTAGAGTGGAACCAGTACTTTCCTTAAAAAATCTATCTCCTTGTGATTATTCTGAGAATTGATTTTTATACTCCTACTCTTGGTAGAGAAGAGACAAGAGCGGTAAGGAAATCAAAGGGACAAGTATCGAAGTCTCTTTCCCTCTCTTGGTACCGATCTCATGTATGCCCATACCAGGGAGGTTTTATTATACAGGATTGTCCAAGTGCGTGCGTTAGGAATCATAATCAGACCAGACTTTATTCCAAGAGCTTTGTTTTCCTCATCTGGACACTAGAACAAATTTTTTCAAGGTAAAAAGTCGTCTGTTTCTTTTCTCCTAGTATTATTTTTAGAGTAGATACCTCTACTGCTATCAATCCACTATTTCTTACATAAATATATTTTTTAGTATCGAATAACCATCGTTACACCTTAGGAAAATAATGATTTAAATATTAAACAAGTTTTTGTGATAATAGAATGATTTTTAAAGGGTATAACACTGTCGCTGGGTACATTATAACATGCAAATGGATTTGAGACAGTTAATGGATCAGATACTCTCGAACTGAGAACTGAAGTAGATAAGTCCATTAGTCTAAAGTCGAAGAGGTACTTCTTGTGTCTGATTCATCACTCGACAGCTGAAACTGATTCAAGATTTTTAAAATGATCATTAAAGAAATGATTGTTCAGTTAAATATTTGTTGACTGCTAATAACTTATTACATTATAAAAATAACCATCAAGTAAAATTATTTTATTTATTCAAAAAGAAAAACAAATCGTTTGATGTATTGATAATGAATAATTGACTTCAAAGTAATCATTTAACGTAATAAACATCGAGTGAATTATTCAATATATTTTCAATAGAAATGTAGAAATCAATTCAATGTATATTTGTACATTTCTAGAAGATCGTAAATTGAACTCAATAAATTATTTTTTTTTTTTTTCTATTCGTGAAAGATTTGAGACGGTTTCAAATACATTTAGAAGTTAACTACAATAAACCAAAGGCAAGTCAACAGTGCACGAAGTTATTTATCGTCGCCATTTAGAGCACTTACATTATACACTGTATATATAATAATAATAAAACACCTTTTGCAATAACTATTTTCTAATGCCTTTACTAGTAAGATATATTGGAGGATAACGGCAAGTGGTGGACAATTAGGACGTGTATAAAAAACTCATAATGACTACCGGGTAAGTTCGTACAAGGGAGTGGAAAAAATGTTAAGTAAAAAATTGTGTGAAATATTCAAACGAAGCGTGGTAATGTGCTGTTGAAAATGAATTGAATTAAATTGATGGAGTGTGATTAATTAAAAAATAATATTATGATTTAATCTTTTAATAAAAAAATTTTTTTTAATCTTAACAATATTTATATTATTATTTTATTAATTAATTAAAATTAATAATAATAATGGAGGTGGTTTAAGTAGTAAATTATTTTAGTAATCATATTAAAATTCATTGAATTCCTTTTCGATTATTTTTCCATTTAAAAGGGCAGAAAGTTGAACCCATAACTTTATCAGCATCATAAAATTCTTATCTAACATCGTAAAATAGTGAATTGATGAAAAGTAGTCCGATCAAATCAGGTAATAATTCTACGACGTCATAACAAATAATCATATATTATTCATTTTTACTTTTCTCTATTTTCGATTAAAAAAAATATTTTCTTTTAAAATATTTATAATCAATAAAACGTCTGACAGCAGTTATTATATTTCAAAGTACATTTTTCTTTAATTATTTATCAATTTTTTCCAGCATTACTATCGATGTTAACATAAACTTAACATAATTAATAGACGTTCAATATAAAAATAAACCATAAAAGTATATAATTTGTATTCACGTTTTAGATAAACTCTCATTTTGAGATACTACTTTCATGCCGATTATCACGTTAAATTACAAGCACAATAAATAAATAATAGCTAGAGTGATTAAAAATATCAACTTAAAATTGCCATAACAATAATTTAGAATATTAATTACGACAAATCAGCGTTGAGGTAGGAAATAATTGAAATTATTAATTCCAGTAATAATAAGAGTGTTCATTAAAAATGAAATTTTTCTAAAGAGCGATCGATAATCTGGTGGATGGTCCATTTGCGACATTTAATGATAGCTGGAGCACACGTTCTCGAGTCCAATCGTCTCTCCTCTCTTTCTCTCTTGGCATCAACGCGATGAGTCATTAATGAAGGTTGTGCATCGCATATTGCTGCATACATCGGTCTCTTACACACCTGCGAGTCGCGACGATCGACTTGTACGCTCACACGCGACGCCTTGATGCACGATCCTGTTCTCACTACACTGCATGTTATTCTCTCTCTATACCTCACTAGTGTATTAGACTTGAGCCTCCCCAGGGTACCGATCAACGTTCGCAGAAGCTGTTGCTGCTACCGAAGAGCCCGCGAGTTGATCACGCTCGAGGTACGATGGACGATGGTGCGAGCTATGTAAGTTGAGTTGCTGAGAGAGTTGAGAGAACAATTTATATTAGAATACGACGAGTATGAGAATATACATGATCGGATATAGGAATTTGTGAAGGTTTTACCATGAGAACCCAATTGTTGTTGACCTATTCTTTCTGCTCAAGGCCTTCAGTGATCAATTGATACTCTATCGATTGATCAATTTTCATATCCAGAACTTCTTGAAAATAATATTATTATAAATGTAAGTCATTCGGTTTTTTTTTGGTTTTTTTTTTATATTAATGAGAATCATTGTTTTTTTACCGGAAATAAATTTAAAAAAGAATAATTTACAGAGTCAAACATGGTCGATAAGGTCTGTAATAAGACTTACTTAATAGAAAGCTGTGGTTAAATGGTAGACTTAATGACTTAAGAAATAAATACTTTCTTGATACCATTGTTAACAGAATCCACTAGAATCTCTTATGCCTTTAAGCTGAATTATTTTTTGGTAAGTTTCATTTTTTTACGAGATTTTTTCGTTCGATTTAAAAACTGGGACATACATGAATATAAATAATGATGGCTATTTGCATAATTATTATAATTTAGCATACGAGTCTGTTGCAGGGCGTCAAAGAGAGCGAATCCAATTGGACCTGTTCTTAAGCTTCTGGACCCTTTTCATCGCATATGAGTGTATCAATATATGATGGAACCTGCTGTACAAAAAAATCTCATTTGCCTCTTTAAAATATTTGAACGCAAAAAAGATGATAAACAAAATGTATAAATTATCCGCAATGAATGGACCAACGTAAAGTAAGTAATTTTCTCATTATTTTTATTGAAATTGATTTTTTCAAAAAATTAATTCTCATATCCTAAAGAGAAAACTTTTTCATACATAATTTGAATTATAAAAAATAATTTTCGTTAGCCATAACTTCTTCAGAAAGATAAAATAAAAAATAAAATATTCAATCTATTTATAAAATTGCACGAGATTTAGTAAGCTGAGTATAAAAAGGAATATTTAAAAATGAATTTTTCAAGTTTTTGGAATTTATAAATAAACCTTAAATCTAGAAAAAATCATAAAATAGTAATTTATCTAAAAACAGGTTTAATAATTCGAAATTTCTAGTCGTATGTAATTAATAATTTAAATAAATCCTGTAAGTATACAGGTTGAAGTTAATTCTTTAGAAGAATCAGAAAATTATTTAACTAAATTCGATTGGATATTATCGATATTGACCTTGAGTTAAAATCAATACAACAAAAGCATATTATACATCTTGAACATGTAGATACTACTTGATTTCTTGTTATTCTCTACTACGGCTTATAATACGTAATTGCAAAAGAGTTTATATGATTATACATACACTTATTGGCCGAGAAAGGCCTTGGGCCAAGGAATAGGTCACCTGCTCGATCGGATTCTCAAGAATATAACTGATTCGATAATTCTCTCTCGTACACACTCATCTCTAGATGTTTTTAATGAAGGTAATTGCATCAGTCGTATTACTTTTGCATACTTCTCATAATTCAACGGACTTCAATCTATACTATATAAGCAAGATTAAAAATTAATTTCTCTATATATTAATACCGATATGAAGAATTTTTAAAAATCATTTTTTGCATAATATACTTTCGCTAAGTGCCCTGAGGATGTTCTTTAACTTGACGACGAACTTCTCGCCTTCTTCCGCGATGATTTTCCCCTCTTTCTTGCCATCTCTTGATCATTTTCTCGTCCATGACAAATTGGAAATTACTCAGCATCCAGCCCTCATCGCGATTAAGATTAATTGAATTTTTTTTTTGGTGTTGTCAAAATGGTCGAAGGCCATTTTTGGCAGTTGCTTTACACTTTTAACTACGGAAGTGCATTCTGAACCTCTGAAATCATTATTTTTATACATTTATTATGCTAAAAAAATATTTATAATTAAATTTAAATCTTTTTAATATTTAATAATAAAACATTGAAGCAATGGAATAATAATTATTTAAAAAATAGAATGTTTTATTACACTTGTCAAGTTGATGAGTATTCTCAGCTCTAATTGATGTCAATAAAATCCACATAATTTTCATTATTGTTGAATGAAGTCAGCATTAAATTAATATTCAAAAATAAACTGGCAATTTTTTACTTGACAGCTGCTATATTAACATTGTTGTCCAAAGAATCAATGCAAGCATCATTAATTAAGATGATTATCAGCATAAGATCAAATAGACGATAAAAAAAGGAGATAATGAGGTAAAGGATTAGAATTATTAACGTTGTTCCTTGACTGAAGATGCACTCGCTAGCCTTCCCACGCAAAGTTGGTAAACATTAATTGAAATGTCACTTGAAACGCGACATTTTCACGCGCTTTCGCTTCCTGGTTGCGCCTTATTAAACGTAAAATTAACATAGCAAAGCATTGGATATAGAGTGTGAAAGAGTTAGGCAAAGAGATTCTCTTTCTTTGGAGAGTATCATCTCTTTCGTTCTTTAAGCAAGCAAAGGAGGATCGTGCATTGCCAGGGGGAAATTTATCACCTTAGAAGCAATTAATGAGATTTTTCGCGCGACTCTCTTTGCCCTTAGTTCACGATCTTCGTGCTCATGTACTCATGGTCATGTATATGAATACGTGAACTGAAGCTGTACTCGACCAAGTATAATTGAACCCCGTAATATACACCAACGTAAGGAAAGCCGACATAAAAAACAGATACAGCAGAGGTAAAAATTTTTTTGTTAGACCGGTTAAATGGAGCTTTTTTTTAATGGCATGGGAAATATTCTCAAAATATACACACTCTTTAACAGAAATTACTACAATGAATTAATTTTATCTCTCGAATTTAATTACAAGTCATTACAGTTGAAATCATTACATGGAATTAAATAAATCTAATATTGATTTTTAAAAGCTTTGTTTTTATTCTTCTACTTTTAATTTCGTATTAGAGAGTTATTGAAACGAAATTTTTTATAAACAATTAGAAATGATATTTTTCTATTTTAGTGGAGTTATTAAAAAAAAAAATGTTTATCGAGTAGGCACAAAATGTACCCAGAGTTATTTATTAACTCTTTAATTTACCAGTAAATTATTGCAGAGATAACGAAAAAAAAAAACGATTGGAATCAACTGAATAAATTTAAATCAGTAAAAATAATAGTCCAGAATTATTACCTCATATTTTAAATCTAGGATCTAAATTTTTTAATTAATGATTTACTACAAAATAAATTACAATCTATAGATAATGAAGTCAATCAAATTTATTACTTGAATCGGATGACTTAATTGAATAAAAAAAATTTTCTGCGAGCTTCTAAAGAGTTTCACAATATTTTGAAAAACTTTCTTGTACCTTGATCATAAAATCTGTCATTTAAACTATCTAAATTATGAGTTGACTATTTCGTCATTCTTTATAACCCAGTTCCATGTCGAATATTAAAACGAGAACGGAAATATAAATAAATAAGTAAATGCTGGAGAAGAAAAAAGGATCAATAATAATTAAAATAAAAATAATTGACACAATTTTTCATATCGAGATCTCGTCTTGCCATGAATATTCGCAAGTAATTGACCGCTCGAACGAGTTGCTCGGGTTTTTGAGACGACACGAATTGGTGTGAGTATCGAGACCATTTATTTCCATAACGGGAGTAAAAGGTCGGGAGTAAATAAATATAAATTAGCAATACCGTCTGTTACCTCATAATTAAATGTATGAACTGAACTCTGGATTAATAAAAAAAATATAAGATTAGCAATTGATCTTAAAGGATCTTTCGCTCGTGACTTATGGAGCATTTTGATGAATAAAAATTGATCGCGAGAGGGTTAGCGCGAACTCAACGTCCCCTTTCGGCTCTTTATTGTGACTTAAAGAGAGAGAGAGAAAGAAATAAAAGGCTTAAATGTAAGATCAGCGTGCGCTCGAGTATGACGTTAATTGGCCGTAATTACGGGGCGAAGCCGCTTAATTAGGCAGACTTCGTGGTGTAAAAGAGAGAGATTCCAAAATTTATCGATGTGACGCCGTTATCCCAGGAGCGAAGATCACTGTGATCGCGCCAACAAGGGAAGAAAGATCGCCATCAGGAAAGTAATTAAATGAGTTTCAACTTTTACTATTGTATTTTGTGAACTCTGACAAATATTCATTAAAAAATTAGAATAAACCAATACTTATTCAAAATAATCGACCACAATGAAAATGTATTTTTCCAACAAATTATTTCAAGCATATTATTGAACATCATTTACTCGTAGTAAATTGTTTTTTCAATGTATAGAATATTATTATTCATCAAAAAATATACTAGCTCATAATAAATAAATTTACTATTTATAAAACAAAAAAAATGTTGAATTAGTAGATATTTTTTCGACAAAAGGAAAGAATTTAGAAAAATGAATAAGAAGGATAGAAGGAAGAAGAAGAAGAAGGAAATCTGAGGTAAAGTTCCAACGGTATCACATGGCGCGATCTGCAAGTTAGAAAAGAGAAGGCGTTAAACTCATGCTCTCCGATCGTTAATTAAGCGACGCCAACACACAAGGGCGTGCGCGGTGAGTTGAATAATTTTTGTCTTTTGCTCAAGAACAAAACGATTGGTCGATTTTTTTTCTCTAGACTCTTAAACACCTGTGGTTTTTTCGTTGTGCACTATTCATTGGGGTTCAATGAAGCATGCTGGAGACAATCTGCACTTTGAAATCGACTCACGAGCTATGTCGGCGTGTTTCTTAAAGAGGTGTTAAGGTGCTTGTAACTGAGATAGCCGTATCGGGAAGTGCTAATCGCGCACACCGCGTGTCTTCTCGATTCTACACCCACTACTGGTTGGGGATGAATACCGTAAAAATGAAAAATCACCGAAAAAAAAATATAAAACATCAGTTGTAAAGAATTTTCCAATTGATATTTTACTTGCGAAATATAAATTTTTTACTTGAAATAATGACAACGTATAGAACAATGTAGTGTAAAATAAACATATTTCATAAGCATGCGAATTTATTTGCCTTTGAATAAAATTAATTTATGATCTTGTTAGAAAAAATATATTTCTCTTATTGTCAATGGATGTGTAAAACTTGGGTGGATAATTCAGAAGAAAAATGACTTGACAATAAATCGAATCAGTAAATCGGTTGGATGTCATTGCTAACTCGATACTCAATACACTTGGAATAAATTTAGCCAGCTCTTACACTCGCACCGCTCGAGTTTCTCATACACTCTTGACTCCACACTACTCATACGACGATGCAAATCGTTTGTCGATTGACTCCGCTTGTCAAACTAGTCCGCCCACATGTATCTTTGGTCTTCTCATATGTGATTTATCGCTAGAACAATTCTATACTTTACTTTTCATATCACAATCATATCATAAACGATATTTATCGTAAAAAAATAGTACAGTCTATGAAATATTGATTTCGATAGAGAAATCATATATTATCTATTCCTATTTCATTTATATTATTTATGGTGTTAAATGAAAAAATATGGTTCGGTTATTTTTCATTTTGAAGTCCATTTTTAATAAGCTTATTCATTCAATTTCAAGTATCATTGAAAGAGAATCGAATTTTAAAGTGGATTTTTAAACAATAAAATTTTTTAGTACTAAAAAAATTTTTAAAAAATAGCTTGAAGAAAGTTCATAGAGCTTTAAAGCAGCACCATAAATCCCGGAAATGAAGAAAATACATGAAAAATCCAACTACGATGCAAAGTAGCAGCGAATGTAAAAACGATGCCACAGCATAGCAATAAAATTTACGTGACATTAAGCCGCTCCTGCAGAGCATCGTCGCAGCATTCGGAAGAGTGGCGGAGGGTAAAGAGGGTAAAGAGATGGACGGCCGAGAGGCTTGATGGCGATCGGCGCGTACCCGATGGCCTGGAACTAGACAGATATAACCAGCTAAATGTCACTAGGGAGACTTTTGCTTAATCAGGGGGTGGGAGAGAGGGGAAGGGATTGGTTCACACGACTCATTTCGTTCCGTTTTCCCGGAGAGAGAGACGCTTGCAATTGTTGTGTGACTCTAAACGAGCCATTAGCGTCACGCGAACGTCCCACAATCGACGAGAAAGAACGTGACGCATTGCTGATCGATTTCTGTTTACTTCAATCTGGCATTTTTTTATTTATCATTGTATTGACCAAGACTAAGAGATTGGACTTTTGCTTGGAGGTGTTTACATCGGTGTAGGCATGAAAAATACTCGCTGAGTTGAAGAGTTTATTGAACAGGTGATTGTAAAGAAGGAGTGAGTCATCGGCTAATGGAAATCGTCGATTACTATATATGCATGTTGTCAGGATCGGAATTGTCTTTAAGCATGAGGATCAATTTAGAAATGAACTTGTGTAACCTAGGATAAATTCCCTCATGATTCTTCACACCTACAACAATATTCAATCATTTCTTCATTTTTTTCTTTTTGAATTAAAAATAATTATTTATCTGATCTCTTTAATTCATTATACAACGATAGAATAAAAGAGAATATTTACAATTATTTTAAATAAATAAAATAGCCAGGAAAAGTCATTATATCGATGCCGGTAATTTTACAAAGCTCATTTATTTACTTTATACAAAGAAAAAAATTCCTTGTCGGCTATTACCAATAATTAAATGATATTTATCACTAACAATGTATCTGAATGATGAATAAAATGTATTTTCAATAACTAGGAATTTTTTGAAGGGAATTAATTAAAAACAAGTAGAGATATTTTTTATACAATAAATATTGAATGAACTATTGTATAATAATTACTAAATAAATATTCCAAGCATTGTAACAAATTCACATGAGCATAAATCAATGCAAGAATGGAAAAAGAATAAACTGAAAATTCCACGAAGTCAAATAAAATCGTTAGATCGCTATTCCCTTTCAACGGAACGCCCGATAAATTCGAGTCGCTGATAAGCATCACCCAACCCTGAGAACTCAGTCGTCGAGGTAAGTAAGACGCCCGCGTTTATCTTCACAGGTCCCTGGAGAGATCATGAGAATGGCTATAGAACGGATCGAGAGCAACGAATCGGACGCGCCGATCGTCGCCCATGATTTGATCGTATCAGATCGATTGCTACTGTTCGATACCTCTCCATATACCCAGGCCCTCGTTGTCTCATTCTCCGTCTCCATAATCTACGCGTTCTTGCTTATGTCGAGAGTCTTATAGTTGCCGGGAGATTGTTCGCATTTACACATTCGAAGAGAACCAACAGACCTTCAGGCGTCGAAGGGGTGAGATAATAGAGACGAGCCAATGTCTGATCAATAGCTGATACTAACGACATTATCTACTTCAGAATAAACTTATTTTTAATAAATTGATAGGGTGGATTTGATTTTTTTTTTTTAATATTTTGAAGACTTTTTGGCATTATTCATTGAAGCTCTTGGTCTTTAGAGTAACGTTGTAAAATAAGAAATGAACAAATATTTAATTTTCCAATAGAGAATTATTGCAATAGGTTTGCTTCTGAATAAAAGGTAAATAATTTTTAGGCAAACATTAATGCTTTGAATTAATTTAATTAGAAAGAAAAAAATTTTTTAATTGTTGATAACTTGCAGGTTGGAAGGAAAAAAAACTAAGTAATGTTTTGTACTGAACCTAAGTGATTAATGAAAGGAAGATAGAATTAATTACTTCCTGATGAGTAGTCTATTGTCTGGATTTAAAGTGATAAGCGATGGAGATTTTTTTAAAAGTACAAATTAACTTTTGTAGCAGAGAAGCGATTGAATAACTGGAAAAATAAAAAATAAAGAGTTAAAGAGTTGAGGAAAAAAGATTGAGATCCACGGCGGCATCTACGAGTGCAAAAGGCACGCGAGGGGGTGTGCTATTGATCGTATCGTAGATCGTGTGGCTTCTCGCAATCCGACATGTAGAAAAATTTTCATTTGGTGGGAATTGAATCAAGAATATTTATTTAATGTATACCGACTAAGAAAAAAGACATACTTTCATAGCAAATAAAATTTTAAAATTAAATAAAAATAAACAATCATTAATTGATTAAATGATTTTTAATTGTTTGCTATCTCTATCGTGAGCTGAATTCTGATAGTTTTTTACTCGCGTGTATAACGAAAAGGAAATATAAATCACGCGGACTCTCCTCTTTGCTCTTCGGTTTCTCAGTTCTTGACTTTACCAGGACAAAGTGGCTTTACTTCGAGAGACTTGAAAGCCTTAATTGCTCGGCATTGACAAACGCGAGACTCGTAATACTTCTTTGTGTCTCTCCCCTAGAAACGTCGCCTACACAATCTCTTTCTTTCATTCGTGGAAATCCAAGAAACCAAAGGGTAATATTATTCTGATAAAAAATAGGAAGCAAGCAGTTTTACAGAAATGATAAATATACCTTGATAAAATTACATCTCACCAGCTTGGTAAAAAGGTAAAAGTAAATAATAACACTTACAACTACTTAATTTAGTTAATTAATTAAGTATTTATTGGATCAACAATTTTAGGTGATAAAACATTTTTCTCTGATTATATTATATTGGCTAAAGTGTTTATGCTGAAGCTCACATAATGCTAGTGCTTTCACGTTTTATTAATGGCACTGTAAAAAAAACAATTATAGTAATTATTGATAAAGTATAATGAATGACGTGTCTTTTAAATAAGCATATAATCAAATGTCAGCACAAAGTTAAATTATTTCTACTGGACACGCAAATATTAGTGTTTAGCATTGTAAAATATTTTGGCAAAAAAAATAATAACAAATATTTGTCATTAATAGTCCCAAAACTGTGCTTAAAAATATTTGAAAAATTAATTTTAAAAAATCAATACAAAAATTTTCAATTTTCAATGTGCAAAAAAAATTATTTCATAACAAATCATTTGACTATGAAAATTTGATAGAGTGAATAATAATTCAATTGACTCACTTGCAGCAGCAATGACCAAAATGGCAGTTACTAAAAGCTTGAAAATTACTTGTTTAACAAATCCCATTCTTTGACTATCGCTATCGAAAATTTTATTTGCGTCCACTAGCTTTGTATGATATACAATAATACCTACATGCGTCCTTTAGTTGTTTATATATACAAATTATTTTATTATCAGTACGAGTTCTTTGATAATTGTATGACGTAAAATTTGCATGATTCAATACCAATTTAATTATTTACATGTTGTTTTAGTTATTATCGACCACCGCGAATCATAGATAAAAAATAATTTGCTCTAAAATATTTTTAAGGTAAGAGAATACAACTTGACTTAAAAAAATAATGACAGGGTTATAATTACACGACTTAATTTATGACATCCTAATAAAGGACCTATCAAGATAATTTTGTTTGAAAGGGAAGTATCAAACGGTCTCAAGTAAATTTTTTAAGAGGAAGCATTTGAAAAGTCGCGTAACGACTTAAACGCGGTAATCACATT
The DNA here is from genome assembly GCA_028641665.1 of Chelonus formosanus. NCBI lineage: Eukaryota > Metazoa > Arthropoda > Insecta > Hymenoptera > Braconidae > Chelonus > Chelonus formosanus. The sequence goes on from CM054002.1 coordinate 972,521, forward strand.
GTTCTAGGTAGTAATTGCGCATTAATAGATGAGAACTGGGTCTCTGAATGTCCCCTCTGCTGTAGCAACTGCCTTCGGTCCCTTGCGTAATCGCCCGCGCCTCGAAATCGTTGGTTTTCTAACGTATATACTTAACTCTAGTTTAGTTCTTGTGAACGCCTTTTGCCGTTTGCTTTAGCACACCTTTTTAAAATCCAATTCGTAGCATTTCCTGTAATTAATCATGAGTGTCAATGAAACACCAGGTTCTTGGGTCTATCATTAGGCTTACATCTACCAGTTTTGCTGGTGAACTATTTCTTCACTAACCATTATGTGACCTTGAGCTCACAAATCTCTTGTAGTTTGTTATCTTGATGAAATCGAGTGTTAAGTCATTTTTATAGAGAGCATTATTGAATAGGTCTTGATATTATCAGTGATCAGTGTGTGTGATCAGAATCAACAGTCAAGGAATTCTAACTGGATTCAATTATGACTGTTTAGAAAATATTTAGTAACATGATTATTTTTTCAAACTCAACATAAAGGAGTCTTCTAGGTAGGCAGATGGAGAAAAAAACAATTATATCATTGAATTAAAATTATCATGAAGATGTTTTTAATACTCATGATTATGGTGAGCACAGTAGACCAGATCATAGAGTAGAGTTGAACAATCAATTTCATAAATAAAATTATGTAGATTGTGTAGCCATTCAACTAAAGATGTCTGAATATTTTAGTCATTTTTTCCAGTTTCTAAAATTATTTATTATTTATCTTTCCAACTGTTTATTTATCAATTTCTTTATTATATTCAAAATATCATTTATTAGAAAACATGATGCTATTTAGACTCTTGTTTCTAAAATATACAAAAATTTATGGAATGAAATCCAACATTATTTAATTTAAAAAAAAAAGGTAATAATTGTAGTCATAATTTTTACTGCTCAGACCATTAGCATAAAATCGAAAGCTTTATTGAATGTACTGAATGATTAAGCAGTTAAATGATGATCTGACGAACAAATAAAATAAAACACTGATACAAAATGATAGAACGCGATGTATTTCACTACGAAGAATCTCGTATCGTGTCAACCTGTTGACAGGAGACAGGACGACGCGTCATGAGTCAGATATCCGCAGAGGTTTCATCGTGCTAGGTCATAGGTCATGCTGAGTCGCTCCCTTTCCTCCCTATCCACTCTCTTCACCTCTCATAGAGTCTACTCATAGCTCAAGCTGCGCATCCATCGTCGCTTGTGTGAGTCCTTGATATTAGAATGGTCCAGAGTATGCTTAAGCCGCATCTAGTGACCGTTACATGCTTCTGCCCGTATATGCAGTCGATCCGAGCGACTATCGTGAACGGCAATGACGACATCGCTTTATTATCGTCGCACGAATTACCCACGGATGCGTCCCTAGCTTGATGCAATGCTATTCTATTCTCACGTCTATGATTGTCCGTTATTTTATGCTGGTTTTCATTTCTTTCTTCTTTTACTTTATTCTTAGCTCGATTGTAAAAAAAATAGTGAGGACATACGTATGACTGTCGAGGAGCAGAAATAAACTGTGCGTGTCAGACATTAGAGATGGTGAAAACACTTGCAGAGGATCAACCAAGAAATGTTTTCAGGTATTTATTTTTTAATTTTGAAAAACGTTTTTGTACAGCTTAATTTAGCTCAGTTGAAAGTTGGTTATTTTTTTTTTATCATTAACTGTTCATTTTTTAAATAAGAAGGTCGGGCTAACCAAGCTCTTGATGAGCATGATGTTGAATATAATTTAATAATAATATTTATTGATGATAGAATTTGAATATTTGGTCTTAGCTAGAGAATGGTTAATTTTAGTTAAACAAAATGATTGATCTGAGTTACTGATATGAGTTGGTATTACAATTTTCAGCGTTTCGTTTTATTTGTTTAAGAAAAATCATCAGTTCTCATAATCATATTCATCCAAACTTAAGGCAAAAATTTTGAATACATTTTTTATTGATGATAAACATGATAGTATTGAATGAGATGAATATCATGAAAATTGTGTGTGGTAATGTTGAACAAATACCCATCAATTTTTCAGCAATTTCTGAGTTGAATTAAATTATAGTGTGAAAAATAATTTGACACTTAACTTCTAGCAAATATTATAAAATTAAAGGTTTATCTTTATTTGCAAAAAAAAAAAAAAAACCAACAATAACTGGTGATTTAGATTGTTGATTGATTCTATTTCCTATTTTTAAGAATTTTTGCTTCTTCTATTTTTCAATTGTGTTCAATTTGGAATTTTTTCAGTTGAATCCCTGATGAAGTCTGGTATTTCCGGTAACGATGGACAAAGAAAAGTCTCGAACGCGTGCGGACGTGATCGTCGATCGCAATCGTCCTACGAATAACCATTACGTCGTACGGGACATGATTATTGGACGATCGAATAATAATCGTAATCATCGCCGAGGGATAATGATAAAGAAGGCGAGAGATCAGACGAGTATAGAAGAAAAGAAGAAGGTGATGTTGGAGGTGACACACGCCACTTTGAACGAAGGCGAGAGGCCTCGTTCGCAGAGTGTGTTCAATAAAAAAAAAAAGATAAAAAAACACAAGGTGTAAAAAAACTAAAATAAATGGAGAAGAAAACGTTATAAAAACGAATAATAATAATGAAGAGTCAAGATGAAGATGATTTGTGCTTCAATGTACGATGAAATATAGAATGAAACAATTTGCATCTGTCTAAGTGTACTGGCAAAGAATGATGTAAAGCAAAGTAAGTCTTAACGACAGGCAAATAGTTGGCTTGGAAAAGGAGTTGGTTTTCTTCACATCATTATTCAAATATTTTTTTTCCATTGTCCTTTAACTTTTTATGAGATAAAGGAGTGGTATGAAAATTAAAGTGAGACTGTATTTCAACAAAAAATAGTAGTCTTTAAAAGTATAAAAAAACATTTACTCCAAAAACTTGGATTGAAAAAAAGCTTCTAGATGATTCTTTGCTGATGGAAGAGTTGGCACCAAGCTTGAATTAAAACAATTAAATAATTGTTGGAATTAAAAGAAAAAATATTTCTATCGTGATAATTTATAATCAATGCCAGTAATGATTTGTAAATATGTTGACAAGGCCATAAAATAAATTAAGAAAATTTTCAAGCTCTGGTATCTTGTGGATAGACTTATTTATAACGATCAATGATCTTGATGACTATTCAGAGAGTTATCAAGAACACTAGAGGCCATTGTATCGTTTTAATTAAATAAAACGATGCTGATCACGTTGAGAATTTTGATGGAGGATGGCCTTGTCCTTCAGACTCGTTGAATCGTGCGTGTTGGTAGAGTCGAATCACCAGCATTAGAGCAAACCCAAGGTGTGTCATGACTTTTTGAATGGCCGAGGTCTCTTCTTATCGATGATGAGGCATAGAAAGGGATTAGAAAGAGGATTTATTGCGTAAGCACAGTTGCTATGTGCTACCTGATTATCTTGCCTGAGGACACAAAACTTGAAGATGATGAAAAAGAAGAAAAGAAATGAGATGAAGAAGGAGGAGAAGCGGAAGGAGAAGATGAAGATAAAATTCTTGCTCTTAATTTTTTGGTAATATTCGAAGAGTCAAGATATGAGGCTTGATTACAGGGACCATATCCTTATCTATCTCTCTTTCTACATCATCTCCGATACGTTTTTCTGAATCGAGGGCGCGATCAGTATTGAAAGCGAAGAATACACGCCCTCTTGCTAAGCGATTAACCGGTCAATTTTTTTTTTCATCCTTTTTCAATGTATTTATGAACGTCTCAAGATGTATAGATTGATGTAGATAATTCTGTATTAATGTGGTAATGAAGGGAACTTTTTTTACAACAACAAAATATTAGATTATCCATTCACTCTCTTCATTCAAATTAATAGAGTTTTACCTATTTTTTTAAAATTAATTTATTAGCTAAATATTCTTATCTCTATTATTTCTACAACTTCTGTCAAAATTCTAGATGCTAATTTTTTATGTATAACAGGAAATAAAGAGTATTTCTTTTTTGAAAAAAAAATTTTAAGAAATGGTAATGTAGCAGAAAAAAAGTTAGCTACTTGACGAAAAAGAGAGTTGTGATTTATTGTCTAGTGGAGCATGGCGAAAAGGAAATGAATGTACAAGTAGGCGACATATGCGTATATGAAAAAAATTGTAAACGATAAAATCAAATTCCGTGTCACCGTGTGCTACGTGACTGACAGGTCGTGGTGTCTTGTAATGCCTCTCGCACTATAGGCTCCATGGGACGCGAAAGATAAACAAGAAGAGTGCATATAACAAGATGCCTCATTCTCATTGCTAACATCAGCGTAACTTACTGATGACGTTCACTGAAGCACAACCACTTAAAATGTTCTCCAGCTCAATTTGAACAAAAAATTATTGATATTTGTTGTCTAATTTATCTTTTGATACTCGATAATCGACCTACTGAGCAGAAGGCACATTTTATTATTGACATTAACTGATGTAAAATGGAATTTTTATCAATATAAGTTCATAAAAATGACCGAGACGTCACATTAGATGGAAATTTATATATTGTTATGGTTTTATTTATCACAAATGGAGTTTACCAATTGTTAATAAATCAACTGTTTGTGAATAAATAAAAGGATGAGTCGTTTGTTTTCTTTTATTATAAGATGTATTTTGTGAAGATGTTATCATAACTACATCATGTTTAAAGATCATCAAAAATTAATTTGAACAAATCGACAAATTCAAGTCAGCCTTTAAGACCACTAGATGTTTACTTAGTAAGTAGTAAAAGTGACGCAGGTAAAAATAGCATTGAAAGCGAATCGAAGTTGAGTTCAAGAGCAAAGTCCTCCTCTCAACAGCTCAAGTGAAGAAAAGGAGCTCTGGAAGACGGTGAGACAATAGGTCGAATGTAAATGTGGGAACGTGAGTCCCATTACTGATCATAGTCTTTCTGTTTAGTTGTTCATGTATTTATCAAGCTATCAAGATTCCCTTGGCCTCGCTCTCATCTTTCTGATGTTTTTTTAACGCTCGAATCTATGACATTAATGACTTATCATCAACTTAGTCGCGAAAGTAATATGCTGAGAGTCTTCAAACATGTTGCAATATGTTTCAAGATCCAAGATTTATCAACTAAACATAAATTAAGATTACGTAGAAGGGCTGATACGTCTTCCATACTAAATGCAAACATTTCAACTTGTGTTCATTTTCATGCCAGAATGTAAAGCAATTCTATTTATCCAAGAAGATAATTTAATCTCGATTTGCTGCTGCTGTTTAATCTTTTTTTTGTAATCTCTAGAATATGATGATGTTCATTTCTAAGTTATCTTCAATATCAATAAAAAAAAAAAAAAAAAAACAATCCAAAAAATTGATGAATTTATAATGAATACATTTTGTTAAACCTAAATAATAAATTAATGGCTTCTTCAATGGACAAAAAAATTTTTTTATAAAATTTTAGATATCCACTTCCTCTCATTGAACTCAACAATGATTGAATGTAATTCAACTCAATTTAAAGCAAGAAAAAAAATTAATGGAGAAAAAATACTGGATAATATTTTTTTTAATTGATATATTATTGGTTTCTTTTCTTCAGTGAAAAAATTATATTCCTATTAAATTGTTTTTTAATTAAAAAATAATTTTGCAGAATTCTTTCATCCTCAATCATAATATAACTTTAATAATGATAATTGTAAGTTCTTGGCAAGTAATTGTTAAAACTTTTTTCCTTAAATAGACAAGCTATAATTGTTTGTAATTGAACTTAAAAAGAGGTGGATAGGTGTACAAAGGAATATCAGAGAAATAATCTTTAGTTATATTACGAAATCAAGCAAAGCCGAGTCTTCATGCGCCACGCGATGAATTTCAAAGTCCATAAGTGTGAAGACATCAATCGAAACATGACAGACATGTTGACGTAAACATATCACCAAGTCCTTCAACACCAGACATATCAAGGTGATCGTCTCATCAGTGAAACAAATCCAAATATGTTGACAGAAATTAATTGAATGATTACGAATATTTTGTTAACAATGATCATTGAAATCCACGGAATTTCTTTGCGAAAGAGTTCATTTCTTTTCCAAACTATTCTCAATGAGAATGTTTTTACTGTGATGCATCAATACTGAATTATGTTTTTTTTTTGTTCATCAATGTTGTTATTGTAACTAAAAAAACAATTGTTACAGATGATTGAGATGATAATAGTTATTACAGAAAAAATTGTTTTCAATTAGTTCAATGTTTTTGCTCTCAATGAACTGATTACAACATAATGAAGTAGGTAAAGGATTTTTAAAAATAAAATATAAGTACTTCTAACATTCAACAATAAAAATTAACTTTTTAATGACTTTGTTTTAGGTAAACAGAAAAAAATTGGTGAACTATTGAACAAGAAATTTATACAAACAGTTCTGATCCAGTTCCAAGATAAGAAGACCTCCAATGATGAGTCAAGATACAAATTAGCTTAGATGGGAACATTCAAATGCATACATGTGAGTGCGATTAAGAAGCATTTATCTAATACATTCCAGAACTTGGAGTTGAGAGGTAGTGGGCGAAGAGTGGACAAGTGGAAAAGAAGGAAGAGTCGGTGTCTGCAAAGCCATTAGATCCCTCGTTACGTGTCATTGCCAAGATATCTTGTGGTCGTTGGGTGGATGAGCCACGACTAAGACAACCAAAACGTCGACGAGCACATATGAAACAACGTCTTCGCACAATTATGTATCGCTGTAAGACAGAACATTAATTTATGGCTGAAATAAGGACTCGGCGTGTGCGCGCGTGTCGGCGCGTCTGCTAGTGAAGAAGAGCAGCGTGGGCGCCTCTTCCAGAGTGTGCTCGTGCTTAAAACATTTCTCTGGTTCACCTCAACCGTCTTTCTTAACTTCACCGATGCATGTTCGTTATTTGTACCCACGTAAGAAGATTTAACTCGTTCGCGATACTCGGGCAATTAATAACCTAAGCTGTTTGGAATAATTTAATGAATAGTTTAGTTAGATGTACTTGTTTTCACCAACCAACAGGAGTTATCATTTTTACACTAGTGGATGATTAAGACACGTGTGTCTAATTAATTCTTTTTTCTTTTATTCTTAAGATCACTTTAACTATCATGTTTTTTTTTTAAAGATTGTATTTTCAAAGTAACTCAACTTGTTAAAAATGCTTATGTTGATAGCAGTTGGTCAATTTTTTTGTTTTTAATGGAGTATTATTAGATGTTAACAAATGAATATCGACATCACTTTGAGCATTAATACAATCTAATTCCAAAGTCTTCTTGATTAGCAATGAACATGATAAAACCAGTAACACGACTTTCCTACAGTTAAGCAACAATTTCATGTAAATTCTATCACAAAATAAAGCACCAGGCTAAAGAACAATGGAGCAAGACAAGGCGTTCCGATCAGTAACGGTTCAAGATCGGGCCAGAGACACCGCGGACATCTTATTTCTCCAGTTAAGGTCATCTGCTCCAGCAAAAGATCAAGAAAACTACATCAACAAAGAAAGAAGAAAACGACGAAGTCCGAGTAACCTCCACCAATGGACTTAGCAGGTTCAACAGGGTTAACCTTGAGTATGATTAGAAAGCAAAAGGTTCACCATCGTTTGCACACCAGATCACGATTTGTCCTCGCTCCTGCGCAAGAAGAAGATCATGCTAAGCATCTGACAAGGACAGAAATTGTGTGCTTAAGAAAACATTGGAAATCTGTAGTGACTACAGGTGCAACACTGACTGATCTGTGTTACTATCGGCTACTGATCGAAATGCTGTTTCATGACGCGACACGAAATTAAGGCCAATCGATATCGATTTACTTTTATATTTCTTGTATATACTAATGGATCATTTCCCATCGCTATTTCCGGGCTGATTAACTTTCACTGGCAGTTGCTTACTTTTATTTTCAACTTTAAATCTCTTTTGAACTATTAATTAACCAAGAGAACCATTCAATTTTTGAAGATTTCTATATACCAAAAATAGATAAATAAAATATTTATATGATTACGTTATATTTTTTGATCATGTAAATTTATTGTTTAAAGAAAGAGACTATTTGGACAAACTGGAGTTGTTATTCAACGTCCACTTTCCCTTGTCCATAATTATTTTTCTTCAATTTTATTCAGCCAATTTATTATTAGCTGTTTCAAAGACATGTTAATGCAGTTGATTCTCCGAAAGAATTTGAATTTTCGATAAAAATAAAAGACAAATTCTTTCTTGTTCTATTCGTCCTACCCTTCACTTCCGTTCTTCGGTTTCAAATGAATTTTTTTTATTTAAATACGTTTTCTATTCACAGAACGTTTCAACAACGAGGCGAGAGAGGAAACACGCACGGAAGGTATACCAAAGAGCATCAGGAGGTAAAGGTATCTGGCTCGTAAAACGTGAACGAACGTACAGAGAGCGTTTGTTCGATGAAGAGAACGAGGTACCGAGCGGCATCTAAATGAAGGAGACCAAGAAAGTCGGGGAGGTATGGCAATGATGCATTCATCGAGGATACTGAAGTCACGAACGCGCCCCAACGGACGTCGTCGCGAGCATGGAGGTCGACATCCACGAGAGCATGGTCGGTGCATCTTGAAATTTGCATTTAAATTTTTTTTATATTTCCACGTTCATGTCTTCATACTTGGTGATGTCTTGTAAGAGCTTCTTCTTCTGATACTGTTGTAGCTATCGGAACAACATCGAACGGTTCAATGTCAGTTAACCTCGATCCCGTGACTTCCGGATGCCCATCTATTCTAACTGAGACTCATCCCAGTTGAATATCGATCATAGCTCTCTACTGAAAAATGTCTACCTATCGAAACGGCTTGCTCTGAACTTGATTTTCAATTGATCACGAACGACTGGATGAGCTGCAAGACTTCAGGAAGGTGCCAAGGTATAAGTGAAACTGCTTATGGATAACTGTTTTCTGGCAATTGATTTTTCTTTTTCTTCTAGATATTTTTTAAAGAACAACACAATAACAATCGAAATACCTTAAGATGTAACATGTTAATGCTAAAAAGATTACCCAATAGTTCTGAAAAACTATAGGATATGGGCAATTGATAGCAAAATGATGAAACTAATCCACCAAAGTGCATTTTAATGCTGATAAAAAAAATTCAATAAAATTTTTAAGCTTTCTAATAACATTTGTGTCATGACTGAGTTTTCTACCAACAGTAGAAAGACAGACAATTGAAAAAATGATTGATAAAAAAATAATGAAATTTATGTAACTTTTTCTCATCAACTGACACGTGATCATTAAAAAAATAAGACCATTAAAATGCAAAAGTAAAAGTATTTAGCTTAGTTTCCGCTAGAAATTGTCGATGCACTTGTTGACTTGAAACACTGATAAGGAAGAAGTTAAGATTAATCGACGTACTTATATTTTTTACTACACTGGTCGTATTTGTTAATGAAAGTTTCTTCATTTAGAGAGTAAAAAGTAGATATATTGTACTGTAAAAGAGTCTGCACGCGTGTGTGACCTATGGGTTTTAAGTCCCATTAGCTGTGGGATGCGCTTCGTTTTATTGAAGTCGATTACTACGATCAGTGCGATATTTTAGCCTCGATACGGTGAAACCAACCGTCCAATGTAGGATGGGTCGCTCCTTCGATGTCTCGCTGAAGCCTAAGTGCTAGTGATCGAGTAAGAAAAAGCGATTGTCGATGTGTCGACATTCAAGAAAGGGAGACACATCTTGGTCTCAGATAGTTATATAAAATCATGAAGAATTGATTCTCCATTCTTGGAAAATTGAACTTCAAAATTATTCATGCGATTACTATCGTAATGTCTTATAATATCAATTCATTTTTATTTTACAACATCGACAGTATTGACTTTATAAAGTTGAATCATTATTGGATCATTTAACGGTTAATTTCTTTTGTAAATGAATCATTATTCCTTTCAACTCAAATGTACCAAATATTTTTAGGATTATTTTTACTAAAAAAGTTGAGTTGAAGTTTAAAAAAAAAGCAAATAGTTTAATTAATAATTTATTTAATATTTGATAAGCTTACTATCGTTAAAAAATATTTATTGAAATTAAATTTGAAAAAATGAATTATCAATGTTTAAAATAAAAAACTTGGTTATTAAAAATAATAGTTGCATGTGAATGTAAAGATCAACAGAGAAGAAAAATATTCGTTCATGTTCTTGAACATGTTTATTCAAATCCTGATGTTGTAAGCTGCTTTCAATCATTAACGTCTAATTGAATAAAAAGCAAGTAAGGGATTTTTTGGCCATAAAATAATAGAAAGGAAAGCTACAAAGTTCTCTAGAAGATGTTATCTGAAGCACACACCCTCGCTGTAAATGTACGGGCTCTTCTTACATGGGACTCGGGCACATTGCACTATAATATTATTAGATAAACGACGGTACTTGTATATGGTTTACATAAGCGGCCGGCTTGCTGTGACCCCGCTCGCCTCTTCGTAAAGATCCACGCGTTGAAAACGAGAGGCGAATAGAAGAGATATATGCAGACAAGGAAAGACTAAAAGACAAGGAATAAAGAGGGAAGAAGCTCTTTTCTGATGCTGTGCCAGAATATATATAAAGTAGATAGAACGTGTGGATGTGAACGACAAGTGCGAGTTCTTCGTCCTCTTCATCTTCTTCCTCCTCCTCTAAACCGGAGGTGCTTGCTGCACTACCTTCACCGTTCATCTTCAAGGGGTTAATGGGGTTTCAGGGAAATTGCTTTTACGCCTAAGGATACCAACGACTTCGTAATGGCGAGTCGTGAGAGCCCACATTATGAAAATAAAAAAAATCTTTTAAACAAAAGAAGATGAATAAAAAATTTTTGAAATTTTAATATTTGTGAAGCTAGTCAATATACACAGAAGAGCAACTGCATACGAAGAAATGTGGAAATTTAGGCGATAGTTTTGAAGATGTTACATGACAGAATGATGCATCGTAATTACCTGGCGTCAAGTTACAAGACTGTATAGAGGTGGTCTCTCGACTCCAGTTACCGCGAACGAGTTTATAATCGTCCGGTGCGAATAGACAGATCGCTTTCAATGGCTATGAGAAGGATGATTGAGACGTTTACTCCGTGGGCATTTGGCTTAACCTTAGGGAGTTATATGAAAGAATGTTGAAGTTTATCATTTTTACTTTCCACCAAACTCTCTCTATCAAATGAATAAAAGGGTAAACGATCAATTTATCATCGCATTTCATGCTTGCAATTTTTTTAAAGAATTCCAGAGCAATTTTTATTGAAATCTGTTACATCATTTCTTGATTAATATTAACAATGATGTTAATTAAAAAACTTTAATGCCAAACTATGTAATGTAATTTGGTCAAATTTATGACATTTACATAATTATTTACAGAAAATTTTGGAGATTGATCTGATGATTTGAATTTGGAGAGTGGAACTGATGTAATGATAAAAATATTTGTGATAAAAAAGCATGTTGTTTTATGATGATTAACATCTGTTGACTTTAGGAAATTTATTAAAATGAAAATATTCATACATTCCACATGAGTATCTCAAGTAAAATGCAATTCAATTTCCCATATTTTTGTAAGCCAATAATTTTTTCGATGTCTGTCTGGACGTGGATGGCATCGTGAAAGTTGAAACAAGAAGCGATACGGATCATACTCTGTAATACGGTCTCACAACTGTCGATACACGATAAAGGAGGAAAGAAACATATAAAAATAAAAAAATGTGGTCCCTGGATACTCGTATACTGACAAGTGACGTGTCTCCACCGAAGAAAAGTTTGCTCGATTTCCTCGGTGAGTAGTCCGACGTGATCGAAAAGCCAATGGACCAGAGTTTATTCTAAGGTAAGGTCCGGGGACTTCCCCGCCTAATGGACTCTGATCGCTGTATCGATTACCACCGATTAAGAGCAATCGATTGCGTACCTTGTCAAATTTGTCAACGGGTGCGAGACTGACCGCAGGACACAAGTATTCTCTTACGAAACTTTCAGTAGAACTCTCCTTTTTTGCCGTAAAAAATCTATCAAAAATGTTAATTCTTGTTTTATTGCTCGCTTTTTTATTCCATCCAAGGAAATAGAGTTAATTTATTTTAACTACCATATCAGATTGTTGTTTATTTACAAAACAAATCAATGAGTGAAATTTCCTACAACTATCCAACATTTTTGTGTTTGCACTTCTCATGTTTCAATTGCTTCATTAATTACTTACCTAAATATCAATTCAAAGTAGCTTTTTATGTTTGCATTTACAGATAAATATTAATAATTTTCAACAAACAAAAAACATAATCAATTTTTTGATAGTATATACGAAAATGTGATTTTACAAAATTGATAATGATTATTTTTTCTACTGAGAACCGTTGATGGATAGTCTTGGCAGCATTGGCAGATCGTCGATCAGCAATTTACGGCCCACCACGGCGTTAAACGACGCGCGCTGTAGGAGAATGAGTCAAGTCGTGCCGGCTCGGCCCAATTACTTTAAATTGAGTTATAACCGGATCAAATTGCCGATAATTGGCGATTGCATAGCTTAATCGGCATCCCCTTTTTGCCCCCACTTGTTTTTCTCCGCCCCACGTGCCTTAACATCATCTTTAAAATCATTTTTCTAAATTATTTTTTGCTAAACTTACTTTTACTCTTTTAATTGGCAGAGAATACCTTGTAACTGCGATCTATCGATTAAATTAAACTTCATTAAACTTTTTAACAATTTTGGAATATTTTATCTACATTAATACATTCAATACACAGTTTTTATCAATTATTATTTAAAACATTCATTAAAGTGAGTTGTTATCGGTGGATATAATTACTTGATTGAATTTTAACAATGTTCCATAAATAATTTTTCTTTTCTTATTATTGGATCAGCAATTAATCATGATATTGTATCAATTAATTTACTTATAGTAATAATAATTCAAAAATATTTTTTGTAATTATAAATATCATGTAAGTTATAAACATAGCAGTTTAATTAATAATTAAAGAAATATACAAATGCAATAAATTATAAAATTATCCTTGTAAGAGTTCAAAACATTGTCACCAGATGTTGCTAAAACCATATGCTAGAAGCCATTACAAATACCAGTATTTTAAACTTCAGCATTTAAAATTTTTTATTATACTCAATAAGACTTTTTAATTTAAAAGAAAAATGAATAAAACATTGGAAGAAAGTAAATCGATCAAAATGGAATTAAATGGTGCTTTTGTAATAATCTGAATTACAGCTATTCATTGAGTTGAATCAATCAACCTCTGATCTATCTTCAAGTAAAATAAACACTTTCTTTAAATCGATAATTCTCACAAATCATTAAATGTTAAATAATGGTAAAACAGAATATCGACAGCGAATATCTAATAAAAAGAACAGCTGACCTATCGGTAAACTACAGTAGCAATTTATTTGATGGTTTTGATCCAACATATCTATGCCACGGAGATTATATTAGTATTTATATTTCATGAAGAAAAAATGAGATTAAATAAAACTGTCAGTTGAAATTTAAAGTGAATAGCATGGTAAGATTTCTCAACTCATGCATAGAGTCATGACGGGCTTGAACGATTGCTTATATTGCCGGGTGGTGGTGAAACCTACAGTCGCAAGTGAACTGACGCATTGCCGTTGGCTTCGACCGTTTGTTATCCATTGCAGACAACACGAGCACATGGCAATTATTGCACGCACGTGCCAATTTAAATTTGTCAAGAAAAATAAAAAGTAGTTCTTTTAATTCACTCTTACCACTATTTCCACGAACCAATTTGTCTGGTAGTTGATGAAGAAAGCGTTCGAATTACCTGTCGCATTTCACTATTAATTATAATTAATTGTTTTACCATATAATGAAACTTTCTCAATATCAGCACTAGTCGATGCTCAACACATTTATTATTACCATCACCATTTGTTGAAATAAAAAATAATTATCCGATTTATATTAACAAGTATTCGTGTAGATGAAGTTGATGATAATAAAGGAATAATGTAGATGAAGCAACAAGAAAGAAAAATGATTGCGCATTAATTTATTTTTGATGATGCATAAATAGTTGTACGATTGATCAAAACAGGAAAAAACACACGACCTGGCAAGGTCAAACGTCATGCTCTGTATAAGCAAGTATCCGTAACTCAATGATTTTGCAATCTACGCTTCCTGGTGCAATTGATTGATGGTACCTGATTCCTTACTTACTAGCAAGTATCTGAGCGTGTTTAGTGCTGCCTTCTATGCTAAGAAACTTGTTGACTGGTTGCATTCATGTGCTGTTTGAACGCATAAAACGTTTATCTTATAGAGAACTTAAGACTCAAGGTTAGTCATATAGAAACCATGAAGAAGTGTGTTCGATTTCGCCCACGGTAGTGCTGCTGAGCTTTTCTCATCACTGATTTATATGCCAGCTAAGTGATTCCGCGTGTGGAGAAACACCAGTCTCTTTCTCCTCCTTCTACTTCTCCTCTATATACTAAAGAAGGATTTAGGATTAACTCTCAGTCATAAATTTTCTAAAAGAAACATATAAGAAGACGCTCTTCTGCTCTTTGACTTAAACATTAGGTTGTTACGTTGTTAAAATTAATAGAGGGAAATTTTTTAAGTGAATAAAAAATCATTTCATTACTTATATACATTAAGAAAAAATATTTATTTCGTTGCTTACTGGCCTCATCATCACCTCTTATTTACTATTATTTACATCAATATAAAACCACGGCTTTCATCATGATTTTATTTATTTACAAAAATATAATTTGATGCTAAAGAGAAATCGTACATTTCAATAAAATTGTGTACATTAATTGAAAATAATTATTTCTATTAAAAGAAACGAGTGGATAAATTTTTATATAATTTTGTTAAAATCTGAGCCTATGGTCCAGTGTATACTTAACAATAGAATCTAACAATATTAAATACTCTCTTTTAATAGATATAATTATAGAAAAAAAAAAAAAATGATTCAATGAAATTTTTACCAGCACTACTGGTTATATTTTTACATCTAAATTTTACTTTATATGTATACATTTTTTTTTACACATATAAATATTTTGTTTAATATATTAAGTCACCGTACTACTGGCCTCCTTATGTATAGACTTCCATTCATACAGCATTAAAAAAAAAAAGATGAGTTACGAAAAAACATAATAACAAACACAATATAATCTTTTTGCTATCTATCCGGTAATAAATTAATTGTCATCGCGAGTTATTAAGTATATACAAATTGAACACAATTTTTGTGGATTAATTAGTGAGTCTAGCTCACTTGGATTACATAAAAAATAATTTAAAGAGAAAGAGGGACCTCAGCGGGCCTCTTTACACTGAGTGTTAAGTCTAAAGGTTTGCTCTTAGTAGTAGTTTCTTCAGTAATATTATTGCGACTTTCAGGTCTAGTTTCTTGCTTTTGTTCAGGAGTCCTGCTGGGTCTTGGTGAACTTCTTGTCGACCTGATACTAAGATCGATGGGTTCATCTTGCTCGACAGCTAAGCCTCCAGGGCTTGGGCTGACGAGAAGTAAATCTCCACCTCTTGGCGAATGTTGAGATGCTGCTGGAGTAACAAGCCCAGCTGGAGGGTAGACTAGACCCAATCCGGTATGTGGATGGAAGCCAGCAGTGAGAGTAACTGTAGCGTTTATTTTTCTAGGAGGAAACTCACGTTCTGAGAGCGTAGGTGAAGCTGAAGTTTTGAAATAACTCAATGCAGAATTGCTTCGAGATTCATCGTGATCATTGCCATCAATTGAGGATGCTCCACTATCGCTTGGGGTATCAGCAGTTCTTTTGTAACTTGGAAGGAATGGACGAAAGTCTGGAGGACTAGTGATTTCCTTGTGAGCAAAGTTCACAGGGAACATAGGCGAGGTCGTAGGGTGCTTGTAACCAAACGACGGTGGCGTGCCGTCTCTCGGTGGGGTTCCAGGTGGCTGATGTGGCTGACCCGCACGTTCTCGCTCCTTTTGCCAAGCGAGTAATCGCAACTGGTTTTGCAAAGCTACATCGTCTGGATGAGGTGACTTGTTGCTACGTTCACGCTCCTGCTTCAACATAGCCACGTGGAGCAGGTGGGATTGAAGTGCCAGATCTTCTTGGCTTGGTGACGTGCGCTCTTTGTCCTTGAAGACACTTTGACCGGTGTGTGATGGTGGTAGGAAACCAGGAAGATAACCAGACCCAAATGAAGGAGTGGATCCATGATTATTATGAGTCTGTTCCTGGAGAAGACAATGAATTTTAAACCAATTGGATCTTCTTCCGTATCGTGAACCTGACTTGGACATTCCAACCATCAGGCATTTGCGTAGTCGGCATGCCTTGCAAGCTGTTCTGTTCTTTTTATTGATGACGCACATCCCTCCATTCTTACACTCAGATATGCTTCCCAAGTTGTTGTACGTCCGACCGAAGAAAGACTGCAACAAAAGACAAGAAAGATTCAGTTATTGCTGTGCTCTACACTTGATCGACAATAAATGCTTGAGTTATAGTTGATGGCAAGTATCGGGAGGCTTAGAAGTTACCGGCTTACTGCCGTTAAATGGGCCTGTACCTTCACGCCAAGTATATTCTCCACTGGATTAAACGTCAGGACTTAATGTTACGCGCGTCATGAGAATTAGCATGCTTTAGACAAGAGAGCGGGGTGAATAAGAAGAGGGAGGGCATACGGCGTGGTCGATCGTAAAGTTAAACGCTTGTCGGCCGACGATAAAACTGCCTTGCTGAGAATCACGGCCATAGAAGAGCTAAGAAGCCGCACGCTCACACGGTCATCGGCGACTAATTTACGATCCTGCTTTTGAATCTTTTGTATAAGCCTGTAACCGATAAGCAAGCATTTTGGCTCCTTCATCATCATCTAGATTTTTATTTTAATTACATACTTTTGAAGAAAAAATCTAAATAGGCATTTTATTTTGATGGAAAATAATTCATCCCACCCGGAATTGAAATCACTGATCTAGCAGTCTAATTTGGACTCTTTTTCTTTCCTAAAAAAATATAATAAGATACTAAATTATACTCTCCGGCTTTACCGAAGATAAATAACCTTTGCTGAAGAAGTGACACCGTAACCTGTTTCACACAGTAGTGGTACTGACAGCATGGATCATCTGGCGTACGAGCGGTCACCATTCCGTTGAGTCTACCCCCACGGTCTAAACTAAAGATTGCTACCGGAAGATTACTCCTCGGACCCTCGTCCGTCTACTAGCTTCAGTACCGTGCCAAATGCAATCCTGTGATTCTCCAAGCACCTAGAAGAGACTTTATAGCAAGTATACTATGTAAAATCATCTACACACATAGGATGATTTTATGGTCACGCTACATCCAGCTCAAACGATGACGCGACATTTTCGCTCATTGCAAATGTTGTATCCGTGAGAATTGTCTCTTTCGCATCTTTCTCAAGCACTTGTAAATTCTTCAACGACCTAAAAGTGTCTGATAACTTTAATATGAATACTCAAAACCGTTAGACTTTTTGTTCATAGATCCGTTATCATCTCACCCACTCATTACTCTTTTATAATGTCATATCACCATTTTTTAGCTAAATTTAAATTAGAATTTGTTTTCTCAAGAAATGGTTGATCAACATGATATTTATGACCCAATAGTAAAAAGTATTGGCGTAGTTTAGGTTTTTTAGATACTTGATGAAGAATCTAAAGAGTCTAAAGCAATAACAGAACATTCGAATAAGAGAATGTATCTAGTCTTCCGGATTCCGCAGTGCTCGTGTCTGTTGCAGCAGAAGTTAAGCAAAGTGAAAGAACATTTACTCGAGTTCTATGAGGCATAAGTCGAGGACAAAGTTTTTCCTGAGCAATTTTATGGCCTCTACAAATCGCACCGGGATTCCGGGCGTGCCAACTGATTTGAGATAATCCCAGTTGCCTGTCGGCGCGCGACGGATTTGTCGCACGCGACCCCTAAATGGCAAACAGCACCGGTTCGTTCAAAGCGACGTGTTTTGCTAGTCGAAAAAAAAGAAAATTAAATCTCGCGAAATCCTTCGGACTGATCGTAGCCACTCTGAGACTATTATGTAACGATCTAAGCGAATCCCGTTGCGCATTTGTGTGTAGGTTTGCTGAACATTTAATCCGGATTTGGAAGAAAAAACAGTGACTGTAAGTCAATCAATATGTTTTCACACCGTTGACCAAGAAAAAACAAAAATTACGTCTAAAGTTTTTATCAGCAGACAATAAACACAATGTTGCAATAATATATTGAATTACAGTGCAGTTTTACTATTAAATAAAGCTGAGAAATAGTTGAAAAATTGCAAACAATTTAAAAAACAAATAACAGAAATGATTTCTGTAGCATTACAGTGATATGTTTAAGATTATAATTATTTTCCCGAAGGAGTGGCTTCTAATCCCACCTCATTATTCCAACGTTATAATTTTTGAAATTTTTACAAAAATATGATTGACTCAAGCTCTCAAGGAGCTGGAGATGGTTCATTTGAGCTTCACGTGATCCGTGAGAAGACTCTCTTATTCCATACACTTCTCCAGGTCCATTTCACCTTTTCACGAGCATCTTCTACTGAACATAACAGATAGTCTACTCTCTGTGTGTGCTCTCTCATCTACTCGTATCAACAATCTATATTAAGGACGTGGGAATGTGAAATGGCCTGTCCAGGCGCTGTACCGGCAAGTCGAGAGGAGCTTTTTCTATCTCTTTCTCTTTGTGTATACTCTCAGATCCACTCATGTACTCAAGAGTGAGCCCGGTGTGGTCGTGTCCGATGTCTAGAACCTGCGGGTGAGAGGGTCTCGTGTCGCGCGTCACCGACTTGACCTCGCGAACGGTCCGAGAGTACACACACGCGCATGCTGGAGAAGACTAACGAAAGGTTCCCATAACCACCTGCTCGCGTCATCACAGGATTATGTTCTCCAAGACGTGCTTTACCATCTTCACTTCCGGAATCGCTTGTAAGTATGGCTATGCATGATGTCATCCTATTGAGGAACATTTTCACGACCATTCCAAGTGATTGTTTTCTAATTATTGGTCATTGAGCTTTACACTTGGTTCCTCATCACCTTAAATACTCGTCTAATTGAATTTATTTCATTATTAAACCATTCAAAATTCAACATTAAATTCCTTGATGATTTCATATACTTATTAAACTGATGAATGAATCATGCTAAAAAATTGCAGTTATTTTTCTCACTCAGGAATAATAAATTTGATTTTATTAGAGTAGGTATTCAATGTTTATCCTACTTATTCTGAAGACTCATCGACGATTTCAATGACTCACCACTTGATCTCCTTCCAGTTAAATAAGATCGTTTCCTTCCTAGATGGCATTCCCCACGATGACTCGACTAGACTTGAATTCAATAAAAAAATTTGACAGATTTTGTATTGAATTTTTTTCCTGGCAATGATTCAAGTGTATCTGGAACGCACGAGTAGATGAGACCTTGAAGACGACTGACTCTGCGTGTGTTTGGAATGTGAAATGTTCCACTCTCGTTTTCTTTCTGCGGTCTAGAATCGAGTCAGGAAACTCGATGATAAAGAATTGCTTTTTTTTAAACATCAATATGAGTATTCAGAAGTTTTCCAATCATACGAAAAAAATCAGAAAGTAAAGAATTGAAGCTTCAGCCTATTTGTCCTAGGAAAATTCATATGACTATGAATCAATTTATTTCATGCCATAAAAAGAACGGTGAAGTATAGGAAGCCACATCAAAACGAGTGCAGGCATGATTGATAGGAAAATTTATACGAGTTTGGGATAACTTAAATGGCAGAACATCCAGTGCAGGAATAGCATTGTGCAAGTCGTGGAGTAGTCTATTTATTTATTAAGTCTAAAGTCTCGATTCTCAATAAATACTTTTTATTATCAATTCACCATAGGATCAGATTAAAATACCAGTAGAAAATAAATACCATCGATATTGAATTGAATTGTAATCGTTTGGATGAAATTGAATACTCTAAGAGCAATTTTGATTATCGAATCACTTGGTATTCATTATAAAAATCACGACAATCGAATTGTGCAAGAAATCGTGCATGAGAATCGAGAACACGTTACGCATTCATCAAGTTCACCTGCTGCAATCCAAACTCTTCAATAAGGATGAAGAAAAAAAATTAAATCTACTTATTTGTTTGAATGATTTTTTTTAAACATTAAACTCAACATAATTGACTTTAGATTCTTGCGGTTACTAGCGTGACTTTATCTTTAAAGTTGATCTATCGAGCGCACGCGGCAAGTCAGTAAGAGAATCAAAAGAGAGTCAAGTCGATCTTTTAAAGCGCAACTGTTCTCTCTGAAGCATGAATCGATCTGCCGTCAATCTTCACTCGTAAGTCGCGAGACGCTCCAATGCAGGATCAAAGACACGTGTGTTTATTTATATATGTAAAGACATTGCCAGTTGGTGGAATCTGTGTAGCAGATGAAAGAGTACGCAGGACATTTTCCATCGGCTCGTGTGGAAGATCCAGAGAGAAACTGATGCAAGCAAATCGCTCGAGACAAATTCTCCTCTCCCGTATCGGTCTCTTGGAGTTCGGGACAAGAGAAAAAATGTTGACTTACGATCCTGCTACTCTAGTGTCTTACCATAAAGGTACGGAAACTACTGGCGAGAGATCTTACGTGATGGAGTCCAAAGAATCACTATCGGCACTCAATTGGCATTCAATTCTCTTTCATATACTCCAAGTCATACATTTTACGATCAACTCCTGATGCTCAGAAATACTGAAAAAGGATCTTCTCAATGTAAAAAAAAAATATTTTTTCCTACCATGATTTTTTTTCATATTACTAATCGTTTTTTGCAGAATTTAAAGCTGTGAATTATGATAAAATGACTTTTTTTCTTCAACTAAAGATAGATTTTGTTATTCATAAGTTTTAGAATCAATGTTAAATTAAATATCGATTACTTTTCATTAGGATATAATAAAACTAGTGATGCAGAGTATTGTGCAGTGTCGTGTCATGATTTTTTACTTTTTAGTGGTGACTCTTTGAGTTTTTTACAGCCTGGTTTTTTCCACGTTAACTCTGGGATGTTCACGGCGCCAGAGGAGATACTGTGATACCGATCCTTTCGCGGAGACAGAATTTATTTGCTCGTAAAGTCGTCGTAAAGCCACGAGTGTCGTCGCCCGAGTGGTTTGGCCCACATACGAGGTCCCAGGGTTCATCCGTAGGTGGGCTTTCGCGGACTTGCGGAGAAATATAATCACTAAATATACATACGTATATGTTCATAGTCGAGGATAGAATAAATATATGCAAAGAGTGAAGGAAAATAAAGGACGATCGTAAATCGCTCTCTTATGGGTGTGATCTGTGATCTGTGGTTCGCCGCGGTTTCTTGGCTTACATACGATCCTTTACCCTTGTGTATTTTGTGCTGTTAAACAAAAAAATTTCATGACTTGGACTCTTTTTTTAACTTACTTTTTTTTTAAAAAAAAAAAGACGATGGCAATTTTAAATGAATTGAAAAGTATTTAACGGCTGCTCATTTGGAAGTTATTGAAATGAATCCGATTTTTTGAAGTAAAAATGTTGATATATCTCCAAGTTTAAAGGTATCTAGAGTTCAAATTTATTGTTTCTAGTGAGATGTTGGTAAACTTTTTGCCGTCTTACATATCTTGAGAACAAAAAATTACATCGACTTCGAACCAATTTCTTTCAACGTATAATTGTATAATGAACAACTGATGAGGTTTGCAAAAAATTTAAATTAGCAATAATTAGATAACTAGATAATTTGAATACAGCATAAATAAAGTGATCTTTAGTCTTTGAGTACATCAAACAGGAAGTTAACATTGTAGGTAGACGAATTAAATTCAGTTTCTTCTTTCAACAGCCGACTATTTTTTTTTAATCCCAGAATTCATCCCACATCATGAAAAATGACTTTTCCCTAGCTTAATAATTTTTCTAATTCATTGATTTTTAAATCACTTGAATTTTCCAGTCAACATGTTCTGTGCTAGAATGTACTTGTTGAAGAAGTAGAGTATTTATTTATATCATCATGTTAACGATATCGAAGAAAAATGCACAGTCAACTTCTGAGTAAAAGCAAGTGTCCACTCAGGTATACGAGACCCAAGTGCTCGGAATTGCGAGCAATTAAGTGACATATAATCACTGGTTGGTATTCTAAGGAAATAGTCGCACGTGCTCAATGTTTACTTGCGGAATCCCGGCTTTATGATCCATTTAATCACACGTGTCTCTGGCAAATATATCCTTTATTCAACTTTATCTCTTAGCAAGTTTCAATCTTGTAATCCACAGCTTATCATAACAGGCTTAAAACGCATTTCCTGATCTATTCTCCCACATCAGGAAGTAACCTAAGTGTCTTTTACGATCACAGGAAGCGAGACAACATCGTCACGTCACAATATATCAACCTAAAATGATGATAATGCAAAGTGACTTTTCACCGGTCACTAAAACGGGATTCTTGACAATTCTTTGTCCTCAATCATTTACGCACCATCGCGAGACTAAAAAATGAAGAATTGTCGATGAGTCTGAGTCATTGAAACTCTCTCGAGAAATCTTTTTGGTAGCCCGGGAATTTCCACTGACACTCTTGAGGTCGCATAAATTTCAAAGTCCATTGAATTCATTATAAACAATGCAGCTGGAATTCATTTACATCATATTTGATGATATTTACATCGGCCTAAATATTTCAGAAAAGCTGATGACCCTTAACAAGGTATGAATTTGGGTGCATATTATAATAAGAGTGGAGGCCGTATAGAATATCAGAACAGAGGAAAATCACCGTTAATATTCATATGAATTTTTACCACGGCCGAAAAGCATCTTCTCGTGCTCTCCTCACATTATTCCTTATGAATCTTTTTTTCATTGCTCCATCACGAAACGCGAATTTTTGGGCAATCTTCAAGCCCTGAGAACTCGCCAGGGCAATCAAAGGGTCAGGAATTTTCAACGATACCTAACATTTGAGGATAAAAAAATGATTTTTTTAAATAAATGATTGTTAGGATGCTAATAAAAGAGTTGAAAATACTGTTTAAAACTCTATAAATTACTCTAATTATTGACGAAAAAAAAAAATTTTTACTTTTTATTTTGATGAATATTTCAGCATGGAAAAAAGTTAACAAAATAAATAAATAAAAATTGGATAAGAAAAATATCATCCAATTAAATTGTCATAAGTGGTTCTTTAAAAAGTGTTTTAATTAGCTGTAAGGCTCCAGAATTTAGTTAAAAATCATTTCAGACATTTTAATGGGGTTCTTGGATAATTTTAATGACCTTTTAATTATTTTAAAAGCAGTGACTGACTTTTACGTCTACTAAAGTCGTTAAACTAGCAGTGGAAGAGTCATTATTGTCATCAGGATTGATGTGAACTTTTGTATTCATCTCGAAAGCTTTCGGGTTATAGGGTTCGCCTGAGATATGAACCATTTCCCGGCGGTTCGTTCCAGTCGACAGACGAAGTCACGGTGAAAGGATTCGTGAAAGTGTATATACGGTAATCGAAGTACTCTCTGTGCGAATATTGTGTACTGAGTGAGGGAGTGAGAATAAGAACATCATAAAGTCGCTGTTATAAACATCATTTATATCTAACTACACTTCCGCCAATCATTTTTGTTGTTACTTTCTGAAGACTTTGATCATTTTTGTTTGTTGTGGTTTCAAAATTAATATTTTTTTTTTTATCATCATTTTAAATAGATGAGTTTAATAGATGCATAAGAAATGTACAAAAAAAAGAATAAAGATAATCAATTCGATTCACTTGATTCCTTGCGTCCACTTACGGATTCGAGACGGGCGCGAGGTTTTTTCATAACTTTTGCACCTTGCGTTTGAACTCGACGCGACGATTAGTCCCGGCTTATTAACGCGTTTTTTTAGACGAATTTAAACATAAGATTGGGACAGTAATTAATCGATCATTATATTGATCAATTACACCTAGTCATCATTTAAGTTCTATTATATTTTAAAAAACTGTTTATAATTTTTTTCAAGCCTCTATTTACCGTAAATAATTATTTAAAAAAACCTTTAATCAATCGCGAAATAGTTTTTTGTTTAAAAATTCATTTTTTTCCTCACCTTACAACCCTCACAGGTAAATGCTCCGAAGTGGAAGCCTGCTGCAGGCTCGCCGCAAACCTTGCACTGTTGGTTCATCTGCAATTACATAAATTACATTATTCGGGGATTATTATACGGTGGCAAGTTTCGAGATTTCAAGGACGATGAAGAAGAAAAAGAAGATGAATAAATAAGAGAGTTGGAAAAAATAGTGAAAAAGGAGAAGAAAGAAATAATAATAATAATAATAAAAAAGAGAACAAGCGGGGGAGGAACCGGTTTGATGATGCACCTTTTCAAAGTTCGATCTCTTTCGAGAGACCAGTCATAACTTTAATCCAGAACGTAAGTTTTCTAGTCGCTATCTACCTTTTTCTAGTTCTTGAATTAAAAAAATTTAACGATCCACCGAGTCTAACAGGTATTGTAGATTTTATTTATCTTGATAATTTAAAAAATAAAAAAAATGAACATTTCTGATTGAGTAGATTGATCAGTGGATATTTTATTGTTTCAGGTTGTTTATTAATTGAAAGAATAAAGTAATAGTGATGATGAGAAACCATTAGAATGAACTTGGTAACACAACCAAGCCTCATCTGAACGGAAACTCGTTCTCTTGGACGATACTGTTCCATAAATCAGCGCTATCTGCCCGCCCGGTGCCATCTGCCTGACGGAGTTTCTTTTCTCCTCTTATACTATATATGTGCCCTTTCCTCCCCCCTTACTCACCACCTCACATAACTTCCATACACTCATATACTTGTCCGGACCCATTTATTTTTTTCGAGTAAACTGGAATAAAATTAGGCCACAATCTGATAAATACTGAATTTTATGACTTTTCGGGCCTTTTTTTCCTCTTGTTTTCTTGAAATATTTTATTTTTATCGATTCATTCACCACCATAACCGGCAGTTGCTGTCTAAAAGTCTTTCATTATTTAAATTCGTGAAAATAACGCGATTACAATCATTTTTTTTTGTGTCGTTATTTTGTTATTAACTCAAATGACGATGTTTTTTTGCACTAATAAGTTTTTTTTTTTATGATTAAAATCAATTTGGAAAGTAAAGTAATTTTATTGATAAGATGATCGTTTTGTACTATTTATGTTTGAAAAATAAATGAGTGAAAGATTTCTAGTAGGAAGTGAATGTACAAAGATGAATTTGAAAGCATAAAAGAGATGAATAAATGAAACTTAACGAATATTTAACGTGACTGTAACTTTAAGTGTAGGGTCTAAAGTGTAGTGAAGGGTTGTTTTTATACAACACAGACCGAGTATTTTAACGAGAATTCACTCGGTAATTAGAACTCTTAGTGGATTTAACAGTGGACGCATTGACTCTCTTGGATAATTACTTTTAAAGGCTGCAACCAAGAGACTCGACGATGTCCGTAACATATCCTCTTTGTTTGCTTGTTATTGTCTTTACTTTCTGCTGCTTCGTTAACGTTTACATTTTCTTTTTTATACGAGTTCTGGTTAAAGACACCCTTTAACCTCTCACAAGTTGCTCCATTTTTATTCAATTCGCACTCTAATTTTTTTTCCTTCCTCTTATGAAGAAAATAGTTATAGCTATTTAATTTTGGTCATTTTACCGTTGATAAATTATTAAAAAATATTCGGCACACGTTTTAGCCCCGAGAATTATACTTTTCTAAGACTTTCTCAGAGATGTAATATTAATCGAGCATCTAGACACGTAGTTTTTTGCCTGAGGATGAGAGATATGCAAAAATAATAAAAACGTGGTTTGTAAATTGATTTTAAAGTGACAGATGTTACAATGTCATTTTACCAAAAATTAGCTTTCGATTGAGATAAGACAAGGAATTGTTTAAAGTATTTGTGAATTTGTCATTTTAATAATAATTCGACATTAAGTTTTTTTTTTATATTATTATAATAAATAATGTATTTATTTTAAAAAAAAAAAAGCTTGTGAATTTGTTATTAAACAACCTAATTTCGCTTATTTTTGTGCCACTTTTTCTCAGGAAAAATATTAGCATAATTCTTTAAGAGACTGGTTAAACTTTTTTAGTCAAATAATTAGGATATTTTGAGACATGAAGATTGAACTACATTACAAGGGTTAGAACTCGTACCCTAGTTATATTTTCTACGTCAATATTTGCCGACACTTGTACGTTAATGAAGTCAAAGAACACGCGTGTGCTTCAGTCAGCGGCAAAAGACCTCATTTCTAGATCAGACCGACGTCAAAAGTCGAAAGAATAAGAATGAAACGATGAGACGCGTTCATATTATATTATATACCAAGTTCCCCCTTTGGATTGTTCCTTATTGTCTGTTCCCTAGCGCGACCTCGTTGACTTTTGCATTTAAGGTCTGGCGTGGAAAGATGAGACTAAACTGTAAAATATAAAGGAAAGAAGACTATGAAGATGAAGAGAGATAAAAAAAAACATTGACTTGAGGGGTGATTGTCTTCTGCACCCTACTCTACTTTACGCACCATTAAATTCGAGCACGACGTTTATCCCTTTCATGACCTCTATTCTACATTTTTATCTTCCTTTTCACTTCTTTATATTTTTTTATATATACTCCCCTTTGTCCCCCCTTCTCTCTGCTCGTCTTCAACTCATTTCTAACCCTCGATTATTCAACCCTGATTCTTGTCACTCTCTACCTGATTTTTGTGCTTGTCTCTTTGACTTTGGTGAACTGAAAAACCAATAAGAGACTTGTAGACTTCTTCGATGGGGTTCGTTGACTAATTGTCAGGTGAATAAATACTTTATTGGGTTATCGAAAATTTTTCAAAGGTAATCATAACTGTCAATACTGATATTATAACAAAAGAAAAGAAAATTTTGTTGTACTTTTTAATAAAGTTTTTAATTTATTAAAATTTTTTTAATTAAGTCATTTTCTGTAATTTTTCCCCTCGACGTGAAAAATAGCTCTAGAATACTTAACTATTGTGGCTAATTAACTTCCTGATGAATGAATAAAGGAAGTTAATTCTTAAAACATCCTGATCTTTATGAGAATTCATTTTATTTCAATTAAAACTCGTAAATTATTTATAATTACAAATTAATGACCAAATAAACTGAAATAAATTTATTTTTGTATTTAGTTAAGATTTTTTGGAGCATAGACGGTTTGGAGGACAACTGTGGATGGCTGTGCATTAAGAAGACGGCCTAAAGAATGCAAGAACGAGGGAGAAAAAAATGTTAAAAATCATGAGAAGGCAATTTTATGAAAAATCTATTTACAAAACATCACAATTTTTGACGCCCAGTGATTTGTATCTAGATTCGTTTTTAACGATCATTCTGATGGATGGATCGACGTCCCCAGGAGCAAACTTAGAATTTTAAAAGCCTCGAGACAAGTAGAGAGAGGGTCCTTGAAAAATGACGCTCTTGGAAATAATAAGTCGGGGGACGAATATATCTCCTTCGGTTAATGTTTTCGCGATTCACAATGCTCTCAAACCAGGAGCTAAGAGCAGACAATTAATAACTTTCACAAGAGGATCGTTTATCGCGACAGTTTAGGTTTGTTGGGCTTGCGGATAAAAGGGGATATACTGAAGGAGAGATATTGATGCATAGACAGAGAGAAGAGGAAGTTGGAGAAATAAAAAAAACTATGATCAAGAATAAGGGAGAGAAATGACCGTGTGTAGATTTTTTAAGAGACATTGTTCAACTCCTCAAGCCGTGACCGATTCGATTTTTAACAGAACTTTGAAACCTACATTTGAATTCCGACACTTGAATTTTTCTTTAACCCTTTTTTCAATTTAACTCGTGGTTATGTTCACTCTCTTTCTCTGGGAACACATAACGTCCTCGTATTCCAATTCGTCTTGCCTTTAAATTCGATTGCCAGCTGTTTTTAGCATTAAAAAAAAATCGTAGAACAGTTGGACTCGTGTATTTCCTTTCTGGAGCATTACAATTATTATTTCAACGAATCTTGAAATAATTTTTATCCTTCATATCCAATTACAATAATTTTTTATTCCTTACATCTAATTTTATTCAATCAAATTTCAATAATTACTTTAAACTAAAGAAATAAAAATTATACTGATTTTTTTCTTTTTCAAATAGTATTGTTGCTTTGCATTGCAAATTCTTCTTCATTATTCATCCTACTGCATTTCAAAAAATATCCTTAAATATTTAGAATACATCTAAAGCTTTTAATCATCAATTATATAATTTCCAACACCTAAAACAATATTTAAAAATTTATTTTCAATATCACTTTAGTTATTATTCTTCAAATCTTCTCATTCAGATAACTTCTTTTCTTGTAACTCTGAAATATATTCAGGGTCAATGATTCAAGAGGTTTTGATACAATTGTCCAACCCAAGAGCTCTAGATGACTCATTAAAAATCAAACAGGGAAAATAGTAGGAAGACATGAACGAGTTAAAAAGAATTAATCTCGTGATGTAAATCAATTCGTGGGAAGTTGTGTAATGTGTACTTATTATTTTATGCTTATATTATGTATCCATAGATATACCTAATGTATATCTATATATACCTTGATACCTAATCTATATATTCATATCTAAATTGCGGAAAAATAATATTTGTCATCAAACTATTTTCTGTTGACTCTAAGAGTATCATTCTCACGGTAATTTTCAATTAATTTTACATAAACTTGTGCTGTTATGTTGCATCAATTTATGCGCTTCAGTTATTGTTCTGTCATTCAGCGGAAACGATGCAAGGATTTTCCCATCAGTACATTGGCACGTGTCAATCTTAAAATAAGTCTATTATTATCTAAGTGATAACATTTTTAATGAGGTAAAATTGGAAAATTTTGTTTCAATGATAATGAGACATGATATTTTTGTTAGCGATGATAAGATCGTATAATTACATCAGATACTTTATGTCAAAATAATGTGACGAGGCCACTTTCACCATGAAATCATTTGAGATTCGTGCGTCAATGTAATAATTGGAAAAAATAAGAAAATTTTGTTGAATATATTTTATTATTCTCTGATATTAATTTATTTGCTATGAGTTGTGTAATTTTATTTCTATTGCAAAAATAAGTCCTGGTTTTTTTCTGCCAGGATATGATATATTTTTCAATTGAATACGTTATAACTTCATGATGATTTAGAGATTACAAAAAAAATAAGTTTTCATTATTCTATCAATTGAAAATAATTTTAAAAATAATTAAAAAATATGATCAGCTAATGATAAATTACAATATGCCTTGATAAACAATATTCTGAAAGTCATTTATTTTTAAACGAAATCACTAGAACTATTTCTATTGATCATTGCATAACTATCAACTTGAATATTAAGGTATTTGAACCGAGAAAATTAAAGTAAGCATCAGCAGAGGTAGAGCCATAAAGAAATAGACTCAAAGGGTTACAAGCAAGACAAAATGTCCATGGATAAAGGGTTGACAACGTTGACATACCACAGCCCTATAAACGAATTTACTTGAGAATATAAATATACATTTCGAAACCAAAAAAAAACGATAATAAGAACGAGAGGAACAGTGGAGAATACGAGAAACAACACCACAGCAATAAATATATTTTGACATGGGAGAAACCTTTGTAAAATCATATGCATAATAATTGTAACGCTTTTGAGACACTGATCCTTTTTTCTTTAGAGCTTTTGTCCTCGCGAATTGCCAGGAGCAAATATTATAACAACAGAAAACCGACCACAGCATGAGGGATCTTTTAATGTTTTCATTTGACTTAGAAAGAAAGCACGTGTGTGAAGCCAAGAATTATGGCACTGAACTATTGTGGTGATGAGAAAAAAAAATCTTGAATTTAAATAAGAGTTAAGAAAAGTATCTAATGGTTATAATGGTTAAGTAGAGATGATAATTAAGAGAGATTTCAACGTCATAAAGTCGGTGTTACTTGTCTACACGGCGTCGAAATCACCCGGCACTTACCTCTAGTTTCTTTGAACTCCCACGCGGTTTGAATCCGGTTGATAATAAGCTGGTAGTCTCTTATAATTTATCACAAACACATAACATTCGTCTTTGCAACACTTGTCAATAGTTCTTGATCACTGCCAAATAATTTCCGATGCTTATCTGGCTGATGATTGATCAATCGGTTGGAATCGATGCAAACTTATCACCAAATAAAATGGTTAAATTGACTTCAAAGTCTACCAGTTTGATTAGAATAGTTGTTAATTCAACAATAAAACTAAAGACAATGTTTAAGAATTAAAAACGTCCGTGGCAGCACGCAAAAGACACACCAGGTGCGGCCACGTCGATGGACGGGAGAGGACTAGCGCTCTTGAAGCGCTGCGACCTGTTCGCCTGGTCGAAGGTGCGCTCGGCAGTCAGCTGAATTCATTTATCGTGGTGGGGAAAATGGGCCCGTCCATTTCACCACGCCCTCTAGTCACTTTGCCAATTGGCAAAAGCTAAAGGAATGTTCTCCACCAATCCCACAGCATCCTGATCACTACCGGACCGATCTGAGATACTCCCAGATGTGATCTGTTGGTTCCACTTCTCTTCACTCCAGTCACAGCCAGGTGGACTATCTTCAACACTTTGACGATACTGAGTTTCAAGTTTTCTACCAGTTCTATCATCATGTGAATTCTCGTTTGATTGTAACAAATGATTGTCAGTTATTTCCAGCATTGACACTTTGCTGTTTCTAACTTTTAAAAGTAATAAATTTTATTTGATGTAGGGCACACTAAGCTATTGGTTTAATCCGACATTCTTCTGCTAAGACAAAACTGGTCAATGTGTTGCCGCTTAAGAATTCATTGAGCTCTTCAGGTATACATCCAACCTTGTGCTTGGACATGCAATTTATTGCATCGGTAACCAACTCCCAAAACGTAGGTCAGGAAAATGGATAAATAACTGTTAGTGGGGATAATCCAGGTCACTAAATTACTTCCTCTTAGTCATATAATTTATTTCATTCCTGTTTCCACATACAAATGTTGAGTAGGTATCCTCTTGTCAATTGCTCCAATTTAAAAGTCAGGACACAAACCAAAAGTTAACAGAGTTGCTAATCGCTTCATTGTCGTCCCAAACAGAAGACGTTTGAGTAATTGATTGATTTAGGGATATGAGGGCATATTGGTATGGACAATGACATAATGACCGTTACCTTCTTGGAAAGGTTCCATTGAAGGAACTTTTAATCCTACGTTAATCCTTTCGCCTTTCTATTTCCAAATATTTAGTCTATTATAATTTTTATCCATATTGCAAATTCATAAATGCAGGCCATCCAATATGCTAAAGTCGACTTTAAGAATTATTTTGAAATTGTTGTTAATGTGTAAGAATTAAGATGTGTTTGCAGCATACTGTTTTATCATTACTTCTTGCAAAAACTGATTAGATTATGCTTATTATTATCAACTTTCGAAATTGTACACGTGTTGAGAGTTTAGGATACATTTATACTTAGATCCGATAAAATGTCGAAGTATGCTCGAGGCTAAATCGAGCTATAAATTAAGGATAATACTTAAGTTGGGAATTAAAACGACACAAGAAACTGGTTTTCTCCTTTTTAATGACATTTTTTTTTTACTTCATCGTAATTTTTTTTTTCTCTGCTACATAAAAAGATACTTCTTAAATATAATTTCATTTATGCCAAAATCTACTTTAAAACTGTGTGAAAAAAATCTACATTAAAATTACTTCTGAAAATTTTTATTGTCCACTTTAATATCAATATGAGTCTTATTAAATGTTCCATAAGTCAAATTTATTATTTCTGAAGAGTAATCGTCATTATCATAACTGTTATTATCAATAAATTTCATTACAATTAAAATACTTTTTTTTTTGCCTTGATAATTTAATTTTTTATTCATTACTGTATTATTAATTGATAAAATAGCACCATTATCGATGTTTTCATATCTTCTTAGCAACAAATGGCTTTCAATAACAACTTCACTATTACATAATTTATCCGAAGATTTAAATGGGAATCTAAGAAATAGAAAAAAATCCCTAAGACCAGCAATGATTTCAAAATTGATCCTTACATTTTTCTAGTAATTAAAAATGACGATATCCACAAACTAGCAGTTAATAATTACGTTGATTTATTTTATCACAATATTTTTTGTCTTATGAAATCATTTTATATCTTTTAGTTATTATTCAATCTCTACTGATTACTACAATTTTTATCAATGAGTCTTTTATTAATAATATTCAGATAATTTTTTTTCTATATTAAAACATAATTAAAATTATTCAATTAATAAAATATATATTAAATAAAAAAAAAATTTTGTTTAATACTTCATATTAAATTATAAATATTATTTTATTATTCAATATTGAATATAAAATTTTTATAATAATATTTGAAAAAAAAATATGTATTATTTATATCACTAGAATTCCAATATATCATATTAATCCTACCAAACAAACAAACAACAATTTAATAACATCCTAAAACATAAAAAAAATTCATAGTCAATAATCGATTATCATGCTTTTTCAAAACTGCTGTTTTACATTCCTCCAACTCCTTCATCTGATTTATTGTTTCTGTTAGTGAAAAAGAAACATGGTACTATTTTCTCGATGCTTGAATCAATGTGACAAACATGGTAGGCGCGTTTGGATTGTTGATCAATTGGCTGTAGTTAATCCGGATCTATGAGGAGGACGTTACTTGCTTTTGAGTATTATGATAGACATTACAAGTCGTTTCTCATTCATTCCACGTACCTACGCGGTATTATATAGACAGTTTTACATGTATAGTTGCAGTGCTATACAGAAGAAGTCTAGTGGTAGAATCCGTCGGGTTCACGCGCAATACTAAAGGTTTGTACTCTCCTGTATATGTCCGTTCATGTGGAAGAACATTCGAGGAGGCAGATGGGGCTAATATGAACTCGATTCCATGTCAGAGCGTTCACGAAGATGAACTCATTCTTTTGGTATATCTGTTCAGATGGAAAGAAACATGATTTATCATCTACTTACAAATGCTCTTCCAATTTATTATTCTCCATATTATTACATAGACGTGGGACAGAATTACGTTTATTCCTTCCTTTTAGATGATTAACTGAATATTTTGGCTTTTGATCAATTTTATCGTTAAAAAACATCACACTTACCCCATCGATTTATCAATTTTAGATTTAATGAATCCCTCGAACTTTAGCTATCATTTTTTTCCCTTCAGAGCTTTTTTCTTTTTGGAGTAAAAGTGAATAAGAATGGTTTATGAATTTGTCAGTTGCTGCTGTCATGAAAGAAAACATCAAAATATTAAACTCTTCAAGACATCAACTTTGTCGTTTTACTTTCAGACATATGGTAAGCAGTTGTAAAACAATTCTGTCAGGTACATCTGCAGTGTAATAAAATTTTTTAGGAATAAAAGAGCAATAAAGTAGAAGAAAGGTTGCGGAAAGAAAGGCTGAATTTTTTTTTCAAGCATGCGGAAAGTATGAATAATAGAAAGAAGAAAATAAAACGAAGAAAAAATACTTCCTGTACATGTTGAAAATTTCAAAAAAGTTTTCTTTTGATTTAGAATATTTTTCTTAACTATTCAAAGCTAAAAAAAATTTTTTTATCAATTTATTTATAACACTAAGCTCATTCTAGTGATCCGTTAGCTTTCGATAATATTCCCACAGCATTGGATTTCTAAAAAAAATTTTTATAACAACGAAAAAATTGTAGAAACATTAATTTACTCCAAAATGACACTTTAATGATCATTCATTGATTCTAAGCTCATTACTATCGACATCACGATTACTCATCATAGTTATTGTTGTTTATATCTGAAAAAATAGGATAAACAATTATGTATTCTCTCAATGGATTATTTATCAGGATTACTTGATAATTATATTTGATTATGCAAGGAAGGGAAAGTCAATAGCGTGGGTGAGAGTGGATCCAGATGAAGAAGAGACTTAATACTGATGATGATCGTGGGTTGAGAATACACCAAAGTATTTTGAGAAAGCGAAAATAAATATATAATAAAACATCTTTACTATCATCTTGAAACCAAAATAAAGGTGAAACTGTAAGGTGAAGAGGAGACGTTCAAGTGAATTTAGTAAATAAATCGAATAAATGGTGTACACATACAAAACTCTTTGGAAATTAACAAAAATACATACATTTGAACATCTTGGAATGCAGTATCAGCAGGACATGCGTTGTGCAACTTTTCGCGATTCACCATTTTATGAGTTTTAAATCTTTAACTGTTTGTCGCATATCGGTCCAACTTTACGGTTATTTTTCATTCCGTTAGTTCTTATAAATATAAAAATGTTGTTTAATTTTAAATTAACATCTTTTCTTATCAATTTAATGTACTTAAGAAATAATGAGCTTTAAGTGTAAACAACAAAATGTAAAATATGTTTCACGCAACTCTAGTGGATCTTCAATCAACATTTTTATTTCTTCAATTGCTCTTTAAAGTAATTAAAAACAAGTTGTCTTACATTACATTGTTTAAAATACAAGAATTATGCTCATATCGAGTAAAGTCTGGCTTGCAGAGCTGCTACTTGATTATTCAATACGAATCGTAAGAAAAATAAAAGTTGCAAACAAATGATCTGTATGGTAAGTGAAACCTTATTAATTATTCTTGAAAATCTAGATCCATTAAATATTTTCAGTATTTATTCTAAATAAATAGATCTATATTTTTTTTTAAAATACCATTAGTTTGAGAAAATACTTGTATAATACTGTTCAATTGTTTTTTTTTTATTTCAGATAAAATCAGTAGATATCTCAGATGCTCTGCCTAAGATTATAATTGGATGTGTGAAGAAGGAAGAATAATGGTTAGAAAAAGACCACCTTGGACGATCACCCTTACTATATGGTACATACTAACCCGCGCGACCGTTTTGTGGGCAAACATCCTTTGGACACGCTCGGGCCGCTCGAGTGGCCATTCACGAACACTCTCTCGACCCTGGGGCCAGTCTTTGAAAACTTCTGAGTACGCAGATAGGCCCATCAGACTTGCTATTTATAAGTGAGAAGGAAACAGTCAAAAATTTCTTCTCTCAGCCGGATGCACGTTTCGTATTTGTCAAACGAAATGCAAAACACCACCCTGAAGAGAGTTCACCACTGATGAATTCCTTAGTGGTTTCAGTTAGAGTTTCATTAAGATTCATCGGAGAGACTTTTTGGCGATTATATTATTTAGAATTAAATTCTTGTGGTCGTTGCACACTATACATATTTTTAATTTATTGTCCACATCATGATGAGCTTTGGTATTTTGTGATGTTCTTCATTAACTAACAATCTATTAATTTATTTTAATATTGAAAACAATATTAATATTAAAAATTCATATTATATCAATTTATATTCAATTCTATCCTCTTATCTGTTACGATTAGTTTATATTTGTTAATTAATTAATTGATTAGTTTACTCTTTGTCCATGCGTTATACTTTACCCCTTCTTCTTCTAAAAATAATAAGAATATACATGTACCATTTATTTATTCTAAAGGAAGTCTTAACCAGTATTGAAATTGTTTACAACCATTTGCAACATTTGTTTTAATTGCTCCGTAAAGTATGGCTTTCAACCGAAGAACGTTACTCTAAACTTCCGTTGATAAGAGCTAATTACTCTGGTTGCATTTTTTTTAAAATCTAGTATCAGTACACGAGACACTACTCTCTAGTTACAGAATTCTACTTCCAGCTCGTGCCTGACTTATTGCTGATTGCATAGAACCGTTTTAGGTGTGATAAAGAGTAGTAAAAGACACTCAAACCGGCCATAAACTACATCAACATTTAGGGTTCGAAGCAAGAAAGCAAAAAAAAAAAAAAAATAAAAAGAATATACAACGTTTGGCGTTCTCTCAAGCGTATCTAAATTCTCGTTCATGGGTTACTCCCTTTGCCCCTCATGTCTTTTTACCATCAGGCTCTTCAAGTGGACCCGTAGCTCTTGAAAAGGCGATTGCTTGAATCCTCTTGTCTTTTGGCAAAAAGTAACGGCTCCAAAATGCTATCAGTGGCGATAATCTTCTCGTAAATTGATCGACAAACTCGTTCCTCTATAATTACGCCCATAAAAGTTGTGATTCGCCACCATTTTCGATGAGGAAGAAAATATTAAGTATGGAATAAGAGAAAAATAACAAGTCAAGACACTATCCTTCGTGTACGCACTTAAATGATCTTATGTCAATCCTACGACGTCGTTAAAAGACTTTTTTAACTTGTTACTCCATTTTTTACTATCCTTCCAGAGAATTTCATTTTTGGCTTCATGAGGATTCCGTTTTCTTCCTTTTTGAGGTAACAATGAAACATGCAAGTTGCTAATGTTTTTTTACTAAATGAACATTAAAAAAAAATAACACATCTTTTATTAATTTTTTATTTTAACATTAAATAATAAATAAACAATAATTTTAATTAGTTACAATCACATGCCCTAAAAAAATTGATTGACATAAAAGAGTAAATTGAATTTACTATCCATATATTGTAAAAATGTTACAGCACAAGTGCGGTGTTGATGTATAATAGTTAAGAGTCTTGACTAATTTTATTATGACACAAAATACTGCTGACTAACTCTCTTTTCATATTTTCCAGAATGTCATCATCGCTAAAAAATCAAATGTCCTTTGAAAATTTTTTATTTTATTCCGAAAGTCAAAAAAAAAAAAAAAATGTAATCATTCGCTATTATTATTTCATTTTTTATAACATCCCAGACAACAGTAGACAGACAAAATCAACTCACACGTGACTCCCCCAATATTTTGACTGGCGTGTCAACGAAATGCATGGCTTTCAGAATGTTTGGTGGCCCGGAAAGCCATTCATTTTCTTGCGTAGTGTACGAAAGAGAATATACTTAATATACTAGGAAGTATCGTAGAGTAGAACTGTATGGTAGAGTAGGTATAGATCGAATGGAGAAGTGTAGTATAGACGAGAGCGTTAAATGACGTTCAGATTTATCGTACATAGCTTGTATTATATGTCATAATGAAAATAATGTAACAACATGTCGCCGAGTTTTCGACGTAGATTTGTGCGGTCAGATTTGTGGCTTTCGCGGTATTGTTCGATCAATAAATGGGGAGGAAAATACATCATTTTCTTTAACAATTGACCATAATAATTTTTTCAAAACTCAATAGCGCGTGCATTCATTCAATAAAAATTTTCACACAAAAGGACTTGAGATAAAAATCGAGATGTCTTAAATAAAAAAAGAATCCTTTAACAATTTTTCTGATCAATGAAATAGTTTAAGCTGCAACTCCAACTGTATTGTCATTGAAGAAAATAAATACAAGATTTAAGATGATTCTTGTATTTATAAAATAAAAGATTAAAATTTAATATTAGCACCATGAGTACAGAAGAATAATTACATTTCTTTTTAACTGCTAAAAAAATTATTTAATCCATAATTCATAATTTTTCGCTTTATTGAACAACAAAAATAGTATTATTATATCATTTCATTATTTAATAGTTATTATTTTAAATAAAATAAATACTTTAGGCTAATTTCATAGAATTTTTATAGAATGTTAAT
The DNA here is from genome assembly GCA_028641665.1 of Chelonus formosanus. Taxonomy (NCBI): domain Eukaryota; kingdom Metazoa; phylum Arthropoda; class Insecta; order Hymenoptera; family Braconidae; genus Chelonus; species Chelonus formosanus. The sequence continues at coordinate 1,010,441 of CM054002.1, forward strand.
AAAAATTAATTGTTATAAAATAAAACGTATATAGATATATATATATAAATAGAATTGGAGATCGTTGGAAGAATTTAGAATTTCTTTTATTACTCACGAGTGCATGTGAACAGTTAAGTTCTCCAGTAAAATACTGTTCATCACGACACCAGTCTTGTACTCTGTTCCAGACAATTGAACATGCCGACATTCACCGTAGAAAACTCTATAGTATTGCTATTGGGATATATTTCTAGCTCTGCTACAATGTGGCACCCCTAGACTCCTTGCAGAATCTAGCCTCGGAATCATTATCCATCGTTATTGTTTCTCCAGGGAATTTTGGGGACTGAACTCCGCACGGTTACATCCCAACCATGGGATACTGCGGACCCAAATTTTTAAAGTAAATATATACATGTATATATAATATAATGGACGTAGTTATGAATATTTTTTAACTTACTCAAGCGATGACAGCTCTCTTGGGACTCATTGGAAAATGTGAGGACAAAAAATTTCTTGAGAAAATTTCAAACAATAACAAAAATATACTGAACTCATATACTCTTTGCTCTTCTATTCAACTTTAAAAAATTATACTTTGAATAAGAATATTTTTTTTTTCAACATCCTACCTTTTTAGGAAAAATGGAATGGATGTAGTTGACCTAGAAATTGAAAATTCAATTGAATTTCTATTTTGTGTAATTTTACTTTGAATTATTGGACAAGTTCTTATTTTTTAAGTTCAAAGAATATTTCTTCTTGAGAAATATTTTTTAAATTGCTGTTAAAAAAATTTTTATTTCAAAAGTAAAAGAGATGAAGAAATATATACATATTTGGTTATTAACAGGGTCAAGTAAATACTTTTATTTCTCACGGTTTTAAATCACTAATGTAATAACAGATATCTCAAGTTAAAAAAATCTTTATTAATCATTTAAAAGTTGATATAAAAATTCGTGATATCTTTATTTTTTTTTTTATTCCTTCAAAATGGCATTCCTTTAGATTTTTCAATTATTAGAAATAAAATTTGACGACTTGGAATAAAATAATAATTTTTCTCTTAATTACTGACGCTATCAAAAATCATAAAAGTATAAATATTAAGAAATAATCAAGAGATATTCGAGCATCTTCAAGGTCTTTTCCCAAGAAGTAATAAAAGTATAAAATAAAATCTGATTCTCAGCAGGACACAAAATAAAATTCCAAACGAATAAAATGATGATTTGGTACATAAAATAAAACCGAGATATCAAATTTCAGGATCTACTGACTCCCGACGAAACGGAAATTTTTCATATGAGAAACAAATTAATTCGCTAAAAAAATGAGTCTTTGAATGTATCTTGATATTATTTCTTCCTGGTTTAAATATCCAGAAGTTGCCGTTAGCTATCACATATATACCTACACATTTGTGTATTTAAGTTTCAGAACCAATCTACAAATAAGCAGTTCATGACTCATAAAGTGTCTGAGCAGTCGTTAAAACTTATTTTACGTCTTTCAGGTGTAATTGTGAATAAATCATTGTATTTCAAGACTAAGTAAAAGCTCTATATTCATTTGAACTCCTTAAATGTGATACAGTGGTTGATAAAAGTGGTAGTATCATTTATAAAAGTATTTTTAATTGGAGTGAATAAATATAAAAGAATAAAAAGAGCAAATGAGGAAGAAAAAGAAAGACTGACTTGGTGACTTCTCGTACTAGACTCTCATTAGTGGTATTCATCAATTATCTACACATTCAGCTTTCAAGTGGAGCTACTGAGCAAACCAAACTTCTGAGGGTGAAGAAAAGACTGTATAACATATGAGAGTGGTTTGAAAAATCACCAAGGATGCCCGGGACGAATTGACAGATGTCGATGGAACCTTGTTAGTACGCGGTTTTTCCCTCATTCTCAATTGGTCATGGTATGTTTGTAGTGTCTTCCCCTTGGATCAAACTGGTAGTAACAGAAAATGCTAATCAATGTGTTCAATGTGCATTTTAAGTTATCTTTATAATCACTGAGATTGAAATTTAGATTTGTCAGGTGGGGATAGTATAATGGTTCTTGATGAATATACTAGTAATTTTTTGACGAAGGGAGGATGGCAATTGATCATGTTTTTATCTATCACCATAACCGAGGATGGTGATGTAACAATAACTGCTTACAAATGAACTGAGATTGATAAGAATAATTATTAACGAGCTACTAAATTATTATATATTTTAAGAACTAATTTTATATCATTTGTTGAAGAATTGAAATTCTACTAGAGCTACATTATTAACTACCAAAAAAATAAGGATGTTTTTATAAATATTTTCTACTCAAGAATTCTATGAAATGATATGTAAAATAAACTCTTATCATCATCTAAGAATCTTAAGGACATCTAGAAAAATTATAATAAAAAAATTGAATAAAAGAATTGATTTTCTAGAAGTAAATAATATTTTTACTGTAGTTTTCTAGTTAAATTTTAATTTATTTCAACAAATCAATTTTTTTAAAATCACTTCTTAGAACTCAATTTTGTTCCAATTCCTTCAAACCTACTTATAAAGAGGCTCCAATCTTCCAAGATTTAGACCAAACACTCAATACACATAAATATAACTAGACAATATACTGAAATATATTCCAATAACTCACTATTTAATCTTCCAACTGTTCAGGGGATGCTGCGGCATCGTTTTTCGGTCCAGTGATGTACTTGTTTGTATTGACGAGTTGACGATAAGTCCAATGTAACGAATAAGATCAAAGCAATCTCCATGGCTACGTGACAGCTAGAGATGTTCAACCAGTGGATCATCACCCAAATAGGTAAATTTGTTTGACCAAAACTTTCTTAGAACTTTCTCGAGCCAAAAGCCTCATCAATAAGTAAAAGACGAAAAGAGACCATCACAACTTCCTAGGTTTCCCTTTTTGTTCCTGCTCCGCCCTTTCATCTTACCCACAAATTCAAAACATTTCTCCTCTCGCATTATTATTTAGTCCACTACGATAACTCTTTGGCTACTTTTCAACCCTTGCTGATGATGGTCGTGGCTCTAATAAGGTGGAGATCTTGAAGACTTTGGACACCTAGGGAGTTTGCAAGCTTGTTAATTTACGGTCCCGTGTGCGTTGTAGTTTGTGTAGCCTGATTGTGGGTGACCGCATCCTACTGAGAAGAGCCAAGAACATACCTAGAATCCATCATAAATCTCAAAGACACTTTTCTGACTTCCGTATTCTTTCAATGTTATTCATCTTATATTTTTATAATCCTCATAATTGACTTGAATATTGGTAAATCAGTCTAATAAATCAATCTCCAGTCCACCACCTAAACAGTCAGTATTCATTTCTATTTTTTTAAACTTACATTCGTTTATTTTCTGAAGCAGAGTTATGTTTTTATTTGACTATTAATTAACATTGGAATACTTTTGATGGAGCAGAACAAATCGCTCAGCATTTGTTGTTTGAAAAGCTGGGGAACCGCAAAAACTGCAAAGCAAAAACGATTGTTGATGATTTCACGGTGGACTTGAAGATTTTAACCGTGGGATTAACAACTAATCCGAAGTCTACGAGAGCACCGCCCACGACACTGCATCGCTTTGCTTCACTGTACGTTCCGCTTTTGTGACGAATCCATTTAAATTCGGCTTAGGACCCGTTGTGAGTTCTTTCTATGCTTGTGATACTCTGGATTGCATTTAAGAAAAGTTACTCTTTCTTATTACTTTCTCTTACCTCCTCTGCTTCTTCTTCTTCTTCTTCGACCTCCTTGGTCCATTGGACGACTCCATCTTTTGGGTCTCTGCCAATTTGCTATCGAAAATCTCAGTGAAGGATTAGGAGGGTCAATCCTGGATTACAGGATGTCTCTGTTAACCAGATTGCTGGTTGAAAGCTGAAAAATACTCTGTCGGATGTTTGATGATTGATTAATGTTCGTAAACACGTGATTGTTAATTATTGGTTTTTCAAAATTATTTGTCGAAGAAATTTTGCAGTTTGAGCTTCAGGATCATTTTAACTTTGTTATTTTAATCTTTATTTATAATCCTAATTTTTAAAATAGATGGTAATAACATCCATCCAGTCAAGATGTCTGACAACAATTATTTAGCTTAATTACTTAAACATTTGTGACAAGTGTATTTTTTATTGTTTAAATATTTTTATTACTTTGAAAAACATGTGATGTTGAGTATCTAAAAAATTAATGTTACTTAATTTATTTATTCATAAAATATTTTAAAGGAATTATTAAATAAACTGATCACCAATTTACCAATTACTTAAGTAACCAAAATATCTCCATTTGTTATTGATGAAAATCTTTTCAATAACAAGTCACCTGTAAATATGTTTTAAAAACGTTTGTTTATTTATTGTTAATATTAATATTAATTATATTAATATTTAACCATTTGTCATCGTTCTCTTAAGTCTCAGTATAGAATTGATTTGTGAAAATACATTGACGAAGGAAGAAAGAAGTCGAAAGGCGTGGTACTTTGATACTCAGGAGGTTGTTGGAAAAGAAAACACATCTTGAAAATAGGATTATCCTAAGACTGGTAAATACGCCAAGAAATGAAAGTATTCAGCTCCATAGCACGTGTTGTACAACAATGAGTTTGAAAATTTGCCTATGGTTCATCTTTCTTCTGTCTCAAGCAATTGGCATTTTTTCATGTTCATCGTTCATTTATTTCTCGTTGCCTAATTTTTCGAGATCAATAGCTAAACTTTTGAGGAAGAAAAAATTTAAATCTTCAAAGTCTTTGAGTCACTACATATCATACTTCCAGTAGAGTTTTTCATTTAAAATCATTCTGTGTGGTTTAACTGACACACCCCTTTGCATTGCTGCTACATGATGTTCTGCTGAACACTCTGGACCAAGAGCAGCCAATGACTTTTGAATGAACTCCAATATCTCATTTTGCTTTTGATGATCTTGTCAGTATCTATAAAATAAATTAAAAGATCCAATAGAGTAAAGATGTCTAAAGCAACAATAAATTTATTTATAAATAAGAATAAATGGTTACCATTCTGAGGTTGAAGAACTTCTTTCCTTTATATTTTAAATAACTGTAGAATGTTCACAGCTGACTTCACAGGTCCTGTTAACAAGTTCATAATAAAGCTTCTATTCTCACTCTATAATCAAATCAACCTCATTGGAGCTTAATAAAAAGACCTGATTGGAAAAATATATAATGAAATGATGAACCCTATCACAGTTATTGACTTATTAAGGTGGAGTCTATTTAATTTCAAAAATTCTATAGATCTGTGAATGACATGCAGATCTCTACGTATCCACATACACCATATTGAAGATCAAAACCAGTAAATTGACCTGGCAATGATATAGATTAACTCATGAATCAATCTTTTGTTATCGACATTTAGCTACGCATTTCAAATTCATTAGAGAGTCACTTTAAGAACTCCCCTGTCGCACTCCCTGGAGTTTCTTTTCAATGAATGCGATCACCTTTCAATAAGGACTAATTTCGTCGATTAATGATCATATCGCGATATTGATCAAGTATTATAACACTTATTGTGTTACGTATATTTGTAATCTTTGATCTCAACTGGTGAACTAAATACCGTTTATAAGCTATTATTTATTGGTATTACATTATATTATCACTATCATTAGTTTAGATCTATTCCCACAATATATATCTTGTTGAAGATTTTAAAAATCTTATATCATTATTGTTGTAATTTATTGTTACATAGAATTGTTCTGATTTTAATAGGAATTTTAAAAAATTATGTTTTATATAAAAATATCGTTTGAATAGACTCCAAGAATTTTACTTTTTTCATTGTATTAATTGTTTTAAACACTTCTCAACTTACATAGATAAATTTCTAACAATAATAGACATGATATTACTATTAACCAGTCTCAGACAAATTTTTTCAAAATTGTAGTTAGGTGTGTCAATAAAATTATCGTCAAATCTCAAGGAATTAATTTATAAAATTTTCCAAATATTAAGAAAATGGTATTTACATTTGATGCATATCATCCCATTGTGAAAGACCCTTTCCTTTGCACATTAGTTGTAATAGATATACTATTCCTGTTAACTCCAATAACATTAATTCCTAATTACTCATACAAGAATTTAAAAACTCTTTAGGTTGAATCATTTAGATATTCAGTCATTACATCAATAATACTTTTATGATAACATATTTATTAAAATCATTATGAGTTAGCTTATCGTTTTCAATAACAAAAATGATGTAATATTACAATTAGAGCGATAAGATACTTAATGAAAGAATAACGTTAGAGCACAACAATCATAAATCTGATTTCACCTGTTCATTTTTAAGAACGATATTTTCTCCATTTTATTTCCATCAAAAATTTTCCCATGGTTTAGGTTTTCATTGGAATTTCTGGAAAACCATTTGTTATACCAGTTTAGCCTACTTCCATATAAAAAAATCTAGGATATTATACATTTTTCATCATTTTTGTTGCATAAATATAAGTATTACGAAAAGAATCATTGTATCTACATAAATAGATGACTTTTCAGACTGCTGTCAAAGCCAGCAGGTATATATTTATTCACTGCGTACATACAAACGTTGGATCCTTCAACAAATAGAAACGTGTCAAGAACTGGTATATTGAAAAAATGATCTGTTCAATCTGAAGATTGATGGTGGCTCATCGAAGTTCAATTGAGATCGATTCAGGATTTTTGCGTTGTGTTTTGATAATTACATATAGCAGTCGTGGGCTGAAGTTTTGACGATGTCTTATTAGAAAAATAAAATTTAAATTAACAGCTTAAAAAAAAAACCAATCATCTCATTCCTTCAAAAAATAAATTATATTCAATATAATTTAAAGTTTTCTCTACTGTAGAAACAAAAATTTACCATAAAAATAATTTTGATATTATTTATTTAACGAAACATTTTATTATTAATATCAATTTTTTTCTTAATATTTTGATGGTGATTGAATGAAATCCATTTGAATTCTTTGAATGCCTAAAAAAGAAGACAATCAGTAAATTATCCTTGATGCTTCTTTATGGACAAATTGACAATAACCGTACATGTAACTCTTCTAACGAGACATCAACGTGTGTAACTGTCTCATCAAAAAAATACAGGACCACACATGAAGATTTAAGACAGGACTGGACCAATTTAAAGTAATTTTGTAATTACACCAGCGCTTACATCAAGCCTTGTGTTCCAGATAAGAACTTGGAGATCGAAGCCATCGTCTAGATCCAACAAGATCGTCTGGTTGAAGATCCTTGAGGTTCTTGGGCATCTTTTACAGTGAAACTAACAGACACACGAGAGATCCGGTGCTAATCGTTCACGTTTTCGCCATAACGCCCGATTCACTGCGTCCAACCGGCTTCTTTACGGCATTGTTCGCGTCCCGAGGATCGCTATCTTAACTAGCCTCGTGCCCGGTAGCCTGTGCTCTGGCTTCCAACGGCCTCCGGTCTTCTCTGATGCTGGATATCTTGTTTGTGTTGGTAATATCTACGTGACGCCAGTAAAGCAAACGTTGCCTCGAGCTACTTGGAAAACGCTTTAGATCTGGTGCTGATATTCAACTACTGAGGTGCGAATATAGATGATATTGAAGATCTTTCAATGTATACCTTGCTATCAAGTAGCCCACTTGTACGTTATCCATACGATCAGCTTCTCTTTTCGATTGCGAGAAAAATAAACAATATTTTCTTTCTTTAGTGTTGCTATTATTATTATTCTTTGTTTTGGTGCAAACATATTTATTCTAATATGAAGAAGAAGATCGAAATCGTGCTTTTAGATGATATTTAAAAAGCAGAATACATTTGGACGAAAAATTCTTCAATTGATCACTCTTGAACTGAATAAAAATCTTGAATCATTGTGATACGTTGATAAATGTTGATATTCTAGTGTATATTCCAATGGAAGTTCATGAAAAATCTATTGGAATTTTTTATTAAAAAAAAAATTCCTAGAAGGCACTTTAGTTTAATCAACAAGCATATGACATCAATTCTACAGAAAACTTGACACGATGAGCCGAATAAAAGCAAAAAATGATGATGAGAAAAGTGACTTTGAAGAGCTTGAAAATGTCATAGAAACACAATCGTTCGTCAAGCAGCCGTCAAAACATCCCCAAGGATCCATGGTAAATCAGTCTTCTCACAGGACTATCACGTTAGGAAATGAACATGACGATGAAATAACGTTTTACTCATATCTCATTTCTTTTCCGCCACCTCTTTTTTTTATTTCAAGCTTCTCTTGCATTTCAGCCGACAATGTGTGACCGCAAACAAACGAGCAGCTACGATAGGGGGCGCCATGTTCATTCAAGACCTAGACAGATTGTCATTTGTCACGTCTTTCACGGTCTCTAATGACACGCACTGCTTTTGGACGCCTTCTTATACCAACCTGGCACCTGGTACTTTGATTCTTTATTATTATTCCCAGTCTCTTACCTCATCTTTTTCCCTTCCTCGTCGTTCTCCTTGGGTTACACTGCTGTCGAGCTAGATCATACCGAAAGTGACGGTTGAATTCGATTTGTTAGGATTAAGGAAAAAACCTCATGTGAACCGGAAGCTGATCTGTATCTTAAAAAAAAAAGTCTTTCAGGTTTTTTCCTTCTTTCGCACTTGATCAGTAAGTAAACAAAATGAAAATTGTATTTTTAACCGTGTAATATTGAGTTTTCTAATTGGATTACTTTTATAAGTTATATCTAGGTTGAATGTGTGTTGGAACTTTTTATAGTCTGATGCTTTTGTCATTTTACAAATCTACAGCTTTACTTCAACATTATTTAAATGTGGATCCTAGTCTTTTGAGATACATGAATTATAATTATCATTAATTATAGTCAATCTAAAAGTAATCACATGACGAAGTATATTATTTATTGTAATTTATGATTAGCATTATTGATCATTATGTATTATTATAGCATATTTCTAGTGTTACCAAGAATTTACGATTATCTATTTATAAGAATCCTATATTTTTAATTATTTATAATTAACTAGTATAATATGACTCATTTTACAAAGTATGATTTATTAGTATTATTATATTATTAACTTATTAATATCATCATTTATAGTGGGACATATTCTACTTCAATGTAAAGCTGAAAACTTGATGAGTTTATTCTATTGATTAAAAAGAAAGTTTAAAATCTGTTTAAATATCTCAGCTTTTAAGGTTTGCTAGAAAAAAAAACAATTCAAATAAATGTTCACAATGAATTCCAACACGTCGGACTTTATTTTGAGGCTCTTACAGATAATTTTCAAGCCACTTGAAAGAACTTATGATTTAAACTTATTGGATTGCTTTCTTTTAGTCATGGTCTCTTGTGTTGAAACCAAGAGAGTAGATGATGAAGATGAAGATGAAGAAAAGACGCAAGACAGTACAGCGTATTGCGGTTGCCCTTGCTACTTGTGCAACCGGGTTGTGCCCTGTTTGAAAACCCTTTTAGGTTTCTTAGAGGATATTGTACCACCCACCTGGTGAGAGACCACGAAGAACTGCAGCACTGAATACGCTCTCTTTGCGGCATACTGGTTGTTCTTCATGCAACCAGGACGAAGACATTTACCCGCTTCTTTTCTATCTTCATGTCACGTTTCTTTTGTCGTGGCTACCACACATCCACCTGACCTACAGCATGCTTTACTACGTCTTTCAAGCATTTAAACATTTTTGCCGACGTTCATAACAAAACCTCAAAAGGAACTACTGAAAAAAGCTACGAACAATTATTGCAGTCTCTTAACAAAGCTTCATATTAATTATCTGGACAATAGATGTTGAAGAATTACCAACAGTAGTAGATGGAAAATGATTATTCGTTAACAAATTTTTGAATACAGCAATGGCAAGTAATGTATTATGAAATGTTTACATTTTTAACATTTAAAAATCAAATAATAAATTAATATTTCCATTACTGTTAAAGAATACATCAACCAAAGAAGACATCTTAATTACAATTTTTGAATTGGATCCAGTTTTATACCAGTAATGAATATTCTAAAAATTGGTATAATAAAGTAATTAAGTAATTAATAAGTTTATATTATTCTGGCTGTCAAACACAAATGAAGAATATAAAAATGACACATCCAGAAGTTGGCACATCGCTGAATCATAAAACCAGAAGTTATGGTTATTTAAAAACTTATTGGCCCGCCCATACACAGCATTTTGCATCCGTAGTTGCAGCCAGGACCAAAGCATCGTGACCCAGCCAAGATAAATCAAAAGATATTAAGACCCATGTTCATTCATTTTTAGTATTCGTTCTTTTATTTCTCATGTTTTTTTTCTTCTCTTTTACATCATATTCTCAGTCAAGCTTACCCGCTAGTTTACTTCAGAGCTCAGCGCACTGCTCGTTAAATGATGCTTTAGAGCAGCTATCAAGAATGAATGAAAAGTGTCTAGCAAATATTCCAAGTGTCAAAATTAAACAGTCGTAATTATCTGGAGGATAAATGTAAAGCGGAATGAGATTAGAGGATGAAGCAATTGCTACATGGCTCTTCAAGAGAATCATGGTTGTGCAGCTTATAGATCTAAAGGAAGACGCCCATGTGAGGATTAATGAGTGCATCTCAATCTGACTATTTTTCCACGTCGAGCATGTAATGCGCAAACTGCGGGGGGTGAGCGGGCCATATTGCCTGATCAATCAAAATGAGCCTGCCAAGCCAGTCGTGATCCCTAGAAGCTATAGGGCCTTCGCCTCTTTAGCGTTCTTTCCTATTTTTTTTATCTTCTGTGCTAGATCTAATAATCCTGTATTCTTCTATATTGCTAACGGCCACATACTTCCTACATAATCGCTCCAAAAATAAATAATGCGATCAATCATGAGATTTTGAAAACTTTTTAATCAGATTTTTCAATATTTTACGTCTTCTTGGTCTTTTTAACACAGGGCACTGGTTTTTAGGGGGTCCAAAATAATTTCTATTCTATTTTTTTCATCAACAGCAAACTAAAATATAAATATAAATTTAGAAAATCAATTTAATTATTTTAGAAAGCTATTAAAAATTTTTTTTGCTGATAAATGAACTCCTGAAGAATTCAATTAATTGAATAATAATTAAAATATTCAAGGAATTTTTATTCAGTGAGTTTTGACCATAATTTAATACACATATATCAACGCAGATGTTATACATTACATAATCTAGAATTCTTCCAACGATTAAAATATAACAATCAATCATCTAATTGTATTCTTTGACCTAATGGACGACCTAAAAGCCCAGAATGCAAAGTGATGCTGTATTATAACACAGGACCATATGAGTGACTTCAAAATGAAATAAATAGTGGATCTAGAGATCGTTTTTTATTTTCTTTATATAAAGATCAAGAAATAGGATCAAGGAATATAAGCATATAGGGTGGAAAAAACTACCTGCGAGTATCGACCACGCCTACGAATTCTGTCGATTGTGGAATAGATCTCGTGTGAAAGTCGCCCTTCAGTGATATACCTTTAAAAAAAGAACCTAGTCTTGTAAAGAAGTTAAAATGCTTTTTTGCTTTCTTCCTTACACATCAACATCCTTGAGAGTTACCTTGAAAAGGTTGAGTATTTTTATATCACTGAAAGTATCTTACCTCCTGGAATGACAAATGATATTAAAAGATCTGCTTGAATTCGTTAAAAAATATAATGAAAGCTTGGAAACAGATAAAAGGTTTGAAATTAAACTCCGTAGGTAGTCTAAGGGGTTTGATGTCTTTTATTTTGCATTTCATATATTATCTAACAGATGTTCATTTTTTTTTCCATCAAGTTTATTGAATGAAACTGAATAATTTTATGCATATAATAACAAAAATCATGAGATGAATTTTATTTATTTTATTCAATCCCATCATCAGTAGTATTATTAACTGATCTTCAGGTTTGCTTGATCAATTTTCCAAGAATTAAAAGTTTAACAATATTTATCCAACTCATTCTCTACAGTTGAACATAAATTTTTTTACTAAATTATCAAAACAAATAGATCATCAATTCATACTCTGTCCTAAAAAAATAAAAATGAATCTCATCATGGTGAATAATTGAACTAAAGCTAATAATTGAGATAATTACCTAATTTAAAAAACTAATAAGAGAAGAAGTAGGACATTATATAAAATTATCGGTAGTCTAGATCCTATTGACATTTGAACGGTATAGTAAAGGACAAATTTGCTTATATTATGAGAGTCTTCTTCGAAGATTGGAATGGAATGTTTAATTTGATTTGCGGTCACGAGGACCCAGAAGATGGTCCTCGTGAGTAGTGCAGGTAGAAAAGATTCTTGGGTCTGATTCTTTCTTGTCCACATTCGTATAGCATAGACCTAAGATGATGATGATGATGATCCTGTTCTGAGTATTATAGGACTATATAGCTGATAGTCCTATCTTATGAGCACGATCCGTTTTCTCTGATTGATCTGATTAGTCTGGAACACAGGGTAAGTTGGATAGTAAATGATCCAAGCGATCTCAATCAGCTTCTGAAAAAAATAATGTATCTTTGGCTTTCTATTTTCCTTTGGAGATCATCAATGTCTCTTGCGATTAATATAATACTCATTTTCAAAAAAAAAAAAAAAAAACATTGGAAAATAAAATCTCAAATTGTTTTAATTTTGTTAAATAATCATTCAACAATACAGCTAGATTTATTCTAATTCATCTTTTCTTTTGAATTATTTATTACTGGTCTCCAAGGATATCATATTTGTGAAAATGTTTGAATGATTCTGTTTGATGATGATCAACAACATATTTTCTGCAAATTAAACCAATTCCAAATACTAACTCTAACAAAAAATAGTATTTTATAACTGTAGACTGTATGTTCAAGGAATTCATATAATAATATCAGCGAACCGTCAATCCAAGTTGCGGGTGTTCTTGAAGTGTTTTAAAACGTGTCACTTGTTAAATCGTTAGTCACAGTTGATTACTCGCGCGTGCCCATGCATATATTTTTTGTCTAATGTGCCTTTGAAATCATACCAAGCAACATTTTCATTTTTTACCGTTAATAATACAAATTTAAAAAAAAATAAAAACCACTGTATGACCACACATTAGAATCAACACTACCCCGGAAACACATAACACTTATCAGTAACTCTATTTAAACTAAAGATCTTTTCATAAATATAAAATATTTTTTAAGTTATTTTTGTATTGTTTAGATACTCTTTAGAAAACTTTTTAATATCACCAGCAAGAATTTCCATTTGTGGTTAATATATTCGTAAAACAACAAAATTCATGATGGAAGAGAATTATATACATGAGAAAATGGGGTATTGTTTTCTACTATCCAATGTGACAGCAAAAATTGCCAATGGAACATGATGTCTCAGTGTGTGATTCTTCTACGTCACATTTTAGTAGAAATGTGAGTACTGTTTTCTTAATATAACTGATAAAAATGTTAATAACTAGAACTGATTACGTTATAAAGTCGACATATCTTGACATTCAATTGATTTACTAGAAAAATTCATCGAGAATTTTTTTTTTATTCTATAATTTGCAATATTCTAGGTAATTTATTTTTGATAACAAATAGAAACATTTGAAAAAAAAAAAACAATTCTACCAGCATGTGGATAGAATAAAATTGAAAGAGCACTTTTCATTCGCATTTGATGGTTAAAAAATGATAATCGTGTTTGTATATCAATAAATAATCACAGTAATTTATAAGTTCATCAAAAGCCACTGTGTTTCATCGATTCTACTGTACGAACATCAAACAGCAGAGCACGCATAAATTATCCAGAATTGATTCTCAAGATTAAGTAAGGGCTGAATAGTAATATAAGATGCAGGAAGACGAAAAAAAGTACTCCGGAACAAAGGGGGTAGCAGAGAGAGAAGCTATTTCGTGGATTAAGAACGTTGCACGGGCGGTCTCACGGCGTGCCAGCGCGGTAGGAGTCTAATAAGATGTAACTAAATTATGATTGGATTCATCATTGCTTCAAACTGTATTAGAATTGTCTTTGGAGTCATTAAAGGGCTTGCAAAAGTATCAGAGATATAAGGACAATAATTTTTCCTCCGATTGCTATTCTATATGAAGCGTGATATACCGTGATCTCGAATGAGCGATTGCCAACTGCAATATAGTCGGACAACGGTGGGCCTTGGGTTCATGTGTATGTGTATTCACTGGCTTTAAGTATGTTCTGCTTCATTCCTTTTTAAGAAGGAATTTTTTGAGTTACTAAATCAACAGGATTTTACTGCCATATCGAATAAATATTTATAGTTAGACTGGAATGAAGGATTGATAAAAAAGTTGATATAGAAAATGAAGAAATTTTATTTTAATTGGATTGAAGAATTATTAGAAATAAGATTGAGTGGATCATAAAAATTAAGTATTTCAGTTTTATTTTGAATTTCATATAAAGGATTCAAATGTTGAAATATATTAATTTTAATGATACTTTTTTGTTTATCCTAAAGTGGACTAATGTTGACATTTAGGATGGATCTAAAATTCCATCACCTAGCTCTTGATGATCATGACCATCACAATCTATACACATGAATGATTTGTACTTTTTGTTGTATATAATGAAGTATAAATTAAATTTGATAAGATATCATGTGTATATCAGAGAATCCTGTGGTGAGGAGGTAGACCAGCCGAGATATATAATACAAAATACACTGGGGGACGTGGCGCAATCAGCAAACACTCGGTCTCATGTCCATATCCTCTGTATGACGTTTGGTTACCTTACAGTTGATGGTCTCAGGTCGTTGGTGAGGTCGAACGTATCGATATCTTGGATCGACAGACATCAACGTCTTGCGTCTTTCCTCATCAACGAAACTACCAACGACGAGGGCTGCTGCGTCATTCTAACTCGTATTTCAATGTCTATTTCTTTTCTCTGAAAAAGTTTTTCAATATTTTTATCACTCATTACATCAAACATTGTTGTTGGTTAAATCTGTAAATTATTACAAAAAATATTTCCTTTGCTTTGAAAAATTTTCAACAATATTTATGCTTCAGATATTTTCAATGAGTTTATTATTTTTTTTATTCAATTCTGTCCGTTATAGTATTTGTCTTTTTTAAAACAGATACAGCAGTGGTACTATTCTCTTCATTTTTTAACATTTTGTTAGAAGTCTTTACAAACTCATAAACAGTTTTTTTCTATTATCTCTTAAGTAATGCTTTCATTCCATATACATTATAAATCAATGCTGAAAAATTTTTCCCTATCCTTAAAAAACATTTTAAAAGAAAAATGCAATTCCTCATTTAATATTCATTCATTTATGATTTGAAACCTCTTAAAAAACTGTCACTTCGCTGGACGCATTTACTTTTTTAACATAAAAAAACATAAAAAACAACTTCTTCAACCCCGTAACTAAAAAACTTTATTTTTTTATTTATTTACTGTGTATATAAGAGTCACGTTTTGAACTCCAAAAACAGTAAAACGTGGAGAGAAGTGGGGAGGGTTGTTAACGTGAGAGCAGAGTAGTAAAGATAGTGGTACAGGTATAGTAAGGGAAAAAAGGACATATTGTTGACCATCAAGTAGACCTAAGTTTCTTATATCAACAAGCAAATCGATTATGACCTATTCAGATCAACTATTGTCCACTATCACTAATGAACATTAGTTTTTTTCTTTATGATCGTGTCCAGACGATGCCATTGACCTCATCATAAAGGAATAAAATAATATAGATGAATTTTTGATAAAAAAAAATGGTCAAAAAACATAAAAAATGTAATTACATAAAAACTTGTGCAAACATGAATAAAAATCTAAAAAACTAAATGAAGTAACTTCAACTACCTGATACAAAGAAAAAAATTCTGATTATATTGAAGATAAACATAGACCTGGCGTACACAAAAATATTTAGAAAATGGTATTTTTTAGGTTCTAAGGACAACTCAAGCTTTTAGTTAACGGTATTTACTGTTTTCAAACTTTCTTTCACAGTTTTTTATCACCCCTCCATGAGATCTTACCTTTCTTTTATGTTTTATTTTCTGTTACGGTCAACCCCCCTCTTGCCTGTAGACGATTGAAGTATTTTTATGGAGAGCACGGTGAGATTTGTGAATTGTTCATCTTTGAGTTTATGTACACTAGCTTAGTTTACGAATGTAGGTCACGCCTTAAAAAATGTTAAAAAATATCTTAAAAAAGCAATCCCAGCATGCTTCGTCTTGGCTTAGCATCATTTCGCTCCATAAATTTCAAATAGTCTAAAAAACTCAAGGGAGTTGTTGTCATGTTCAGCACATGAATGACAGAGAGCAGCAATCGCTTGTTTTTTATAAGCATTTTTTAAGCTGAAAGCTGGAGATGGACATTTTTGGGTGACCTAATGGTAAGCTAGAGTTTGATGTTTATCATTAAATTTTAAAATCACCAACTCATCATTTATCATACAAAATATCATTTTCTTTTTACTACAAAAATTTATCAAGACAGAAAATTTCCCATCAGTTGTTGTCTCCAATAATTTGTTTAAGAAATAAATTTTCAGACAATTTTTTCAATAAAAATACTCTAAAATATTTTTGTAAGCTTCTATTGAGACTTTTGAGATCCCGTTAATGATCATTGTTTGTAATCATTCTAAAAAATCAAATAATTGTACATTGTTGAGAACAAATCCATTAACTTCAATATCACGTAGAGCTATCAGTAAAAACCTGCAGTGATTTAAGACTTACCTTTTTCGTTCCATAAATTTAAACCAATTTCAAAGAAAAGTCAAAAAAATTTCGGTCACGTTAATCTTACATCTCCAACAAGAAAAGAACAAAAATACTCTGCTCTTTTATTTCCTATGGGTTTTAAGAGAAATATTTTTTTTTCGAGATCAAAGTTGATCAAGAAAGGTCAGGAAACATTTCAAATAATCTATTATCGTTCTTCACCACAACCAGGCTTCTAGTTAACGACTTGGCATTCAAACTGGATCCGTTTGCCCACGTGACATGCAAAAATTCACCCTCTAGGGGTTGGCATTCTAACCGGCCCAAAATAATACACTACACGAGCATGACTGGTCGTGATTGAGGGGATGTAGGTTGAAAACTATGATTTTCGAATAGAAAAAAAAAGCCTGGCTTCACGACGAACTAATTCGACCAACAAAACGAACATTTATCCTCATTTTGCATATATGCCGAGTCATGCGTGCCTTTTTTTCTATTTTCTTTTTCTCTTTACTCCCTTGAGTATATGATGAATTCATTTTCATCTTTTTCATACATCTAGCTTCCAGGTGATACAATATCAGAACAAATGCTTTTTAGCATCACTAGCTGAATGCTTCACTGTTACAAAGAGAATAAAATATAAATACATAACATTTATAATTAAATCAGCTAAAATATATTTAACGATAATAAATATTATGAATTATCATAAGTAGAATAATGATATAATAAAAAAATCAGTTACCGAACCTTATGTTTTTCAGACCTGGAAAATATTTTCCAAGTTATTGAATATTAGGGTGGAGAATATGTTTTGAAGTACACATCCATGTGCATGAGGAATTTTACCTGTGTTCAATAAATTCTGGGTCACAGGATAATTATGGCTGCTTATGCATCAGATGCTGATCTAGATTTATTGAAGTAGGCATAACAATTACATGATTAAAGAAGCAATAATTACTACAATATTCAAAGTAGAGGAAATCATTAACAAGGTATTCATTGAAGTCACCCACAAAACGTCTAAATTAATGAGTCTATAAATTATAAGTTATTAATTTGTTCATAAAATAGGACAATGGTATCAATAATGAAGTTTTAAAGTGTTGTATAAGTTGATTAACCGAGGTAAATATTGATATCATGATAAGTGATAAAAAATGGAGAATAATTTATTGCACCACTATTTACTAATATTAAATGAGTGGTATTGTTATAAATGATCAATTTGTCTCAAAACAATTATTTAAATAAATTTCTCATTCATCAACATTAGATAATAAACTCCTAGGGATTGGAATAATATGTTTATAAGTAGAGGATAAATATTTTTAAATCACAACCCAACACCAAAAGCACTCTTACCCCATGTTGTCAATATTGATTGTGACTTTTCAACGTAGGTGTGTGTCGTCCTTTTTGTTGTGCTTTCTCTTTCCTGCTCTGAATCAAGGAACCTGCCACCATAGTGGACAGAGAGAATTGACCCACCTGCTGTGAAAACTGTTCGGGTATCTTTCGAGTCACCGTTTCATAGTTGCGTCAGGCGCGGCATAGTTATTTGCATCATCCATCAGCTAAAAAAAAAGGAAAGAGAAAGAATATGAGAGAAAAAGCTGAAAATGAAATAAAGAGAATTTTTGAATCCCTGTGGATTCGCCCGCATTGTTGGTATCCTCTGTGATATTTTATTGGGTTTATGATGTCATTAATCTGGTCCAAACGACGCCCAATGGTAAGATCTGTCGCTCTAGAATTCCGTCTGCTTCGATGATCAAATATACCTGCCAAGTCATCTAAATGCTTGGATATAAAATCGAACAGATTCTTTTTTTTCGATTTATATTTTTTTATAAATTGGAAATTCCTTTTTTCGATAGGAATTGTATCGATTATGAGAAGGTGACGTAAATTAGTTTCACTGGAAATCGGTACGGTTCGATGATTCATAGAAAAAGGTAAAAAAAAAAAATGAAAAAGGGATGTAAGGTTATGAAAAATTGGTTGATAAATGAAAAAGGAAATGGAGTAAATTATATTGTCTATTACTCTTAGTACAAAATGCTTGAATGAAATTTTTTTATCTATCCTCGAAATTATAAAAATTCCACTATTTAGCAATGTACAATCATTAAAAACAATTTTTAAATAATTATTTTCAAGAAAAATAAGTGAGCAAAAATTCATTACCTTGTTTTGTGTATCGAAACAACCTCAAGAGACTGTTCGCCCCATCTAGTTCCAAATCATGGAAACAATTAGGGTAACAACCCATCATTGTCAATTATTCTTCAATTGACCGTCAACTTTATCTGACATATCACTAATTCTAGTACAACGAATTTCGTTTCAACATCTCCTTAAAAATCAACATTAAATCTAATTTAACTTTTATTCAACGTTGTTATTTTTTATTTAAATTATTCCAGACATTTTTATCACTGGAAATTTCTGAACTGGTTCTGAAATATGTATCAACGATTAATATTTTATTGTAAAAATCCAAGCGAGATGTGAAGAGAGAAATCGAATCGGTGCGAGTCATTTCTTTTGAATCAATAGATCGTTGTACTGCAATCCGTGGATCTACCAGCAGGAGATCGTGTTCGGATCATTCGATCGTGTATTGTA
This sequence comes from Chelonus formosanus, assembly GCA_028641665.1. Lineage (NCBI taxonomy): Eukaryota > Metazoa > Arthropoda > Insecta > Hymenoptera > Braconidae > Chelonus > Chelonus formosanus. The sequence goes on from CM054002.1 coordinate 1,029,900, forward strand.
TCGGTATCGCAGCCACTTTCGCGTGATAAGTCTTTGCCGATTCCCACGTATGAGTACAGCCATCTTGTATTGCAGGTGCTCATACATAGAAAATATCGACCAACTGTCCATACATTGACCTAAGGAAAAGATCTTTCAATACAAAATATACCGATGTTTCAATCGTTATATCGATCTTCAGGATGATATTTTAAACTCAAAATAAATCCGATTGACAATAATGGATTGCATTGGTAAATAAAGCAAATAATTTTCTTTTTTATTTATTATTATTTTTGTTCACAACCGGAAACAGAATTTACAATAGTTGTTGCGACATATGAGATGTAGATCTTTCGATTTATTTTCGTATTATTGTCTTGTATGCGAGCTGATATATTGAGATCGGTTTATTTATTTATTTCAAGAATGCTCAGAGGGAAGTGTCGATCGCTATCTTAATTTTTACATTGTTGAATCGGTCAAATGGCGTTGCCATGTGGTCTAAGTTTAATAGATTTCCCTTTAGATTTGTGTTCACAACGGTTTTTATTCATCGTTTGGAATTTTTTCAAAGAAGGGTTGAAAAGGGGATAAACGGATTATGATTCAGATGAGTTGGTATTTAGATGTTTTATGATAATTGCAATTACTTAGTAATTCTCACATTCAACCATCAAAAATAATTATGTATTCTTTTTATAATAATTTGGATCATTATCCTCAATTTTACTATTCAATTTAAACATTGATGTTATTAAGAATTATTTCTAAATTTTTTATAAACGAATTCAAAAAATTAATCATCAAAGCCAAATCAAAAAAATCTATCCTCCAATCTCCTTCTTTACTCAGTATTTTTTTTTATTTATTCTCTTTTTCTTTACCATGAAAGATAAGAGTCATTAAGTAACATTTTCTAGTGTAGCAGAGCAGACTCCAAAGTTCTCATCATTGTTACAGTATTAAGGACACTTTTTTCTTTCTTTATTTAGGGATGAGACACTTAACGTCTGTGAAAATATAAGGAAACGAAAATGATGTTGATTTAGGCCTCTAATAAATGTCTAGGAAGTCTTCGCACCTTTAATTTTAACCTAAATTCTTTAGAGTAAAATTAAAAAATATCGATTTTTAGCTTTTAAATATTTATGTTTCTATCAAACACATATAATAATAATAAAACAGTCAAGTTCTTTAGAATTATTTTAATATTAGTAAGAACAAGGTTAAGGGACTTTTTCCTACTATACTCAGTCTTTTTATTTTTTGTTCAACTAAAATACTCATGTTTACTCCGAATAAACAGAAGCGAAACCTGAACACACCTTGGATATGCTCTAATTGCCATGAAGTTTCATAAATTCTGTTTGTCTAAAACATTCCATAGTAGAATCAGCTTTTTCCCAAGCTTTCTGATACTATGTTTTTTTCTTATCAATATAATAAATTTTATTTACTAGATAAAATAATAATATATTTATTTTGGAGTAAAGAATTTAGTATTATTTGGCTTTAGAGTTGAAGATTAGTTGAAAACTTTGTAGATAAGTTAACATCATTTATTATCTCATGTAATATTGATTTTATAAATAATAAGATAATCTTCTTTAATAATATGAATGATCATTTAAATACTGTAGACAATTAATTAATAAATAATTTATTAAAAGAAGGTATCTTTTAGTTTTAAATCATTAAGCTTAAATACTATATAAACAAATAAATCAATTAACAATTCCTCTCACCCCATTTTAAAAATTAAGGTATCAAAAAATTATTTATCGGCTTTCTATTCTCTCAAATAAATGCTAAAATGATGTTGATCTCATTATCTGTAACTGTGTAAATAATTACAACAATGGAACAGCAATGTCTGAATTAAACTGACAGATCACATAAATTCGCGGGAACAAGTCAGTTTCGAATTTAAAATCTTCCTGCGTGGCTAAAGGGTTTTTCTAACCAGGTGTTAGATGAAAGCTTAAGTAAAATAGTAGTGGTAAAAGAAAGGATACAATATAAGTATGAAATACAAAGAATATATATTTTATAATACTTATTATTCTTTCATCGAAATTTGTCAAACACAATAATCCATCGTTTAAATGTTTATTTCACGTATGAATATTTATGCTGCTGATCAGCAGACTTTCTAAAAGAGACATATAAATTATTATGACTGGCAGAATGGTTATAGGGTGGTTGAACGTGCGTTTCAATCGTGAGAGATGATGAAGAAGAGGAAGAACAAAGAGATTGCAAGGTTAATGGGTTCTCTGGCTACCTGTCATGAATATACATTCAGCTACTAGTCGAGATTATTGAACGAATTATCAGAAATATTCCTAAATAAAAAATTCTCATGAAACGCATTCACTTCATTGCAGACCAAGGTGATGTTTGATCAAAAGACAATTATTTATTGATGATCAAAGCATTGATCAATCTTACGAAATTAAAAAAATAAATAATCAGTTGTTGTTTAGATAAAATATTAAAATAATCAATTGTATTTTATTGTTACTACAGGTATCACTTGGTCGAAAGGAACAGCCTATAATAAGCCCCTGATCTAAAAGAAGCTAAAGGGCATTAGCAAACGGAAAGCAACGAGGTTCCATCAACTATATATGTATATATATGGCATCCTGTTCTAAATTCAAAACAAGATGCCTGCTTAGCATATACATATTCTCGTACGAAAGGAAAGACTTGCAGTATGCGGTTGAGCACGCTATGACATTCGCAATTCAAATGATACATTTCTATTACCATTTTAATTCAAGGGCACCCTTAAAGTGACTTATGCCTTTTTACTTTCTCAGTTCATAATAGTTACTCTATTTTATTGTTTTCATATATTCACTTGGCATACCGCACTTTTTACATCACTTTTTTAAAACATACATCTCCAACCAATGAATACCTAAATGTGTTGGCGAATGAAAAAGACAAACGAGCAAGAAGATGATCTAGGTGGTGTATTGATTAAATGATGAATTGTTGGTTAACAAAAAGTAAATGGAAGAAAGTGGTGTTATTATTATTCAGCATAAATAATACGTTTTTTAATTTAAAATCAAAAAGTAATATTTTACAAGTTCATTCTTGTTGAATAGAAGTAAATAATACCAATACTTGATGAGTTTGATTTAAGCTTATAATCAAATCAGTACTTTTTCAATGCTAAGCATGTTGAGGTAGGATTTACTGCTGAGACACACCTATAAAGCCAATCATTGTTATTATTATGATGATATCATTGAGAGCTTAGTATTGAATTTATAAGAGAATTGAAAAAATCATTTCTATGAATATGGTATATAAAACAATACTTCCATCAGATATATTTTTTCGATAGCTTTTGGATTCAAATTAGTGAAAAGAGAGTTTAAGATAAATATGTTAATACTTGAATCAAGTGCGAAAAAAATGACACCTCAATTTTCTACGAAGTATTGAGAAATATTGCAAAAGAAATCGTTAATTATAACAATAAATTATCAAAGATTTATCATATTGTCATATAAGATTTGTCTGTCATCAAAAATCAACGTGACCTTTCCACACATTCGAAATGTCCTGTTGTTGATTCGTCAACATAAAAAATTGTTCTGATGTATATCACTACATCGATGAATAAATCAATTTTAACTATGATTTTTTCTCAAGACCACCTATGGTGTTGTTGATTATTTGTTTATGCAAAGATGAATGTGGATAAATAAACCTAAATTAGGTTTCATCATTTATTTAATTCTTAGGAATGTCAGTTTTGAGTTCACAAAAGACCTTAATCTCAAGATAGCTGTTGGGTGGTTTACGGTAAATCGTGTGAAGCTTACGATGCACCTATTCTGTCGATTGCATTGAGTTCATAGAAAGCAGATAGTATAAAAAAATTGATTGTCGAAACGTGTATTGAAGGTTGTGTAATAAAATCACACTCATCTTTTCTTCTGATTGATGATTTATGATGTCAAATGACAGTTGATTTTTTTTTAAATCAATGCAAGCTTAAAGAATAGAATAGGATTATGTTGACAGTTATATGTAAAATATTTTCAAAAAGTTCCAATATTTTTAATGAATAATAAAACAGTTGAAAATTTTTTCTTCATCATTACTTCAACAAAACAGAGATGAATTATTTTTTTCCTCTTTTAATCAATCACCCTGAGTAGTTTCTGATGATTAATTTTGTTAATTGGAACAATCAAAATTTTTTATTCATAAATAAAAAAAGAAATAACTGTGAAAGAAAGTAATTTGATTTTTTAGCAAAAAAAAAAGCTAAACAATTTTAAATGCGATAGGAGGTTTTTTGGTTCATTTAGTATCCACTTATATTAAAACATGATCTTCATATTCATAGCTGATTGTGAGCATTGAAGAGGAAAGATTCTGAGACTAATAGTTGCAATTAATCAAGTCACAATTGCTCGTAATCTGTATCTTGAGCGAATTATTAAACACATTCAGGTTGAGTCGGTAGTCGAATAGGGATTTATAAAAACAAATTAACAAGATCTTGATGAATGATAATCAGCTGATATAAATTATAAAATATATATATATTCTAGCTTTATTTTATATTCCTACCGTTTGCTAATTTATTGTCTTTGAAATTGTATTAAAGAATTCTTAATCTCCAATGATAATATTTTTCTCTGTCAATTTTTTTTTCAATTTATTTCATTATTATCATTAATGAAACATAAATTTTTTGCAATTAAATTACCTGAATAAATAATACTTACCGACTTGAAGTATTTTTAAAAATTTACAATTTTTTTTAAAGTAGAATTATCAGTTTTAGTTCACTTGATATTAATGCATGATAAGCTTCTTTTCTCCAAAAAAATCGCTGATATTAAAATGTAATGTAGTCTGATTATGAATTCACTGCTTTTTCGAAATATTCTCTAGTACAACTATCCAAAATCTTCAGTGAAAATCCAAGAGTAGCATTCATGCTTTAGTTTAGAATTAGCAACAAAATATGAATTTCAATGAACAAAATGTTATTGGTAAGTAATAGATCTTTTTATTTATAAATAATGATAAATTATTTCAATAATATAATATAATAAAAGTTTATGAAGAATTTATTTATTAGATTATTCATGCTTGAAGTAATTCCAAAAATTCATTATAAATTCCAATAAAAACTGTTCTAAAAGATAAATAATGTCAAAAAATTTTAATTCCTTTTTCAATAACAAAATGTATTCTTCTTTTTCCTTTACAGAAGGCGGGAATCAAAAAATATTGATCATCCTAACGAGAAATTGAAGACATTTCAAACGTTTTAGCCAGCGAATAAAAACTACCTGCATGGAGACCAAAGAGGCGGTGCAGAGCAGCCACAAAACATATTCCTATGAGATTTCCTTTTTATCCATGATATTGAATTAAAGCAATAATTTATCATGACTCTCATGTGCAAGACACGTCATTGACTCAAGAAGTGAATCAGATCGCTGATCTTTACAGCTTTTATTCAATAGTAAGAGCAGGTCAAGCATAAAGAGAGGGTCACAGGACCACTTGAAGAGTGTCAGAAATAGTATTGAGAAAAACCAAAACATCGTTCTTGTTCAAGATGTCGGATACAATCGAAGAAATCCCGTTGACCATTCGACAACAATAAATCGCGTTGAAAGGTCTCCAGCCTACATTGAGACTTGGACCTTTGACCACACAGTCTAGATCACAGATAAATTTCGCATTTGTAAGAGATCAGGGGATATACGTCGCGAGCCAATTCTTAAAATCAAACACTTTGACAGAATAAATAATAACATACCAAAGAAAAGCATACAATAGCATCAAATCTATCCTCTTTTCGATTACTCTAGTCCAGTTAGAAGCTTTTCTTGAGATCTCCAATTCAAGTGGACATTTATACAAATTATAATAAATGTTTTCGGTGCTAAATGTATTTGAATATATAGAGTACAAAAGAAAAGTAGATCTGATAAGTTTGAAAGTGTCTCAATCTGCCATCTCTACTGTGCTAAATTACAATGTTGAGGATGAATAGGATTGGAGAGATTTTCTTGTAAGTTTTGACAGCAGTGAGAAGATTAAGTGGATAAAGGGTGAACTCAAGTTACTGTTGGAGTGAATTTAGTTACTGGAATCATTCTGATGATCATTCAGTTTTTTTTTATTTAAATATCAACTACAATCTGTTTTATAAAGCAATAAGTACATGTGCTAGTTTAAATTGTCGTATCCAGGATTATCATAGCTAGTTTATTTGGATGATTAGATAGTCTTTCTTTACATCTCGAGTTGAATTAATGATCATTTGGCCAAACTAAAATTTACCAGTGGTAAACAAGTTTAAGAAACATTGTTTAATTAATTTTCTTATTTGAAAGAGCAGTTAAAAAGCAATTTTGAAAAGGTCGTTGTATATATATTTTTATTTTTAGACCAACATTATTCTGAAGATGACCAAGTTAATAGCTTATTATCGACAAAATTCATTAAATCTATAAATAAAATTTAACTGTGCTTATAAATTCTTATTCTTCGTGAGATGATCATGAAAGAATGTTCATACAGATGAGCTCACCTTCAGTTTCACTTCACCCTGAATGTCTCAAACGATTCTCCCCTGACCTAAGCACATGCCGTCGTATCGAAAATATTATTCGATGCATAGTTGGCGTGAGATGTATAAGAAAAGATCGGGCACACAAGAAAGACGCGCAAACCGGTAGGTGCACCAACACTTATGTATAAGGCGACAGGTGTTATGATAATATTTTCTTGAGAAATAAAAGCTACTCGTGCTATGCAGAGCCCCGCCATACACCGTGGGTGGCCATTCTTACACTCCTTCCTCCACCCCTCGCCATCTTGTTGTGTATGTATAGCTTCGATACGTATGTTCTTCCTCCAAGTATCCTAGACATCGTTGCCACGATGATTAAAGCCTCTTTTAATCGGCTGGCAGAGGAGAAAATTCACCTCTGACCCATCCACCTTCGACCGCTGTCGTGAATTATTTTTGTCTTCGATATCCACATAGCCCCTATGCAAAGGAAGATCCTTAGAAATGTTTTTCCATCAGTTAAATGTCACTATCAGGCATCGAGAAACCTGCATTTATAGTTCTCATTTTTTTATAGCTGTTTTTAATGTAAAACTCATTTTTATCAATATTTTTATTAATGGATTGCTCAACACTTTTATTTTATGAATATTTAATTAATCGATAAATTAAAATTATGCGAAGATGTTTTCATTAATGATGTAAATAAAATTCTATTTTTATTATCTTGCAGCAGCATCCTCAAGTAATAACGAATTATTTTTCTCTAATATTCATTCTTATAATAAAACATTTTTTGTCGTTTATTTTATTGGCATCGGCTTTTGAGATTATTACATACTTTCTCCTTTAATTTCGTTTCATATTTTTATTTGTCATTATATCTTATCGTTAAAGGGGTATAAAAGATGTTAAAATTATAGAAAACTTGGAAAATCCATTCGTAAATTGTCTTTTTTAAATTATCTATGTTATTCCGTACATAACAATGCTTTACTTAAAAAATATTCTTCTTTCCAATTTCCCATATGGAAAAAAATATATTCTCATTTAAAAATATAATATAATCATTCGACTAACTCTTGTATAATTAAATATAAATGAAAAAATATATAATGATATAATTAACTATATAAATATATTTGATAATATTTCTATATATTTTATTATACAAGATTTGGCCAAATAATTATATTTTAATACATTTAAAAAGAATATATTTTATTGTAACTTTTCAAAATTTTGATTTCGTTTATTAAATAAAAATCTAAATTTTTCTTAGTCGAAAATTACTTGTTAACTTTGAACATAGTTGATGTGTAAATACAAGAATTTTTTTTAATTAAGAAAATCAGAGTTTGTAATCACCAAGTGATTTGATTTCGCTCCGATTATCCAAGAATGTAGTGCGATTTAGCGCGTGCAAATGTTAATTGGAAACGTGCGTGTGTGGTCAGAAGATGATCATCCTGATAGACCGTTATATTTCGCGTCATCTACATTCAAGGACTTAGAACCTCTCACTTCAGAATATCATGGATGAGAAAGGTCCAATGATTCTTTATGAATATTGTAGAGATAATATTTATTCTCATTTTTATTCTCACTTTCTTTATATGAATCCCCAACGTAATTTCATTGCAAGATTCTCAAAGAATATCTGCTACAACGCGGAAGGTATTTATGATAAGGATTATTACCTTTGAAAAAGCAAGGATTTCTCAAGGGATTAAACAGCTCATGTCGAAGGCCAATCCTCGAATTATGATAATTGGAGAAAAATTATATTAAATGGTATATATTTTTTCTTAAGTTGATATTTTATATCAATTGAACAAACTTTTAAGGGTTTCAAACCATTTATTATTTTTTATGTATTTGTAATTACAGAGATTCAACAGCTAAAACAATTATTCAAAATATTTTCACACAAGAAAGCATGCTTCGATACACTGGAGGGACTTTTCCATTTAAAGCACCTCCTTCTAACAAACGTGCTATTTAATTCTACACAATACTGCTTATGTATGAACGCAATACACAAAGTAATATCTTGACATATTTTTAAAATAATTGACATCTTTTGATAATCTTATGCAAAGCTTGAACGTTGTTGACGAATAGTTTCATCATTCATCTGTATCAATTCACGAATTGTTCTGAACTTTGGAGTGAGTTGGATACTTCTTCTAGCCCTGATGCTTCGAGGTCTGCTTGAATGCTGGATCAACGGATATTTTCGATTTATAATGAACTCATTCGGTGTAATAAATATTTTTGGATTTCTCAACATTCTACGATGTACCCAACATTCCACAAGACATATTATAATACTTGTTGCCATGCCTATAAAAAGAATCGAGATCAATGGCAGAATGTGATGTAGATGAACTTCCACGTTTTTTTTTTTATAATTCTGAAATTAAATAATTGTCATTATCATTATCAGTGATAAGAGAAATACAGTCATATATAAAAGATATAAAAAAAGTGAATATTACTTTGAAAAATGTTGATGGGATTCGGACCATCACTTTGTTTTTTAGTCCATGTTCCCACACAGCAATGATTCTAAAAAAATGTACTAATTAGAACCCTAATCGTTATAGGTGAAAAATGTTTTTCAGCAAATGTGAAAGACGTTTGTGAAATGTGGAGTTTTCGGGGTTTGTGGAGAATAACGAAAGAGCTCACATTATTTTTATACCAAAGGAAATTGTTGTCAAGCTTACTCTGAATTCAAAACTATTCGATATGGACTTCTTAGTGGTAGATAAATAAAACGTGAATTAGAAAAAAATACACCAAGTCGCAATATTGCACAGTCTGGAGGTTTAATGTCTGATGAAACAGTGTCAGTTATTATAAATGCGAATTGTTGTCTGTTACATAAAAGTTTTATTCCATCATAATAAGTATCAACAAGAAGTGTGGAATCATCTGAAAATTTTTTCATAATAGTTTTTGCCACCGATGAACGTGTATTCTGTAACCATTGTGATTAATAGATAAATTGATTTAGAAAATTCTCAATTAAATCTCAAAATATGTTTCTTTTTTTTCATTTCAAAGAAAATCAAACCATGAATATTTTATGCGGAAAAGATTGTTTTTCTACTCCCAGATTATATGAACCATCAGCTAGAAGACTATCAATATCAGTAAATGGAAGAGACGTGTATTCTGATGTCAATGCACTAGTGATCAGAGCAGAATAATATGCCATAATTATTAACGCTGATGCATGGATAGTGAGACACATAATGCGGATCGGAGTCAACTGTGAATGTCGTATTCCTGAAATTTATCAACAAATTCGATCTTTGTTGAGAGAGATATTAATCAAAGTATACCTTGATTACACATAGCACCATGGACAGTGAGCAAGTTGGTTAGAAATAGCATGAGGAAGCTACGATGGAATCGACTATCGTGGAGATTGATCCTTTGTTGATAATATTCCATGATGGTTAGAAAGCAACTCATGATCACGATGAAGAGCAGAATCGTCATCCAAACAGCAGGTTCGAGAGGTTTCAGGATATTCATTTGAGAAAACTGATTGGGAGGCTTTTTTACACATAAAAAATACCTGAAAATATTTCGTTATATATTGTGTGCCAAATATATTGATATATACGAAATATATGTGTTCAGCATGCAACTTTTTTCTATACAAAAGTACAAAATTTCTCACCTTGAATTGAACAATGGATGTGATACAGAAAAATTCTTCCATATCAAATTATTGTAGGTAAGTTGAGAATTTACGATCATCATATCCAAAGTATTTTTTGTCAATGCTTTAAAACTTCCATAACAATTTCCATTCGACTGACAATATCCCGGATCAGATGTCGTAATTAAAGATGATCTTAAAATAAAAAATATGGAAACGAACATATCGAAAGAAATAAATCAATAAAAGAAGAATAACTTACTTGAAATTCAAACGACTTTCAAATCGACGCAGTACTAAGGCCCTATGAGAATTCTCGATAACGTCCTAAATTATTTGAACAGATTATTCATTTGAACATGATTGATAAAATACGGTTTGAAAAACACAGCGAATTACTTCTTGTAGCAATATTACACGTAGTTCCTGACCGTGAAGATTTTTGCGGCGTTCGCTCAGACCTCGTTTAGGAAATAATGTTTTAGTGTTGGGTTTCCATTCAATAGATGCTCCTTGTTTTAATTCTGCATCTGATGCCACTCGATATACTTCAGTGATCTCCTCTTGTTCAATATTTTCTTTTCTTCGTGATACCCAGAGTTCGCAGTCAAAAGGAACATAGATTCCATCGAAGAAATCTTCCATCTTCACTTTGTCTTGCAAAAAAATCACCCACTTTGCCTTGCTGACGTCCAGTTTAGAGTTGAATGTCTAGAAAAAATGAACATTTAGTTTTGGAATTAAATATCAGTTGTAAACCAAGTATTTACCATCTTTAAAGAGGTTTTAACATTATCATAATCATTCAGAATGATAAATAGTGGCTGCAACAATCTGTCTAATTTTTCGTTATACTGAACAGAAATAATGGATTATTCAGAACTCGATTAAATCTAATTCGTTTTTTAACTATGAGGAAAAAAGAAACAATTTTCTCACCTTTTGAGCCATTTTTTCAATGTGTATTAACATGGTTGGAATACCCAATTTACTAAAATACCTCTTCCATTTAAAGATTTTAGTTGTAACTTCCATATCTGCAGAATTAATTTGAATTAAAAATATGTGATATGAGTACTTTGATTAATTTCATGACAAAAATGAATCTTTACTTTCTAATATTTGATGCTCTGGGGAAGCGTGAACAAACACGATAGTTTGACTTTGATAAAACTCTGAAAAGTCTTTTGTTACATTTTGATATGTGTCAAACTTTCTTACGAAAAATCCATCTAGTGGATTGACGATAGAAAACATAAATAATATAAGGAATATTATGGACCGCATTGCATGACTAATATTTAGTTAGAAGAATACACCTCTGAAAAAACGAACTGAACCCTTTGAGGAATAAGGATCAAGTGAATATTGTCGACAACTAGGCCACAATGATTACCTTTTGCTGACGAAATTGTTTTAATGCAAAAATAATTGCACAGCTCTTTGACTCATTCTAATTAATTCCTTTGGGTAGCTTCTTATCTTAATATTTCTAACGAACAAAAAATTATTATCATCAGTCTCTAAAGATAATATCTTTTACTAAGAAATTATTGTAAATACTGAAGTGGATGTCATTAAGTGTTTTGTTCTATTTACGTGTAATTAACAAAACCAATATATATCCTAATTTCTAAATTACATTCGAAAAGACAAAAAATTCACCTCAGTATGCCAATAATCAATATCTACTCAAAGTGTAATATTTTTATTGGATTTTATGTTGAATATTTGGTTATTAGAATTTCAATATGTATAATTTAATATTTTCATAGAATACGTATTTAATGAATATTATTCTCTTACAAGGAAGCAATCATGGAAACTAAAATAGTTATCAATGTATATCTTGACCTATTTAGCATAATTGACAAAGAAAAGTTATCGCAAATTCCACATATATTTTTATATTTATTATCACAAAATAAAATATCGAAATAATTCACTGCCAATTCATGTGACTTACAGTAATTTGTAAATAAAAATCGGACATTAAAGACATTTCATGCAAATTATTTCTACACACTCTGAAAACACAATCTTGGATTTGTAGTGTTCGAAATCATGAAAAATGTTTGTACAAATCATAAGAATGTTTAATGAAACTTTTGTCTCCAAAAGGATTTGTTTTCTTTATCATGTTTACTTTTTTGTCTATAAATTCGAAGTTTCGATGAAACTTGTGCTTTTCTCATTAAGAAATTATAAATCTCGTCATCAATTTCTTGTTGTCGTCGTTGCTTAATTTCATCAAATTTTTGCTAAACTCAGCAAAGATGAAAAATTACCAATAAATTTTCTATTAAATCCATTTGTGTTTCAATTCGCTCTTATTGAAATGGAATAGAATAATTCAAGAAATGCTTGATAGTAAAGTTTATCAAGTGTCTTTGAGTTAAATTCAGTTGGAAATGACACCAGACCTTCAACAGATGCAATTTATGACATTCTCTACTACTTCAGTTGATGATTATCACCAAAACTCTAGAATATAAGGTTTACGAGGCAATTGAATAGTTAATATTAATATTTAATTATTTTCCGAAACAATAAAAGCAATCAATATCATAAATATTTTAAAAGAAAGGAATGATAATATTTATTACTTAAGTTCATTTCAAAAACTCTAATAATAAATATTCAAACATTACAGTGACTCATAAATTTTTTTCCATAGTAGAACATGAGTAATTCTAAATGAACAATATTTGCTATTTCATTAGAACTCGAAGTTTTGACTAATATAATTCTATTTTCTGTTTATCATTATTCTTATCACCAATAACATGTGGGAATAACTTCAAACTAATTTTTTATTTCATTTGTGGTAATGAATAGTTTAAAAACATGAATAATTTTCTCTAGATCTTGGGTTAGTTTACGGATCTGAAAATAATTAAAAACCTAATTATCTGTAAAGCAGAAATAATTCCTGCATCATCATAAAATGTAAATTAACATTTAAACCTTGGCTATGATCAATCGATTGGACGTATTGCGATTTATCAAAGCTAATGTATTGAGAGCTCTACTCATCACGATGATGATGATGGCCATCAACAGCAGAAGCAACAGCAGCAGTATCATGCAGCAAGAACTTGAGCACAAGGTCGACTTGGCTATTATAATTAACTCCCACATCTCCAAGTAAAACTTATTATATCTAACCATACATCTCTACTATTTTTCTCACTATTTACATGTGTCTTCATCGTAATCGACAAGTCGCATTAGAAACTGATGTTTCTCGGGAATTTTCTCTGCCAGATGACGAAAGATGGGTCGAGGGGTGAAGAGAATGAAGATTTAAAAAAGAGGAAGGAGCTATAGCAGTATCCTATATGATGATGAAGCCTTGTATCACTGGGTGATCTTGAACTAACACCTCTGGGGGCATATTCAATCATTTATTACGAACACGAGGTGTTCCAATAATTGCGCAAACACTAACTACCAGTGCTAGATTACCTGATGCATACGTTAAGTCATCGGTAATCGCAAGAGGAGAGCGCGTGTCGGTCAGCTCCAATCTATGAGTAGCAATGCGTTATATTCACCTGTATTTTGCGCCAGATGTTACGACAGAAGGTCAGATTAGCCTTTTTTGTTACATCTTGCACCTCAGCTTCACTCCAATCATGGTCTTACTATATATCTATACATATCTTTTCAACATGCTTGTATTAGCAAGATGAAAATTAGTTTGAACTTGAGAAAATTTTAATTGAATATTTTGTTGACATCTAATTTAATATATTGAGTGATTATTTTTTCTCTTATCCTTTGCTATTTTTCTTTCAATTACTTTTTAATCATAAATTCTATTTTATGAGAATAAATTAATTTTTTAATGTTATTTAATTTAGCACACATTTTTTAGAAATTAGAGTTTATCATTTTATCATGAAGATGTAAAGATATCTTACCTATAGTACCTATAGTACATTAAAAAAATTTTATTTCTTTCACTCAAGATGATACATTGAATAAATTCTAATTATTTTTTGCTATTATTTTGCAATAGATATTGTACAAATCTCACTACATCTTTTAATTGATGTTGAGATGACCTAATAAATAATAATTGTTACAATTTTTTGTGCCTGATAAATCATCAAAGTGAATACTTTTTCTAGCATGATTGTTAAAGAAAATTATACCACTTGAGGTGAATCTATTTATTACCACATTGTTTTTCAATATTAATCAAGAAAAAAACCATTAATAACTTAATTAATGTCACCAATAATTGACTGCATATCATCAATAAAAATAAAAAACGAATTCTTTCAATGTAATTTATTTTAATAACAGCTTTTTAAATTCACATACTCATTTGATCAAAGTTTTAGAATCTAATATCTAAGTCTAAGCAAATACGATATAACAATTTATTGTGAGAAGCGCCGTTAATGAACTCACTTAACGAATATTAAAAGATCATAATAAAAATATCATTTTTGTCTGCTATAATTTATAAATAAATAATTTCCAAAGGTTAGAGACACAAGTACAATCTTAATTGACATTCAGCCTATGTTATTTCTTTAATATTTATTTATACATCTAGTAAAAGTATTTTGTATTGCAATAAATAAAATGAATTGATACTCCAAGGGTTGTAATATAAGATATTTAGATCGTGAGAACAGTATTATTGTTGTAGAGAAATGCAAATGATGAGATTTGTTATTGCCTACGTAGTAATATCTCGGCCACTTGGTCTATTCGCTCTTTAAAACCATGAGGCGCGTATTATCCGTTTATTAAGCGCTTGTCACTAAGATTTACATCGTTTGCGGACTTGCATCGCGACCTCTGGACATCGTTAGCTGCAGGCTGGAAGAATTTTCCATTTCTTCTTTCTACTAAATCTTATTCTCATCTATTTATATTTTTATATCAAAAATAAAAATTTACTTATGAATATTTTGTTAATGTTTATATTTAATATCATCTGATATTTATTTATTTATATTTTATATTATTTCTAATCATCACCAGTACATTATCGAACTGTCTAATTATTTTAATACTTAATTAATACTTAGCTAACTCAATAAATATTTTATCCTCCATAACAAAATATTTATTTAATGTTGGGAATGTTTTTTTTTAAATTTAATTCTTTGTGAATGTAATTATTGATGTTAGATGAAGGGTAAGTACACAAGGCAATTGAATATGTAACTAATGTAAACTTGAATAGACTTTGTCAATAAATTTGCAATTTTTCAAACACGATTAAATGTACTAAGTCGGAATAGCAGTCCATTGAGATAGAAATAAAAGAAGTGGAGGATATTCTCTCGTAAATGTACATTTGCTTCTGTTCTTTCGACGCATCTTAGCAGCTACAAGAAGCCAAGTTCCATTCAAGAGTCAACAATCACTGAATTATACACCCAATGTTCTTATTATATTACGAATGTGTATAGTTGCTATCTCTTACTTCTATTTCTTACGTCTCTGATCTCTCTGGTATTCAATTGTTCTTTGCAACTTCGATTGACTTTGTTACTTCCTTACTTCATAACTTTCTCTTTAATATTCACTTCATAAACCTTCTTACCGATGTTATGATATTTACCAAACATTCTTATTTAAATTCAGCTTTCTTCATCCTCTGTAATAAAAAAAAAACAATCGATTTTTAATCATTAGTTGATACATCTTTTTTTTTTTCATTTCAGATTTCAAAATTTAGTATTGAAACATTCAAATATTTTGTTTTATTGTATTTTATTTTGATACTTAGTTCAATGCTGTGATAAGTTTAAATACGAATGATGTTGGATTCTTATTTTTCTAGACACCATGGGTCTTAATAAATAATTATTCATTCAATTAATAGTTTAACTCAATCGATCAAATATTCTTTGATGCTAAAAAAAGAGTTTACTTGAAAGTAATAAATACATTGGATCCTATAAGAATAAACAATATTCTTTTAAACATAGTTTTTGTATTTAAATTATAATGTCACACACTTTGTCTGTGCTTACACGACTAATTTCCCATTATTCATTATTTATAACAAATTCATATTCGTTCAAACTTCTTTTAGATCTTCTTTAAAATAATATCTTCCGAATAAATTTTGTTTGAAGTCGATATCTCAATCCGTTCTTGAGATATCGAAAACGACAAAAATGCTGACATACGTACGTACACACACACACAGACACATCATTGTAAAAATTGGTCAGGATGTTTGAAATATTTTGAAACGTGGAGATATGATGAAAATTCACATTTCACCAATCGACCCAATTACAATAACTTCCTTATGGGAAGTTAATTATTCAATGATTTATTTTATTTATTCAAAGATATTTTAGTGGCTAAAACAAAAGAAATAAATTATTCTTTGTCAACTTGTCGTTAAAAGAAATGGCCAACATTTAAATATATTGGAAGTATTGTATTTTAATGTAAAAATATCAATTAAGGTGTTTTACGTAAGTGATCTAGAGCAGATTGAAAGCAACTAACGAGTATCTATTGTAAAGCACGCACGAACACTGTCGACTTGAATTTATTTACGAACATATCTCCAGTAAGAGATATAAATCCTGTGAAAAAGGAATCGACGAAGAAGAAAGTTAAGTAAAATAAATTAAGTGAAAAAATTGTAGATCGCGTTAATGTCAAGGCTCCTTGAGTAAAGTAACAACTTATAGTATATCCATGGGAACCCATTAAGGGATTGACTCGTTGAAGTGAGTTTAGAAAAAAAATATTTTACCTTGAGCTCGCACGTATCAGTGAATACTTTATAAGTGGGTAAATAACGCACCTTGATCTCGTTAGAAAGACGAGCGACTTCACTCCTCCACTTTACCGATAACGAGTTGGATATACTCAAGAGTCTTAAGAATTCCTTTCAGTCTTGAGTTTAACTGCATCCATTTGCTGGTAACAAATTCCTAAGGAAATTGAACAATATTTTTTGTATGACTTAATTAAACATCCACTTTTGTCTTTAATTCGTTTTCAAGTAATTAACCAAGTTCATTAGATGCATAATAATCTTGTTATTTCTTCTTAATCATTTTCATTTGTGAACTTGTAATTAATTAAAATGCAATGTAAATATTTTTTTTGAATTTCTAACGATATAATTATTTTTTAAAAATATTTTTTATACTTAAAAAAAATTAACAATTCAATAAATAAACAATTGAAACTTTTTTTTTTTAATTTTAGGAAAATTATTTAGAATAATATTTTAGAATTTTTTTTTAATATTTTCGTTTAATATTAAAATAAATAACCAAATAAATTCAGCACAACTCAATTGCTTATTCACGAAACAAATTACTTATTTAGTGTAAAAAATACTTTAAAGATTACCTGAATTATAACATCAAACATTCAATCATCTGGAGCGAAGAAATTTTTTTTACTCATTTAATCTTCTTATACAATTTTTTTTTTTTTGTAATTATAGGTCTATTACAAAACAACGATATTCTGTCTTTGTTTAACTATTAGGTTAATTTGCCATCAGATCAATTTTTCACTGATGCCGATAAGTATTTTGTTATTTTCTGAAACAAAATATTACTTGATTAAACTGATCATTTAATAATAATTTTGATAAATTGAAAAAATTTTTTAAAAATCCTTCTAAGTCTTAAATTTGGAGCATTCCAAGATGATAACTTTTTGAGTGATCATTTTTTATTTTACACAGATCAAAGCTCTAAAATAAATGTAATTTTAATAAAATAATAATTGAATATCAATTACCATGGTAAGATAAATGATAGCAATAATAGAATAAATGATTACGACGGCCGAAAATGGATTTAACATGGTCAAAGTAAAAATCTGGTGTCATCTTTAAGAGCTTAAGTGATTGTTTGTTTGTTCTGTCATGTTAATCTCGGAGTCTTTATTATATGCAAAGGATGAGAATGTGCTTTTTATAATGCAGGAATGGCATCTGGGAAGGATGAGATCCCGGAACGACACGCGGAGAACACGCATAGTGGGAGAGTTGTTACATACCTCTTGGGCTTCAGCTTTGCGGCTCGTGCGTAATTCCAAGCTACACACAAGAGATCGTCCATTTGCGCAAATGCACACACACGATACGTAGTCTCACGCTAGAACTATTTTCATAGGATGACGTTTCATATTAATTCGTTGTGCGGTCGTGGTTTCTCTCGATATATTTCTCTCTCATCGTCTTGTTCATACCTATACGTACAACATATCTGTATACAAGAGGACTCAACAAACAAGAGAGAGTAATGAATAAAGAGAAAATGATAATATGCGAAACTATACACGTCTCGAAATATATGAACGCGTCACGTGCAACGACGACGTCGTTCGATTATCGAGAATCTTGTTGTTTGCTTGGATAATTATTTAACTTGCGCGCGATGAAATTATGTGAAATTGCTCGTATAGAACTTCTTACGTATATAAAACTGTATAGACTACTATATACATACATTGGACAGATGGTACGCCTGGATAATCAACAGTGAACTCTACGAGAGAAAGAAAAGTTTCCTATCGGCAAATAAATCAAATATTTCCAAGAACCAGCGCTGAGAAAGTTACAAAAAATATATGTACATCTATAGCCATTGTGTAAACGCCTTTTCCATACGGAAATCAATTGTTTCATTAGACCATCTACATCTAATTATCATCATCTGTTTTTCTAGCACTGTCAATCAGCAGAAAACACATCAATAATAAAACAATAACTTTACGCCCTTGTTACTCATTCATATATTACTAATCTCTAGACTTGGCTGTATATATACTATAGTAATTGATGCCTTGTATTATTTTCAAGTGCATAAAAAAAATCATGCATTCAAGGGTTAAGGTTAGTACGTTGACCAGATCAATTTCGAGTGATTTATTAGAGTCAGGTCTGAACAAGCACCTGAACGTGTCAACAAAACAACCATGAGCTTGTATCCTCCTGTTACTATTCATTTATTTTAATATACTTTTTTGATTTTCTGCCACTCATTAATTTTAACAATTTATTACTCGACTGCATTTTTTTATCATCAAATTGCATCCTGAGTTCCATTAATATTTTGTGGTATTTACCAGGGAATTAATTTTAATCAATCAATAATTAATAGTAAATCACATTTAATGTAACTAAAATACAGCAGTTAAATATTCACGATTATCAAAACAAAAAATGCTTGTTAATCTGAAACCATTGTAAGTGGAGAGAAACACCAGGAGTCTCTTTTCGAAATGGAGATGCCCGTTAATTTGTTAGCTCGAGAAACGTCTTTTTATAAAATCCCAAACTCGAGTTTTGACACATTTTGACACGGGGACCACACAGCAAGTCCTCAAGTATGCGCCAGAAAACATTCGCGACGTCTCACCCCACTTGATCACAAGGCAGCTTGAGATAGACGACAGTGGAACCTTTTTAAAGTATCTTTAGACGAGCAAGAAGCGACGGCCGGCGCCCTCGCTTTAAGATAAGTTATTAGCAGTGGTCAGTGGAGGCAAAAGAACACCAGAAGACACGAGTATATCAATAAAAGCGCCCCTTTAACCGATGTATTTATTACTTCGATTAAGTTTTTCGAAGTTAGTTGAAAGCATTCTGGAATCTAGAGGGTAGATTGATCTTTTTTATCTTCAATCATTGTCAAATCATTCAATGAAAACACTTTTTCGAGATTTTTTTATTGAAAAATATTTTTTAAACCATTTTAACCAGCTTTAGTTTGGTATTTTTTGAAAAAATAATGCATAATAAATTTATTTGTAAAGCAAAGTAAGAACAATAGTAATCATTGATGTCAATAAATAATTGAATAGTAATCAAAGTTATTGTTCAACAGTACCAAGTTCATTAAGTGAATGAAAAAAATCATCTAATATAGATAATTTATAGTAAGATAACTGGACTTAATTACCACAATTAATCCTATAAAAAAGTCAAAAATTTTTCTTCCCCATCTTCAATAAATCATTTGTTTACTTTATCAATACCTTTATTTAGTCTCATTGTGGCTGAATGGAACAGCTTAGAAACAACTTTGGAGTTAATCCGACCAAGTTGGAATGCTTCCTACGTTCTTGATGGCAAGCGGCATAATAATCCTCGAAGCCTGTAGCCTCCCGACACTTTTTAGTGCTCGTATATCACGAGCAGAGGGCAAACCAAGTCAGTGAGAAAGAATCCAGTTGAATATGACTGGTATCCAAGACCATATATCGCTTTGTTGCGTCTTTGCATGC
The DNA here is from genome assembly GCA_028641665.1 of Chelonus formosanus. Taxonomy (NCBI): domain Eukaryota; kingdom Metazoa; phylum Arthropoda; class Insecta; order Hymenoptera; family Braconidae; genus Chelonus; species Chelonus formosanus. The sequence goes on from CM054002.1 coordinate 1,050,377, forward strand.
TTGATATTTTCCAATTGGTTCCCCAGAGTGAGCAGATTAGGGTCTAAAAATCCTCCAGGATAAGCTTCAACAGCCATCAAAGTCATCAAAGAGTCCTAAGGTGCAGAGATATAGACTAAATGCTTTCAATTTTATTACCAATTTCAAACAGGTTTTTCGTAATTGCTTCTTTTATTCTTTATTTTACATTTCTTTTCTTTTTTATTCTTGTTTAAGAGCAATCAGAGCTAGTGCTGTTTACTGCTAAATAAAATAACACTGATTACAAATGACATTAGAGGCTGGTAGCTGAAACGTTTCACAGGGTCATATAGCGAATATCATTCTGAGTCTTAAGGTCGATTAGACTTGCTATCTATTCCAAACAATATTGAGTCGATGGTTTCCCATGAATTTCTTCGCCTACGCTCAGTATATGCCTCTTAGTGTCATCGTTCGTGGGGGTATAAATGTGTCCAACACTGTCCGTAGACCTCAAAGGCCTCAGATCTCAGGACCACCTTACAGATTACGTGGGCGAGCTTGCGTAAGCTCTTGACATGCTTCTGACACTGTTGTTACTAGCAGATGTCAACAATATTATGGAGAAATACATTCACAGAAGGATCAAATTGAATTAAAAAAATAAAAATTTAGTTCATCTTTAACTTAATATTTTTCTTATTTTATTCCATCTTCAATTAAAAGCTCATTCTACATCAAAGGTCATGTTTATCAGCAGTAAATAAATTATATTTTGAGTCAACAATCCTGATTATTAATTAACAAATTGTTTTCTCATCATAAGGACTCATGTAAAGTATTATTACAAGTTAAAAGTTGGAGAAAAAAATTTAAATTCAATTATCAAGAAGCTTTCACTGATATTTATTGATAAAAATTGTGTACATTATTGTTTTCTAGATAACATTAGCATAGGCTTTACTGATCCCTCTGTATCTCTAATATTCATCATTCTCACAGATTATTTATCGACCAATAAACAAATGAAATTAAACAATTAATTCCATTAGAAATTATCCAATCATTTCTATCGTGATGAATATTATTGTAGTCTCCAGCTATACCATTTGTAGATAGAATTTGTTCCATACAATGGACAACCTTTACTTGGATTAGTTATGACAATAATTTTTGCACTTGAATATATTAACTTTGAACTATGGAGCGACTTGGAATAGGTTTCATCGCTTCGTCTTGACATCAGGCGGCCCTTTCGCATTTGTAATTTATTGTAACTATTAAAGTATAGCCGCGGATCGTCTTCGTGGTAGGTACCAGGCGTTATGGTCGAATATAACAGTTTCTATAGGTGCACGAGGCGTCCACTATGATTTACTGTACCTAAGAAGTTATGACGACGTGTTGCACTCGTCTACCTTGCTTTTGTGTTCTCCAACCCTTTCCTACGTGATCTTAAAACTATAAACACTTTTTTACTATAAACTCAAGGAATGCATATTTAATTATATATTTTCATATCAAAGTTTTCTAGAATAATAGAATTTTTATTTTTCAAAAAATCTTTTTCAAAATTTTTTTTTGGAAATTAATCTAATAAGGTCGATTAATGAAATTCCAAATTCTAGAATATCTTCAGGTTCTAAAGTATGTAGGATGCATAATATCTAGTTTTGAAGACAATCTATAGATAAATAAAAAGCCAATTATGATTGAAAACCAATTTAAAAGTTTATTTAAAAAAAGATAAATTATCATAGAGTAGAAAAGACGTTTGGTCTGCTCTAGTCTCAGTCGTAAGCTAAGCATAAACAGATCAGTTGAGTGTTGCCAATAACAAAACTATCGACTATCCAACACATATGAACATTAGTAAAACCAAATATTTTACACTAAATATATGTGTATGACTCTTTATTATAAAAAAACTATGATATAAATAAAGTAATAATCAATAAGAGATGGTTTTCAGTTATTAAATGAACAATTTTATTATTAGAGGAGAAGGAAAAATTGTGGATCACTTTTTATTTTTACTAAATCATATTTTACTCAATTAAACTGTTATAATAAAATGATAATTATAAATAATAATAATTAAATTATATTACTAATCGTAAATGATTGCATACCTTTTTATATTACTGTAAATTATTTATAATAATTGTTATTTGATATAAAAAATTAAAATTTGTATTTTTATATTTCTAAATTAAAAAAAATATATATATTTAAAAAATGAAATAAATTCTTAACCGACTTTTGAAATCAAAAATATCCTTAATCTTTTCAATTGTTGATATTAAAAATTCAAATTTATTCGTAAGAGCTCAGTGTTATCAATTATTTCTAAAAAATCTCAGATTTTATTTATGACATTTGTTTGTTAATTTGATAAGAATAAATTCGTTACTGTATACTCAGTAATGATCAATATACTCCAGTAAATCTCTAAGAAACCTTGAGAAAAAGTTTGCAACACTTGCGAGGTGTGTGGCCATAAACTGGGTCTACACGATTAAACTTGTTTATTCTTAGTAACATTTTGGAGTTTTTTAGAAACGGACTGCATTCTTTCTATGTGCACATCTTTGCCATGTATCAGTATCATTTTTCTATCTCCATTCTCAGTTGAAACAAAAAAAGATAAAGTTTTTATGATAATTTTATCATGATATTATACCCACTTATTGATTATTTAAGCAGTTTTAAAAACAGTTAGGTTGTTAATTGATTTTTGTCATGACAATCATTTATTTACTTATGATTATGTGCATCTCACGTAACGATGTAAGTATAACTGATCCTGCTGATCATTGATGTGAAATCGATATTGGAGTAAAAAAAAGGGAGAGTATCAATTGATGTGATCAACCACGCCTTAATCGTGTCGTCGGCCTGAACAATTTGTAATGGTAATATGTATGGCTCTACATCGTAAAGCATCAAGTAGAAGCATAAAAAAATTATGGTGAATTATAATAGAAAGATTATAAATGATTAAGTATCTTTGTTTTTATTTATTGTGTCATTTTATATAAAACATATTCATTATCGTGACATTTTTATAATGAAATATATTTTATAACCATTCCTACTCGATAAAATGTACTCATAAATTCTCTAACATAATATTAAACATGTTTTCACTTCTTATTTTTACATAAATCTAAACAATGTCAACAAAAATGTGATTTTTATTTTTATTTAAACCTTTTTATATTAAAAACAAAGTTGAAGGATAGTAATAAAATCAGAAAAGTCTTCAACAATTTTTTCTAGAGTTGTAAACCATTGATTCAAATATTGACTATTAACAATATCTATGACTGATAATAAAAATAAATTGTACATGAAAAATCAACATTGATTCGTTAAACGACAGAACAGCTATTTAAATAAGCTCAAGTATCTTAAAAATCGATACTTGACGTCATGAATAAATTGATAATATATTTTTTTAAATTTAACAGATGCAAAAATCAATTGATCGATAGATTATAATAAAATTCCAATTTTTCGTAAGATTATTTGAAATTATTGTGCGTAAGCACATGTGATCTGAAAGATAAATTAAGTAAACACTATTTCATATATAATCTGGATAGTTTTTCAGCTGAGTCAGAAATTGAACCAAAATGAGGTACAATTTGAGTTTAGTTGTAATCCTAAGCGTTGTTATCATCGCCGCGAATGCTTTAAAAAGTGACGAATTGCTTCATTTACCTTATAAAAATTTTACTGTATTATGGTTGGAAACTATTTCAGAATATCTTATGATTGATCATGCATACAGAGAAATATTATTCAGTCAAGGTAATGATTTATTCTACATTATTTACAATTTAATTCCAATTGTTTCTTTTTATTTTTTTTTTTTTAATATTTTGACATTTTAGATACTCCTCCACCAACAAGATTCGTAATGTTAAAATTGAAACACGACTACTTATTGAGGCAATTTTCAGAATTTCAAAGAGTAGCGATCGAGAAAGAGTATTGTCAAGCAAATGATGTATATAGAACCACCTTTCATCCAAAAGCATATATGACAAGTACCCGTAAGACGTCTGAATAAACATAGTAAATGTATTTATAATTAGCTTGATTTTTAATGTTTCAATAAAGTAATTTTTTTATTTTATTCATTTAAGTAAAACAACTCCAATGGCAAAATGAGATCATCGTTGAAATTGTTTGATAGCTATCATTTTTCAACTAATCATCAACACAAGTCACAATTAAACAAAGTTTATATTCAATAATAAAGTGAAGAAAAAATAATAATAATAATGACGATGATGATGATTGATAATAATAGTAATAGAGTTGATGAAAAAAAAAAGGTAACAAAACTAAAGAAAATTCAATTCACTTGTCAGTATCTTTCTGAGCACCAGAAAGTCATGCTTACGCCTCTATGGTACCACATGTTTATCTTTCTCACGATACGGTTACATTCATGACTTGCACTCGTCAAACTTGACGCCCATCTCAGTATGAGAGAGACCTCTTTTCACTTATTCTTATCCTCATTTTTTAAATTCTATTTAGTTTTATTATTATGACTTTTTTCACTCTCTAAGACAGCTACAAGATATTTCTTGAAGCTCTTTCGAACTCCCAAGTCCACTTGGAGAAGCCTAAATACTAGCTAATGATAACGCGGGGAAAGGTATGCGCTTACAAGTGTTATGTCCATCGCGGTAGGTCTAAAGACAAGAGCCTCTCATCTCATTTGCTTCATTTCAACCTCTTATAAAGTCCTATTCTGGATGCTTTATCCATTTTATATCCGTTACGACTGAAATGTTATTTGGAAAGAGTCCAATATAACGTTCGAGGGTCGCAATACGCTGCCAAGGTCAAGCCATTTTGATGCTTAAAAAATTCTGTTTAAGTTTTACTCAAGTCAAACGAGTCCTTGCATCTTCTATATAAAGGACTATACAGTGCCACTTGTTGTTGAACCATGTGAACAGTAAATTAGCATTATAGTCGTATTATCGATGTTGTGACACGATCTTTACAAGTATTATATTATAAGTATTTATTTTTTAAAAAATTTTTTTATAAATACTTATAAAAGATCTCTTTCCACCTTCTTAAGCTATGATTTATCGGATACTGCATGGTTGTAATGGTGGTGAGGAAAGTTGTGGTAAAAATCAGACAATATGTGGACATGGAATAAAACGTTGTTCTGAGCTTTTAAATTATGAATACTGAATAAAATGAAATCTATTACTCTAATTTATTATTGGACTATTTTTTTTAATACAATTGAAAGGTTAAGCTTATAAATGTATCTACAAATATTGAACAAATATTTTTTATTTAAATTTATTTTTTGTTTACTTTTTAACTAAAAATTTTAATATATTCATATAATCAATTATGTATTTGCCACTAGTATTTATAACTAACAGCCATCTGTGTTGTAAGACGTATATGCCTTGCTCGTAAAATTCTATTATCCACAATAACACGTACGTACATAGGGGAGAGTGGGATAAGACATCCCAAACATTTTTAAACCTTCTACTATGCTTGTAAATCTCTCAAAACGTAAAGACATAATGAAATTGCGAATTTCCAAAATCGCTTCTCTGACAATAACTTCTAAATGAGAAGTTAACAAAGTATTATTGGCCAACCATTAATAGCAAATTTTTTCGGTTATGAGATGGTTGTTAAATATTTATATAATTTTTCATTTATTATTGATTGTTGAGAGAATAGAAATGAGAGAAATAAATTGCGAAATAAAACTTAATGATTTAACATAAAATAAGGTCAGAAAGAACTATCACGAGATTGAGCGGAGTAATTAATTAAATACAATCAAGCTTCCCAACCCTTTGGTGTAATCTCACATCTACCACTCCCACAATCAATGAAACCCAGTACATATTTCTACACATTTATTTTTATCCTTGTCCGCCCTTGCAGCGATTCCGAAGAAAATTCTATCGTTTCCCAACCCTTTTTATCATCGTTTCTCAGCCTTTTCTTAGATATATTCCTGATCAGCCACGTAACATAAACAAAGTGGAAGAAAAAAATGGCAGAGAGAAGAATAAGATCGACCTGGGTTCATCCGATAAACTGACGCACGAGTTTCGAGACTATGTAATTATAATAATTAGATGATAAATCGATAATTAATCAGAAGGCTAATTACGAATTACGAGCATGGCTAGACAATACCCGGCATTGTTCTACCATGGACAGAAACGTTAGAATTAAGTGTGGGAAGTCTTAATGGGTAGAAAGTCGACATGAGATATTGAAAATTTTTTTTCAAGCTAAAAATGAGATTTTTATGTTAAGGGAGAACTTTTTTTTAAAAATTTTCACTGAAATTAAAATAATTTAAAAGTAAGATATTTTATTTTATTGAAAATGTTATTTTCTTTAGTTATTTAATTTTTTTTATCTAATATGTTTACCATTTTATTCATTTTACGATAATAGTCAATTGCAGCTGTTGGAAAAAAAATGTAAAACTTGACTCTTTAAGGATATATACTACTAGACTTTATGCCATGAAAGACACAAGATTCCCTGTTATCTTAAGAATAATTACCAGCGCCTATTTTCTACGCGTGTCCTCACGTCAATCGTCACTTAATCTTAGCTCGATTGTACGCATATAAGCTACACGGTAGTTATCACCGTAGCGAATCTTATATGTCCTCACTCTCGCAATCTCCTCATATTTACAATTATTTTTTATTTTTCTTTTTTTTCCTCTCCAAGCACTCGCAACTTCACTTTCTATCGGCAATTAGTGTAATTGTAAATCCTGGTGATGAGTACTTTTTCAATTACTTCATCGTTTGTTGAAGAATATAATAAAAATTCGATTTTTCACATTATTTGACAAATGAACGATAGATTAGGAAAGATTGAGATAGAATTATCCATTAATATTACTTTAACCCAAGTTCACATTTAACTTTAATTAATAATTAATTTCTACGTTATTAGTACTTTAATGCAATAGTGGCTATTTTGATTAATTATGATTCAATAAATTATTTTATGAATTAATAATCACACTTTAATAGTTTTATAACGAATTAACTTTATTAATAATTATTTAATAAATAATTTACTTAATGAATCATGAATCAATGATTTTCTAAAAATATTTTTGCGATTATTTAATTGTTACTGACAATCAGTAACTAATTATTTGTGTACATTAATGTTGATTTTTTCAATTAAATAAGGTTATGCTGAGTGTATTCGGTGGAAAAAAATCAATAAAATATTCGCAGAGATGCAAAAAGCATACGGAAGGAAGGAGAAAATATTCATATGGGCGTCCACGATAGACCGGATGCAAGGTTTGTAATACCACCCAGCGAAAAATTAATAAATCCTGCTCTTAAACAAACAAACTCCACCCACGGCTGATCGGATAAGGTCTCTTTCTCCTTCTCCCTTACACTCTTTCTCCTCCATTGATTTATTAATTTAGAGCTGCCCATTCTAAGACGCTCTACCATCGTTTCGTTTTTCCAGCCCTCCCTTTTTTCTTCCTCTTCGTCTTTATGTACTCCCCCTTGTCTCTCCCTCAAAACTTGAGGGCTTTCGCTATCCAACGTGGTATCGGTAATTATAGTCCTCGAATGCCCGACCGCGTTGCTTGTGTTCATTACTGAATTATCGGCTGTACTCAGCAAACAATACACCAAGGATCCATAGACTTTTCTCTTATGCTTTCAAGAACTTGTACAAGAAGAAGAGAGGACCTTTTTACTTATCCTCCATTCGTTTTTCTGCTCCTCTTTCCGTCGCCCAGGATGTTATCTGATGAGCTGAAGGCTACATATTCTAAAGTGCTGCCAACTTATTTTTAAGCTTCACGTGTTATTTCTTGAACGAGTTATGAGTCGTCTGACCCTTCAGGCCAAGATCTACTTACACACCTTTAATATTTTTCACACTTTTTTCGGAATTGGGTAATTGAGTTTTTGGAGGTCAATTATTTTTTTTTTAACAATAATTTTGTTCAATTTTTTTTTCTACTTACAAGTTTTAAAATAAATATAAAATAAAAAACTAGTCTAATAATGATCTAGAGATCAACTAAAAAGGATCTCATCATGAGCCAATAATAGACCGTTCTCAGATTAAAAAAAAATTATTTTTAACTAATTATTGACTAATAATTTGTTCATTCACTCTAGCACAGGAGTGAAAGTTAATTTTTTTTAATTTACAAAAAAAAATAATAGTAGAGCATAGACAAGATATGCGGAGCAAGTTTACGATCGAAACATTGTATATAGTCAGACAAACACAGAACAAGAAAGGAAGATCATCTCATACTCGCCTCGTTGCGTCGGCGGATAATTTATGTCGTGGTTTCGCGCCCGCCCTGTTCGCCCTAAAAATTATTTATTTGATTGAGGCCTCTGCTATATAGCTGCTTCGAAGAAGCTCAGAAAGAGAAATATGAGAGAAGCGAGAGAGAACTCATTTTTCTTAAGCTGTAAACGACTCAAATAAAAGTAAAAAAAAAAAAGCTATAAACGACTTCTGGAGGCACAGGTAGTCATAGAAAAAATATTGCTCCAAAAATATAACAAAGGTAATAATGTGTGAGTTAATAGGAAATAAATTTCATTTTACTTGAATTTTTAGCAATAATATTGATATATTTTTCTTTGTCTGATTCTGACAGAATCGTAAATTATCAATTATTGACTAATTAATTTATATTTTAAAATTTAAGACAGATATTAATACAACAAAAAATGTTGAAATTTGTTTATATCATTTAATATTATAAACACTTAGTGCATTCATTCAAAAAAATATGAGACTTTGGCAAAAGCATTGTTCATAAAAAAATTTCATTACATACGAAAAGAAACTTAAAAGAATAAAATATTGATTTTATTTTAACCAATAAAAATGGATTATTCAATTAAATCCCATTATTTATTTATTTATTTAATTTAACATGCAATGATCTCTTTGATGTTTCTTAATCATTTATGAAATAAAAATCTGCATAATAAACGTTTTCTAAACTATTGATTGAAAATTAATATAAAAATTTAATTTAATCTTTGCAGCTGTTTCTAATAAACGATTTTATTAATCACTACAAGATTTTAATTGTAATTTAATAATTAAAAAATAAGAAAAGTAAAAAAATAAAATTCACTTTAGCGATTAAAATGAAAAAGTAGTGTATAAATAACTTGTTGGAAACAATAATAAAATAATATTGCACTTGGCCCTAATCTGCATCAAATTGAATTAAGCCAAAGGCGGCATTATAATTGCTAGTGCCTCGACCCTCTCGTGAGACCTATTAGTATCGAAATAACCGATGGAAATCAGCTTTTTTCCGGACACGAATGTACCAAGTCTTCACGGTGTTCGCCCACGATATGGTAAGGGATAAAAGGAAACGTGTATTGGCGCAAATGCGGTGCCTTTTAAAAACTTATCGACGTAAGTCTCGTCACCGACACACCAGGGCACTGATGATGATGGGCTGCGTACTTTCGTTGCGCACGAACGCGCGTTAATAACAATTTGCCGCTCGGTCTGACGTGCAACTGAGATAAAAAAGAGAAGGAAAGACTTTCAGCGAGTGTAGGATGTCCCAAGAAAATCGCACGTGCGATCGACGCATGAGAGACGCGACTAATTGAATGACTGTGATGTCATATTGTCATTGTTGGTATTATTATTGTCTTTTCTATTGTATAATTGACGTGTTCGAAACTGGTAATAATAATTAGAAGTAATGATACTGATAATGTCAATAAAAATGCATTATTCAAACTTTTTTTTTCTCTTCATTAATAACCACGAATTATTATTAATTTCCCTTTTGTTTTCTTTCCATAAAATGGTATTTTTTGTCTACTCCAATGTAAGTGAATAATTAATTATATGCTTCATTCCCACTTTATAGAATAAATTTATCGTAAATGACTGTTGCACAAATTTTTAAACAGTTTGAGAATGTTAAGCATCGTGATTGAAATGGGAAAAAAGATATGGTAATGATAAAAGTATTAATATTGAATGCATTAATTAGATCAATAGATAAATATGAAGAGTATATATGTATGATATTTAATGTACCTTACCTATAAATGTAACATGTAAGGAATGCATAAAGATTTTGTTTTCTCTAATGATATTGATGATTTGCAAAAAAAGCATAAATAAAAATAAAGAAGTCATGATAAATATTTTAACTCGATATATCGCACAAGAAATTCTTGGAATAATTTTCTTCGAGCATGTATCTCTTGCGATTCCACACGTTCCGTTCGAATTCCCGTAATGCCAACAACGCCCCGCATATGTGAGAGATAACGTCGACAGTACGTAATAATAGTATCAGAAATAATCATCTAGCTTTCAATCGTGATAAATTCTTCTAAAGAATTATCATATTTTTGTAAAGTTAGATTATTACAAATGAAAAAATATTTCTTGCTAATTTTATTTTTATCATTTTTTGATATGTTTTACGAGGTTCCCATATTTTCTTGGAAAATAACTGATAGTTTACATGGTCCTAATCTTCTAGAATTTAAAAAAAAAATTATTTTTTTTTCATTTGTAATATTAAATTTAAATTAGATTAAATAAAGCTGGTATTAATCTTCATCAAAATGTCAACAGACCTACTAGTACTATTTAACTCAATTAAGATAGTTTTGAACGTTATCATAAATAAATACACTTTTATACATCAAACCATATGTTAATATGATTGTGATTATGATGTTGTAGTTAAGATATTAGAGATGTTCTAATAAAATATATCAAGTCTTTGTTTAATACCAATACATTTGGTTCAATACAAACAGAAGTCAGTATCAATCAATTACTAATATTTGTATAAATTAAAATTTTTAATGTGAACTAAAATATTGTTTTAGTATAGAAAGAAAGCTTTGAACAATTAAACTTTAGGTGGTTGATTTTGAATAGATAAAATAATGAAAGTCTAGTTTTTAAATAATAAATTATTTATTTTAAAGGATATTTTAAGTCTTCACTGCAAATTGTAGTGTATTATTTTGATGCGCTTAAGGTGTTTTATTATGACTTCATCTATTTGATTAACATTGAAGTTTCTCTTAATACACTTAAAAGTATTTTGCAGTGTTAATGAAGTCATAATTGTCAGTATAAAGTCACCATTTTTGGAAAGCTTGGACTATATTTTGTGGTAATGCAAATGTTTTAACAATGAATGATAAAAAAAAATTTCAATTAACCAATTCTCTGAATGCTCAGTCACTTAGTGTAAGCTGAGTCAAATATTTTACTAATTGTAAATGGTATTAGAAAAATAGTAAATATTAATTGATGTACGTATGTATACTGTAAACGATGTATTTCTGAATCAAAATATAACACCTAAATTCATTCTTTCTATACTATTCTTAACTTTTTTATCCTAATATTATTTTTTTTCATTTTTCTGAAAAGCTCTAAAAAAACTCTCTTTTCCAAATAAAATAACCCCAACGAAATTCCTTGCCAATTTTCACAGCAGACCACAATTAGTTATCTACAAAAATCCTATATGTTATTATTGAAAGGATAATATTACAGTAATAGAATAAATTTTTACGTGAGAGTCTGTTGAAACCGTCTAGGATCACGATGTATATAGATATGTATAGATAGGTATTATGAGCCTTGGGTAGATATGTTTATTCAATAATAACAAATTACCGGAAGATTCTGTGCAGTCATACTCTATAATTGCGACTACCGGGTGCCTGGCGTGGGTGGAAAGACTCATATACGATAGTCGAGGGCGCGAGACGTTAGTGCCCTCAGGCGAGTTCGCATCTTTTATATCCCATGAAGAGAAAGATGAGCCAGAGTCTGTGGTAGAAAGAAAGAGAGTCTAAAAGGAGAGATGGAGAGAGTCATAACGGTGCTTGGCTCGAATCCTAGGTCATTATCGAGGGGTGAAAAGTGTGCCGCCTTCGATCCCGAGGAAATTTTCATAGTAAAGAAGGATAAGAGAATGAACGAAGGTAAAGGAGAAAGGGAAGAGGAAGTGGATAAAAGATAGAGAAAGCGTATAAGATAACGTTAGAGAATATAAGAAGAAAAGCCGCGCCCTAACGTTCAAGTCTCACGACCTATGAACCCGGTCTCGTAGTAACTGCAAATGAAATGAAAATATTAGAAGCCTCGAGCGATACCTCATCACTTCGCCAGCAAATCTATTGAAAGTCTTTTTCGCGTTCTCGAACGTGAGTCTCTGAAACCCCATGAAAACTACTGTAGAAAATAAAATTATTCTAAACGATAATGGAAAAATAAGATGAGCAGGGAAACGAATCATTTAACTCGAGAACCAATTCTTTATTTTAATCTACAGGAAATAATTTTCAAAATAGGTCTAGATGTACTATGTGCTCTCACGACAAACTTCCTATTCTCATTGGTCGTTTATTATTATATCTTTCATTGTTTGTTACAATAAAACCGAATTTATTTAAACTTCTTTTGGATCTTCTTCATGGTATAATCATTCAAATGAAATTCAGTGGCTCTCGAGATATCGAAAAGAAAAAAAAATCGGACGTACGTACGTACATACATCTATTTTTAAATTTCATAATATGCTTTTAAATGTCTCAAACCGTAAAGATATGATAAAATCTACAATTTCAAAAATCGATTCCATTCAAATGACTTCTTAATTAAAAGTTAAAAATGCAATGAAGAAGTTTTGATTCGAATCAGAAGAGTCGAGATGATAAGTTGAAGAGAGAAAAGGAAATAAAAATAGAAAAGAGCGAAGGTGGCAGCTTTCGAGCACCTGTTACAGTCATTATGATCATCATCTGGTCAGTTTGAAATCGCAGACTTTCTCATAGGACTGAAAAAAAAATTTAAATGATAATAATAGACAGTAATAGATACAATAGTATGTTATTTAGTTTCATTATATTCATATCAAATGGAGTATAAAAAACAATCAACAAAGTTATGTGCGGCGAGTGAATCGTTCAAAGGGAAACATTACAATGGAATAAGAGTGATTATTTCAAAGAAAATAAATAAACAATTAAGTAATTAAAATTATTGAGAGAAAGTTGTTTTAATAGTGTTTTTAAGTTTTTAATGATTTCAAAAATAATAGCAATCATTCGAGTTTATTTATTTAAATAGAATGTATTTGTTTATATTTTAATAAGTATGAGTTTACAAATAAAGAGATCAGAGGAGAATGCTTTTGAGCGACGATAGAACGTCTAAATTAAATGTTTCTGGATCAGCGGTCAGGCATTCATCGTGTCAACGGGACCTTGAGTTCTCTTAATCTGGATTTAACGGCTATGGTGAATCTTTAGGCGCGAACGTGCTCTTCAGAGTTGCCGCTCAATAGACCTTAATTGGCGAATACTTGTATAGACATTGCATATACACATATAAATATATCCAACACATAAGTCTAGCTAGATTGAACGGCATTCAAAGCGGTGTAGCTCCCAGTCTTTTGCCTTGATCCTTCCCGCCTTCCTGGAGCCTCGCTCGCCCACTTCAAGACATCTTGAAGGGCGACAAAAACTCCTGATTTACGACCGATCGAGAACTAATCCATCGATGGTGAAATTCATGATTTCCTTGGCTTTATTCTACGACTGATTGATGTTTAACGAGTCTTCGTCTGAATCCCAACAATTTATTGCTCCTTTCTTTTTCATTTAAGACAAATATTGACTTTATGCATTTTTTTAAATGATGATTTATCAGTTTAATTATTTTGGGAGATGAAAAAATTAATATAGAGATTATTATTGACAGAAAATTGCTGGAAATTCACTTTTATGTGCTAACTAATTTTATCAGGTACTTTAATTTAGTTAAGTATTGAATTTTTTATAACAAACTCAGCTTTTCATAACAAAAATTATCAACCCTCTAGACCATTAAAATATCTTACGAAGATTGATACAAATATCGAACTCAATTATAAAATTTTTGTTCAGTTAAAATAATTAATTATCAATTTAAGATACACATTTATAGGAGCAAATTTTTTTTAGAATTTTTTTATCTCTTCTAAAGTAGAAAATGACAGGGTAGCATGTTTCGCTTTAATAATAACAATAAAAAGTGCTTTGTAATGAACAATCTTTTGAACAACGTGATATTCTTGCTGATTATAATGACGAGACCGCGTTTAAATCATCCATAGCATTGCATAGAAGTAGAAAAAGATGATTTCCAAGCGATCTACAGACTGTTTAGAGTGAAAGAAAATGAAGAAGAGCCATAAAGCAGTAGCAGACTGTAGAAGAACATATGTTTTTTTTTGTACAAGTCAATATATCAGTACAGTGGCCATGTCTAACGGATAATGCACCACCCGGATCCTAAGCATCAATGTGCACACGGGGAAGCTGTCTTTTCACATCACTAACTGACAAATAATCGCAATTAAAGTCATCAAGATTCATCGTTTCTAATTATAAAGCATCAAGATACTTCAATAGACGTAAAATCACACAAAAAATTGGCAAAGATTGGCATGAATTGGCAGAAATCAGCTAAGTGATCTTTGGTGAGGTCAATGGTATGTATAAAGACTAGTTCTTGATCATGGAAACTCTTGATAATCCTGTCTCATCAAGTGCAGACATCCTCCTGTTTAATTAGCCTTGTATGAAGTCACTTGAGAAGTAGTCTGGGTCGTCATCCGCAGGATAGAGGTGACTACTTCACTACAGGGGTCTGACCACATGACATAAGACAGTGAATTTTATCAGAGACGAGTAGGCACATAAGTATCTGTTGGATTCATGTTGCGATTCCTTCATAGGAAATTCAGCTGACTCGTCTCCATCCTTGCCATGGACCTCTTGACATTCCTCAATGACGCCAGTGCGAATTATTCATTCTTCCTTTTACTAACGAGCCATTTAGCATGTCCTGCAAATCATTGCGGAAGTCAAACCAACGTCACTTTGAGACGACGAATAAATTTTTAATAGCACATAAATAATCAAAACAGATCGGTTTTTTATATTCATTGGTGGAATGCTTTTGGAATTTTCACTATGAACATTCATTTTGACAGTGAATTATTTGGATTCTCTATTTATGGTAATTTTATTTTCTTTCTGTATAATATACACATTGCAAACATTTTTTCAACAATCCAGAACTCTAATGTTTTGATGAGATCTTTTGATAGGAAATTATTCAAATTATTTCTCATTTATTGAATACATTATTCCAGTAATTGAAATATTTTTTAACTTGGTATCAATTCCTTCAGCATCGAACTACTGTAAGGCAATTTTATATGCTCAGTAATACTTCTCAGCAGTTAAATAAATCTTAGGTTTCACCTCAAGTGTTTAATCAGTTGAAATTGTTACATTTTCGTGATGTTGATCCCACTGTTTCCATTCTTCACCGCGAGGCAGTCATGAATGCATCAAGTACCATCATATCGTGCCTGTTAAGATCGACTCTCGCGGTGGTCTGACTCGATACTGATTTACCGCTCGTCTAATTTGTAGGCGGGCGCCATTAAACAATCCATAAAGGTTCCGCGCGTAAAACACTCTGTGATCGCTATAACACACGGTGGTAGGAAAGAAGCAAAACCCAACAGACCTTTGGAGACGCTGAGGATTTATTCATATTCAAATGTACTCTGGCTTTACGATCAGCCTCTCTTGTTCGTTCGCACGACTTTTTCGATGCATCGCAAAGGTTGCTCTCTTGTACTGTGTGTCGTTAGCTCAACCATTTCATCTTCTTGTCTTTTTCTTAGCTGCTGTACCAGCCACTGTCTAAGGTGTAGGGAGATGTTCCTGTGAATTATGGCCCGTTATTTCTCGAGTTCTGCGACCAGAGATTAGTGTACTGGTAGTGAAAATTTCCAACCGACGGACATCGAAGGTAATGTATGGGCAATATAATTGATTTTTTAACTCCTATTTCCGGAAATGAGAAAGTGTAATCAACATAAGTAGATCTATTAAACTCTTTATATTGAGACATTAATGTTTATTTTGTGTTTATGTTTTTATCCACGTGGAAACACACTCTAGTCATCAATGCATCATCAATCGAATCAGCTGTAATGATACTATATTTAAAATTTAATTTGAAGATTTTTTTTTATCAATATAAATTTTCAATCCAAGTAGAGCTCTGACACCATGTTTGAAAACAGATTCTGATGGAGGAACCTTCAGAACTAATCCAAGTTCTATTGAAATATTTCCTCCAGCTCTATGTAATGTCATTGACAAAACTATTTTGACACTCAGTGAATAATAAATTATGTTACCATGATGTCTATGAGATAATGTCTGAATGTAAGACAATTTCAAATAACTTTAAATAAATAATGAAGGTCTTTAGAAAACTGATTACTTACTCTGAATAAATGGATTGAAAATTCATTAGCACTTTGAAAGATGATTTTTAATGCAGATTCATCGTCAGAATAGAGTTCATATAGATCTAATGCACTTGCATAATGAGTCCTGATGGTATTAATCATGATCAAAAATACCAAGCAGTTGCATAAAATGAAAACGTTCCGAGTGTTGATAATTATTTTAACCACTTAAGATTAATCTTTAAAAGAATTTCAAGTTCCCAAGGTTTAAACTAAAGTTCTTATAACTCTATTACCTCCTGAAGACTTGGACATCGTATATCAACCATTATGTCAACTTAAAAATGACTTAACCTCCACTTGAGCTTCATTTGAAATTAAATTCGAGAGCGGAAAATCCAGTAAGATGAGTAAAGAGACAGAAGTAAGCAAGAAGTGTAATCGCAGAGTAGAGTATATAGCGGTAGACCGCTGGTTTAAAGACGAAGAACCTATTATAGTGAGCAAGAGTAAAAGAGTCCTCGAGACAGGTGAGATAATCAACCTGCGGCCATAGCTGGCAGCCTTTAGACTAGTCAAGAATAATCGTTCTCTGTATATGCTCTCACACCACGTCTCATCCCCACACTCATCCTGGTTTCTTCATTGCCATGACACCAAGTCATCGATCACTTTAACTTGATTCTTTTTGGGATATCATCATTTAAACTGCTCCAACGTCACTTGAAAAATAAACCCGTGGACAAGTGGGACAAGATACTTATGAGATGAGTCTTCACTCTCTTGTGTTATGACGTGCACAAAATACATTACTCTATAGTCTGTTCTTGTAAATTATTATTTTTATCCATTCTAAAAAAGTCCACATGTCATTTTTAAACAATATTGCTTTGACCAGTCGCGGGCGTGAGACACTGTTGACAGTTTGACCTGCTACCACAAACAACAATCTTCTTCAAAGTACTTCTGCCAGTATTTATTCAACCTTTTGCACGACTATATACTCAATTGCTATTTTCTGCAACTGCAAATTGCTCAGAAAAAATAAATCGTCCAGTTTTTCTGCTTAGGATAGTCATTTTCTTTACCGGTGGATGATGGTGATCTTAGCTTGTGTGTTTTCTAAATAACAACAACAGTTGGGAGTAATAAAGCGTCATCTGTTACCTACAATTACAAATATATTGTTAATAGTGATTGTTTTAAACAATAATTATATTTAACAAATGTTTAAATAATTTCTACCTAAACATTTTCTTATAAAAATTTATTTGTTTATTTTTTTTACAACTCAGTGTTGATTTTGATTAGTTTAAAAATAAATGAAAAATTTTATTTGTTATAAACAATTTGATTAATAATTGAAATAAATAGTTGATGACAGTCAATTAACGATAACAAAAATAATTTCACGACTAAGGTGAAAGGCTTTATCATAAAAAAAAGGCTTAGAAGGATGCGAAGAAACCTCTGATAGTGAATTTTTGTCCAAGAAATACGTTTGCTTGTATAACTACCATAGCTCGAAAGATCGCGTTAAAACGATCCAAAGAGTTTGAACCCATGACCCTAAAGCAAGTACAAACCCAAGACAATCGGTTCTTCTTTTCTGTCCCACTTCATCTTCACTTCTTTTATTCTTTCTTCTTGCTTTCTTCCTTTCTCGTTTATTTATTTATATAAGAGACCTCGAGGGACCCGATATCGCGCGTATTCCATTTATCCCGGAATTCTTGGGCGCCAAAGAGAATCGCGATGCTTTTCCGGAGTGTGAGAGCAAGAAGATGGTATGAAAAAGAGTAAGAGAAGTACTCGCACACTATCCGCACTTGGGAATTGCCCATAAACACCATTACGGTTGGCTTGGACGACTTACAGCGCACTTTGCCGGAATTATGACATGGTTGTGCTTGAATTAGGTACTCGTTACCGGTATTACGTTTCATACCATCTCACTAGAAAATATTCCACCTGAGGATACAGGAATAAGGTAAACATGCCTTAGATATCTACAACTGTTTACATTTACTATAAACTAGCATATGCTTCCTCACAATTTCATTTACTATTTAACTTCTCTTTCCTTTTAAACCAAATTTACGATTTGCCATTTTTTACTTCGCTTTTTCAGTAGTATAAAGGGTACACAAATTATTGTAGCTTTTAGTTCAATTTTATATGAGCATTATCTACCTTTTGAAATGATCAGAGAAATTCTGGCATCAACTAGAGGTTTCATGGTGACACTAATTGATGTTTAAAATGTCTTTACATTTTAAATGGATGTTTATGGTTGAAATGATTTTTAGATTATTTAATTGAGCCATACTGTTTCTAGTAAAAGGCTTTTAATAATTTTTTTAATTAAAAATGAATAAAAAATTTATAGAAAAAAACAGTAATTACACATTTAGAGAATTTGGTTCAAGTCTAATCAAAAATTTAGTCATGTAGTTCTGCTGGTGATACTTTCTTTAATTCATCAACAATTTGATCTAACTAATTCTTTGTTATAGATTGTTTAGTTGAGTCAAATTCATTTTTTAAAAGCTCGACCTAATTTTCAGATCATTTTTTCAATTCAATTTAATGAAGAATATTAATACGAATAATTTACCTATTATGTGATTCAAAATAATAGAAGATGCATTTATAGAACATCATTTTAATTATCTTCTTACCAAGCAGGGTGTGATAAATTGGTGTTATCATCCAGTTCTGCTCCAATCGTTTTCTATCACTAGACCAACACTAGTTATAATAGCAAATGATAGACCCACGTTAATATTCATTTACTTTTAACCAGTTTAATTTAAGAGAATAAAATAAAAGATGATTTTTTCTAGTATTATTAAATAGTGATCATGATTGTTTCATTAGTATATAGTTTTGTTCATTTCATAGCGAATAGAGGATTAAAAAAAAATGATCAGTAAAAGACTTGAAGATGATGATCGTTAGAGATAAACGACTCATACTCTCCCAAGCAACTTTTTATTCATCAATAAAAAGTCCATTCTCAAGAATCTAATATTTAACCTCACGATATCTGTCCCACGTTACAGACTGTAAAGTATTATGGTGCAAAGTGGATCGAGGAATCGATTCCAGCTCTCCGATTCGCCACGCAGTGCGTTGAGCAGCCGTTTCAACTGTATTATATCTCACACATGAACAAGAAACGCGCAGAAATAACGCCCGGAGTAATTTCACACGTTAGATGCGAAATTGTCCGGATAGACTAGACTTGAATCAGGACGTAAATATATACACGAGTGTTAATGGTAGTCCCAGATGTATTGGTAAATGTTGTTTGGCCTTTGTATATAAAGAGACCCTTAAAGTACCACTAGTTATATTATATAGAGAACTCAAGCTCTTATTGCTTGAGTTTCCTTTCGATATAATAAATATAGGGAGGCTTATAGCCTTACTTCCTTTATCATCTCTATACGGACCTACAACAAATTACTGAGCTGTTTTATAATAACTTATATAAAATCTATTTAAACATCTTCTTGAAATTTTTAGTATCATATTTTTTATTGGATACTCAATTTTGTGTAAGCTGATATTTAGTGTTGTGCTTTGTCATTTATAATCCTATCATTGGACTTTTATGCAATTTACTATCATTTAGGTTTTAGTATTCTCGGATCTTTGATTTTGGTCAGTTTTCTTTTACACATAATAATCAAAATAAATATATTTTATCACAAAACGTGGGAACTGTGATTAAAATAAAATCATAATCAATTTTTTAAGTGCAAGTTAATAAAACACGTTTAAAGGAACGAGTTAGAATAGATATTATGTGTCGGAAAAAATTTATTTCAATCAAAACTTTTATTTTAATTAAATAATTAATTAATAAAGATAATAAGATATTTGAAATAGTAATTTTAGGGAAAGTAAATAATTTAACACATTATATTTGAATTACAGTTTAATATTGAAAAAAGATAAAAAATTAATATAATGTGCATCATGCTTTAAATTATTTAGTTTTAAATATTACCTTTTTTATATTTATTAAGAATCTATTATAAAATTTTAATTAAATGCTTATTCTTCGATTAATAAATATTTCAACCTTTAAAAAAAAATTTATAAATCATACCAACAGTTTCAATCATTCATTCACTTTTTTCCCACAACAATTGTGTTCAAACAATTAATTTTCTTACTTATTCTGCACCTCCATTAAAACTAATGTTTCCAAACAATTTAAACGCAGATAATTTTTCCAAAGGTTCCATAAAAACATGAAAAAAAATCCTTTGACATATCCTTTTTTGTCCCTTCAAAGCATTCCCAACGCTTTCTAAAGAAGCTAGTAGAGGCTAATGGAGAATATGTATAACTGAAGCTTATGAGGCTTATGAGGAAATACTGAAGTGAAAGAAGCATAGACAAGTCACATTGGTCGACGCGTGACGCGACGTGGCTTATTGCCAATGCATTTTAAGCAGCTTCTACAAGAGAATACGGGACTCGCAATTGTGCACCTGTATGTAAGACACGCGTTTTGCCGCCGAAGAGAGACCGCCCTAGCTGATCCCTCATGGCTTTATGTGCAGACCGCAGCACTTTCCAGAGTACATATTCTTGTATACGATTGCCTAGAGGCATACACAAAGACGCACAGGGTAATTCCAGGAGGCATCTTGCCATTATTTCCAGACGGTAAACGATTTTTTGCTGCAATGACTCGTTGTTCAAGTCTGTACTGATTTATTTATACGGATCTGAAGATGAATAGTCTAATCCTTCATGACTATTTTCTCTGTAAATACTATTAGAATCTTATTAAAGCCTTGGGGGCTGATACTAAAGTAGTCTCATGTATGAAGAAATACTTTCATTTCATTATATTGTCAAATAAGAATTAAAAAATTGCTTAAGAAATCACTTGAATGAACGAAAAATTTATTAAAATGACAGCAAAAGTTCTATAGCCAACCCTAGATGCATGATTTTTTTAGTCTAAAAAAATATACATGACTCTACTTAAGGTCTAGACTATTTTAATAATATTAATCTATATTATCCTAGTTTCGAGCTATTTTTAATAATATTAGTTGGATCATATGTGGCACTAGATGCATTATAGGGTTAAAGAAAGATCTGCTCTAATCTCAGTTGTAAACTAACATGAACGAATTAATCTAGCATTGCTAAGAGTTGTTATTGCAGTCGTTTGTCAATTTGTAAATGAACAGAGACATATAAAAATAAATAATTATTTATCAAAAATTGATCACGAATGGATAATCCAAATTCTTTAAATTAATTTTTATCATCTATTTCTTCACTCAATTTAATTGTTTTTTTCAAATACATTAATTAGCAAAAAACTAATCGTTTTATTGACTAACTATTTAATTAAAAATGAAATTGCAAAAAAAGAGTTCTATTTCTTGATTTAATTAACACGATAAATAATGAGATGAATATTATGGATTCATTGTGTTGTAATTTTTTCTGTCGCAGTTTACGATAACTTTAAGTAATGATAGTGTTATGGTATTTATTTATTGTCTATTATTAGTATAATAAACAATGGTATTTTCTCCATGCATGGTTATTATTGTAAGGATCTTAAATAAAACTTTCACACAGCCTTTAAAAATTATTATATAAAATCTTTATCTCCGCTTTATAAATTACATTTCCATCCAACTAACCAAAGAATGCGCATTATCTTGCTGCCTAGAATCAGGATGACCGCGAGATCTCGGCCGTGGAGTCTAGCTCCAGGCTTATGTTCCCATTGAGCGATGTGGTTACCATGCACATGTCATACACGCGTCACAGTGTCATGAAAAATTAACAATCATTTTTTATAATAATTAATTGCAATATAAATAATTGAACAATTAACAATAGAATATATAATAATTTAATTTAAATATTTAACCATAACTAAATATTGATATTAATATTCTATTATTTAAATACAATATTTATCTAGCTTTATATTGCTCACGATTTATTTAAATATTCACCACCAGATAAAATAAAATAAGGAAGTATATTAAATTAAAAATCTTCTTTTATTTAATTTATTTAAAAATGATTTTTAACACGATAAAATTAAATAAGGAACATATTTGTGACTATTATGGAGACGTGAACTTTATGACTGTGCGATAACACTGGATCCTCGATAATATTCATCGTTAGGACGCACGTGCGACCATTCAATGGGTTTTGATGCTTCCGGGAATAAAGTTTGAATTAACTGCAAATTCAATTGCCATTTTTTTATTTTAATAATCAAAATGAAACATTCCTTAGTCAAAGATGCTTTCATCTCCATTTTAATCATATTAATCCATCTTAATAATGATTATTCATGTATTAGTTATTAACGTGTAATTGCATACATCAATGCTTTATACTAGAGACTTGAATACTTATTTTAACATCAAAAGTACAAACTATTAAGTGAAAAAGAGACGAAAAACGTTATGTTAAATGAATAATAATATATTGACTTTCTCATCCAACATTAATAAGGTATACAGACTGGGAAAAATTTCA
This sequence comes from Chelonus formosanus, assembly GCA_028641665.1. Classification (NCBI taxonomy): domain Eukaryota; kingdom Metazoa; phylum Arthropoda; class Insecta; order Hymenoptera; family Braconidae; genus Chelonus; species Chelonus formosanus. The sequence goes on from CM054002.1 coordinate 1,073,271, forward strand.
GAAAAGTCATTTCATTTAGGAAAATGATTTTTTTATGTTAATTAAATGATGCAGTGTATGAAGCAACAAGTTTATCCATACCGATCTAATGAAATAAATTCCATAGGAATGTGAGGAAATTTTTTTCCTTTCATTTGAACTGATTTTTATGAGGGTCAAAAGCATGAGCCAGCAGGACGGGGGTCCCGAAGAAATATCACCAGAAGAATAGATCAGGCTGTGTATTACAAAACACGAAATTGGTGCCATTTGTTCCAGCCACTCAGAGAGAAACACGCCGACTTTTTGCCGCGAGGGCGCACTCTTTCGAACCCCTATCACCTTTAGCAAGGCTTGAAACTTGCCATTTTGTAGCCTCTCAATATCATAAATCCTTCGAGGTGTTAATATGTTCGCACACTTTTGGTACCAGTTATTTTTTAATTCCTCATTTGCTCTCCTGCACACTCTTTCTTGTGGCATAGTACTGGCGATCTTTTGACCTCATGAATCTCAGCTCATTTATATTTTTTTATTTTCAACTTATTATATTACGTTCAAAAAAATGGCCATGGATTGAGGAATAGAGAGATGAAGGAAAAGCTAAGAGACAGCGTGCCGAATTGAAGATAGAAGCAAGAAACTTGGAAAGATTCTACTCATATTCAGTGGATGTTACATGAAGTAAGAAGAGAGGGCAGCCGCTAGACCGATGGAAGGGTGATAGAAATAACAGTTGTGGAGGGTAAAGAGGGACTAGAAAAGGAGGATGATGATGAAGACGAGTAGAGGAAAGACGGGGTATCGTCGTGAGAACACGGTCGCTCACGGTAATGAGGTATAGCTCTATTAGATGAGTATAGCCTGGCTTTTCACTCTTCCCCCCTTATTCTTTCTCTCTTTTCTTTATTCTGATGCTTCACCAACTCTCACCATATCGCGTTCGTCTTACAGCCGTCGTAACTAATACACGCTTCGTCAAAGTGATATTAACAATTTGCAGAAGTGAGCTGAACAAACTTGACGAAAAAACCAACAGTTAGCTGGGAAAAGTTTTAGCTTTAAGAATTTAATTAATTATGTTATAAAGATGGAAATAATCAATTTATTTCTGATGATTTCTGAGTGATAGGCTCTTGGAAAATATTTTAGTCTGCCAGTTAACAATAAATAAATAATTTGTTAATATAAATAAGCTGAAACTGAGAGAAAGTTTCTTAATAAATATATTTTATTGATTGTAAATAAATTGATTATTTTTAGAAATATATTAATATTCTTTGCTTGTAGATGTTGGATAGTTAAAATAATTGTGAAGTTAAAATTATCTATCTAATTTGAATATTTATTTTCTAATGATTGATTCAAAATTTTTTAATTTTGATTCATGCAATAAGAGTTATCGTTGGTGTTAAAATGATGATTTATGTCTTGTTTCAAAGATCACAGGGCTGAACAAATGAGATAGCTATAAAATGATTTTAGTAATACTTGACCTTAAACTTCCTCTTATTATTATTCTTATTATTAATTATAATAAATTTTCAATAACCGTTAAGTTAAATTTTCTGACAGAATTTTTAAGTAAAATAAATAAAAACATATTTTTTAATAATTATTACAAAATATTTTTACTGTCAATGTTTAGTGTTTTTAACACTATTAAATTTATTGAAACATTGTGTATTGACAACCAATTGAATTATTATAAATACTATCTATTGATTTTTAAGAATTAATTGATGCTCAATAAATGAATTTTTTAATTTAGAATTCATCTTTGGTATTTGATTAAATAGCAGTTAACTTTTATGGTTTTTGAATTTTTTGATAAATTATTATATGTATTGAAATTAAATTATGTTGATTTATCATATTAATTTCCCAGATGATTTTTAATTTCATTCTTCAGTTTACTCCTATTTGATTCGAAATTTTTCTTCAACATAATTCGTGTCCTGTAACAATCCTTTTTTGCGATGATTTACAACCAAACCGCACGCATTCGCCCCCGCAATTTTCACTCATCTCGTTAGCCTGAGATCAAGAGAACCCGAGAGACAAAACGAGGAAGAAAAAATAGAAAGTGGAAGGTCGCAATTGTTTAAACTCCAAGGGAGATCGTGAGATAGTTAAACACACGCGGATGAAATCTGTAACGTGTCCGGTCTCTTTTTGTGTGTATCATGAGACGCGTGTATCCACCTAAAGTCGGTACAGTATGAGAAACAAGAGACCATCAGTCCATGTGAACGCGGTGACTCCGATGTTTGGTGAAATAGTTTGACGGAGTTACATAATTGCCGAGCAAACGTTGACTGTCTTTGGTGTACATGAGTATATGAGAGATAATACGAAAGAGAAATAAAAAAAAAAAGACAAATATTGCCATGAAGATGGAAATGAAGACGACATTGTTCCGTACTATTAATGTACAATATTTTGCACCGTTGTTTATACTTACTTACCTACGATGAAAGAAAGAGGAATAAAACAAATAGTTTTGAATTCGTAAAACAAAATTCTAACTAAAATTAGCAGTTTGCCGAATAGCTACAATGTGCGAAAAAATGTTTCCATAATTTTGCGAGAGAAATGGATTAGCGACTTGCTAAAATCAACAAAAATCTGCGAAAATATTCGTTCTGAAATTGAGTAGACGAGAAGTCATGTGAATAAATCATAAAAAATAATACATTTTTAGACTTGATAGCTAGATTGTTATTTTGCTAATAAAATTCCTTGGAACCTAATTGAGTTTTTGCTCAAATATTTTTCTTACTTTCCCACTATAATAATTAAATTTTTTATCTATTACATACAGTCACTCTAATTTTATTTACATCGAAAATAAAATCTCTAAATGATAAAATTAATTTTAAAATTATGTGTAAAAAAATTTATAAAAACAAGCGAAATTTGTTGAATGAAAAAATAAATCAACTTATGATCGTGACCTTACCTTGGAGGTAAAGAAAAATGATCGACCACTGGGCTGATTTCTTTGCTTATTAATAAATAGTTTATTGATGCCGACAGTCTAAATGACTAGCAAACTGGTACGACTCCTACACACTGAAAAAAATCGAAATAGTTGGATGTATTACGTAATGTTAATTTTTCATTTGAGAGCTCATAGTAGAATTCTTTCCTTACTACAAAAAAACTCAACTATGAAATGTTAAATTGAAAATTAGCATTACATAGGAAATCCAACTATATATAATAACATAAAGCGTGCTGAGGCACCCATTTTTTATTAAAAAATTTCTCGATCAATTAGAGTAAGAAAGGATGGCTTATAAAAGACGAAGATTAATCTGCTGAAGTAAGAGCATTCCACCAAACATGACTCTGTAATGCAGATTAAATAGTTGGCAAGGAAAAAAGTTGCTCTCATTATAATGAAAGGCACTTGGAGGGCTATTAAGGAAAATGGTGAATCATGGATCGAGGTAGGATGGTGGGTAAGTGGATGAGGGCGAAAGCTTTTAAAGGATCACGAGAGGACTCGTCGACCTGTCCGTCACGCCGACGAGCAGGAGCATCCACTCTAGGGCATCCTCGGATGCAGATACGATGCGGAGAGAGGTGAGAGGTTAGGCAAACACGAGGGCCTTATCTGATGGCCCGTCGGCGAGTCGGGCGCCGCCGAGAGGCCTTACCCTTGTTGGAATCTTCACTCTTCATTCTCGGTCAACCAGAACCAGACTTGTAGACCCTTCAATCCGCGAGCATATCAGACATTTCACTTTAGGTCTGGAGTAGAATGTTAAATGTTGTTCATCAAAAGAGGTGGATCTTAATCAGCAATGAATAATCTGATATGCTATATTATATTATATATACACATAATATAATGTAATGTATAATAACAATAAAATAAAAAAGTCTGGAAATCAGTTGACGATCATTCTCATGACTTTTGAACAGCTCTATAGGGACAATACTTCATTAGATCATTGTTGATGCACAATATCATACAATTAGCCGGCGTTTCGAGTCCTGTGTGACTCAAAAGACCTCGATCGACTCTGATCATCATCGATGATCTTTCGATCTCTCCTGAATTATTGTTCGTCGAGGTATGCTGTGATTTACTTGTACTTTTTTCTATATTGAAAAGTTGGCAGTTTAGATCGTTACATTAATTCGTTCTTCATATTTATTTTATTGAATAAACAAAGAAAAAAATTCGTACAATGACTCTAATCTTACTTATGATCAACAGCAGACTGAATTCTTCAGCAGGATACATTTTTTTAAATTTATTATTAAACTTACTATTAAATTAATTGATTTATAAAAACATGAGAAAGATATATAGGTTATTAATTTTTCTTTTAGTATATTGAGAAAAGAAATTTTTAATGGTTAAAAAAATTAATTAACTGTTTAAAAAAATATTATGTAATTGTTAATAAGTCTTATTGAATATTAAGAAGTACAATTTAATTCATCTAATTGATATTTTATCGTAGATTAATAATTATTACCTTCTTCTTAATAAAGTAATTTATTAAAACATTTTATTGAATTTATTCAAACAGACCTTTGTTAAATAATACATGGATAAAAACATCTATTTATTTTAAAATAGATAATAAATAAATATTTTCAATGCTTCTTTAATATTACCAAATATTTGTTAAAAATTAGATATAAATTATTAAAATACGCTAACAAATCTTTTATCAATAATAACAAATTCCTTCTATCAATGTAATCGTTAAAGTTTCTTTTTGTTTTTGAAATACAAATAAAATATTTTGTAAAAGCTCAAACTATATTTTTGATGGTAAATGTTAACGAAAAATTAAATTTTATTTTCTAAAACAATTTGGTTAATAGTATTAATTTAATTCGAGTGTAGAAATGATAATCACTATTACAATTCTTTTCAATCTTACACAGTTAACTGAAATGGACCCACAACAATAATTGTATAATAACAATAATGACGAGGAGAAATGAAATAATTGTTATAACCACAGTTAGTTGTCTAAGCTAGAGTATGTAAGTTGAAAATTATGTGATTAAGATATTTGAGTATGTTGAAAGAAGGAAAAATGCACATGAGAGAAATTCTTAGGCTTCTACACCGAGTGTTATCTACTCCTCGAGAGTTTATATACGAGTGCACCTATCCACCTTTTCTTAAAGCTTCTCTCTTCCGTCACGACAAAGTCACGCTAATGAAAATTCCGGTAAAGTGTATATAGAGAAGACCACCGATGGAATGCGGTCCAATTAGAGGACGCACTAACATGCTCTCTCTGGGTTATTTTCTCTGTTAGATTTCGAAAATTCCGACATGGAATTGGTTTATTACACCAAATCCCAAGATATGACGATGACACAGTGATTCATCTTTTCAGATAAGCGTCAAATAAAACGAACATAAAATATTGACTTGTCCAGGTGTCTTCATTACCTATCCTATTTTTTTAGAATTTTTTCCAGCCTTCTTTAGTTCACGTGAAACCCTTTTAACAGACTAACAAATCAATTCCATGTTGATTAATGCGCTCCTAATTGCCGAGGTAATTACTTGATCGACCATCAGTGTCGATCTGGCGCCGATCCTTTCACTCTATACTTATTTCTTTTTAACTTTAAACATCATATTTAATGCAACTAATTCATTAAAGATTACTTTAAATATTTTTTACACTGATCCTATCACTTTTTATCAATTGCGATAATAATTATGCCGATTGATTTAAAAGAAAAAATATTTTGAAAATTAGTTGATTTATTTTTTATAAGAAAAGAAATGCATTTACTTAAAAAAAGAATATTTATTGCAGTTGAAGAATTAATCTGCATAATGAAAAAAAAAATATTAGCAAAAAATGTTTAGGTAATTATATTCACGAAGTTAAAAATAAAAACAGAAGATGTGGGACATTTTGATGAGAACACTGACTTAGGCGATATAATATCCCGTTGGTGCGAGAGTCTTTCCCTTCTTCTGGGCCATGTTCTCTCGTTTTCTTCCTCTCTCAGTAACGGGCATATCCGCCTTGAAATAAAATCGCCGATAGTATCTCTCCTCAATGAACTCTCCCACGCCTATGGACCCTGATGGTTGAGTCCGTCGTATACCGCGAAGAAGAACCTCGAGTGTGTTGGACCCTGAATATGGGCACGAAGGAAGAAAGAAAATAAGAGAGTGGGAGTAGAAGAGGGCATGATGCCCCCCTCTTATTCTCCCTCGTAGCTTTTCTCCCCTCCCCTCTACAGGGCCCAACATCAGGATATATCTCTGTGTGAATCTGGCCCCGCGCGCGCTCGTCGCGCGAGTTTGTGTTGCGTGCGTTTGCGCGAGGGTCCGTCCGGTTCGACCCTCGACCTCAGCACGTATTCGCCACACCCGCACAGCCCAAGACCTCGATGAGGCCTACGAGAGAGTAAGCCAAGTTGGGGTCCAAGACGATGCCTTATAACCCATAAGGCCCCAGTGTACTTCTTCCGCGGGCATATATGTACACGCGGCGGAATTAATAGCCAACCGCCGCGTAAAAATAATCGTAATGTGATTACAACGCTGTCTCTCGTTGCTTCGTGATCCAACCAAGACCGCGCGACGTCCGGCCAACTCGTTTTGCCCTTTCAACGCGTGCCCCTTGCACTCTTTACACTTCTCCACTCGATTTTTTTTTCACACATCTGTAAAATCAACTGTTTATACTCATAAATATAGTCATTTTATTATTTAAGAATTGATTTTTCTTTTACTTAGCTTTTTTATTGAAATACTAATTACTGAAAATCACTAAAAATAGTGTATAATCACTGATTTGTTGTTACAAAACTGTTACTGTTTGAATTAATACTGTTATTAATGCAACATCTGTCAGTGCTAATCAGGTTACTGAAGGAATCAGTGGTTCAATTAGTAGTGAAAATCAGTCACTAAAGTCACTAATAAAATCTAACAAACTGATATAAAATATTTTTATTATGCATCGTTAATAAAATTTTTAATAATAAATTTTCTTCTTTATCAATATCAACTGTATAAATGAAGACTAAGATAATTTTTTTTTGAATTGTATAATTGTTTTTTTTTGATTCAGTACCACTAATTATCCTAATGAATTCCATTGTTTGCTGATGATTAAAGGCTGTTAATCAGCTAAATTAATATGAACATATGGACGAAGCCAATTTATAATGAAATGGTTTTTGTGGTAAATCTTTTTCTTGAAGAGTTGATGGGTTATAAAGAGCAGCAGACGATAATATAGGTAAGAAGATTCTCTTTACAAAGGTGAGCATAAAGTCTCTCGAGTATCTACACACACTGAGAGCAGAGGTTGGGAAGCTTTCTCTCCCCCTCATATACTCATTTATCGATCGTAACGCGACACCGCGTCCTCGCTCGATGATCCCGTGGAATCTCGCTTCTCGTTTCATTTGCATAGACGACGACGTGACCCTCGAATGCACGCCTTGAGAGAGAATATCCTTGTGTATATAACAGAGAACTAACAAGTGGAGGGAATGAGAGGCATGGAGACCCAAAGAAGAGACTTCTGAACTCTTTTTATCCCACTGTGTAGCCCACCCAGAATTTATGCTCTCGCAAATAATCGAGAATCGCCACTGCGCGACTTTCAGCACGTCTACCAATGGCCACCGGGGACAGATTTATAAAATCGATGGGGCAAACATGCTTTTAGAGACGTTATATGTCCCCTCGAGTGAATGAACTTTTTACGAGGGTGATTTAGGAATTTTTTTTATGATCTTTCAACCCATTCCTATTTATTTTATGAATATATCCAATTTGTCGTGATATAAATATCGATAAAAATAAACAGATTGTCGGGGAAATTTTTATTTTTTCCATAAATTATTATCCTGTTTGATACTCTTTATTGCCTTTTAATTGTCTGATAGCTATTAAGATTATTAGTTGTATTTCATTCTTTAGTATTAATCTGTTTCAAGTTATTAATAAAAATCTTTATTTATTACTACTCTCTTTTCATCCTATTTTACAACTATCAAATAAATCTAGTTTTTACAGCATTTTAATCAGTTATCTTTCAATAAAATCAATCAATGCCAATTTTTTAAGTAACAAGAATTCTTCTGCAAATAAAAATTAATTTACTTAAAAATACTAGATCTAGTCAAATTTGAATTTGTGTATGAAAGAATCATCAAATATTTTTTTGTTGTATCAAGTGTTGTTTATTGAATACACTGAGCATAAGTCTTGATTTACTTTTCAAAATTTGAGCCATTTATTAGTCCATAATGTTAACAGAAAACTGATTTTTAATTGAAAAAAAAAAAAAAATTAATTGTTATTATTTTTGTTTATTATTGAATAATTTCAAATTCACTACATTGTTATTAGTCATGGAGGTGTAGAAAATGAAATTTGATTCTATTTACGATTTGAAAAAATACATAAATCCGCATACATAACTTGTCTGACCACAAACGGCGTTTCTACTTGCGCTAAAGAAATTCTCACGTTTGTCCACGTAAAGGAGAGCACACGATTGTGAGATGCGTAGGCGAATTGTACACGAGCTAAGAGCATAGAATGTACCGTGTCTGCCAGATGTCTAAATGTTGACAAGACTTGGCGAGCAGCAAATAGCCGTTTAATAAGATTACGTCTCCGAGCGGACAGACTTGATGTGGCCGGAACACGTTCTTCGCTATACACGACGAGATTTTACGAGCTTCTAAGAATGAAAATAAAAAAAAATATTAAGCAACATTGCAAAATGTTTTATGAAAAAATACATGTTTAGAAATAGATTGAATTTTTTAGCTGAAATAATAATGACAACACGAGTACTGGAAAAAGATTAGATAGACAAGTTGTAAAACATTCATAATTCCTTGCTTGAATACACCTACATAAAAAAAACTTTTACGATGCAGTAGAAAATGAAAAAAAAAGAAGAATTTAATGTGAAATCAAAAATTAATTATTTTTGAAATTTTTTTTAGTTTGCAAAAAATTTTTTTTTTCAAAGAATATGAAAATTAATTTATTTAATTGATCATTAAAATAATAAAATAATTTTCCCCGTCGTTGAACAATAACTAATTGTGGACTCAACGTACTAGAGAAATGATTTTCTTCGAACCTATTGAGTAACTAACCTGAGAATAAGTGAGTATGGTAGAAAGGTACAAACTAAACTGATTTATCGCCTAATAAAAGCAATTACAAAAAGTGAAATTGTTTATTAATTCATTGAAAGATGATGATGACTAGAAAAGTCTTATGGTTGTTGTTCTGATTTCATATTCTGATACACGTGTCACCCTGAAGTTACGAGTGTTCGTGTTCAACTCATTGAAACAGTCCAAACAAGATTGGATGATCGTAACGTGTCTTTTCCATTCTCTTAGTTCACAATCTCGTCGTCTGTCTCATACTCTAGTCAAGAAATGAAAGACTCACGTTGGTTGGCGAAGCGAGGAAAGAAATTCACCCACATCAGTCACTCTTTTATGGGGTCGTAGCGACGACATTCGACAGCAGGGGGTCAGCATGTTTCACATCGGTACGTCACTCATTTTGATTGTTGTTACAGCGACATTTGCCGCGCCTTGCGCGTATATACTCATATCTTCTTATGCTCATACTTTTGAGACAACGAGAATGACAATCAAGGAATTCGGCTGATAGTGAAACACTCATTCGTCATGTATTTGTTACCATCAAGATTATGCGTAGGTTGTTCCAGTTTGCTAAACAATCTATTTCCCACGATACTTCCTTGTTTGTTCTGTCATTAGTTTGTAAAAGTTTCGATTATATGTTTCGACATTAATTGCATAATAATAATTATAAGTATGCTAGTAATAGTTGTTATTAAGGTGAGCTATTAATACGCTATGTTTGTAATGATTATGTGTGGAGTAATGTTGTAGAAAAAATTAGCTAAATCGTACAAATGCATGTTGTTGAGATTTAATAGAGTCCATTAATTATTTCATTTTTTGATGTGTATTTTTTTTGTAATGAAATAAATATTTATGAAAAATTATAGAAAATAACTAACTAGTAAATGCTAGCATTTGTGTCATAAGATTACTTGAATTATATTAATTTATTTATTTACTTTCAGCTTATACACACCCGATAAACTCCGATTTATTAATGCAGTTAAAAATAAAAAATACTGTATTTATTACAGAATTATAATTTAAGGTATTTCAATTGCTTTAGGCCATTAAAAAAATGTCCACGATCCTCTAAAATAATATTAATATTTTCTATTGAATATAATCGTTTCAAAAATTAAAAAAAAAATAAAGTTAATAAGACTTATTTTATCGGAGAGTTGTGGATAGAATTATTATTATTAATTTATTTTTTTTAGGAACAATAATAAAGAAGGTAGGATTATGGTCCATTTGTTATCAATCTTTAAATTTGCTGTAACAAAAAAATCTTAAGATAAAGTTAATCTTCACCTAAATACCTCAAAATTCACTATCATTCTAATACTATTAATATAAAAATAAATTAATTACTAATATAAAATAGTTATTAATAAATATTGATTAAAAAAAAAAAAAAAAATAGAAAGAAAAAAAAGTCTACAAAAAATATTGAGTATCTAGACCAGAATCTTGATCAAAGCACAACAAGTAAGCACGGATCGACTGCATCAGGGAGAATAGTAAATGCAAAGAAAGAAGGTGGAAGAGTCTTGTGTATTCGAACTCTTGGTCGACACCTTTTTGCTCTTATTCGCCACCGACTGCGTGTAATTTCTTAGCAAAGGCGTTAATGAGGGGCTTAGCTGAAGACGGTAGATCACCCGGGGCTTGAAACCCTAGTGAGATCATGGACAAGAGAGAAAAGACTTCCCCTGTACTTCTCTGTCTTCCCTTTAGCTTTACCTTGCAGTCTCTGGTGTTCATTCGCCTCGTCCTGCCCTCCACCCTTGCTTACTTCTCTTCACCTTCCTTGCCTTGAGGTAGTGCTACCGTGTACCTGAATTCCGATCTACGCGAAGATATCAACAGCCACTGCCAACGGCATCTAGATGTCGGTGAATCCAGGATACTAAGCTTTTACCCCTTTCTTGTCTTTTAGTTAAAAGTGCCTGCATTTATACTAAATGTATACCGTAAACATACGTCAGTTATTTGTTGGAAATATTTATTTATTATTAGATCAACTTATTTTTTATTTTATTTATTTATATAAAATAATAAATCCAACGATACTAGAGTCAGATAATTTTAAATGGCAATTGACATCAGAGAAATACACTTTTATTATGAACGATTATTAACTTGCCATTAGGAAGTTGAAATTATCATGTTGATAAAAATGGAAGGGATGGAATATTACATAAAGGTGTTTGAAAAAAATCAATCTGCAGATTTTAAGAGTAAAACGAAAACAAAGAAACTATAATTTATAATGAACATTGAAACAACTGAGAAATAAATTCTCATTGAATTAGTATAATATTCCAATTATTTAAGCAGAAAAATACCAAAAATAACTTGAGTGAAAATTCATTTGGGTTAATAGCTGTAATGTTACCTAAAAGAAAAAAAAATCTGGCAATAAAAAGTATATAAAAAGGATTTAAGAACAAGAGGTAGAAATGAACGTGAATGCAGCGAGCAGTGTTTATTAATTAATGCAACGTAGCCTCAGTTGACCTTTCTCCAGTCATTTTATTCGGTATTTATTCGTGCTGAGATGAAACAGAACGCAGACAATCTCTTTTCCTTTTCTTCTACACATACTCTTTCCATCTCACCCGTCGCGATACGCTCAAACTCATGCTGCTTATGAGGATTTATTAATAATTCACCAACCCAACCACCAAAATTGCTTACCACTAAAACTCGCTCATATCACGCTTGTTATTCATCATATAAAGTAACTATTCCTTTTTAAATTACTGGAGTTATCAGACATTTATATAGAAAAAATAAATATCACTTCTCTATTCTCTTCTTACTCTAGAAATTATCAATAAACTTTTATCATTCAATCAAAAGCTTTCTTTTCTTTCTTGAACTCAGTATTCAATTTCAAAAATGAAGACAATGTTCTTCAAAGAGAATTTTAATGAATAAAAAAAATAAATTTTAGAGGAATAAAAATACAGGGTGCGGTGTTTGACAACTTTATCGTACTCATCCCGAACTTTAGCTTGTATGATACTTGCAATTACAACATCCAAATAATTTATTATGACTGTAAAAGTGACAAGAGAAAAGATGTTGAGATGCATGTAAAAAACTAGAAAGCAAGGGTGTGTTACACAGAAAAACGTGACAGACATGTGCAGGAGATAAATAAAAAAACAATGTTAAAAAAGTGATGGCTGTAATCTTGCAAGGGAGATCGGATATGTCGTTAGAGTGTTCATAGGAGCGGCGTAGTACCAACAACGAGATAATTTAGAAACCAGCAACGACGGATCGGTAAGCATCCTAGCGTAATTACCAGAGAGCCTGGGGTTAAAGTTAAAGTCGCAAGGGGCTCTCGCAGGTCTCATACATCGAAGGATGTAGGAAAAGAAAGACTTGTGGTCTAAAGGCGAGTGTAATAGAGCGAGAGGATCAGAAAAAGTTGAGAAAGATAAGTTGAGGAATGACGCAATGAGGTGGTATACACGAGACCTCTTGAGAAAAGGGAGATTCCCCTGATTTATGCCACGTGCTTTATGAGTCCTCCACTTTCTTCCTCTTTATTCTGCTATTTAAATTATTGACAATCGATTTTATCGTTCTTTAAAACAATTACTTTCATTTATTACAATTTTTCATATCTAATTTGATTGTTATTATTTATTCGTTAATTAAACTTTTATTTCTATTATTTAGACATCAAAAAATTTTTTTATTTTAATATCAGTTTTCAGCAATATTAAAAATGGATGTCTGTACGTACTTACAATTATCAGTACGTGCATACATTCATTTTTAAACCTTCTAATATGCTTTAAAACGTTTCAAAACGTAAAGATACGGTAAAAAATGAATTTCCAAAATCGACGCGATTACAATAACTTCCTAATGAAAAGTCAATGAAATTTTGGAGTTTCTGTCTAATGAATATCATTTATTCAAATTTCATTAAATTTTTTTCTCTATTATTAATAAATTTATGTATTTTTCCAAACTCTATTATTTTTTTTTCTCAATTTCCTTTCTATTTTTTTTGAAATATTTTATTCACTAAGCTTGTTTTAAATTAATGCTAATTATAATTACTTCACCTAATTTCACTATTCAACTGTAAAATTTTTTATTAAATTGTCTAAACAATACACTCACCTATCCATCCATCGAAACATTCATTCATTGTCTTTATTATAATGAATGAATTGATGAAAAAAAAAAAGTCGTATGCACCAAACGTTTGTTGTTGTGTAACATAAGTCAAGTATTTTTATTATCCATCAATATTTCAATGACTGTAAATATTGAAATAACCCAATGATTGTATACTGATCTAATTAAGAAGCTAATCATTTCATTTATCCCCATTATATTGTTGATAATATTTCTGAAGTAAGATTGACTCGTTAGAAAATCCGACTTGTTCATATATAACCCAGTGTGTGCAGCAAACAGAGTCCCTTCTCTTCACTTCAATTCTCTCTTTGCCATCTTACGATCATTAATCAATAACAATCAATCTTGCAACCATAGCTAGAGAAGACTTGCAATGTACCCAAACCACATGCCGAGTTTATCTCAATTAATCCTCCAACGTTGTGTGTATATATTTTCACCGTTTATTTAAAACATGCTGCATCAAACCCGAGAATTTACGTAAAACATTGCAATACACATCTGTATACATCCATCAATCTTCCTCTCTTTTCTATACCAAACGAAATTTTCATTTTTACAAGATAAAAAATACATGAAGAAAAGGATTCTCTCTGCTTCTACTAGAGACTGCAGATTAAGTATTGACTAAGGACACCTTTATTCAAGGAAGAATGAAGAATTTTAACATAAGCATGTGCGTGAGGTCGAACGTAAGCATGGGTGAAAGTCTGTCTTGGGTTATTTCGTTTCGTTTTGAATCTTTGAATTCTCTCGTAATGGCCACTGAGTTAAAGACCAAGGCTCTAAATTCACATTTCTCTTTTTCTCTAATTTTTGACTTTTTTTTCACTCCTTCTTACGCCTGCCATTGACTTCAAGATTCTCTCGTGAGTCTTGTGTCATTGTACAGTTCTCTTCCAGGCGTTCTTGAAAACCGATAAATTCGTGCTACCTTACACCCGAAGACGTTGCTCCTCGACCTCGGGGTTAAACTCAACTTTACGTTCTTGTTAGTTTCATTGTTTCATTTGTCTCATTATTTATATTGTCTTTTTTTTATAAATAATTTTTTTGCCATTAATACCAATCAATATGTTTAGCTAATGACCTTTTCAACCCTTCGCTATTGAAAAAAAAATCATTAAAATTATTGCAATAAAGAAGAGGTATTGGTACATTTTAATTTCTATGAAACATAGGAAGGAGTATCCTTTGAGATGTTTATTATTATTCAAGTCCTTGAGCTTTGGAGATTATGTTCAGAAGTCTTTGATGGTAAAGATAAATTTGGAATTGATGTATAGAAATGAATGATAGGTCATTGAATTTTTTTTCTTGTGAAAGTACTATAATTCAGAACATTAAGAAATACCAACTAGATTATTGCTACCAAAAAATTCCAAAGATATTAAAGAGTCGAGTTGAAAGTGTCTATTGAGACACACTTCATTCTTATATACCGGTTAGCTTTGATTTCATTAATGGATCGGGTGCGTACTAATGCGAGAGTATTTACTGAGCTCTCGACTCGCATTAGGAATATATCCTACTTGTCAATTTTTGCGTATGACTTATTATTTCTAGTACGCACAAAATTTACAATTATTAAAAAAGATTAGTTTTAAAAATAAGAATATTCTAATAAATAATCACTAAGTTTAATAAAATTATTCAAATTTTTTTAAATTTATAAAATTATTCTTAAATTAATCCACATGTGTTTAAATATCGAAATATCATTTTATTAACTAATTTGAAAAATACAATTTTTGAAGAATATTCGTTTTCTAGGCATCATTTAAATCTCACAACAAAGTTCACTAATCAATCCATAGACTTGTAACGACACACCTTACCTCTTGAATACCAATGAACCTAGATACGACGACATTAAGCTGAAAAAAATAGAAACTAAAAAAAAAAAGAAGCAAAAACAGTTGACTCCTTGTTCCACAATTTTTGCAAATTTTTTCACTACTTGCCGCTCCTCTTTCTGGTTTAAATATCTGAGGGCGACCTAGCGGAAAATTAGCACTTTGCAATGACTCTTGACTTGAAACGTTTGCTTATGTTAATTCCCTCAACGACTGCGCCTGTGTCGCCTCAAATATATCAATTAACATCGTCATCAAGCCACTCAGAATCCCAGATCCATTCGAATTTCTTATGCTTCTTTAACTTCAACATCTTACTTATTATTATGATTATTTATTTCTTTTTTTGAAGGTCACACAAACTGGGTGTCCTCACGATAGAAAATGAGGTGGCATGTTTGTGGGTTGATCGTAATTAACTTTGCATAATTATTCACAGGATTAGTGACTGTGAGTTGGAAAGAGATACGCTAGATATCAGTCTATGCGGTAGATCGATGTAATCTTCAGGACTGATACATGATCGTCCTAATTAGTTGGATCGTTTAGTAAACGATTCTTGACTTGTCTCTAACGTGCAACAAGTCCTTTTCAAAAGGACTCATTTCCATATTCCACGGATTATCTTTACAATCATTTTACTCTGCCACTAATCCACTCTCTTGACTCAGGGAAATCCACTTTTATAAGGAAAAATTATTACGCTGAGCTGAGAAATGGATAAATATAAATTTACGTTAAATAATTCGTTCATTTAACATTCTTCTTGCCCAATAAATGAATTGAATTATTTTTTCTAGAATATAAATTTTAATTATTTTGAATAAAAGTGTCTTTAATTATCTCGCTGTGAAGGATATAAATTTTCTTTTAATTAAATCATGCTTCTAAATGATCAACTTTAATTAAGATATTTTTATGTCAAAATATTAATCTATAATTGATGCAAAATAACTTACATTATATGGCGCTAGTAATAATTCCTATACTGAAAAAAAAAAAATATTTTCATTTAATCAATAAAAAAAATTTGTAATATTCGCAATAAAATATTTTATTGAATTTAATGAAATGTATTTTGATATTTGGCTTGAGATGATGATAAGTTTAAATCTAAGTGGTATACGATTAATTCCACTATGGATCTTAAAAAAATACTCTAATAATTAATTCTATTAAAAATAATAAAATTTTTTTTTGTAATGGAATTTTGTGTGTTATTAACTATTATAAAATTGACTTGATTATTGGATTAAAATCATCGACGTTATTTGATCCCAAGTTATCTGCTCTCGTCACCGATGATAAAGATTGTACACTTGTGTGGTCATGACAGTGGAGAAAGAATTAGTAAAAATTCTTTTGATTATTTATTCATCAATAAATTGTATTGGAATAAAGAAAGTGAAAATTGAGTAAAAATATTAGAGTGTAAAATTAGTATAAATTCATGTGGTACAATACTCGAATGTCCAAGAGACTCGTGTGTCTTCCTTGGACGTTGAATTTGTCGCTCCATATCTTGCTGAGGGAATTTATGAAACTCGAGTTCCAGCCATAATTTACGCGGTCCCCGTGGCCCCGCGTGGCCTAAGCAGTAAATAATGGTGGACAAAGGGCGGATGGTGTACAAGAACGAACGGAATCCGAGTCTCCATAGTCTCTTGGGAGGAATCGGTAACTCAACAATTTTGTCCTTTTCTTTTTAAAAGACCCTCAAAATTAATTAGAACAATTTACAAAAATATTTTAGCCATTTGCTTTTTGTTTTTTAATTGACTCTCGGTAATCTTTCTATCTCATTCACCTCCATTAATTATTAATTAAATCGTAATTGCTTTTCAATAAACAATGAGAAATTAATGTCAGTGATGTAAAGGTTGTGACTTTTATTCTTAACAATCATCATGTTTATTGACGTATTTTTTATTGTTTATTGATTAACGTTTGAATATTCTACCGATCAAACAAGTCTGTAATCTGCTGGTGATTCTATTCACATACCATTCCTTAGACTTTCGAGATCTCTTCGTCTATCGTCTAGCATAATTCTTGATTGTAAGCCGTTACTCGATACGACGAGGGAAAATATATGCTACTGTCTTATCGCTCTTTTATTGCTCCATTCA
This sequence comes from Chelonus formosanus, assembly GCA_028641665.1. NCBI lineage: Eukaryota > Metazoa > Arthropoda > Insecta > Hymenoptera > Braconidae > Chelonus > Chelonus formosanus. The sequence goes on from CM054002.1 coordinate 1,090,555, forward strand.
TTCAATAAGAAAACTCTTGATTGGGACAAACGAGTTGGAAAACTTTTAGATCAACTATGCATTGTTATTATTATTCATGCCTACTGTGATCTCGACATTTGCGAAATAAACATTTTTTTTTAACAATCATGTCAACGTTTTCGTTAATAATTTAATTGTTTCATTTATATTTATTGAGTTATTAAAAAAAATTTTTTTTAATTTAAAATATTTAAAAAATTAAACTTAACATCAACTAAGTCTCCTTTCTTATTAAGTTATAAAAAAATATTTTATTAATTGCAATTATTAAAATATTAATGATAAAAAAGGATTTTTTAGAAATCAATTAGTTGTTGACAAGTGCCTTTTTGATGTATAATGAAGCAGATAGAAAGATAATTATTTAAACATTTAAACCTATTGTATATTAAACAAGTTTTTTGATGGAACAATTGAACTAAAACTTATTTCAAGTCGAAGAATTATTTTTAAAAACCCTTTCAATTGTCTTGTGCACGTAAGTAAAAGTACAGAAGCAAGAGAGAAAGTCAAGTGAATTCTGGTGTAAAAGCAAGACGCCCGTGCACATTTTCGTAAGCGATAAATCATCGCGTGCCACCTATGTGCTCGCACAATGCTGGACTAATCTTCCATCACACACGCACGATATAACTACGCCCGCATGGCGTCTTGTGATTTACCATCCTGCGGCTAACCTCTATTATGTATGGCACACAGAGGAAACTGTTGAGAATACCGTGTGTGCACCTTGCGCTCATTGGAATATAGCCTCTGCCTTCTTCACACTTAGCATATGCAGTTCACTCGTGTACATATACACCTCTTATACCTACTAACAAACGTGAATTTTACAGATAAAAATTTTCTTTCTATTTTCTTCGGCATTTTATGCTTCACGACATACTGAAAACTTAGAAAGTGCACTTTAAAATAGCATTTCAATTTACGAGATTTCTGATTTATGCAGCTCTTTGATCTCGAGGTTTCGATACTTTACTTGATAAAATAATAAAATATTTTTTTCTCTCCAAAATAAAAATAATCTTTTTAGAATCATCAGTTATTTTCTCAATGTTTTGTTCCTCTTCAAAAAAGTGAACACGCTTGCAACCACTGTAATAAAAATTTTTTGCAAGTCATCTTGCCAATGATATCTAAGATGAATATTTTTATATCTTTCTGACGTCTGACAAATTATTATGCTGTTGTTATTTTATTTAAATGTTGAGAGGATATTTTTAAAATAATTGGAGAATGTTGCACTAAGATATTTTTCCAAATTTATTTAAATATCGTGTTGAAGAAATTTTATCATCTTAAATGAATTCCCACGCAGATTCGGAAGTTAGTGGAGTCAAGAAGAGGGATTCCAATAAATTCTAAAAGTCGTGTGGTGGAGTTAAAGAAATAAGGAGTATATATAGAAAAAGAAAGAGAGTCGGTAGCTCAGACAAGGGTGTAGTATTTCTCGCGCAATGCAGTGCGTATTTTTTGTGAGAGAGCTGCTTCTGGCTACAGGAATCACCCTTGGATATGTTGCTTTAGTCTGTCGTGAACCTTTAGGACCACCTCAGTGCCTACAAATTGCATTGTTTGGCAACCATGTTGCCAACCAACTCTTTTCTTTCTTCTTAATGGCGCTGCAGGAATTACCAGACTTCCAAAAATACTTGAACATTGAAACAAATCCATGAAACATTACTCTTTGACTTACTTGAAATTTACAAGTCACTTAAAAAATATTTCTCCTTTATAAAAATAAGATAACGTTCAGTCATTTTGTCCCTATTATTTATGTAATTTATTTAAAGATTAGCTGGAGGCTTGAGAAATATTTTGTAATACTTTAGAGATGAGAGAAAATGAAGAGTATATGTAAGAACAGTAGCTTGTGGTCCTTATTCAACAGCTCTGTCTAGTCAGACAGTGGTTAAAAAGGTCTTGGGTCCTTCAAGGAACAATTTGTGGTAAAGTCAAAGCCATTCAAGACAGTAGGCACTGGATGTCATGAGAAATTATGATGATTACAAACTGCTACCATTTACAATATGCGGTTGAATCGAAAAAATTTTTTTACTTCATCTTTTGTTTAACTTCATGACGGTATTATTACATACTTTTTACAATATTACTTTGTTTTATTGTTCTTTGAAATGCATCTTTAATTCTTTTATTTTTTACAGACAAAAAATAAATTTTTCCATAATTAAAAAAATTTGAGAGAAATAGTTGACTTTATTTTAGCAGAAATATCAAAGACTTAATAAAAAAGAGAATGGAATTTTCATGAGTTAAAAAAATGGAGTAAAAAAGGTAAAAATGAGGTAAGAAAGTTCTGCGTGTACGCGTCGGAGTTGTCGGTCGTCGTTGGGGCTTCTGGCAAATCAGCGGCTGCTGTCTTTCGTTCTTGTCGTTGCCTGGTCGGTCCCTTTACCGTCGCCCTAGACGTCCGTCCGGGAAGTCAAACAATGCGACGTGCAGATTCCGCCTTATTTACTCCTGGCGTTCTGGTCACAAGAGAGAAGATGTACGAAGAAAAGAAGAAATATAAAGGAAGCGGATAAGAGAAGAGAAGTAGTAAAGGAAAAAGAGATTCAACCAGCTAAGAAACTCACATGCTGCACACTCGACATGCAAAGCACGCGTTGTCATTTGCTCCCATCTCCTACGGATCGGTTTACGCTTCTCCTTGGATAGAACCAACAGCTTTGGAGAAAGAAAGAAGAAAAGACTTTCGAGCTCAAGAAAACGTTGACTATTCGTGGCTTCTCCCTTATCCTCTTGTCCAAAGAGTTGCCTTGGTTGCCGCAGGGTCACAAGAGAGGTGCTTCCTACTTGTTCTTCCTGCTCGGAATCTCTTTCCCTATGCTCTTTACTTCTAATGCCAACTTCAAGACTCCTCTCGAATGACGGAGGACCCAAATACGTGAGCTGGCATGGAAATGCGTGTCTCGTTACATGTGAATAAATCTCAACTCTTTGTGCATTCAATTCTGCTCTAAAATTTACGGAATAATCTTTTATTGTGTGCTCTTATTGATTCTGATACTTTAACGTTGATATAAGAATGTCACGATTTTGTTACAAATATGGCTATGTCAGAACAAAACCGGATTTTTCTACTTTTTAAAATTTATCTCTTTCAGTCAGGTGATGTTTTTTTTCTTTTATTTATTTTTCAATTATTTATCAATATAAATTATTTTTTCACAGAAATTTACATGTACTCTACATAAAAAACGAAATAAACATATTGAAAAAGAAAAAAAGCTCAAGTATTAACAGATATTGATTTGATGTCTGTTAATCACAAATATAAAACTTTAAATTTAAAACATAATTGTTTTTTTGGTATTTTAGAAAGACACACTACCATGATTTTTCCATCAATTGTGTCTCATTAAATATTTCTAAATGCTAACTGATTACAGTACTTAGATAAATGTTACACTGTCATCAAGTCTATAAATTTGTTTGAAAAGTTGTTGTTCAAGTTTCGTTTAGTCAAAATGATTTATTCCATTGGCTGACTTAATTTGAGAATTGCATCAAAGTGGAAACTTGTTGTAATTTACACTACATTCATTTAGATGGCAACTTCTTTTCCTTGGGAGAAGCAACCTTATGTAAAGTTGTGTAATTAAACACGATCGTGATAATTACACTATTTATATAATAAAAGTTTTAATAACTATTATCGACGAGTTTACTTTTTACAACTTTTCCGTCAGAACCATATGAATTTTCATGTCTGGTAATAATTTCGTTATTATCCATATTAAAAGCATAAACATAAAAATATATATTTTGTAATTTAATGTTGACGAAAGAGTACGTTAAAGTCAACGTTGGGTTGTTAAAAAATTTATATTAATTAAGTAAATAAAATGTTATCGCGTGAAGGTACGAGGGCTACAATTACTTTTACTTTGTTGACGGTTCACTCTCATCACGCGAAATACTTAAGCCGGCGCTTAACTATCACATTTGGGCGGACCGTTTCACGATCCTTTCGGGCTCACGACTCGCCTTCTTCGTGACCCGCACGACGTCACGTATTGGCTCCTACCAATGATAGTGTTTACAGTTTCCGCGAAAGCACCTACTACGGCGCAAACGTGCGCATTATAATCTCCCCCTTGGAAAATATCGCGTGATTTCACTCGTGGCCAATTTGCGCGTCGTCGCCTGAAGATCTCTTATACTTCAAGACTCCTCGGGCAAGGACCATTTAGGACTACGATTGATCATCAATCATGTAGTCTTGTTTCCAATTCCCACCAATACACCGTCATATCTCTCTATTCATTTATTAAACATCTCAATAACTCTATTATTACCATTTCACTATTAATTCACTCTTTCATAAGACTTACAACATTTTCTCTCATCATTTTTCACTTTTTTCTTACTCTAATCAGATAATTACCAATTTTATCATTATTCTAAAGAATTAAAAAAAAAAGCTTCTTAGTAAATTTAAATTAAATAATGAAACAATTTGAAAAAAAAATATTGAAGATAGTTATTATCTATTTAACCTTATGATTTTTTTTTTTTTTGAAAAGGATTGAAGGAAGTATTTATTTAAAAGTCAGTTGTCATATGTATTGATAAATAATTAATAGTAATGATGGATAAAAAAAATGTAGAAAGAGTCTTAAAAGTTAGAAACAAATGTTATAAATTATTATAATGATGCTTTGTACATTAGAATTTACCACTCCTTGTAGAATGAAATGATAGTTTGTTGAATAAATCATTCATTATAGTTCAATACTAATAAACCGATGTTCAATAAATAAAATCATTTCTCAATATTTAATAATTACTTCACTTATAAAACCTATTAATATATTTCTACCAAGTGTTATTCAGATAAGTTATTCTCTCAATCTCACTTTAAACACAATCCTTAACATGTGATGATTGTAAGCTAGCATCATAACAATTTGAACTTAGACCTTCTATTACTTTAGGGCATTTTTTTTTTTTATTTTCTCTACACTTTTTTATGGTAAATATTTTTTACTTATCTCATGTTGAGAAGCTGTTTTTCGATTTTAACATATGAATTATTGAGAATTACAAGTGACTGGAAGCCTCGAGGACGGTTTCACATACTGTTCAAACAAGTGTTTAGTTGTCGTAACGGTGTTCAAAGGGTTTTCTCTCTTAAGTTTAGCATATGCACACCCGGATGTCGACTACAAACTCTTCTTCAAGCCTTCTAGCAAGCTTGTCACGAGTGCTTAGTAATATCAGAGCCGAGAAAACTTCCTCTAAGGACTTCCACCAAGTTTTAAAGTTTGAATTTCACTTGGGAAGAAACTTGAGAAAACAGATACATGAAGGATGTCTAGGGATTGGAAGAAAACCATCATTTCTTCATCACCACGAGAGATCTAGTTTGGCTATTGATGAATACCACAATACTACTGCTTCAAATTATCCTCATTAACACTTAAAAACATTCAAAAAAGAGTAATTAAATATTACACATAAATAGATAGTATAAAATTCTAAAAAATAATGCAACAATGATCTTTGAATCATTAAATAAAATTAATTATCATAAAAGAGCTTGTGAAACATGTGAAAATAAGTGGTTGATAATTATACATTGTTGGATAATCATTATTAAAGGTATAAGAATAAAAAAAAAATGAAGCAATAATCTATTTATAAAATAAACATTAAAATATATTTAATTAATCACATACCTTAGATCAATCCGATAATATTTTCTAAATCACATTAAATGTACCCTTCATGTTATTTAAAGAGGAATTCTGATGTAATGGTCAATACCTTAGCGACGAAGGTCTGAAACACTAGACGGCACGGGTCTTCTTCAGCATTGAGTAATGCGGTGCGGAGTGGCGATGATGAGGGGCATTAATATCTGATGAAAACGTCTCCTTTTCATCTTCAACAGCATCCATCCAGGTCCATGTTTCTGCCCAGGTGCGTGGGGAGTGTGAAGTCAGAGCATGATAGTGTCTCTGATGGCCATATCTTGTTGTAAAATTAATAGCTACGTGATATTGTTCTTAAAGTGATGGAAAGGAACTAAGGAATTACCTTGGACACCTTCAGGCTTTATTACTGAGTTGGTGTTTAAATTAATTTTTCAATAAATCTATTTATTTATTTACAACAAGTAACTTCTTTTAATTTATTGATCTAGTATGTAGTGCAATATTATGATAATCATCTCTAGTGCAGTTTTCTTGTTAAGCTAGTATTTCAGTAGAAATGATGTTGCCATTGATTACATGGAAATTTTCATCCATTTGCTGAACTAGACAATAGTTACACAATGTGCATCAGTTCATCAGCATATATACACACAATACATTTATGTTCATGACAAACAAGTATTATCTCGTGCAAATTAAACTATCAATAACGACTTATTGTCATTATGAAAACAATAAAGGAACAAAAAAGTTCAATTATCAATAATTGAAATGAAAATAAAATATCATCAAACTCTATGAAATGAAATTGAGCTTCAACTTCTTCAGCTTCAATTGAATGTATTTTTTTTATTTTTCTTAGCCAGACTCTTTCAGACCAATGATCAATCACCCCAGACTGGAATGAAGTAATTGTTGTTTTGAATGTATTTTTAAAATATTGTTTCAATATTTTAATCTGCAAAACAGATATTAAATATATATATTCGAATTTAGTCTACTTCAATATCTCATTAATTACCACTTTCTGATCTGCATTAGAATAATTTTTTGGGTCATTCTCTGTTAATATCTTCAATGTCGTAATATTTACAATGATCACCAAAAACACCACCAACAAAAATGTTAATTTCACCATTGCTCTTCACTTCTTGAACTTCAAACTACTACTGAGTTTCTTTGTTTGAATGTGTAAAGTTGTGTCTCCAACTAATTTTATTATATTCTTAGAAAATTGCAAATTACTTGTTCAACATAAGAAAATGTATGATAGTTAGATACCTTTACAACAAGGTTGGTTATACAGAGTCCATAAACCTTGTAATTTGTTGATGCTTTTGAAAGCAATGCATTGCATATGAAGCAGTAAATTTTCCACGACAAATAGCCGACTCGTGTGTTATTCAACTAAGCTAATTGTTAAGCTCTCGAATGTCGGCATTTACTTTTTGATTCATTCTTCCACTGTTCTATCTCTTCCTCTTCACTATCGATTAATCGATTATATACTTGTTCACCACCTGCGTCCTGTCTTCACCATTGAATTACAGAATTCACCATTGAAGTTTATCTCTCTTTTATCAATAGGATTGAGGATTTGTGAATGGGGAAAAATGATAAAATCACAAAAGTATCACTGAGTTCAATTTTAGTTATTCAGTTTTTTTTCAATTTAAGTTCCATACATTAATGTAGCAAAATGTTTCAATAAGCGAAGAAGGCCTTATTTAAAAAAAAAAAAATTTAATTTATTTACAATAGCTAAATCATTTATGTTATATATCATGATTCGTTGTGTTCTATTTTTATGTACTAAAGAATTTTTAATATGATGTAACCCACTTGATCAACATTGCAGTCACTTTTAATACTTTAATATATGATATGATAAAATTAAGAATTTTAACAATCGGCCTCATTACAATAACTTCATAATGGGAAGTTGAAAAATATTTCAAATTAATAAATTTCGAGCTCAATTGAAAAAGTTTATCTCTTCATGTAGTTTATGACGACAATATATTATCCAAATAAAAGTGGAAAATCTAAAAGCATATCCAACAAGATTAATAGTAACTAATTAAGATCCCAAATGACATAAAAAAAAATAAGCAGCCGTCATGTAGAACGACGACGACAGTAATTCGAGTTCAAGAAAAAGTGAAGTGATTATACCGTAAACCATTGAATTTGTCGCTCATTTATTCGCCTGCTCAGGATCGTCTATCGTATGCATAAATACCTACAAGTTAGATTTTCCCTGTCGTACGAATTCCCGTTTGTACACGGACTCATGCTCCTTTCCCCTTAAGAGTATGCTTGGTTGTTACAAACGCTCTATGGCTCGTGTCTCGTCGCCGCCAAGATCGAGATGCAAAGAAGTCCCGCGTGCTTTTAAACTTGCCGCCTTCGAAGCGGATAAATTCGCCCGGGTCTTTCGATCTATTAATTCGAGCCGGTCGTTACATTCCTCCCAAGCTCTCCCTATGTCTGCATTTACTTCTTTACCAAGAGAGATTCAAACACGACCTTATTGGCTTTCATGAAGACTTGCCAGCCACGCGAATGCTTCGTTCTCAACATTTTTCATCACCCTTCTTATTTCTTCCCTCCTTTATTTCGTCATTTTATCCTCAGGTGACATTCAATTAATTCACTCGACTAACGGAAACAAATCTTATGATAACCATCAAAAAGTTGATTAATATTTTAAAATCATTTTTTTCTTCGTAAATTAATCTATCATTTATTCAAAAGCAACAAAAAAAACATTGTCTTTAAAGATCTAAAAGACAAAGTTGTTGTTCTTGAAGAAAAATTTTTTTCTTATTTATTTTTCACTTTAGGAATGAAATTTTTACTAGATATTCACTTGGAAAAATATCAAAGCAAAGTGGATGAAAAATAGAGGATAAGCTATATAACAGAAAGTGAGAAATGTGAGTTGCTACGTGACCGATGTCTACACACCGCTGTCAACTCGTTGACATATCGCTCTGATAAACTAACGACGTGCGAAGAGAAGAAGGTTTCTCTCCCACACGACCTTTTCCATATCCTCCGACACGTTCACTCAATTTTTTTTATTCATCAGCTTTAGAAATTGATTAATTTACAACATCATTGTTCTTCCTCTCATTCTATTTTCTTTGTAAATCAATTTTTTTCAGTTGACAATCCTAATGTGAGATTTTAGATACATCCTAATTCACAATACTTCTTTATTTTCACAATTAAAGAAATCTTTTTCTTCGTCTCAGATCATATTTATTCATCATGATTATTATTAAATAGATATTTTTTTTTCATGTTCTTTTTCAACAAAGTTCCTTAGATAAATGTATATGAAGTTTTTAATTTCGCCGTTAATTCGTGATAACGAATTACTTACTTAATTATTATTGTTAATAATTATTTAATTGATTATTATTCTGATGGAAACTTTTAAGTTGAAAATATACAAATTGAGCTATCCCGAGTGGCTGTACATTCGCATACAAAATTGATAAAAAAAAATCAACTCGTAATTTTATGATAGAAATCACTTGAAATTACTCTGAATCCATGTACAATATGATATCGCATAAAGTAAGTTCGTGATCTTATATTCCACTTAACTAACATTACCCTTCCTTGAATATTTTTTTAAATAACCACCACGTCACGGAGGCTACAATTACTAATTTAAAGGCGAGACCAAGTCGTGCCAAAAGCGATCGTAACATCCAACCAACGCCCTCTTTCTCGCGTGCATGTTCTTCAACTTTATGAAATAAATATAAAAATAATAGAAGTTTTGATGGTAAATGTCTTGAACTTTTTTGCTTACGGGGGTGGTTGCAAGTAAGTTTCATTTAAACGCCCAACTTTGTTAGTGAAACAGACCATTGGCAGTCACTAATTATATGGTTGCTTTTTACAGGAGGAATGCCTTTGCAAGGCGTCACTGGCAACACGTAAATTTAGCGCAATGGGAATCAGTTAATCCAGAGAAGACAGCTTAGCTTTTAATATAATTAAAAGGTAAACCTTTTACTGGTGCATTTACGTTTTATAAAAATTTATAAAGAAATACCGGCGCCTCTGGCTAAAGTCAAAACTTCAACAAGAAATATGTCAGACTTGATTTCAATCAATGTGAAGATAGAAATTAATAAATATTATGTATAGCAGTTTAGTTATTCATGTTACTTGGTCGGTATTGTAGTTGAATTGATTAGATAGTCAACCACGTGATCATCGTTAGGCCATTCATAAATTGTTATATACACAAAATCATTTACTAGGGGAAAAATTAAGTATTTATCATTAATGATAAAATTATTAACTTAATCAAGTACATGCTTGTGCAATGTTGCATTTACTTACATCATTTTAAAGAACAACAAACGAATATCACTTTTTCTTACACACATCCTAGGAGCAACAAATAATTATTAATTAGAAAATTTATAAATATTTTGCGTATTTCTAAAAATATTGTTATTTGAAAAAAGTTTGTTTTAAATTGAAGATGATTATTTTGCTTTCAGTTGAACAACCTCTTACACCTGTAAAAGACTTCATATTAGTGGAATATAATATTCAATAAAAATAAAGTGATTCAGAAATCATTAAGGCTAGACTTTACTTTGGTTTCCCCCTAGAAAATCCCAAGAAGTCGGGAAATAACTAATTTATCAGCCAATTTGCAATTATATCCAGTGATTTTAGTATTAAAAAAAAGCCTATTTCATGTAGAATGCCGCTGGTAAACATTTTATTTATTAATTTATTTTTTAATAAAATTGAATTACAAAAATTCTTTTTTAACAAAATTTTTTGCTGGAAAAAGTTATCGGCCGACCTCCTTGCCACCTTCTATATTATAAATAAAATCATTTTATATAATAAAACGCATTAATTAGCATGTATTTCGTTATATCATTTTACAGGTTCTTTCCGATATCGTTAATAGGGCAAAAACTTTAAGTAAAGCCTACCCTTAAGACAAAAAGTAAGATATTAAATATTATTTATTGTCTATATGAATTTCTCTATATCATTTTTGATTGTAGAGTATCGAATATCTATGTTTATAAACTGAATTCTCTCTCATCTGTAGAATATAACATCATTGTTTTGATTCTACACCATATATGTTTTGAATAAAATTAGGAATTTCAGTTCTGTGACCGCAAGTAAGTGTCAAGGTTACTTTTCGAATGCGTCTTATTATATTAACAGTTGTTGAAGCCTCTCGAACATAGTTGTGTCGCAACTTCAGCGTGAATCATATCAGTGTTTCGTAAATAATTTAGGTAATATGTGAGTATACAATAAACAAATATGCTTTTTCATGTTATTAAATTAAAAAAAGTAATTTTCAGAACGATTTATATTCGTTACATAATAAAAAAAACTACCATAATTTGTATTTTCTGAATAAATAGTTATTAATTGGAATAATAAAAAAAAAATATTTTTCAAAGCTAATATTCATTGAGTGTTGAATATTGTGATATATAACACATACGATTTATTTATCGTATCTGGTGTTCAGTTGATGATTATATTATTATATTATATTATTTGGTAATCATTTTAATGAACTAATAAAAGAATATTGTTATAGATACTAACGTGAAAATTTGTTTGTTGAATTATTTTTAAACATCATCCAGTCATGAAGCTCAGTAAGTAAATTAATATTATTAAACTTTATTTAAAACTATATATTTTTTTTTTAAAAATGAACTATTCTTAAAAGTATCATGAATATTTGTTGCAGTGTCAAATATTTTTTTGTTATTATTTTGTGCTCTCACCTCAATCGCAAATTCCATAGCTATTCTTCTCCAGCCTCCTATCATCAAGCCATATTTAGTAGCAGCTGAGGCATCGAATAATTTTACAAATAAATTTTTTCCGGTAAGATATTTATATTTTTAACGATTATTTGATGTAATTAAATTATTCCATAATTAAATGGTATAAACAAATTTCAGGCTTTATTAGATCATGTTCAAACAAGAAATGCCATCTATTCACCACTTAGCATCTATGCTTTGATAATTAGCATATATCTTGGTGCTGAAGGAGAAACCCAAGATGAATTAAAATCAGTTGCATATTTAGCTGACAATTACGGCGATCTTAAATTAGCATTTCGAACTGTATTAGATTCAATTGAAGTAAGTAATATGTAATGGTATACATTTTTTAGAAACTTAAAATATTTATGTATTTTATCCATTTTATAGCGTCATGAAAAAGAGGCCGTAGTTCGTACAGTCAATTACATCTTGATGGAGAATAAGTTTTCAATAGCTCCAAAATTCAATAGATCAGTCGACCGTTATTGCAATGTTAATACAGACGTGTTTAATCCTAATATGCTTGAAGAAAGTCTTGATAAAATAAATACTAAAATTGAAGATAAAACACATGGTCTTGTAAAAAATATTCTGACAATGGGTAAGTTAGATGTGTATTTGAAAAAGAGCAAAGATTACGATTATTTAGATTTTTACTTAATTTTTAATGATAATTTGTTTGATTAGATGATTTAAATGGGGCAAAAGTGGGAGCAGTGAGTACTACTTACTTTACAGGAGAATGGGCTCAGAAATTTTATTATTCATCATCGACTGAAAAAACTATCTTTCATGTTAGTGAGACAGAAGGAACCATGGTAAACATGATGCATGTCGTTGGTAAATTTAATACCGGTAGAGTTCCAGGTCTCAATGCTGATTACGTAGAGTTACCTTTCAAGGATTTTGAGGTAAAAATTTCATTACTATTTACTTTGATTAAAAAATATCTTTCATTTTACTTAACCTTAGTTTCTCGAAATAAATTATCAAGATACTGAATCCATCCATGTTTATTTTTCATAGATCTGGGGTCGTAAGAGAGCTATTACCATGTTTATCATACGTCCTGATTCATTCAAAGACTTGGAGCAGCTTGTTAGTAACTTTGAGAAAATAAATATTTCAGAACTTGACTCTGAGCTACAATCTTTAAATGTGTTTCTGCCACAGTTTAAAGTTGAAAGCAAGTTGGAATTAATACAAACTATGAATGAGGTAAATCATACCATCACCATTAACATTTGTAAATTATTTTAATAAAACATTCAATTATGATATTAATTTTATTTATTATTCTCTGAATAAAGGTTGGAATCCAAAAAATATTCAACGCTTCAGGTGAGCTTAATCATATGGTCGAAGAGAATGTCACAACACCATTCGACTTTTTTGTGCAAAAAGTCTCCTTGGAGATCAATGAAGTAGGAGCTAACGCGAATATTGAAGGAACAGGTAATAAAAATTTTTATTAATAGAAATTTTGTTTGTTACTGGTATTTATTTTTTCAGTTATTAAACCCCCAGATGCTAATGATTATCCAAAATTCTGGGTGGACGCACCTTTTCTAGCTGTTATTTTGGATAACGAAACTAAAGCTAAGATTTTCGTTACTCGTATTGTTCATCCTAATGAGTGGATGTTAAAACATTAATCTTTTCTAAAGTATTTCATTTTTATCACAATCAATCAACTTATTAATAATCAAAATTATTTTTTATTCTTAACTTTCTTCGAATTACGATAATGTATTATTGGACCATTCTTGATAGTATTTTAGTAATTGATATTCTTTGCATGTGGTGTGGGTTTTTATAATTAATTTACGACAATCATATTTAAACAGTATCTTCTACAACTGACATTATACTCATGATGTATGTTATTCAATAAAAAGCAATGTTCTTTTAATGAAGAATTTTATCATATTGATATTGATAAAATAAAAAATACAGATATTAGTTTTAATTATTTTTGTTTTCTTATCATTAAATAAAAAAATAACAAAATACTTGTGAATAATCTTTAAGAGCAACTGTAAAATGTTTTTACTTATTTATGAAGTAAAAACTTAGCTCGAAAGAATTGATGCAAAAAAAACTTCATTATTGAATATCTATAGGCACGTTTGCGTGTATGAATATCTAAAAAATTTGCACAATCGCACGTAAGCTCATGGCAAGCAGTAAATACACAATGATCGTAGTGTTCGATATACATTTGATAAGCTTAGGTACACGACCGTTCGACCGCTGACAAATCGTTGGGAGATCGGCCGGTCGATATTCAGCGAGAAACCAAAGGGAAAACCAGAACTGATACACGCGAAGAGCAGAAGATGTAGACAGGACAAATCTCAAAAAATAACAGAAAAAATTTTGCAATAAGAATAATTAATAAGAAATAATCTGCTGTATTAAACCTATAAATAATGAAAAACAAAATCAATAATTACGAACTTTAATCATTTTTGTTTTATTAGAAAAAATCGTTATTACAGATATTCAAAAATTCTTTAATTCAATAGATAAAGCAGTTTTCCATGATTTTTCACATTTGATAAAGCAGTCGTAGGCAATGTAAGGTCCAAGGTCCGTCAGGTTCGCACGCTCGATCTCGATAAGCTTGCGGGCGCAACACACCACTGCCCAACCGTATGTGCAGCTTCTAAATACTGGTAATGGCGCTTAATATATCGCTGGAAGATAACAATCGTCGGGAAGAACGACGGCGATACGCTCCTTTAGACGTTTAGTTTGTTCTTTCTTTCTTCAAAGAGACTCTCTCTCTTTCTCTTTCTTTCAATAAACTTTATCTCAAGACCCTAGTAAAAAGATCGTTCGCAGGAGTCTTTGTTCATTTTTCTCATCCCTCTCTGTCTCTCCCATTCGACCTTACTGCTGAAGGCTCAGGAGTGGAGGTTTCCTTGCATGCGTTCGATAGATCGGTCGATCGACACGGAGAAATGTATTTACGAGGGAGTGTGTGTGAATTTAACCGAGGGCTACTCATTTCCGGTCATATCGTTCGCTTTATCATTTTCATCAACTATTTATGTACACATAAATGCAATTATTCATTAAAAAGTACAATAAATTTCTCTTTAATCAAAATCTATTGGGAATAACGTTGTTGAAAACAGTTATTATCTAATAATTGTATTGACTTTAGAACAACTGCAGACAAACAATCTGTTCATTTTCAGTTTCTGATTGAGACTTGATCGGATCGGAAGTTTTTTTTGTGATTAAGATTTCCTTTTATCAAAATGAATGTTTTAATTACTTTTTAATAATCTTATGAGTTTTTATTCCATTTTTTGTTACATTTAGTAGCAGAAATGGGAATGTTAAAGAAATATGTTTTTATAAATTTATTCTATCTAAGAAGTTCATAAAATGTACTTGTAATCTTCATAATAAATAAGATTACATTTTTAGAATAAAGTTCCCTTTTGGGGGCGCCTCCACTTTTGCCAATTAAACACATATGGACTATTTCCACATCTAGTTCAGCACGATTCTTTGCGAAAAATATATTCTGTCGAGACCGGGAATCGAACCCAGACTTTCCAGTTACATGCTGGCTGCTCTACCATTACGCTATCTCTTTATTTGATATAATATCTTCAAATTGTGCCTGCATTCGTCTAGCGCAGCTTCCTCCTTGATCTGCGCCGTCCCTCTTACGAACTAAATAAATTTATACTCAAATTTAAAGTATTCAAACACAAATAATTTATTTTTGGAGGTGTGCCCAAAACGGAACTCTACAACATCAAACAACTCTAAAAACATCATTTAAATTAAATTTTATAGAAAAGATAAAAAAAGTTGAAGGTTATTTTGATAAATGTTATTTGTTATGAGCAAAAAAAAAATATTTCAATGTAAATATTTTTTAAAATAACTTTATCTACAAGAATTAAAGCATTGAAAAATGGTTTCACGTCATAATATTTACTGATATTGAATGTAATTGCTATGATAGCATGATGTTTTTGTAAAATATGAAGCAGAAAACACTGTTCTATCTATGCTTTAGATAAGAACGGCGGCACGTGTAAAAAATTCATTTTCATAATCATTTGATTTCTATAAATAATCGATCAATTTATTTGAATACCTTTTATTAATATTTTTGGCAAAATAAATGATTAGAAGTCGTAAGATATTGATAATCTACATGACGAATCATAATAGATATTTTAATTTTTTTATTAAGAACTTTTAATAATCATTAAAAACAAAAAAAAAATTAATGGATACATAATTTTTTTGAGCTACAAACTGGTGTCATCCTCCAGAAAAAATATCAACACAAAGAGATAACTCAAAGCAACAAGTTTGACAGATAAATACAATGATTAATGATGTAATGATCATTTGGTGCATGAACGACACGAAATTTCTATGATACGTTGGGTCTTTAATGACATGGCAATTGCCACGAAGCTGCAATTATTCTGCTGAGTACATTAGACGCCCCAATGACGTCATCAGAGTGTGGCTTCTCACGCTCTACGATCTTCAGATCAAAAAATATATGGTGAGTTACAAGAAAATATATAAGTTTAAGAAATAATAAAAAATAAATAAATGACTGCTATAAAGTAGTAAAAATTTCTAATATCAAAGTGATATATTTTTTTTGATTTGAATTTTTTCGTCATAGATCTAGTCAGATAGGCTGATCTCGGTGGTAGACTAAACGAAACACAATACTCTAATTCCAATTTCACCAAATTATCATAACGATCCTCATGTAAGAAGATTGAGGTCGATTTCTAATTCCCGCAGAGTCCCCTGGAGTGTATCCATAAATTGTGGGCTTTACGCGCGTTTGCTTAGTTTTTACGACCCGCCCGTTTATATATTTGAGAGCTAGACTAAAGAAGAGGAAAAGAAGTAGATGATCAAAGCAACGGGATAGGAAATGAATGAATGTGACCAGGAGCAGTCTATTTGAAAAACATGAAATTTATAATTCGTTGGATATATGTATAAATGAGTATATTTAAAAAATGATGGAATAATTTCGCAAGACAGCTGGAATATTTAACATGGACCTTATTAGTGTGTTAGCTACGTGCTTGAGCTGACTTTTAAACTGATTTCCATCAAATCAATAAATTAAGAACAAATGTTTATCAAACATTTATTTTATTATTATTTTTTTTTTATCTCATCACTAATAATTTGAATATTTTTTCACCTACACATAGAATAAATAACCATACAATTAAATAAATAATGTTAATTTTTATAATACTCCTTAAAAAATTATTCTCCTCATTTTAATTTGAAAATTGTAATGATGATTCATGATTATTTTAAATTATTGAGAGATAAAAATTAGAATTATTATTTTCAAGTTCTTTAGATAATTGAATGAAACATGGAAAAGAATAAAAATAAGGCTGAAAATTACGGCTATGTATGCGCACAGACATGATTATGAATCAATCGATTTGTATAAAAAAAGAAAAATAGAAAATCGTAAAAATAGTATATTTCGTATCAAGGGAGTAAAATATAGTATTTCTTCCCCGAGAAAAATACTAAATGTTTATTCCCATGGTGTGAATACATCTTTTTGTCATATTGTCACGAAAAGTTTGTTCTTTTATGCAAGGAAGAAACGTCAGGCTTTACTGCCTCTGAACAGGGAGTAAAATCGAACTTTACGTGGGAATATGACAAAAAATTATTTTACAGCTAAAATAATATTGATTCTTTCAAAAATGCAATACGCGTTGAAACAATATTATTTTAAGAATCTGTTCTATTATAAATACATAATAATTACTGTAATCATCATATAGAAATTATTTAATTTTATCAAATAATCCATTGACGCAGGCCAGGTGTAATAAAAAGTGAGCAAATATTCATGAGTAGTAAATTTTTCGAATAAATGCTTGTATCGATTTATTAAATTGAGACTATCAATATCATCATATTTATAGTAGACGTTATAACTAAAAAAAAAAAGTAGAATAAATTATCAAAATAAATTGAAAGATTAAATTAATTCTTGAAAAATTTTTCCATGATCATAATTTGTCAGTAACATATTAAAAAATATATCTACGATAGAGTCTCATGAGATATAAAATAGAAAGCTACACTGGATTGCAATAAGAAAAATTTGATAAAATTTTTTACTCAAACATTAAAATGTATAGAGTATCAAGAAATCTCATATTAGATTTGATCAGAACGTATTAATCGATTTCTATCGAAACGTTCAGTGTTCCTCGTAAATTAGCTTGACCCGCATATCATGAGGTTGCCCATCGGCCTTTCAAATCCGCTTTATCTTCTCTCTCTGTTTCTTTATACATAAACGAACGATAACCGTTAGAAGACAGACTAAATTTATTTAACCGAACTCATTTGAGTCGTAATAGGAACACTAGTGGGATGAGACACTAAACGAAAAACAGATTTCAAAATAAATTCCATGAATTTCATTATTTCATTTATTTTATCTTTATATTTATTACATTATTTATTTTCTCAATTTATTTGTTGTATTTTATCTCATTTTTTTCTCATTCCTGTCGAATAAGCAAATTAACGATGATTAATGCAATAAGTCATTTTATATTTCTCAGTTTGGATTTCATTATAGAAAATATAGACGTCACTTTAGTAATAATACGACGTCTGAATAAAATAAGGAAATCATTGCAACAGGCATTGAGGCGCAAATAAGTCAGGAAAGGCATGAAATGCTTTGCCATTCAAGAGGTTAGTGCTATTAACAGGTCGGTATGAAGAAGAAGGCGCTACATTCTTCAGAGCCCACCAGATGAGCTTTGTGATCTGCGTAATCAACGTGCAGTGCCCACAAACGACTTAACAATTTTCCTCTTGCCTTTCTCGTTCATTGCGACAAGAACACCACAGATCTGCATACTTCATTTGTCATCTAAATATTTCCATTTGTTCTTCCTGCGTTCTTGTTTTTATATTTCGCATTATCATGTTTTATTTGCTCACGTGTTCTTTACAGCACTATGTCGAACAAAATGATTAAATCATTATTCTTGTATATTTTTAAAATCAGGGTTTCATTCTAACTTCCAGTTAGTGATAGGAAAATAAAAATAAATATTCATTTTACTGTTATCATTTGTTTAACACTGTCATAATTAAGTCGGTACTTCTTGTTGCAAATTTTTTTTTTATAAATATTATAATAAAATAAAAAATAAAATTTTGATAGTACGAATCAACATAAAAAATCAAAATTCCCATAAGAATCTTATAAATCATTGGAGCACATGAATTTATATCTCTCAATGTTCTTAATCGTCAACTTTCATTTTTAATCATTATTCATTACATTATGCCCCAAAGAATGATGGGAGAAAATTTTTATCAATTTGGACAAATTAATCAGATGATAATTAACGTTTAAAGGTTGTGATTATCCCATTAATTGAAGCAATCAATGTAATAGAATAATTAATGGATTCTCTTTATAGAATCATGAGATTTAATTAAAAGAGTCGGCGCTTGTATCATCTAGAGAGTAAAGCTTTCACATCTATCCTCAGTTCAGTTTATAAAGAAAGGAGGAAGAGAGAATCGATGACATTCTCTCATCTCCATAGACTTGTGTTACACCTATGTAAATACGTAATGCGTATTAGCTGACTTTACTTTACTTAAAAAACAGTATGTTACTTTGCTAGGCTTCTCTATCTCTTGACTTTACTCATGGGGTCGTGACCGTTAAGTCAACACCCATCTGCTCGTTTTTAAGATTTTTTAACTCAATCTCTCTAGACAAATGCAGAAGTTGATGATTAGTGACACTGACAAAAATCTATAGGTTTTGTATGCAATTATTTTAAATAGATAAATAATTTTCACTTAGGATTGAAAATTTATGACGATTTATTGAATTTAAATTTTATGAGCTTCCTTGGGAAGTTACCCTGAAGCTAAGACCATTTACCGTAACATTTTCTTATCCTTGATCTCATGCTTGAACGACTGCGACAATCTTGACTCATTTAAAACAATAATTTGGAGCCGTTTCATAAATTTCTAACTCACCGATCTCACTGGATCTCAAACCAGGAGGAGAGTAATTTTAATCAGGAGTGCTGGGTCGCACCACAGGACGCCTTAGTGTCTTCCCACCCTTCCATATCTACATTTATGTACCTTCTATCTTTTTCTTTTTTTTTCTTTACTTTCTTATTTTTTCTAGAACCTAAACCAAAAATCTCTGAAACTAACGCTGTTCTAACCTGAGTTACGATCACATTGAACTTGAAATAGCCTCCATAAATTCATTCAAACAGCTTCTAGAGTACAAGTTAAAAAGTTCCATACATTTAACATTCATTTTATCGATCAAGTGTCACAAAGAGATGAAAAAAAATTTTTAAATTATTTTTTACTTTTTATTCGATCGTTAAAATACATCCGTTCTTGTATATTTCTTTGAGCCACAATCATTAGACTAAAATAATCAATTTTATATACGTGATTTTTTAGTTTTGAAAAAAAGTTGAATAAAAGACAATAATTTATGAATAATTGTAATAAATTGATAAATAAAAATAAAGGCTGTCATGTCTTACCATTCGTAATTTACAGAAGTTAAATTTACGTCAATATTTATTTTATGGACACAGTGTGAATATTTTTTAATAAACCAAAGTACTGTGTAAGAAACTGTCATAAGATGATACTTAAGAGATAAATTTATAATTCATTGATTATTCATTAGTATTAATTTTTTATCACCTACATTAATTCATAAAAATTCTTTTCTTTTCCAATAATTCATTAAAAAAAAATTTTTTTTTCCCTCCCGTGACTTAAAAAATAACAAAGATTACATAAAAAGATGTAATGTGTATATTTGACGGAACAAAAATTACCAACGTGACTTTTCCGTTTAACTGATGATTTACAGCGTAAACGTGTCCTGTGAGGTGTCGATCGTACATAATGGTGCGAGTATTCTTGCTTGTCGCCATCGATCGGACGCCGATAGGGTAATCATGGGGTGGCATCTACCTGGCTCGACCATCATAATGATAATAGGGCTTCTCTATACAGGAAGACTTCATCATCTTGGCACGAATATTACCCAAGTACATACATGATCATCTTTGCTTTAAATGATTTTCCTTTATCGTTTATCACCAAGTCATCAAGTGGAATAAAATTAGATATAAATTGATTTTCAGTTTATTAAAATTATTATTCTCAGAATAAGTAATACATACCTCCATCTCTCTATATCTAGTCAAACTGAGTAAATAACTCCTCAGATAATCTAAAGATGTATGCGACACTAGAACATTATATGAAAAACTTTAGTAATAAGAAATTAATTTATTTGTCATGTCACCGAGGAAAGTTAAAGTTCTTCCTAATTTGGTGAGGCAAGCTAAAGGTGAGGGTAAAAAACTTATGATCACGATTTTTCGCACTGCGCAAACACACTCGCAATCAAGGAAGTTTAGCGTTACTCTGATCTTTTCACAAGTCGACTATATTTTGTTATCTTCCTACATGTATCAAGTCATAGATATTTCTAAATCAATTTTTAAGAAAATTTAAATTATTTACACGAATGTTCTCTAAATGAAGCGAGTCAGTAATTTACGTAAATTATCATAAATAATTTACGGTGCAGGTATTTTATTTGCCAAGTATTATTCTGATTTAGAGCATTTAAATTACCCTCAATGACTCTAGCAACCGGTTTCCATCAACAGGGGGTGTATAATATTTAAAATCCTTTCCAACAATGCAAAACACTTAATAAATTATGATAAATTAATTCATCTTTCATTAATTAAATTTTTCTCATTTATTTCAATATTTATCGATTGTCAAAAAATATGACAACAATTTTACACATTTAAAATATTTTTTTTTGATGATGTATGCACATACTTTCTCGAGTAATCCAGTACGGGGTGTAATAATAAATCAATCGAAGACGTTCTGGTATCTCTGGTGCCCATAATAAATTCATGAATTGTAAAACTGCTGCTCTCGTGCGGGATGGACCGTGGCGTATTGGATTTATTGGTTGACCTGACCCTAGTAAGACTCCAGCCAAGTTGGACCGATCATTGGAGCAGATGGGAAAGAGGTAGAATACATCAGATAGTGCGAAAAAAATTCAAGAGGTTGTATCATCGTGAACTAGTTATTTACTTTCCAATTACTTCTTATTTGTTTTTATTTGATTCTAATAATATCCTCTTCTAGTATACTGACGCAATTGTTATTTTTTTTTTACAATTTCGATAAAAACTTTTGCTCTATAATTTTATTTCAACATCAACAATAATTTTTATCATTTAATTATTCATGATTTACGTCATCAAGAAAAGCCAAAGACGTTTTTCCAAATCTATCGGTCTATAATTGTTAAGCAGTGAGAGAGGAGACCGAGGAGAGACCAGAGATTATACTGAGTTCGAAGGTTGGAGGTGTCAGAAACCATAGGGGGTCTTTGCTAGTCGGTGCTACATCATCCACAGGGACAGCATATCCACTTGTTAGCGAAGCCGGGCACCAGCCACTACCTACAAATACGTTTCCAGTCTGTGATAAATGGACTCCAGCGCTCGAAATACCAAGGCATTCCAACTCCGGGCGTATGCTTGATTAATGAACTGCAGAGGGGCATTTCTGCGGTTTACGTTCATGCGAACTTTTTTTTACAATATCGTTTATATACTTTCCTTGAAACTTATCAGTACAATGTATTTTTGCTATACACTACATTAAAACGTTGACTTATTTATTATCATATTCAACAAAGTTGAAAATTGAGGAATCAGAAATAAACTATTAGTATTTCAATGAGTCAGAAACAGGTGTCTGGCTCAAAATAGACTGAGTTTGTAAAATGACTAAATATATTTTAATTTTATCTGTTTACTTCGGTAGCAATTGTATTGACGCCAGGAATGTTCTTTATTAAAGCTTACCCCCATTGGTTTATTCAACTTTAATAGCTGTAATTAAGATTGTTAATTTTTTATCTTTTTTAATTATATTTAAATTTATAAATAAATTTATATTTCTAAGCAGATCTAAATAGTTACTGGCTGAAATAATGAACAAGAACATGTTGAAGGTCATTTCCTGATTAATTTAATTATAGTTATTGTATACATTTTTTTATTTTTAAATGATAATGCATGAGTACCGTAAACCGGGGCTTCTTTGACCAGTTTTTTTTTGCAATTACAAAGATTTTTGTTAACTGATATTAAAGAAAGATTCTTATATGGAGAGAAAGGATTTGTAAATATTACTCTAATAAATAGTAGTCTGTCGCTTCGAGTACAAAAATGGCAATAAGCAATTATTTAATTAGTATACATTACAATTTTTTCTTGTAAAAATTTTATTACACACTCCAATTGTAATATTTTATATTTATTTTTGTATAGTTCACTATTTTGATTCATAATAAAATTTTTACAGAAAAAAATTGTAATGTATACTAATTAAACGCTTGCTTATTGCCATTTTTGTACCCGAAGCGACAGACTACTATTTATTAGAGTAATATTTACAAATCCTTTCTCTCCGTATAGATTCAAGATCTATCGTAGATGTATCTTTGGTCGACCCAAAAGGCGTAGGAAATTTGTGCACTACAAAACAATCAACATTTTTGAAGTAGCTCTGGCTGAGAATACATTTTACTACGAATTTAATTCAATAATTGGAAGATTTAAAATACAATAAATATTAAAAATTATCTGTAATATATATATATATATATATATGTATATATATGTTTGCATCTCATTATTTCTATTTCTGCTAATTCTTTGTGATGAAGACATGTGTGTAGCTGTTGTGTGAATGAATTCAAGAACACAGGCAGAAATGTTAATACCTACATTTGTTAAAATTCACTAAACCAAAATCCTCTAACAATTCTACTGTGGTCTGCCTTTTTATAAAAATCTGACATAGTTTGATTTAAACATTTGAAATAACATTTTTTCAACATTTGAATTGATAAACTATCTCATTTGTACATAAATACATTTCTGACTATCCAGCTGCACGGTCTATTTTTATTTTCTAATGTGTTTATCAGTATTGGTAAGAATAGATTAAGTTATCATTCAAGAAATTATTTAAATGAAGTCAGAATTTTTAATTTCATACAAATAAAAGCATTCTAATATTGTAAAATAATAACTCAAGAAACGATTGAAAGAACTGAAAATTTATTAAAAATAACCGCAAAAAATTTTATAATTGAAAAACATTTATGATGTGTTTTAGTCTAAGTCGTTTGTTTATCAATATATAAATGTTATAAAATATACAACTATTTTAAAAATTGATTACAACGGATTGGCGATTTTCTGGAGCCACTGGAGCTCGAGAAAAGCAATTTAGGGTTATTGAGGATTGTATCTAGGTAATAGCCTGGTATTATTTACGAGTATGGAGGACCAATACAACACATGAGAATGCAAAAAGTGTTTGGCAATGAGAATAACAGTGAAAAAGAGTTGTGGAAACAGTTATATCTCATTACGGTTCTTCTATATGTTTTCTGAACACTATATAGTGTATGCGACCTCTCGGCAGGTCGAGAGCATGCAGACGATGTTCTATTGCCGCCCATTACTTCACTAAACACCTGTCCCAAGATGGAAAATAGGTCGCAATTAAAACTGCACTAACTAAAGACTCTCACGATAATTAATGACTTGACAACAATCTTACGATGATAATGATTGCGAAAACTTGTCGAGATATCTACTAAGAGCGAAAATCTGTTCCAAGTGTATATCTACAAATTTATATATATATACATGATGTCTATGTCGATTCAAATTCCAAGCGTGTCTACCGCATCTCAAACGATTAGGTGATTAAACCATCGGCTTGAAACAACTCATTTATGAGCTGAAATGACGATAAGTATTTTAACAGGATCATTGACCTCCTGCATAAAATTTCTTAAGTATTTTTGTCATGAAATTATAAAGAGACCCGGAATCTTAAGTATCGCGTTACAATCAAGGTGTCACCATTCCGCTCTCATAAACTCAAGTCTTTCTCTTTCTTTATTTTACTCCCACTCTTTTACCCTACTCACAGTGTGGTCGACATCATGGAGAGACATAAGAGATCTGATAAAATCACTCTGGCAGTCTCGGTTTATTGTTCTTTGAATTGATTTTTTGGAATGATTAAAAATCATTTATTTATGTTTACGAGTAATTGAACTTGATTGTTTATTTATCGAAATAATTTCTTGTGGGTGCAAATCGGTTTTTTTTAACTCATTACAAAACAAATTTTTTAATTCAACTAATAATTCATGAAAAAATACAATTGATTCAATATGCATATTTATTAGTAATTATATATATTTTTTAAAAATTTTGTTACTTGAAAAAAAAATTTACTTTTTAATTCTTTTATTTAAAAAATGTTAAAAATTACTATTCCTTTTTTTCAACAAATTTAACTATCTAAAGAATGAATTTTCCATCGATGAACAAGCTTATTACAAGTAGATAAATGTTTACATAGTTGTACTGGCTCGCTGAACCGTCGAAAATTTTTACCAATAAAGGTATTGATAACAAAAAAAGAATGAAAAAAGGGCATGATTTAGGATAAAGAGGAAGCGGAAGACTGCACGCAGTGACGACTTGAAAGAGCAAATTGACGTCAACGATTCACACCCGCCGGGCGTTCGCGCACCGTTAAATGCAGTCGATTCATCATGAAATCATTCGCACCAAGAGAATCCATTTATATTAATGAATGACTTATTAATCACGCCACGTTGCCTAGCTATCTTCTCTATATATGCGTTGAGTATCAATTATTTTCTCGTTGGCTTTTACATGCATTTCTTACTCTTCAACAATTTCGTTAAATCACCGAGTAAGTATATATATTTATCCGAACACAAAAGAGTTCTAAAAACAATCAAAAAAATGTTGATCAATTTGTCATGATATTTTTTTTTACAATCACAATTAAGTGATATATAAGTCTTCATGTTAATTTTGCGAATCATCGTCCATTCAGGGGTAATTAAGGCCTTAATTAAGCATTTATATTACTGATAACGCGATAAGATGGAAGATTACATGAGAAAGATGAACAAAAAAGGAAATGAAAAATTTTTGGAAGATACTAAAGAGATTCATTAAAAACAAAAAAACTTGATAGGAATCCTTGAAATCTCCTACAGACGCTCGACTGGATCATATTTCCTCAGGATCAAGATAATCACTTGAATTCGTGACTCAGTCATTTCTGCAATTACGTTCAGATACAACTTGACCGATGTCATGACTAAAAATGACAAAATTGTTAACACAAGAAAATTATGAATTCTTGTTAATAAAATTTCTTAAATGTAGATCATCAGCATGTCTATTTTATTCAAACTGTTCAAGTCGGATAATTTTTTCAAGTTAATCCGACAATGTATAATTTTTTTTTAGCCTGAAAAATATATGTGATTTTACTTAAAGTTTAGATAACCAAGGGAGAAAAGTATAATAGTCTGACTTTGGGTGTAAAAATTACATCTAAGTAAATATCTAGATGAGGATATCTTATTTTTAATCCAGTCAAAACGGAAGCAATTCATTTCTTATCGAAAAAGTTGATTTTTTTCAATAACTGAGATGAGAAAAAGTCTCACACTTTTTCGAAAAGTCTTTTTTTTAAAATAATTCTTGACTGGAAAAAAAATAATTAAAATCGGCAAATGAAAGAGAATTATCTGAAAAAAAAGATACTAAAATTTTGAAGGAGTCATTCCATTTGAATTTATTAAGTAATCAGAGATAAAAGAGAGGTGTGTGATTTTTTTTCATAGCTAGGGTTTTGAAGGGTTAATAACATTTGTGAAAAAGATTTGTGATTTGAAGAAGATAATATTGTTATCAAATTTAAAAATGTTTATACTATCAAAAAATTTAATTAAATGTGACATCTTGCTCTGAGTTACTATATTTAAACCTGATTGAAAAATAATTGATATTTGTAGAATTTATCAATTGTAAATTGAATTCTTAAAGTATAATTGGTTGAAATTTAATAATAGTCATACACTGTGTTGACACTATTATTATTTATTGGAATAATATTGTAGTTCATATGCTAATAAATGTATATTATGTCACTTATTCATATTATAGATATTTCATGCCTAAAAAATTACCCAAATTTCATTTTCAAGGTTGAAATACTCGTTAGTCTTCCTGTTGAATTAAGCAAATAAAGTAATCAGGGTAAAATTCATGCCAAACGCAACACGTGTCAGTCATAATAAATACTTAAGGTAAACATTAATTGGTAATTTAAGTATCACAAATTAACAGTTGTAGATATAGGATAATTTAAATGTTTTCAGAAATACCATGTGCAGAACAAAACTCTGAACAAACTTTCAGATGTAAAATAATTATAAACATAATATTCTAAGAAAATTTTTTATCAGCTTGAACAAATAAGTTATATAAAAGAACATCCACGATATTTTGATAAAAGTTGTTCTGCATTACTATCCGGACAGTTGCGAGTAAAAATGTCGTACACGATTAAACTCCTAGTTGATTGTATCATATTAACGAATTTATCTAGGATGATGCAGACTTTACCAAGTGAGTAAAAATTTTTATCTCATAAAAATTAATAACTCTATCTCTATATAACTGCAAATCTAAGTGTTTAGATATTAAACATCTGAATTTTTAAGATTTACAGTGTAGTTATATTGCACATGTTATAAGGTAAGATAAAATAAGTTGACATTAATTACTTAAAATTAAATAATAACGTAATGCGATTATATCGAATGCATAATAATAAGTTTTGATTCAATCAAGCTATGTTTTTCAGCACCATCTATGGTATACAGAGAAATGTGGTATGCTTCACCTGTCAACGAACCGAGTTCTTACAAACAAAAATTATCTACTTATGTTATAGTACATGAAACTGGTGGACCAAAATGCAGTAGTTTAACAGAATGTATCAAATGCGTTAAGGAGTTACAGGTAATTTCCATTTGAGTTTGAAATTTTTATTAGAATTCATTCAAACCAATATCAGCCGTTTTAACCACAATAGTGTCAATCTTTTCACTGTCGATCAGTAGGTATTTGGTGAATAATTCAGTGGATTTTACAATCACTTAAAAATCAGTAGAACTTCAATGAGTAATCGATCGCTTGTTCACACGCATTCTAAATCTACGTATTAAACTAACAGCTGCTCAGCTCTCTAAATTCTTAATATTTACAACAAAAATAAATCTAATTAATCAACTATTTATATGACCACTGATTTTTCAATGATATATATGATTATTAAAAAAATAATTATTAATTAAAATTAATCTATTACTCCAAATTTCTTGTAGTTCAATTTACACGAGTCTTCCCTATCTACACCAACCAATTCTTACCATAATCATAGTTTCACGACAATATTATTAAATTGAAAGACATTGAATTAAACTTTCTTTGTTTGATGTTATTAAAAATTTTCTTTTGTTTTTTCTTTTTATTTACTTAATATCAATAAAACAAAGTATGACCCAATTATTCATTTTAAATTCTAACAGAATGTAATTTATATCACGAAAAAAAATGAAAAAATTAGAACTTAATATTTATTTATTTTCTCTACCAGCTGCAGGATATTGAAAGCAAAGGAGATATCAGATATAATTTTTTAATTGGTGGAGATGGAGCTATTTATGAAGGACGTGGTTGGTACAAACCGTCAATCAGTATCCCTGAATATGATGCAATCAGTGTCTCCATTGCTTTCATTGGATCATATAAAAGTAGGAATTCAATAGTTTCAGACAAATATATTTAAGAAGTAAGTGTAATTGTAATTTAATTATTTTATATTTTCTTTATTTTTCAGACGAGTTACTTACAACATTAGCATGGACTGCTTTCAAAGATTTGCTCAGCTTTGGAGAGGGATATAGATTTATAAACAAGGATTATCAGATTCTAGGGCATCGACAATTTCGTATCGTTCCAGAGGTATATCCTATCTACAATGTACAATGTCCTGGATATCATATTTACGAACTTCTAACTAGTCTTTCTATGTGGAAAAATAAAACATTGACGATTTATCGGAAATAGTAAACTGGTAAAAATAACCTATACTTAAAAAACACCTTTTATGATTTTTTATATCTCCTATTAAAATTAAAAATTTAAAAGTAATTTTTTTAAATTAGTAATTATTTGTAGAATGTGTTAATAATGATTAATGATTTAATTGCATTAATAAAAGGACTGTAAATTCTTCATTTAGTTTAAATATCCTTATAACTTAAAAAATATTTGTCATACGAAGTTTATGCAAAGGAACTTTTTGTTCTTTTTCATCTTTGCAATGTGGTAATGAACTCAATTTTGTAAACAAAGCAATAATTATTAGAAAATAAACTTTTCGGTTGAACTTTCGATAAAAAAATGTTTAAATAGCCATAAGGAAATTTTTGCAAAGAAATTATTAGAAAGCATTTCCATTACTATTTCACCACACTAGTGTTCAAAATAAATAACAACCTTAGATATTTGCTTAATTACTTGCACATTGATGTTCAACTCATGGTTGTAACAATTTTTTTTTTTTTATACTTTTTCATTTCAATATTCTATTTTTGTCTTCATACGATTTTTTTTAACTTTACGGCTAGTCGGCAAATGCCAGAGGCTTGAACAATTTTACAATGGCACGTCAGTCTTTTGCCGGGAGTGGTACACGTTTATAGTACTCACCTTTTATAATACATTACATTCTTTACGACCAGGGACAATTTCTCGGGAGTTACTTATGTGGTTTTACACCGTTAACCATTTTTTTTTTTTTTAAATTTTAAATTGACATTTCTAAACCTAAGAAAATATTTTCATTGGTGTTAAATTGTTTCGTGTTGAAAAATGACTTTCATATTTACTTGTGACTTTTGGATAGAAATGAAATGATATCCAAACACTGATTATAGGTCTCAATAGGATCCAAGTATGAAGAGATTTGCATACAATAATCAACTTATGTTACAGCAGAAGAGATCATAAAATGATTATTGAAGCATCAATTATAAATACCAACAATTAAATTACTTTTTTGACAAATTAATTTCCAAATGATTTATTTTAAAAGAGCATCTGAAGATCCAGTAATTTTCAATGATTGTTACCGTATCATTTTTAGAGAGTACTTGGCTTCAAGTACGCTAAAAAATTCACAAGAATTTCATGGAGATCATCTTGTGTGGTCTTAGACAGAAACAGATTAGTACGATCAATCTGCGGCGATCTGAGGTTCATCTTAATGCCCTCATTTGCCCCTTCTCTACAATCTCCCCTTCTATCACGCCCCCGTAACGCTCTCTTGGCTTGTGCACGTGATATAAGGGCCTTATATGCTTTGTACGAACATTAAAATGTCGTAATCGGCGGCTGGCAAACTCGAAGGGAGTAATATCTCTATTAATAATGTAATTGCTGGGCACCCGAGAGATCGTGCATGCTTGCACGACCATTAGGAGGCAAACGTTGTCTTCTATCCCTTACCCTCGCTCATCGTCATACTTATATACGCTCTCTTAAAGCTTTATCCGTACGATCTTGATCCTCGGCGTCGAATTCACGCCCCTAAAACGCACTTTATACGAAGTGGAACGAATTTTACTCGATCACGCGAATCGACTGTTAATTTTTTGCTCAGAGAAAATATTTCCTTACAGTGATGCATTATATTTTTATTATATTTAACAGTATTCCATTAATTAATTTTTTATGTTAATAAGTATATTCAATTGTAATAAACTCATCAACTACATGAAATTAAATGGGTCTTGTTAATTTACTCGAAAGTAGTCCAGTCATCAGAATGCTTTTAAAATTTCGTTGAACATTAGCCGATCTTGCTCGAGAAGAGAATTTAAAATGAAGCTTTTTAGAGAGCTTTTGACTCCCCTATACTTCGAATTTTCCTAAAAAATCCTATTAAGTTACCTTTTTGTTATTTCATTGAATAAAATACAAATGAAAAATAATGAGCAGTGGTGAGATCATTAAAATATTATTTTCTAAAATTGAGCATGGAAAAAACTTAAACCTACATCATGATAAATATTATTTTTAATTTCATTACTCCACTGCTCAATACCCACTTTTAAAAAATATTTTTGTATCATTATTTCTCTTCCTGATATCCATTTACTTTTTTCTTGGTATGCCATTACTTTCATGAGTATGTTCATCTACATTTTCTGTTATTACACTAATATATATAATAGAAATAAAGCAACAAATAATATAGAACAAAATAACTGAAGTAATAAAACTTTATCTTCTACATTACACTCAACAAAAGTATGTAATAATATTTATTTTCTATTCACTGCTCACTCACATTGTAACATAACAATTTTTTTGTTTTTATTGTTGTCCTTGTATTACGCTTTTATGTAAGTGCCAGAGGGTAGAGTTGAATCTAAAACATTTATATAGTTTCCTTCGAACGTTTATACGACAATAGAACGATTGATGAATGAATTAAAGGTCTTTATGAATGGGTCAAGTCGTAAATAATTTAACAACTTGCTTGAGGAAAAATATTTTTACGTGCAACATTAAACTGAGTATTCCAAGTTCTTGTGCGGATAATAAAATTGCATTAGCATGGTAATAGATGAGAATAATGGTGTTCAGTGGTAAGAAGTGTCACTAAACTTTGTCTTCTTTTATTTGCTTTTTTATCACAGTCAAACTTCTTTAACTTATACTTCTCGATGCTGTGGTTTTTAAAAAATAGACTTTTGGAAATCCCTACTTTTATATTAGAAAGCGAGGTATGAAAAAACGCGGCAGCGCAACATAACATATTCCAACATTAGTCGATTACTTGCGTAATGATATTATGAATTTATCAAAAAACAGTAAAAATCTTAATTTTATCCTTGTAAAATTAATAATTATTAATAGAGTAATTTAAATCATTAAATTATCAATTACTTTATTAATTTATACTTTTATTTCGAAAATTCTTAATTAATATAGTAATTGATCATTCAATTTTGTACATTAATAATTATTCAGTAATTGATATTTGTATTTTCGAAATTATCCATTACAGAATTAATTAATAATTTTATCTAATAATATTAAAAAGAAAAACATATTAATACCGAACCCGGTTACTTTTTAAAATTATTTCTTTTTTGTCTTCTTTATGTTACCTTTTTCTTCTTTTTCTGTTGCAACTTTTCTGTTTCTCAGTGGCTGCAAATGTCTCGTGCTTGCCCATTACAAGGGTATTTCACGGCATGTCACGTTTATACTGGCCACGTGACATTGGTGAAGTCAAAGTCAGCACCAGGTCACAGGTCACGTAATTCACTCTGAGAGAGGACAAAAACGATGTTACGATCGATTTTATGTCGCGCGACATATTCTGTACATTTTTTTTTTGGCGTAAATAAATTTTCAAGCTGCAGTAATATGGTTGCGAAGGTTATTCAGCTACGTCACATGATGACTATATGGAAAAAGAATTAATAAAGAAAAAGTATGTAAATTTGGATTTAATTAAAAAGTTATGTCAATGCTAGTTTTGCTATAATTCAAGTTTTTAAATAACTGTCATTACTTTTTACAATTGAATTTCCTTGGCTTTATAGCGCTTTTTCTTTCGCAATAATTAGAATTTTAAATAATTAATACTATGAAAATATATATTTACTGATTCATAGTTATAAAACCATTGTTGTTTAAATGAGTACTACTATCATCACCTGATACAGTGAATATTTACACAGTGAATTGAGAAAAAACGAATCGAGTAAAAATTTGCTGGCTGCACTGAATAAATTTAAAAAAGTTTTATTTACCATCATGAATTATTGTCCTATCAAATCACCTCTATTATTTTGCAATTGTTGACGTTTTTAGTCAGGGTGACTAACAATTCCTTTAAATGTGTATGATATTATTATGGTACACTACATAAAAATAGTAAATATTACCCTTTTTTTTTCTTCTTTAAGAAGTGAGGAAACTAAAAGTTATTTTCTATTTAAAAAAATAAATGAATAAAACCATAATTATGAATAAAAAGCTAAACAAATACATTGTAGGTATTCATTTAAAAATAATGAATCGATTTCACCACTGTTTTTCTACATAATACTAATTCCTTTGTTTTATTTTAATTATTATAATCCCAATAATAATTCATACGTGCAAAATATCTATTAACTATTTTGTGTTAACAATTATATTAATAATAATAATCGATAAAATATGTTTGATAAAATTTTTAGGTTGCAAAAGGAAAAAATTTGACCAACGAAGGGGAAATTTTTTAAGTATTACATATTCAACTTCATGAAGTTCCTGGAAAAGTGTTGAAGTTATAATGTAATTTGAAGCACGCTTTGCTGTCTTCCCACCCACTAACTATCGTGGTAACGTTGTGAACGTAAACATTAGAAGTGCATTTCTCACGGGCCGGACTCTTTGGACGAGGTAACGATTAATAATTGTAGCGTTTACGTTGCTCCCGAAGATCTCCAACGGCTGAGGTCCGAATTGCGGCAATCAACGACACGCAATCCGATTGCGGCAATTAACTCTCCGTGCCTCCGCTCGGATTACCTCGTTTCGCAAAACCACGTCTTTAATGTTTAGAAATAAGAAAAGAAGTCGAGTAAACATGTCTTATTGCTCTACAACTAAACTATTACATCATTTTAATATAACTAAAGTTTACTTTTATCTTCATTATTACGTAATCAATAACATTATAATTTAATTAGTTTTATTGATTGTTCGATCATTAAATAATTTTGTTGAACATCGTTAATTAATTGCAACAACAACCTCTTTCTCCTTATTATTATTATTTTTTATTGGAAACTAATTAGATGATTCATTTTTTTTTATGTTGGAAATTAGGAAATTAGATTTGAACTGAGCTTTAAAAAATACTACATTGTTTAACCCAAAAAAATTATCTAAAGTATTGTTGTAGATGAATTAGAGCAATGTTGGATAGTTATAATAGTTATTTACATCACTGAAGAATGATAAAAAAAATTTTTAATTAAAATTATTTTTTATATAAATTTCACGTAAAATAATTATAAATAATTGCAAAAATAAAAAAAGAGTTGAGTGGGAAAGAAAATTGATTACATTTAATGATCTTTATTAAATGAATGAATTGTCACGGCAATTTATTTATGAATTTTCTATAAAATTGAAACTTTTGAAAGATATTAACTATACGTGAATCTTGTTTCTTATTTTTCATGATGTTCAAAGACCTTCTCTATTATTCCTTTCGGATGATCATGTGAGTATGTGAGCACACATTTATACACCATCAATATATACTTAGAATGGATAAGAGGAGAAATAAAAAAATCACCAGCCTCACCTGCCTTGGGTTCAGGGGTTACCACGATTCTCAAGTATGCGTGCGAGTGTTCCACGCATACGGTGTACAGAAACCCACGCGAAACAAGACTCACCTGGAGGAATTATTGATTGAACCTTTCATGAATTTTTGTAGAATAAAATAATCAATGTTACTATCGTTGGAAAAATAAATATACATTTTTTATCAACCTTTAAACAACAATAACACAAATTACAATCTTCATCATCATCATCATCATCATCATCATCATAAAATTTTCACAAAAATTGACATTAAAGTGTTATCTTTAAATCCCTATTTGAAAATAACTTTCTAAATTCAATAATAAGATTTTTTTTCCACCATAAAAAAAAACATTTATGCAATAATTTAATTAATGACTTTAGTCAGATATATTTTTATAATAATAATCATAATGACAATAATAATAATGATTTTTTTTGGATGCGTCTAGTCATCTAAATGTCTTAGAGTTTCTTTAGTCGGTTGAGATGAAACGCATAAAGTTTGCCAATTAGTTCTTCTGGATCAATCAGTCCAATTGTAGATGATGACATGGCAAACACGGGTGTTGAACGTCAGACATTTAAGGCTTTTTTTTCGTCCAACTATAACGGCGATACATCTGAATGAATGGGAAAAAATAAGACTAAGATATAAAAGTGTTAGAAACCTTTCAAGAAGTCTTAAAGACTTGAAGAAACAAAGCTTCGGTATCTAGACATTTGAATCATATCCACGCCTCCATTTCTTTCTTTTTCCCTGGTACCACTCATCTCTGATCTGGTCAGCAGGATCATAATTGACGGCTTAGATTGACAACATGTTATTGTAAGTAATGATGACAAAATGAAATATATTTTAATAAATGATATAAAATCTTCTTTAAAATGATATGAAAATTTACATGAAATTCTTTCGGTCAAGGTTCAAATAAAAGCTGCTTAATTTATGATAGATATAATTAATTAATCTCCTGCTGTCTACAACTACTTTTCTGTGGTGACTATGAGAGATGTAAAGATGAAAGTAATGCATTTATAGATAGTCCTCCTTGGTAAGTTTAAAGAGGTAAAATTTCCTCTTGAATGCGGTTAATTATAACCCTCCGGCACACGCCCCATTAATTCGCACTGAATGAGACTTCTTGCTCTGTGGGGTGTCTTATGATATGAGCCAAGTCCCGTAACACTTCGTCGCATCCTGTTTGGAACAAAATTAATACGGGAAGAACGAGAAATTAAGCAAAACTTGTCAAATAATCACCACAGGTGGGAAAAAGTACGAATTTCAAGAGATTAATAATTCTTTTAAAATTATTATTATATTTATTTTAACATTCTTTTTAATGTCTTGTTCATATTTTAATGTTTACAATAACAATAATTTGGGAACTAAAAGTTTATTAATTTTTCGGAAAATAATAAAAAAATTTTTTAATATTAAAATCGTGAGGTTTATTTACTCTTTTCAGTTTAATTAATGGGAAATTCATTCCACGAAGACAATTACACTCATTAAAATATTTTTTCTGCTGACAATCATATGACTGTAATAATTCTTCAGCTGCTGCAATTATATTTATAAATAAAAATAAAAAAAAAAAATGATGAAAATGTCTGAATAATACCCGCAGCATGCAAAACTTGTTGAAATTACTGCAGGTGAAGATTATAAAGCATCTCATGGCATAGTGATTAAATTAAATAGCATCCCGCATGTACCAATTGTTCATTAATAGACTCCAGGAATAATATATTTACATTTTATAACTACTTAAATATACTTAAATTGTTTTCGTTGATAGTTTTTAATCTCTTTTGAAGTTACTTAATTTTATCAACAACTGCTCCTTGTCATCACTTATCTCAATACAGAGATAAGAATCATGATAAGTGATTCTTAATCATCGGCCATGCTATTTAATTAAAAGGGTAAAATATTTCAATATTTTCTGGTGGAGTGGTTGGGACATGATAAGACTCTTGATGTTAGAAAAATATCAACAAGTCTTTTTTTATTTGCTATGTGATATTTCCACATATCCTGTCTCCAGAGTTCTCTTTACAATGCTTTAAATAAATTTTTATTATCATCATTTAGGTAGTAATTTATGTTTTGTCTTCCTCTTCTTTAATATCGTCCTTTTCACGCTGAATATCCCACGTTAGTTGGAGACATGATCTGATCTGTTGACCAGGGTATCTCTCCCCTGCTGGGAAGTCTCCTTGCAAGTCCAGCATTTATCCAGAATGGTAGAGAAACCCGTTGGATATTTTTGTGGATTCAAAATAAGATTTCCGCACATGTGCTCGAGTAGACAAAGAAAAAAAAAGACAAAGTAGACTCTGAGAACGGTATCTTACCTCCACCTTGATATTGGCAAGATCATATACGAGAGTGAAGGAGGTGGAGGAATGGATCTACATCAAATCCAAGCTACGCCCATCGTCTCGTATTCCACTATCTTATAAGACTCCCACCATCTCTTCCGTAAATCTACGACCTACGACCTATCCCGTATGACCCTTCGATCATGCGTGAAACATCGGATAAATTTGCTATTGAAAAGTTATGGGTGGCATTACCAAAGATCATTTGTTCTTAGATAAATGGATCATAATGATTTTGATTAGAAATTCAATCTAACAATTATTTTTAATTAACGTTTTTAAAAAATATTTTCAATAATTATTTTAAAAAATAAATTATTGTTGGAGTATAAATAAAATTTAATCATTACTTTATTAATAAAAGAAATATTTATATTTAAATAATTTAATTAATTACAAAATTAATTTGTTCAAATAAAATTACCGTAAAATTATTTTAAAGCGTTTCTTTTAATTAATAAAATTTAAACTATTTTTATAAAATTACGGTGAATGTCAGCAGATATGCTAAACGATTTTTGCAAACGGAACTGGTAGCATCCGGTGCAAAAAGTTAAAGAAAATATTTTCACTAGTGTCCTAAAAGCCAAACGAGTCTGCGATGTCTTTAAAGAGATCGGAAAGTGTTAAGGGGCGCTAAAGAAGGCGTGTCGCTGTTTTCAAGATAAAAAAAAGCAGTGTGAGTGTCAGTGAGACACAGAAAATGATAAAAAAAATCTTCAGTACATCTCTTAAGGTCTAAGTGGCGACGGCATTCAGTTCAGAACCGCCTCGCTAATTTTCCGCCATAAAGCCACGAGGATTGGAATAAATAACAGACTGACAGTGGGGCCCAGTGTCTAGATGAGTATAAGAGAGAGAAACTGACGAAGAGGCAATGCAAGGTGCAAAGTGGGGCTGCGCGAGGGCCGCCTGCTGCCGCACGCCGTTAATGCAAATTTGCGTGCGTACGTATAAACGATAATTCATCGTGTGCACACGTTAGCCCTGTAAGCTTTGAAGCACTTATGAATGAGAAAAGCTGCTTGAATATTTCATTCTATTTGTTCAGTTGTAATACCAATCATTTTCATACATATCTCTTAAGGATTTTATTAATAATTAATTTAATCAATCAATTTATTCATTTTATTAAATATTTGTATTTGTTCTGAAGAATCTTACGACAAACTTCCCATTCATTAAAATTCACAATTTTTTCATCGTTTAGTTTTTTTGTTTATAAAAAATTAAAATTATTATAAATAATATATAATTGTACGGACGTTTATATACTCATTTTTAAACCTTCTAGTATACTTCTGTATGTATAATTCTGCAAGGATTTTTTCTTGTAACTGAGAAAATAAAATGAGAAAATATTTACTAATCATTTCAGTGTATTAAATAATGATTCAGGAATCAGTCATGTATATAATAGTTGTTGGTATTTAATAACTCCAAACGTTGGACTATTTTTATAATTTAATAGAAACACATGTTTACACTGCAAATCGTACTTTAAGTGCATTAAAATATAACACTACGATTTGATGGAAATAAAATTATCTAATATAATATTTTTATTCTACATGACAGTTTACTTATAATTATCTTTAATTAATTAAGAATCATTTTATTTTCAATAAAATCAATTAATGTTCATTTAAGAAAAAAATAAAACTCATGATATGATTTCTTTCAGTTACCTAATATTATTTATGATTTCAATTAAAATTAAATATGTATATCAATTGTAGGTTACAACAAAATGACTCTTTTTATCTCTCTTCAGCAGTTGAGCACAATTTTTCACCCAGATGCTAAGGATATACGTGAAGATGTTCAATAAATCCGACACAAACGACTATCACGTAACAAGATAGCGTCATGGATATCAAGAATCACCGGCAGTTAGTGCTGATTGTTCCGCGAACGCCTTCTGCGAATATACCACTCGTACACTCCGATCAAATCGATTACCTCCAGGTTGTCGAAAAGGTCCTGGGAATGATGATAGAGTTCTGTTTAGAGTCGTGAGCTTGACTGTACTCGAGTAATGTCATTCAGGCTTATTCTTGGTCACGTAGTTGAGTAAAATACTAAAATATGTCTGATATTCAGCGACACCTCGTCACTAAGTGTCCAATCTAGAATTTAGAACGATCACTCCATGATTCGAGGTGAGGCAAATCATCTCTCCGGATGATATCTTGGCAATTGACGCGAATGCCTGATGCCTTCAGGCGTTAGAAATTGAAGAAAGCTTACAATACAGTCATGACTAAAATTCTTTCAATCTGTTTAACGATAAAACTACCTCATTTTAAAAGTTTATTTTTTCTTATCTAACCACACAGCTATAAATGATGATTGGTTCTAATTTTCTTCAAGGTTTTCAACACTAATTTCAATTAGAGAATCAGTTAACATATTTTTGAAAAGGTAATTGTATTCAAGTTATTTACTTTGGTATAGTTTGGTTTTGATGATAAAATTAACAAAAACCCAGCAGAATTTCAATCAATGTCATCATTCCAACTGGTCCTAGGTCTAGAATTCATCATACCTAATTTTCTAATCTTAACGTCTAAGTGTTTTAGCATAAACTAATGCTTAAAATAGCACAAAAGATATCAGCAAATATTTTTCATCAATACTGTAATTCATTTATTGGGGTAGAATTGTTTCTGGTGAGTCTAAGAGTAGGTTTCTTGGGCATCTCTTTCCCAGGAGCATTACCATCGTCTCAAGCAATTGGAGGACGATCTGTAGAATATGAGATCCGCCTGGGATAACTCGAGTAACATATTACACCCGCTCTATAACACCTACCGTCTTTTATGTTATTCTCGTTTCATTCCTCTCACTTGGAGTTGTAGGCAAATATGTCTGCGACACTTATTAGTCAAGATTAGCCTCTGGACACGGCTTCTTTCTTTCTATCCGCCTATATTTTGACAAGGATCATCTTGAAATTAATTGGCAGTCGTTTGTTCAACTAGGGATTACGATTTATCCGCATTATCTAAACGTTCTTTTTGAAATTTTATTTATTTCATACTCTCCCAACTTCTTTCTCAACAGAGACATGCTTTTTAGTCTTGATTTAATCTTTGATTGAAATCTTTCTGCTTTTAGATCATTCTTTATTGAATATTACAACTATTATAAGGACAATAGAGGTTTCCAGTTATTCAGAAAAGATTGTCTCGCAAGTAAGAGACCACCCTCGTTGTTACCAGTACACTTCTTAATACTTCAATGTTGCATGAATACATAACGTTACTTACATTACGACCAAGGTGTTGCACTCACGCCATATCTCATTCTCGTATCATTCTGAGAGCTACTCGAGTCCTTCATATTCATTTCAAGGACTGGAAAAGTGAAAGAAGATTTGAGAAATTTGTTCAATGATTTAAATTATAATAAATACATCAGCTTGGAATCATAAAATTGTTACAATTCTTGATGAAAAATATTATCAACAATAGAAATTAAAAATTCTTAATAACATTTATTTGGTACAAAATACTTTACTATGTGAGTTTTATAAATCTATTTAATAAATTTGGTCAAGTCAATTGATTGCTAATAAAATTAATCAGTTTCCAATGACTTTCCTAATAAATAAATAAAAAAATTTTTTCTCAACTGTGCTGAAGAAGATTATATATATATATATATAATCATCTTTAATTAACCCAACAGACAATTACTCACCATTATGAAATGTTATTTATCTTAATGAAGAATAATTGGCTTCCTTCTCAAACTGATATTCCCTTTCATTTCAGATATCAATCAGAGTTTTATTCTAGACAAGAAATTAGCATCAAAGTGAGACCTAAAAAACAAAAAGACCTTGGATAAGATAATAAAAAGCAACAAAAGATATTTTTATCACAGTCTTTTCTTTCACTTCCCACACATTGATGTTCAGTGAACATGATGTTGGTGGAGACTGATCTTAGCAGAGACCAAAGACCAGATCTGAACATCTGAAGAAGTATCGAGGTGCACTGAAAGTCCAAGAGAGCAAGAAGAGAAGAAGAAAAAGGGTCAAGGAGCGATTCTTAACAGACGCCCAGCCAGATCCGATATCACCGGAAGGCTGTTGGTTACCACTCCTGTACGTCATTTGTCTCCAGGTCCTTTACACTGTAGCTTACAAGATGACCTGGGGGCCACAGTGTTCAACGTACCGTGTGGCATCATCAAAGTTATCTGACGAAAAATTGGACTCTCATACAAAAGCTTTAATGTTTCATTGCTGGAATTGAATATTAAAATTAGGAGCATTGCTTGGAGTATTGATAGTTATTAGATGATAAACAAAAACTCTTAGAATGAATCATCTATAGCAGTTAAATGTACCAATGGTGAGTTTGGTTTTTAATTCTCTATTTGAATATCTCTGATAGTATTTTCATTCCTAGATGTTGCAGGTGTCTAGAATAAAAAGTTTTTATTTAGATTAGAAGGAGATGCTTAGGAACTGTTAGAATACAAACTTAGGCTTGGAGTCTATCTTGATGATATGATAGTCATAATTTTTTAATTTTTCAGGGGTCCATTTCTTGGTGAGGTTTAATTCATAAAGAAATGAAGAGTCATGGTGATAAACATGACTTGAAGATAAAAGATCCAACGACAAAAGTGTCATAAAGTTGGGCCTATCGATTGGTAAAGATTTGAGTCTATTTGAGACACACCAGGTAAGCTGGAGTAAGGTTTCCAGCAGGCAGTATGGCTCGAAGACCACCCACGGGTTGAATCGATCAGCAACTGATACCTAGTAAGAGTGAATAAGAGAGAGAGGAAGAGTCCAAAAGAAAGATGGTGAGTAGAAGAGAGAAGAGTTACAGGTGTACACAGTTTATACGTGCGCTCCTTCAGGATACTCGCTCAATTCACGATAACAACTTCGGAAATGTTTCGCGGGTGCTTTTAATGTCGATCTTATCCATGGAGAGAATTATTGTCCAAACAGCAGTCGCGATTATTCGTTCAGAAACAAATCGTGGGATTTTTTTATTTTTCTTTTTGTGGATTTTGTTTCCTTTGAAAAGATGTAAGGATGTAAGAGGACACCAACAACTCCAGTCGCTGGAGTAAATCGATACCAGAGACGCTACTGAATATCCGAATTTGTAGAAATGTTTTTTCTCTCAATGAACATAATGTAGTGACTTATTTATATGCTGGTCAATTCTCTGTGTCAAACTAAGTCAATTGTAAAACATTGAATAAGGGAAGAAAGAATAAAATTTGGAATGTGATTGGGGTGAGAGTTAAAAGAAAAAATTGTTGATAAAGTAGACAAGTTTAGAGGTGGATTAGAAAAACATCAGATGCAGCTAATCATGAGATGTAAAGTATATTATTTTATTTAAATGATCTTGGAGGAGTAGAAAATAAAGGAAGTGAAATAGATGACACTTACCAATCCAGCGAGATCATGATATGAAGGAGTGATCCCTGTTTCTGATTACAGTGTCTCCTTTAAATGGCGAGCAATTAGAACCAACAGTAATGAAAGTGCCATTATGTACGCGCGTGGACGATAAAGTCTAGAGCTTTACAATCCTGGCATCATATTCTCAAGACCACAGGGATCCCTGTGTTTACGTCACTCGAATCCAAAGCATCCCTACCTTCTAACTTTCATCTTGAACTGTTCAATTCATCGTGTGTACCCCCTGCTAAGTGCTTGGCAATTAATTAAGAATAATTCTAGATATTTATAATATCGTCTTGAGATGTTTTTCATGACATTCTACAGCTTTGAAATAAGGAGAAAAAAATTCTTCTACCAAGGTTATATCATGAAAATTGTTGGCTTTCTGATATTCAATGATTCTTGTTTAAATGTAATAAAATGAGGGATCAGATTTACTTTTATTGTTAGCGCAATTAACAACTTACAATCCTTCGATATTTTTTGCATCTGATATTGAACGGATTCTTAGAATTATCATAAAGCTGGAATTTTAAAAATATCTTTTTTATTTTTGGATGCACACAATAATAAGTTTAC
Organism: Chelonus formosanus; assembly: GCA_028641665.1. NCBI lineage: Eukaryota > Metazoa > Arthropoda > Insecta > Hymenoptera > Braconidae > Chelonus > Chelonus formosanus. Next base: position 1,133,021 of record CM054002.1, read on the forward strand.
TTTGATAAATTAATACAGTTGTTAGTTATTAGTAGTTTTGGTTATTTTAAATATTTTAATTAACAATTTTATTTTAAAAAATTTAGCCAAATTCATGCTAATTTGTTATTGTGAGAAATTAAAATTATAAATAAAGGAGTCTAAATTTCGTAAATTTATAAAATATGGTAATCAATGATTAGCAAAAATATTTTTTCGGCGATATTTTTGAATCAAATTGTAGATTACTAAAGAGAAAATTATCAAGCATAATTTGTTAAAAAAACTTCCAATAAATAAAAAGATTAGTTGGTAAAAACTCAAATTTTATAGGCTTTTATAAAAGCATTATAACCGCGGAAACTAAATCTAGTGTTTATATGTACCTCGTTGAAGCCTAAATGACAGAAATTTTCTCAAGACTCTCTTTCTCTGAGAATATACACCATAGAATATAATACTCTGCGAATAATATTTCAAGCATATACGCAAGGTAACTCGGATGACACCACACAGCAGAACTCGATATTATTTAGCGTCATGGGGTCGCACCCACTTAACCCTATCCAGCGGCTTGAATACGCTTAAAGGACCACCACAAAGACAGAGAATAAGTTGCACTGGTCGACTGTAGTGAATGTCGAGTAAGACTACGTTATATAGCAACTCGTGACAATCATTTGTTAATATTAAATGTCTGCGCTAGTGATTGAAAAACTTTCCTCTATCTATAAATAAAATATAACGAACATATGATCGAATGATAGCTATTAAATTATTCAGTTACTTCGATACTTATTCTAGAAATTAAAAGAAACACATTATCTTGCATTAATGATAAATAACAAAAAATCTTTGCATATTTTTTTTGCTGTCTTAAAATATATTTTATAAATAGAAAAAGATAAAGCAGAGAAAAATTTTTGATATGGAATAAAACAATAAATTTTTTATCAGTTTCTAGTTATCTAAATGTTTATAGATATTCAAATGAATAAATAAATTTTTTATCCTTGAAAAAAATGATATTCATTCCAAAATAGTAAACAGAATAATTTATGAAAATTATAAAATTATAGTATTCTATAATTATAATGGACTTTTTTTAAATATAAAAATGTTTTATTGATCAAGTGTTTTTAAAGCCACTTGTTAAAAGTCATTAAGTAAGTATTTAACAATTGATCTAAATAATTAAAAAGCATTAACCCATAAAACAAAAGTTATCACCGGTTTTTAATGCTTTTAGTGCTGATGTCGTCAGTTAATTTAAATATTATGTAACTTAAGACATTTTCAAAGTGTCAAGATTGAAAATGTCTACACCATAAATTCTCCAGACATCTTTTTAGGCGTGAATATTGTAAGAAATATCCATATCAATGTATTCATGTTCATCAGGTGGTCCCATTCAATTTAATATCATATTTTTCTCATTATTTTTTTTATCTATCATTTCCATATGATTCTTTTAATTTTTATTTAATGCCATACATGTTTTATTCTCATCATCATCTCGAGCACACTACAACACTGATATTTGATTCGTTATCGTCCTATAAATTTGAGAATCATTAATACATAAATATCCAAAAAACACGGTGATGGTATATGTGTAAAACCATACTAGCATATAAGTGATCGTAAACATACGAGTCAAATTCCCGGGTTTCACGTTATAAACCTCACTAGCAAGTGTAATGTTCCCTAATAAAACGAAACGTTGAGAATTAAATAACGTGAATAAATTATGCAATGTGTCTTCCAATAGAGTGAGTAAAATAAGTCACGAAATTGTGGAAATGGCTTCGAAAAAGATCCTAGTGATGTTGTTCGTTCATTTATTTACTTATTCTTCATAATGCCAAAATTTGGTACGAATGTACAATTTAATTTGTATAAATAAATATAAACTTTCTCTAAAAATTTTTAAATAGTCTTTTCATTAATTGCTCAGCAAATTATACTGCAAAAAAACATAGGGTTTTTGTAGTTAACAGAAGAGCTTCTTTACTAATCAGCGGAAAATCTGTCGATGCAAGATAATCTCAAGTTGATGATAGGAAAAAATGGTACATAAAAGTGCACAAAAACATGGACATATACGTGACTTGATTTCAACTCCCGCGCAGAGACTTATCATACTGGCAAGAAGAGGGACAGCGTGTCTCGTTTGCGAATGTTCCCCCGTCGAGATCGATCGAACATTCCATGATCCTTAGAAGGTCCTTTCTATGTAGGAATATCTCAAGCCAATTAGCCTCCCGCCTCAACGTTAAAGCATATCCGGAAAACAAAAAATTATAGACGAGAATGTTGATTTTTATAGAGCCCTCTTGAGTCGCAAGAGGGTAAAGTGAGGGCGAGTGTCGATCGTAAACGTCGCAAAGAAAAACGTATTATGAATTTCCTATTGGTCAATCGACTCTTGGACGATGTGATGGAGGCCATGCTAAGGAGGAACTGCATTTGCTTGGTGACCCCGGATTGTCAACCTCGCGTGAATGCCTGCAAGACCTGCATGCAGGTGCAGTAAACCTCATCTCTTTGCGCGCACACTTTACTAAATAGTTTCATCTCTTTTCCTCTCTTTCGCTCACTCTCTCTACTTTCTGTCTACATCGCCAGCCTTCAAGAGACTTTATATTGCGTTTACTCACGTTCACGTACGCCTTCAACGCCCACGCACTTTTCTCTTTCTTTCTCTCTTTCAACTTTTTTTTTTATACTTTATTTCTCTTTTAATTATCTCCTTCATTCTTATGGACTTGAAATTACTTTTCTCGTTTTGTTTATATTTCGTTGATTTTTCTCAATTAATTGATTATTCTTTTATACTTATAATTCATTTTTGATAATAATTTATAAATAATTGATTTTTTAAATATTATCTTTTTACCTCAATAACAGAATAAAAATTGAAAAGATCTATTCTTTACTTATGAAAATTACGTACTGTTAAATAATAATGAAATAATAGCTCCAGAAATAATTTAAAATGAATTAAAAGTTTACTAATACATTGAAGTGTAAAAACATCAGCGCAAATTATTCACAAATGATTTTCGATCGATTAAGTATTCGAAAGTTTTTTTTTTACAATATTCCTAGATTAAAAAAACTTCTAATTTTCTAACTGCTTTGCAGTTTTTATTATCAATTATCCTATAAGTCAATTGGAAATTATTTTCTAATTATCTAATTGCTTTAGGAATGAAAAAAAAAAATTATAAAAAATCTGTACATTAATTGTTAAATGTAGACTTGCATAATATGATCCCATTGCTACATTTTTGGTTCAATATTTTAATGATGATGATGATGATGATGATAAACCACCAACCAAAACTATTGATCAGGTGAAAGCAGCATAGAATATAACAGAGGCACTTTGATCCTTGTGCATAAAAGTCATTAGAGTTGCTTGGTCAATGCATGTATCATGTATGTAGTATCTTCTTGATGTAACGAGTGGCCAGACCCATCGAAAAATGTTCATTCATCGGTGATAGGATCGATTGAATACCGATACGATACTGAGAAAGATTCACATGCGGTCCCACGACCTCAGAAACACCTCGCAAGCTTTCCTTACATTATTCCACCTTGCTTGTGTACAGTAAACGGTTCAGGCTTTGGTTGACTATTGAAAAGTTATATTGATTCTTAACGGCTAATTTTTATTATTAATTATCTTTCATAGTATCTGTCATGATATGGTAAAAGGTAATAAATTTTTGAGTATCATTTTATTGGAGTTTTTAAGATTTTGTTGCTATTCAGTTTTATAGTTTTCTATAAATTATATATGCTTATTATTGGGATGAAAGTTGATGTATAAAATTTTTTGCTTTTAAGAATCAGTTTTGATAATTCATTATCATGCTGAAACCTTTTACGGCCATTCAGTTATGAATCTTCTAGCGTTTTATTTTATTCATTTAATATTTTTCCAATCATCTTTTAATAAAAGTCATCCATTAATTTTCCAAAGTCTCACTTTATCAGTAAATAGAAAAAAAAGAAATAAGAAAAAATTATTTTATTTTAAAAATGAATTATATTTGATGATTAAACTAGTTCATACCAATTTTAAATGTCTGGGAATTCCTATTTAACCCAGAAAAATAAAGATAAAAAAGAGAATATGTAGTTAAGAAATTCCACTGATGTTAAAAACTAGGAATAGACTAGCATACATAGCATGTCTCTTGAATGTTTTTTTTCTCTCCGACATTGCTCATGTAGGTGCTTGAAGATATGTACGAACTGATGTTTAAGGATCTGCGGACCTCTTGTTTAAGTGGCTCACGCAGTGGTAAAGATATGAGCATGAGAGAATGATCTCCAACCTGTAGAAAAGAATATTGACACGAAGAACTCGTAAGGAGGATTGATGGAGACAAATATTGCACGAGAGTTTTTTTTTCTTTTTTTTTTAAGTAGGGTAATGTGCAAGGGAACTGGATGTACTCCATTGGAAAATGCTCTTTCTCATTCTCTTGAACAAAAATAACTCAAGGAGACTTGTTTAAATAATATTCTTTTATTTATTTTGAACACTCGATTATTTACACACCCCTTAGTCTTTATACTGGCCTCGATTTCCACTTAAAATCACGTATTATCTTGTTAATTATGTCATTATAAATAATAAACACTTGAGCAGTAAATATAATACAGAATCGAATAGAAAATCTTTTTATTAATTAATAACATTTTTATTGTCGTGAAAAATGCGGAAAAAACGAAATTCTGTCGGCTTTTTAAAACAGAACTTTAGCAATAAACACGATGGAAAAGTCATTCCCGTGACATTATAAATGACATTAAAGACGAGTGAAAGAATCACACGCACTTGGATAGAACCATGAAGAAAAACCTTTCCTCAATGAATAAATGACCAACGTATAAATGATGATGAACCCAGAAGAAATAAATTGGATGAAGAAGACACTTGCAGCAATAATTCCACAAGAGAAACCTATCAGGTACACCATCCATCCATCGTAACATCTTGCAGTAAGTCTTGAATATCAAGCACACGATCGACTACCGATCCCAACACCTGTCACGACTATTTTCTAATGAATTATTATTTTTCTCGCCTCTTCTTTCATCCGAGAACAATTGTCATGTCTTCCAGGTGAGATCTAAAGGTGGTCCAGTTTCTGATTCAACCACATCGTTCTCAAGATTATCAATAACCTGACTTTTCTCTTGGATATTTTCCTGGAAAACTGGATCATCTTCTTCAGTGGTTTCCAAGGATTTTCTGCTCAAATCCATGGGTTCATCTTGCTCGGGTCCCAGAGACCTAAAGAAAGCCAAATTCTTATCACTTACTTCTGGACTATCTCTTGGCTGACTTTCAGTATACCTTCTTGGTGATGGAGTTGATCTTGGAGACACACTCTCGCTTGAAGAGCTTGATAGACTCGTGACGGGTAATTGTGAGACTTGATTAGCATACGGAACCATAAACCTTTGTGGAAAGGGAAAAAATGGTGTATTAAGTAGCTGCATGTGACTGAGAGCTGGATGGAAAAATGGTGGTCCTCTCCACAATGGAAACCTGGTGACAGCTGGTCGGAGGAGGTCATGAGCAAGCATATCAGGTCGTGGAATCGGTAGTCTTGGTGATTGAGTTCTTGGATCTTCACTTTTGATTCTGTCTTGAATGACAGTTGAATTGGTAGCTGATGCTGCTGGAAAGTTGTTGGAATTGTTATTGGCTGCATCTAATGAATTTAAGACTTTATCATAAGGTTTCGTTGGATCCTTGATACGGGCTTGTTGAGCTTGGTGTGATTGTTCCTGAAGTAGACAGTGGATTTTAAACCAATTAGATCGTCTGCCATACCTAGAGCCTGATTTGGACATCCCAACCATCAGACACTTTCGAAGTCGACATGCTTTGCAGGCTGTTCGATTCTTCTTGTTAATGACGCAGACCCCACCGTTCTTGCACTCAGATATGCTTCCCAAGTTGTTGTAGGTACGTCCAAAGAAAGACTGCGCAGAGAAGAGAACATCTGCATTCGCCGTTAAGGGTTAGGCTACTAGCATTAGGTCTAAGTCATGCGGATTTATGAGGAATGCTTCTTCGGAAAGCTACCGACTTGTACAATGGCTTCGTGTAGATGTTACTGACCTTACAACCCTCACAAGTGAAGGCTCCGAAGTGGAAACCCGCCGCCGGCTCGCCGCATACTCTGCACAGCTGATTCATCTAAAATGATAGTAAATTATTAGAAATGATTTTTTTTTTTTTTTATTCAACATTGGTGATACAAAAGCTTCATAATTGAAGTCAATATAAAATTTTACGATCATATTGGAAGCGCCAAGTATTTTAACATAGGCAATGATTTTATTTCAATCAGACAGTCTATACATAGGCTATATTATATTTCCAACAGATGACGTACACTTGTTAGAATAAAACCCAATAATAAGCACGTCTTGAATTGAATATAAGGGTGCTACGTTCAGAGGTAAACCATGACCTCAGTCAATCATTTTTCTTGATCAAAACACCCTTTTCTGATCTCGCACCCGCGAGTACCGTCGGGCAACGTCTCATTAGGTAATAATAGCGGACATACATGCTAGACAAGGAGAGAAATAACGAAGAGGAAACGGAGAAACGATAATCACCAGTCATGAGGCTACAGTGGGACGCAAAGCACATCTCTGATGTACAATGAACAATCATAATCACCATCACAGTTATTACTCATTATCAGTGTAAATTATTATTCTATAAACTGACGAGAAGGTGGTACAAGGACTAGACATATAATTTATAACAAACATCATGGCGGAGGATTGCTTCATAGCTAAATCTATTATGACTTGTCCATCTTACTACATGACTCAGTTCTCATTAAAGAAAATAAAATTCAAATATATTTACCACGTCGGAGTTTGGTGGTGCCGTGACGATTGTCGAACTTGTACTCCACCATCCAGGATTAGCGTGAATGGCCAAATTAGTGCTGCTATTAGTATTGGTGACAACAAACTCAGCACCAGGTGGACCAAGAACGGCTGCTCTCCCAGCCAATCCAGCCGCATTCGACAGATCGCCCACGTCCATTCGGACTCGTTTATCTCGTTGATGTTGGCCCACCAAGAGCCCTTCCGTTTGTCACTCTTGTCCACTTCCTTCGCATTTTCTCCTCACACACTTGACTCTCTAATGTCCTGTCACTTAGTTCTGTAAACAAATAGTCCATTAATTATTTATTATTATTCTAACAAAGAAAAATTCTTTTTTGCTAAATAAAAATAATATTCTTTTCAATTTAATGAAATCCACCTGCAGGTCATCACCCTTTATCACGTTTCAGGCTCACGGAGGCGTTCAAATATCAGCGCTAATTGCAGTCTCGAGTGCATATTAATTTAAATCGTGTCTTACGTAGAGGCAGGGGGTGGAGAAAGATCTCAAGATGGTAAGAACAAAAAAAAAACAGTTTGAAATTAAGTGAGAAAAACAGGGTAGCTGTGAAGCAGTTTATCATCGCAGTAAATTAGTTTTGACCAGAGCGAATATTTAAGATGATACCAAAATATAAATATAAAATGAATTGAATTATGGATTGGGATTTTGATATTCTGGTTACATTTCATGTCTTAGCCACTGGAGTTCTTGTTTTCTTCTTCTTATTTCCTCTCAGCTATCCTCTTTCTACTGATATGTTCGGATACCACCTAAATCAAACCCGTACATGGAAATATCTCTTCCAACAACGGTCGGCATCCGGTGTATTTCATTACCCATTACGACGCCGATCCTAATTAACTAATGACAAATTAATTAAGAGTCGTTATCCCATACCGGTTCAGACACACCATTTCCCTCTTTCTCTCCTTTTATTCTTCTTCATCAAATTATTATTTTATTTTATCATTTACATCTTTGATTTTTATACTCACTTTGAATACACATTCATTACTCTTATTTTTAATGTGTTATTGACAACCGCCGGGGCGATTTCTTACCGATCTTTTCATCTGTCGGGTTATTTTGCCAACGGATAGATTACTTGTCAATCTAGATTTTAAAATATCGATCCAACACACTTTTAAACTTGCCGATCATTACCGATTAATCATGTAGAAAATGACAAATAGTCTCTGACAATTTTAGTGATGCTTCTTTTATTCTTAACAAGAATTCCAATGATAATACTCACTCTAAAATGTCACTGTCACTTAATCTCTCATCATTATCACAACTTCCAAAAACACCACACTCAATATCACCTTGGAACACTTGGAACTTTCAAAAGAATACAACTAATTGAGGCATCGTGTATTTTATTTTGAAATGGAAAAATTCAACAATAAATATATTTCTCTTTTTCAGAGTATCTTGATACTCGAAGGGGGTCGGAGACGTAACGAGTGCACGCGTGAAAATGTGATGCACACCGGCCGGCGCGGGGCGTGCGCTCGTGAAGCACGTGGCAGCGAGACTGAATCCCCTACCTTTTACTCCGTCAGTTGGTTTGTCCAGTCTTCCTTATCTCGTCTATACTCCTTGAGAGACGAGTACTGCTTCGCCTCTCTCCTTCTTTCCCTTGCACTCAGGGATAAGAGCAAAGAAGATCCCCGCTTGTAGCTCTGGACCACAACTAAGAGGTGGATATAAGCAGGTAGAGTCTGTACCAACCTGCCTCTTCAACTCTTCTATGCTTCTTTGTATATTTCTCGTCATATGTGACACGTGAACACATTGCCCCTTCTCCAGAAGAGAGATTAAAAATCCTCATCAATTTATTGAAGATATGGAAAATATTTTTTTTCTTCCCCTCCGGTGAGTAATTTGATTATTATTACTTGAGATGATTCAAGACCAAGCCTGGAGACTTTAACGCGGATTAGAACGGATCTGTTAAGTTGTATAGTTTATAAAATGAAATTATTTATTTAATAATAACAGAAATGTTGTCTTTTTTTTCTTCTTTTTTTTCGTTTACGTGACTGTGATTTATGACATGAATGTCAAGTGATCACGAGATGAGGAAATGGGTAAAATTAAAAGAGAGAAAAAATAGAAAAGATGAGGGTGTCAGAGAGGAAAGAAAGATTTGCAACATTGTACAACAAAGTGGGAGGTGCCTGATCACTGGCCAATAGAACACAGCCGCCACCCACGAAGAGGTAAAAATTAATTTATCGCGAGATCACCGCCTACGCCATTGCTGAAGATACTTCACTGTTTCAATTGAGATTCGATCTGATCTCACAAGATAGCAGTATCTGTCGGGTCATTAAATCGTCTTTGACATTTCTGCTTTACTTACATTTTTTACATTCAATTATTTCATTACATAAATTATGCCGATAATAATATTTATATTTAAAAATTTATAAAATAATGGAGCGATTGAAAAAATTAATTAATTTTTTTTAACGATAAATCTAATTTTTTAATATGATTATTTATATATGTACTTGACAATAGTTTTTATTATACTTTTAATTATCATTCTATTAATATCAATAATAATGAACAAATGTGTATGATGTTTTCCTAGATTTAAATTGTGTACAAATATTGTCAATGATAAAACAGAAATGATTGTTACCTTTAGAAGTATACTTTTTGATTTACCGACTTTATACAGTAAATAAATTACCGACAGATAGATTTCGATGATGATACAGATACCTGTGTTATTATCATAAATTGAAATAAAAAAAATTGTTCTTGTTTACGAGAAATATAAATTATTACAAATAATAATATTGAGACATAAACCGTTTTGAAACAGCTAACGAAAATTCGTTATTGCCATAGTGAATGTCAGAATAGACGCCATTAGTAGTTGTAGTATTAATCAAGTGATCATTACAGTTTTGCAAAAAGTATTTAATAGAATATAATTATTACAAATAATTGTGATTAAAAATGGCAACGTGTTCCATTTGTTTTTCGTCACTAAAATCTGGCCAAATAAATGCTATAGAATGTGGACACGTGTTTCACCACACTTGCCTTTATACCTGGTATCAGTAAGTATTAATGTTAATGTTCTGGAATTGATTCTATTCTTCATGGATATATTAATTAATTTATCATTTTACAGAACAAACCACCACTATCCTACTTGTCCAAGTTGTCGTAAAAGAATTAATTGGACTTCTGTAAGGCGTCTTCATCTTGATTTTGGCGAGGACACGACACTAAATAACTCGATCGTAGATGATTTGCATCAAAATGTCACCAACTTGAGTGCCGAGATGAGAGAAATGAAGATTAAGTTAAAATCTGCAGAAAAAAAAAATAAAACATTGTTAAAAGCAAAGGAAGCCTATCGAGAGCATGTCGTCAAATTGAGACAAGAAAACACCCAATTGAAAGGGACTAATAAAGATTTAAAAACAAGACTGACCAAGGAAAGTAAACAACGAGAATTTTATGAAAACGAATGCCTTGCGTTAACAGCGCTAATAGATGGATTACAAAATAATTGGTAGTCTATTAAATTAAATTTTCAAAAAGTACAAAAATATTTTTTATATATCAAACAAAATAATTAGAAGAAATTTTTCACTTCCATTGATAATTTTATTTGTATAAATTCAATCATGTTATTTTTATACTTTATTTTATACTATTATAATTGGCTGGCACCAATTGTTGTTTAACTGTGATTAAAAATAATATAAATTTATATAATTTTGTGATATTTATTATTATCTAAGAATTAATAAATGTAAATAACAGGAAATATATACATAAATTTGAATTAAAGTAAATAAATGAAATTTGTTTATAAAATTTATCAACGTACATAAAAGGTTTTAGTACAACAGTCTATCGAAATATAGTAGATGGCGTCACCTCCAAAATGCGCAGTAGCCTTTACTGTGAAGAAGCTGTCAGAGTGAGAGTCGGTGAATTTTGTTTTTTATCTGAATATAATTGCACGTTTTCTTGTTAATAAAGACTGAAAGTGCATTGCCATGAAGATGAATATAACATCAGCAGGTGATTAATTATTAATTCCCTATAAATAAGCCTATCAATCATCATTAATTCGTGTATTGTCAGTTTTGGAGCATGAGTTGCAATTCGTGCGGTTCATAACCTAAATCTACAATCAATTTCTGACAATAATAACTCATGATCATGTTTTATTTAGAATCAACAAGTAAAAAATTATCAAGCATAATAAACCAATACAAATAATAAAATTCAATCATTTTATTTCATTTTAGCTGGGATTATTTCCCTATTGGAAGAACCAATGCCTGAACTGAAAGTCTTTGCTTTACAAAAGCTGGACATGATTGTGGATGAATTTTGGCCAGAAATTTCTGAAGCTATTGAAAAAATGTAATTATTTATATCCATAAGACTACAATAATGTTTCAACTTTAGATATTAAAAATAATTTTCTTTAAAAAAAATTAAATGATTACTTATGATATATTTATTTACTTGAACAGAGAAATTCTCCATGAAGACAAAAGTTTTAGTCAACATGAATTGGCAGCCTTAGTAGCGAGCAAAGTTTATTATCATCTTGGTAGTTTTGAAGATTCCTTAACTTATGCTTTAGAAGCTGGTGAATTATTTGATGTTAATGCTCGTAATGAATATGTTGATACGATAATCGCTAAATGCATTGATCATTACACCCAATTACGAGTACTAGAAGCTGAAGGAGATTTACCATCTGACAATATTGATCCTTGTCTTGAAGGTATTGTTAATAGAATGTTCCAACGATGCTTGGATGACTCTCAGTATCGTCAAGCTCTAGGTAAGAACTTAATAATGATACTATTATACTAATCAAGCAGAAAATTCAAACAATTATTCATCATTATAGATTAATACTGTTATTTTAAACATTTCAATATTAATTTGTAAATGAAAGATTAACAATAAATTAATAAATTGTTTTGACAGGTCTTGCGTTGGAAACTCGTCGAATGGACATTTTCGAAGCAGCAATAATGCAGTCCGATGATGTAGCAGGAATGCTATTATACGCTTTTCAAGTTGCAATGAGCTTAATCCAAAATCGTGGTTTCCGGAATACTGTTCTTCGTTGTTTAGTTCGACTATATCGTGATCTGGGAACTCCAGACTACGTGAATATGTGTCAATGTTTAATCTTCCTCGATGATCCACTTGCAGTTGCTGAATTACTCGATAGATTGAGCAAAGGATCACAAGATAATGTACTAATGGCATACCAAATTGCTTTTGATTTATACGAATCAGCAACACAGCAGTTTTTAGGTCGTGTTCTCCAAGCTTTGCGTGCTACAGCTCCAATTCCAAGTGCTTTGATTGTGAAACCAATCGTGAAACCAACAAAAGCTAGTACTTCTGAACCTAGTGAATCAACGTCTTCTGCTGAAACAGATAATTTGATAACTGAAGAAAAATCAGAAAGGAGTGTAGAAAGTTTAACAAAAGAAGAAAGAGAGCAGCAAGAAAGAGTTGATGCTTTATCGAGTATCCTTGGAGGAGAAGTTTCCATTGACCTTCATCTTCAATTTCTCATTAGAAGCAACCATACAGACATGTTGATTCTCAAAAATACCAAAGACGCTATTAGAGTGTCCATTTGTCACACAGCAACGGTTATAGCAAACGCTTTTATGCATTCTGGGACCACTAGCGATCAGTTTCTGAGAGACAACTTAGAGTGGTTAGCCAGAGCTACTAACTGGGCAAAATTAACAGCAACCGCGTCATTAGGAGTAATTCATCGAGGACATGAACAAGAAGCTTTAGCTTTGATGCAGTCTTACTTACCAAGAGATACTGGTGCTGGTGCTGGATATTCAGAAGGTGGTGGATTATATGCTTTAGGACTTATTCATGCTAATCATGGCGCAACAATTACGGATTATTTGCTTGGACAGCTGAAAGATGCACAAAATGAGGTGGGTAATTGATAACGTTAATTAATTTGATTAAAATCACAATTTTAAATCTTTTCAACAGTGAAAAGGTCGGAGTTAGATGAATAAATTGAGTAAAATTAAAAAACATTTCATTTATTTGCATTTAAAATTTTAATTGAAAGTTTTAAAAAGCTAAAAAAAAAACTTCCAAAAGATAATAAAATTATTGAATTCTACTATTCTTCGATGAACGAAATTAATTTTCTTGAATTTATTTTTAAAGATGGTCCGACATGGAGGGTGTCTTGGATTGGGTTTAGCAGCAATGGGATCACATAGACAAGACGTATACGAACAATTGAAATTCAATTTGTACCAAGATGACGCCGTGACAGGTGAAGCAGCTGGTATATCTATGGGGATGGTAATGCTTGGTTCCAAATCAACTCAAGCTATTGAAGACATGGTCACGGTAAATTCAATAACTTTTTTAATATTTTATATCTCCAAAAATAATTCTTTTAGTTTAAAAAAAAAGACACTAATATTACTTTAATTCTTGAAGGTAAACTATTAGACCTTTACGTTATGTTCAAGCCATTAAGTTTTATTAAAAATTTTTATAAAAAAAATTTCATTAGATTTTTCAATAACTATAAGATGAAAATAGAAAAGAATATAAGAAATACTATCTAGAAAAGAGTCAAATTATCAAATACGTGGATGTTCGTGTCGTATTGATAAATTGGAGCTTTTGCATCTGGCAGAGGTTTGATTGAACTCTTTAATACTTGGCTCGTATTCATTTGCCTTTGGTGTTAAAGGAGCGGTCGAAAGAAAAAAATGAAAAAGGTAGAAATAGTAAGAAAACAAAAAAAAAAAAAATGAAAGAATTAATCTACGAATATGTACGCATAATCCAGTTGAAAGTAGCAAGTATCTTAATCTCTTTACTCTATTTTCATCTCTTTTAACTCTCTTTTGAGCAAGTTTCTCCATTCAACGATAAAATTCAATCAGTCTCTGATATAAAAAATTCTTTAATCGTAGTAATGCAGCAGGTTGCTCGATTCATGGAAAAGTAAAGCCCACCAAAGAAACGTAGTAGGAGTTACCGTTGCATTGAGACTATTTTTCTCGACAATAAAACGAGAGGAAAATCAAATGTGCGTAAAAAGTCGTGAAGAGAAAGAAAAATGGAATAAAACTAATAATGATCATAATAATAAAATTCAATTTTTTATGGCCATTTTATAAGTACCTTATTACAGTTTTTTGTTACATGGGATTTAAATGTATGTGCTTTATTGCTAGTCTCTAAAGCACTTATAAACCATTATATTAATTTTTATATATCTTATATTAAATAAAAATAATATTAAACGTATTATATGTAATAAAATTGGGCTTTTATGGTTAATAATACAGTTATTGCATATATTTTATGTAAAAAGTATTTAATTAAATTTGATTTTTTATAAATTTTTTTATTTATATTTCAGTATGCTCAACAAACTCAGCATGAAAAGATACTACGAGGATTGGCCGTTGGAATTGCGTTTACAATGTACGGACGTCTGGAAGAAGCTGATCCTCTCGTCGATTCTCTATGTGCTGACAAGGATCCAATCTTGAGAAGAAGTGGAATGTACACTATTGCTATGGCTTACTGCGGAACTGGCAATAATCAAGCGATTCGCAAGCTTCTTCATGTTGCTGTGAGTTCAATATTTACTCTTAGATTCTCGACACTTTTCTTCTATTTACTATATTCTAGTGTAGAAAATCTAAATGAAACAATCCAAGAAGTAATATTTTAAATAAATATAGGAAATGTAATGATTTCATTTACATCAAATGAACTTTGAGCTAGAAGTATTTATACATCTTATTATAAATACAGTCAAAAATTTTAGACAATTACTAATATTTTAATTTTCCAGGTGTCTGATGTAAATGATGACGTTCGTCGTGCTGCAGTTACAGGATTAGGTTTTCTGCTGTTCCGGTGAGTGAAAACAAATATCTCATATTTTTTGCAAAAATTTTATCATCATTTTCTGATTTTAATTAAAACACTGACTGTTTCGTGGGCGTATTGACGTCGGTTTCGAAAGTTAGTTATTTACTTAAATTCACTTGGCAACATTCTTGTTTATCGGGTGGATATCTTCAAAGTCCTTTGAGATATTTAATTGAAAAACTTTGTTACTCAGACTCGATGCATCCGTAATGAAACGTAAGATTCGTGGAAGATTAAAGATCAGTTGAATTTTCATAACGATTGTTCAAGTTTCCACATTAAAAATGATTAAACGGTGATCTTTAGTTTTTGTTTCTTTTCATAGAGACATCAATGATTTATCCATATTTAATGATAATTATCAATAATTCTCAATTTAATTATCTGTAAAATTGATCTTGATTAATTTAAATAGCAATTTTATACAAAGTTGGGTAATTATGTTTTTATTATGCTTATTAATTATGCAGCAATAATGTGTCAAAGTTTCCATGCATAATCCACAAATAAATAGTTTTTAGCTGTTACTAATGAGAAATTAAATAATTATTTCCACTAGAATATATATTATGGCTATTATTCTTATTAAGTTTTATAAATAATTTGTAAATTTGGCATCATTATTATTTCTACAAAGTATTTATTGAAAAAGCTTTTCAATTATTTTATAATTATTAACAGCAATTTCATCATAATTTAAAACAATTTTCAAAATATCTTGTATATTTTTTATAATAATATAAAAAATTTCTTCCATCAAAAACAGGATATTAAAGAAATTTCAACAAAATTTAATTTAAAAAAAAGACATGATAAAAGTGGTAATTACATTTGCAATGAAAAATGATGAAAATTCTCTATTGGGTTAAATTTTGAACATGATAAATAACTACATTGTTTTTTAGATAATATTAAAAAATGTATTATCTCTCTTCTGGGAATATAAGTCATCTATTTATTTGCTCTACACTGTGGTAGTTGAATTTTTAAACGAATCTCTCGAATCCAGAGACTCTGGGAATTTTACCGCAGTAATCTCCATCGTCTAACAAGTCGGTATGGCCTTGATTCTAATGAGATAAGGATTTATAAGATTTATCTAGCCGAGTTTTAATCAACGCTTTAATTGAAGGATGAATGTAAACTAGGGATCTATTTAAATCGTCAGCGAACGCCAACGGCCAAATGTAATCTACCTTTCGTGACTAGACTTCCTCAATTTCGTGACTTAAACCATCTATAGAAAATTACCTGCATTTCGGACAAATTATGTGTAGAATTCAATTTGTGTAATTATCCATATACTTGGCTTCATTTAATGTTACTTTGCAGTTTTTATGCTGCAGAATTGCTTCGATAAAGCTCTTCTAGAAACTTTAATGTAATGATTAAGACCAAGAGACTTCTTGGATCTATCATTTCAGATCATTTAAGAATAAAGTATTTTCTTATTATTTATTTCAGTAATATGCAAATCATTTGATTTAATTAATGAATGAATTATCCTATTATTTTTGAAGCTTTCTTTATGATATTAATGTTCAGTTAGTATTAAAAAAAAAAATACATTTCTGTTTGCTTGTTTGCGATGATTCTTACTCCATTTTTTCTCCTCTATTTTTTTATTGATGAATAAAGTTAGATTTGTTGATTATTATGAATTTCCTTGAATGATAAAATTGTTTGTTCTTAACCCCTCACTTCTTATAATTAGTTATATCAACTTTATTGTTTGCTTAACTAATTCAGAACTCAATCCCCAACAAACTGTATTCAGTTTGAGATGAATACTATAGATCCAATAAAAAGTCTAAACAATTGGTGAATATTGATTATTATTTTTTTCTTGTTATTATCTTTCAACTCATCCGTTTTTTTTGTTTTCAGATTCATTTTTTTGCTTTGGTTAGTCAGCACATGTTACAAAAATGCTTTTATCATTTTCATTCTTATTTACTTGATAAAGATCTAATGATGCACATCAATATTTCTGATTTTCTGATGAATTGTAGAGGCTTATTTTAAATATTTTTATTTATTAATAATCCAACCTTTTTATTGTAATGTGTTGCTTCTATTGGAGTAATCAGTTATTAAATTTAATTTAAACTATTTTTTTTTTTATATTTTTAGTGAAGAAAAGAATTCTTTTCCTTTGAAAATATTTGTTGCATACATAGTATTCATATATTTATATTAAATACATTTTTTGAAAAGCTCAAGCAAACGGGAAATTCACATTTAATAACGTACTATTCGCCTCTTTTTCTGCCTTGTGATTAAATGAAAAATTTCACAAGAAACAGCATGAATATAAATTCATTGCTTTCCTCTCTTACTCCTTCCAAACATCGTCAGTTTCTTTTTCATATAAACTATCTAGATATGGAGAATGTTTGAGTGGCTACCCACGAATCTAAAAAGAAAATTGAATTCATATGAGGGTCTTTTATTGATTTAAAGAAGAAAAAAGAACGAAAAGTTTAGATCAACAATAATTTATAGTACCATTTTTTTTTTAGGATTTCTTACATTCTTTTCCTTTTATTTTTTTAAATCCTCTTTAAAACTTTTTTATATTTCTTATTAATCAAAAAAAAATTTTCTCCCTATTTTTCTAAATCTTTTGATACTTATGTTCATCCTGAGAGACTAGAATGTGGATTTTTATATGATATAAAAGCTTTTATGATCAAATGTTTATCGTTAATATTTTGTTTATGGCTGAATCAGTTACACGAATTGAGATTTGCATTTTTGATAAACATAATTAAAATAGTCAATGAATAAGTAAGAATTTTCAAGTTAAGGAAATAAAGTTAATCCGATTTTATTGAAAAGTATTTTGAAAAGAGAATGCTTCATTCAGAATGTATTTATGAATTTCAATGATTGATGTTTCCATTTAATTTATGTCTAAATATTAGATTGATGATGAATACATTTCTGTTAGCATTAATTAGAAAGAATAAAAATAGCATGTTTTAATAACAGAAATTTTTATTGTTCAATTTATAATTCTTTACAAAAATGTAAAATGTAATAACAATTTTAATGAATAAAATTTAGAAAATTTATTGAAAAGTGCGAATGTTAAAATAGAAAGGAATTTTATTCTGTGATTGAATTTTATTAAATTTTCTTTGTCACTAAAAATGTGAAAAAAAAACACTTTAAATTTTTTCATCAACTTTTATTTTTCGTTATTTAATTTATTTGAAGGCATTCGATATATCTGAATATTTTTTCCTTTCAACGTCACAATAGAGAATTTTTCTCGTCCAGATTTTTGTTACATATGGAACAGACAGCTGGTGTATGTATTCTAGGTGTGACAATTCACGTGTAAGAATAGCTCAAAAATTTGGTTGTAGTTGAAAATTCTTTTGAAATTCAAGACTAAATGTTATGGAAATATAAACTAGGAATAAAGAATAAAGAGAAATGTCAACAAAAACTTTTCACTAGTGAACAAAAAAAAAGATTATCAGAGAAAATAGAGAAAAAGTAGGAGTAAAGAAAAAATGATATTTGTTTTAAACTTGGTCGGGTCAGCAATTGTAAAGGCAATCGATCTTGCTTGAATAATGAACTTAGAGACAATGTTCACGCAAAATCGAAGCTAGCAAATCTATTTACTGACCACTATATAGATCAAATGGGTCAGTTATCAATAATTTATAACTTAATTAGAAACAGTTTAATTTCTTGTTTAAGCTCAAACTTGTACAAGTTTAATCAATACCTTTTATCATAAATTATTGCTGATTAGCGATTATTTGTGATACACAACTTCCTTGAAAACTTAGCTAAAATAAGCTACAATAATTACTGAAATTTTATTCTTCAACTTTGATAACTGTTCATATTGGAATCAAGCTCATTCATCATTCAGATATATCATTCTTTTTTGAAAAAGACTTTTAAAAGGTATTATTTATTGATTAAAATCTGTAGAGGGTAAATAAATATTAAAAACATTTTTTTCAAGTGAGCTTTGATCAGCAAGTCTACTCATGTTTTATGGTGATGAATCATTGGTAGTTCAACAGAACAAATATTGACCAAATTGAGAGCAAAACTGAAGAAATAAAGCACTAAAGTGGATCTCTTATGTCCACTTTCTCTCAAACTCAAGTCTCAGATAGCACAGTTTAGTAAAAATTCTTGAATTTTTCTCTAAGTGTCCTTCGATTGAGCAAAGTGATTCCATGAGATGTCTTACCTAGAACAAATCTCATATACAATTTCCCTCCTCATGAAAGTCTGAGAATTATTTGCTTCTTTTAAAATCATTGCTCTTAAAAGGCTTTTAATAAACAAACAATCATTTAAAATTTAATTTTTTGCAAAAAATAATTCAAGAAAAAATATCAATGATTTCATTATAATTAAATATACTTTACGTCATCATGATATTCTATCTTTTCATCTTATCATATTTGTTATCAAACAGCTAAGTATATCTATTACTTTGAAGATATCTCATCTTGATATCTTCATTTATATCATCATATCATAAATTCAATATGTGACTTCTTCTTAAAATATACGAGACAGCATACAAGATATTTATGCCAAGATTTTCTAGATGTATACAAAATAGATACTTTTGTCGAGTTCAAAGAAAGTCAATTTCATTTTCTTCATGTTATTCCTTTCACTTATATTTCCATCATCCTTTTATATACCCGTTTATCTTATTTTCCTTTAATTTATATTTGTATCATCTTTCATTTAAATTTATCAGCATTTTAGTCATCTTTTTTTTTTCTCTATGTAAATAATTCTGGTGGACATACAAAATTACACTTTCTTACACTAGTGTAAATGTGTCTCTTGAGTTTGTTTGAATATGTTTTATTACAACATACCATTAAATTTCAATCTCTGTTATAGACATTCTAAAGTTTATGTCAAATAGTAGATATTGCAGTTTCAACTTGTTAAATGTTGTTCGCTTGTCTCTCTGTGGTGAATGATATCTAAAGTGGATCTGTTGGTTGCTGTTTCCGTTATTTTCTCATCATGCGGGGGACTTCTGGCATTTTGTTTGTGTATTTACATCAAAGATAGAATATGATTATTTTTGTCACATGAGGAATATTGTTTTTTTTCGATGAAATTTTTTATTATTAAGAAAAAAAATTCTTCATAAAAAATTCATACATATTCATGCACCTACACATGCATCTACTAAACACTTTCCACTTGAACAAAGAATAGAGAGATTTTTCAAACATGATAAAAATATTTCACGTAAGCTTTGAAAGCTTAAAAATGAATCCGATAATTTATCAGAATTATCAATGGATTTCTTTTTAATAAAAATAATAATTTCAACTAGAAATGGATTTTATGAATTAAGAGATTATTGAAAAAAAAAAGCAAATGTAATTATTATTACATGTGATTTAATGTTCATTACCGGTACGAGAGGATGGAGAAAAAAAATGGAAGGAAAAAGGTTAAATAGGCAAAAAGTGTTTTAAACATGAGGATTTAAGCGTTAAATTCAAGTGAAAATGAAAGATGGGTAGAAGTAGGGTTATTTACTTCAGTAGACTGAATCTCGCAGCTTTTATGGCGATTAAAGTAGATGGAAGCTATTAACGAGGTAATTTCTAATCAGTTGTAATTAAAGAGATACTCTACCACTTTTAGTATACAGACGACGCAAAGAAAGAGCAGCTGATGCTTGGAGCATTTAATCAAGGGCTTCAAGAGATGAGAAAAGTCGTTGCTGATCTCTCTTCAACTTTATTGAAGTATGAACTATTAATTGTACAATAAATGCTGAATTACTCATCTAATCAGCTTTTTTATTTAAACTTCAAATTAATTATTAGTTATAACTATTTATTTTATCTAAAAAATATGTTGACATAAAATGGTTTTGGAATAAAAATATTCTATTTAGTGACAAATGCTGTTGTAGATTTGATTTATGGTGACGTGTTCAAAGGGAAACAAAAATAATGAGATAGATAAATATGGCAGATAATTGACATTTTACAATAAAGAAAAAGTATGAAATAAATTAAATTTATTTATCATAAAAAACAATTTTCAGAGCATAATTAATTGAATAAATAATGGAATATTGTTTTTAATATTTTTTGATGCATGAAAAAGGAAATGAAAAATTTAAACTAAAGTGACAGGAAATTTTATTGATATTTTATTTACAAATTCATAATTGAGATAGAAACCATTATGAAAAAGTATATTTTACTGCAGAATATAACTTTATCTTTAAAATAATAATAATATTTTATTCATGTCTATACAAATTTGAGTATGCATCAAAAAAATTGACTTTCTAAATAAAAGTTTTATATTCTTATAACTACAGTTTTGACGTTTCAAATAAAAATGTTAAAATAAAAAATATATTATTTATTTATACATGAATTCTCGAATATGATATTCTATCACAATATTCAAGAATGAATATCGAAGTGTTATACATTCGTACAATACTTATACAAAAAAATTATTTTCTAATTTTTCATGAGAAAGTTATTGTAATAAGGTTGATTTTGAAATTTGTCATTTTATCATATCTTTACGTTTTGAGATATTTAAAAAGCATATAAAAAGGTTTAAAAATAAATTTATAATTGTACGTACGCATGTCAGGTTTTTTTTTGGTCGACTAATTATGATGACAATAGAGCTTAGCATAATATTCTCAAATATTTCCTTAACATTCAGTCCATTTAATAACGGCATTCTTATCCTTATTAGTATAATGCTAAGAAAGAATTGTAATTATTAAAGGTCTATTGAGTTTTGTTTGGAAAATTCATAGCAATGGATAAAAGTTTATAAAAAGAACAATACATTTATGCAGAGTTGTCTGAAGAAATTTTCCTCAACCTCCTCTCTGGCTTTTGTCTAGTGAATCGTGTAGTAGAAGATTCTTCAGATGTCAGACATGGCATTGAATGTTATGTAACTGTTTGTGAAATTCCGGTCTTTCATCAAGTTTTGAATAAACTACAGAATTATGCTTCAATCTTTCTTAATGTAAGCAATCTCTTGATAATATTTATAAGCTGTTGAGGGTAAGCTCATTATTATCTTGATATCTTAAAGAGACAAGGAGGAAGACAAATTTTATATTATTTTTGTTGTCTTTAGGAACTTATTCACTATAATTTTTTTGCTATTTAATAATAATCAGATTATTATAGGTGGTAAATAAGAAAGTAATATGGAATCAATCAATGCAACTAATGAAAGGGGTTGATTAGTTTAAAAAATATATAAATAATACTGCCTTTGATAGATTGTGATAATTATTATTAAATTAATACTTTACCATCAATGGTGGTTCGTTTTTCGATTTTTTTGGTTCATAATATTTCAATTACTAAAACAAAACAGCAAACATATTTAGTAGTTTTTAATATTTAATTTTATTTTCAAAAGAAAAATTTCTTCAGCATGAATTAATTTTTTTTTTAATCATTACTTCATAAAATTTATGTTTGATAGTGATTGAGTTCAATTTATTTTATTCCATGGAATTTCCATTGAATTAAAATAGATCAATCATCAAGATTGAAATGAAATAAAATCTAGAAAAATTGTAATTTTTATTGAATTGATCGTATATTTGTTCACTGAAGTGTTATAATATTTGTGATTTACGTTTTTATATATCAATAAATTTATTCGATATAAATTCATCAGTTATCAACATAAAAGAAACTTGAATGAGGTTTGCGAAGCCACAAGTTTGATATTCCTTGAGAATCAGTATAACTTATGGAAACTCTAGGAAATTCTCTCAAGTTCTACAGAACGATAGTACATATTTGATTCTCGATAAAATGACATTGAAAAACACATGTGGGAACAGTTTCAAGCTTTCCTCAGTTTCTTATAAAATGGATTTATCGTTCAATTTTTCTAGTGCTTCCAAATCAATTGCTTCTTTTACAATAGATATTAAAAGTTAAATTTTCATTTTGACTCACAGAATTATTTTCAAACAGGAAACATCTCAAGTCTGTTCAAATCTTCTGTTCATTCTAATGCGCCTATCAGAGGAAATTATATTTTATATCTATGTTACTAAAATCATTGTTACTAAAGAATGGATCATTGTATTTCTGTCATCATCATTGTCTCTATCCTACTATCATTCTGAATTATTTAATAATATTATGATCAACAATGAAATTATTCTTGTTCTAAGAATGTGATTTGGTCAGTGAAGTTATCATCCAGTCATGCTTGAGTACAGAAACATTACTGGTCCCAATCATGGGTCTCTTTTATTCATGTTGATCATATTACAATAATTTTTGTTTCCACATAAAGAATACATAATATTTCTTGATTGATCAAATAATTAGATAATTATCAAGAAAATCAGAATTCTTCATCAAAACATCCATGTTTTTTAATTAAAAAATAAAACTAATTGGGCAAAAACAAGATCATGAGCAATAATCAAAACATTGACTTTATTTTACTAACAATATATGAATATTTTAGTGATTAAAGTTTCTATATCAAGAAAGACAATCTATAAATTTTTGAAATGACTCATATTGCTTGTCGTTAGATGAAAAATTTTACAATGGTTTAAATGATAGTTTAACGATGTACCTTTATGGCAACAGGATCAAAATTCTAGAAGCTATAAATAGCATTGATAGCTCACTAAAAAGTTCGATAGACTCTTGGCAAATAGTGTTGAGAATTTTAGTGAAGACGTGATGGATTCATGATGTAATATATCATTTTTTTGATCATCAAAGTCTTTATAAAATTTATGATCATCCATTCAATAAAATAATATCAAACTTCCCAAAAAAAATAAAAAAAGCCTCTTAATATTAAAAATGTAATAATTTAGCTGAAAAAAAAATTATTGAGGTCGTTATTAATAAAATTTTCATCGAGATATGAACATGAAGGTGACTCTTAATTGCTCTCATATATATATTCAGTTACACATTCCCTTCAATTAGTGTATTTTATTTCTAAAAAAGCTAACCCTCTACAACGTATTTATGCGCTTGTATGCTTGAAATGAGCAAAACTCTAATTATACTCATTTTCTAGTTCACTTATATTGAAATTATAATTCTAGTGTGGTTGAGTAAAATAAACTTTATTGCAGTTTAAATAATTTTCAAAATCAAATCTAAAGCTTTATTTGGATAAGCTTAACAATTCAACATCTTTACTAATTATTAATTGGTTCAAAACTCATTTCAATGTTCACATGAACTGTTGATTGGTTTTGTGAAGCTACATAAACAAACTTCAATTATATCCCTTTTATTTGTTTAATCATAAAAATGGGTAAACTATTAATCATTTTCATTCAATTGCAATAATATTTTCTTGCCAATTTGAAAAATTGTACTGAAAGAAAAATTTTATTAATATTGAAAATTACGTTGAGATAAATATCCGTTAGATGTCTGTTTATAAATATTAAATAAATGGTAAATTTATTTCTGCTGAAGTCACAAATATGCAAACTACTTGTGATAATTATTCACAAGTAATTCAATCGTATGGCTGAAAGTTAAAAGTTTGAAATAATATTCAGAAACTTTGAATGATTTTACCATAATTATTATTATTATTATTTTATTTAATTGAATAATTATTAAAAGATGTAAATAAACTTATTATTGAACTAGATGTAACGAAAATTAATTTATGCTATTCAAAATGAATTAATTGACGAGATGTAAATAATTTTGAAAATATAAATCCTAGATAGATGAATTGCTGTTGATTCGAATCAACAAAGACGTAATAGTATTCAATGTTATTAAAAAATAATTAATATAAAGTAAGATTTAATTGGTTAGTTAATTTGGGAAATTTTTAAAGAGAAAATTAAAAACTATGTAGGAGGTTTTGGTTTATTGTAACTTCAAATATTAATGAAATCATCCATTTAAAGGAAGTTAAATTTTAAAAAAAATTACATTCGAACAAATAATAAAGCTAGAGAATGTGAAAGTAAACTTCATACTACTGTCTGACTTAATTGTGGTTATATTACTTCGTAATATGATTTTTCAGATAGACTTCATTTGTTTTAAAAATAATTTTCTTAATAAAATAACTTTAAATGAATAAACAAAAATTATAGCATCAAAGTTTAGTTTGAATAATTAATTTTTCTACATAATTGCAATCAAAGTAGATTGTGTTACAACGTGTATTAAAAATAAGTAACATTATAATTAAAATTTTTTTTCATTTTTTGTAAAATAAATTTTTATTTCCTCATTAAAATTATCAACACTTTTTCATTATATTTTTCGAAAAAATGGTAAATTATTTTGGAGTTTTTATTATTATAAAATAATGTAATTTTTATGTTCATTATAAATAATAAATTCCATGACTGTTATCTGTTTAATTTAGCTCAATGTCAAAAAAATAACGCTACGATCTTCATTCATTTTTCCTCTATTTTAACACTCACTCATTTTTCTTCTTTTCCTGTTTCTCTAGTATTATTGTACATAGGAGCTTCACTGCACTATATATTTTTCCAGTACATACACATGTGAATCCATTTACATGGCATCATTTTATTGTAAAGCAAGTACCATATAACATTAAATGTATAAAAGATGAAAAACCTTTTAAAAACTATGTAAAGTTGTTTACTTGTCTAGTAAACTTCAGTTAAAGCTTTTGCTGTTTTATTATCTTTTTTTTTATAGCATGAAAATTACAGTTGTTTGATTTAAATACTTTTACTTCGTCAGAAAAATAGATTTTTTTCTTTTCAAATCTATTATTGACTTTTTTTTTATCTTCTTTCGATTGTCTGTCTAATAATAGTGAGTCGCTATTGACATCGAGGGAGCTGTCAGTAATCCCAAAGTTTTCTTTTTATTAATTGATCTACCAGTTTGCACAGAAAAGTTTCATTGCTCTTCAATGTTTTAAGTGCTTCTAGATTTATAGATTTATTGCAACTCAATTTTTCCCTTGTTTAATTCCATTTTTGTTGAGAAAATTCCCCCTGTCAGAACCTAAATCGGCAGAGTTCTTTTTAACAACGTTGAGTGGATCAAAAATTCAATTATTACTGATAGAAAAGAAAAGTTAACTGCATGTTGATTAATAAAAATTATTTCATTGATTGTTTTCTTAAATATTTATTTAAGAAAAAATTTTCTTTACAATATTTTTCTACAATAGAACTTTTAAAACTATTTAATTTCATGAGAAATTTAAAAAATCATTTTTAACTGCCCATTAGGAAGTTATTGTAATGGAATCGTTTTTTGATATTCGTAAAAAAATAAAAGATGTCTAAATTAGAGATTTTAATGGAAAGTTCGTCGTCAGAGCACAAACTAAGCCCAGACTCATTTTTCTACTTATTTAAACAACTAACTGGACGACTGATTATTTAGATGAATAACTGCATACATTACTGAAGCCCATAAAAAGCTTCTATACTTATATTCATTTTCGATT
Source organism: Chelonus formosanus (assembly GCA_028641665.1). Classification (NCBI taxonomy): domain Eukaryota; kingdom Metazoa; phylum Arthropoda; class Insecta; order Hymenoptera; family Braconidae; genus Chelonus; species Chelonus formosanus. The sequence goes on from CM054002.1 coordinate 1,159,392, forward strand.
TGTCAATCTATTTACATTTAACAAGATAGTAACTGAAGGTTAGTTAACACCAGCATTAATTGCATTTCCTGTTGATAATTGAACGTACGCGATCTCGATAATGGAAGTGTTGAAAAGGAAAAAGCAACCCGGATGTTGTTTGTTGTTGTTTTATTATTTTATTTTGATCATTCTCACCACGTACTAATTTCTCTTCAATATTTTTGTTCCCTTTTTTTTCTCACCATTTTTTTTTTTCATCATGAAACAAGAATTGTGTTACAACTGCAGTTTATAATGCAATCCTCTTTTTTCTTCACACTAAATTGATTTCCAGATTTAAACTAAAGCATCCAAAAAATTTTATTGAGTAAAAAATTCCAACGTTGCAATTAATGTAATAGAAAAATCATGTTGAAAATACTTTCATAATAACTACAAAAAAATTTTATTTTATATTTTTTTCCATTATACTGTATCTAAGTTTAAATCGAAACGAAATAATTAAATTTTCTAATTACCAATCATTACTTTGTGGTGGAATCTTTTTATTGAGATTCAAGTTTAAACACTAATTGCAATCGATACCCATGAAGTGTTAAAATAGTAAAATCACTGTAATTGAAATCATTAGTGTCCATTACTTGTGGTGTACAGAAGAAAAAGTTAAAAGTAGTACTAGAGGAAACTAAAATAAAAACAGTTTTATCTAACGAGCTTGAACGTCGTGTTAGTATGTGGACAGAATTTGTAGGTAATTTATAAGACGTACTTTTATGGCCATCTTTACTTACAGACGGTCATATATAAATTGGGCAATTGGTACAGATGGCCACCTGCAAGAAACGATAACATCCATTACTGAAGTTCTAAACCATTTTTACTATAACTTTAACAAAAGTGTGTTTTCGAGGAAAAAAAAGATGATGTATGATCATGAATAATCATTAAAAAATCATTTTAATTCATTAATTAAATATTAGACAAAGTTTGATAATTATACATTCCTACCAATTGAACAATTCCATCCTAGTATACATTTCTTCTTACTAATCGTATTACTGCACGACAATAAAATAAAGTTGGATTCAAGTGTTGATTCATGAATCAATAAAAAACTAATTTCAATATATAATACTACGTATGGGTAAATATGAAAGTGTCATTTTTTTTTTTATAATTATAACACATCGTCATGCCTGATTCTTTTTCTCTGAGTTATCAATTTTGCAGTTGTAATTATTAGTTCGATAACTGTACACTGCTAATCAAAGTGTGTTAAATGCTAAGTTGTCATAAACTACATTGAAAGAAAAAATATTGTCGTAAAAGCAATCCAAAGTTTACCTAAAGTCGACTGCTGTCGTAGCAACCCTTATGCCCTACTCCAATTATTTGGATAGCTATTATAACTATCTAGATAGCTGCTACAACTATCTTAACCGTATGAGCAAGGGAATATTGCTAGAGTAATAGTACTATGGATGTTAAAGGTTGGATAGTAATTGAAAGAAAATTTTCAGTCATAAATCTAACTATAAGACTCGACTATTGATTTTTTAGAATATAAATATATAAATACCAATAGGATATCATTCTCATTTTCAAAAAATTTAAATATATATTTATAAACTGTGATTGCTATTCGTTGATTAATAATTTAAACAATTCTACAATAATTATCTCATAAATATGCTTTCCACCTTTTATCAGCAAATAACTTTTTTATCATTTTTTTTTATCTTCCTAACAAAGTTACCTCAATTGTAGAGACCCTTTGACCCAAGTAGAGTAATCTAAAGCATCGGTCTCACATCTGAAAGATACTCCAACTGTCACCCCATGCTTTTTGCTTGCTACATTCTATTTTATGTTTTGTGTTCTCTCAATAGATCCCCACGATTCATCTTCACGATCGTTTTAGTTTGGTTGAATTATCAAGATTCGTCCACAATCGCGCCCACAAAATTCTTGCGTATTTTTCAATTTAAAGAAAAGATAAAAAAAATTCAAACTCATCAGTTTTTAAGGTTTTTCTTTTTTTTGTTAAAGACATTGATTTAACGAAAAAGGAATGGCATACGTGAGTATAATAAATCACTGTGAATGCACTTATCATAAAAATCCTGAAATATTTGTTAAAATGTGATAGACGAGTTTATAAACCACATTATATATAACGTATAATATCCTAATATATAGCATCATACATTCTGAGTATAACTGCTTCACACTCAGTCTACTCGGGAAATTAATCTGATAATATCTTTCAATTGATTGTGTCAAATCCGATAGAAATTGCTTATAATTGAAGTTAATTCTATGATATTTATTAATCTGTTGCGTGTTAGAGAGAATATTTAACAAAAATTTTCAATATCATTGACTACTTTTATTATTTTATTTCCCATCAACTAACTATACTTACCCTCATAATAATTATAAATCCACCAACATGTCAAAAATAATTTAATATTTTTAATCAAACTTTCCCAATAAGGATACAATTTATATTTTTGTTTTATTTATAAACACTACTTATATTACATCGTCTGGTTCGATCGATTTACCCATCATTTTTCGTTCCATGTCGTGTGCATCAGAACGCTCTTTGATAGTAAATTTTTATTTTATCAATGAAAAACCACTTCAAGTAACTTCATTATACTCTTCCTGTACCCTTGCCAATATTGTCCAAATTGATAGGAAGAAACTTACAAACTACTTTTATTTTTCTAGCAAATTTTTTTAACTGCTCCAATCGATCAGTTATGTGTTATTTTAACCAATCAATACTTTTATATTTATTCGATTTTTCTATCAGAATATTTTTTTTATTTTATTGCTCTGTTTCCACCATTTTTCTCTATTTGTCTAAAAAAATTTTTATTCCACTACAAATCATTCTTTACTGTTGAAATTGATTTTAATTATTTTTTTACAAACAAAAGTTTATTATTGTTTTGATATATTTATTAACATAAATATTTACATATGTATGTGATAATTTTTTTTTTGTGCTCCAGTTGGTATTTATTTATTATTTAGACTCCTATGTCCTCTTTAAACTACTCATACTCACGGCACATATTCATAAACCTACACAAGGTGATTTGCTTCAACACATTGCTTCCTGTTTTACATCTTCGAATGAGAATTGCTCCGAGCAACTGCAATGTAATTACCACCAAGCATATATCTCCTTTGGCCAGCTATTCTATTCAATAGTAAATTAATTTCAGGGTATTACATATCTGCTCTAAAGTGATGAATGGATACTAGTTTTCATCCATATGTGAATTATATTCATGTGTAAGAGTTCAATCTGATGCAGATTTTTTAATTATTACTTTATAATAAAAAAAATAATCAGAGTAGAAAAATTGGAAAAAAAAATCATAAAATTTTTATGGATTAAAAGAAATAATTATTCATAATAAATGATGTTGAATAATAGAGTTTTTTTTACACAGAATAACATAAATGTAAATTGTTGAGTTGATTTGAAAGGAAAAAAAAATTTATTGTGCTTACTTGAAAGTGAAGTATTATTAAATTCAACAAAAACGACTTCACTTAATGTAAAAAGCTCGATTTCTTCTGTACTTCAATTTTACCACATTTTTTAATCTACAGAGTTTATTTTAAAGTTAAAAAAAAAGTATGTTCACAATGTTTATTCTTAGTTAAAGAGCCACAACTAGTAGAGTAATCATTTTCTAACATCAAAGCAAGATGTTTTTACTTTGAATTGTGTGATATTTTATTCTCTTCTGAATATTCCTATTATTCTTAAAAGACAGTCCAACATTTTTTCTTTATCTTATTTCTAGATTTTTATCGAATTTAGATAATAATATTCAGCATAATCAACTTTCAATCAAAGATATTTACAATTAAAAAATAATTTCTGTATTTTAAAACAATTCCAGATTTATTTTAAATCTTACCAAATATATCAAGATTCAATAATACATATTACTTCATTGAGTTGGCAAAAAATAGTGAAATATCTGAAACAACTTTTAGTTTTATACTCTATAAACTTTAATTTACAAAACAGTCACCATGTGTATCAATAACTTGGGTTCATTCTTAGGGTAAAGACATTGTGGTACCATTTTAATATTCTACATTCTAGAATGTTAAAATGATAAAAGTATTTTAAGGTAATATTATAAAATAATTGTATGTTTTCATCTACATGTTGATTGGTTTATTTATATTAATTTATGACTGGGTCTTTCTTGATCATAAAAATCTTTGCTGTTTTTTTAATAAACTTTTCATTTATTTTACATCGTTTCTTAAGCAATTATTCCATTATTACTTTACACTATTCTCTTGCAAACCCAACAGATGGAAAATTCACAATAACAACCAATGCTATCTGTAGAAAAAAAATTAATTTTATTGTACATTAATAAGATTGAATTTACACGTTCATCAACTCTATTACTAGATTTAATTAAGCGTACTGTTCCCGCCCATCTATTCTATATATTTTTTTATTTTATCTGTGAAAATGTTCTCTTATATATATAATATATATGTATATACATACAATCTTTTAATACTATAATTAATTCTATGTGATTTTACGTCGTGGCGTATTGTCGAGTTTTAATTGAAGTTTGACTACACATAAAATTTTCTTCCATCTTGTTTAACAGTTCTCGTCCCATGTTTTTGTCATAAACACACGTATTTCTCTTTACTTTGTATTATCTCTCGATGTTAATAATAATCGATAAACGCCGCTTTCGATACGCATTTCATGCTGAACATTTAAACAATTGAAAAGAATGAACAAAAAAAAAGTTTTCAGGGAAAATGAAAGTAAAATATTAAGAAGCTTTTTCAAGAAATACTTTTTTGTATTTAAAAAATTTTAAAAATTTTTTTCAGTGAATCTAGATGTTTGTAAGCACTTGAAATAAATCAATTTACCGGTAATCAAATTTTTGACATATCTGAATCACTTAAGCATATTAATCCAAGATATTGCATTCTCTTGTATCTGAATCTCCAGATATTATAAAAAATAAATGACAAGCAATGGATTCAAATATTTGCTATTGATATTTTAAAGCGTTCATTTTATTGAAGAGATTTATGAGCTTTTGATCGATTTATCGAAGTTATTTTGTTACATTTTTCTACCATAAATATTTTTATTCATTTTAGTGATATTATATCTTTCATCTAACATTTATCCTAAGGAAATTCAATGTTGAAAGTATTCATTATTCTTAATCGTTTTATTTTTTTTTCTCACATTTATTTTACAATAATTATTTAATATATTAGCCTTTTTTTTTTTTTTAAATTCAGTGTTTATATTATCCTTTATATTTCTTTTATTACTTATCATCGTAATGACTCTTTGTCGAGTATATAAATTAGGCTTTTTAAAGCTATATTTACGTATAGATATTTTAGTGTTTTCATCTGCTTCTTGATTTTAGAACCCAGTACGAATATTAAATTTTTTTTATGTGTTAAATAAAAATAACTGGTTTAACACTTTTGTTTTCTTTTTTTTTTACATTTACTTTTTAACTAATAGAGATAACAATTGTACATTCAAGTCTTTTTATATTTACAACAATTACATCAATCAGTTCGAAGACATTTAATGCATTCAGACTTATCAACTTTTTGCTTTCATTCAACTTTTATTACAAATAATCTGAAAATTGGAATAAAATTCCTTAATTATGCATAAATTTTAATTTAATGTTTACTTATTAATAAAACTGGTTTTGAAATTTTTAGCTGAAAAAATAAATAAATCATTTTTTATTTAATAAAGAAAATGAATAATTTAATTAAAAGTCTAGTGAAATTTAGGTTAAATTTAACTCATCTTTATATTGTTATAATTCACTTTTTAGTGAATATTAAAAAAAACATCACTTCTTGCACATCAACCAGTTTTTTTTTTTAAATTTATTCTTTATTATTTAAATATACTTAAATTGTATGAAATAATTAAAAATGATTAACTTGGCAATTTTAATTATTTACATTATTATAAGTGAATTGTAAATGTTCATTAACTTTCTTTATTAATTTTCAACAATACTATCATTTAAATAACATCAATGATTTTTAATAATAATTTTTATAATCATTTGATGACATCAAAAAGTACCTGAAATAGGATACTTTTTAGTTAATATTTCAATATACTTTTTGACTTGCTATATCACACAGTCTATTCTGACTCTAAAAAGATTGTTCAGCGCTTAAATATTTTCTTTACATTATCAACCTTATTTATTTATTATTTCACTTTAATTTTATTATATTTACTTGTGTTAATTTATGACAAAATCAGTACTCTCAGAACAGTTATATTCAACTATAAAAATCACAAAATACAACATCGTAAATCAAGTTACCCTTCTTGAACTTAAGTCCAAGTCGTCAATCTTAGAACCTGATTGAGGTAAAGAATAAAAAAAAAAAATAAGGGAATATGGAGATTTTTTAAAGTCATGTTCTGTAAGACATAATTCTCATATGCAAATACACTTAAGAAACACGAACCCGACGAGATGATAAGAATGCCAACAGACAAAGGGAGAGAAAGAGAGAGTAAGGAAGCTAGTGGGTGGACTAAAAACACATTCACTCATTTCCGAGCTGCCTGTACTTTACGATCACGTTAATCAGCAAAAAAAGTCTTTAATCTCTTCTTCAGTAAGCAGAAAAAAAGAGTTTCAGTAAAAATAAATCATTATTTTTGTTTATTATTATAAATAAATTGATAAAAATTATTTTATTATCTTTGGCAACAAGAGGATTTGTCACACTTTTGTAACAACAATCTCTGGTCGCCGTGACTGAACCTACCGCGATGGTTTCCATGCTGGTTTATTACGTTGACAAAGTAAAACTCTTTTGAATGCTTGTCGGAAGACCTTGTTAAAAATTGTATACAAAATAGGATTGACCATAGAACTGGAATAACCCAACCAAGTGACAAGATCAAAAATTTTCCTATCAATTCTTTTTTCACAATCAGGACACACCGCAGGCACTAGGTTTAGAACAAAAAATGGTGCCCACAAGATGACAAATGTAAAGAAAACTACTCCAAGAGCTTTGGTAGCTTTTTGTTCCAGTCGGATTGCTTGACCACGACCCGAACTGTTTCGCGATAAAACACTACTGTTTCGAGAATGATGAGTTCGAATGGTACCACTGTACTTCAACAAACATGGTGACGATGAGTTCGGTTTAGGTGTGAGAGTGGCGCCATTGTGAGCTTTCATTGTAACAGCACGCCGCAGAGGTGTTGGACATGATGATGCCAAAAGAGTCCTTGTGCTGCCTGCAAGGAGTTGAAAAATCATCAAGTTATTGGTCTTGATAGATGAGGGTGTTCAACCCTTTAAATAGTTTATCTTTGATTAATATTGATGGTAAAAGTACAGTTGAAACCTGTCTACAACAAATCTTCCGAGAATTAAGTCTAACATATTGATGGAGTTCCAAGTATTCCATTGCAGACAGGTTCAGTTGTACGGAAAAGAAAAAGTAAAACAAATACCCACCAGCGCTTGAACCTCTTCTGGTGCCTCTCCAAGTGACAACAGAGTTTGATCCTTCAAAGGATTTTGTCTCAGTCTTCGGACTCTTTCTACCAATAGGCTTGAGGCTTGCACTGGAGATAATGACCACTTCTCCAGAGTGATCTGGTGGTTTTTTTGAGGATTCTCCAAAGTAAGGGCAGGTGCATGGAGGTGGAAGCACAAGATCTTCTTTCTCGATGTTCTTTCGTCTAGGATTTTCCAAAGCTGAATCATGTTGTGGCGATAATCGGGATAAAGATTTATTTAAAGGATTAGATTCATGAAAGCTAAATGCTCGTTTTCGTTGCATTTTCATAGGAGATTCAAGTCGATGAAAATATGCTTCGTTGTAAGTCGATGCTCTTCTTCGATGTTTCCATTGAGTTGGAGGACTAGAATCATCCTGGATGATTGTCAAACTAGCTCTAGATCCTGTTTCACTACTCGCTGCGCTTTCGGCACTTCTGAAATAATTGAAAACAAATAGAGTAACTTTAGAGTTAGTTTCTAGTAGATAGTGTTAAATTTACCAGTTATTGAATTTTAAAATTATTTTTTAATGAGTTTTGCTTAAGTAGTAAAACATTTAAAGCCTTACTCAAAATTCAAAAGACTTATGTTGTATTTAAACATTTAGAGCTTAATTTATGTTAATTCTATGTTTTTTCGCTAGAAAGTACCGATGGATTGATGAAAACTTAGACCTTTTTCATTTCATGACACTTTCAAGCGAATAAAAAATTCTCAAAACTCATTGAGTTACAGATATTGATACATGAAAGAAAGGAATAGATACAGATAGCAAGATACACAAGCATCAACATCTAAAAATCATCAAAGCCATCATGGTCTAGAAATTGTTAGATATGGTAAATAGCTTGAATATCGTTGACAAATTAAAAAGCTTCAGCTTTCTAGAACAAATAAAATTCTCCAGATAAACTTAAAGCTTGTGTGAAATTTTTTATTGTTTGGAATCTAAAACCTGCTATAGCGTATATTTAAATTTCATTCCATTCTTTCCAACAATCTCATAAGAGCTATGTGAAATGCTAGATCTTCCTTTTTACAATCTCATTTATTCTTTATCCTATCATCAATCTTAATACTGTTATCATATCACAAATAAAAAAACTTTTTAATATAATTTTTATTTTTTTTTTTATCTTTCACTATTTTTATCTGTTCTTGTATCTATTATTTGATAAATATGTACATAAATATTCTCTTTAAACATCAGAGTATTTTTTTTTGTTTATACATCAAAGCATTTTGAAAACTTAAAACCACATACGGAAAACCACTTCAAAGATACTATCTGATGTACATAAGACTTGCAACTTTTTCATTTTCCATTTCTCTTGGTATATGATTCCTACTTACACTTCTTTTTCTTCTGCTTCTTCTGATATACATTTTTCAAACCTCAATGTACCGTTATATATTTTTCACTCTCATGATACTCAATACCTCCTTGGAGTTTTACGAACTTTGCCTCCCTTATCGTTCTTATACTTCCTGATTTTATTCCCACACTCCTTTATAATATCAACATCGTCCCATCCATTTTCCAGGTCGCTTTGAGACCAACTTATCCTTCCAGTGTCGTAACCAGACACATTGCGCGATATTAATGATCGTCAGCAAGTACGCCCGGAAGAAACTACGATTGAGAATTCTCATTAACGGAGCTTCATCATATACCGGAAATCAAAATCAAGTTTTTTTTTACATTGTAATTTCGTGTTTTCGAAAGTGTCGGTTCAAATCGTTCAACACATTTTAATGATTTGTTGCATTTTTTTTTTTTTTTTTTTTTTTTCATTAAATATTATAAATAATCATTCATCAATTTATTTTATTATTTAACACTGTGTATTAATTGTTTTTGTTTACAAGCACTTTTTTACATTTACATTAGATTTATTTTTAATTATTTTTTGTATATAAGTAATTAAAAAATTTTTTCCAATTAAATTGATGCTTGCAATGGTTTTTTAAATATTGTAACATGAGATAAAATATAAAAATTTTTTAGCATTTTTTTCCATCGAAAAATTTTAATACATTCAAAAAAAAATATATCTCATGTGGGGAACCATAAAGTAAATTTTTTAATTGCTAACAAAAATGAAAAAAAAAAGAATTTCGTCAGAAAATTCTCAAGTAATTCATTATTTAATTGAAAAAAAAAGAATTTTATGAAACAACATCAGTTAAAATTTTTCAATATTATTTAACCTGATACTCCAACATTTTTTTTAAATAATTAAAATTTATTTATTTTTTTAAACTATTGTTCTAAATTAATTTCTATTAATTAAATAAACTTTCTAATTTTTTGTCAGTAAAAAAAATGTTAAGCAAAGCATCAATTTATTTATTCTTGTCCATTTCAAAGCAATAAAAAAAAATTCCTAGCCATTTATTTACGTTCTGTGATTCCTCGTTATTTTAGATAGATAACTTGCAAAAGAGGATTTATTTAATAATGAGGAACTTGGTAGTCACTTGTGAGTAGGCGTCTTTGGACTCAACTTGTTCGCAAAACCTCCTGCACAAACCAACTATCTCACGCTCTGTCGTATTTCCATAATGGACCAACCACTTACCTTCTCTTTAAGTTTCTTCAATGTTTCAGCTACTTTTTATCTTTTATTTTTTTCTTTCATCCTCCTTTTTACTCTTTTTTATTTACTCTCACTAATGGAATACAACTTTATTGCTCTTCACAGAGCCCACCAACGTACCAGTAAGTTGCTATTGCTGTTTCTAAACTTATACGACTTACTACGCGAATAAAATACCTAGAATTTGCGTGCATGGTTTGGATAAGTGGTCATCATGATTACAGATTACGATAAAACAAGCATTAAATCTTAATGCGTTTCTCCACTGTTACCAAAAGAAAATTATTTCCTTTACACGTAAACTCAGATTCTTGGACAGAATAAGAATAAATGTAATCATAATTATGATAAATAACTTTTATTTGAATGAATAAAAACTCTTTTGGAACTTTTATCTGATCATAGGTGCAATCATGACCAAAATTATCTTATCATAGTCATCTTTTTTCTAATTTTATTGTCAACATTTGTTCACAACAAAAAAAAAAAAATTAACTAGATTATTTTACTCCAAAACTATTAGATGATAATTAATCATAATGCTAGTGAATCAGTGAGCCTTTTTTTTAATTTAAATGACTCTTCTAAAATATAAAGATTCATCATCATACCACATTCATTCATTTTTATCTAATAAGTCCGCTTTTTAATCAACGAACGAAAATAGAGAATTACTTTTCTAAATTACTTGGAAGATTTGAAATAAAAAAAAGCATAAAGTTTAATATAAAAATTAATTGCCATTTGCCACAGAGACTTTGATGTTACAATTTCAAAGCAAAAACAGCTGTAAATAAGAGAAAACTAAAAAAGCGTCGAAGGAAATTGACTTCATTTAATTTTAGGAAACAATTTAGACGTTTTATCAGATAGGAAATACTTTCTTTTTCAATCAGACACAGTGTAAAGATTGTAAGCAAGAAGTATCAAATGTGCTGTTATTTTCTTTCTTGTTGAGCTTTAATGGTTTCTGTTTGTAGCTTTCATTTAATTTTTTTTTTCTATGATTGTCAAGATAAAACTCAAACTGTTTCAGTGCAAGATGAAAAACAATGTTCTTAACGTACCAGTTTACACTACTGTTATCAAGACAATAATGTCTATCTATTCGTATTCTTGTACTTTAATTTCCAAGTCTTTCCTTTAAGCTTTCAGTTTCTGGTTTAAACTTAATCTCAAGAGATTTCAGTTGAACTCGAGAATGACTTGCAATCGATCTACGTGAAATACTGGTTCTAGTGATCTTTTAGCTCAGGATTTGACCTCAACTTACGAACTTTTATTTATCTCCATCTACCAAAGAAACTGACCATATATCTCTAGAGTGATATCAATTTTATTTAATTCAACTTTATTATCAGTATCATTATTTCCTAATTTGATTCATTGCTTCAATAATGACCTGCAAAATTGCATGTAAAGTAGAAAAAGTTCATTGTGAAATTAATCCAGGCGTAGATTTTTGCAGAGGTTGTCATGTTTTCCAGTTCAATGAGTATTGGAGAGAATTGGGTAAAAATTATGCTCTTTTAATCGTGAATGTTTAAATTAAAGTGATAGTTATTGATTAATAAATTGCTATACTTGGCTTGATGGATATTTTTTTCTGGACAATCAATTATGGAAGGTTGATTGAAAAAATTTATGAACAAGATAGTCCATTTATGACAACGTTGGATGCAGTTATTGAATTTTAATGAATAAAATCAGTCAACTACTTATAAATTGAAACCATTATTCATTTTTTAAATAAATAAATATTTTCATTTAATTAACTAGTCTATAAAGCTATCAATTGTTTAATCATATCAATGATATATTCATCAGTTTATATTATTTCTTTCATTTATTCGTTTTTTATCTGGTAGAGTTTCAGTTTAAAAATTTTATTATAATATGAAATGAAATAGCAATATCTAGGATAAATTATACATACTGATTCATTAGTATTTATCTTTCAGGAGTGGATGTACATTTTTTAATCTTCATATCTCCAAATGAATATTCTACCACTTTTCGTCAAATTTCAAACCTAATTTTTGTATAAAAAAATTCCTTCATCCTATTTATGTACTGAGGAATAATTGAGGATAAAACTTTTATTCTATTTCACTAATAATCAAGAGAAAAATAACGGAAAAAAATTATATTGACTGCTAGATGATAAAATAATCCAGAAATTCAATAACACAATTTCAATAAAAAGTTTATGAAAGTTATTGACTCACTCATTTCTAAATCTGCTTCGTGGATGAGTTAATTCATGTTGATGCTGATGAGTAGTTGACCTGGGGGTAACAATGGGTGACTGATCTGACGCAAAATTCCCTATACCCCCAAGACCTTTTGATAGTTTGAACATTTCAGCTCCAAATGCATGCAAAGCCAGCATTGCAGAAGGTGGTGGTTTGCTTTCAGGCAACCAGAATTCCCGACTGTCTAAGGTGGGTTCTGTGTCAGTAGAGGCAGCTGATGTATGCTGTGGTGTTCCACCACTCCCTTCATTTCCTTTGCTTATCTGAAGTCGTCTCCAAGTGCTTCCCCTGTCAAAACCTGCAACTCATCCACAAACCATTCATTAGTGCTTCTTTTTCTTCTTCCTTATTGTTAGTAAACTAATACCCATATGTTCATAACTCCTCATCAATAACAGCATCACGAACTCTTGGTTGTGAAAAAAAAACAACATAAATATTCAGATGTTATTTTTAGGGTTGGTGTATTTCAATAGTTTGGATGATGTTGGAAAATATGTAAAGCATAAAATGGTTATAATATTTTGTAGTTTGAATGCAAAAACAGGTTTGTTACCATGATGTGAGAGCTAGAGCTTTGTTGAATAAGTAGATTAAAACTTAATAGAGTTATTGAAATAACTGCATTATGATTCAACTTGTCAGTAATGGAAATAATGAGAAGAAAGAGAAAGGGAACTGGATAGAGAGAGAAGAGTTACTTGAATCATATTAACTAAGTGTTATAATGCATTTGTCAATAATGCATTTTACAATGGAAATAATTTATATTTTAATACCTAACAATAAAAAATTGAACTAACGATTAATATACTTTACTACTACTAGGATTTAATAATTTAAGTTTCTAGTTAATCTACATTTTGCCATAACATTTTTCAGATATTTTAAAACTGTATCTAATCTTTCTTTCTTCAATTTCTGCTAAAATATTCCAATATTTTTATCCATCCAAGAGATTACTACTTTTTTAAGCCCATGAACAGTTATCCTTTACTTATTTCAGTAGAGTTATTTGAATTTTACATAATATGAGTGGATATTTAAGAGATGAAAAATAATATCAAATCATAGTCATGTAATCTCTTTTGCTATTCTTGTTAATCACTCAGCTGTATTATTTTTAAGCTGGATGTTTCTCTTATCAAGTGCATAATGATTTAAATAAAAAAAATGCTTGATTGAACATAGATACGAATCTTTCTTCATTTTTCTGGATCATATGAAAATTTAATAAACTTCCTAACAATACACTGGTGGAATAGGATCAGTGAATTAATCAATTGTCATTCATTCTGTAAGCTGAATGAAGTTGGTATTGAAGAGAGGAGTATTAAATATAATATGACGTTTTTATTTTTCTCAAAAACGTAGATCAATAAGAACATTGAATAAAGTTGGAATCAAATAGAATTGAAGGTCGTGAGTTACATCAATTGTATTTGATTCATAACAATATTCTTAAAGTTTTTCTGTCATGCAGATTCAATTTAGAATTCTCTTCCAGACATTATTATATTTTATTATTGACTGCAGTCGTTTTGGATTGAAAATTCAATTACCACAGTATTTGTGATAAAGTGATAGTTGATTATTGCATACCTACTTCTAGCTGATGTCAATGAATAAGACATACTATGAATATTTTATGATAATTTTATTCTTGAAGATTCATAAACAATTTTTTAATGTAACAATTACTTTAATAGATAGAGTAGACCAAGGATAAATGAATGCTGTAGAAAAATGAAAATATTCCATTTAAGTTTTATAAGTAATTTTTGCCCTAAATTGAATAATGTTTACTACCACTGTTATTTATGTTCGGTCTACCTTAAATACAAGAGTAATTATTACCCAACATTTTTCCAGTGTAAGATAAAAATAGATAATACTATTCAACTATCCTGTTATTTATGAAATTCGAATCAAATTCAATCTTTTCAATGCTTTATAATTATATCTAGTTATCGTTCAACATAAAAAAAAAAACTATTTTGTACCAAAAAAAATTCTATACTCAACAAAAAATGAAGTAAAACTATTTTTATTAAAGTTTATTCGTATTTAATGAGGTTTATTTATAGTGAATACATATTGAAAATTTTTTTCAACAAAGTTGAGATTAATAGAATTTTTTTTATCAGTTGAAAATTTATAATAAAATCCTTGATATTCAGAGGAACTCCTTTTCAATAAAATGTTGAGCTTCTATTAAACACTTCTGGTCATTCAAATAATCCATTGAAATGCTTAGAACAGTGTACTATTGACCGAAACCTACAAAATACAGACTCTGAAATATTTTATGTCAAGTGAGTGACCCAAACGATAAGAGGATTGTCGGACCATATATGTATTTTTACTACTATCTAGCAAGATTTTTATTTTCTCAGGACATTCAGTGGCTTAAGTGTGACTATGCTTGAAGGGATTCCCTCACTGATCCTCAAGTCCATAAGAAAGATTGTTTTAACTAAATTGGAAGATTTATCTTTTTTATTGTTGTAATAAACCTTCATTGAAATTCACAAACTTTATCTATTTTTAACTTTCTATTAAGAAGTTATGATAGTGGGGTCAAACAACAATATGGTTGTTAATGACTTCACATGACGCTAAATAATTAAATATTGTTTTTAAAAAATTTAAATTTTTTATAAACGAAAACACTAGAAGATGATAAAATTACGAGTTTCAATGAATGAAAAGTTTGTTGTCAGGATACAAAGTAAACCCAGACTCATTTTTTATATTTAAATATTCATAACAATTCGTTGAATATTAAATAAAGTTAAGTAAAACAAAAAAATAGCCAATAATTTTTTAAGACTACGAGAAATGGAAGATGACTTGGCGGAAATTTGAAGTTGAAGAACACGTCATTCAGTGAATTGTGCATTGAATGGATAGAAAGTTTAGTAGAAAGAGGTCGAAGGATCAATTTTTTATCTTATACATGGCAGGTTATTTTTGACGTTCACCACACCTTATGATTGGGCGTTAAAAAATTCCTTTTCTCAATTAGTGCGATAACTTATTCATCTCTAATTATCGAAAAAAAAGTTGTAAAAGTGTTTTTTTCTACTTTTGTACTTTTTTCAAAGATTTTTTAATTGCAGAGAAATTTCTTCTAGGAAGTTCAATTATTTTTTAATAAGAATTTTAAAAAATTCTTGAACAATATTTCTAATTAAATTCCATTTAATTAAAACCCTTATACCATTAGAATTCATTTTATTAACGATAAAATAATAATAAATTTAGAGTATATAATTACTTCTATAATTAATTAAATTAAATAAATAAAGTTTTTTTCAATAATTATTTACTAAATTCAGTAAGAAAAATAATTCATCTGTAAATAGTGAGTATTTGTTATAAGGAGATAAAGAAAATTTGATCTTCGATAATTAAATTAAAATCAACATTGTCTAACGAATTATGAATTCTCAAAAATTTATTCTTTTTATGAAATATATATTCAAGTTATCCAATTAATAAAAGTGTTTCTCGAACAGAGCACAGTAATTCCTCTTAATTATCAAGTTGAAGTAGTCTTTTACTCTTTACTATACTTCCATGCTTTCTCATTCCTCTAAAAGTCCCCGCGAGTAGTTTGGAGAGCTGTTCGTAGTCGAGGAAAATTTAACAGTCTACAAAACTCAACTAAAAAGTTTCATCATAGTGGTCATGTATATGTATACATATATATAATACACGTATATAATAACTATTTCCTTTCCCTGAATTTGCTGCAAAGTTAGTTGGCCATTCATTATTTCAATTTGGCTTCCCTAACTCTCTATGAAATATATTTTAATAACCAGAGTCAATTGAACTGTAATTCTATCAAGAAATAACTTTACTAAGATTTTACATTAATTTTCATATTATTATTTATTATTAAAATTATTTTTTTACTTGTTTTACAATAATTAATTACCTATAGATGAATTAATCCAACTTTAGAAATATTATTACCATTGATTTAAATAGTTACATTCAAGTTCTATTTATGGATGATTCTATTGAAATAACATGACTAAATTTTATAGAACTTTGTTGAAGAAAATCCGAATAAAATGAAAAAAATCGAAAAATAGATGAAAGGAAAGAGGAAAAAGAGGCAACATATTTACAAAATTATTTGACATTTGAGTTAATAATCGGATTAACGTGTCTTTGTCAACAAAATTCTCTCGGGATTGTACGCATTTTGGCGATGAAGCAAAGAGAAGGAGATGATAAACTTACAGTCTTTCTTCCTTTCTTCAAGATTCAACGCAGTGACGCATTTGGTCGTACCAAGCAGACGTCAAAGAAATGTGTGTAAATAATTTCTGACCCTTTATTTACCCTTGGAGAAAATCGTCCGTTATATTATTCACCATTTTTCCCAACGATTCGAAAAGATTCGAGGTAAGATCGTAAAGAAAAATTTACTTGCTGAGCATAGCAAGTGATAAAATGATCTCAGGGAGTTGGATACTATTATTGTAACACTTTGAAGAGATTGAACAGAAACTATCCTAAGAAAATTTATCCAACTCTCTAAGGGGTAGTTTAGTCACCCGGAAACAAAACCCACCTGGTGTCCTGCAGATATTCTGTCGTTGTTCAGCCAAGAGTTGAAATGTTAGCGCGTACGTGAGTAGCATCACACCTAGTGGTATGTAAAAGCAGATTATGCTACCGATCAACTTGTAGAGTGGATCTGGAATTTGACAGGCGCCGTCTACAAGCATTGAAGCATCGTCCTGGAACATATTGATAACTGAATTAATTTTCTTGGAAGTTCCGTCGTCAATTTCTAAGAACACTTGATATACGAGTTTAAAAGGCAAAAGAAATGAAACTGCTTAAAGCTTAACTTGATAAAGATGACATAAAATTAAAGAAAATTTACTGAAAGATCTTTTTATTAAATTTCTAAGATTTATTCTAAAAGTAAATTCATTATGCCTAAGATCTTTTTCTCTTTGACTCACTAACGTAATTTATTTATCTCTTGTTTTCAGAACTCCAGAACAATGTCCAAGTGTCGTATCTCTTTTAGCAGAAAGCTATAATCCTCACGTAAGATATGGAGCAGCAATGGCATTGGGGATAGCTTGTGCTGGAACAGGGCTCAAAGAAGCGATCGCATTACTCGATCCAATGACCAACGACCCTGTTAACTTTGTACGACAAGGAGCCCTTATTGCTTCTGCCATGATCCTTATTCAACAGACTGAGGCGACTTGTCCTCGCGTCAAAGATTTTCGAGCACTTTATGCTAAGGTCATCGTTGACAAACATGAGGATGTAATGGCCAAGTTTGGTGCTATCTTAGCTCAAGGAATTATCGATGCTGGTAAGATTATGGTTTGAGTATTTTCTATCACGTTTATCGATAGTTTACGCTACAAGCTCCAACATCATTATTATCATCAAAACTTTGATGTATTCCTCTTATTTTCTAAAGTCTTGTCCGGTTTAAATGAAAATTAATACGTTCCATTACATTGAATAGTCTTACAGAGATTAAAAATCCAACAGTTCATCAGCTTTAATTCAAGGCATTGATTTGAAAAAGTGATGCAATTTTTTAAAAATTATTTTTCCAGGTGGCCGCAATGTTACAGTATCTCTCCAATCACGAACTGGACATACTAACATGTTGGCAGTAGTTGGAGCTCTAGTATTTACACAGTATTGGTATTGGTTCCCTCTAACCCACTGCCTTGCCCTAGCATTCACTCCAACCTGCATCATCGGTCTCAATGCTCAATTGAAAATGCCTAAATTTGAGATTCGTTCAAATGCACGGCCGAGTATTTATGCATATCCAGCTCCACTTGAAGAAAAGAAACGTGAAGAACGTGAGAAAGTTCAAACTGCTGTTTTGAGTATTGCTGCAAGAGCACGACGTCGAGAATCTGAGAGACGAGCTAGGCATTCTTATGAAATGATGGAAGTGGTAGGTTTGCCACAATTGTTTTCCTTGTTGAAATAATTGCATTTTAATTATTTTCTTTTTTTTTTTTTGAGAAATAATTATAAAAATTGAATCACTAGATATACTTTGTGCTAATATTTAGAGATAATAATTAAAGTGAATGATTTTTAAGGATCCTCCTGCAGCAGATAATAAGGAAAATCCAGAAACGCCATCCACATCTTCCTCTTCATCAAGCAAAACCGAAGCCAAGAAAGATGAAAAGGATAAAGACAAGAAAGATGATAAAGATAAAAAATCCAAGGAAGATGATAAAGATAAATCTGAGAAGAAGGAACCTGAACCTAACTTTGAAATTCTTCAAAACCCTGCTCGCGTTCTTCGCCAACAACTAAAAGTCGTTCAGATGGTTGAAGGAAGCCAATATACACCTGTCAAAGATCTTCAAATTGGAGGCATTATCATGATGAAACACATTAAACCAGATAGTGAAGAAGAATTAGTCGAACCAGTTGCTGGTGAGGATAACTAATTTTTTTTTATTACAACATTTATTATTTATAATAACTGCAAATTAATCTCATTTTATTCTATAAAATAAAGAATTAGAAATGGTCTTAGAGGAATTAGAATTCTGAACAATTTTTTACTTGATTTTTTAAAGGGTTTGAAAATTTACATTCATTAGTAACTTAAAAATGTTAATCATTTATGTGCAGCTTTTGGACCAAAACCTGACGAAGAGAAAGAAGCTGATCCTCCAGAGCCTTTTGAATACAACGAGGACTAAACAGTTACAAAAACATCCATAAATAAATTACATCAAGATAGTAAAAATACAATAAATATATTTCATGCATTATCTCTAATTGTTTGAAATATTGCCGATTATTCATTTCTTTTTTATTTAAATAATTACAATCATAATTATACTAATTACTATAATCATGATTATCGTAATAAATTCATATATTAAATGAAACATCAATGGTTTTGATGAATGTGTTTAATTAATAAATACTGAAATTAGAAATTGCGTTAGAGTTACTGCATTGATGAAATGAAACCTGATCAATTATTCCATTTAAAATTAATTCCTCTTCATATAACTGTAGTTATTTATTATTAACTCAGTGCGTTTGTAATTTAGCTCTCATTTTAATCTAAAAATCTATCATGTAGTCATTAACGCCTAATTTAGAAAAAGTCATCTCGAATTTTTTTTTTATGTTGCTAATTAAATATTTATAAAGCTTTATGATAATTTAAATATTTGCATCTACTTAACAAAATTCTCTACATTATTTTATAAAATACACATTTTTCATTCGTAAAATAATTTATTTATTTTCAAAAATATTTGATAAAAAAAAGACCTTAATGCGTTTATGTGATAATCCGATAGCCAAAAAATAAATACTTTTAACTCCATTATCTTATTTATAAAACAAATTCTACTTACATTATTAATCTACTAAAAAAATATTTACTAAATTATTACAACTCTATTATAGAATAATATGATTAACGATATTACGTCAGCTATTTTCCGATTGGCTAAAAAGTAATACTCGTATTCAGCTGCATCAACAAGGAATGAAAGACTGTGCGGTTGATTGCACTAAATAAATTTGATCTTTACGAGAGAATTACCTTGGAGTACATGAGGCTTAATGGCAAACTCATGGCAATACTCAAGACCCAGACAAAGGCGATTTTCAGGATAACACGTCGACGCGTCTTGTTACGACCAAACTTCATAGGATAGCGAAAACTTAAGTACCGATCCACACTTATTGTACACAGGTGCATAATACTTGCTGTACAGAATAAAACGTCCAAACAGATCCACACGAGGCAGTAAATTGATGGAAGTGGAAAATATCCTGGAAAAAATAAAAAATTATCTATTAACAACTTCTATTAAGTATTCACAAGAAATTATTATTATATATTATTTATATCTCTTTTCTCATTATCATAATAAGTAAACTTAATTTATTATAATTATAAAAATATAATAAACTATGAGAGTAACTTACAATAAAACAAAATTGTAAGAAGAATAAAGTTCAATAGTTCAACCTTTTCGAGAAATAGATAAGCTTAAATGAACGAGAGAATATTGGGAGTTGAGAATCGATAGTTTGAATTTTGTCAATAGATTACATAAGTGTTGGGAAGTATTTAAAACTAAGATTGAATATATTAATATCAAAAAGCTTTGTCAATTAACGTTACAATATATTGGCAGGAGTTGAAAACTGTAATTAAAAAACCAGCACTATTGGTGAAGTGGATAGTATATTGACAGATACGTTGAAAGTTTCGAGTTGGGATCGCTGTCATATACATTTGAGTGTACTTTCCACCACTCGACTTAATTATCGATGTAAAGCTTTGATCAGTATCCTCCAGCTAGTACTAAAGCCTATTGTTTATAATTAATGCAATCTTTTTCCAGCCCTTGAATTTTTATTGTTTTATATCATAGATACTGTAATATGAGAAAAGTGATAATTTAAAGTAAGTTTTTGTTAAAAAAAATAGTTAGAAAAATAAATTTAAAATATTTATGCTGTTTATACTTGAATAATATAAATAGAAAAAGTTTTCTCATAA
Source organism: Chelonus formosanus (assembly GCA_028641665.1). Lineage (NCBI taxonomy): Eukaryota > Metazoa > Arthropoda > Insecta > Hymenoptera > Braconidae > Chelonus > Chelonus formosanus. Next base: position 1,180,402 of record CM054002.1, read on the forward strand.
ATATGGAATAGATAATTTTATAGAAAAATATTATGATTAAAACTTGGAGTATAGTTTGTCAGAAAAACAAAACATTTTTCTATTTTTTAGTTACAATTATGATATCAAAATTAATTACACATTTTTTTGCTACTATAATCCATGAAATTCTTTATTCTTTTTCAACAGGTCGTTTTTTCAGGTAATTTTACTGATACCACAGAATGCAATTAATTTTATTGAGAGTAATAAAAACGAATGACAAAAACATTCGAATATTTTTCTATACACAGATGAAGTTCTTTTTTTTTTCAATACAAGAGTGGGCAAAAAAATTGTATTCCATTTTATAAGTAAAATGAATTATTTCAGTTTAAGAGTACGTCTCTTTAAATTTTAAACCGTTAGTTTATGTACACAAACTCTCAATTTATCGCCGAAAACAACGGCTATTGTATCCTTAATTATACCTGGGCACACGGACAAAACTTATTCATCCTAGGGGCAAATGTGAATGTGTCGATTACGATTTTTTTTTCACCAACTACATTCACATTGGTTGTATTCGTGCCTACGGAGCTGAGTAATTTGATATCCGCATTTCTATCAGCATTCATTGGATGTATATAGTGCGGAACGGAAGCTTTGTTAGAAAATTTCACCCAGAAATAAAAACATGCGATTGTTTAATTTAAATAAGTGTACTATATAACTTTTACTTATTATTTCAACTATTATTTTTCCATATCGACTTCTTATTATTTATATTTGATATTTTTTTATCAAATAAGTTCACTGACAGTTCGATTGTTTCAATGGTAATTTCTTGATAAATACTCTAATGACTGGAAATTTATTTTAGAATATTTTTCTAACATACCTTAAACTTAATGTACATTAATCTTCAGCATGCAACAATATTTTACAGCCGTATGTTTATGTTTTGTCTAACGTCATAAGATAAAAATACAAAACAAACATTGGCTGATGGAATTTAAAAAATATTGAAAACATGACATTCTTCAACATTCCTGTAACTGATGTTGTAATATCACTCCAGGAATTGATGTGAAATCAATAATCCTCTTTATTTGTTGGTTGTGGATTGTAATAGTTTTAGGGCAGCTATGAAATAATTTGTGATGAATAGAACTGAATGTCTGACCACAACCAACTTTATGTAGACAATGAAAATAAAAAAAAATCTAGTGGCAGGCTAAACAAATTTTCAAATTGCTGAAAAAATTTATTATTAAAAAAATTTCCAGTATTTTTTTTTTTTTTTTAAATCAAGACAAATATAAGAAAGAAGCTATCAGTTTTTTTTCGATGATGAAAAGATTTTTTCTATGCGAATAAAAAAATGGAAGAGTGGGGAAAAATATAAAACAGCTGGGGTGGAAATTATTTCACAGTGTGATTTTGCTGCTCGAGGGAACGAAAGCTCTCTGGAGGCGTATTTCCATCAAATACTAATCTCCGTTGCAGAATTAATTATTTAAAAAGTTTTGGTATTTTAAACTGTATTTACTTGATATTTCAAGTGGAAGCAAAATGGTGTAAATTTGAATCTTGAATATTCAATTGTTGATGTATATTTTATTCAATAAATTATTCCAACCACTTAATATAAAAATCAAATAAAATTAAAAGAAAACTTTTTATAAAAATCAAAACAAAAAAAAACTCGATTAATTTAATGATTAAAAATTTCTGTAATTTATCAGTATTTAAATAAAAGTTTATAACGAAGAAAAATACTCAACTTTTATTTACATCTCATTATAATGATCCTATTTCATTCCAAAAATTCACACACCGTTAATTTAACGGATGGTCGCGTTAAACTTCCCAAGTGATCCCGAGTCAGCAAACTTCAATGAACTCAAGATTCAAGTCAGAGCATTATGTGTAGAATGAAAAGACTCTTCTTGGCAGATTGTTTTAAATTACTGATAAACCATCTTCCTCATTAAATCATTAGTTTATCAGACTGAGTGAATTTAATTGAATAAATGATTAATGATAGTGATTAACATCAATTTAGGCCAAATAAACAGCTATTAACAAATTATCTATAAATATTTATCATCCGGAAAACATTTAATGTAACTTCAGCAAGTTAAAAAAAACCCAACTTTGGTCAGGCATGCATAGTAATTTAACCCAAACTTAATAACTTAGGATTATGAAACCACAACCATTGTCTATTCGCTCGTGACGTCTTGCTAATAGGCTGAAAATTGTGATGCATTAGCAGTGAAGGAGTCTAGGTCATTTGTGGTCAGACACGAGAGGTTACTGCATTAATATTAATAATTAGCAGTACTAGAGGTTAATGTTTACTGAGAAATATATGATTCATAATTATATGGTTAGTAAACTACAATATCAAGTGTAAATCCTACAATTAGAAACAAGTTTTTGGTCTATTAGATTAATAGAAATGCTTTCCATACCAATAAAAAATCACAACAGGTGAACTAAAGTAAGCACTGAAGTGATGCAATATGATTGAAAAAAAGCTATTGATATTATAGAATGTTTTAGAGCTTTTCTTTGGGATAGTTTAATTTTCACTTGCTGATGCTGCAAACACATGATATCATATCTAAAATTTTGGACAAATAGTATACCCTCATCTGGTGTTTTATCTGAAAATACATAACAGTGACATTTTGCATCAGAATATTTCAGCTCGATTTGACTTTATATTCAAATCCTGGATTCTCATTGAAAGTCAACTCTATTGCTTTGATAAACCTTTCTTTCACATTTTTCAAAAGTGCTGTTGATGTCAAGCTTCATGGTGTATGTTGATATTAGCAATAATCAAACAATATCAACCTGGATCAACAAAAATTAGAAGTGTTCCTGGATTAGATCTTCAATCTATGTATCTTCATACATTGAATAATTTTTTTTTATTAAGTTTTAGCAAAGAAAAAAAATTGAGAAGAGTCTATGTGAAAAAGAATGTTAGATTTATTTAATTATCCTGATGGAATATTTTTCCAAATAAATATTCCCTTTTTTCTTTAATAAATGAATTAGTAGGTATTTGCTTTCACTTATTCAAGCCACAAAATATGATTGAAAAATAAAAATTTGATTTTTTTATCAACGAACATAAGATAATTAAAAACAAAGGTTTTAATCAAATCTTGTCTGTGTACAAAGCATTTAGTCAATTTATTCCCAATTAAGAAGTCATTCATGTATACTGCAGTGATATCATTCTAGTTATCAATATGGTAATGTTGACATTGATGAATCCACTACTCATGAATACTGAGTATACGTACGTTATACCTCTATATATATCAGTCTTGTTGTCAAACACAATAATCGATGACATTTCTATTTTCTGAGTAAGTCACCTGCGTACTGGTCAACCTATACATCTATTCTTATTACTCTAAAGATAAATATAACAGTTATTGCGTGACAAAACTCGTAAAGATCATTTGATATTCATTAATGTGACATAGTCATTGACTATAACGATTTTTATCATAATGTAAACTTTGGTTAACATGAAAAATTCTATTGTATCACAAAGCATATTTCTTTTACACATGTTATTATATTCAATGTACATCAGGTTTTCATTCTTCCTATGCAGTTTCAACATCAAGTTCCAAGTATCCATTGTCTGTTGAAACTATTTTTTCTCTGAAAGAGAATAAAAATTGACTTGCCAGCTATGAAACAGCTATTTATCCAACTCTGGGATAAACACAGGATTCCAAACAAAATATTATAATTTTTTTGTGTCTTGAAGTTAGCAGAGGTATCAAACTTTTCTATCAATTAGTTTGGGTTCTAGGGTTATTTATTATCATTTATTAAGCAAGTTTGAGTTAATAGCACTATTATGTTATGGTATATTTTTTTATACATGCCACAATAAATTTTAAGCTTGTCAAGTCTGTCTGGTGGTTTTTTTTGTCCCATCCTAGGATTCGTCGTGACATCAAGTCCCAAGAGGCTCGGAGTCTAAATCCATTTTTCGATGGATCTTCTTACCCTCTCTTCTCTACGTCGTACAAGTAATATTTCACAGCAATCGCACAGATGAATGGTAAAATTTTTTTTACGGAAACACTTTTCTACCAAGTTGAACCACTGAATGGTTCAGAAGCCATTTCTTTCACACTTAAAGTCCTCAGATCGTTACATTTCATTGTCCATTCATGGTACAGTGAGTCTTATACCTATATATAGGTGTATATATTCTTAAGATGAATGGAATGACCTTTCTCACATTTTTTATCATCAATTTTTATCCAAAGTGACAACAAAGTAGCGTAAATTGCTCGCCTTTTTTATTTTTTCTTTGTTTGAAAATATTTTTTATCGCGATTTCGTTTTCGTAGAGTAAATGACGTTTTAAAATTATAAAAGATGAAAATAATTCAGTAAATGATGTTTGAAAGTATTATTATAAAAAAGTACTATTTTAGTCGCGTCTTTTAGAGCAATTATTAAAAAAAAAAACAAAAAAACGTTTAGAAAAAAATATGAGGAAACTTATCAACAAGTAAAGTTTGCAGAACATGGAAGTTAATATTAAAAAAAATTATAATTTATTCAAAAAAATACTCCACATAAATTAAGAACTTATTCGCGGTTTAGAAATGTTCGATTTTACTCTCGAGTATTAAATAAATGAATGATCTCATTTTAATTATTATTTTTTAAAGTTTTTAATAAAAAATTGTTAATATTAATATAAAACATTTTGATGTTATTTCGCAATGCATCATAGCTATAAAAACTACTTTTGATACCAAACGTCTTATTAAATAAATAGAGAAAAAATCACAACATAGATAAGAAAATTCTATAAATTAAAATCAAAAGAAAAAACTCACCTTCTAAGAAGCTTGTAAGTGAAAAGTAGAAACTTCTAATAAAGACACAAGAAAAAAGACGGGAAGCTTATTGGGACGTATGGCGGAAGAAATGTAATAGGTTTACATGCAAATCCCCAATGAAATTGCATTGGTGCAGTAGAGCATGTTCTCAATTGCCTTAACCATAGTATTTACACAAACGATGTCGTATTCAAAGTCATCCATGTATTTATGTGTTGTTGCATTAATTAAATTACTCTCTTAAACTGAATCAGTGAATATTTACTGATATCCAGTGCCAATCCAATGACTGATTTTTTCAGTGATAGGATTGGCACTGGCAATGAGTATTCACTGATTCGCAGTAGCTTACCCTGATTCAGTTTAAGAGAGTATATTATTCCACCATAGAAATATCTTTCTTAATCCGTATGTTAATATTTAAAAGAAATGAATGACAAAAGGTCTTACAAAGGACTCTGCTTCTAGAGCAACCTAGAACTAAACTTAATACCTAGTGCTAAATAATTCACAAAATATACAATTATTCATTTTCGCCAAAAATTTGCATTATTTGTTATTTTGTTAAATATCCATGAATATGTAGTTTCATGCTCTAGAAAATATTGGAACTGCTGAACTTATTATCATGTGTTATTAGTATACTAATTTACACAGTGATTAATCTGAAATTACTATTCATTGAATTTTTTCAACACAAAGAAATAGAAAAAAAAAATGTCATTTTAATGTTGAATCAACAGTTTGCCGAACAAAGTTAACTAAAAAATCCGTGATAGTGTTTTCTTAACACTAAATAAGTTTTAAAGGATTAAAGATTAGAAGATTAAATTGATTTCGGAATGAGTTGTAAAACTTTGCATCAAATAAAATGAATAATTAGTGAATAATTCTAACTTTATCACTAACTCAGGAAAAAATCCAATTACAAATGGAATGAACTTCAGGTGAATATAATCAATACAATATTCTCATGTCATGCTCATTCATTTTTTAGATACATTAACTTTGTTAATCTAAATTTTCCAAGCTCAGGAAAATAATTGCATTGTTAACAAAAAAAAACTGCAAAAATAGTTGAATAAAAAATAAATGCATTTAAAAAATATTGTCAATTTTTTTACTCTTAATGCTATTAATAATAAAAAGAGCACATAAAAGGCTGGAATATAGATATTTAAAAAAAAAAACAAGATTTGATGGTAAACTGTTAAATTTTCTTCAATGCAACAAAAAAATGGTATTTGAATAACTTTATTATCCTAGATGCAGCTCTCAGGAAAATTTATTTTGACTAGAAAAAGTTAGTAGTGTATGATAGCAGATAATATAAAATAAAAGTCAACTTCCCATATAAATGTTTTTTGTGGGTTGTACGTTAAAAGTGATCCTCGAGGGCATTATTTATTTTGCATGCTTATGTGGATAGATATACTTTGTGTTGATCGCATGAGCCACAGCACCGAAAGTAGCATAAAATAATCCATACACAACGCAATATATATGCATTATATATAGATGATAGTTGAAATGATATTCCTTGTACATGCTTATTTGATCAAACTACTTCTCTTTGCATTTACATGAAATGTACTTCCTTCTGCTTGGAAATAACTACTTCAACTTGTGAGTAGTAGTTCAGTTTCGTTAGGTTGAATTTCATTTTAAGCTTTCACGCTTATTCTTTTATCTATCTACACACTTGTTGAATTTTTTTTTTGACTCTTAAAAAATATTTATGCTCATCCGAATAAATTTCATTAAATATTATTACATTAAAAATGATTATGTATTATTATGTTGTAAAAATTTAAAGGAAGATAGTTTTGGGATTAAAATTATTATTTGGATTTAAATATCAAAAGTAAGTCTTAATATTTATATTTTCAAAGAAAGTGCAATATTGCGTTATCAATTCATTTATTATTTATTATAATTATCCAAATTAAAGGATAATTTATAATTATTTTTAATAAACATGTACTGACACATTCGAAGAGCAAAATGACATAATAAAATATTTGCTGTCTCTAATATTTTATTTATTCAACTAAAATTCTAATTTACTTATTAAATATAATTTAAATACATCAGTAGTGTTTAAAAGACTACAAAAAAAAAAATTTTATTAATTTTTTTTTTGTTTTGGGTCCAACATTAAATCTCTTTTGTGTTTATTGAGTATAAAAAAATAAATGAGGTCCTTTGGGCAACTCTAAAAAAAAATTTCTTATTTGTCATGAACTAAATTACAGGAGTATTTGAGAAAAAACGTAGCTTTTCATTGTACAACTAATTCTAATTATCGTTGGTGTACAGAAAGGATTGTTTAAAAAAAATCCAAAGGAAGCCAAATTAAAATCATGTTTTATCTTAAAAATTTACAGAGCAGAATTTTTTTCATTTGCTTCTGTCTCAAGTGAATCGTGATGAGGACATGAAACGATTTCCTTTGTGTTACTTTTCACAAAGAATATATATTCCTTGGAGGTAGTTTGTGCAAAGGAGAAAAAAAGTCAAGCCTAGGAATTCGATATTCGTGATGCTGAAGAACTGGGAATGAAAAAGAAGTAAGGGATATGAAGATGTGATCAGTCAGGCAAGACGATAACGACCTTGAGATATTACTCTTTATCTAAAGCAATAGAAGATGAATTTTTTCTTTATTTTTTTCAACAACAGACACCCCTTTTCGCTTTTTAAAAGATTGATCGGTTCGATTGATTGATGAGATTAAATTCTTTTTATCACAGTAGTATTTCATTTATTAATTTCCTTTAATCGATTTCAGTAATCATTCACTGATTATTCATACCAATTTTTCCTAAAAAGATCCTGCTAGCTTTTATCTTTAAATGTTTAATCAGTTTCTAACTGATTCTTTTTGTCAATAAGATAAAAAAAATCTTCCCATCATTTATCTCCATTTCTTTTCATCTTTATCTTTTTATATTATCAATTTAAATACTCCACAATTTCGTGATTGTTGTGAAAGTCTCTTGGTTGATTTAAAATTACAAATTTTAATTAACTTCAACATCAATGAAGTTTTTTTTCAAGACTTTAATCAGTATTGATGATTAAAAACTTACAGTGAACTGTTAGTGTGTTTTTGTTATTTCATTTTTGTATACATCTGTAATTTTTTTTCACTGTATGTAGTCCAGACTTAGCTGATGTTTTTGAGCCTCTATAATTACTTAAATTGATAAGTTAATGAAAAAATTGTTTTACTTACAAAGAAATACCTTTAAATATGTAATTAATTAATTAATGATTATTATTTATATTATTAATATCAAAATCAGTCAAATAATGTTTTATATTTCAATAAATTAAAGGAATAATAGTTGCAGCAATAGTTAGGTCATTAATGGTTACCGTTTTGGAGATGTTGAAACTCTATTTGGTTTTATAGTGTGACTAGGTTGGTTCATGACCGTACTTATATTTATCACTTTAACCATCTGTGATTGCAATATGTTTACTTTACTTTGTATCACGGTACATCGTGGGTGATATCGGCTATCTCCACCATCAGTGGCCAAATCTTCACAAATTAGAATTAACTCTCTGGGGACTTGAAATGAGACATTAAAAGTGCTTTTGGTTTCAAAACCCTAGCACTCTTCCTCCTAATCACTGCCTAAGTAAATAGCGTTTTTGTTCTAAAATATTCTAAGACAAAAAATATAATTAATTGATTTATAAAAATTAATCAAAAGGAACAAAATAAATTTTTAAAAAATTTTCCCGTCGGCCAATATTTGCTCAAAGTTTTTGTTTAAAAGTTTTAAATAATTAAATAATGAATTAAATCAATAAATTATTGTTCAAACAGATTAACTAATTTATTATAATAATTTAATAAAATATTTCATTGATATCAGTAACCTTTTTTCTCAATGCAGAGCAAAGTCTTGGTAGCCATTGAATTTACAAAGACTCTACGAGGAAGGGACACTAGAAAGACGATGAATTGTGCTGCAGTTGAAACGCAAACCAGCTTTGTTCACATCGTCGAATTCAACATTAGACTTCTCATGCATAATTCATCTCCAACCGCTCGGGAAAATCTACTTTTAATGATCCAAGTGAGTTTTCGAAAAGTGTCCAGTTCACTAGCAGATAGACTTGTCTAGACTTCCAGAATATTGGATCAAATTGGTCACTTGCTGTGAGCCTGTATCTGACTGACTATCCATGTCAGTAAACACATCACGGTCTAACCATTTAATCAAATTTTTATTATAAAGTGAGCTTGGTATTAAAATTATATAGAATTTTTAGAAAATTCATTTTAACCCTAAAATTTATTCCCAAGCCTTTTTAACTGTAATTCATATTTTATCACTAAATAAAATTCATTGTAGAATTGAATTGGATACTCTAAAAATAAATTATTCAAACGATTAATATTTTAACAAATATTTAATTATTTCGTTTGCATACTTTTGATGGTAAATTAATAATATTCCATTGTTATTCCAATAAATGAAAATTGTCTGATCAATGAATTATTTCGTTGCAATACATTTAATAAATACCTACAGGAATAATATTTAAATATAAAATAACTTTATTATTAAAAAAAAAGATTAATGAAGTTACAATTAATCTTATTTTTCACATTTTTTTTTCAATTTATGATGAGTTGATTAAAAATTATAATATTCATTTTATAAAGCATCATGGTTAATTTCAAAGAGGAAAGAATAATTAATTATCAAATTCATCTCATTGATTTGTTATGAACTTTTTTATCGTTGAATTATCATATATTACTAGGCCAAAATGATAGCACATATTTTTATTCAATACCTTCTCCTCCTACAGGATTAATCTATCACTAAAAATAACTAATGATGCTTCTCAATTTTTATTTACATTCTTCTAATATCTAGAGCCAACACCTACACAAATCAAAGGCATTTTGTTCCATCTATAAATCAAAATCTACAATATGTCAATCTATCTTTCACACAGACAACGCATTTTTAGAGACTCAAGTGATCACTCTTTTAATTTTTAACATTTAAAACTGATTTGATTTTTTTTGCTTTTTTTTTTAATCAACTTGATTGAAAAAAATTAACGTTCAAAATTCAATTATTAAGTAGAGTACACTTGTATGAATAACTATAAATGATAAAAAAAAAATAATAAATCGATGACAATACAGAAATTGTGCTATTAATGATTCCTAGTGGTGGTAATGGTTGTAGAAAATTGTATAGAATATCGATTAGACTGTAAATATGCAGCCTATTTATTTCTGTCGTCGAATCACGTCTTTGAACAATAAATTTATCGAATCCTGTGTAGAAAATTGATTATTTTTTTTATCAAGACTACTTTGCCAAGTTGGATTATTTTCTTGCTGAAAGAAGTAAAAATAAAAAAGCAGATATAGGTAGTAGGACAAAATACTGATAATAAGAGAAATTCGAGGTCCATTCAATGCCTATTTTAGACTGGTACAGTCATCGGAGCACGAAGAGAACAGAAAAGAAAGCAAGTATATCTATACCAAAGTGCACCATGGTACGTTCATTTATTGTAGACCAATAAGAGGTTCTCATTGGACAAAACGTAGTACATCAAAAGTCAACTCCTGATGTACTATGTTTTCTCCAACCTAGTATTGTTGAATCGGTTCAAATGTTCCTTTGTGCTCTAGGTTTCTCCTAAGTTCTGTAGAAGCATTGGTTTCAGAAGAATCTCAAGGATAAAAGCCTCTTCATGCTCACATTCAAAAAACAAATTTCGTTACTAAAATGACATTTTTATCTTTTTTCTACTTATTCAAAATAGATAGCTTTTAATTCACTTTAATTCTGCTTATTTTCATTTATTTCTGCTACGGATACAAGATATTTCAATCTCTGAATATTAACTTAAAAGTTGATGCAATGAATTTTAGAGTATTCCATCTGATGAATAGCAAATTCCAATAATTAAACAAATTAAAAAGTTACAGTTATACTTTAGGTAGAGAAGGTCCGATTAAAGCTCACCGATAGTACTAACAAAACATTTTTTCTTTATTAAACATTGATAACAATTTTTCCATCTATCATTTGATCTATATTCGAAATAGAAAGCTTTTAGGTTACAAGATGCTATCATGACTTCCATCACTAGCTAAAATGAAAAATATTTAAAATGAAAATGATACTTGAAGCTGATCTGAATGATTACTTGATGAAATGTAAAATTATCTGATCATATTTCACTTGGTATTTTTTACGAATTCCAGCTTGTTTGATTATTTTTGAAGAAAAGTAGTAGGTTTGGGGCAACCGAGTGTTATTAATGGAATTCTTAGTTAGGTTTATTTTCTTCGAAACTATTTAATTGCTATTAAATATCTTTCCAAGGGTGAATCAAGTTTTAGTAGTCCTTGTTGATGAAAGTTGTCAACAGTTATAAAGTTAATTAATGAGTATTCAAAGGCTGAAGGAGAAAACATGGAGTGACATATACCCTATGGAGCATTTACCACTCTTTGCATTTAATTGGATAGGTACACGTCCGGCGTTAGTTTCAACAAGTTTATTTGCTACTGAGAATGCTTTGGAGCTAAAGCTGTACAGCAAACTTGGCTTTGGTACGTAACTGGATATTACTATAAATTTACGTAGTTACGTACCAGGTTAACACTAATATACCAGTTTCTAGGTGTAGCCATTTTAAATGTATTCATCTATTGAATTACTTGAGTTGGTATTGAATAATGAATAACCAGATGACCTAAACATCATTATTTAATGTTTATTGTTTACTTTGGCGAAAGTAAAAAAATTATTTGTGACAATGACTGATAGATTTACGTGACAATTAATAAAGTAATAAACAAATTAATATAAATTACAGCTAAATTACAGTGTACATTCACTGATTCATTTTTAGCAGAGTCCACACATACATCTTTTTAATAACAACTCAGTATACTCGCACGTTCTCCAAAATGTGAAGATATAATAACGTTTTAAATTTCAGCAATTGACCTCATTACAACAACTTCCTAATGAGAATCAAAAATATGTTTAATGATAAATAAAATCCAGAGAGAAAATTTTAGAATGAAAAAGAATTTTCGTTATCATGAAAACTGATAATAAATTGTACCTATGAAATAGTGACGAATGAATCAGTTGTATTTTAGCTCATTGACTAATTGTCAAGTGGTTCAATATCAGATATTTCGGTAATTGACGAGGCAATGCCAAGAGCCAGTAGGATCCAGTAGTATTGCTCGATAATGGTCAGACCAATGATAGGAATCTGATTTCGTGGGCTCTCACCACAAATGTATTCAATCTATCATGTTGAATCGAAACTTTGACATTCGTAGAAACAATCTGACAATTAACTAAGTAATTAATTTACACATTTTGTCCATTTACTTAAAACACACACGTTTTAACATTAAATTCAATATTTGTTATTCAAGTATTTGCATTTAAAATAGCAAATTAGGATAAATTAATGTCTACCTAGAAAAAGTAACTGATCAAGCGGTGGATAATGGGAAGAAAAGTTTTGCTTAAAATCAACAAAGAAATTTTTTGAAAAAACAAAAAAAAAATTAAAAAATTCTAATATTACGTACTTTTTCATTTCACTTCAAACTAAATTTATCTTTACCAACAGATTCATACAACTTCTGACTTCATAACAAGATCCTTCATCCTTCATAAAAAAATAGGTCAATTTGGCTCAACAATAGCAATAAAAAGTTTTCTTTGCATATTTCAATCTACTTTTTCCAAAACTCAAAATACGAAAAAAAAAAAAGTATATCATGAGTTTAATTATTTTTTCTATTTGAGATAATCATCATTGATTATGCATACAGAAGTGATCTTTTTATCACATAAAAAAGGAAAAGCGAATCAATAAAGCAAAAGTTGATTATATTTCTCGGAAATGAAAAAAAAAATAATAAAAAAAAAATTCTTCCCTTCTGAATCCTTTCTGAGCATAGAATTGTAGTATTCATTTCTATACGTTCATTTCTTTTCATTACTGAAAAGCGGAAGTGCACAATAGCCAACAAGGGCAATCAAATCCCGATAGACTTTCTGCTACTAACAACGTGAATTGATCATCAAGGAAGACAGTGAAAATTCGATTTTAATGTAAAAGCAAAAATAAAAAATCAGGAAATAAGTCAAAAGTTAAAATTGAGAATAATGATAGAGATGGAGATGAATGTAAAAGAATGGGTCTGGGAAAGCTGTAACTGTGTCATTTTGTTACCTTTTAAATGTCTCAAAACGTAAAAATATGATAAAATTACGAATTTCAAAAATAAACCCCATCACAATGACTTGCTAATTGGAAGTTAAAAATTCATATTTCACTATTATCAAAAGGTAATCGAGTGGAAGGTATATATTTGTATTAATAACTTTGATTATTCTAGTCAGCATTTCAGAACCTTACTAGTCTTGTTAGCATAAACATTCATCAACCAATAATCATGGATCCGAGATATAATAATGCATTTATTGAAGTGAAAGATAATAAAGGTTCTACCTGGTATTATTTGCAATGATTATATTATACACTGCTCAAGTAATTCTATATTCATTGAGTTGTTTCATGGAGTAATCATTAAATAGTAATAAACATTGAAATCATCAACAGAGTACCAATAGAGTTTAATTAAATTTTTTATCAAAGGATCAAATGACACCAAAAAAAGCTCTAAAGCTTCGGGGTTTCCTATTATTTATTTATCTGTTTATTTAAATAGAAAAGTGGTGTGGTAAGTGAACTAATGTGTTTGAATAAAAATAGTCTTGAATGTTCTTTTACAAGTTTATCAGTCACCCAAGGGAACAATTTATTCAAGATTTTTAAAAGTGATTGTTCTTCTGAGATGATTAATCATAAACTTTTTGATGTTGTTATTTGATAACTTAATAAATAAATTTTATTTTATACTTCAAGGGAAAAAAAATTGTCTAGAATTGTTTAAAAAAATTTTTAAAGATTAAAAATCCCTTAAATTGGAAGAAAAAAATTGTGAACAATATTTAGAATAAAAAAAAGATTGGTAACAAAAAAAAAATAAATACATAAAAATACCTCTAGCTTTTTTATATGCATAACAATGTAATCAATCAATGTGAAACATTTCACATTTTTTTTTATTCTTTCAAGTAGTCATACAAATTTCTGCAACAAGATTGTCCAAAAAAAAGGGTCTAAAACTGGTGTTATCTCAAAATAATACTCTAGAGTTGATAGTGATATAAATAAAAAACTGTAGCATTGATCGACATGAAATTGTAACAGCATATTTAGAAACAAACTCTTTGATACCTGATTCACATCAAATAGTTTATTTTTATTTCAGCAGGTTGTTATAACAATGCAGGCTTATTTTCCAACTCAATAAAATAATGATACAATAATTTATACTTATGAGGTGAATCACAGATGATCTAGTGTATGTGGAATGAAAAAAAAAGAAACATTATGACTACGTCAGTGAATTTCTAAAGTGGCCAATTTGTATTTTCCTGAAAACCACCCCTGCTATTTGTTTCCATCGCACGCGCAATTTTCCAACTTTGTTGATTACCCTTCATGACTCTCACTACTTTTTCTTTCTTATGTTTTATTCGCATTTTCCTTCAACCTTCCTCAATAATTTCAAACCCTCATTATCTGTAATTTTTACTATCAATTTTTCTCTTCTAACTTTTCATTGTTAATATGTTCGTTACTTTTATAAAAAAAATTCTAGAAAATTACCTGTTTAGTAAAGAGTTTTTGCGTGAGGAAATATTTTTTTTTTCAATTGATAGTAATGGAAAAAAAATAAAGTATTTTACAAATATTATGAATAATTTTGATTTTCTTTAAGATAAAAATAAGTGAAAAATTTCTTATCTAATATATATATATATATTTATTTATGTATTATATTAAATATGTCGTGATTGAAATAATTAAATAATTCTAATAATTTTTAATCTCTCTATTATTTTCAGAGTCAGAATACAAAACCTAGATTTACTCTTTTTACATTGTTTTATTTCTTTTTACACTAGATTAAACCTTTCGAACTTACTATTACTCTGTTTTACTTTACAAGTAGATAAAAATTAGAATGGTATTAACAGAATAGCTTCATTTTATACCTAGTACCAGTTTTAAAAATAGTTATAATAAGGTCAACATAAGCCAAACTAGAACCACAGACACATAGAATAATAATAAAAAAAAAAAAGAAAAAAATAAAATGAGGATGAGGAATTTAGGATGAAATTAAAAAATTTATTGCATATTCTAGTTTTAATATTTAATAATAATAATGTAATGTTTAATAATAATTCTTAATAAGGATTTGTTGCATGTTTAATAAAGCTTTTGAAAAGGATGAAAATAGGTATTATATTTCGACTCGAATTGTTTGATATTAAATAATTAATGGTAAAATTATATACAATATTTTTTATTAACAATAGCTATAAGTGATTCTATTGGAAATGATGAAAACAAACCAATTTATTTTGATCATAAAATCTCTTGTAAAAATATTCCTCTATTATTTAATGCACTATTGATCGTTTAAACTGCTTAATATATGCCGTTGTGTATACGAGAACACGGAAAATGCACTAGTGAATTAGATTAACGTTTACGCGCTGTGAAAATACCACTCGAATGGCGGCACGTCCTGACGGATTTGTTTTCTTGGGATGTGAAGCTGAAACATAGGAAACTCGATCTCACGTCAACTGCAATAACATTGAAAAATATCCTTTAACATTATTATATATACTTTCTATGTCTAAATTATCGATAATATATCGGAAATATTTTTATGATTTCGGTTTAGCAAATGTTTTATAGCGTCAGGTCAATTTTTATTTTATTCCTCAAATTATATTGGGAACTTGGAAAATAGTAAGATGTAAATTTAAGGGATCATAAATACGTAAAAAGCATCTTAAAAAAGCAAGCCTGATGTTATTCTGTATTATATTATTTGACAGAAAAGAAATTCACCAAAAGATGCTTATGATGCTGTTAAAATAAATATGAATGTTGGCTGAGATGGTATTTGAGGACGTGCGTATTAAAATGTAAGAAAAATATTTATTTATCGTAAAGTGAATGTTGTTCTCTGTTTATTTTACAAGACTATGAATTATTTATTTATTTAGCAACAGAATAGATACTAAAGCAAATAATTTATGGAGTTATATATTCTGAAAAGCAGTAAGATGAATAACAAAAATCAAATTTAATAAAATGCTATTGAATTTTTCTTTGGTGTTGTAATGATTATTAAAAAGATGTCAATTGAACTCAAGTTCAATTCCTACGGTCAAACAATGTATCAATCATATGCACATTATGACAACTAGATAAAAAATATTGAAATTTAATTTTTTCAAACCTTTGAACGCACATTTCAATATTTAAAATTCCGTGATGTAAAAAAAAAGTACCAAAATTAATGGTGTTACATTTATTTTTGATGTATTATGTCAAAAGAGACCCAGATAATTTCCAAACGTCATGTTCAAAACTTTTAGTTATTTGACTGGCTTTCATGTGTCCATTGAAACAACTATCAAAAAATCTGTGAGTTGTAACATGATCCTGATATTCAAATGAAACTAACTTTATTGAAAACATGTCAAACAGTTTAATAAAAGCTAAATTTTCGTAATTTCTTTACTTTTATATAATTTAATATATTCAAAAATCACTTTTATTATCATGTGCTTACTATTAGGAGCATCATATGTCAATTTAAAAAAAAATATATTGTCAATTTGATGTTATGTACTTGAAACGTTTTATATCCTTTTTAACTTGACAGTTCAATTTACATTCTATTTTGCAATATCGTTGCTTCAGTGCTTTTTAAAATAATGTAGAAATAAGTAAAAAGATTCCTAGCTTATGCATTTGAGTAAGCACTTTTGCAACTTATTACTAAACACTTTATTGAACTTTTCCGGATGTGCAGTGATTAATTCCACCACTTTATCTCATTTTCATTCCATTTTTGTATCAAACTTATTTTCTACCGTTGATAAAAATTTCGTCAAACTGAGGGTAAATTTCGTAATTACATCTAAATTCCTAGGTTGGTACTGACGTATTAAACAACTTACCTCTAACAAGCGTTAGGATGCCTAGAGGCATCACGAGAATAGCGACCATGAGATCTGTAACCGCAAGACTCATGAGAAAGTAGTTAGTGACATTTTGAAGTCTCCTTTCCCACGTTATTGCTAAACATACAAGTATGTTACCGCCTGCTGTGACAACAACTAAAACAACAGCTAACATTGCCCACCAGTTGTTAAGTCCATGATCTTCATAGTTTGTCATTAAGTCACGCGCACTTGATGTTGTATTATAATCACTCTCATTCAATATTCTTGTCACGGTATCACGCACTTTATCACTAGTCGAGTTGACACTGACCTCATCATCGAACAAAAGCAGCAAATCCACAGGATCGATGGTCGCAAGGGTCGCTATGGAAAAAGAACTTGAAGAGGTTGTTCGTTCACTTGTCGTATCCGTGATTGGCCGGATGTGAATCGGCCCAGATTGGCGAGTCATCCTGAGGGATAGACACCCTCGAGCTTGACCTCAGACACTCAGTCGTTGTTCATCTAAAAAAATGAGTTATAAATGATGATGATGATGATAAAGTTAAAATTACATTTAGGGGAAAGAAAAGAGAAAATATTTATTACGTTTTATTCACCATGAGTTTCAATATGCGTGTTTGAAACGTTCAATATGTAATTACGACATTTAGTTATGCGCATAGTTTTTAGCTTTCTTTTTCTCGTTTTAATAATGTATGGAGCTTTCTTTTATTAGCATGTTCAAGAAGAAAAAGTACAGAAGTAGACCAGTTATGGCTTCTTGGGATCGAAGATGATAAAAAGACATATAAAACTACCACTTGAATAATTTGAGAATTTTCCAACATTATCGTTTTAATTTAGGATTACAACAGCATTGCAGAATTTCTAAATCCGAAAAAAATACCCAGAGGAATGTAAATCTACTAGCTCTGCTGTTCATGTCATAAACTCTCTCACGCCCTCGAAAAAAAGTTGATAAAAAAAGCTATGATTCGTACACAGTCCTAGTTGGCCTCACAAATCAGTATCTTTGACTATCGAAGGGCACTCTAGTGCTACTGAATTAAAAAAAGTTTGCAGAAAATTGAGGAAATTATTTGTAGATGATAATGATCTCTGGAAATTAATTAGAAGTGTGGAAATAACTTAATAAAAAAGCTAAGTCACTTTTATTAATAGATTTTTTTGTTTTATTACAATACTTGCATTTATTAGAAATTTTTGAAGCATACACGATGTTGGATTTGTTGGACTGTTTTCGCTGGTATTGACTCTAGAGCAAATATCCTACAGGTATCTTACATGTATTTTAAGGCTTTTAGAATATTAGAAGAACATGAAATAACAGTTGATATTTGTTAACTCCTATCTACTGTTTAATTACTTAGAAATTAAAAAAGAAAATTTATTATTACTCTACTTACAATAAAGTGATATTTTCAAATAAATTAAACTAAAACAATGAGAATATCACACTTTTTTGTGACTTAAATAAAAATTCCATTATCAGAATGAATTTTTTTTTATTGGATAAAAAAAATTGAGAATAACTACATGGAAATTTTTTTAAGGTGAATGAAAATTCGGTAATTATTTAGAATTGGAGCTTCAGACCAAAATCGTTTTAAAATTTTTCCATGTGGGCTAGATGATTTTTTTAGAGTAGAAGTAGATATTTTAAAGTGAGGAAAAGCTTTTTTTTATTTCTTTAGAATAGTAGTAGAATTGTGTGTGTATGTATGGGAGGGGAATTTTGACAAGCTTTTAAAATCTTTTCCAACTGCCTTGAACCCTACTGAAACAAAAAAATATATCTATTTTGTCCAATAACAATTTCACAACCCCCATAAATGATCTTAAATGTCTTCGAAAAATTTTTGAAATCATTTGGATCAAGAGATTTGGAAAATGTCCAGAATGTTACCCCACGTGACAAAGGAAGGTTTCTTAGAGCTGTTCTCGTTGGAGTTTATTGACGATCACCATTAAAAAAATTAATTTCAAGGGGCGAACTATGAGAGAGGGGGGCTGTTTTAAGGGAAGAGCAATTATATCGTTATCTGGAATTTTTTAAAAATATAATTTAACTCGTTTTGATACATTTTATAATAATTTTTTAGTGAGTATATATAATCATTAACAATTCTTTTTTAGAGAATTTTAATTTTAAATTATTGGAAAAAATTACACTGCAAATTTGAAATGGTTTTATTTCAATGCACTTAAAGTGTTCAAGGAATTACTACAACGTTAATAAAATGAGTAACGTCATTTTGAAACTTTTCAAGTGTATTGAAATAAAATACTACGATTTGTAGTATAATCAATAACGGAGCTAGATAATGCTGTTTTTTTATTTGGAATACATCTTAATAATAAATGGCCCAGGATTAATCTGTTTACGAGATAATTAAGTCAAGTGAGAGATTTTTCGAACACATCGGGGTAGATGAAAAATCTATTATTAAAGCTGTTGTGAATAATAATCCACAATTCACTCCAACAAATCATCCATTTAACTCATTTTTTTTTAGAATTGATTAATGTTAATATAATAAATTGATAGATATTTGATGCGTCATTTATTCTCCCTCGCGATAAATAATAGTTTTCTTTTGACATTAAATCAATTTTTTTCTTCATTTTTTTATAGATTAAATTAACGTTTTTATAGTTAATGATTCATCAATAATCTGCTTTGACAATTCTATTACTCTCACTGCCATTATTCCACAGTTGCAGATAGTGAAATATTATCAATACTTTTATGACCATTTTTGTTTATTATTTTTTAAACAAACAGGTCAAGTGGAAATTAAGCAACATAAGTTATGTTAATGTTGAACCTTTTTTCAGTAGAGTAATAAAGACGTATTTGCGAATGGAAAAATGTGAACATTTAATTGTGTGTAGGTAAAAATAATTTCCTTGAAGGAAAAGGCTAAAGTTACGCATTTAATTAAAAAATTTATCCAGACTTTAAACAAGTGTGAAACTTATTAAAATCATAATTTAAAATTCTCTTAGTTTATTTGGTTAATAAAAGATGCTGGAGGATTAAAATTATATATTTCTACTTATAATAAATAAAAGTTAAAAAAATCTTTTGTGCCAATTTTCTGACGTTTTAATAATAATTAAAAAATAATTAGCAAAGTCAAGAAGTATTAAAAAGAAATTCTAGAGATAATTTATTAGAATTTTTTTTATTTATAAAAAAAAAGTGATTAATTTGAATAAAAAATATTTCATCATCTAATTAAGTAGATTAAAAAAAAATTGTACTATCGCAATCGTAGTAATTCATAACTCAATTTAATCTTCTGATATTGAATAAAATTCCAATCATTATTAATTCCTTAATACTTCAAAGCAAAAAAATTTTTTCTTTGAATTGTAATAAAGATCAATAAAAAAATAGTAACTTTTAACTCTCATAGACAGAAAAAATATGCCACAAATAAAAGTCGCATTTTGGTCGTAAAATAAATCATATCGATAAAAATCGATAATAAAGAAGAATAATATGATGGATAAAATGATTTAAAATTTTATATGCTTTTTTTTATAAACATCGTAGACAATTTCTAAGAATGAAAAATGTAGATAAAAGAATGAAGCATTGCCCTGAAGCCTTCACAACTTTTCTTCTCTCCACTCCCATGCTATTTCACGTGACCCACTACCACACATACCTTCTGACCTTCCGGCAACATCAAAGCTTTTAACTCGTGTCTGGTAGGAGAAAGCAAAGATAATCTAAGTGTTGAAATTAAACTCAAAAATATGACAATATTTTTTATATGATTATTAAATCTATATTTGCCATTTCATATTTCAATTAATCTTATTATTTGTATAAAATATTTATAAAAATGACATTATTTTATTCAAGGAAACGATAAATTTTAAATTTAATCAACAAATGAATGAATAAATGATACAATAGTGAATAAAAAAAAACTTACATTCAAATTAAAAAGATATTCGGTGTATTTTTTTTTCTTTTAGTTTCATTTATATTACATTTTTTTTCAGTTTATTCAGTTCAGTGCAAGTTCCACGAGTGTGATTGGATCCTAGAGGAATTGAATCCCGGAATATTTCACAAACGATCTGAGCTTTTGGTATTCAAGAGTAGTCACTTTAACGGGAAGTAGATTCAAACTTTGTAAAATGTATATATATATATATATCAACACGAGTTTAGAGCATTTAACACCAAGTGATTGATTGTTGTAAAATTTTGTGCATCTACATTTACACCTTATTGGAGATGAATGTGCTTG
Organism: Chelonus formosanus; assembly: GCA_028641665.1. Taxonomy (NCBI): domain Eukaryota; kingdom Metazoa; phylum Arthropoda; class Insecta; order Hymenoptera; family Braconidae; genus Chelonus; species Chelonus formosanus. The sequence goes on from CM054002.1 coordinate 1,201,693, forward strand.
CAAATTTATTGAATTATCACAAAGGGAATCAAGTTTTATTATTTACTAATGAAAAAGAAAAAAAATAGGTCTGAGCACACTTTGTTTGTGCTTACACGACTATTTTCCCATTATTATTTATTGTTTATAACAAATTCATATTGTTATGAATAATTTATAATTATTAAGAGTCATAGTTCATCATTAATAATATTATTTGGTCAAAAGCATCCAAACCCATGTGATGTCTTGCCCATAAAAGTATTTTAAATAATTAATCTTGTCATTTATTTATTATTTTTTTTGTTATAAAAAAACGGCTCAATCGAATTCGTTCCAACTTCTTTCAGATCTTCTTTATAATAATATCTTTCGAATTAATTTGGTTTGAAGTCGATATCTCAATCCGTTCTTGAGATATCGAAAACGAAAAAAATGCTGACATACGTACGTACACACACACACACACATCATTGTAAAAATTGGCCAGGATGCTTGAAATATCTTGAAACGTGGAGATATGATGAAAATTCACATTTCACCAATCGACCCAATTACAATAACTTCCTAATGGTAAGTTAAAAATAGGAGAATAAATATTTATTTAAAAATTTTTCTTTACACTGAAATCATTCATACTGTATACATCCACAGTTAAAAGGTAATGAGAAGTAATCAGACTGCAAAATTTGTCAATAATAATCATGAAAAGTATTGTAAATTATTGATTTAAATATGCTTCATCAACAGTATTCATCATTACGATGACTATCATTGTAATTAGTCACAGAAAAATATATAAATAGAAACCAATAATTACAATCAAACAATAACAATAAATGTATCATGTACGGTCTTGTGTTGATATTTAAAGAATACAAATACTTTTTTTTTAATTCAAGGTATTTTCAAATATACTTCCACCAACTGTACTTAATGGAAAACATACATCATCCATCAAAATATGAGTTAGACTTACTAGATCAATAACAGATCGGTCTTCTATCTCAATATCAACTAAAGGCTCAACTATCAACAAAGGCTCTTTACCATAAATCTACTGATAAGTTGTTGTATTTCCTTTAACTTTAATTTTCATTAGTAATTAAATATCACTTCTGTATGATGTATCTAGTTAAAAAGTGATTTCTTCGCCAATGAAGGCAGATATTGATTAATTGTAAAAAGGAATCGGTATGATATAAAAATCAATTTTTAACTTGGATCATCATTGGATTTAATATCCGTTTTTTAAATATTGATTAAGAAGACCTTAGAACTTGCTGAAGACGGATTGTACTATTTGCGTACAACTATCATGATAACATCCACGAAAAAAATCAGCGCTGCTAAATGAATGAACCCAACTACTTTGTCTACGCATACATTTATTACACTGCAAATCTCTATGAATCAAAATAATCCACACTAAGTGTGTAATAAAACATTAATATAAGTAAAAATATTCTTAATTGTGATAAATAACAATAAATTTTAAGATTTTTGATAATTACTTATAATTCATGGGGATGATTGTCTCGAAAATGTGCTTCAGTTATCATTTCTCCAATCAATAACAATACTCCCCACACAAAAAAAAACAAAAAGTTTATTATTATGTTGACAAGAATTTCCTGAATCTAGTTAATAATAATCATTGTAAATCATCATGAAATGCAAAATAATCTGGTTATTTTTATCATTTATTTTATTTTATTTTTTTTTTAGGGAATCTATAACATGTCTTGATGAACAATGTTCCATTGCAGTGAGTTACAAACAAGCAGAATAAAAAGAAGAAAAGTAATAAGTAGTTAAAGTAGGGTAAAGTTGTTATCACAAAAAATCGAACGAAAAGTCGTAAAAAGAGCAACGTGGCCACTTCTTCATCACCATCACGTGATGTTGTATTGTCAGATATTTATTATATAGAACAAATGCTAAATATTCTTTTGATATCATTTATTATATAGAAAGCTAATAAATTAAATTATTTATCCATCATTATATCAATTTATGACTATTTAACTTGGTAATGAATCACTTCTAGATAAAAATCACTTTCATTGATCTTCATCCAGATGTAATTTTTGTCATTTATCAATTCAACTTTATCAAGTTTTATAGAGTACTTATCGACAATCATTCGATTTACTTTATAAACAAATTATTTTTAATTTAAAAAAATACTAATAAACAATTTTTAAATATATTTAAATAAATTGGTTATAATGTTACAGTATAATAATAATATAATACAATATTATTTAAATATATTTTTTTATTATAAATATATTTGGATAAATAAAAAATTTATTTCTAATAAATACTTAACTATTTTTCAACATCTTCTAGTTTCAAGAAATGAATGATATTTTTCTGAAGCTAAGCCTTACACGAAAGAAAAATACTATTCTATGCCTTTCTGAGTCTTCGGAGAGAGCTGTGATATTATAAATTACAGTCTTCGAAGTGCTATCAGAGGATTACTGTAAAAGGTAGGAATAATCACAAGAGGGTTCTAATTTTTTTCCAACTCCAAAAATGGAATAAAATATTTCACTAAATAAAACACGTAGAAAGGTATAATGGAATAGTATAGGGAAATTGATAGAATAGTTATAAATAATTTAAACAAGTTGAATAATAAAAAGGTCAATAAACTATAAGCATAACAAGTAATTGAATAATTTATCAAATATTTGAACAGTTAACACAGTGGATTAATATAGAAAATGTATCATCAAGGATACTCTGTCAGGATATGACCTGAAATATAATAATATTAATTTAATATTAATTTATTATTCGACAGGTAAAACACTTTTATTTTTATTCCAATTGATAAATAATTTTTTTTCATGTTTTATTCATTGTTCGTATTTTTCTCGATAATAAAACATCTCGTATGCTCACTTATCATTCAAATTTATTGAAGTGGAACCAGCTGCCACTCTATTCCGAATAAAATCATTGCAATTATTTTTCCATTATTTCAAATGATTTTTTAATATTTTATCCATTTTGCTTATAGTAAAAAATAAGGGAAAATTAACTAATGTAATATTCGAAAACCAGACGAAATAAGTCTTTTCAATTAAATGCTCGAGATAAATTGTTTTGCCTGGAGAATAATGTTGTATGGTAGTTGAATAACTAATTTCAATTGTTTGCCACAAATAGTTGATTGTTTAATTCCATTTACGTTAAATATTGGGCGGTTTCGACAATTATTTATATAAGAGTATTCAATAATATAGTACCTAATTTTATTCAGCTAATTTCAAAACCCACTAAACAACAAATACAAAACAACTAAATAAAACAGTAATGAATTTCCAATTTATTGATCTGTTTATTGTCTCTTTACTTGAAACCAATTAATACTATTATCATATGATATTTGATTTATTGATAGTCTAGTATTGTCTCTAGTGTTCTTGAATTTTTGATGATGTAATCAATTATCGAAAAGTATTTTAATCATAAAAAAATTATTTATGTTTACATATTCACCAATTATTTTTTGCTCTACAGAACTTGAAGTTTAATTTTTTTTTAATAATGTTTTAGTTAAATCTACCTATGAAAATAAACTGGCCAATTATTTTAATATACAAAATTTTTGTTATTACCCTAAAAAAAAAGATTAATCTCTGAATGAGTATTTATTCCACCATGGCTCTGATCAATGATATATTGTTTATAACAATAGCCATTTGTTAAAAATAAAAAAACTAATGTTTAAAAGTAAAGTAATGAAGAAAATCTAATTGAACAATGATGAAGAGTTGTTGATTTAAATTTTACCAAGTTTTATACTCCAGTGGATTATGAAGATTGTTTGTCAGTTGAACAAAAAACAGAGCAATGGAGATAGATGATTGACGTTGAAATAACTCAGTAAACCAAGTATTTGAGTGAGAATTCTAGTTAAAAATTTAACTATGAGTTTAGGATATTATTTATTTATTGTCAGATGCAAACATTTTGGCTAAATAATCTCGAGATAACTCCAATTCAACAAACTTGAAGATTCTCCGTAAGCAAAAAAAAAAGATGACTCTAAATAATCTTTTTCATGTGAAAAACAATTTTTATTTCTACCAATAAAGCTTTGTATTCGAAGAAAAAAATTTGTAAACCTTTTTCATGGTTAAATCGTCTGTGTTTTTGTGAATGAATGGAAAAAAATTGATCCAACAGATGTAACTTTGTTATTCATATTCAGGAAATAAATATTTAAAAAAGGTACAAAACATTTGTAGAGAAAAAGAGAAACACCATTTCAGTGTAATGATTTATCTCTCTAGAGTCACGTACATTGGATATCTACTTCAATGATGATGTAGAGAGGAAATAACAAGAACTTATTATTTTTTTACTAGAATGGATTTTTTAAATAGTAACATTGATTCATTCTGGCAAAGCTAATACTGGTTGAATAAATATCCTGGACATGTATATAAAAAAAAGAACTCTTTAATGTTCCTATGAGTAATCACTATACAATCTTTACGAAAATTTTCCAATAATAAAAATTCTTAACAGATTCCGATGACCAATGAGTCACAACATTTCCAATGGTTGAAAAAATAAATTACTGATTGATAATGAAAAATGTTACAAAGATTTTTAATAATTATAATGATAAACAATATTTAAATATTTTTATAGAAAAATCTCAAATCGATTAAACAAAATTCAATTTATTTTGACCAGAATAAATGAATTAAAACGATAATAAGTGTCTTATGTATTTATTTATTGAACATAAAAGTGCATGAAATTTAAAATAATGCTAATCATGCCGTCATAATAATAAAATATTTATTTAAGAAAACCTTGGAATTTAAGGTTATATGTAAATTCATTGGTAAGACATACTGAGTAATATAATATTTAAAAAAGAACTGCAATTCTCGACACACATCTTCTATCACCCAAATCTTCTCACGTCCCGACTACTTTCCATTCACTCCTACCTTTCATGCATTTCATAAAATCTTAAAGATAAGCTTAAGTAACAAACATTCTATTTCAACTCCTAGTATCGTTCCCCTGACTCATTGTCTATTCTTTGTATTAAAAAAAATATTTCATCCTCACCCCTAAATTCTGTCCTATTCTTATTCATTTCTCACTTAATAAATAAATAAAACTTAAAATTTGTTTTTCCTATAGAATTGTTTATTTATAAATAAACTATCACGTTTTTCGACACCACTGATTTAATTATATTATTTTAACAATAAAAAAAAATTGATTAACTATCGAAAAATATTTATTGTGCTGTGACGAATGGTTATTTATCACTCAATAATATTTAATAATTAATAAAAATTTTTAATTATGATAAAACGCCAATCCATACATACGAAGCTCTAAGAATAAAACTAAATTAGTTTTAAACACCTGCGGGTTTATTTTAGAAAAATATTTCAAGTCCTACTCAAAGTAAGGTCATATATTTAAATCAACTGAATTAACAGATGGAATAATATCGTGTTTGTTTACCAGAACCATTTAACTAAACCTAAATAATCATTATCTGACTGCACGTTGATTTTTATCACTGAAACCTTGGTGTGATCACGAAGAGTACATCTACCTTAAACAACTTCGAATATTTTCATTGAACATGATAGTACACTTGTGATTATTGATATTTCATTTCTATTTTCATCATCCATCTACACGATTGAACATGCATAATTTCACCAGAACAATTCAATGCTTTTAATAAGTGTTATTACTTCAATCATTCACATCAATCAATTGGCTTAAAAAAAAAACAATTAAAATACGTCGATATGTAGAATAGGATTAAGAAGAAAGAAAAGAGTGAAAGCCAATAAAGAAAATGAAATGGAGTAATAAAGCTGAGATGACGTCCGACAATGAATAATAAGTTTAATTTATGACTACTCTGTTCTTTTTGTTGCTTTACTTCCTAACCATTTTTTTCTCCATCTTACTTCTGTTTTTATGTCTATTAATATCATGTTTTTAAATTAAACTTTTACCCATCAAAATTAATGAAAGAAATATTGTGCTTTCCAATAAGCGAAACCTTTCGATATCTCAGCCTGTGGAAGACAGCTTCTACGTGAACGGACTTGACGTAGAAAAAAAAAATAATAAATCTTAAGTTAACTTGGCTAATGTAATTTTTTTTATATTGGAAGAGAGTTTAATATCAAGTCTCATAATATTTAGCTGAGAGTTGGTTAAATTTGAGAGGAAGAAACTTCATTAGTAGTAAATGTCCGTGGGTGGTCAGACAGTAATGAAATTAAAAAATTTACAAGTAAGTGTTTTATTATGAAACCAATATTTCACATGCAATACTAACTGGATTTACATTGGTGTGAACTTCATTTAGAATATACGAGAGTTGGATTATTCAGTGAACTTTCGAGAGATTTAATAAAATTATTTGGTGATGTAAAATGGAGTGCGAAAGTAAAAATACCGTGAACAATATTAAAAATTAATGGCATTTGTTATCAATTCTTTTTCCATCTATTTGAAATGATGTTGAACATTTTAACACTACAATTATCACTCCCATTTTGAATAATGAAAATAAAATCGAGAGATTGTGGGAAATCAAATATTTATAAATACTTATGATGGACGAAAATTGATCGAACATTTTTAGAGTTAAAAATTCTAGCAATAGTGACATTTATAAACGATGAAAAGTTGGTAATATTTATTAAGAAATGAAAAATGTTGCAAAGCACTATCTGATTTTAAGCCGTACTTTATTTATTAGAAATAAATTTTATGATAGAAATAAATTTAAAAAAAAAACTGTGATTTTCTTTTGCTTTTGATGTAAGAAATGTCAAAGCAAATGTTTCTAATTCATATTATTTTTTTTTTTAAATTGTAATAAGCATTATTAAGGTAATAATGTTTTAGCGCAATTAATATTTACAAAGACTGGGATATTAAAAGTTATGAAATTTGTTCTTTTGAAATGAAGTACATTAAATAAAAGATTCATTTTATTATTACACTAAAAATACAAACAAATGAATTTTTTAATTATTTTACCCATCATAGATTTGTAAAATGAATTTACTTTTAAATAAATAAACATTTATTAATGGACCTTTTTTCCATTTTGCAGCTGATTATGGAGAAATAATGAAATGTATGTTGAGTAAATGTTTATTTGCACGGAATATTTTTAATGAAAACTGGGGAAAAAGCCTCAAAGTGTACATTTATAAATCACGAATTTGTTAGAGATGCTAACAAAAAAAATACATCAATAATTTTTGATAATAAAATTGACTAAATTTTTATTTTCATTCTTTATAATCCATGAAAATGCATGTAGCTAAGGTAATAAAAAAAAACGAGACTGGGATCGAAATAAATAACGAAAAATTTTCAATGTGTGTCAACGAACATCATAAAAGTGTTCCTAAGCTTGAGACATCAACTTACATTTTTTTTATTCGAATTTTCCCTTAATATTTTCACAACATAAACCAGCACGTGCTTCACCGCGTGACGCTTTCAAAGTCTCGAATGGAATGCGCGATGAATGACGGATAACGGTAAACTGAAGCTCGTCTTCAAACTACTAGCCCACTAGCCCTCATTGCCAACTCGCTTTTCTCCCTCTCCAACCCCTATCATACGTATATATATATATATATATATATAACTGTATGTATATACACTCTTTATGTATATCTCAACCCCCAAGAACTTTCCCCCTACGCTTCTGTCACAAGAATCTAACATTTAGAAAGCGCAAGCGCCATTTTCGCCCGCCTACCTCAATCCGCAAACACCTGTCAAACAAGCCGGCTTTCGTTCTTCATTTTTATCCTCTTTCCTACTCGATTTTCTACCCTTTCCGCTTCTCTTTTTTCTGCTCTGCATTATCTGACAATGACACCAAGAAGCTCTCTAATGAAATCTTACTCAAAAGAATAGACATCGGATAATTGAATTTATTTTAAAATTTTGTTTTTTGTGTTAATATAGTGCCATAGTGTAATATTTTCTTCTTCAACGCTATAAATAATCAGAATATACAAAAAATATTCTTTTTCTTTAAATACGACGATAGAGAAACGAAATATAAAAAATTAATAAAAATCTAAATAATGAAGTATCAATAATAATAATTAAAAAAAAAAAAGACAAAAGCTTCAAAAAACAAAAAATATTTTATTCTATTTTAATAATTTTGTTTTAATAATTTTGTTTTAATAATTTATTCATCTTCTGGGTGGCATTCATTGAATGCCCTTACCACCCTAGACCCCACGAAACCACAACCAAATTATTTTAATTTCAATATCCATTCCAGATATTTACCCAACAATTCATCTACTCGTTTCTTTCTAATTTATTTCTTGAATAACTACTGATATGCCAGTAATCATTTACGATATTTACCAAGCTTTTCATCAACATTAAAACTAAAATACCTATCATAAAAAATATTTGATTGATTTTTATTTATCACGATCGTTATCACGACTCTCTCCCTATTATTAGTAATTGTATCATTCAATTTCATTATTATTATATATGTATATATAAATTATGTAGTGCTTGAGGTCGTTTCTTGATGCCAGTACATTTACGAGGGAGTAAACGGTTAAAGATCAAATGGGACGTGTAGTCAGTCAGAGGGTAGAAAATGGGAGTATAAACCACACGCCATTACCTTACTCAACAGAACACTTCGTGTATATGTCAGAACATCTTCCTCTGCAAAACCATTTCCTTCTTGTTTCTATCTTTACTTCCTAAATACTGAATTTAAATTCTCTACGTGAAAAGATATTAATCTTACAATTAATTCCGGTTGGGGTACTCTTATACTTTAGAAAATGGATGATTTATTAATTATTTCCTATTTTATTTTTAAAAAAAAATTTTCTAAATGCCATTAAATAAAATTAATTTTTTTTTATGTCTATTAATACTTCTTCCATTAAATTGCGGTTTTGCAATGAAATGTTGGCGAATTATGAAACACAAACCTCAAATACTAGGCTGTTGAATAAATGAAAAAAATTCATGTTGAATTAGCATTGTTGTAAATTATTATATAATTATATTATGGATTTTGATCGAATAAATTTGTTAAAAAAAATAGTCGGTTTTTTCCAAGTCGATGAATTGCTTCCATTTGTAATGAATATATGAAACAAGTTTTAATTAATAATGGATCGAATAAAGGTTAATAAAATAGACAAAAAAAATGTTTAGCTATCAATAGGGATTCAATTTGACTTATCAAATCAAGCATACGCGAATATTGTAACGGCAAATCGAATAATTTTAATTAAATTTTTATATTTCGAGTAGAGAACTTTACATTACTTGAATTTTATTAATTTAAAAAATTATCGAAACTTTATTCAGCCACGAATTTTTTTTAAACGATAATTAGATCAATGTTGATGTAAACACTTGGTGTCTAAAGTGAGGGGCAAAAATAAATAGTATACTTCATGATTGGTCGATTTGTATTAATAGTAGTTACCATTTTTAATGTACCATCTTTTCGAATCATACATTTTTTTTTCAAGATCTAATCATTGTGCTAAACTTAATTTTGTTTCTATTTACCACAAAGTTAGTTAACTGGTAAATAACTAAATATTACTATTACAAATAAAATTGAAAATACTTTTTCGCTTTGAAAATATGATTAAAGAGATGCTGAAAATAAAATTTTATCGAATTAAATGATCGTTTATTCCCGAGAAGTAAAACAGAAATTTGTGGAACAACTAAATGAGTTGTCACTTTCTCTCTCTTTATCTTTAGTATTTGGCTTAAAGTTGAGTGGTTTTCGAGGCACTAAATCTGTGTTACAAGTTTTCATAAGTGATTTAATTACAAACACACTGACTTCCGAATAATCGTAAACCAAACTGGGACCTAAGGGCTTGGAGATTGTGGGTCGATTTACTTCTTCCTCTTGAGTTTCTCTGTACATAGATTCGTATTATATATCTATATAGATTTAATATAGATATAGATGTACAGATCTTCTTCAGTATTTACTTCAGAGTTTCTCTCAACGATCCTTCGAGCTACAACTCCAATTAGTGATGGCTCGTAGACCACTTCGAAGTCGTGTCAGGACAAATTTCTTTGGTCTAGTGTTACTAAATATAATAACGTTACTCATGATATTAAAGTGAAAAACAGAAATCTAATTGAAATCATTTCATCAATTATTTCTTCAGACTCCCATTACTTCTTTGTAATTTCATTTGATTTCAATTTTGAACTGAAGAAGCTCTAATAAAAATTCATTCAGGAACTTGTAATAGGTTCAAATAATGTAAAAGTGCTAGAAAAGCTTTTTCAAGAAGCCATAAAATTCGTAATTTTATCATATCTTTACGTTTTGAGACATTTAACAGCATACTAGAAGATTTAAAAATAGATATCTGTACGTACGTATAATTATGAATATGGACAATCGTACGTACGTACAGGCATCCATTTTTAATATTTGTTGAAAACTAAGGTCATCAATAAATGGGAAGTCCGTCATCAGGTCACATTATCAAAACTTTGTTGACTTCATTGATTGTTAAAAGCATTTTGTTTCATCTTTTTTTAATTTTTTATGAATTTCAATAATAAAACTATTTTTTTATATTAAAAAGAACTTTTTTCATTACAATGATGTCATTAACAATAACAAAATATATCTGAAAATCATCAAACCAATACTTGAATGTCATTGTTGTGAATAAACATTCAATTCCATTTATAACCACACCTAATTTTTTTTTTTTTTACATTTTTTTCTGTTCTCTCGTGGTATGAAAAACCACAATTATGCTCTTTTTCACTTTCTATTTTAGACATTTTTCCAGCCACAATTTATAGCGTCACAAAATGCTTATTCAGAGAATAAGTTATCATCAGTGCTATCTTAAAAAAATAAATGAGGTATTTTTTAAATAGAATTTACTTTTGATTAGCTTGACAATTTTTTTTCCTGCTCTTGTTAATCTTGTTTTATAGGTGGCAGTAAAATAGCACTAATTATTACAAGGAATTTAATTATTATCCTAAAAAAAGGGTTTTTATTCCAAAGAAAGCTTTAAAGTTCACCTTTTTCATTTTTCTCACTTGAAATAAAAAGTAATATACTATTAAAACTATTTCATTGTTATTATTAACATTTGAAAAGTATTTTAAATGAGTTTAAATGGCGGAACAGGAATATCAATGAACTTGACATGGAATTATTCAAATATAATTAATCTAACTATCCCACCATATTCCTTATCCCATTTCAGTCAATTTTCTCAACGTGTTGATCGATCAACTGCTTCTAAGTTTTATGTAACACTACAACTATCTCCTGAATCTCAAATTTGCATAATATGCCGCTTATATACTGATATTAAACTCCATATACTGACGCTTCTCTCACTCTTTAGGCAACTCGTCGTAGTTACCTCTTCAATGCTTCACCAAAGTCTTGCCAAGTAGTCGGTACAATGCGTCACATCAACTAAGATTGCATTGAATAAGATGAAACGTGCGATGATGTTCACACGAAGACACATTTTGTGGCTGTTCAGCTCTCTAAGGATTATGCTCTCTGAGACCAAAATGAGTGACAAAATAACACAATTAGCAAGTAATGAAGCATTGAAATGGAATTTTATAAAATAGATTAAAAAAAAGTAGTGAAAAATAATTTAAAAAATATTTATAAATTATATGAAATAATAATAAATAATTTGAATTAAAAAAATATCTTGAAAAAAATGCCCGATTAAACATTGATTATACTACTGTATGCCAAAAATAGTTTTTCGCTTCATTTTTTGTTTTAATTTCATTCATTAAGAAGAGGAGTATTTTTGGATTTTTAGTTTTATGTCCATCTAGTGAAATACGAGAACTTTTTTCACTAGCAAAACAATGACTTAATTGTTATTTATAGATATAGAATTATATTTTTAATGAAATTAACTTTTTAAACATTTGGTGAAATTAATACAGCTTTTAAATTTGATTCTCATTGTTTTTCAATAATACTATAAATTTTTTTATGATATGTCATCCACCACTGCACTTTACTGCCTACACATTTTGTACTTGAATCCTACATGTCAGTGACGTGTAGGCTCAATGTGGGCTATGTGTGGTTCATGTTACAAACAAGTTTCAAACTCTAAAGAGGTCAAGAGGTCAAGCCTAGAACTTTATGCTTCTAATATTGATAATAATTTCTGAATTATGCTGATAATGATCTCATCGATTGTACAGAAATTTTCATAGCTGTGAAATGCACTGATCAGTTTACTTAAAATTGGTTAAAACATTCCTGAGATATCTTTGGAGTTTAATAATCGATAGCTTGTGAATTCTTTTGAAGATTCATGGAATAAAGTTTAACAGTGACACTTAAATATGATCAAATAGTTCAATAATTTTTTATTTGGTTAAATTAAAAACAATAACACAAATTGATTTATTTAAAATAAACTAAAAAAAATATCTATGGAATTAAATTAGAGAATAATCAATTGATAAATTCATCATAAAGAGAAAAGGTGAAATTTTTTCTATCAAATAGATTTCATTCATTGGACAAACTTTTGTTGACACATATTGCGGAATAATATTCAGTCAAATTCCCAAAAAATATTTACCTGACCATGAAAGTGGATTGGAAAAATATCTATCATTTTAGTGTAAATTAAACTCATGTAGGATCACAGTCTCTTACTTTTAATCAATATTTGTTTCCAAACTTCAAATTATTTATAACAACAATAATAAATAAATAATAATTGAATAATCGATTGTTCAAGTTAGAATTAGTCTAATCGTGAATTGATAAAATCCTAATGCATATGCAACTGGTCCATTATCTCCATTATGCATGTCTTACACTAATGCAAGATGATGCTTAAGCAAGATTATTCAGAATAATTCTACTCAAGCTTCATGAAATATAAACTTATCTACTTTAGCATATGTTCGATATTGAGCAAGATGTTGAGTTAGAGATCCAATGATTTCTAAAATCATGAAACTAATCATTGAATTTTTGATCAGCCTTCAAGCTTTCTCTTGAAGATTACTTATGCTTGAGATAACACCTAATCTTTGGTGGATCTTTCAACAAAGGATTCGGTTGTACGAGTATTTTATTATCTCCAATGTATTTCTTTAAAATCAACTAGATGTATTGAGAGTTTTACCATCTCCTTGGTATCTGGTGATAAAAGATTTCATTCATATAAAAAGAAATTGAATCAGCTACATGATTCAACTAAGTCTAGGATGAATATATGTAAAACTGCAAGGTGTTAAGCTTTGAGTATACAACCAACAAACAGGCAGCGATATAAAAGAGAGGTATTATCTTGGAATTTTTACGTATGAGAATGTGACAGAACATACAGAATAAAATCCCATCAAGTGTAGATATAGTTCACCACAACCACTAGACTTTCCACTTCAAAACATAATCCTCGGGTATTTACCAGAGGCAACTGCTGACCTCGATAGATGTTTCCGGTTCATTCTGCTATTTTCATATTCCTTCCTTATCAAAAAGAGAAGCGATAAGAATATGCATTATTCGGAAGGTTTAAGTTTAATATTACAGGAAATCCTTGAAATTTATTTTTAAAAAATACCAGTTGTTGGATGAAAAAATAGGATTTCTTGGAATCAAATTTTCCTTCAAACTTATCTACAATAACGATGGTGAAATAGAGGAATTGCTTGATCTCATTAAAAAGTTAAATAGATCCACGGTTAATAAAAGTCATGAGAAATAAAATTAAAAGAGAATAAGTAAGTAAGTATACAATGGAAACAAGAGTTTTCCATTATGTAATAACTTTCAAATGAAAATGTCATTCAAGCTTTGAAAGATGATTATAGGAGATAAAAACAATTAAAAGTTCACTTATTTATAGGTGACCCAGCAAAAGTATGTGACAAGATGCTTGAGTCATATTCATAATTAAACAGCTAAATAAAAAATATAACTTAGTCTTGCTATAAAAATAATAGAATTCGATACTGTTAAGACAGTACTTCCAGTCGATAATAATTTGTTGATGGGTTGACGTCAGAGAATGACGGTGACTTTTTCTAAATAAAAATCTACTTTTAAAAGTAGAAATAGTCTATATCAGTGCCGACATTCTGTAATATTGATTGAAAATAAAATCCTAAATATTTGAATGATAGTAATAGTCATTTTTAATGAATCCATATTGTAAAATTACCTATTATACAATCAATAAATCCACAGGGAAAAATTTTAATTCCAAGTCAGAGTTCTTGCTGCAGTGATGAGCCAATTAAACTGACTCCTGTCTAATTATGTTACCTAAAAGGATATATGCAAAGCTCTATCAACAATGTGAGCCTACAACACTGAATGAAAGAAGGAACTAAAAAAATTCAAAAGTTTTGTTCCGAGAACAATTGGTTGACTGTAGCTGAAAGACATTATGATGCATCCATGTATGAAAGAGTTTACTTGTTCACCATGTATGTCTGTTTAGTTTATTTTCTCTAAAGACAGTCGAATAGACTCACTAAATAGAAGAATTATTAATAAATCATCACATTCAGATTTCACAAATATTTTCAGAATAAATTTTGATCTCTATTAGTTTCTATCTTGCTACACGATTCTTGAAGTTGCAGGTCATTTAATTGTGTTTATGTTTACTCTTTCTTAAACATTAACAATCATCAGTTATAAAAATTTTAAAAATAATCATCTAATTTTAAATATCTGTACCTAATAGTTATTTACATTATTCAGGTATTATCGTTGATTGAATAGACTCAACAAAGCATGAATGAATTTTTTTCAGCATGTTGATGGAGTGTAGGTACCGATATTACAGCTGGATGGTATAAAAAGCTCTTATCGTTGGGTTATATCCTTAGCAGGTATCCTGTATTATCAATTTTCCTCAATACCAACAAATCTTCCCTACACTAAAAAATCAATGAGATCATTTTTTTTTTTTTTTTAGTATAAATAAGATTTTATTATTTAGTTATAATTATAATTCATCTCCAGAATAAAAATGTATAATTCCTATAGAAACATGCGTAAATACATAAATCTATTGTTTGTACACTAAAAGAGAAATGACATGTGAACTCGTGCAGTTACTTAGCATTTCTGTAAATGCTTTATTTCTAAATAGGAAGATAAGACTAAATTTACTTATAATAATTAATTAATCAATTAATAAATCATAAGTTTGGTATAAAAATACATATAGAGAAAATAATATCGCTTCTCCATAAACGTGAACACATTTCAATTTTTTTCTACATAGTCTGAACATTTTTTATACAAAAAATGGCAGTGTCGAAACAATAATTTTGAATGAAGACCTACACTCCTCATTAAATTTATAGTCATTCAGTAACAACCAGATAAACTCTGAATATCAATGGTTTTTCCCAGACTTCATTTTCGGCAGTAATTCCATTGAATGGTTGCCCATGAATTATGATACGGAATTCACCGGGCTTTTTAAGTCGACTCTTGAAATGAAGAGCCCATACGTCCCCTTTGTCTTTTACAATTTCGAAATGATTGCTTTTGTTACCCTTGACTATCCTATAGTCCATCATTTCATGCTGAGAAAAAAAAATACATGATGCTTGGAATCGTAAAAAAAAACAAACCTTATAGTTATCATTAATTTCTTACCTTGATAGCTGGCTGAAGTTTAATAATCCGCATTTTATGTTTTGTTTGGTGTAACCTCAACTTCATTGTGTAGGATTCACCATGATGATGTCGTAATTTATGATTTGGAAGCTTCTTAGATAGTTGTCTAGCACGTCTAAGTTTCTTAGTGGAGTTAATTTGCATCGTATGATTGCCATGTGTTTTTGCACCTCTTCTATGCCTTTCTTTTCTATTGACTTTACAGGAGAAGCAACCCTCTGTAGAGATTATTTTATCGCCTGCAGGCGGAATGTGATAAGGATCAGGATTGATAACAAACGTAGGTACATTCCCGATATCACCTCCATAGTTTCCAGTAGCTATGGGATTAATTGTTGATAAACAATGACCTTGTCCGATCCTTTGATAACCTGTGGGACAACCACAAAGGAAGCCATTTGATCCACTTGGTGTACAGCCAAAGGCACAAGGACTTCCAACACATCCTGGGCTCACCTAAAATCATAATAAAGATCATATAAGATTTAATAATGTTTTTTTTTTCCAAAAACGGAAGTTTTTTAATTTTCCTAAAAGTTTTGAAAAAGTTACTTGAACACAAATTTGGAGGTCATTATCAAATTGATAATTTTCCGGACATCCGCATTTATAACTTCCAATAGTGTTAATGCAGGTGCTTTCACCGCAGGGTGAACTGTTGCATTCATTTTCATCGATGCATTGATTGTAGTAGAGATGTTGAATAAATCCTTCAGGGCAATCGCATCGAAATGTCCCCATCAAATTCTAATAACAGTATAATAAAATAAAAAACTTTAAAAACATCAATAAACATTCTTTTATTAATTATTCATTGTTGAAAATTATGATTGATCTTTATACATTTTTCGATTAATAATTACAGAATTACCGTAAACTAATGATTGCTAACAATTATAAGTAAATTATAAATTGATGTGAATAATAAAAAAAAAAATACCTGACATCCATGTTCACAATTTCCATCATCAGCGCACTCGTTATTATCGGTACAAAATCGTCCAGTACGATCTAACTTGAAGCCTCGAGGACAAATACATTTAAAGCTACCGAGAGTATTGATGCATGTTCCCGGTTTTGGACAGGTTCCAGCTTGATCGCACTCGTTAATATCTTAGGACATAAAATAAATCAACTTTTATAACTGAAAAATAGTCTTCTTTATTTTTAATATAAATTTTAAATTATTTATAGTTTAATTCTTTAAAATAACCGATAATTTGTTGATGATTTAGTTTAAAATTCAATCACTCACCATGACAAGCATCTCCGTGTTGAGTGTACCCATCTCTACAGGCGCAAGTATAGCTTCCCTCAGTGTTAATACATTTTTGTTGACAGAGATGATTGCCTGTAGTACACTCATCAAGATCCCGGCAACCTACTCCATCAGGATTTAAAATAAAGCCGGCAGGACAAGAGCAAATAAAACTACCTTCCGTATTCTGGCAATTAAATTTACAAGGACTTGGAGATAATTCGCACTCATTAACATCTAAAATTCATCATAAATATTTTAATATTCTAATCGAAAGTAATTTTTCAATTAAATAAATTTTATCAAACGTACCAATGCAATGTGTTCCTGATTTATCTGCCTTATATCCTTTATTGCAAATACATCTAAAGGATCCCAATGTATTAATACACAGTCCATTTCTGCAAAGATCGGGAATAGCTTTACATTCATCAATGTCTTGACCATCAACAGAGAATCCTTTGTCTAAACATAATTCATTGTAATTTTCTGAATCTCTTGATGGGCATATTTCACAATGAGGTCCCCAAGCAGCGCCCATAGTACAACAACAATCAGCCTTAGTAATTGTTCTTAGCTCGGAAGTTCTTGCGGTACATCTTCCGCTGATTGTTCTTAAGAAACAATAGCCAACTCTTCGATCTATACAAGATTTTCCATCAGAACTAGTTTCAAATCCTTCATAACATCGACATTGATAACTTCCTTCTAAATTAATACATTGACCATTTCTACAGAGTCCTGAATTAACAGAACACTCGTCCACATCTTTACACTCATCTGTCATGCCAATTTGTTGATATCCAGGCGGACAAATACACATAAACGAGCCAATAAGATTTTTACATTGGAATTTACAAGTATTCGCTGGAGTAGAACATTCATCAACGTCAATGCAATGTCTTCCATCAGCTGCAAGGACATAACCATAAGGACAAATACATCTGAATGATCCTGGAGCATTATGACATCTAAAGGCACACTGGTTGCCTAATTCCAAACATTCGTTTACATCTTCGCACACTTGATTAACTCCTGGAGCGAAACCATTTGCACAAAAGCATTCAAAACCTCCTTCGACATTTGTACAGGTTCCATTTCCACAAATATTCTGATTATGATGACATTCGTTTAAATCAACACAACGTCTTCCAGATTCATCTAAAGTGTAGCCTGGCGGACATTCACATCTAAAAAAGACATAATTTTTTTTATTAATTCAGAGTAAAAATCATTTGAGTTATTTTAATTATTAAACTTGCCTGAAAGATCCATCAGTATTAATACACTCTCCTCCGGAACAAACATCAGGCATAAACAAGCACTCATTGAGATCGACCCCAGTATCATCCCTTCCTGGACCCTCTGGACAAAGTTTCTTAAACTCTTCTGTGTGTTCTCTAGGGCAAATTTCACAACTTCTTCCCCAAGCTTTACCCATTGTACAACAACAATGCTTCTTTGTCATACTACCTTCTCTTGGTGTATGACACTGTCCTCTTCTGTACCTGTCGTAACACTGTTCTTCTCTGACATCAATACAAGTCATGGAGTTCCACTTATCACTCAACTTAAAACCTTCAGGACACTCACAAATTACTCCACCATCAGTATTAATACACCTTCCATTTTCACAGATATTCTTCGTCTCAATACACTCATCAACATCAACACATCTCTTCTTAGAGTCATCTAATTCATAACCCGGAGGACAGCTGCAAATATATGAACCCATCAAATTCTGACATTTGCCAGGAAATGGACAGAGGCCAGGAATCTCTTGACATTCATCAACATCTCGACAATGTTGACCGTCTTGAGCCAAAATATATCCATCAGCGCATTCACAGATGAAAGAGCCAATTAAATTCCTACATCTTCCATTTCTGCACAAATAGGGCATTGCCCTGCACTCATCAACATCAGCACAATCGTTATTTGGACTAAGTTTGAAGCCTTCATAGCACTGACACTTATAAGAACCTAGGGTATTTATACAAGTTCCATTATTACAGATACTGGGATTTCTCTGACACTCATCAATATCAACACAATAGTCTCTATCTCTCGTTAAAGTATATCCTAGATGACAGACACACTGAAAAGACCCTTGAAGATTATTACAAACTCCATTAGCACAAATTCCAGGTCTTTCAAAACACTCATCAATATCAATGCAACTTCTAGCGCTGATTCCTAACTTATAACCAACTGGGCATCGACATTCAAAACTTCCTTGGAGATTAATACACTGTGCATTACCAGAACAGGGATTGGGAGTCTGTTGACATTCATTCTCATCAATGCATTGATGAGAATCTTCATCATAAATATAACCAGGATCACATTGGCACTCAAAGCTTCCAGGAGTATTCAAACAACGTCCATGAGTACACATGGTTGGCATTAAAGCACATTCATCAATCTCTTCAGTATGATTTGTGATAGGATTCATAATTTGACCTGGAACCATACCGCAAAGAATCTCATGCTCTCGAGTTCTTTCACCAGGACATCTTTCACAAGGAGATCCCCACGCTGCCCCCATAGAACAGCAGCAAAGCATTTTTGTTTGAGGATGAATCATAGGACTAAAGCATTGACCGTTTTCGTAGTTCATAAAACAGAGTTCTTTCCTCATGTCTACACATTCTTTACCACCTGGCATTGACATGTAGCCTTCCGGACATTCGCAATGATATTTTCCTTGATCATTGATACAATATCCAACTCCACATATTTGAGGATGGAGATCACACTCATCTATGTCTATACAGTTGGTTTTGGTATGATCTAGAATGAACCCTTCATTACATGAACACATAAAACTGCCGAATGTATTAGTACAGTGACCATTTAAGCAGATATTTTCATGTTCTTCACACTCATTAATGTCTTCTAAAATGACAGTAACTCTGTTTGGTCGATAACCTAAACCTCCTGGACATAACTCTTCAAATTCTCTTGTTCCAACTTCTGGACACTTTTCACAATTCGTTCCCCAAGCATTCCCAACACTACAACAACATGTAGCTTTCGTCACTGATGAAGACATGTCAAAGACACATTGAGGTCGACCACCAATTATTTCTGGACTTATATAACACAAAGATTCTCGCCTGTCTGAAATAATTATAATCATTCCATTAATTAGATAAATTCCAAGAAAAACAATTTATTATGAATTAAAATAAAATAGCTTGAAAAATTCTTACCAACGCAAGCATTGCCTGCTTCGACAAGTTCATAATTAGGAGGGCACTCGCAGATATATTTGCCTTGAGTATTAATACACCGTCCATATTGACAAGCTTGCGGGCTTTCACATTCATTGACATCAGTGCAATTTCCTCCAGATCCATCTAATTTATATCCTTCGTTACATTCGCACCTGAACATTCCAAATATGTTTTCACATTTTCCATAGACGCACAAGTTATTGAACATCTCACACTCATTGATATCGATACAAGCTTGTTCGTTATTTTCTTCAGGATGCATAAAGCCCATTTCACATTCACAGCGGAATGAACCGGGATAATTAAGACAGTGGCCATTTTCACAGAGAGAAGGATCATTGACACATTCATCAATATCTCTGCAACTGTAACCATCACCTCGGAATCCAGCATCACAAACGCACTGAAATTTTTTCACCACTTTTAGTATATATAAGACATAATATTTTGTAAACATACCTTGAATGAACCTTCAGTATTTATACACTGGGCATTGGCATCACAGCCACCATTATTTATAAGACATTCGTTGATATCTCGACATTCGATACCATTCCCAGTGAATCCTTGATGACAGGAGCATTCGTAAGAACCAGGAGTGTTCCTACAATTTGCAAACTCACTGCAAGAGTACGCATTTAATACACATTCATCATCATCTGTACAATCTGGACCTGCATCTGGTTTTACTGAGTATCCATCTTCACAACGGCAGTCAAAAGATCCAATGGTATTCCTGCATTCACCGTAGCCACATATCCTTGGCTGAGTCACACACTCATCAATATCTAAGGATAATAGAATAATAGAATGATAATAAGCGCTTATCTTGATAAATTAAGTGATAAAAAAATAAAAATACTTACCTATACAAGATAATCCATCTTTTCCAGGAAGCAATCCTGCATTACAGTGACATGTATAAGTTCCTTGAAGATTAGAACATTGACCACCATTACAAATCCTAGGATTTTCTTTACATTCATCAACATCGGAACATGATCGACCGTCTAGGTTCAGTGCATATCCAGGACTAAACAAAAAAAAAAATTTAATACTAATGATAATGATCGTTAATTCATAGGCTTTTAGAATTTAATTCAGTGATAAGTATTTTTTATACCTGCAGCCACAAGAAAAGCTTCCAGGTGTATTAATACAAATATCCTCACATCCTCCATTATTCGTAGCACACTCATTAATATCCTCACAATGTGATTTCAACCCTGTTTGTCGATAACCATCATCACAAATACACTGATAAGTACCCATCATATTCTCACAGACTCCATTAGAGCAGATCCCACTGGTTCTTGAGCACTCATCAATGTCTTTACAAGATTGCTTATCAGGACTTAATTCATGTCCGGGAGGACAAACACATTTAAATCCTCCTTCAATATTTTTACAAGTGCCTCCTCTGCATAATCCCGGAGTCTCTTCACATTCGTTAATATCCATACAGATCTTCATGATATCACTGCTGCGATATCCTTCATTACACTCACACTGGAATGTTCCTGGAATATTTACACAAGTTCCATTTCCACAAACTCCTCGCATTATTTCACACTCATCAATATCATTACATTTTATTTCATTCTCATCCAAAGCATATCCTTGGTTACATCGACAACTGTAAGACCCAACAGTGTTTTTGCATCTACCATTTTGGCACATGCCCGGAAATTCAATACACTCATTAATATCCTGTTTTTCAGTAAATCCATCACCTTTAGGACATAATTCCGTGTGAAGTTGAGTTCCAACTTTAGGACAGAGTTCACATTTATCATTTCCCCAAGCTTTGCCCACAGAACAACAGCAGATGTTTTTAGAGAATTGACCTTCAATTGGATTCGTGCACTGATTGTGGCGATAAGACATGTAGCAAGTTTCTTGTCTTGTATCAATGCAAGTCGTATCTATTGTAATAAGAGAAATATAGGATGAATAAATGAAGAGCAATCAAAGAATTGAGGTTTTGAGAGCAAAAGTAACGTAACCCTCATTTAAAACAATAAAGAAAAATCATTGAAAAATTACAATAAATTAGCACTTTTTCACTACCCTAGTGTGACAACCTCATTTATCAATTATTTTAAAAAAAAGTTTAAATAGCTTCTTTAAATAAATCAATCGAGGATTGAAATGTTTTCACTTACGAGTAGAATCAAGAGTAAGTCCTGGAGGACACTCGCATCGATAAGATCCATCTGTATTAACACAAGTTCCACCTCCCTTGCAAATTCCACTATTAAGCTCGCATTCATTGATGTCTGCACAAGCTTTTCCATCAACTTTGGCATATCCTTTCGAACATTCACATAAAGAATAATCACAAGCTTCACACGGACTTCCCCAAGCAACTCCAACAGAGCAACAGCATTCAGATTTCAACGCCAGCCGAGGGAAATTATTCTCACATCTTCCTTCAACCATTTTTGTCCAACAAGAGCCTCTTCTGTTATCTGGATAATCCAGAATAAATTTTACCATTGTTCATCGGATTATTTCAACAATTGGGATATAATAAACGAACTTACCCATGCATATATGTCCCGTATTATCTAAAATATATCCATTGGTACATTCACATTGATAAGATCCTTTTGTATTAATACATATTCCATTAATACAAACATCAGCTCCTAATTCCTCACATTCATCAACATCTTCACATATTTGGGTTTGAGTATTAAATCTGGTACCGGTAGGACAAACGCACTGGAAACTTCCAGGTGTATTTCTACATTGTCCTCCACTACAAAGAGAATTTTCTAACTCACACTCATTTATATCACTGCACACTTTTCCACTGGAGTCTAATTCATAGCCATTATCACATATACAGCGATAAGTGCCCATTAAATTCTCACAGCCACCATTGACACAAATGTTGGGATTTTGAGCACATTCGTTAATGTCTAAAAAAAGTATTCAATTAATTTATTAATAATCGAGATTCATTATGCTGTTTAAAAAATAATAAACTTTACCATCTCCATTATAAGTCATTCCAGCTCCATGAGGACATAAAGCATCAAATTCAGGGGAATTAGGTAATGGACAAGGTTGACAATTCTTTCCCCATCCCAAGGGTTGTCCCAGTATCACTGTGCAACAGCAACAACTTGACTTTGTTACTGCTGTTGAAGTTGGATTGGAGCACTGGCCGTCTTTATACTGAGAATAGCAGAGATCTCTTCTAGTGTCTGTAAAAAAAATATTAATGATGTAATAAATATATTTATATAATAAATATTGATTATATACCTAAACAAGATCTTCCATCAGGTCCAAGATTAAATCCAGGATTACATTCGCATTTAAAACTTCCAGGCGTATTTTTGCAGCGACCATTTTGGCAAGGAGAACTTAAACATTCATCAATATCTATAAAAAAAATTATCGTTTTTATAAATCTTTACAATTATTGTAAAATAAAAAAAGTCTTAAATAAAATGATTTAAAAAATAATATTACCAATACAATGACTTTGATCAGGACCCAATCTAAATCCAGAATCACAAACACATTTAAATGATCCTTCCATATTGACACATTTTCCATTATTGCACATTCCAGTAGTCGAACACTCGTCCATATCAACACAGAAGGTGTCATCTCTTGAAGGTGTAAATCCAGATTGACATACACAGTGATAAGATCCAGGAGTATTCTCGCAACGACCATTTAAACAGATTCTTGGGTTCTCTGAGCATTCGTTGATATCTAGAACACATATTACATTTAATTATCTCAAATGTTATACAAGCATTGCGTATATCAAACAGCTTTATCATTAGGTTGTGCTAATAATTTAGTAATCATTTCAATTAAGATTTTTATCATACATGAAAAGACTGAAATAAGTAAGAAAAAAGTTAATAAATAAAAAAATAGCAGTGGCATTAAAAAAGAACTATCAATAAAAATGGATGACTAAAAATTAGAGATAGGGTATCATTGGCTTCGATGCTTGAAGGCTTCCGCATTGCATGATGCCATGCACCCGCTCGTTAGCTTTTAATGCTGCCTATCGCAATGTTCGAGTGATAAACTGCCGACTTGTAAATTACGGGAGTGATATAGAATATAGATGGCAAAACGGGGAATCCCCTGAGTCTTAGAAAGTCTCTTAAGTAAATAATTGTGGAACGAGTTTCGTATAAATAGTGCTTTCTAACAGTATTTTCATGTAACTTGTATAAATATTTTCATGATATTTAAATTATGAAACGTAATTGTTTACATATAACATTTTAACTTTTATAATATTTTTATACATTTTTTATTTATTAATCTTACTAAAAAAAATTTAGATTCAGAAATATTCTTTATTATAGCTTTTTACGAGTTATGAAATCATAAAATAATCTTTTTCTAATATTGGTGGCAATTATAATTTTCAGGAAATAAAAGATTGGATGGGTTGTAATTTTTTTCCAACGAAACTTACCAATACACGTGTTCTTGGAAGGTGAAAGAACATAACCGTCGTTACATTTGCATTTGAACGAACCGTTCATGTTAGTGCAATGGCCATTGGTACACATTCCAGTATCTTGACACTCGTCATGGTCTGTTTTAAATAAATTCATATAATCAATGAAATAATTCGGAACTAATCGCTTGGTAATCATATATACAAACCGCTACAGTATCTCCCCTCTCCAGACACGACAAAACCCGGAGGGCAGTGACATAGAAAACTTCCTGGAAGATTCTGACACGTTCCACCTTGACAGTAGCCCTGCTGACACTCATCAACATCCTCACATCTTCCAGATTGCTTGACGAAGCCTGGAAAACATTCACACTCATACCCATCATCTGTATCAATGCATTTCCCACCGCCACAAATGTCAGGACGAAGAGCACACTCATTAATAGCTATGTGTTGAGGTTCAGAACAAATTTTTTTGTACTCATCTGTAACAGTTATTATTTTTTTTAATAATAGATTATTTATAAATATGATTGATTTATCTAATTGATTTTTATAGAAGAAGAATATTCACCACTTCCTTTCGGAGGACATATGTAACATTCATCGCCCCATCCACGACCCATATTTTTACCACAACAGCAATCTTTTTTACTTAATCTCATAGACAATCGATTCTTGCACTGTCCATTTCGATTGACAGCTGTGTAGCAAAGTCCTTGACGTCCATCTTTAATTGATTAAAAAAATTTTTAGCTCAAGAATAATAATAAGGATTATTAAAACCTTTCATAGAAAGTTTTTCGAGCTTACCAATACAGAATTTTCGATCCTGACTCTGAATAAAGCCTGGATTACAAACACAATAGTATCCACCATCAGTATTGATACACTTGCCATCTTCACAAATGCCTTCCTCTTGGCATTCATCTTTATCTTGGCATTCATTAGTCTCTAAATCTCTCGCTTGTCCTGGAGGACACTCGCAAGTGAACGATCCTGGAGTATTAAGACACTTTCCACCTTCACAAAGTCCCGGGATCGCTTCACATTCATTGATATCAACACACTCGCCTTGATTATTCTTTAAATGTCCAATCTCACAATCGAGTCTTACAGGACATCTCTCACAAGGATGTCCCCAGCCTTTGCCAACTGTAGCACAGCACATCTGTCTTGTGCAAACAACTCCTTGAAGATGTACTAGACATTGGCCATTCTTCACTTTTGTATAGCAAGGACCTGTTCGATAATCATTCTCACATCTTCTTCCAGTGTAACCATATATACAAGCGCAGCGATCAGGACCTATGCACCTTCCTTGATTTAGACAAGGCTCCCGACAAATAGCTAAAATAGAAGTAATAATAAAGTTACTCGATAAGTTTAATTAACAAAGTTATGAATGGACTTATGAACTATTGAGATAATTGAAAAGTAAATCAAAAATTTAATGAAACAATGAATTGCTTCATTAATTGTTTAATGAATGAGTAAATCGATGAATGAATTTGTGAATGAATGGTTGAATAAATGAGCCTATTAATCAA
Organism: Chelonus formosanus; assembly: GCA_028641665.1. Lineage (NCBI taxonomy): Eukaryota > Metazoa > Arthropoda > Insecta > Hymenoptera > Braconidae > Chelonus > Chelonus formosanus. The sequence goes on from CM054002.1 coordinate 1,227,923, forward strand.
TTACTTGAGTTATAAATCAATTAAAAGAAATAAATTGATAGACTTCGTATCTGAATGAGTATATTTAGATCAATTTCTATTGTAATAATTATAAATTGATTAATTTCATGATCACTATTGTCATTAATTCTTTTGATATCATGAATTTCAAGAAATAAATGGTGTCATGTAGAATAAAATGATTGTTAAATATAACACTCACGTTCATTACAAAATTCTCCTTGATATCCAGACCTACATTGACACCTTCCATCAACGCAATTACCGTTAATACATCTTGCTCTACAACTTCCTCCGGTTCTCGATGAATGTGACACCTTATGATCTTCGTGTGTACTCCCTTCAAGATAAGAGCCTTAAAAATATTAAAAAACAAATAAATAAAATCTGCTGAGTCAAGAATGAATGATGATATTTAAATTTAAATCTCATTTGAAATGTCTTCTTTTGTATTGTTATGTTATTGTCTTCCTGAGACGAAGGGAAAGAACAAGAAGAGGATGATAAAGTAATCAAGGGCCCAGACATACATCAAACTTTATTATTCTTATATCATTGGTTGACAAACTATTGTCCTTATAACTTTGGATTGGATTTATCTTTATAGATATGCAGCATCAGAGTAGTGTTTTTCTTTTGGTTTTATTTTTTTCTCGTTAACTTGTCGACCAATTTAGTGAATTTATTAAATCGACTAGACACTTCATTTAATCTGTCAAAATTGTGATTGAGTTACCTCTGCCTTGATGGGAAGATGCTGATGGATTGCAAACTGCTGCAACTGATCCTCCTTCGCAAAGACAAACGTTTGGTCGAATACATCTTCCGTTGCCACAACGTCTACAGATCGCTGAAAAATATTTCTTAGGTCAGTATTGATGAAATAAAATATTGCTTTTTGTTAATAAAAAAAATTTACTTTACTCACGAATTATACAAAGCCCAGTTTCAGGTTTTCTATTCCATCCAGGACAACAGTAAGTTCTGTGTCTAGACCTACAGACATTGGGGCTGAAAAAAAAGACCATAAAAGTGAAAGTCATAAGCAAATAATTCAATGATAATATTGACCCATAAATATTCGCAAAATAATTATTCAATAATTTTACTCTTCAAATGTCATGCAATCAGATAACAAAAAAAAATCAATGGTTAGGAAAAAGGATCCAATGGATACATGTATGAGACGTCACCTCAAACAAGGCGGGCATTCACTTCGTTCTTTATAATTAACGTCAGCTGCTAGACCGCGTTTTAAGTACTTCCACTTACTCAAAGTGGCGCCCAGTTTATTGCCGCCTTATGAGCACATCCGACTTAGCGAGTAAGTATTAAGAAGGAAAAAATCCAATCAAACTTGTGATCGTTAGATCATCAAATCATTAGTCTTGTGTATACATTTTCCATTATTTTTATTTATTTTTTTCTATTTTTTATAGCACATAATATAACGATAGAACGCGTTATGTTATATCGTCAAGCTTTGTAAGTGTGTTGTTGCCATCATAAAAACATTTATGAGCCTGTGATAACAATTACGAGTGGACAATTACACAATAAACAATAGCAACCGCTTGAGTATTCGAACACTTATGGCTGTTAAGTCAATTAACAAAGCTATTGTGCGATTAAATTAATAATTGACAGCAATAGTTTGCCTTTTTAAACTGCTCACAATAAAAGAAAACATTTTCTAATTATAATTTTTCTATAGCATTAAATAATAGTTGACTAAAAATGCTAAAATATTATTCGTATAAATAATTTTGAGTGTACTAAATGAACCAGTATGATTTCTCGGTAGATAAGAACGTAATTATACATATTAACATTATTTGGATCTCTGATATAAAGGAGGTTCACACTTGCACTGCTAATGCTATATTAGTTCCATACAATTTGAGATTTTTTGATTCAAGTGTACGTGAGTAAAGCAATTGAGATAATTGGTTTATTACTAAATCGTAGTAAATTGAGTACCAAGGGTAGTTATCTTCACACCCTCACTAAATTACACGTATTTCTTTTGCCTCTGGCGAAAATGTTGATTAAGCGTCTTAATATAACCTATAAGTTTATTCTTTAAATTTTGGCTTTATCCTCATCAAGTACGTATCATAAATATATTATTATCTATTTTACTATTATTTTTATCAAAAATTATTTAATATTAATTATCTAAATAATTCTTTTTTTTTATCAATAATATAAAACTAACCTTTTTTTTAGGTATCGAATTGTTCATCACCATTAATTTTAGTATTACGATAAATTAATCGATTAATGCTTGGAAATAAGGTTTTATTAATTTATTAAAGGTATTTAATATTATTAGAAATTTTATTTTACACATGGATCTATCCGATAAACAACTTGCAGCGTCATTACAACAGCCAGAAATTTTATCAATTGTCAAGAAGTATTAGTATCATCTAAAAGAAATTCTTCAAATAATAATCGACGATATGATCACTACAAAGATCAATCTCTCGATCGATTTATAAACGTCCAAGCCCTTTGAGATCTTAAACACATATGACACATGAGTTTAGTGGACACACGATAACCCTTTGATGCATTGAGCTTAAGAATCGTAAAGAATGTAAAAGATTATCCGAAGATTACATCTTATTGTTAAATAAAAGGCGTTATATCTTTTATTACACTTGATGGATTCGATGAATTGATCGATAATTTTTTAAGCTTTATTCTCTATTGGTTTCTACGCACACATATGTGTTATTATAATAATTGTAATAATAGGTTCTATATAAATCTACTTAGAAGAAAATGTGTCAAGAGGATGTCTCGGTAAATTAACATGTAATAGAAGCGAGAGTGACTTTTAATTCTGTAACGAGAAACCCAATTAGACAATTAGTTACACTAATTATTGGCGGTATAACGAATTGAGTTAAATGACATATTGCGTAATATTAATGTCGAGTGTATGTAAGGAAGGAAGCTGAAGAAAACAAAACTTCCGTTTGATGTCTTTGAACACCGTGAGAAAAGAGTTGATAATATTGTAGTCATTGGTTTGTAATGAGAGTGATAAAAACAATTATTGAAATGAGTTGAAGAACCAATTCACGCAATTTATTAACCATTATTTAATGAATTTAAAAGTAATGAATATTTTTTTATTATTATAACTAGAAATAAAAGTCATACTTGAATATTTAAAAGTAACATAAAAGTAAACTAATAAATATTTTTATGGTTCATTTTTATGATTAAAGAAAATTCAACGTCAATCTTAAAATACAAGAAAATAAAAGGTTTCCTTGTCATTAAAAATATTTCTGAATGAGCTTATAATAATATTATCATTGGAAACAGTCATTCTGTTATAAATCTTATGGGTTACAAATTTTTATAGAAATTTTAAATCTTATTTCTATGGAAAAAAAATAACTCCAAAGCAGAAACATTTTCGTTTTTTAAAAAAAAACTTTGATAATTGACTGTGCTATAAAAAAAAATGGAAAAAATATGTCTTGATTTCAAAGCATAAAAATCATCATTATCTCTGCTCATTTACAAATCTATTTATACAACACATATAACTGTAATTTCATAACTCGATAAAATCTTCAAAATTGATACATGATAATGAAAAGAAAAAAGATAATGCATTAGCATACTTCTATTTTTGAATAATTGACCATTTTTGAGTTGTATAAATGTAGTAGCGCCACTAATAGAACGAATGAGGTAGAGCTAATAAGTGCATTATCAGAGAAATGTTAAAGAGGGAGACATAAAGATCAAAGATAACGACAAAAGAACTTTTAAGTGTCATTATATCATGGCATTTCTTATCTCTCATTCGCATACTTACAATCACGATCTCATCATGAATTATGTTAATGTCTAGTTTAATTCCACACGCTAGAATGCAAGTATCATTGGCACTACAAGCGATCCACTTAAAGCTAAAAGACCTGCTTTGCGTAATCCTGATTTATCCAATTCACCGTGACCTTACGAGTAAATTTAAAATTATGTGATATTAATGGATTATTATTGTCATTCAACATAAATTGTGTGACTCTATTTCATTATTTGTAGATTTTTATTATAATTTTATCGTTTTTTTTTATTAATTGAAATGTTAGAGTAGAGAGCTAGTCAACCTTTCAGCAGCCAAAGGAAGCAAATCTACATTTTATGAATAGTAATAGGGTTAAATTATTAACAGTTATTTGATTTTAAATAGTACTTAAGTGATAATCATTTTTAACAAATCTTAAGTACAGAAATAAATTATTTAAATAAATATTTTCAACATTCTTATGGTAATTGAAATTTTTTTAAAATGAAATTTTATTAAATAAGTACAAAAATTAGCAGATACTTAACTTCCTATGTTACTTTATTTAAAATAAAAATGCAAATCAATTAAATTGCATCCAATTCACCCAGTTCTCACTTGATCAGAATGATGGAAGTAATCACCAAACAAACCATATAAGACTGAATATAAAAAATCCAGTAAAAAAATGCGTACATAAAGACTTAATGAAAATGGACGTGCGAAGATTTTGATTGAAAGATGGCATAAAAAAAAATAAATGAGTGATAAAAATAATAAGAACGATTGCCATACCAAAAGATATAAAGATATAAAGTGATGAGTGTATGAGGTAATTCTTATGGAATTCTTTCGTCTTTTCCGCGTGTATTTTTAGCGGCAGAAACCACGGGTGCGTGCGTAGATTGTTATCTGGGTTGAGTTTACATTGAAGAGAAGGAGAGCCCCCGAGAATGTGAGAGTTAATTGGGCGCGAGAATACGAGTTGGCCACCCGGTTGTACGCGTACACGCTTTCAAACAAGACGACAGTATGGAAAGGAGAAAGAACACCAGGACATGATATAGACTTTATTTTCATTTTTATTTTCCAACTTCTAGACCCGCAATTTTCCTTAGCAAAGACTTTAGTAGTTGAGAAAAAGGAATAAGCCATCCACCCGATTATTATAAGTGGCTACTTATTTATGAGCAAATAATGCTAATTACTGGACAAGTGGATGAACAACCGAGAGTATATAGCTGCTGCTAGTTATCGACAGGTTTTCACCATCAATGTTTGTTACTCTCTCGACCTTGCAATTTATCGTGGCGCCATAATAAGTCTATTTTAATAATGTCAAGTCAGAGAAACTGGAGTAGAATCAAATAATTTGATTTAAAAGAAATATCTTGATAACAAAATTGGGAGAATTGTTTTCTTTTCAGTGAAATGGAATTTAAATAGCATGTGTGACGCATTTTCTATTGTTTAATGCATTGATTGGGTATATATATATATATATTATTAGGAGGAAGTATCGAAAGAGGTGTGCCGATGTCTGAATTATTGGAACGGATAATAAACATTCGCGATTCGTTGATCGCGATAGGATTATTTCACTGTCCGCATTGTCCATTGTCACGAGAGCATCCTGGAACTTTCTTCTCATTTTTTTTATTTACTCAAAATTTTATTTTTTGGCTAAAATATTTAGTCCTGTTTCCTGCCTCGAGTTAATGGTAAAGTTTTTTTAAATGATAAAAAATAGGATTAGTGTTTAAAACAAAAAATTATTAGATAGGATTGATAGCAAAGCTGATAATTACCCAGTCTGTACATTCGTTTGGTGATGATTGTCCGAGTCTTGAGAAGGAGTCGTGTAGCTTCCTGGATGTCGATCTCTTGTAGACTCTTCTTGAGATTGAACCGCAAGAAGAGTGAGAATGAGTACAACGTAAAACGTATTCATCGCTATACTCTTCTATTTATTTTATTCTCACCGAGAAACTGATTCTCGATTTATCCTCCAATTAGATTTCACCATCGGGAATCTAAGAAATCTAGAATTTAATCATCAAACAAAAACAAAATAATCAAACCTACATAACTTAACTAATAATTAATTGAGTAGTATAGAAAAAATTTCCTAGTTATTCCTAATTGTTTTATTTGATTTAACATGAATGAATAGTTATTAATGATCAATAAATTTATTATTGATTATTTATGAATAATTTATAGCAAAAATTAAACTTGAAAATTTTGCAAATTTATAAGAAAGTGGTAATTTTCATAATTCTAAAATTATTTAACTATTGAATAAATTATAATTGATTGATTTAGCCTCAAGACATCAAAGTATCATCTTTTTTGTATAGAATCGTAATAACACCAAAGGCGGGAAGCTCTAAGCCTGACACTCAACAAGTTTAGAGATATACAACTTTTCCTTACTAGTTATAAAGTCTACACTGTAATTATTATTATAAAAAGAACTAATTTATTGCTTCTTGGCGGAAAGTTAAAAAAAAGATTCGTTTTCACAATATTTATTGCAAATTATTATCTTCTAAATAAATTAACAATTACTAAATAACTATCAATTTATAACCGAAGTACCTAATATTAAAATTCTTACTTAATTTTAAAATATGATAATTTTCTACAAAATGTGGATTTTGAATAATTCAGAAACTGATCACTATCTTAACATTGATGAAATGTCATAAATTGGCTAATGGCCTGGTTATTTTGCAAATATAAAAGAATGGATTTAATGTTGAAATCAAAATGATAATAAATGTCCGGAGCACGTTGGCGTTTCCGGAAGTAAGTCGAATAAAGCGTGAAATATATATATGTAGAACTATTATCACGTGGTATAAATAAAAACGTTATCTTTTAGCAAATAACTTTGGTGTAAAATTACTCATGCATTACTTCACTCATGGGTCAAAAGAAAAAAATAGAAGTTCTATGGAGTAGATAATAATCTCATTAATTTATCATTATCTATCTTATTATATACGAACACTTAATAAAAACGCGGTTTAATTTGAATTAACGCGCGATAATATTCTTACGTAGATAAGATCATTATCATGAAATCAAGAAGCTTTATAATACTTTTCTTTTTGTAAGAAAAAAATTTTCACACATCAATTAACTGCCCATCGAATTGAGTGTGTAATTTAATCATGAATAAAATAAGTAGCAATTTAAAGTGATGATAAATAATTATTCACCAAAATATCACTTCAATCAATCACAATTCACATGTGTCACTTACTTGAACAATAAGAGACTTGATCGAAAAAGTTTGAATTTAAAATTTTTTATACTAAAAAATAGTTCATAAAAATATGTGACAACTGTTAAGAAAACTCTTTGATCGAGATCATGATAGATAAATGAGCAAAAAATAATAGCTAAAGGTGTCGACAAGAGGTGGAGGACTCCGAAAAGATGCGCTGGCGGGACTCGACGTGAGACTGAGCAAACTGGAGCCAAAGAGCTTGGTCTCGTAGTTACTCTTTCTCTCTCATATAACTCGTCTCATTTTACTCAGCCTCTCTTCCTACATAATATCTTTTTAGCTTCGTTCTCTTTCCCTCATGGATGTATAGACATGACTGTGGATTTCTATCCCTTCTTCTTCTTCGTCTATATGTACACTCCTGTCAACACTCTGCATGCTCATCTATGCATCATCATCGTTGATGTAGACAATTCAGTAAATTGATTATCAATCAATTCATTAAGTTGTATCTGTAATAATGTAGGTCTATTTAATTTAAAAGAAACTATAATATATGAAAAATTTGATAAAATATTTTTTTTTTTAATAATCAATATATAAATAAAGTTTCAGAATAATCGGTGGTGTAGAATGTGTGTGGGTCATCGAATCTATTTTAAATAACATGTTATTTCCGTGTCTATTTTATATTTGTCAAAATTTATATGGATTTAAAAAAATTGTCAAGTATTTTTAAATATTTCTCAGAATCATTTAATTTATATTTTAACACTTTGAAATTGACTCTTGAAAGAAATAATTGTTCTAAAAACAACAGCATATCATTCTTTCATCTTAAATAAAATTATCAAGTAACTTCAAAATAAATATTTATGTCGACAAACAAATGAATGAAAAATTTTAAGAGAAAAGTCACTCATTATTTATAACGTAACACGGAAATTTTTTATTTTTTTCCCATTTTTAAAATAAAAAAATTTAATTTAAAAAAAAAATCTTCAATCAGGAACTGCAATGAGCAAATTGCAGATTTTCTAATTAAAAAGTTTCTTTCCACAGTAATTGATCATCATTAAAAGATAGAATAATTGCGAGATATGATAGTTAAGGATACCATAATGTGATAAAATATCTCATAAATCATTTTGTTGGAAGGCAAACCCTACATTAATTCGATTAATTCTTATGCGGGTTGATGTGTGATGTGACAAATAATAACATGAGATATAATTAATGAGGACGAAAAGCAAGAGAGGCTAAAGAAAGAGGGTAGAAGACTATCTCAACTCAACTGTCATTCCACTCATCACGTCCGGGACAACGTCAATAGTGTCTTACAACCATCACGACAATGCTGAGATAAATGATTAGCATTTTTACGATTTTTTCGTTCACTTTATCGCTGATAAATTAATGACCGCAATTCTTACTCCATGGTTCATATTATTTTCTGATTCATAAGCATTGTGTTTCAATAATCTCACAAAAATGTGTCTTTTCTAACGCAATATTTTGACCTAATGAAATTCAATTTAAACATTAATTTGATAAACTGATCATTATAGTAATAATGACAATAACAATCATTATTATTATAACATGTAAATCAATAATTGCTATATTGACAATAGATAATAGAATATAATTTTCTATCTATTTTTTATTTTCAAGCAAGGACTGTAAATGAATTAAAATTGATACTTACATTTGTAGGATAATCTACGACAATTTCGATTATCGATAAAACTTTGTGTGCAATAATTAGTTTAATGAGAAGTCATTTATTATACCAAGTAGGTCAGGGGTGGTCACCGACATCAATAAAACCATCTAGGCATCTCAACAACCGGAAATACATCTAAGAAAATAGAACCGTGGAATTACTATTTTAATTAAACGATTTTTTATTTCTACAATTAGATTCGATAGAAAGCAATAATAAGTAGATATTTAAGACATTAAAAAAATTTTACCTGACATTAAAAAGGATATTTTTCCAACAGAATGTGACTTAATCTGGTCAGCTTACTAATCTCTCAACTGGACGATCTTTTGGGGATCGACAGAAACCGGATGCAACAGTAATTTGATGGAGATTATCAGCTCGTGTGAGATCTTGAGGTGGATATGTAAATCGATAGTCTGTCATAATGAAATTATTGAGAGAATTAAATGGTGAGAAATATCCAAGTGGCTTTAATTACACTCTGAAAGAAAAGAATAAATTAAAATTTCAAAAATTAATTAACGATCCGATTAAATAATTGTTGTAATAAATACCTGAAACAGATGGTTCATCAGAAAAACTGAAAAATTTTTGACAATAGAATTCGATTTAAACAAATGTATTTTTTCGTGAAAATACATAAATTGTTAGATTATTAGTTAGAATAGGTAAAAAGTATCTGAAATGAATTAACAATTTATTATTCTTATTATCAGAAAAAAAGGTAAAAGAATTGCAAAATAATTGTAACGAATCGAACATAAAACGCCATATGACAAAAAAAATATTCTAAACCAATTCGACATCAGTTATCATCAATTGATATTATCATATCAGAGAACTTTTCTTTATCTACTGTAAGAATCGAAAGTCTGCAGTAAGTAAAATAAACTCCTATGAAATATTATTTTTATTTTACAAAACGTATTTTTCCCGCAATTTTGATGGAGTACATGTTCAGTATCAATATAAAAATAATTGCAATCGATTGCACGTGAAAGAACGATTAATTTTTTATCAAACAGACAAAAATGTGCACAAAAAATCATGTCTGGAAAAATATTTTATAAATAGTTTTTTTTTTAAATAGTGAACCGGGATGAAATTAAATGCGTGAAATGTTCTTGTTTCGTGGAATAAGCACTCCGAATTACTTCACAGAACTTAGTCCCGTGGCAAGGTTTATTTATACATATAATAGATATGCGTAGTATTTTTAATTGCATTGTCTTAAGTTTGACTTCGTCTTCTTTTCTGTGAATAATACGAACAATTTCGTGGAATATCTTACCATAATAAATGCAGTGAAAATAAATCATGACATTCAATTGATCAACGAATTTATCAATTTGTCAAATGAAAAATTGCACACAAATTATTACAATAGAGAAACACTGAATAAAACTAAAAATGGCTACTGAAAGGTGAGTTTTTGTATATTGATAATAATAAAAATTAAAAATGCTATTATTTTTAATGTGGTGTTAATATGGCTTTAATGTTCGAACTTGTTCATCTAATGAGTCAACATGTATCATCGACTCATCTTTATTTTTCAAATAAAATTTTTCTAAAAATGCTTTTCTGATGGCTTTGCCTTTTTCCAACCGCGTAGGATCACCAGCAAACCATGAATCTTTTAATTCATTGATTTTCAGTTCTCTACTAGTATCTTCATAAACTTCTAAAACGTCATTTTCATTTATTATAGCTTGAAGAGTCCAATAAGGAGCCTCTAAAATATTTTTTTGATCATCAGTCTTTATTACTTTTCCTTGATCATTTTTTTTCGTTGATTTACCAGATGTGTCATGACTCTTTTTCAAGCTTCTATATCGATAGGATTTTTTTTCTTTAATATCCGAAACAGTGTTCCATTCCTTCTTAGTCAATGGCCACGAATTTTTTGTTACCAAGGCGTCAATATAAAATAAACCACTCTTTTCTAAATAAACTACTGGGATAATCACTCCTGATTGTGCAGTAAACTCTTGCAATATTTTATCTTCTGAATCTAACAATTTAATTTTCATAAATACTTTTTCATAAGTTAGAATTATTCTTAAAGCTATCGAACAACTTCTAGAGGTCTTAACAGCAACTCTAAATATATTATTTAAAATATTCGGTACATAATTGTTTGATATTTCTTTTATTTTTAGATTTAGCACATCAATTACAGATGGAATTGATTGATTTCTACCATTGCTGTTAATAAAAATGAACTCAGGATCTCCTTTTATTGATACGATATGCAAAGTCCACTCAAGTTCTTTCTTTTGAGAAATAAGACTTTTCCTTTTTTTGACACTAGTATGAGCATCTTCACCACTATCATGAGAAGTTACCCATCCATAACTGAAAATGGTGTAACCCTTGTGATTTTTCGAATAATGGTATGGAAGAACTCTGTTGATATTTCTTTGGACTTCCCGGCAAGTATCATTGTTGAAAACACGAAGGTAATGGACTGGAAGATCAATAAAGAGATCTAACGATGTGAAAACAGTTGAATTTTCTGGTACATTTACAATCAAACAAAAAAACGGTAATAATTTATCACTGAAATTTGAAACCTTCCCTTTTATTTTAGTGATATTAAGTATGTAAGGAAAATCATTTCTAATGGGGTAGAAATTGTTTAGTTCATGATCTTTTCTGAGAAAATCTCGCACAAGATCATAAATTAAACCTTTATTTAGCATTGTACTGATTAATTCTAAAACATTTCTTATTTCTTTCCTTTTTTCTTCATTAGAGTCTAATGTATGAATGTTCCAGTAGAATTTCACTCTGAACATCCTCCAAAATGATTGAATAGTTATAGCTGCTTTAATTTCAGCTATATTATTGATCGAATTTATAGAAACACCTTCTTCATTACTTATTGTTTTGTAAATATTTTCTATAGAAGGAATTTGAAATGAATTACATTGATTATCGTCTAGTGTTCCTTCAGATAAATATAAATGATTTCTTCCAATAGTTGGATCGATAAAAAAAATTCTTAGAGATTGTAAAATACTCTCTAAATCATCCCCTAAGAATCGTCTTTTCATCAAATTAATTAAAGCTTGCTTAAACAATTGGTGAATTTTTAAGGATACTTTTTTATCTAATGCATATGATTTTTTACAATTTTCTGATACTTTATGTTCTGGAAGATAACTTTGATAATAAGCTTTCAAATTTTCTCGATATTTATCTGATCCAAAGGCATCAAATGCTGATATTAAGCATTGTTTAATTTTTTCAGTAAATATTTTAGATGCTTCTGATTCTAATATCATTAATTCTTGAATTTCTTCACGATTTCCAACTTTAAAAATAGTGTCAGATTGAATAGTCAAATGATAAGAATTTGGAGATTGTATAAATATTCGTAATAAATGCCTTCCAGAGCTTAGAGAAAGAATTTTGGAAGAAGACATAATTGTTTTGATTTTCAACAGTGGCTTTTCGTCTAAACTTCTTTTAAACCAACAATGTTTTTCAACAATTAATACTGACGTCTTCTTCATGTCAGGGATAATATTAAAATTAAAAACGATACATTTAGATTCTAATGAATCAATTAGAAAATACAAAGGTGCATTTCTAAAGTTTTTGTATTGATGATCTGAACTGACAGGTTGATGGAAATATTGATAATAATTTTGAAACGACTTTTTATCATTGTTATGATGAAGTGGATCAGCTTCAATAGTATCTGATATATTCATCGAATATTTAAATTTCTTAGTTTTAAATAAGAAAATGATTTCCATAGAATATTTTGAAAGCTCATTAAAATCAAACCATGTAAAAAATTGATTTGAATTATTTTCATCATTTTGCAAAGAAGGTTGGTTTTGATGATAATATAAAAATGGGGTGAATAAAAGCACGAGACGAGTTGGAGTGGTATAATCAATAGGGTTCATTATTCCTTGCTGTGAGGCCCAACAAAACCATCGATGGCGCTTCCAGTTTTCTAATGGTGACTTTACCTTAAAATTAATTAATCATTTTTAAGGTTTTTATATTAATAAATAATTAATTAGTTAAGACGATACTTACTTGAATAGGATCCAAAGAAATATCACTAACAAGTTCAGCATGAATAGGATAATCAAAAAGAATACTATGGTCTTCAATATTTTTTTCAATATTTTTAAATAACAGTAATATTAAAACATCAGTATCATTTATTCTTTCATCTTTTTTCTTTTTTTTCAATGTTTCAATACTTGCTGTACTACCCTTTGATTTCCTACGATTTTTTTTACCTTCATTATGGTCTTCCACAGAGGGTCTTGATGTTTTATCATTTTTTTCTATTGAAATATTGTCTGTGAGAATATCTGAATCTATAAATTTTGCTACATATTTCGATAATAACTCCCATCGATCATTTGGATATAAATGAGAAATATCTAGCGGTAAGCATGTCCACCCAGTCAACAAATAAATTAAATTAATATTTATAGGTTCATCCATTTCTTGTTTGTCGTTATCTTCAAATGACTTCCATACTGTAGAAATGACTTTCAACATCGCTTTTGCCAAAATTATCGGCCAAAGCTCTTGATTATTTTCTGTACGAGGGAGGAGAGGATTATCTTCTTTGTCGAGAGGGATTAAATCATCTACCTCAATGCTTCTCCAAGTACCACCGAAAAATAATCTCACAATATATTTACCTGACGGCAGTTTAATTTGTGAAATTATTTTAATGATATTATTAATGTCTTTAAATTAAAACATACCATGAGGATTAATTAATGGATTGTGCTGTGATTTTCTTTCTACTTTATTCATTGAATAGATATGATACCATCCTTTCCACGGTTTATTTTTTAATTTCCATGCAAAATTAGGACTTTCTGTTATTCTTAATCCTTCTCTTCCATGATAGTACAAGGTTGTTAGTGAAGAAATAAACCATTTGATGAACTACAAATAAATATTATCAATGGGATACATCATTTTTTACATTTTTGTTAAGTCTTACCTGGCAGTGAAGAATATGTTGATTATTCATAAAGAAATCAGGAAGCTTTGATGACAATATATAGAGCACAGGTTCAATATTATTTATTAGATGAGGTCGTTTCCAGGAGTAAGGCTTCAAAGATGCAGGTAACATTGGAGCATGTGGATCTTCAAAAAATTCATTAGCACTCCCTTTAATGCATAAAGCATAAATTTATAGTTACATTCTTGTTGAAAATAATTTATTTAGGGATGCGTAATATTTAATACAACTTTTACACCTTTTGGAGCATTCCATTTTTCTGTATTTATTTTATTATCTGACCATTCAGGCCACAATGTAGAATTAGTCATGGAAGAATTTATTTTTGAAGATTTTCTAGCTTTTGTCGACATTTTTTCTTAATTTTAAATGATACTGATTAATGAATCATTCAATTGTTTAATAAAATTACACAACGAAGTCAAAACATCAGAACATTGATCGATTTATATATTTATTATTAATAAATCAAAAAACATATAAACATTTAAGGAATCTACTTTTATTATTAAACAATTTATTTTCATTAATAATACTAAGCTCATTGTTTGTACAGAAATGGATTAACAACGAGCAAAAATATTTAAAAATGAGATTTTAAAAATTGCTTCGTTAAAATAATTATCAATGATTAATTAATTGATTATTATTACAAAAAAAAATCAGTTTGAGAATAAAAAATATACGTACTATAAAATTCGTCATAAAAATATGCTTCATTTTAAAAGTAATAGAATTACAGGCCTTATTATACAGAATAATAAAAAAATACTCTACAGAAGATAATAATTATTTACTTTTATGATAATGTAATGAGTAGAGTCAATATTTAAGCGTCATTTCATTTATAGATATAGAAATTGTATATAATTCATTGAAGATATTTCATCTTTTCTTATTTGATTTTGTATTTTAATTATTATTTATAATGATAATATATAGCTGTAATTTTTAGACCGTAATAATAATAACTATTATTACTTTTTTTGTCATTTAATTTTAGCTTTGATCTATTCAAGTCAAGAGTGTTGATAATTTTAACGATATAATTGATATATCTTGTTTATAGGCATTTTCAACATGGAAAGATATATTTGTTCAAGAGATAAAAATTGTTTACCATGAAGTGGATGGATTTGAATAAATAACGCGTATAGTAGGACATTTAAAAAAATTGCTTAAAATGTTGTAAAAGATATTAAAATAATTGCTAAAGTATTTTTGTGTTAGCTAAATAGTTTTGAGTTTCCAATCTATCGCTTACTTTGAAACACCTCCAAAATAATTTTGAGCAATCCTAGGCATTCTAAATAAAATTTTAAAAAAGAACGATATTATTTATATTTATAAAATAAATAAAATAGTTTGTCTTTACTTTGCAATGAAATGTTCTTGAAATCTGGCAGTGGCACGAATTGGAATATCAGAATTTATCGTACCCTGTGATTCAATATTAAATTGGCAAATAAATAATGACATTATAATTTCCGTCCCTAGGAGTTTTACTCTTCTTTTAAGTTTAGTTCAATTTTTTTAAAGATAAAAAAATTAAAAGAATTATCTACAAATGAATGTAAAAATTTATTTGCCAAATCAATTTTGATTTTAAGATATTATACTAAAAAAATATATAACTAATTTGAGAATTCCTTGGCACTGAAATACTCTAGATCAATGATAAATTTTATATCATAACAAAAGAAAAGTAAAATTATTGCATAAAGTATTTCAAAAGTTTTGTTCATTCTCTCTTTCTTGTCTTTTTTATTCTAAATAATAGCTTAGAATTATTTTACTTAGGCCCAGAAGCTCTCTGATCTTCCATTCTCTCAGCCTGTAACTTTTGGATCAATGCGAATAAATCCTCTTCAGGCACAGTCGTAGCTGAATGAAGATTTCCGTTGGATCTTTGGTTTGGTTCTTCTTCAGCATCCTGAAGAGCAGTTGCTGCAGGTAAAGGACTTCGTTGATCTTCTATTCTCGAACTTTGGCAACGAAGTAACATGTCTATAAAAGAATCATCAGCGTCTTGAGGAGTCCTTACTGGAGTTTTCATCCCAGCTGGATTTTTGGGGTTTGTGTTTAATCCTGGCAAGTATGGCAACGTTACTCTTTGTTCATCCATTCGTTTGCTTTGCATTCCAGCAATTAATTCCAACAAGTCTTCTCCGTCCCTTCAAATAATTTAATTATATATATTACAAACCTTATAATTAACTTAAAACAATGATGCACTTGAAATTTCAAATAAAATATAGAGAGCGGAAATTATTAGGAAACCTAAAAATTATAATAGAGCTGATAATTACTTTTCTTTTTCGGGAGCAGGTGCTTTGACTCGTGGTTTCTTATTAGTATTCAACACACATCTTTGATCATCCATTCTTCCTGATTGACATCTCGATAAGAGTTCAAAGAAATTTTCTTCCTCTTCTTCTTGTGAAGGCTGTGGTGCTATGACAGTTCGAGTCGGTGGTGGATTATCCTTCTGTTTAGCATCTGGTGTTAGCTAAAAATAGTATACATTAGAGAATTTCAATATCTTCTATTTATAGAAATAATTTACTCAAATTATATATTTGACAAAAAAATTTTAAACAAATTATTAATAATTATAATTTTAAAAAATACCTTGATTAAATCCAAGTTATCCATACTTTGTCTTCTTAATCGATACCTTCCAGGTGAGGGTGTAGTGTGAACAGGATTATTGATATTCGGATTATTATTGCTCCCTTTATCGTTCTCTTTCTCATTATTTTCCATTCCGAGAATTTTTTGAAGATCTCCAACGTTCATTTGAGCAGTGGCTTGGCCCATAGGGTCATCAAGTTCTTTCGAAATATTTAAATGCAATGTAGCAAAGTGCAAAGCTTTTTCATGATTACCCATAGCCGAATAAGCGTTGCCCAATGACCAACAAGCTCGTCCTTCGCCTACACGATCCATCAGTTGCTGAGCAATTGTGAGATGACGTAAGTGATATTCAATGGCCGTAGGATAATCACGCAGTAATGTGTACGTGTTTCCAAGCGAGTAACAAGCTTGTGCTTCAACCGCCCGATCTCCAAGCTCTTGTGCCAGTACTAAAGTACGCTTATAATGAGCTGCCGCCTTCTCAAACTCTCCTAAGAATATGTGAGAGTTGCCCAGATTGCTGTTAGCTCGTCTTTCTGCAGCTTTATCTCCAAACTCTCGAGCTATTTTCAGTCTTTCATTGTGATAGTAGATAGCCTTCTGGAATTCTCCCAACAAGTAAAACGTATTACCCAAGTTTCCACAAGCTCTTCCTTGAGCTGCTGAATCACCGAGCTCTCTCATTAACGCGAGATTCTCTTCATAGTAACCGACTGCTTGTTGAAGACATTGCTTTATGTCTTCCGAAAATTCACCCGGATCATGATGACCTAAACATGTTCATATTGATTTAGTTTAGAAAAATGAATTGTTGACATCATTATTTATTATTTGTAGTAGAAAATTGATGTTTTTATCAAAGATTGTTAGTTCAAAGAAAATCCAATAAGGGTCTTCTCAAAAAAAAAAAAAAAAAAGTCATAAATTATAGTTTATAAATAAACTTTACAAAAGAAAAAAAAAATATCCATTTAATCCATTAATATTCAGTACAGCTAAAAATATTTACTGAATCTATATTTCTGTACGTATTTTGTTATGTAAAACAATTCACTAGATTATTAGAATTTATTTCAATCAAATACATTGAGAATTGACTCTTTCCAAGCGAGATATTTCTTACATAATTCATATTTATTAATGAATATAAAGACATCAATAAATCCATCATCTACCCTATTTATCTTACCTCTACCACCCTGTTTTCCTTTAGCATGATAAACATTCCCTAAATTATACAAAGCTCGTCCTTCACTTTGCTTGTCCCCAATCTCTCGTGATATTTCCAAATGTCTCTTACAACAAATCATCGCTTCATCAAACTTTCCCATTACTTTAAGAGTATTACCGAGATTCCCACTTGACTTAGCTTCTCCAAGTTTATCATTCATAGTCCTAGCAAGAGTTAGGTCATGTTTGTGATATTGCATAGCTTTTACATAATCTCCAAGATAAAAATATGCATTTCCAAGCTGACTATAAATTGCAGAGAGCGTGCGGAGATCATTTGTTCCTGCTTGGATAGCTGCTTGAAAAAATGCTACTCCTGACCGACAGTCTCCTGCTTTACAGAGACGCTCGCCTTCTAGAGCCAGTTCTAAGCACATATTGCCATCACTACTTCCATTCTGTGAATAAAAATAAATATAAATTAATTCCAACATTATTTATTTCAAATAAATTAGTTTGAAAATATGATCTGAAAGAATGGACGTTTTTATTGATATCAAAGATTAGTTTTGGAGCAATTAATCGACGGATATAGAAGTAAATGATATAGTTGCTGACCCAATTACTCAAAGAAATGATTTCTGGTAATTTGATCTTGGTGAATAATACCTAGGATAGTGAGGGATATAATTTCAATTGCTGAAGATGAATGTGAAAACATAAAATATTTCGAAAAGGAAATTAATTCAAGTTGATGTTTTAATGAAAATTATTCGTTTTTGAAATAAATATAAATATACTAAAGAACTTTTCCATTACTTTCAAACAATTACTTCTGTTTACTTATTTTTTGTTAAAATTGAAAATAAATCTCAATGTGGATAAAAATAGATGCATTCATGGATATTTTTACAAACTACAATAGAATTTCATTTCCTTAAAGATAATATTTTTAATTGTAATAATTTAAAGTAATTGATAAAAAAAATACTTAGAAATACTAAGTCATGATTCATGAATTGAATAATTTTTTCTGATATATGATTCACTTACTTGTGTTTCAGGAGTTGAGCTTTCGACGTTAGCTACTCCCTCGTAAGACATTTTTGCTGATGAATAGGCTTTATTTACCATTTATCAATGATTAACGATGAGAATTTTTGAATAGAATTTTTGATTATTTTAGATCAACACGAGACTGAATATAACCTTAGCTCATTCAAATAAAGTTTTAACTGATATGAATGAACAACTTTTATATGTAGATATTGATAAATTAAAGTTATACATTTTAAACTGTCTGGAGCTTTGTTGCAAAGAATTTCATTGACTCACTTTAACGTTTTTTATCAATTAAAGGCGCGTCAGCTGGCGTCATTCGTACTTGCACTTATACACAGCTATGGAAAGCCAAGCACATGAATTGGTTTCCACCCCAATGCGCTGCGTTTACATGACAACTTGGCTTTAGGTTGATTTTCATGGAGGTTATGTTCAGACGACGCCAGTAATTTTGGCGCCAGTTTTCAAATTCTACCACAAAAAATGATCATATGTTTAATGAGCAATTAAAAATTCTTAAATTATTTATTTTATATAAAAAAAAAGTCAATGAATTATTATTAAATTTTGAAAATTTGTAAAAAGTTAAATTATGAATGCGATTATTATGGTGACACAATATTTTAATTTTCCCGCTTGAATAATTTTAACAATTATTCGAGATGGTGCTGTCGTCAGTAATCACACTGGTTATCGCAACCAGTTCAATTATCACAGCTGAACACGACATCAGTTGGACAATCGCATTGACGAGAGAAGAGTTTTTTTCTGTAGTTTTATAAGGGATTATTTGTTTATTATTAACAATTTAAAAAAAAATAAAAGCCATGCCTCCAGCTGCGGAATCAATGCCAAAAGAGAAACTAGAGAAACCATGGCGTGGAATAAATGCAATATTTCTTGGACCACCCGGCAGTGGAAAGGGAACACAGGTATTTTGACCTATGATCTTTAATTGAGAGCATCAATAGCCAATTTATATGTTTCTAAATCGCTAGTTGTTATTTTTAACTATTTCATCTATTACTAAATTACTTTTTATTTTGAGTTTATTGAATTTTAATAATATTTTATCATATGTAGGCTCCACTATTCAAAGAAAGGTACTGTGTTTGCCATTTATCAACTGGAGACATGCTAAGAGCAGAAATTGATTCCGGTTCTCAGCTTGGCTCTGAGCTAAAAAAAATCATGGATGAAGGTAAACTAGTCAGTGATGACCTGGTTGTTAATATGATTGACAAAAATTTAAGTAAACCGGAATGCAAACGTGGCTTTTTACTCGATGGCTTTCCAAGGACAGTGCCTCAAGCTCAAAAGCTTGATGAGATGTTGGAAAAGCGACAAAAAAAACTCGATGCTGTTGTAGAATTTGGTATTGATGATAATCTTCTTGTACGTCGAATTACTGGTCGTTTAATTCATACTGCAAGTGGTAGGACTTACCATGAAGAATTTGCACCACCTAAAGTGCCCATGAAAGATGATGTTACTGGAGAACCACTGACTAGAAGATCTGATGATACTGCTGATGCATTGAAGAAACGTCTATCCACTTATCATACTCAAACTCAACCTCTTGTTGATTATTATGCTCTCAAGGGCATTCACAATTATGTCAATGCCGCTAAAGCTAGCGAACAAGTGTTTAAAGACATTGATAGCATTTTTCTCAAGGCCATTAAAGAAGAAGAAAAGCCTGGATTTTTCAGCCGACTCTTTTCCTAAAGATGTTATTTGCTGAAATGTTAAAACAGAAGTTATTATTGATGCAGACTCATATTTCGTAGGCGAAAGTGATTAATAGCAGTAAAAAAGTTATAAAATTTATCATCTAACATTGTACTATAGTAGTTCTACTCTTAATGGCAGTATATCACGGGTTTGTTCAAATTCTTTGAAATATTTTACTTGAAACATATTTCTTCCTAAGTTTTCGTGTTAATATTTCTTTCAAAGCAGCATAATGCCAGCTTTACAAACGTACAATTGTTAATAATATTGCGCACATTTGTCAATATTTTTTATATATTTTTGCGATGAAACATAATTTCAAGCAATTATATCGTACAACAGAGAGTAAATTAATTTTCAGTCATGAAAGCAAATTCTAAAAGATGATATTTTCATCATCGTGTTCAATATCAATGATAAGAAAATAAATTTTTAATGCAAAAATATAATTAAATTGTTGAATCTCAACTGTTAAAAAAAAACTGAAAGGCTTATATAAGACATAATAAAAAATGCTGATGCTTATTAACTATGATTGTCAATAAAAATAACTTATGAATTTTTCTTTTCTAAAAGATAGTAACTGAATCATATTTAGAACTTGTATAGAATTAAAATTCTAATAATTGATCGATTTTTGCACATATTATTTCATTCATTAATTAAATGTTTGTGTATTTGCTTCAATTATCAGCACATCATATCACTTTTCGACTCTTAATTAATTTAAAATCTACTGTTATATAATAATTAGCTTTCTAATCAATTTAAAAAATTAAAAAAAAATTTATAAAAATTAAAACTGCCACTATTGCGTAGTAATAAAAATTTAAAAACTTCAATAAAATAGAAAAAAAAATCCGTTGTTGAACTAGAATGCGTTGCATTTGTCTATTGCCTAATTGATGTAAATATGAGCAAATATTTTAGATAAAAGTGATCATAATAATTAAAGAAACTAGTGTTATTGTGTTATCAAGAAGGCCACATTAATGTAAAATAATATAAAGTTGGCTTTAAACACACAAACAGAGAAAATTATATTGAATAGGAATGTATAAAATGAATAAAGATCATCAAATAATAATCACTGATATTTATACTTTTTTCTATTCTATTTGATTTTGAAAAAAATATTTTTTTTTATCGTATCTGATATTTTTACAAGTTAATTAAATGTTTCTATATTTTATCAGCTAACATGAATAATTTTCTTTATTATTAGAATTTAATAGTCTAAAAAATTGAAAAGATAACAAGCTTATAAATTTATCATATTACTTAAGCATTACATAATAAATCAGAATTAGGAAATTATATAATAGCAAGTTATTTTAACTATTATCATTCGTATTTATTTCTCAAACCGCTTATTTGTTTTTATTTATCATTTCTTACTCTGCTTTATTTCATGTACATCAGCCTTTAGCTCTTCTCTTCGTCATGACAACATGGCATTCAAAACAGTAAACATCTGCTTGTCAGTAGCCATGCGCTTTTTACTCTATTCCGACGTTTATCAATAGTTTTTATAAAAAATATTCTTTCTAACTGTAAAAATGTGATAAAGGCAGTTCTTTGCATCATTTTTGGCTAAAATCTTATTTCTTTTTTTTATTTATTCATCAAAATAATAAAAAATATCAATTAATAATTACGACATAAGATCTTAAGCATCAAAAATGTTTGTTTACTTGAGTAAAAAAATTGCAGTACCAAACAATTATCGATTAAACTGTGTAGCATGGAGTCAAAAACATGGATTTATCGCAGTGGGTGGTGATGATGGGCTCTTGAAAGTTCTCAAAGTTGATGGTACCTCATCAACTAATGCTATTAGCAGTGGAAAAAATAGATCCACAGCAGCATCAAGCAATTTAAGTATGAATCAGACCCTAGAAGGTCACAGTAGTCATGTCCAAGTTGTAACCTGGAATGAGGAGTACCAAAAATTAACATCTAGCGATCAAAGTGGAGTCATAATAGTCTGGATGCTCTACAAAGGTTCCTGGTATGAAGAAATGATAAACAACCGTAATAAGTCTGTTGTCAAAGGCATGGCTTGGAGTATGGATGGTCAAAAAATCTGCATAGTTTACGAAGATGGTGCAGTAATTGTTGGAGCAGTTGATGGAAATCGAATATGGGGAAAAGAATTAAAAAACATTTCATTAAGTGGAGTTCAATGGTCTCCAGATGGAAAACTGTTATTATTTGGCTTAAAAAATGGAGCAGTTCATCTTTATGATAATCAGGGAGTCTTTTTAATGAATTTAAATATTAATTTGCCAACAGGAGTCCCTCAAACAATTGTTGCAATGCACTGGTATAACGGAAAATGCGGATATACTGCGCTAGATAGCCCTACTTTGGCAGTTTGCTATGAAAGCGGACGACTTTTATTGATGAGAGATATCAGTGATGATCAACCTGTAGTTGTAGAAACTGGAATCACCAATGCCTGGTGCTGCTGGAATAATTATGGGTCTGTTTTAGCAGTTACTGGTATTTTATCAACAATAATCAGTGGAGAAGCTAAAGATTCTAACATGATTCAGTTCTACTCTGCTTTTGGAGAGCAACTAAAAACATTAAAGGTACCTGGAAGAGAAGTTACGGGTTGCTCGTGGGAAGGAGGATCCCTAAGAGTAGCTTTATCTGTTGATTCTCACATTTATTTTGCTAATATTCGACCTTCATACAAATGGACTTATTTCAGTAATACAGTAGTCTTTACTAATGAACGAATAATGAAAGATGGAGTAAATATTATCTTTTGGAATACAAGTAATAATACGTGTTGTACAAGAAATGTAAGATCATTGATTTCTATAACTTCTTCTGGAGATCATTGTACTCTGGCTGTTAGAAATGAAGAAGGTCGAGGAGAACAATTTGCTCTATTAGTTTGTAACTCAATTGCTACACCAGTTGATACTAAATACTTGGATCTGGATCCACTTTTCATAGCCATGACATCTATGTTGGTAATTGTGGCATCGAAAAATAATTTTTTAGTTTGGAGTTTTAGAACACCTAGAAATACTACTGCTAATCAACAGCGAGGGCGAAGAGATAAATTTTATCATGTTGATGACACACCAACTGGAGTTACGGAGGTCATTCAAGACCTAGATCGTGATAGAAGTTTTGAGACTCCTATGAATACTAAGGCTACCATGGATCCAATTAGTTGTATTGCTGCTACTGATAAAGTCCTCTTAATAGCGAGAGAGTCTGGGATGATTCAAAGATATTCATTACCGCAAATAACTTTAACGAACCGATATACTACATCATCAAAGCCTCAGTATATTTCGATTAATTGTAATTCAACTCGAGCTTCTGTCATTGATTTTTCAGGAGTGCTGACAATGTTAGACCTAGAGGGATACAGAAATCAGGGAAGTGATCAAGAAAATATTTCTAAATTCGAAAGAAAAGATGTTTGGGCAATGTGCTGGGCTGAAGATAATCCTACTTTGATAGCAATTATGGAAAAGACTCGAATGTATGTTATTCGAGGTGTAGATCCTGAAGAACCTATTTCTTGTTCAGGATATATTTGTTCTTTCGCTGACCTTGAAATAAGATGTGTTCTCCTTGACGATTTGATTCAAAAACCTGACGATACTCGTCCAGATCTAATTGTAGATCTTGAAGTAAAATCTTTAAGAGACACTAAAGAATTGTTAGCTAAAGTTGGACTAAAAGAAGCTCATGATTTCATTCAGGACAACCCTCATCCAAGACTCTGGCGATTATTAGCCGAGTCAGCTTTAAAAGAGAGAGATCTCGACATGGCTGAAAATGCCATGGTTCGATGTACAGATTATCTGGGCATTCAATTTATTAAAAGACTGCAAGCAATTCATAATGATCAGTTAAAAAAAGCTGAAGTAGCTGCTTTTCTAGGTAATTATGATGAAGCAGAGAAGCTTTACCTAGAATTAGATCGTAGAGATTTGGCAATTTCATTACGTCAAAAACTTGGAGATTACTTTAGAGTAATTCAGCTGATGAAAATGGGAATTGGAGGATCGGATAAACAAATGGAACAAGCATATAATAAGATAGGAGATCATTTTGCAGAAAGACAAAAATGGGAGAGTGCTAAAGAATATTATGAGAAAGGAAGGAACTTGGAAAAATTAATTGACTGTTATTATAAACTTGAAGACTACGATCGTCTTGCACATACAGTTGATCAATTACCTGATAAATCACCAGTTCTCAAGACTGTAGCAAAAATGCTAGCATCTGTAGGTATGTGTCCTCAAGCCGTTGGAGCTTATATTAAATATGGAGATATCAAGCAAGCAGTGGATACCTGTGTTCGATTAAATCATTGGGATCAAGCAGTAGATTTAGCTAAAACTTACAAGATGGCACAAATCAATGATCTTCTAAATAAATACGCCAATCATTTATTAACTAATGGTAAAAAACTTCAAGCAATTGAATTATATAGAAGTGCTAATTGTTTCCTTCAAGCTGCAAAGTTGTTAATAAGTCTTGCTGAAGAACAAGCAAAGGCTAAATTAAATCCATTGAGAGTAAAAAAACTTTTTGTTTTAGCAGCTTTATTAATTGAAGATCATATCAATAGCACTCCAGTTATCAAGGGAGCAAGAAGCAATATTGTAATGGGATTGACAGAAAGTAATGAAGATGCAAGAGTGATTGAAAATGCTTGGAGAGGTGCTGAAGCTTATCACTTTTTATTATTAACAAACCGACAAATTTATAATAGAGATACTGATGCTGCTATGAAGACTGCTCTACGATTAAGAGAATATGAAGACATCCTGGATCCTGAAGACACTTATTCTCTTCTAGCTTTGTCAAGTGCTACCAATCAAGCCTTTTCCACATGCTCCAAAGCTTTCATCAAACTAGAAGGTTTAGAAAAAATCCCTGAATCTAAAAGAGAAGAATATGAAGAACTTGCCTTACAAATTTTCATGAAACATACACCAAAGGATACAAAAAATAATAAATCCGAATGTGTGAGCTGTGAAAGTCTGGTCCCTGACTGGTGTGTAGCTTGTCCCAATTGTTCGACAAGATTTCCACCTTGCATTGCATCTGGCAGACCTTTAATGGATCTTAGCAACGCTTGGATTTGCACTGTTTGTCGACATCATGTGGCTACTGAAAGAGATGTTGTTAATATTAATGCCTGTCCACTTTGTCACAGTACAATAACTTATATGTAGACATTTGAAATTCTACTGAATTAAAAAAGTATTTTTTATAGTTATAGTATTTTTAAGTTTAAAATAATGTTGACTGTGAGAATGTAACTAAATCCGTCCAATTAATAAAAAAAATACATTTTTTAAAAAATTGTAACTATTTCTTTTTTTTTAATGACGATTATTATTCACATCTATCAATAACATAACTTTTCTCTTACTGTTCATAGCATTGAAGAAGTATAATGATAGTGAATTGTATATTTGCGTATATTTCTCATCAGAATACCTGAGAATAATATAAATAAAATGTAACATCAGTCAACTGGAAGACAGGGAAACAAATAAAAATGCAATTTTTGTATTAAATATTCAAAACTAATAATAGAGTCATATTCTTTCTTTCGTTAGGAAGACTAGAAAATAAAGTATGAGATATTATTATAGCGTGACAGTCTATAAGATAGGAAGAATTTTCCTCATGAAAAAATACCAATTTATACAATGACTTATATCTTATTATTTGGTATTAAGCATACTTTGAGTAAATTCATTCTTTAAATCAAACATAAATACATATAATTATTGAAATATTATTACCATCATGTGTGTAACAGCCTAGTGCATAATCCAACTTAGTTTGAATGATCCTGCTTTCATTTTCAAGATTTGTATATCTTATTCATATGCTTTTCCAATCTTTTATTTATTATGATGCTGGTAGTGAAGTTATTTAAAAGGTTTTCTAATCTATTCTATAAAACAGTAGTTAAGATAATGGTAGTAATAATGATAGATAGATAGAAGTAATTGTAAATTATCATATTAATGTATAAATGTATCTTTTAGAGTTCTGACCTAAGCAGAATGACTGGTGTATATTATCTAATAACAGTCGTAAATCTTTGCTGTTAATGATGATCAGAAGCAATTACCCTTTCACTTTCACCACTGGTTATATCATTTAATTATCTATGGCTTCATATACTCAAGTAAATTTTTTTACTTTTTTTCTTAATCATCATTTTAATATTTTCTTTTTAAAGGTGTTGAATCTTTTTCACTCAATTTACAACATTCTCAAACTTCAGATTTTTTGAAATACAGTAATAAATATTAACATTTTTCATTCATATTTTATTTTATTTATTCCAGTAAATCTGGTTGAAAATAAAATATTTAATATTTGTTATAATAATAATTGATATAAATAAATAATTTCTGAGTTAAAAAAATCAGTGGTGTTAAGAAAATATGCTAATAACATGTCATTCTTTATGAATCACTTCTCTTTCACTTCAACACCTACTGGTTGTCACTTTCTTGCTAACAAGAAAAATAAGTAACATAGAAAATTACGAGTAAATGTTACTTTTTCTAATGTAATAGTATTGTAAATTGATTTTATATGAGTCAAACATAAAGAATAAGTAAGACTTATTAGTATAAATACTATTAAAAATTCATTGATGATGAAATTAGTGAAGAAATAATTAATCCAATTAGTAAATTCTAATGAATATTCTTTATTGCAGTAAATAGATAATTATTATTATTAGAATCAATAATATTTTTCGATTATTATTGTATTCTACCACACTATGGTAGCAATGAACTATTTGAATTTTACTATCTCTGACTGACTGGGAATTAAATATACAATAATGGAAAGCTTTGGTCACAACTTTTTGCACATGTCATTTTTCACATTACATCTATATAAATCAATCAATTTTTGCGACGAAAAAAAGACACGCATGAGGATATAATTTTCTCATATAAAATGCAAATTATAGGTGTGACGAATTTCTTTTTTTCCGGTATATATGAAGAAAATTTCCGAAATTATACATCAGTGCAACCCTTTCGTGACATCGAATAAAAAAAATATTTTTCATCGAAAAATTAAACCTTCTTCAACGTTAAGTATCTCATTACTTATTCATCATATACGACATATAAGACTTAGGAGCACCAAGTCATTCTACTTCTAGCCATCAACCAGTAAAGAATTACCAGAAATGTTATCATTACCTTTTGGCTTTACTATTTTCCAGTACATTGGTTTATGGCAACCGATACATTGGAATTCCAAATTGACGATAAAACTTTACCAATTTTACTCTTGTTTTGCAATCATTTTTCTTTACACCAATGTATTATCTGAACTAATTGAACTATTTAGAGCATATGAAAGCTTTGAAATTTTCATCAACAACTTGGTTGTATTTCTTAGTATGTTTGGGTGTTCTATAAAAGCAGCAAGTGTTTTAAACCAACGTGCTGGACTGGTTAAATTAATCATGACACTTTCAAACTATCCATGTTTTCCTGAGGAGCAAAATGAAGAATTAA
This sequence comes from Chelonus formosanus, assembly GCA_028641665.1. Lineage (NCBI taxonomy): Eukaryota > Metazoa > Arthropoda > Insecta > Hymenoptera > Braconidae > Chelonus > Chelonus formosanus. The sequence goes on from CM054002.1 coordinate 1,255,880, forward strand.
TTCAACAGAAATTCGATAAAACTATTCAGTAAGTTAACTTAATTTTTCTTTATCATTTTTTAGATTAATTATTTAAATTTAATCAATCTTGATCAACAGCTAAGTAAATTAATTATTTTAAATACAGTTGTAATGATGAAATATTTTTACAGTACGAGAACTATACTGTACATGAGTGTAACAGGAATGACTGCATCATTAGTAGCAGTTATTGCGTTCTTCACTGATGGTGTAAGATATGTATTACCATTTCAAGCATGGCTTCCATTTGATATATCGCATCCTATCAAATATTGGATTGCATATACTCACCAGAATATTGCTCATCTTATGGGAGCTGCTATTAATGCAGCTTATGACACAGTGATACCAGGTTTGATGCTTCAGATTTGTGCTCAATTCAGTATTCTCAAGCATCGTCTTAATATAATATCAGAGACAGTCCAATCGAAAAATTACAAGTCAAATGATATTAACAAGAGGGAAGCTGAATGCTTTGCTAATCATGTCAAACATCATCTTCAAATATTCCAGTTGAGTTAATAAATACAATACTACCAATATTGTCTAAAGTTTCCCAGTAAAATATCTCAATATTTCTATCTAGATTTGCTGAGACGTTGAATGGAGTGTTTGGTTTCGTTTTTCTTGTTCAGTTTACAATAAGTGCTATTGTGATATGTGTGACAGTCTACAGCATGTCTAAACTTGATCTAGGCAGCTCTGACTTAACTCCTATGACTATGTACCTTACGTGTATGCTTTACCAGCTGTTTTTATTTTGCTATGCCGGCAGTGAAGTTATTACAAAGGTGACTTAAGTTTATTTTTATATACTACTCTAAGTATTTACTTAAATAAAAATACTCACTCGTTATACTGATAATTGTTTTCAGAGTTCAGAAATTGCTGAAGCTGTCCATACTATTCGCTGGTATTTACTAAATAATAGCAGCCACAAAGGATTACTTGTCATGATGCTTAGAAGCCTCAAGCCTATCAAATTTACTACTGGACATGTAATTGAGTTGTCTATGGAATCATATACCCAGGTAATTCATGAAATCGCAGTCAATATTCAATAATATTTTTTGTATCATCATTGTAGTCATTTATATCTCTTCTTTCAGGTTGTAAAACTTTCATATTCAGTGTACAATGTTTTAAAACAATCTTCTGAATAGATAGATGTGCATACCTGGAACCAAAACACAGTAATTATTATTTTAAAATATGTTTGATTATTAATTTTAAAGTACTGTCGGTTGTTTATGATAATATATTTATTTTAATCAACTTAAAGCTTCGTTTCATAATAGATTTCTTGAACAGTCTTTAGTTAGATTATACTTCTACAATAGTTAGAGTTAAAATATCTCTTTTAATAATATCTATGCAAAAAACTGTCGATATTAAAAGTAAAAAAAAGATTTTACAACAGACATATATCAATATCTCATCAAATATGAATTACTTCTCGGTGCTGCGTTTTTTCTTTTAATGTTCAATGAGTAGGGGAAAAAGATAAAAATAAATTTATTGAGAACCCTTTGATGACAGCTGATAATATCGAAAAAATTCCCTTAAGAATAAAGAAAAGTCACTCGAGACAATGTCACAGCTGTCATTATTTATTCATAATTGAAATTCTCTATAAGGGAAATCAGCTCATTCTTATTCTGTACTTCGTCCAGTCAAGAGTTTATTTTTTACTGGTAATATATCCTCACAATGTTAGTTTTACCTATTAATTTCACTCTATTTCAATTTGTTGGTTTATGGAGACCAGCCAACTGGTCTCTGGGATGGAAATACTTGTGTTATAATGTTTACTCATCTATTATCCTTTTTCTAATATTCTCTAGTGTTTTTACTGAAATAATTAGGCTTATAGAGTCGTATAAAAATTTTAAAACATTTTTGACTTCTGTTACGGTATTGATAACGATGGTTGTAAACTGTGCAAAAGCTATTAATGTTTTAAACAAACGTAAAAATATTATGAAAATGATTCAAACTCTAATCAGCTCTCCCTGTTCACCACGAGATGCTGAAGAGGAATTGATTCAAAACAAACATAATCGAATCATCAGGTACATTTTTTACGTTTATCAAGCTGTATTTTCCATTAAATACTTTATCTTCTATCATACCAATAATTTTTTTATTTACAGATTTAGATCTTTACTCAACATGTCATTAGTAGGGTCAGCTTTTGTCATATCCTTCGTCGAATCTCTATTTTTTGATATTCCTCGACGAAAATTACCATACAACGCTTGGTATCCAATGAATTTATCAATGTACACTTACTACTTATTAGCATGGATCCATCAAAATATCGCTCATTTTTACGGGGCACTGATTGCTGCTGATTATGATACCTTTGTTTCTGGATTTATGCTACAAAGCTGTGCCAAATTTGACATCTTGAATTACCGTCTAAGCAATGTGTGTTACAAAATTCAACATAATTCAAACAAACCAGAACAAGATGATACACAGGAGTACATAGAAGAAGTAATTGATTGCATTAAATATCATCTTACAATAATCGAGTTAAGTTATTAATAAGATTTCAGTTTATTTTATCTAAAATGAGACCAATTATATCAGTGCTTTTCAGTAAATAAAAAATATATAATCAGTAAATAAAACTATATATATTTTTGCAAATCTTAACGTGGATTACTTTATTAATTAATTCGTGTAAGTTAAAAATGACCTTGATGGTATTTGTTTAGGTTCAGCAAGTATACGAACGATACTTTCCATTTTGTTATACTGCTTCAATTTTTAGTAAGCACAGGAGTTATTTGTGTAACAGTCTTTACTTTATCTCAAACAGACATTAATGATTCCTATTTTCCTGTATTGATTATTTACCTAGCCTGTATGCTTATACAGCTTTTTTTATATTGTTATACAGGAAATGAAGTAACACTTAAGGTATTTTGATTAGCATCTAACATTGATTGTGTTCATGCATGTGATATGTATTTTTTACAGAGTGCTGATGTGGCTGAAGCTATTTACTGTAATGTTGATTGGTGGGTCACAAGCGTCAGTGTACAGAAAAAATTATTATTCATGATGTTACGTAGCACAGATTTAGTAACATATACTTGTGGGAAGGTCTTTAATTTATCCATCGACTCATATAAGAACGTACGATTTAATTTGATTTTTTTTGACAAAGTATAATTCAACAGTGACATATCAAAATATTTATATTTTCAGATAATTAAACTCTCTTATTCTGCATTCAATGTTCTTCAACAGTCCTCAATTAATTAAAATTCTATTATAGATTATCATGTTTAAACTAATTGAAAGATTATTGAAGTAAAAACTTTGGATGAAATAAATATATTTAAAAGTTTTTAAGAGTAAGGTTTGAATAATGATTGGTTAAAACTACTACTTTCACTAGGCACTATAAACTGATTATTATATATGATAGTCATTGCTCTGTGGAAGTTCTAAGACAGAATGTCCTATCGGACCACATCAGCACAATAAACGATCGATGTTCATGAGGAAAAAATGATGGAAATATTGTCGTAAAGCATAAACGTATAATTATCTAATCAAGTATGCAAGACGTTCTGCTACTTAGTTACGTTTCTTTCAACAATTTCAAACGTAGGGGTGGAAATAAAAAAAAATTTCTTGAAAACCCTTCGATGACAGCTGATAATAGTAGAGACGTTCTCTTATAAATAAAAAAAAAGCCACTGGAGGCAACAACTTAACGGTTATCATTTATTCATAATTGCAGTTCTTCATAGGGGAAGTCAACTCTTTTTTACTTTGTACTTTGTCCAGTTAAGTGTTTGGTAGTAACTAAAAGGAATATTCTTGCAATGTCAGTTCTATCTTTTAATTTTGCTCTTTTTCAAATCACTGGTGTATGGAGACCAGTCGACTGGTCTCTAGGCTGGAAGTACTTTTGTTATAATGTTTACTCATTTGTTATTATTTCCCTAATATTTTTTTGTGCTTCTACTGAAGTTATTAAGCTAATAGGGTCTTATAAAAATTTAGAAACATTTCTGACTTCGTCAACAGTATTGATAACGATGACCGCAAACTGTGTAAAAGCTATAGATGTGCTGGACAAACGTGAAAATATCCTGAAAATGATACAAGCCTTACTTAGTTCTCCTTGCTTACCACGAGATACTGAAGAGGAATTGATTCAAAACAAATATGATCGAATTATCAGGTAGATTCTTTATTAACTGTGGACATGAAGTACACTTAGACCTATTTTATCAATTAAAAAATATTTTAATTTTATTAAATTATTGGTATAAAAAAAATTGGAGTGTATTTTTTTATTTATAGGTTTAGATCTGTAGCCAACATAACATTAGTGGGAATAACTGTAGTATTAACAGTCATCGAATCATTATTTTGTGATCTTCCTTACCAAAATTTAACATATAATGCATGGTATCCAATGAATTTATCAATTTATACCAACTATTTGTTGGCATGGATCCATCAAAGCGTAGCTCATACTTATTCAGCATTGATTTCTTCTGATTATGACACTTTTGTTTCTGGATTCATGCTCCAAAGCTGTGCCAAGTTTGAAATTCTCAGCTACCGTCTTAGCAATATATGTCGCCAACTTCAAAGTAATTTAAAAAAGCCCGGATATGATACTGAAAGTGAATGTACAGCAAAAGTAATTGATTGTGTTAGATATCATCTCTCAATAATTGAGTTAAGTTATTCATGATTTTTTGGTTTATTACATGTTAATAGAATTTAATAACTTTCCAATTGATTGATTTATTTATTGATTTATTTATTGATATTTTTTCAGGTTCAGCAAATACACCAACGATACATTTAGTTCTGTTATATTACTCCAATTTTCAATAAGCACTGGAGTTATCTGTGTGACAGTCTATTCTTTATCTCAGACTGCAATCAGCGATCCTTATTTTCCTGTATTAATAATTTATCTAGCATGCATGTTGGTGCAGCTTTTTCTTTATTGCTACGCTGGTACCGAAGTAACACTTAAGGTGATTTTCACATGCTTGCCTAATTATCAATATTTCATTAACACGTGATTATGTTTATACATGTGAAATGTTTTTCTTACAGAGTGCTGATGTGGCTGAAGCTATTTACTGCAATGTTGATTGGTGGACAACAAGTATTAGTGTACAAAAAAAATTGTTTTTCATGATGCTACGCAGCACCAAACTAGTGACATTTACTTGTGGAAAAATATTCGATCTATCTGTCGAATCATACAAAAATGTAAGTTTCATTCAATTCGTTAGAGGAAAATTGAATTAGATAATAATATAGCATTATGTCCATACTTTCAGGTAGTCAAATTATCTTATTCGATATACAATGTTCTTCACCAATCATAACTTAACTAAAACACTGCTGTATACACTATATACTTACAGACATCGAGATGAACAAATTTTTTTCTTTCAATGTTTGTCATTCTAGTATAATATAAATTAGAAGCTAATTATTAGCTGACAGAGTTGAAACACAACACCTGTACATAAAACCGGAATAGATGTAACGAATATGATACACATAATAAGCACAATATCCAAACCATCATTCACATGAAATTGAACAATTTTCTGTATGACATTTTTGTAAAGAATAAAAAATAAGATTAAATCAGTTTTTAAAAATGTTTTGAGACAAGTAAAAACTTTGGAATAATACTTGTCATGATAACTGGTTTAAACTACTATCTTACTAGACACTACTAACTAAGTGTGTTCATAGTCGTTCTTTCGAGGAAGTTCTACGACAGAATGCCCTAATCGACTATATCTGCACAATGAACGATCGATATTCATATGGGAAAAAATGATGGCGACATTGTTCTGAGGCAGAAACATAGAATCACGTCATCAAGTATGCAAAATACTTCTCTCAGTCATTAAATTTTCTTTTAGCTTGAATGCATTGTCAAAGAAAATAGAACTTAATTTCTTGAAAACCCTTCGATGACAGTTAATAAGAGCGAACTAATTATAAAGACAAGGTAGTCGTTATTTATTCATAATTGCAGTCATTCATAAGGGGAATCAGCTCATTCCTACTTGGTTCTTCGTCCAGTTAAGAGTTTGTATGTTACTAACAAAACTTTGAACATGTCAGTTCTACCTCACAATCTAGCTCTGTTCAAATTGATTGGACTATGGAGACCAGTCGACTGGTCTTCAGGATGGAAGTACTTGTGTTATAATATTTATTCATTGATTGTGGTCTTTACTATATTTTCTAGTGTTTTTACTGAAATTGTTAAACTTATCAGCTCTTATGAAAACCTAGACACGTTTCTAACTTCTGCTACGGTATTGATAACAATGGTTGCAGACTGTGCAAAGATTACAAACCTTTTGGGCAAACGAAAAAATATTTTAAAAATGATTCAAACCCTTATCAATAATCCTTGTTCACCACGGAATTCGGAAGAAAAATTAATCCAAAACAAGTATGATCGAATCATTAGGTGAGTTTCTTTTGATTTTATTATGCATCTTAAAGTTAAGATTAAATAATTAACATCCTTCTATTTCAAGATTCAGATCTTTGGCCAACATTTCACTAATAGGAGCAACTGTGTTATATTTTACAATCGAATCATTATTTCGTGATATTCCTCTACGAAAATTACCATACAATGCTTGGTACCCAATAAGTTTATCCATTTATGCCAACTATTTATTGGCATGGATCCATCAAAATTTAGCTCACATATATGGAGCACTACTGACGGCTGATTATGATACTTTTGTTCCGGGATTTATGCTCCAAAGCTGCGCCAAGTTTGACATCTTGAGCTATCGTCTCAGTAATATATGTTGTAAAATTCAAAATGATCTTAAACAATCTGGACGTAATGATAAAATAGAGTACATAGATGAAGTAATTGATTGCGTTAAATATCATCGTTTAATAATTGAGTTTAGTTATTTACATATTTTTTTTATCTCGATATAGCTTAACTGAAGTTCATTAGCTTCGTGTAGATTATAAGCAATATTTTTTTTTATAAACAAAAAAATGTGTGTCTACAACAAGATCGTCTTGGCGTAGTTGCTTCAATGCATAAATCAATGTCTCGCTGATCTTAAATATTATTCTTTTACCTCATCAAGACCACACTTTAGTTGGTTCAAGATAGTTTAGTATCTACTATCAAAAGAATTTCAATTTTATAGCAAGACATTCCTGCTACAGGCACTGACATTATTTTGTTCTAACAGCTTAGCAACTTTAACTTTATTTTCTTTCTTAACACTTAAACCACTGATCGTCAATATTGACTGTTCTATTGATTAATTGATGCAATTTAATTATGATCTGTTTTGTATGTATAATAATATTTTTATCAGGTTTTGCAAATACACCAACGATACATTTAGTTCTGTTATATTACTCCAATTTTCAGTAAGCACTGGAGTTATCTGTGTGACAGTCTATTCTTTATCCCAGACTGCAGTCAGCGATCCTTTTTTCCCAATGTTGATTTCTTATTTAGCATGCATGCTAGTGCAGCTTTTTCTTTATTGTTACGCTGGTACCGAAGTAACACTTAAGGTGATTTTCACATGCTTGCCTAATTATCAATATTTCATTAACACGTGATTGTGTTTATGCATGTGAAATGTTTTTCTTACAGAGTGCTGATGTGGCTGAAGCTATTTACTGCAATGTTGATTGGTGGACAACAAGTATTAGTGTACAAAAAAAATTGTTCTTCATGATGCTACGCAGCACCAAACTAGTGACATATACTTGTGGAAAAATATTCGATCTATCTATCGAATCATACAAAAATGTAGATATTATTTGTCAAGACCCAGTTTAATTCTACAAGAATACTTCATAAAGTTGATAATTCCAGGTAGTCAAATTTTCATATTCAGCATACAATGTGCTTCAACAATAATAACTACACTTAGAGGATGGAGTAGTCAGAGACTGTAGTCATAGATAAATTGATAGACTACTCAGTTTTCTGGATGCGAGCTAAAAGGTCCACACGACTAACTTCCCTGTGGAAAAAATGAAAAAATTTGTTGTTTTTACAATGAATTATTATTATTATTATTATTATTATTATTATTATTATTATTATCATAATTATTGTAATCGTATTTATTATTATTATTATAATTATATTAATTATAATTATTATTAAGAGTTCAGACGTAAAAGTTTTACGTTAATTGCGTTGAAAATTCCAAATGACAGTTGGTATTAACAAGTTACCATACGAGACACCAAACACTAATTGATATGATATTCATGCCTCTGTGGAGTCTAAAGACCGAATGTTCCATCTAACAAGATCTGCATAAAAGACGATCGATATTTATAAAAGAGAAAATAATGACATGATGATGATAAACAGGAGTATATAGAAAAAATAATTAATTTCACTAAATATCACCTCACAATAATCGAGTTAAGTTATTCATCGTTTTTATAACAATTAAGTCTTTCGGGAAAAAAATTAAATAAATCTACAGATTTTTTAAATCTACTTTGATCTTCTTAAATCTGAAAAAACCGAAAAAAATTCGATTTGCGTAGATCTATGGCATTAATAATCAATATTGACAATTCAAATAATTGATTGATGTAATTTAATAATGACTTTGTTTTGTATGCATGATGGTGTTTTTTTTAGATTCAGCAGATTCACAAACCATACCTTAAGCTCTATTATACTGCTTCAATTTTCAGTAGCAAAGATATAATATATATTTTAATAACAATTCGGTTCGAATACTAACTTCACAAGACACTATGATTCATTCTTCCGTGGAGTTAAACAACAGAATACCCCATCCAACCACATCAGCACAATAAGCGATCGATGTTTAAGAGAAAAATAATGGAAATATTGTCGTAAAGCATAAACATATAATTATCTAATCAAGTATGCAAGATGCTTTCCTGAGAAGTCATATTTTTTTACAATTTTAATATATAGGGGGTGGAAATAAAAATAAATTTCTTGAGAACCCTTCGGTGACAGCTGATAATAGAAAAAAAATTCCCTTGGGAATGAAGAAAAGTCGTTCGAGACATTGTCGAAGCTATTATTATTTATTCAGAATTGCAATTCTTTATGAGGGGAGTTAACTCATTCCTACTTTGCACTTTGTCTAGTCGAAAGTTTGTTGTCTATTAGTGAAATATTTTTATAATGTCAGTTCTACCAGTCAATTTTGCTTTATTTCAATTTATTGGTTTATGGAGACCGGTCAACTGGTCTTCAGGATGGAAGTGCTTGTGTTATAATCTTTATTCATTGATTGTGTTATTCATAATATTTACTAATGTTTTCACTGAAATGGTTCAACTCATAGAATCTTATACAAATTTAAAAACATTTTTAAGGTCTGTTTCAATATTCATATCAATGATTGCAAACCTTGCAAAAGCTGCTGACATATTTGATAAACGTGAAAATATCCTTAGAATGGTTAGAATCCTCGTAAGTTATCCTTGTTCACCGCGGAACACTGAAGAGGAATTAATTCAAAGCAGATATGATCGAATTATCAGGTGAATTGTTTTGTTGAAGTTGCTTGAACATATCAGTTCAGTCTAAAATGTTATTGAATGGTAATAATTCTTTAAATTGCAGATTGAGATCATTAGCCAATATTTTATTGGTAGTAACAGCTGTGGGATTCACTATTGTTGAATCATTGTTTTATAAAATTCCGTTACAAATTTTAACATATCGCGCTTGGTACCCCATGAATTTATCAATTTATGCTAACTATCTGTTAGCATGGATTCATCAGAATATAGCTCATCTCTATGGAGCACTGATTTCTGCTAATTATGATACTTTTGTTTCTGGATTCATGCTACAAAGCTGTGCTAAATTTGACATTTTGAGCTATCGTCTCAGCAATATGTGTTACAAAATTCAACATAATTCAAACAAATTAGAATGTCATGATAAAAAGGAGTGCATAGATGAAGTAATGGATTGCATTAAATATCATCTTACAATAATTGAGTTAAGTTGTGAATCATTTTTTTAAAAATTAAGCTTCTTTCTGTTGACAGCACAGATTATTTCTAAACACTTTAATTCAAAATTGACGCTTTATTGGTTGATTGATCCAAATCTATGAACATTTTTATTTTTACATATGATGATGCTGTTTCAGATTCAGCGAATATACAAACGATACCTTCAGTTCTACTATGCTCTTTCAGTTTTCAGTAAGCGCTGGCGTTATCTGTGTGACAGTTTACTCTTTAGCTCAGATACCTGTCAGTCATCCTTATTTTCCTGTATTGACGATTTATCTAGCATGCATGTTGGTGCAGCTTTTTCTTTATTGTTACACTGGTACCGAAGTAACACTTAAGGTGATTTTCACATGCTTGCCTAATTATCAATATTTCATTAACACGTGATTATGTTTATGCATGTGAAATGTTTTTCTTACAGAGTGCTGATGTGGCTGAAGCTATTTACTGCAATGTTGATTGGTGGACAACAAGTATTAGTGTACAAAAAAAATTGTTCTTCATGATGCTACGCAGCACCAAACTAGTGACATATACTTGTGGAAAAATATTCAATCTATCTATCGAATCATACAAAAATGTAGATATTATTTGTCAAGACCCAGTTCAATTCTATAAGAATACTTTATAAAGTTCACATTTTCAGATAGTTAAATTGTCTTATTCAACATATAATGTCCTTCAACAATCCTAACTCGATTTAGATAATTGTTATTATAGACTTCAGTTCTTCATAAATTGATATAGTACCTTAATTATTATTGTTCGAAAATAAAATTATTTTTTGTAACAAAAAAAACTTTAACAATTTATAAATGATTGCATTACAACCAATTTTACAAATATTTTTAACAAATTAAAACATTAAAAATCTGTGTTAATAAAAGGCTTCAACTACTCATTTTACTAAACACTGCAAACTGATTGTTATATTTGATAGTTATTATTCTATGGAAGTCCAAAGACAGAATACCTCATTTGACAATATCCGAATAATATATGATCGATATTCACGAGGAAAAAATGATGGAAATATCGTCATAGAGTCAAAACATATAATTATTTAATCAAGTATGCAAGATTCTCTTCTCGGTCATTAAATTCTCTTGGAATTTTAATGTATGTTGGATCAAAATAGAATTTAATTTCTTGAGAACCCTTCGATGACAATTGAAAATAGCGAAAAAAATTCCCCTAGGAATAGAGAGAAGTCGCTCAAGACAAAGACAAAGTGGTTATTATTTATTCATAATAATTGCAGTTCTTCATAGGGGAAGACAGTTCATTCTTACTTCATACTTGGTATAGTCAGTAGTTTGTTGTCTACTGGCAAAATATATCTACAATGTCACTCCTACATTTTAATTTTGCTGTTTTCAAATTCGTTGGTGTATGGAGACCAATCAACTGGTCTTCAGGATGGAAATACTTATGTTATAATATCTATTCATTGATTGTGCTTTTTATCATATTTTCCAGTGTATTCACTGAAATGATTAAACTAATCAGCTCTTATGAAAATTTAGACTCGTGTTTAACTTCTTCTACGATATTAATAACAATGGTTGCAAACTGTGCAAAAGCTGCGGACTTACTTGATAAACGTGAAAACATCCTAAAAATGACTCAAATGCTTATTAGTAATCCTTGTTCACCACGAGACTCTGAAGAGAAATTGATTCAAAGCAAATACGATCGAATCATCAAGTAAGTTTCTTCCTTTTCTAATGTACATATTGTCATCATCATGCTAGTTCAGTCTGATAGTGAGTCTTCAATTAATAATATTGATTTTTTTCTTTACAGATTTAGATCAATAGCCAACGTTTCATTAGAAGGAGCAGCTGTGGGATTTGCCTTCATCGAATCATTATTTTGTGATCTTCCTTCTCGAAAATTACCATACAACGCTTGGTATCCAATGAATTTATCAATTTACGCCAACTATTTTGTGGCATGGTTTCACCAAAATATATCTCATATCTATGGAGCTTTAATTTCTTCGGATTATGATACTTTTGTTTCTGGACTTATGCTCCAAAGCTGTGCCAAGTTTGATATTCTTAGCTACCGTCTTAGCAATGTATGTCGTAAAATTCAGAATAATTTGAATAAATCAGGATATGATAATCAAAAAGAGTACATGAAAGAAATAATTGATTGCATTCGATATCACCTAACAATAATCGAGTTAAGTTATTTATCATTTTTTTGATCTAATCAGGTGTTTTGATCTGATCAATATTTTTTTATACACCGTGATAATAATTCTTGAACCTGCGCCTACAACAGAGCCGTCTTGAAGTTGTGACGGCAATATCTTTTTGCTAATCTCAAATATAATGCTACCGCTACATTAAGACGGGTACTGTAGGAGGCTTTAGGATACTTTTGTTTGTTATTAAAAAAAAATTGCGGTTCTTTGTTATAAAAATTAAGCCTCTTTTCATTTTAAGCACATTTTTTTTCTAAAAATTCTAACATCGATCACCAATATTTACTGTATTGTTGATTAATTGATGTAATTTAATAATGACTTTGTTTTGTATGTATGATGGTATTTTTTCAGATTCAGCAGATTTACAAACGATACCTTTAGCTCTATTATACTGCTTCAATTTTCAGTAAGCACTGGAGTTATTTGTGTGTCAGTCTACTCTTTAGCGCAGATACCAATCAGCGATCCCTATTTTCCAGTGTTGATTTCTTATCTATCATGTATGCTTTTGCAGCTTTTTCTTTATTGCTATGCTGGTACCGAAGTAACTCTCAAGGTATTTTTTCATGTTAATCCAATCAATATAATATGCATGTGAAATGTTTTTTTACAGAGTGCTGATGTGGCTGGCGCTATTTACTGCAATGTTGATTGGTGGACAACAAGTGTTGATGTGCAAAGAAGATTGTTATTCATGATGTTATGCAGCACAGATTTAGTAACATATACTTGTGGAAAAATATTCGATCTATCCATCGAGTCATATAAAAATGTAAGTTCCTATTCAACTTCTCTCAACAAATTCTAATTGAATAGAAATCTAGCATTGCCTTTGTATTTTCAGATAGTCAAATTATCTTATTCGACATATAATGTTCTCCAACAATCATAACTTGATTTGGATATCATTGTAGTTATAGATATCTACATAAATTTATATAACGTCTAAATTATCCTTCTCGTGAATCACACTCATTTTAAATAAAATTTTAGTAATTAATGAAATAAAAAAATTCAATAAAGATAAGATTTGAATTATTATAATATAAGTTCTTTCTTGATTCAAACTATCGTCTAAACAAGTCACCAAGTACTGATGAATATTGTAGTCATTTCTTGATGGGAGTTCACCAAAGTGGCCCATCCGGAATTACTGTATATGTTGTTAAGTATTCATCTATATATTAATTCTATATAGGTTACCTTATGAAAGAAATTTGTATGATAGTCTTTGCTTAGTCTCAAACAGCTATCAATGACAACTATTTTCCTACATTGATTATTTATCAACGAAGTCACTTTTAAGGTATTTATTATATGTTCTTATTACATCTATTTTACTAATATGAAATTAAGATAATTGTGAAACATCATGACATTTATGTAAGATTGATTTTTTATAGAGTGCAAACGTGGTAAAAGCTAATTACAGCAAAGTAAAGGACCAAAAATAGTGGTACAGAAAAAAAATATTCTTTTAGCAGAATCTTTGATCGATTTATTAAATCATACTAAAATGTAAGTTTCTATTTAGTTTTGAGAACGTTCAATCTGATGAAAATGGTTTATAATGTTTATATTTTCAGGTAGTCAAATTATTTTATTCAGTCTACAATGCTCTTCAATGATCATAACTTGACTTAAAATTCTCACAAAGCATTGCTAACTGATCGTTATGTATAATTGTCTACCGTAGACAGAAGTTCAAAGACAGAATGACCCATCCAACCACATCAGCACAATAAGCGATCGATGTTTAAGAGAACAATAATGGAAATATTGTCGTAAAGCATAAACATATAATTATCTAATCAAGTATGCAAGATGCTTTCCTAAGAAGTCATATTTTTTTACAATTTTAATATATAGGGGGTGGAAATAAAAATAAATTTCTTGAGAACCCTTCGGTGACAGCTGATAATAGAAAAAAAATTCTCTTGGAAATGAAGAAAAGTCGTTCGAGACATTGTCAAAGCTGTTATTATTTATTCATAATTGCAATTCTTCATAAGGGGAGTTAACTCATTCCTACTTTGTACTTTGTCCAGTCAAGAGTTCGTTCTTTATTGGTAAAACATTCTTACAATGTCGGTTCTACCTCACAATCTAGCCCTTTTTCAATTAATTGGTGTATGGAGACCAGTCAATTGGTCTTTAGGGTTAAAATATTTTTTTTACAATATTTACACGTTAATTGTGCTTGTTATGGTATTTTCAAGTGCGTTCACAGAGGTAATTAAACTCATAGGATCTTAGATAACATCAAACAACTTCTGCATAATTTAAAAATGTTATTAACTATGGTTGGATATTTTGCTAAAACTGTTAATCTTGTTTATAATCGTCAAGACATTGTGATGTTGACAGATCTCGTTAGTTCTCCTTGCTTACCTTGGGATCCAGAAGAACAATCAATCCAGTCTAAGTATGATAGAATCATCAAGTAAGTTTAATAGCTTGTGTCAGCTCATTATTATAAATTCAAGATCACAACCAGTTGTTGTTTAAACTTCTGCTAACAAACTAGTCAATCCTAAATGTAGTTTTTTTTAAATAAGTTTAATTCAGTTTTTTAAAATTTGCTAATCAAATTTACCTTTTTACAGGCTTAGAACAATGATAAATGTAATACTTGTGGGATCATCTGTAGGAAGTGTGATGATGGAATCTATTTTCTGTGACATTTCTGATCATAATCTACCATTCAATGCTTGGTACCCTTTTGATGTGTCTGATTCTTACGGATATTGGATAGCATGGCTGCATCAAGCCTTGACTCATATCTATGGAGCCATGATAACTGCTAATTATGATGTTTTTGTGCCTGCCTTGACTACCGCTTGACTAATGCAGTAAACAAATTTTGAGTAAACAAAAAATAATTGAGTTGAGTTGTTTACCAACCTCGCTAGAATTTAATCCACATAAACTCAAAAGAAATTAAGATACTTGTAATAATAAGCATCTGCATTATGGAAAAATCTATTACATTGTGTCACTTGATAAATTTTCATGTAATTTTAATCATTATTAATTCAATTGAAAGCATTGGTTAATATAAAAATAACATACTTATATTTTTCAGTTTAAGCAATTTTGCAAACGATATTCTAAGCTCTGTAATATTCCTTCAATTTTCCATCAGTACTCAAGTTATTTGCGTGACGGTTTATAATTTATCAAAAACAAAAATTGACGATCCTTATTTTCCTGGGCTTGTTATATATCTTGCATGCATGCTTGTTCAACTTTTTCTTTACTGTTATGCTGGTAGTGAATTAACTTCAAAGGCACTTACATGAGTAATTTTCATATTTGGAATTCTCAAATATTTCATCATTTTTTCATTTTTAAATTCTTTTGAATTACCATGTGGTCGTATCAATCATTTTTTATTGGCAGAGCCATCAAGAATAAATGTCTAAAAAATGTATATCATTAAATAGAATTATTTTCCACTATAATATGATATAAAAATAATATTTATAATATAATTGAATACCTTTCATGATCACTATTACTGTCCATCAATTTATAAAACATATTTCTAATCTATCATTTAATTCATGTGTTGCAGAGTGAAGATGTAGTTACGTCCATTTATTGTAAGGTTAATTGATATTCATCAGATATCAGTGTCCAAAAGTGTTTATTATTAATAATGCTACGTTGCTCACATACTATCAAATTCATTTGTAGAAATATTATTTACTTATCAATCGACTCATTCAGCAGTGTAAGTTATTTAACTTCCACCTTTATTATTTTTTAATTAATTTCAAATAATTTTCCAGGTTGATAAATTATCGTATTCTAATTATAATGTTCTTCAATTAAAATATTACTACGAAAGATTATGATGGAATGATAAAAGTTAAAATAGAAAATAAATTGTATTATAGTAAAAATGGAATAAATAATTACCGTAAGGCATTGTAGGTTGAAAAACTGTCTGATATATTTAAGTAGTTGTTGGTACTAATAGGTGTAAAAATGGTTAAATTGAATAAATGAAAAACTTATTACTGCACTGTTTAATTTCAAGTTACTCTGTTGAAGGTTGAAGACAAACTAAAGTATGATCATTCTTTTTCCGTACTAACTTTTACGCATGCCTTCATTTATTTTCCATCTATGTTGAGGAGTACTGAAACATGCAGAAGTACATTGCAATTATCACCTGCATAATTAATTCCCCTTGCGACATTTTCTTCATTTCTTTGTTTTCCCTAGCATTCAAAAGCTAAAATAAGAAATGTTAGAAAATAGTGAAGAGAATTGTGATGGGGTTGAAAATGAAGACGTTGAGACACGTAATACTGCATGCGTAATTGATCATTAATTTTTAGTTAAAAAACGAATTCAAGGGAGGGATTTGACCGGTGCTTGAACTCAAGAAAGAAATTGTAAGAATTGACTCAAGCTTTTCTTTAGTTTTTGGTTGACGGTATTATCTCTTGAAACGTTTATTCATTGACGGTGTCTAATGATGACCACTCTTTTACCTGTAAGCTTTTTCATTCTTAAATATATTGGCCTGTGGCAGCCTGTCAATTGGACTCCAGGGTGGAAAACACGACTTTATACCCTTTTTACTCTTTTTTCCTTTGTTATTTTATATACTGACACGGGATCACAGGTTGTTGACGCTATCGAATCATCTCATAGTATTTCTGACTATGCAGATCACTCTTTTATTGCCTTGACTATGATTGGGATCTGTATAAAAATGGGAAGTATTGTTAAAAACAGGAAGGAAATTGCCGAGCTAATGGAGCTACTCTGTGGAGGGTCTTTTAGAACGAGAAACAAAGAAGAAGAGGAAGTTTTGAAGAATTGTGAAACTATCATGAAGTAAGCTTTAATACTTTATAATATTGCATGCAATTATAGAATTAATAATAAAATGAGTATTAATTAAATGATCTTCTACAACGCATTGAAAACTGTTCAGTAAAATATTAGAATATTTGGCACATTAATAAGTTTCGAAAAGCTTTTAATAGATTATTATATTTAAACAAATATTTAAATAATCGGCAGCATTATGTTTTTATTGTTATATTAAGTAAATTAATTTTTAATATAAATATTTTCAGTGAAAAAAAATGTAATAACGGAAAGACAATTACGTTTTGATTTTATTTGTTCTTTTCTAGCATTGAAATTCTTCACTTTTCTAATTATAGTGATCCAAGAACTGTTATTTACGTGAAAATTTATTATTTCAGATGGAGAACAATTTCCTTTGGCATTTTTGTACAAATGGGAACTACCAACCTAATTATCAGTTCTCTATTTTATCTTGCTCCCCATCGTATCACCATCACAAGGCTTTACCTGCCATGGGACACAAAAACCTTAGAAGGTTATTGGATAGCATGGGTACTTCAAGCAATATCCAGGTGGTTCGGTGGACCTGTTAATGTAGCCTGTGATAGTCTCGTCTCTGGAGTCATGTATCGAGCTTCAGCACAATTTCAAATCCTGGCAATCCGTTTAAAGGATCTAGTGAAACCTAGAAAATCCAAAAATGAAGGGAATGAAGATGTTGAAAAGCATGAATCGAAGATAATAGCAAGACTAGTGAAAGAACACCTGGAGATTATCCAGTTGAGTCGATCTATTCAACATCTCATAGGAGAGAATGGTTTAGTACTTTAGTAAAATTATCATGTTCTTTTCAGGATTATTTCTAAACTCAACGATATCTTTGGCTTTGTCATCTTTATGCAGTACTGCGTTAGTTCTACTGTACTTTGTGTTACCATATTCGTTTTTGCTGAAGTCAAACAATTCGATTCACATTGCGCTATGATGATTACTTACACTGGATGTCTGTATTTTCAGATTTATTTACTGTGTTCTGCTGGATCAGAGATGTCTATACAGGTATTATATCTGTTTTTTTAATCATTTTTGATTATTTTAACATTATTTCACAGTCAATTAATCATTATCACATTAATTGCCACCAAAAGTGTCTTTTGAAAGTTGTTCATATTTTTGGTTTTATAAAAACAACTCTTAATTTTAGACTTGGGTAATAATAATGATGGTAATCATTGAAACCGTCTTTGATTAAAAAAATAATTTGCTGTCTAGATGTATCAAGTAATAATTATTTTCATGTTAATGAAATTCAATTGAATTTAAATTGCTTACATAATGAAGTGATTGTTATCTCTGTAAAATCTTTCATTACTCTGACCATTTGAATTTTTATTCAGAGTATCAACTTTGCTGAATACGTTTATACATGTGACTGGGATGAATTAAAGATTGGTACAAAAAAGAGTCTGATGTTAATGATGATGAGGAGCCATCGACCTCTGAAATTCACCAGCTGGCACATGATTGAGCTTTCTATAGAATCATTCAGTCAGGTAACGTAAGTTAATATTTCTCATGATTACTTACTAATTATTTATGCTTATTTTCAGATTGTCAAATTTTCATATTCAGCTTATAGTGTTCTAGCACAAAAGAAATGATGAGATGTGATATTTCATTTATCATGTATTAATAGAAGCTGTTGAAGACAAAATCTTAATATTAGATGTAAAATGGAATAGTTATAATTGTTAATTAGTAGTAAAAAATACACATATCAAGGTAAATTTATTTATTACTCTACGTAAAAAATAAAAGAGACCATTTTCTGCAATAATTATATCTGGTAATGTTGATATCCATGCATTTGTTTAAAAAGTCAATTTTAGGTTATGAAAGTTTTATTAATTTTGAAATGTGGTGAATAAATAAATAATATTGATAAATGTGTCAAATAAGAATATTAAAAATGTCATTTTGATAGTCAAGTTGTCAAGATATTCACTACGATAACAATAAATATTTTAGGTTAAAGCAAAAAATAGTCGTTTTACAGAAATACAAATCATACTAATATAAGATGCAAATGGAGCACAAAGCAGTATTGATTCAATTAACAATTCAATTACAATCTATATAAGTCAAAGATTTAAATTTTTCATCAAAACACTGAGCTGGATTAAAATTTGCATATTTTAATAAATATTTAAATAAAAACTAACCAAAATTTGAATATACTTTTTATTTGAAAATGATCATATAAATTATTTAAATTCGATTATTTTGACTTGATTTTTAAAAATATAAAAAAAAAATGTGTCTAATAATTTTATATCAACTATTCCATAGTAGCAATTCATTTTCATACCACAGTTGATGAAAAGTACACATAAAATTGAAGTGTATAATTGTGAAGATAATTATAATGGTAGGTTTAATACAAAAGATAAAAATATTTACTGAAGAAAAAGAAAAACTTCCAAACACTTTGCACGTACATCATATAATGCAGGTATCAGTTGAAATGTTCGAATTGTCCCTCCGTCTGCGCACACTAATTTACGCATCCGATAAAGTGGGGATGGATGCGTGCGCAAAGGCTTGCGTGCCGGTATTCACACGAGCCGGCACTCAGTTTGCTTGGAGACGCCGTGAATTGAGGGTGTGTAATTTGGTTGCATAAAACTTAACCCTCACGTTTACGTCGTTATTTTATTTTCTATTTACTTAAAAGTTTCAATAATATTTGATACACGTCCGGATGTCTAATAAACGGAGTGAATTGAATTGTTTACCGTGAAAACCGTTTTTAACACGGGAGTTAATTGTGCGAATCCAAAAAGTGCTTACTTTGACACAATGAGTGGATTATCATCATCTATTTGGTGCGTGCTGGTGGCGCTTTGTTGCGTTGGATGGGTTAAAGTAGACGCAAAACTTAAGTGTGATGCTGTAAGGCCTTACTTTGAAGCTCAGGGTTTTCCAGCAAGTGACATCCCAAAGGATCCCATATCATGTAAGAAGTCTTTTATTCTCACGCTTGTCATGAGCTACATTATAAGCAACTTCCTTGCATTGAATGCATAATGTATCGTATAGAATATAAACTTTTATTTACATTTTTTAACATATACATACATTCTCGCGACAATTGTATGCTTTTTTTCGGCTGAATAGAACCGGTTTGTGGCAATTGAAGCATTTATTTATTATGCCATGATGTTATCGTAACTATTTATCGCGACAATTGCAACTTTCGTTCATCATTACATTGATTAGAATTTAACGGAGATAAGAAGTGTAAATCTTAAAAGTGTTATCGGCTAATTGGTGTATAGAATTTCATATTTACTGTCATTTATTTTTGGCAGTGTTCATTATTAATAATGCAGTATCAGTATTCACGTGCTGTAGAGCAATTGAGCTTTTCATTTGAATTAGTAATATCATGTTAATGATAAATACGTGATAAGATTTATTATATTATTTTTAGTGATCGATAATGACACAAAGTAATCGACATCTTGTTATTTAAGAGTCATTCAAAATTTATCACAAATTGGAGCGAAATTTTTTCCGGTTTTTTTTTGTTTACAACTTTCATATTTTATTAAATAAATAAATAAATTCTATGTTTAATAATTCAATAAAATGATGGGCAATTGATTTATTATTATATATTACATGATCTTCCATCATCAGTTTATTTAATGAATATTGACAGTTGGCGTGATGGGAAATGATGATTTTATATGAAATTAATTAACTTTATTTATTTAATAGAAATATTTATATATTTTTTAAGCTAACTTAATCTTAGAGATTTATCTTGATAGTCTAACATAATAATTATCAATCATTAGTGATTTATTAAAGACGACAATAAACTTTAAATTGTTAGATAACATCACAGGTAGGAAAAATTAATAATTATAGAATTAATAGAAATATTTGACTATTGATAAGATATTTAATAATTATAAAGAATTGATGATTAAGCTCTTAAAAAAATAGAAGGTAGTTTCATTTGATCAAATAACTCAAATTTAATATTTTATTTGTAAATAATTGAAGATATATATCCATTTTTTTTCATCTAAGTCCTGTTGCTACGCTGTTTTAAAGTAAGAAAATCCTTCAAGTCAATTGTTTGTATTGGGTGATATGATTCTTTTATTTTATCTGATCACATTATGATGTAATTTATTACTCTAAAAATGCTTTCAAAACCCACGTGTATTATCAAATGGTTAAATTCAGGCGAATGTACTGAGAGAACTCTATTTGTTTGTTTACTTCTCCAAGCATTCTGCTCAAATAGTATTGATGACGTCATTATTATTCGACTTTTCGGAGAATTTTCTATTCTGCGTAAAAGTTGTCGAGTTCAATTCTGCAAATTTATTCTCTCGCTTTTATTCCTAAAAACAAAACAAAAACCACCACAAAGTATCATTCCACGTAATTTTTTTTTTTTATCGCGAAAAATTTTCATTCAATTCATCATTATTTTTTATAAATATCTAAATCGCAGTAATAATTATTATGGTATTTATGTTGATAAAAAAAATTATTTTCCAAGTTTTAAAATTATGTAGTGATACTTAAACCTAATAGTTCGATAATTAGTCAAAGAAAACTCACATTATAACGTATTTGAAGTAGAGAAAAGGTTGGACCTGAAAGGTAGCAAAGCTTTAGTAAGAAAATAAATGCTTTTAGTGTAGAAGAAAGAGAAGGAAAAGAGGCAAACAATACATAACATAAAACAAAGCATTTTAGTACAGAAAATGCAACAGGAACTTCACTTGTTACTGTTGTGTAGCGAAACGTCCTTGATATATCCGGAAGCCTATGTAGATGAACTATGTCGTAGGGTGAGAGTCAAATGTGCGTGACGGATAATTACCAGGCTAATATTTGTTGACTGATTATTAGCTCGTCTTAAAATTCGTCGCGCTTTCGTAGCTTCTTAGAATTGGCAATTTTTGTTCCATGCTTGATTAAAAGAAAGTTTGAGTTTAAAGGTCTACAAAATAATTTTCATTACGTATAGGAATAGCAAAGAGAGTATGTAAAACTAGAGTTGAACTGTTTTTAACTCCATAATAACTTTTTATTTCTTCATGGTAAATTTCCGGTACTGGGAAAGAACTAAACTGTACATTGGTTAGTAAAGTCACCATCACAAAGGTGGATTTATATTTATTCTCAGGTATATCTGATATTTATGTGGCTTCTTTATCTAATCAATATCACCAGCGAATTGAAATAACAGAGCAATCTGGCTTTTATTCATGAGATATAGTATAGTTAAGATACAAATAAAGAGAATAATAGGGAAGGTCTGTTCTATTTTTTAACTCACAAGTTTGTCAATATGCTTTCGTGAATAATCTTTTCGTTTGACTTAACAAAGAAGAGTATTATTCAATAATACAATTAAAGAAATTTTTGTCAAAGGATAAATAAGTGGATTAATACGTGATCCGATTTTAGTAATTTTGTAATCTATTGAAATATATTTATTTATTTATTTAAATACAATTATTAAATTTATAATACTGTTATTAATCATTTATTTATTTGTTTCTTTTTTATATATAACCCTCGTTTATGTGGGTTAAAATAATTAAACCAAACCCATTACTTATTGTTATTAAATATTTTATTAGTATTAATTCTTAAATTTAATTATTTAATACCCAGAAAATATGTTAAAAACTTTTAAATATTTTAATGAGTGTCATTTAATGATGAGTTTAATAATGTAATAAATACTAAATGTAAAATTCAATCTTAAATGAATATTTAATAAAGAAACTTCAAAGTTAAATTGCAGATAAATGGGAAATTTTCCGCAATGATATTTGATATGAAATTGTTTCAGTAAATAAGCTTAGAACATGTTTAAAGATAAAAGAAATAAATGAGATGAATCAGTATATCTAGTCCTACCCTACATGTAAATGTAGAGAGTTAAAATGTTAGTGTGTTGTATATATATATATATACGTGAAATGATACAACCAATCGAGCTCTTTAGCGCGCGTTTGCCTGAAAGAGATTCGCGGATGTTAAAAGAGACCACAGAGCATAAAGCGAGCAGGTTTATTCTCTCACCCTCTTTCCAATTCCGGTAACGCTAAGGGATGATAGTAATTCTGAATAAAAATAAAAAAAATATAAATAAGAGTCAGAAAAATTAAAGAAGCTTTTATGTATAGTGTTTATGTATCTATAGATATGTTTTAAAAGTATTCGGCTTTTTTGAACTGTTTCTGCATTCAGTATCATTTATTATTATCTTTTTATATTATATTTTAAAAAATTCCCCTTTTTTATTTGAACGAAATATTTTTCTTGAGTTTTCTTTGAATTTTTACTTCCTTAATTTTTTTTAGTACTAATTAATGAAATATGAATAATACTTTTTAAAAATAAAATTTTCTACCAATTCATTTCATATTTTCTTTACAGTTAAATGAGTATCTTCTTTTCAATTTAAATATATGAAAGATGAGAGAGAGTTAAGGGCTTAATAAATACGAGAGTTACAATAATAAAAACAAAAAAATTCTTAATTGCTTAAAGACAAATTCAAACAATCATATAGTAGTATTTGTATTGAATAAAAAAAACTATATCTGAATGATTTATACAATTTTTTAAATATCAAATTACACATAGATATTATACATGAATAATTAATGCTGATATATAAAGTATTTTTTGTTTCAAAACGGAAGAAAAAAAAATAGCAATAAATAATTCAGAGTATCTAGGCAATCGGACTGGCTATCATAGAGAGTAAATAGAATAAAGAAAGTATGTATCAGTTTTTCTACATTGATACTGACACCAATTTCCAAACGATTGAGTAATGCTTAGAAGGATAATTAAACAGATACACACAAAAGAAAAGATAGCAAAAAAAATTAAATGGAATGTTTTTGTACGATATTTTATGCGAATTTTTTGCATTCCATTTAGTGGTCGCATTTATTTGAATTTCACCTTCTCCTTTTGTTCTTGTCGCGCGTCAACAACGTACACCCTTCTTCGACGTCGTCCTGGGAGCTGAACAAAGCACACACACGATTCATCGACCATAAATTCAGTCTGATTCCTCGGACGAAGCAACAGAAGAGAGGCTCACGCATAGATATATAGAACACATATATATGTATACAAAGGGAGAGAGGAACCTCGCAAATCAAGCAGACCTGAAACTCGGCGAATAAATCCGTGGCCATTCGCTCGACTTTCGGATTTATATTTATCGTTTCTACGCCATATCTCACATTTATCATCAGCATAAAATCGAAAAGATTTACTTTTCTAACTCGTAAATGTCCCGATGATTTTTTATTACAAAAAATAATTATTTCTTTTTTGTTAAAATTGTATAACATATAACTATTTATTTGTGTCGTAAAGCTATCATGGAAAAAATATTTATTGAGTTATTTTTGTGATACAGCAGTTATTTTTTTCAACTCACTTTTAACTATTATATTCACAATTTTTTTAAGGCTTTTGAATTAACTCACTGACAGTTATTTACTCGATTTGGAACTTAATCATTAAGAGGAAATGAATTTTTTATCGTTTTATTGGAAGAATTAGGATTATATGCTAATTTAAAATCATAGAATGTTTAAAAATACACAACATTTTTATGCTATTTATTTTTAATATTGTTAAATTGTTATTAATTAATGAAAATATTTTTTTCATTTATTTTATTAAAATTAGTGTTGAAAATTGTTTATAGTGAACTTTTTCGTGAAGTTACTTTTTATTAATAAAGCTTTATTTTCATTCATAATCGAAATTTTTATGTACAAAGGTAAACGTTTATTTGAACGAGATATTTAACGAGAAAACTGCTAAAATATTTAAGATTTCGAGGGCTTTATGCTTGACCTAAGAGTATATAAAGTGGCAAAAAATGCATTCAAATTAAAAAAGAAATGAAAAATGTTAGTTTAGTTGAATACTCAACCAAGTTTGAATAAAAAATCAACTTTTTTTTTGATGAGAATTCTTTTAATCTTCTCTAATAAAAAGCCCACTTACGAGAACTGTGCTTTCTAAAATTTATGACAAATACATAATTAAATTCATATATTTTAAAACTTATTATCTAAATATTTAAATGAGAGACCAAAATAGCAAATTTTCAAAGTGAATATATTTTTTTTTTTTGTGTATACTAATAGAAGAGATTTAGTACTACAAAATAAATAAATAGTTTTATAAAATATAGATTGTATTGGTTACATTACATTTTTTAATAGTTAGGATATAATTTTTTGATTGTTACAAAATATTTTTAACAATTAAGAAGTTTCCTTTACTATTACAAATCCTTTCTATCAGTATACCTGTTTCTAATAAGTAGAGAAATTTATTTATAATCTAAATGCAAGTAATTGACATGCACATGAGTTAGTAGCAAAATTGATTTAGTTTACAACTGAAATATTGCACTGATAGATAATAAATTGGCTGATATACGATGCTAATTGATCCATTACCGCGTACCGTTAAAGCGCGGTAAGATGAAAGAAACAGCAAAGGGAAACGGCACGCGGTGTGTTCCTCTCGTAAAAAAAAAAAAAAAAAAAATGACGAACAAAGGAGACGGCTATAGAGTAGTAATATAGTAGAGAGTAGTGTAGAGGGTATATATGGACGGTGGAGAGCAAGGATATAAAGAGAGAAGTTATTTGACATTCGGTATTAAAGGCAATCATTGAGTTTTCTTTGCACGTGTCTTAACATATATGTAATGTAATTTCATAACAGTTGTACGATGTCTTTCTACATACTCATTACACATATATGGCCGTTGATCGTTGGCTGTAGATATTAAATAGAGTCTAAATAAATTAAAGAGGTTAATTTCAACTGTACACTTCATTTGCTTGTGGAAGTAATTTGTGTGTAGAACTGTGAAAATGGTATATTTCAAGATAAAAATTCCGCTCTCTATTATTTATTAATGCGAAAGTGATGTTTAGTTATGTTAGTTGTTAATGCTATACTTATAAAGATATTAGTTGTAATAGTACTTTCAACATTTTATATAATTACTATTATTTTGTTTATTTATTTGTTTATTAACATGGCAATGATTTTTTAACCGTGAGCTAAAAATAGAATTTGGAGCAATACTTGTAATACTGAGGAATTTATTGTTTTCAATTCTAAATGTTATTTACAATCAATTTATTTAATTATTTCGTTGAATTCATTTTTTTGTTTAATAATTGAATTAATATTTAATAAATTTAATATTAAAATTATATCGTAAAGACTGATAATAAATATTGAATGGATGTTTTATTAGTAAACTACTAGTATTTTAATTTAGTGATAAAAATTTTTGCACAAAAAAAATTAAACATTAATTTATTTTTTTAATTTGTATCCAAAATATATTTATTAATAATTTTTAAAAATTAAAATACTCTCAGACATCACTGCAAAAATAAAAATGCTTAATTGTACGATAGATCAATAATGTTAAATTAGTATTTAAAAAAAAGAAAGATAAAACTTGTAATAAATTATTTGCAACACCAATGATTGTGCAAATTTCTTATAGACAATGTAATTAATGCGTTGTTAACGGGACTTGGCAAATTAAACTATCAGGTAATTTTTTTCATGAACACATCTTTAGAAATATTTGTTTATTCATTAGTCTGGAAAGTCGGTAACGAGATTTATTATTTAAATAGAAATTATCGAGAAAAAAATGATTAAAGCATTGACGATGCTATTATTCATAATTTGATCCGGATAATCTGTCTTTTCCTTTTCCCTCTTATTCACAAAAGAATTCGGGTGGGCTTCTTTTCGCTTTGTCGTCCTTTGATTTTTCTCTTTTTTCTTTATTTCACGATGCCACCCTCGAAGGTACTGAGATCTAGAGAGAAAAAAGAGAAAGAGACAATCGTGATTAACGATCTAAAATGTATATGTA
This sequence comes from Chelonus formosanus, assembly GCA_028641665.1. Lineage (NCBI taxonomy): Eukaryota > Metazoa > Arthropoda > Insecta > Hymenoptera > Braconidae > Chelonus > Chelonus formosanus. The sequence goes on from CM054002.1 coordinate 1,282,999, forward strand.
TATATTATATGTATATCGAGACCCTTCTTCGCGTGACTATTCGAATCTCGCCCGATTAGCAGTATTAGTTTCATCGTATAACAAAGAGAAATGCTTGATCATTAGTAAGAATTTTAAATAGTATATACCTAATGTTATACTTTTTTTTTTTTTTTTTTTACTTTAAAAATTAACAAATAGTACTCTTTTGATACATTCTTTCATTTCTTTTTTTTTTAATAAATAAAATCAATATTACGTTAATTTTTATTTCTTTACAATATTACTAATCCATTTATTTTTATAACAATTCACAGATGAAAAGAATTTTATGAATAAAAGAATTTTAAAATTAAAATTTTAAAAGAATAAATAAATAAATTATATTATTATTATTAATAATGATATATGTCTAAAGTTTTGAAAATGTAATGAATGAAAATAAACGTTTTTTTTTTTTTTAATAGAAAAATAATAAACAGCATCTACCGACTATTAAAAATTATTTTTTATAATAAAAATTACAAGATAACTTTTGAATTAGGATTCATTGTAAAATTTTATTTTACATTAGAATTTTAGTGCCACTAATATAATGCTTGCCTATTGAATCAATAATTTATTGAGCTTTAATACAATCTTATAAATTAATTTGTCCTTTCAACAAGCACTAATAATACCTATAAAATATTAGATACATTTTAATTCATCGAAAGTATAATAATAATCTTAAATAGAGCACAACTATTATTGATTTAAATTTCTAAGCATATAAAACTGTCCTATATTTCTATTACCATTATTAATATTTCTACGAAAATAAATTTGTATGTATCATCAATTGTTAAAAGTGTCAAAAGGAGCCTACTTTGAGCCAAAGTTAATTGAATTAACCCACGAGATAATTGGTGATTTAGTGAATGTTCTAAGAAATCATTGAAACATATATATAACTAAAATCTGCAAAATTCGTCACGATCCACAAGCCAAAATTGTCTCGCTTTTGTCAATGAACAAGAGAAATAAAGGTTGTAAATGGAGAAATTTGATGAGAAGTTAACGCTCACTTTGACACGGACCTTCTGTATGTATAAGTGAAGCAATAAAAAAAAAACCTCAGCTGTGGTGTATCTTTTTGAAGAGTGAGACAGAGACATGAATTAGCTACTGCAGGAGTCATAAGGGAATCGTTGACCTTGTGCTTCAACTCTCTCTCTCTCTATGCTCTCGGAGTGTAGATAAAGTCTCTTTAAAGTTAAAAGGTGTTAACGATGGGTTTAAATACTCTTAATGGGGTCTCTCATGCTTTAAATTTTCACTTATTGTCATCTATATAATATTTGTTATTAAATTACCCGTCTTTGATTTATTCTTTCAATTACAATTTTTAATAAAAATTAATATTTAAAATAAATTATTAATAAATAAATGAAATTTAGGGTAATTTTTTATTAAAAATTTTTTTTATTATTTATTTTGTTTCAATAACATTCGAAATTAAATAAAATAAAAATTATTCATAAAAACAATAACGTGAATAAAATATTTGCAAGTTCTTTAAAAAATATTATTCATAAAAGTGATTGGAAAATGAGAAAGAATTTTATTTTAAATAGTCATAAATTATTATTGGCAATAAATCTAAAATCTCTGAATAACAGTCTTTTCAATATACATGAGTTGTGTCAATATTAATCTTAAAGTATAATTAATTATGACACTGAGTTAAACAAAAATTACTGTAAAATACTATAAATCATTATGATGTTATTTGAAATATATTTCACACCTGATGATAGTCTTAAATAATCAAAAATATTCACAGTAAAAATAACAAGATTATTAATTTTATTTTTAAAAAATTTATAAAATCCCTAACAATTTTATTCTAATTAATAATTAATTAATTAATAAAAAATAAAATAAATCCTTGCTAGTGATAAAAATTTTATCGCATCTTTATTTGTTAATTAATTGATTGTTAATTAGCAATAAAATTGCTTATGAATTTTATTCAATTGTGATGAAATTAAAAAAAAATAATAATGGCTAATTAAAAAAATTGATATTTGAGTGGAAAGAGAAGATCTTTATTGGAAAATCTCAATAATATCGTGTGAATTTAATTCTGAAGTAAATGTAAGTGGTTATATTCATATACACGCAGATCCGTGAAAGTAAAAAAAAAAAAAAAAAAAAGAAGGAAAAATGAATAAAAAAATTGATGAGAGTAAAGTGGAAGGAGAGATCGAGTTCGCAGGTCTGAACAGGCGCTGGAACACGTTCTTCTTCTCTCCCTTGAGGCATAGCAAGTATACATAAAGTGAGAGAAAGAAAAGGATAAACGAGAGTTTGTTGGTGCGAGTAAGAGAAGAAGAAAAATGGAATGCAGAGAAGAGTATTTCCTTGGCCCTCGTGAACGTTCGCATCGGCGAACTAACGGACTTAATGGTTGCTCTTATAAGTTATAACTTTAAATAACAAGTCGGAGTATTTAGGAATGGCTGAGAGAGAGCTAAATTCGTTAGAAAGACGTAGATTAAGATTAAATAAGAATATTTATATACATTCTTGATCAAGAAGACATGTAATTATTAACTACATTTATTCATTATAATCTTCGTACATTTATTTTATTTTTTGTCTATTTTATTCGATTAGAAAATTAGTGAAAATTTCAACACTTATTTCAACATTCCTATTTATTCATTTATTTATCTGTTACAATTAATTAAATAGTTGTAATTTATTAATAGAGTCACACAATGCTTGCAAAGAAAAATTAAAAATTACTAGGCTTTTTTTTTTTTTTTTTTAGTAACAATAGCTAAAAAACTATTTTGATTGGTAAATTTTAAGCAAAGTTAAAAATGAATGGCAATAATAAAATTTAAGGATTGAAGTTAATGATTAAAAAAATAAATCTAAAGTTTTTTTTATTTGAATATATAATTAAATTGCAAAATATATTGAAAGAAATATTAAACAAAAATTTTTAAATGATAACATTTTTGAAAAATGTTGTGTAAAATGTATATTATAAATTAAAAAAAAAATTAAATTTGATCATCTGTTTCAGTTGAGCAAAGTTTTAGGGAGTTGAGAGAAAAATTAGCTTCGGTTAAGAAGGAAAATATCCTTAATTGTTATTAAGGATATTTTAGACTTGAGTAAAGTGAAAAAATGTAGAAAGACAAAAGGTGAAGGTGAAAAGGGAGGGAGGGTTAATGATGAAGGAAGAACAAAATCAAGTTGAAAAGGACCTCTAAACCAAAAACATCTGACTGATTCCCGTGGTCACAGCAGCTGCTTTCGAATAAGTAAAATCGCTTCAAACACACCGTGATGTAGCCCTTGTACGTTGGTCTTATTTGACTCAGCAAAATGTTAATTCGTTCCCACACCAAAACTTAGTGTCTCGCGCTCCTGGAACCACAACATGCCGCAAGGATATCGTTTAGAATGTCTACCGACGTCTCGTCCGATCAAGTTACCCGTGACTTCTTCTTCTTCTTTTTTATCTTCTTCTGTTAAATTGCCCTTTTTCTCTTTATTTCAGTATCTTACGTCTCTTTAAGCCTTTTTATTCTCCCATGACTATCTAGCTGTTGACACTGTCCTGTCATCACTTGAGATATCATTTTTCAATGTTTCGGAAATTCTTGTGTCCGGTTCAATAATTTCAACAGTATTGTGCAAAAAGTAACGAACTTCCCATTCATTAAAATCAGTAATTTTTCTATCTTTTAGTTTTTTTTTATTTATAATAAATTGAAATTATTATAAACAATATATGACTATTAAATATTTGCACTTCATTTTTTATTTCCAGTTAATGCAAAATTTCTTTCTACGTACTTTCATGAATAAATAAAAATTTAAAAAATTCTATTTTACCCCAACTTCTTCTAAATCATCAATCTTCTTTTTTATTTATTAAAAATTGCGGCTTCTTTACCAGTTATAAATACAAATGCAGATATTTATCTTTTCTAACAAATTAAAGAAATTTTAATGTGCTTTCTATAACTCAAAGAAACGACAAATTGTTTCTAACTAATGTGTCCGTTTGACTTGGATATTTATTTAAGTATATAAATGGGGTGATGTCGTAGTGTGTTATGTGATTGATGATGGAATGTATTTTTAGTATCAACGCAGTAGAGACAGTTTGCGAAGGGCGAAAAAAAAAAAAATAAAATTACATGGGAGTGAAGAAGTGATAGAAAAAGCCTGTGACATGTCGCTAGAAAATCCTTGGTAACATTTTAAAGACACGTGATTTATCTAAATACTCGTAAAGGAATTTTTTTTACCAAAAAAAAAAAAAAAAAACTGTATCTAGAACTATGAAAAAATTCTTCCTCCAATCTAATATGTAATGTAGCGTAAATTTCCCTCCTTATTATGCATTTAAGTACATATATCGCAGAATTTCACGAACGACTAAATTGAGTTTGCTCACCGAAACACGAGCTTATAAACTCCATGGTATTTTGTCGCTAGCTCAAGCAATTGGGCTTTAGAAACTCTCGTTGGGTTAAGCTTCTAAGTAGCATTCTCTATTTGGTGAGATAAAGAGAGCAAAAGAGAGACTAGTGACTTGATCGTATGGTGAAGGATGTCCTCTCTCCTCTCTCTTTCTCTCTGTATGAGTGTGTGTATTTCAAAAAAAAGGCTTCGCGTGCATCCCAGGTATAATACGTGATCTTCTATCCTGGATTAACTGGCCATTTTAGATCCAGAACAAATTGAATGCTTGTCGGGATACAAACTCTATAATTACTTTGTTCGCTTCAGTAATTTTTTATTGCCTCTATATCAACTATAGTCCTGATTTTAATTGATCAATTTCATTTATTTACTTTCTCTTTGTGTATTTTGACCATTTTTTTTTCTTTTTCTCTTAATTTTAACTCGAAACATTTTCCATTTTTTTTTGGAAGAAAAAACGATGATTTTTTGAATGAGTTGAGAATAATTTGAAATGAAATAAATTAACTTTGGTAAAAAATTATCAGGAGTTAATTACTATGAGACTTGTTAATTAACTTGCTAGTGATTCCAACTAATTGAACGACTTTTAAGATATCGTTCAAGTTTCAACGTAAAAATATTTAAACTTTGAATGTTGGAGGTAATTGGTTTGAGACTGTTTATATATTTGTCTATGGAAAATATTATACAAGAGACATATTAATTTCAGGTCATACACAAAGGTGTTGATAATTTTAGTGCAAAATATAAAATTTTATATTATTCTAGAATTAATTTAGGTTTGATAGTAGATAAAAATATTGGTGGATTCGTCTAATTTGTATTTATTTTACTCATTATTCACTTGGTTTCTGAAATTAAAATTGTTTTTTAGATAAAAATTAATTGGTTTATTAAATAAATAAAATAATAAGATTATTACCAATTTCATGTGGATGCACGTAAAGATTTTATAAGCAGTTTGACACTCATTTTCATCACCTGTACAAGTAAGTATTTTATTTTAATTAAAAATCAATTTTATTATAATTATTATTATCAAAGAAACTGTACTGATAGAAGAATTTATTTTTCAGGAATAAATAAATTTATTAACTAAATATATACTTACGTTCATCACCACATTCATCAACAGCTTCCTTAAGTTTATCTTTAAACTCATCAGGAACATCATCAGGCATTTTCAACAATTTTTCCTTATCTATTTCACCAGCCTCATTCATCTACACAGTTATGATAAATAACAAGTTTAGATTAACAAAAATATGTATCCATATATACAGGATAAAAAGGCTATTTTGCAAATTCTTTTTAAGATTATTTAATAGATTAAACACTGTTTATCTGAATAAACACCTCAGGCAAGTTGTCAGTTTTAAATCCACTAGATAATCTTAATTAGACATCTATGAAACACTCAACCTGACTATGACCAGTGGGTTGTGCTATTTAGATAATGTGATTTGTAGGTAGAAAAATATTACTTACTGATCCTTCTTCTTGCATAGTACAAGCCAATACACATTTTACATGAGCATCTTCTGTTTTACCCTTCTCATATAGTGCTCTCACAGCTTCAGGATCAGCTTTAAGTTTTTCTGTACATGTTTCTAAGAGAGCTTCGAATTTAGATTGTTCTGTCAATGCCTAAATTAATGGAATACAATTTAATTTATCAATTTTTTGGTATTGATTTAGAATTTTTTAACATTCTGAGGACTATTATTAATTATTAATTTTAAAATAGATATAAAAAATTTTCAATGATGAAGCATTTGTGCAAATTAATGTTCAATGAATTTACCTGATTACTACTAGATTATTGGGGGTAAAAATAAGTACTATGACAGATGATATTTATTTAAAATAATTGGATTTAGAAAAATATGGAAATAATAATTCATAATCATTCTATTTATGTTTATGATTTTAAAAGTGATTCGAAATCAAAGACTTACCCCTACGACGCAAAAACAAATAATCGCAACAAAAATAACGAATTGCATCTCGATGTAAAAAATGAATAAAAATGATTCTATGCACTTAAAATTGTAACTAACAAAGATGGTGAAGAATCAACTATTTATATAGTCTCAAGCCACGAGGTATTTTTAAGCGTTGCAATCAATGTTAAAATATCAGTAAAAAAAACTATATATACATATATACATAGATGGTAAAACGTGTAATTTAAAACTAATTTAAACAGACAATAAAAAATTTTCATGATAATCATACAAAGATGATCGTAACAGACTCATAAATCGCTTCCTTTATTTATGGATTAATTGCTTGCAAACAATAAAATTGAATCACAACCGTCGACATTGTATCTGATTATAATTAAATTCACGGAAAATTCAGGAAAGTCCTGATACAATCTTGAGTTATAAATAGTTTTTTTTAAAAACATCAAAGTTTGATATTTTAGATAATTTTTAATTATTAAATAAAATTTTTTATGATTTATTCAAGTTAAAAATATTCTAACATTTTTTTTTTTTACTAAATAAGTTTGATATTTTTTTCAAGATGAAAAAACTACTGTCATAATATTTAACTTATTATATGAACATTTTTATTTTTATTTGTGATACTCGTTACTTCCTGTTTCTTTTATAATAACAGGAAAAAACTGTTGTGAAGGATAATTATGATTTATTATAATAAATCATGATGTCTAAATAATTGGATATTGTTTGTACTTGTATGTTATATTAACGGTAACAATATTTAGTATAATTTTAAAATATTGCTTTTTCGAAAATTAATCAAGAGACGATTATCAATGTTATTTTTGTAATCAGTTGGTCCATTAAAATTTGAATAAGATATAAATTGAACTACTTTTGTCATAATATTTATTGAAACATGAGTATTGTAAATCTAATTAGGTTTTCATTTTCTTTTTTTTTTTTTTTTAGAGAGTATTGGAATTTTTCTAATTAATATTATTATAAATGCATTAAGTGCAATTTTATTTTTAAAAATTTAATTCAATTTACCTTAATGAAACCCTATTTTTCTAAGGATAATTCCCTAATGGAACTAACGAATAAACCACTTTAAAAAATTTAGCTCGAAAAGCTTCTTCTAAAAATGGAAAATCATTACGTCAGTATATTTTTTTTATTTAACAAGAATATTTCAATTATGCAAATAATTGTAATTAATTTAATTATACATAGTGAAGCTGTTGAGTTATTTTACACTAAAAAAAAATTATAGGTATAAGAACAATATAGTATTCCTTAGATTAACTGTCTAACCTCTAACATATTACTCAACATAGAATTTAAAATATTTTAACGTCAAAGTCTTCAATTGCAACTTTAAACCCATTTTTGACTTTTACATTGTTGTTAGGTTTGTTTTAACAAAGTTAAGGTTGAATATAGATTTTATAAAATTTATTTTGAACCTCAAATATGTATTAATGGCATACAAACAATGTTACAGAAATTGATGATGGTATTGATGACCAAAATAAGGTTCTTTAGATCAATGTAAGACATCAAAGACTTGAACAAAGTTGATGATTCTCGAAATGGAATTAAATTATAAGTAGCAATTGGAACATCAAAGGAATTGAAAATTTGAAAGTTGAAACTGAACTTGAAATTTAGCCTTGGGTATAGCAATACTTCACTTGGTCATACAGTTGAGATAATTGTGGCAACTATTTAGATAGTTATAACAGCTATTAGTTCAGTCAATATGATTCAAAATTTTGAAGTTCTTTTGAATATCAACCAATTTAGCTTTGCAGTTTGTTTTTAGTAACGATTAAGAGTAATAAATATTTTTAGATGATGATTTCAAATTAATTAATACTAGACTTTATCTAGATAATTAGAGTAGGCATAAAGATTTTTTGACTTAACAATTAACCGAATGATTTCATGATTCCTTTTATTTTTTTATCAACTAGAAAAATACTAACAAGAAAGCTTTAGAAAGTCAAATGTGTTATTACTGATAAGTTTTCACGCTTTTTCAATTGATCAATCAATTTTATTTACGCTTATCTAGGTATTGTCATGAAAAATTGGATTGTTCGATAAAGCAGATGAAAAAAAAAAACAAGCAAATAAAATACGAAACGCATGAAGGGTTAGAGATAACGAGATGATATTGACACTGGAACAAGAAAAAAGAGGATTAACTCTTGGTGTATAAAAAAGCTGATTTAGATGTGTGTAGGTTGCAGTGCGTGGATGTTGATTAAAAGCCTTGTGAAGCGTATACGCCTATAGACTAGCGATGAAGGGATGAAAAAAAAAAGGAAAAAATGTAAAAAGAAGGCTAAAAATAATGAAAGAAAGAATAGAGTGGAGACGTGGAAAATGAAAGAAAGAAAAATTAAGAGAAATGTTTCAACGACGAGCATTTACTCGGTTTCCTTTAGTAAAGATATCTTGCTGAGACATATCGCGCTTGGCCATTGTAAGTCTTTACTTCACCGCGATGTATAAAGCACAGTAGTGTTGAAGATATATATACAGGAACCAAGACATTACATTGAGGAATAGAAGCTCTGGAGCACCTAAGGGAAGAAAATAGTCGACAGAAAAACAAACGCAATGTTTTCTTTATTCAAGATGTATTTTCTTGAGAATTTCTTTGATATTACCGACAGAAAGAGAAGGAGGAGGTGGAGGTAGTGGTAGTATAAATGGAAAAAGTTGGATTATTTTCGTCAATTTATATATTTTGCTTTATTTTAAATCTGTAGAATAGAATCATTCACTCAAAGGAGTCTTTCAAGATGAAAAATTGAGTAATTATTTAAATTATCTTACGGTTAATTTAAATTTATTATTATATTATGATAAAAAAGTATTAGTTACAAAGAGAAATTCATCAGGTAATAATAAAGTTAAAAATGTAGTGCGAAAAGTTTATGATTGAGAAGCTTTTTAATTGTTATTTATTATAACTAATTTATTTAAAGATCATTCTTATGCTACAGTTATATTCATTTTAATTTAGATACATGAATTTAATTTAAAGTTAGCCAATTTTCCAAAAACATTTTATTTAACATACGCATGTACAATTATACGTGCGGACAATTGTACGTACAGACATTTATTTTTTAAATTGGTCTATGTCTATACAATATAGTTGTTGATGACTTCACATGACTCTCAACAATTATATATTGTTTATAAAAATTTTAATTTGTTAAAAATAAAAAAAACTAAAAGTTAATATAAATTACAGATTGCAATGAATGGAAAGTTCATTATCAAGAGACAAAGTAAGCCCAGACCCATGTCTTAAAAATTTTATTAATTCGAAATCTTTTTGCTTGAAGGCTAGATTTAACTGCATAATTCTAAAGCCATTTTTTTCTAAGTTAAAGACATCTTTTCAGTTTCTTAGAGCGTGAAAAAAAATAAAATTATAAAAAACTTGAATTGAAAAATTTTACAACTCGGTAAATTATAAGAGAAATTGTTTCAAACATTGTTTGAAATGTTCTCGTTATTCGACTTATTTTTATCGTCTCACGAAAGTTTTCAATACATTATCTGTATATTTTCACAATCGCTTCTTCTTATTCTTTTTTACTACCTCGTTTTTTCTCCTTTATTGTATCATTCCTATACCAAAGAAATTCCTTTGCCTCTTCTTTTTGAAGGTAGAATATTAAAAGATAGATAAGCAGCAAAATTTAACTTGAATTCTGACTTCTGTGTTAGTTCCAGTTGCAAAGGGATTCCCATGGGTGCAAGGTTTCTATGCAATAAGTCTCAATACTTGGCTGTCAGAATAAGAAAAGTTGGAGTCCATGAATTTTCGTTTAAGGGACCCCTGGGATTTTACAAATGGAAAATAATACAAATCTAACGAAATTGATTAAATTCAGTAGAGTTACTTCGTTACGGTCATCATATATATTTTTCGCAGAATTATTTATTTCATTATTTCCCAAAAGCTTAGCTAAGTTATGCTATTTTACCATGAAAGAAAAAATTTTTTCTGATAATTTTAAAAATTTTTATTTAAATTTCAAATAAATGCAATGAGTTGGGATTAATTGGAACGTCTTGTAGAATTAATTTTAAAATGAATAAAGCATCGACCACATTATAAATATTAACAGCTATCTTTAAATTCTGGTTGGGTTTTAAAATAATTGAGAGTTCATTTGTAATCAATTTCATGGTAATTAAAATCAGCCTTATAAGTTAACATTTTTTTAGTGAATCTGTCTTTAATTAATTAACAACAAAATCTTTATCAACACTTTTGATTAACTCACTTATGTTGATAATTATATTCCATTTTTGTTCAAAATTAGTCTTTAGCTATTATATATAATTTTATTTGATTTAAATAACCCCAAAATAGATTTATAAAATAATTTTCTACTTTGAAAATGTTTGTTTACTTGATTAACCCTAAATGAATGGTGTTATGATTAATGATGGTTTAAGGAAAATGTTAACCTCAAGTTAAACTTTATTTACCCTTTTTCCCAATGTTTTGACTATATACTTATGTTGAACACGTTCTTGTATCGACTTACAAAAATATTTAATACATGAAGGTTTATTTTTCAATGTATCACAGACCACCCAAATTTGCCCACGTATGCTTCCTGTCGCTCAGCGTGTCCGTTAAGATTTTTCCTATCGTATTTATACACTGTATATACATATTATTATGTTCATGAGAACTGAAACCATCCAAGTTTTTTTTTTCGTGTGAAATGCAACGCGGATGTATTGTAAGGAAGACGATGTGGAATGCACGAATTTAAACGTACTTTGGTGAATGTATTTTTTATATAGGAAACCGGATATTTTTTTTTTTTAGGCTGTATATATTACTTTTCTATTTGCAAAAGGAGGTATTGTGCTTACAGAAATTCCTAGTGTTTCAAATTGAAAAAAATTCAAATAATTTTATGATAAAGTCATTATTTACTTCCTAAAAAAAAAACTATTTTTCAACTATTTTCGAATTATTAAGAAATAATTTAAAAAAATTTTTTTCCTAACTTAATGTTTTTTTTTTTTTCAAACGATAAATAAAATAAAAAAAGATTAGTGGAATTTTTTTTTCACTTTACAAAGAGTTATCAAGCCAACTTATCACCAATGTCAGAGATTTAATGACTCTTTACTATTGTTAGGACGATGCAACGCTCAATTGTTGAGTAAATTGTACTGAGAATGTCTGGCTTATGGAATGACAACACCCCGTTGAGACAGACGTAGATCGAGGGTGATTGACGTTATACTACGTGGATAAGAGGAGAGTAAGAGGAAGCTTTACATTCCCTTACCTTGCCCCCTTATACTCACTACGGTGTACTTGTACATCAGGGGAAGCCGACATGTGTCAGAGACACGCGTCAAATACGAGAGAACACTCACTCGAGGGTACTCGATCTTATAGCTGCTTCCGTTACATTGACTATTAATTCGTCATTTTCAATTCATCCTGTATTTCATATTAATCTCTACTTAATATGCAAATATCTCAAGATTTACCTCATTAATTATTATTTGCCATCACTAATTCACCTTTATATAAGTTTCAATAATTTTTTTTAAAAAAATAATCATAAATTTTTTATTTAATTCTATTTTTAGCTTAAATGCAATTTTTAATTATATTGTAATAAATTTTCCTTTAAAGTGTTAAAAAAAATTACGTCTAAAGAATGACTTAAATACATAATCTTCTTAAAAAGTTTTATGTAATTAAAAAATTATTTTTGTATTTAATCTTAAGATTACTGTTGTTTTATATAGTAGAGTCGGTTACTTAGTAGCTTACAAATGTTTGAGTTTTTTAAAGATAAAAAAGAATTTGGAGCAATAAAAAGAGTAAAGTAGTACGTTTGCTATCCGAACAGTTTATTATCCGTTGTGTACAACAGACCATTTCGTTTGATGTCAGCCGTTTACAAGCATCCCCATGGTGCTCCAAAGTTTACTTACACTTTGTTAAGTGTAGATTCAATGCTTTACCCTTCTTGACTTGAGGTGTACAATCTATAGATACCGACGCATCTTTTCTTACTATTGTTGGTTTTAGAATAATAAAGAGATGTTGGATAAATAGTTGACAATTGTATTTAAAATTCAAAGAATTTTTTTTTTTAATAAAGTCTTTACAATAATCTAATTTATTTAAAAGTAAATATTATGTTTTTTACTATTTTTTATAACAATAAGAGGCTTTTTATTCACATTTAAGAATATAATTGATTTAATAAATACAATTAATAATAAAAATAATGAATATTAAAAAAAGAAAGGTTGAATAATGAAAATGTAGGCTTTACTTATACCAAAAAATTATAAATAATAAAAAATGAAAATTCAATCAATTTAAATTATAATTTTAAAAAAAAAGTTTTTATTGATAACTTATTCGATTTGATTCAAAATCTTTATAAAGTAGAATTTAAAAAAAAACAATCCCTAAATTTAGTGGAAACACATTGTTTATTTTGATATGAGAATAATTTGAAGGGTCTTGGTTGCGATTTAAAGAGAATAAAAAATTCATTTAGTGTTTTACAAAACATACAGACGGAATATTTCGATGATTCGACTCACGAATGAGATGATAGAGGGGACAGAACAAAGAGAATCAGGATCGATTATAATTCTTGAGTGATGAGATCGACCGGAATTCATGAAAGAGTTTTATATCTCACTCCTTCTTCTTTCCAAGATCCTTGTGAAGACATTTTCGGACTCGTTTGGACTCGCATCAGTCGGCAGCATATACCTGTAGGAATCTTCATCCTTTCCTTCACTACTATTCACATTGTCTCACTCTTACCAACTGGGTACATCTCACAAGTAAATTCGAGTCCACCAAGGCATTCCCGAAGTCTGGCTTGGCTTGGTAATTATGAGATATTAACCGGTAATTTATAGCCTCCTTGTCGTCCTTCATGAGATAGACTCACGATCTCAACGAACCGGCCCACCTCACCAATATGTGCTGCTGTTGCTGATGCTTTCTTCCTTTTTTTTTCACTTTTGTATCTACTTGATTCTTTCACTTCTAAGTGGCCACCATCAAAAAGTCTCAAATCAGGAGGATCCAGGGTTGGTTTAGTAGGGAATCATGTATTATTTCGTCACACTCTTCCTCCTATTAACTCTCGTATTCATTAAATTCACGATAAGTAGTTAAACATGTGATTTAGCTCAACGATTTCACAGTCATGGCCTAAATTGTTTCAACAACTTTTAGAGCTCTTCATAAGCCATCTAATTATCTTAACATCTTGGAGATGAGGGTGATGATACCATTCTTGAGACTCACGATAAGGTTTTCTATTAAAAATGCTGCTGAAGCTTTTTTTAATTCATTTTATCGACTAGTTATATATTTTAAACACTCAACACTTACAGTTTTTTATCGATTGAAAAATTGGTCCCTCATCATCTTGAGGTTAGCAATATTTTATAATACTCAAAGCAGTACTATTAAAATTTTTTATTGAACATGAAATTATAAAATATTATTATTATAAAATACTTCAACTTACAATATAACGCTTCTCATTATTATGATGTGAAAATAATTCTTTTTTTTTACACTCAAATTATTTTTTCTCTCGCGTAATATTGAAATTGACAATTTTTTTTAACGTCTTCAAAGTTCCTCTGAATAAACACGAGGGGAGTTATATTGCTATCAGAATTTTATCAAATTTACGGTTGCCATTACACGCTCCCAGAAGCAAGAAAGAGTATCGCAAGTATGAGGGAAAATGGCTTGGCTATATGCAGAGTGATAGAGAAAAAAAAAAAAAAAGATGACAAAAAAAAGAGGGCCAAGTGTCGAGTATCGTAAATATTACCTTTATCCCAAGTGGAAGAGATTGTTTATCTTCATTGGAGCAAACATAGTAGGAGCTCGACAAAACTATTTCTCGGATGAACAAGACATTCACTTTGATATCATCATCAGTTTAAAAAAGTAACAAAATTCAATAAATATCAGCTTACCACAAAATAATTCCATTAAACATCTCATAAAAAGTTATCGACACATGATAAAAAAAATTCATTTTAATGTCTGTTGAATAAAATTTATATTTTATGACCTTAAATCTACCAAAATGAACAAAGTCCAATATCGTATTAGTAGAAATACGTGATTTCTTTAGGAATTTATTTGATAAAGAATTATTTACGTTTATATTTATAAAAATATTTTATTCTCATGTCTAATTGAGCTTTTAAATTGATTTTGACAAGTAAATTATTCGTAATTAAAGGGAGATGATGATTTTAAAATCCTCTATAATATCTAAATGATTAGAAAGATGGCTGAATATTAAGAATTAATTAATTTCTGGTGAATAAAAAATTGCTATTCTTTAAAAATTAGTGCTGAAATGGAAATCAAAATTGTAGAATCATGTAAATTGAATTATCATTAGCTTCATTTTTGTTATTAATGTATCAAGAGAAATAATTGTCTAACTTTATAATTGATTAAACTGCTAGTATATTACAAATTTTTAAAGAGTAATTAATTATTTGATGATTGATATTATGTTATACATTTACATGTATTGACAATTATCATTTGAATACATCCTGATTTTTTTAATTTACTTTATGTTTTAAAACTTTTTAAAAATAAATTAGCGAAAATCAATGCAAAAATTATAATAATTAAAATATTAATAATAAAATAAAATTTATAATTATGATAGTAAAAAAAAAATTATTTTTTTTAAATGATGAGTAAAGAGTACTTTTAATCATTGAAGATAATTTAGTATAAGAATAAGAGTTGATAAAAGAAAGTGACAAAGAAACATAAGTAAACATAAAATAAATGAACTGGTCAGACAAAAAGTCGTGAAATGTTGAAAGATCTCACATCAACTACCATACTAGACTAATTTGGCTAATAATCGTTAAGGAAGGTGCAAAATCCAAACTTAACGATCTCGAATTCTCCTGTTCGTTTATTTCGTGTCCTTTCGTCGTTACGAGTGTCGAGTAAAGCTTCAATTACACTCGGTATTCGACGAGCTTTAATTAGGTTGTATACACTGTCGACGGATCAACGAGTAGAGTACTACCTCATCCCCTTTTCGTGGTGACGGATTCCATCCCTACTTTAAACCCAGAATTCTCCAACAGCATCATCATACTACTTCAACTACTGAGACACCAACTGCTATGCTGTAAGTGTCATTATTCGTGTAATCACGTTCTGGTTCTTCGAAATAATTAATTATACCAAACTTTCACCACGGTATACTGATTAAATTCATTTAACCTCCGAGTTTTGTTTTACATCCCTTTTGATCGAATATTCTCGACTCTATCAGTTTTCCAACAATTTAATATACATTTTAATTATCCAGTCTCTTTCAATCACAATTATTTAGGCATTGTTTAGTGAATAATTTGTCAATTAAATCGATTGAGGAATGCATTCCAAAGAACCGTCAAAGCTGCTGCATTAACGTTTGAACTAATTAATTACTAAATTGAACGTTTTTAACTCTAATTAACGAATTTTGATTTAAAATTATGTTTTGTTTAACATCAATTATTCCTTTTATTTCACATCAATGTGACTCTAATCATTATAAATTCAACAAAAAATCATTATCAAATGTTTATTAATTATTTAACAAAATATTACTGATTATTTACTACTAAAAAATATTTTGGTAATTATGCCGATTAATCCACACCTCTCTGATGATCTTGAAATTGTAATTATAATATATAAAGATTTAAATTGATTGATAATAAATTGCGAATGATTGTTAAAAAATATTCATTTGTTATGAATGATTGAATAAAAAATAATGCTATTGAGTAAGAGTGCAGAGTAATTATTACTAATAGCATGCTAAAAAGCACTTAAGCGGGAAAGCGTCAGTTTAACTGAGGTGTTATCAACTTTACGCTGCACTGCTTGATAACTAAAAACATGCATATATATACAGTCTATATATAATAAGCAGGGTATGTATATTAAAGTCAGGCTAAAAGGTAAAGGGGGTCGATCTCTTAATTAACACTTGTGTCATTTCAGTCTACTCTTCCATCAGCTATAATCCAGACACCCTTTTCCGTAGAGTAGATATTAATTTCCTTTTAATTCCATTACCAGCGTGATGATTTTCGTTCGCACAATCAACGGAATAATTACATTGCTTCATAGATATAATTTCCTCTCTTATTCTCCGTGTTGCTGTCACGAGAAGCGTGCTTTCTATTTTACATCAAAATAATTAAACCGTTCAAATTCATTAGAAATTCATGTTTTGAATTTTATCTTCTATACATTAAAGACTTTTATTTAAAAAAAAAAAAAAATGCAATTTTTGATGTAAAAAAATTTTTTTGCATTTGTAATGATGATGATGATGCGATAATTATTTATATTCAATTAATTAATTAAATTTATTTATTTAAGAATAGACTCGACAGTTAAACCATTCACTGCAACTTAAAGTGTATTAAAAATTAACACACAGAAACTCGTTAAATATTAAACACAATTTAAAAGAAATCAAAAACTTTATTATAAATCATTATAAAAAATTTTAACAATTTTTTTCAAAAATTAAATTGAATAATCTAAATATTTAAATAAGGATATTAGTGTAATCTTTATTGAATCATTAATTGACATTTGACATTTCTAGGCGAGTAAATAAAAAATAAGTTCGATTTATTATTCAATTAATTTTTATCATAAACAATTAGATTAGATACAGCTCAATTTTTATAGACATAATATCTGTATCCTTCAAGTCTATTAAGAAATCTCGACCTCTTTATCTATCATGAAATCTACCCTTCTTGTACACCCTTAAACACTGAATAATTTTCACAGTTAATTAACGAGTTGAGATTAATCTGCAATTTTTTATCTCATAAATATTTAAACACTATTATTTATTTTCTAAAAATTGGTGGAATTAATAATTTATTATTCAAGCCTTATGTTATAGAAAAAAAAAAGAAATATTACTTTCTCACCTTTCACAATATTTTTCTCACTAAAGAGTGATTGAAATTCCTTGGAAAATTCTTATAAACGTAAAGTGATGGTTATTAGAGATCCAAGCAGTGTCGTAAGATTTTTACTAGCTTCTCTTTTCGATTCGATGGATAGAGCACATGATATTGGAGAAGTTCAGATGTTCAAGGAGTATAAAATGAGGGGGTAAAAGGAGGAGAATAAAAGTAAAAATAAGCACAGAAAATACCAAAAAAAAAAAAAGAACGAAGAGTGAAATATGAAAAAAAAGAGATGATGCTTAAGTTAAATCCGATGAAATTGGGTTCTCGAGCAAGAATCGATATTTTCAACTAGTCTGGTTTTGCCACTGTTGAGTTGAGAATCAACTCATGTCTACTGTTCACAGTAGTAATATAATAAAAAAAGTCGTTGACAACTGGAATAAATTTAATCCAAGCCCTTTATCTGCTTGCTGTACGACGATGTTACTTCGATTAAAATAATGCTACAATTCAGCATGTCTCTCTGATGACTTTTTATATTATTTCCAAATGAATTCTTTTCTATAAATTATTTTCACGTTTAACATTTATTTAAAATAGCATTCATAAATTTCTCATTAATTTTTTCACTTTTAATCATTAATTATAAGTATAAGTTTCTTTATCTGGTCACATAAAAAATAATTGTTTCAATCTGCTGACTCTAACTGTTGATATCTTCATTAAATATGATAAAATAAGACTTAATCCTGGGTTAAAATTTTTTGGGAAATGATGCTCTTTAATTTTTATTACTATATATTATGTGGTATATCTTTGGGATTTAGAACTATAAAATAAAAAGTAAAATTATATGAAAGGATATGATGGTTTATTGACATTTTATAACTTCGGAATTTTTTCGTTTGTTATTATTAATGTTTTGACATTTTTAAAGTAATGATCAAAGAAATATAAAAAACTGCGATGAAATTAATTAAATTAAATGATAATTTTTATTAGGTAATAATTATGGTCAAATTAAAAATTAAATTTTATTGAAACATTTGAATGCTTGTTATAAGAAGCTTCATAGAACCTATTTTTATTTTTAGCTATAAAAAATTCAATTATTATAGTTTAAATATTGACTTTACTTATGAGCCACTTCAAGAATATCGTTTTTGTCTTTTTATAAGCCTGAATATTTTTAATATATATAAAGGATTTATTAAAATTTATAAAAAATCTTTTTGGAATGATTATCAATGTTAGACATTACCTTCGAAAGCAATCCTAAATTATTGCTGCAGTCAAACATAAGTTGGTTTTAACTTTTAAAGTCAATTTTAAGAATTGCTTTTGAGCAGTACAAAGATTTGTCCTGGCTGTAAAATTTGATTGTATGAAAAAAAGTAACTTTTTCACAATAATACAAGAAATACAGTTTTATCGTGAGTGTATACAAATAATCTGTTAGAGCTACTGAAACTTTTTTTTGCGTTCAACGATATCGTTATCGACAAAATAAGAGTTATATTTTGTTTTTTTATTTTCTCTGTTATACTCGGTGATCCTGAGTAGATATGTATGTGTATGGGTTAGGTTGGATGTAGAAGAAGAGGGAGAGTCATCATATGAGGGTATGGAGGAACATTAGAGAGATATTCTGTATATATATATATATATATATATATATATATATATATATATATATATATATATAGTGAATAAGAGAGAAATATATATAGATATAAACTCCTATATAAGGGAGGGAAATGGCACTTTCGGAATCCCAATGGAATTCATGTGGCTTCAAGGATGATTCATCCTATGAGAATTCGCAACTAGAGAAAATTCTCATTCAATTATATTTTATTTGATTATAGTCTGTGCTTTAGTTATTTTCAAATAATTAATGTTTATCAGCTAAATATCGACGTGGAGTTGATTTTTTTTTTTTTTTTTTTTTTTTGATAAAAAAATTTAATTATTAATAGCAAAATTGCTTCACGAATTGCAGAAGTAATTTGAGTTAAATTTTGAGCAATTAACGGTTTAATTGAATTTTATATAAACTCTTGAGAATTTTTAAAAATATTTCATTTAAGTTAATTTCAATAATTTTTTTTTTAGTTTAATAGAATGAATATATTTAAATAATTGAGTTGGTAGAAATGTTTGACATAACTTTCAAAAGAGTTTAAACAAAACTTCTCAATAAAATAATTTCAAAAACACATTTTTATAGATAACATTTTAATGAACACAAATTCAAGAAGAATCTCATCAAAAAAATGTCATTAAGATAAATAAAATCCAACATAAGATTGTTGATAGTCAATAATTTGAACCAGTATTAATCGAACATTGTTATTTAAATTAAATTAAGTGAAAAAAATATTACAATTTTGAATAATAAATTCTAATAACAAAAATAAAACATGTTCTAAATTAAAATAATTATTGATGTAGTTTGAAAAAATTTAAATAAACTTATTCAATAAAAAAAAAGAAAGTATTATTAAAAAAATAGAATGCTGATAATAAAAATATAATTAAAAAATTATAATTGTAAATGAAATCAACAAATAATGTTGAAATAAAAAATTGAAATGTCAAACAAAAATTTTATCCTCTCTTAATTGATTTAAGAACAATTAAAAAAAAAACATCACATAATTCAGCGTTAAATCTGAGGGAATCACCACTGAATACTATTAAAATATTTCGTTAATGAATAAGAGGCATAGTATAAATTCTTAATAATAAAAATGAAAAGACTGTTAATAAAGATGAAACTATTGGAATAATGTTTATGCATGATTCAGTGACTTTCTAAGTCTTCTAAGTTTAATTACACCATGTTTTAATACTCTCATTCGTTTGGAATTTTGGTAAAGCCCTTAATAAAATTGAAGACACTTCTGTGGTTGGTAAAGCTTTCAAATTCCAACGTACCCAGTCTCTTTATATATACACATATATATATATATATATGTATTCGTTTGTAGTTTGCGTATATGTGAGGGCAGAAGGAGAAGGTTAATTGAGTGCTAATAATCTCTTCAATAAAGTATATGTAAATTAAATTGTTTTTACTTATTAATTTTATCTCAGTTCAACAGCATACATTCATAAAAAAAATGTTTTTCAACTATTTATTCATTTTTTTCTCTTCTCAATAAATACTCATAACTCTTCATTGCTTGATCAATTGCTTTTCATTACTTCATTTAAAATGTGTACTTATACAACTTTATTCACAAATTATTATTGAAGATAATAAAATAATTATGATGAATAATAAATTAAAAATGAAGTATAATAATTATCAAGTATTAGATTGGATTTGTTAGATTTCGATTTTTTTATCAAATAAGATGTTATT
The DNA here is from genome assembly GCA_028641665.1 of Chelonus formosanus. Classification (NCBI taxonomy): domain Eukaryota; kingdom Metazoa; phylum Arthropoda; class Insecta; order Hymenoptera; family Braconidae; genus Chelonus; species Chelonus formosanus. The sequence continues at coordinate 1,303,840 of CM054002.1, forward strand.
TTAGTGAAGTCAATTTTCTTGATTCATAATTTTATCATAATTTTACGTTTTGAAATATTTAAAAGCATTAAAAACAGGTGGATGAAGGTACGGATATTCATTTTTAATATCTGAACGAAACTAATTAAAAAAATAAACCATTTTTAGGTATAAAAAATTATTTTAATGATATTTTATTTTATATCAAATGATTCTTAATAAATAAATAAATTCTCAATTATTTTAAATTTTATTATCGCCAAAGAATGTGTAACTGGTTGAAAGTTGGGTTTAAAACCTACTATTGGGTAGTGTAGGTTGTCCGAGGAATGAGGAATGAAGCAAGCAAGGAAAAGGATTCGAGGGCGGATGCATGGCCAAAAGAATTCTGCACGCATGTGTATCCATGCGGAGGTAAAGTTGGAGCGAAGGTTTCGTGAAACAGAGAAGTAAAAGAGCAGTTAGGGTAAACCAAACAAGAGAGAGTGAGAAAGGTAAAACGACTTGATGGTAAGAGGAGTGAAGAGAAAGAGAAGAGGGGTTTGAATCAGAAAGAGAGAGAAAAGAGAAGAAGCTTTGCTCTCTTTAACTCCTGCGGCATTCCTTTGGACTCCAACCTGCTTGCGACTGGCCAGCAGGTTAACCTGCAGCCCAACACATTATTATGTCTGACCCAAAGGCGCTTACTACGTTTAACTATGTATATACCCCTCACTGTGTGTATATAAACTTCAAGAATAACCGCCACCCGAGAACTTGAGAATGACCATCCGATTGTTGAGATCAAAAGAGACAACATTGGAGATGAAAACTACCTTCTGTAAGAGAGTAGTCGCATCCTTTTACCTCACTTGGTCATCAGAATGTTACTATCATACCGACTTTGCTGCTAGCGTTATGTTTTAATCGCGTTATTAGTCACGAAGGATTGAGTTTCGACATCAAAAACCTTATGTAGTCACGTTTTGTATCGAAGAGAAATAATGCAAAGTCGTTTAATTTTGACGGCTTTATTATTTCGTCTGATTTCAAGCTGGGTATATATGTACATGCTTATTTGTATATATTCGTTTTGATGACTTGTTGAATTTATTTTATGATAGTGATATTAAAGTTGCCCTGGAGAGAAAGAAGCTGAAATGTATCTTCTCAAGGAGATAATAAAATACTTTGCTTTCATCTTCTTTTGCTAAAGTCATATAAACTATTCATTATTAAGATTTTCATCACCATTTATATTTCATTTTGGTTTAATTAAATTCCTTTTTGCTTCTCATGTCTCAAGATCAGCTTTCCAATTATTCAAATATGATGCTATTATTCTAGAGATTGATGAACTCTTATTCTTACCATCATTAGATTTTTATCATCAATACTTGAATATCTAGGACAATTTTTATTATTCAATTCTGAATGATTTTTTTTCTAAAAATAACTCAATCTCATCTGTTCAAGTGTAATTAACCATGATTCGTTTCATGATACATTGGAATAGCCTGAATAAAATTCAATTAAACTATTGATAAAGTATTATAATCATTCAGACTACTTTTTCATCATCCAACATGAGAGACTGAGCAAGATGTTGAATTCATCTATTGGATAAGTTTGAAAGTTAGGTTTTTATTATGTCTATATGTACAGAGTCTATTCTTGATGATTATCTTGTGTTGGTGATCTGTAAAGATTAGCATAAAAATGTTCAATTCAGATCACTTGAGCACACTTGACAACACAAATTATCCAACTTACTCATGACTGCCTGATGTTGTATACAAACCTCTAGTTGTTTATTTAACGTGCGATTTCAATCTATTAATTCTATGGCTCGTTAGCATACTTTATACTGGATCTGGTTAGGAACATTGGACGTATTCTCGTGATCTGATATTCATCTCTCCAAGGGAAAGAGGATAGTCATTGGATCCAAGACACACACAACCCTCTTGAATTTAGTCTAGAAATGTTTGTTTTTGTTTCTTCTTCATGCTGTTGTTAGTTTTGCTGTAAAAATAGATGGAAATGTGAATAAATAAAGCGAAAATATGGGATTGTGTTGGAGTGGACTGGTCTCTGATGTTCATAACAGTGGATTGAGTTTGTGTGAGAAAAAGGATGTAGGTGTGTCTGAGAGGTAGAGATAGATTCTGGAGAAAAGAAGGAAGGAACAAACGTCCGAAGAGCAGGCATGGGAGAGGAATGTGGCGATGCATAAACTATAGCACTCAGGACATTCCTTGGTCCTCACCATCAGAGTCCTTCTGCTGATGCTCTCTGCTTGCTTGCAAATCGACGCTACATATCTGCAGATTCTCTACACTTGACATCAATGTGTATACATACGCAGACATAATACTGGTGGAGGCTAAGTATGTCCACTTTATGTACTTGATGCTTGGTGAAAGCTCCCCTCTGTATGTATGCTGGTAATATTATCGTGGTCAATCGGATAACTAGCAATGAAAGCAAAGAGCCATACTATGGAATCTCATCCAACAATCTCACGTATTTTTGCCTCTAATGATGATGCGATTGCAACCAATGCTTTTACAGATATATGTGCATTGCTATCTGATACTGATCTTTTACTTGTAGGATAGTTGTTCAATCATTGGATTAAAACATATAAATTTGTTGTTGGAAATTTTTTTATGATATTGGTGTTTTTGAGGAAGGTTACAATTTAGTCTGAGTTGATAGTTTGAAGTTTGTGTGGACACAGCAAATAGACCAATAGGTAAGTGAATGGTTCGTTTGGTAATAGATAGATCAATAGGAACCAATTTCATCTCAATAACTAAATTTACTAGAATTATTCTGTTTTAAGCTGTGGATATTAGTAATTAAATAATTTGTTGTAAATTTAATTAATAAAAATTATTAAAAAAAAATTTTTTTTTCTTCTAATTTTAATAAAGCTTTTTTTTGTAATATAAATTACTTTAGAGTTTCATAAAAGTATAAAAGTTTTTTAATAATAAAAAAATGTGGAAAAAATTGCACACAAAAGAAAATTTTATAAATTTTATTCCACAAAACACTTTATCTCGTTGCCCTCGTTATATTATCAATATATATAATAATAATGAGTTTGAAGAGAAAAAAATAAAAGCGAGTTCAAGAGACTCATTGAATTAATTTTCTTTGAACAAATCTTGAGTAAACGAAGCAACTATTTTTTTTTTTTTTTTCGTTCTTTATTGATTCGTTTTTTTTACATCCTCACTTAGAGTTACTTTAAAATAATTTCTCTGACCAGGTTTTATGTATTATTTGATGTTTTACATTTTATGTACTCTAGAGAGTTGTATATATTTTTTATTAAGTCAATAGTGGGAGTGTAAAATTGGTTGGGGGAGTGAAAGAAATACGAGAATTAGAAATAGGGACATATGAGCACGCGTCCGTTCATCCGGTGTGAACCGCAGCACGTGTCAACCAACCGTTGGCTAGACTACTCTCTTACAACTTGCATCACGCATTCTCTTTTCTCAGATACTCATAAAATATCGTCGACCTTCATTCTTATTGCAAGGGGAAGTCACATATTCACGTACGGTACGTGATATAAAAAAGAGACATGAAGACTTCTGTTGAGATATATTTATGAACTGACCCCAGTCAAAGAAACATACCTTCCTTTTATCATTAAACATATGGTAGTTCAAATATTTTCTAATGGGGATAAAAAATATTTGCTTACACGAATCGCTTCTATTTATTTAGTATAATCCAGTCTATATTATTATTTAACTGTTTTTACATGTGACGGTTTAAAATTATTCTATTATTACTTGAAAATGAATTTTAAAGGACAAAAATCTTTTTTGAATGGAAAATAATAAAAATCAAATTTTTAATTAATTTTATCATTCATATAAATAATAATAAATGTAAATCAATAATGACATATGTAAAAAAGCCTACTAAATAATGCTCTATATTTTTTATTGAAATAAATCTATAAATATAAAATTTTTATCTATTGTCTATTAATAGACTTTTTTTTTAATTTCTTTGTTGTATTAAAGATAATTTTATTAGAGAAATTCTTAAAAAGAACTCGATTTAAATTTGACATTTAATTTTGTTATGTCTGAAAGAGTTGTATCACTAGTTTATTTTTGTTGTTAAAAAAGCGAGATAAAATGTAATTAATATCAAATAAATGATAATTAATGAGTGATAAAAAACGAAAGAATATAAATAAGCTTATGTATCAATAATTTGTTTTCAATTCAACTTGATAAAAAATTAAAAATTTATGTTTTAATGAAATCTTAAAATTGTATTCAAAGTTTACAGTCATAGACTGATAAATTACGTAAACGTAAATAAATTGTAATTAAATTAGTAATATATTTATTAATGTAATAATTATATAATTGAAAGCTAAGTCATATAATTAACATTAATATATCAAGTATTAATAAATAATTACAAATGATGTTAAATATTTTTTTAATGAAAGTATTTATATAAAAAGAGTTAAAAAATGATACAGGGAGAGAGTGAGGTAGAATCTGACATGTAAAGTCTTTGTAAGTTACAAAAAAAAATTCATGTTGGATCATCCACAAAGAAGTGGATGAAATAAAGAGAGGGAGAATCCACTTGGTACTATACCACTTGACCTGATATTATGTACTTCACTGCTGCGCTTTCCAACCACCTGTACTCCGTCTAGTGTATGCTATTTCTCACCCCTCGTGATTTTCTCTAAGATTAAAATATAAAAAATAAATAAATGTCGAGATAAGAGACATATATCTAACACAAAAGTATAAATTACTGAATACAATTTTTTTTTTGTTCAAAAATTTTTTATTCATTCGAAATAAAATGATAAATGTAGAAGCATTTAAATATACATAAATATTCTTAAGATGCGTTTTTTTTTTTTTTTTTTGAGTTGACTAGAAGTGTATAATTTTCGAGAGAAAAAAAAAGCGAACATTTGAGGAAGAAATTAAGTCACGGACTGTGCCTTGCAGGCATCAGGATAATTATTGTAATTGCATCATTCTGGATGACCTACATACTGTAAAAATTTTTTTAAAATGCGTTTGAAGCCTTTAAGTAAGGCTTGATTATTATCCCAAAGAATTTTTTTTTTTTTTGGCTCTTTTAACATAGGAGGTGCGATGATGGAATACCGCGAAAGAATTTCTCGATGGCCTTTAATGTCTTGGCCGCTGAGGTCAGCATTTCAGTTTAATAATTTAAAATCAAGGACCTTAAAAATCAATTTTTCGCCTTTTCACCTCCGTTTTTTTTTTATTTTCAATTTTTTTCCAATGTAAAGTGAAAAAAAAATTTGATTAAAAAAAATAAGCGAGAAAAAGTCTTTAGAAGTTGAAGTAATGCAATAATAAGCGATGATTTATTGAATTTTCATTAATGTCTTGAGCAGTAGTTGAGTATTTCCTTTTTTGCTTTGGCTTTTATCTCCTAAGTTGTCTCATATACCCTCTAAAAGAAATAGAGAAAAAAAAAATAACAGGGTCAGAATAAAAAAAGAGGGTGACTTGTCAGTGATTACAAAGAGATGCATCCTATTAAAATCCACGTCGACTTATTCTCCATTTCTAAAAGCCTTCCATTTTAATCTCTTATTCTTCGTTAAAAATTCGTCTTTCCGGATTTCTTAATCTAAAATTCTCCGATTCCTTCATTTCCTCTCTTCAGACTTGAAAGAGAAGTTTTTAAAACTCTTTAAAATCCTAATTTACATTTTAAACAAATGTCTATTTAAAATATACAATCATCATTAATTAATCAACGCTATTGAAATTTTATTCCTCTATTTTTTTCTTTTCAAAAAAAAAGCTCAACAACTTGTTAAAAAAAATCTGCAAAAATTACCAGGTTGCTTGTTTTTGAAAAAGTAAATTTACATGGATAGAAGAGAGAAGTGAATTATTACTAAAAATTTAATTTTATTACAAAAAAAAAATTAATTTGAAAAAATGATTTTAAGTGGAAAATACTAGTGTGAAATTCATCAAACTACATTTTAAATTAAAAATCAGTAGACTGCAAAGGCTGCTGAGGTCACGGTCTAGCGACGATTAGTCAAAACAATCGAGCGCGCAAAGGGGAGAGAAAAAAAAGAGCCATAGACAGGGTCACGTTGTATGCTTCAACATGACTGCATGTAAAGTGTAGATTGTGTAGAGTATGCAAATGTATGTTGGTGTATACAGTAGAAACAGACTAGAGGGTCACATACTCCTTCACCATATGAACGTGGCAAAGGTGACACGTTTCATTGAGTGTATTGGCAATGTTTGTTTCACAGACACAAGCATTGCAACTCACCACTATTCCAGAACATTACTCCTACATCAAACAAGAGGTTTAATTACGCTGATGTCACTGATGACCGTACACTCATAGATCGTTTGCTGACGAGGAACTGGTCCTTCCATTCGCACAACTATAGATACCAGTGAAGACACAAATTGTATGCATTGTTGAATCTCATTATAAACGTGCACACTATTATACACTATATAGAGACATTAAATAACAAAAGCGTAACATAATTAAAAGGAACTCTTTTGCATTCATTTAAATAAAATTTTATTTACTTAAAAAAATAAAAAATTATTTGCAGATTGTTTTTTACCATTTTGTTGGAGGATGAACACAATTTACTCATCACTTTATTTATGACATATCATATTTCTTATAACTCCCTAGATAAGAATAGTACTCTCTAAAAATAAAATAGTAAAAACCATAAAATGAACTGCAAAATCAGTGAATATTCATTGATTTTACAGTGTAAATTAAATGAATGTTTGAATCAGTTTAATTTCGTTGATAATAAAATTAATTTTTAAATATTTAATATTATTTAGAATTGACCTGAAAGTAAATTGAATTTTATATCAACTAATTAATAGTTTAAATTAATTTTTCATATTGATGATTTCTAATAGATTTTACTAACTTCAAGAAAATTATGACAAATAAAGTGTCAAAATAATCCATTAAGTTGTCTACCCTCAAATTTACCCCCAAATGACCGTAGAAAAAAAGAATAAAGTAGTAAAATATATATCGGACATCGAGATTAAATTGTTTCGGTCGTTAGTAGATTTACAGAAGGACTTAAAAGTCGAACGGTTGAAAATGAAGACAGTAAAAAAGCGATGATAGGAGACTCAGTGAGAGGTCCAAAGTCTCCGGGGAGTTTCAACAATAAATGTACAGGACACGATGGGACTGGTCAGACACGCATCAACATGTTCTCAGGAGCTAAAACGATATTTTCAAACTGATCTTTCGATTGTTTAGACTCCTTATGTTGGCAGGGTCAGGCTACTTACTCTCTATAAGTCTATAATAGGGTGTACCTATAATAGAATATCATTCGTTCTATTATCCTTTTCTTTTCTTCATTGTCCTTCCCCCCGATCTCATCTCTTTCCATCTTTTTGTTACATTTTATTCAATGTCATTTTATTTTCATGTATTTCGTTTGTAAACTTGTTTTTTGTTTTAAGTTTGTTTATAGTAAATCATTTTAATGTTTTTGATACTCTTTCTTTAGTCTTATGATCCTGAAGACGAAAAAAAGAATCTCTTTTGCTCTGTAGCCATATGTTTTTTTGTCTTTTCTCATTTCGTCTCTTTATATTTTTTCTTGGCGTCTATACTTCGAGTCTCGCGGGCCTCGCATACCTGACCACCACGAGCGAACCGACCGGTTGGCACGGGGCACGAGGAGAAAGGAACATCCTAAAGCTTAAGATGCACGATGAATGCTGAGATTTTACACACATTTAAGAAATATAATCACACTATATTTTCACAAATTTTTTTTTATTCTTTTTCATTATTTACTCTACATTCTACAACAATGAATAATAATTAATTTCTAAAAATTATTTTATCTTATCAATCATAATATTTTTTATAAAATTTATTTTTTTTTTTGTCAATTATTGACATTTACTAACCAAACAAACTAAAAAAATGACGAATTTCGAAAAATTGATTCCACTATAATAACTTCTTAATGGTAAATTAAAAATGTTATCAGGTATTTAAAAAAAAAACGCTAAACTTTAATGCTGGAATAAATTTCAAAATTTTATGGTGCAATGAAAAAGACATAAAATTAATTGTTTGTTGTAAATAAGAAATAAGGTTATAATAAATAGTGTAGAGTAATTATTAATACAAATGTCTTTATTGTGAGTCTTTCGACATGAAATTATTGATTGAATAATCGTCTAACATACTAACAATTCACCGAACAATATAGAGAGACAAAGTTATCGGGATGTTGTCGTGGTTTAGCGACCGCAAAGAACCCTTTGGCTTGTGAACACTCTCGGACATGGTATATGGTTGGTGTAGAGAGGAGTGTAGAGGGTATAAAATGAATGATGGAAAAGTGAACGTAACTTTCTAACAACATTTACACATTGCTGTTTGAGTGTATACTTGTATAGAAATATATATAACAAATGAATGTGTATGTACTACATAAATAAATTCCAATAATGTATTGGTGTGTGTAAAGTGTGTATAAACCCTGTAGGAGGTACTCAAAGAAGGGTAGTGGGAGTTTAATTTGATGCTGAATACCCGGCGGTGCGAACCAAGCTAGCCAGACCGCAAAATCCGCGGTTGGTCCAACGGCATGGCACTCATTCTCGAATTTACCTCTCAACAAACCACTGACTCAAATCTCTCTCAGTGCTTTCACTCGCCACATTTGTCCGACGGAAGCTTATAAAAATGTTGCATTAAGCATATAAACGTTTGCTAAGCTTCAAATAAGCTTATTTGAGACATAAATAAACACTATAAGCTTAATAAAATGAACAAGTTATCAAGCTTTTCCACGCTTGCTCATCTGGATAGTTAATGTAAGCAGCGTAAATAAATATGTCGACTGATATTGAAACTTGAGATATCTAAATTAAAAGAAATTTTATTCTTAAAGTCAGTGGATATATTTTTTTAATTTTATTATTAATAAATAAAATACAAATTATAAAAATATTTTTTATTTAGGCTTCAAATACTCAAGATGAGATGTACTCAGATTTCCCCTAGAAAATTCCTTGCAAAAGTGTCGTCAAAAATGGATGTTCTGTCTCAATTCAGGTTTTCATTAAAATCTCAATTAATATTCTAAAGTGTTTAACACTAATATTATTGATATAATTAGTCTATAATAGGTAAAAAAAAAATAAAATAATATGCACTCATAGAATTCTGAGATATCATGGCGGAGGTATTTGTTAACAGCTGATCAATGGAAAATAATTTGTTATTTAATAACTAATGCACTTGCACTCCCTGTATGCCATTTGTTTCTGTATGTATAAACAAATTTTTACATGATAAAAACGAATAAATCGTTTATAATTAGCCAAAAATAATTTGAGGTGATTTGAGGTTATAAGTCTTAATCATTTCTTCAAAAGTAAATATTATTTTCTAATGGATTTTTTTTATTCAATTGAATCTTTGGATCACAACATGTGTATTGAATTTTTCGAAAGCTCTTTGTGGTTATTATTAATGAGGAATTGATAATTCTTGGTAATGAAACTGATGATAAATTGATACCAACGTTGGTGAAAAATTGAGGAAAAATTTTTCATTTAAAAAAAATGTTCTCTTTCATAAGATTAATGGGTTAAAATGAAGCAAATTGAATGATTTAAGCTTGAGAAGAGGTTGAGCACCTCGCGCAACTCGATTTGAAACTCTCTCACGCGTCTGCCGGTTGCTCCCGCGTCTCCTCAGGGCCTCACGGGCTCCTTCGAATCTCTTCTATATTTTGTCTCTCATTCTTCATCAAAGCAACTCATTCTCTCTATCTCACTTTGTTTCTTCCTTCTTTCACGTTGAACGGCCGTTCGTTCGCGAGAGCATTCTCTCTTTGTGGTATGCTTTGAAACTTGCCGCTCAGGTAGTTCTCTCTTGCTGCTGCTACTCCCCGACCCCTTGTGGCTGCCTCTGATGCAACTGCAAACGAAACAGCTGATTCGCAAAGGGGAGTCCCCTTTTAGGACACTTTTTTGACACCCTCCGAATTACAAGTGAATATTTCTCCCTCATATCATCCTAGTAGGGAGTCATGTGAATAGGAAACATTTGGGAACACTTGCAATCTCATTTTTATTGATTTTATATTTGAATGAACTCGCATTACAGACACATACGGGATAATAATTTTATTTTCATCTCCACAACTGTTAAGCCTAAAAGTTGCATACATTTTAATTGATTTTGCAATACTCACTGCATATCTGAGTAAATCTAAGTGTTTCGTAATAAAACACCTATGTGTTTACAATGATGAACACTTTAAATGTTTAATTATACACGCTAAGTGTATATACATACTGAAATCGTATTGTAAGTGTAATTATTATTTTATTATCCATGATTATAAATTATTTAATTACAATACTTATAAAGTAATTTGTAAGAAATTTTTAAATGAAATAATTAAATTCAATCATTGCACGTTTTTTTAAAATCTTTACATAAAATGGATAATAAAAAATAAAACTGCCCATTTAATAGATTATTATTTAATGCAGTCTATAAATAAAACTTAATCACGAAACCAGTGTACCAATAAAGATAAAATAACTACACGTATTAAATATCATTATTAATAAAAATTCAATGATTTATTAATCAATAGAACGCGTGTTATAATTTTCAATATTTATTTTTTGCCATTTAATTAATGCGGCGACACTGAATAGAGAAGATAATTATAGAGTACGTAATTTAGTGGCATTTAGATCTAGTTGAACACATATTAAGGACAGAGAAATCAGTGTTTACATGAATTGTATATGTGTGCATATCGGCAAATGATACGTTTCTAGATAATGATTATACAGCATAGAGTTGATGATTTATGTATAAGCGTGATGATGAAAAGGGAGCAGATATGAGCATATGAAAGAGCCTGTTTGCAGGCGCCGTATAATGTGTCAGCCTATCACCGTTGAAATACTTATAGTAAATAGTTAGAATTTTGGTTGAAATCTTCTTAAGATGTTTCATTCAGTCATTACATGTTTCATTTTCTTACAAATATTTATTCTTTATTATTTTGAATGTAATGGTATATAGTATATATATATATATATATATATATATATTGTATACAACCGGTCTTTAGACTTTGAAACTCTTTCGTGCACTCATATTCTCTCTTCTTCCTCTCTGGTAAGTTCGTTAGTGTGCTACTTCAGGGACATCTACGCTCGAATTCACATGAATACTTCCACAAGTTGATACTTTTAAAGAGACACATGAAAAATAGACTAGAAAAAAAATTAGATAAAAAAGTTGAAAGAAGAAAAATAAAAATTATCAAATGATAGAGAAATTAATTTTGTGGAAAAAATATTTCGAATATTTTATCACACGTATCATGCTTGAGTGATTTATTCCAATAATTAAGAGTCGAGTTATAAATCCGTGAACCAAAGGTTATCTTTTAATCAAGTCTCATTACTTTGTGCGAATTTTCAGCAACTGAAGGTCAAGTTCATTTTTATCTTTGGAATTTTAAGTAAAAATTCCACTTCTTTTATGCATTGGTAGTAATCAAAATATTTTTATGCCTTTTATTTAATTGTATTCAATAAATTACTACATTATTTTTCATTTTTTCTATAAAACAAGATAATAATGGAATTTGATTGTTTTTTTTTTAACGATTCACAAGTTTAGTTTTTAATTTCATTTCGATCAAATTAATTGTAATAAAATTTTTTGTGTATTTATTGAGAAATAATAATCCTTTCTCTTATGTTTCAGGTACGTATCTTCACCTGCTGTGCGGGAATTCAATGGGTATTATGGTTCGTAATTAATTAATGATTATTCTGGGTGGTCTCATTTTCTTTTTATTTATTACATTCGGAGTTTTTCATTTGAACAATTTACTTTACGTTAGAATAATATTAAAAATTATTTTTTGAAATTTTTTCCTCATCATACATTTACCTTTTAATTTATATCTAATAATCTTTTCCAGTAGAGGAAACAGAAAATGGTCAAAACGAAACCAGAATAATGAAGGAAAAGACAAGTGAATATTTCGAGATGAGTGAATTCGTTATTTGATTGTATCAGAACTTGAATATCAGAGTGTACGTTATTAATAAGTGCAGGTTGTGGGTGCGGTGGGTTCGAAGGGCAAGGGAATTATTACAAATTCGCCTCGGGTACTTTCGCATCGGCTTGTTACGGAACAAGCAATTACGATGGATCGTTTCATCGGGATAATGGTGGATGTATATAAACCCTTCAAAGATGTTCTACTCTGTTCTGCAAGAAAATTTTCTCTTTTATGCCTCAATATACATATAGATGTATAAGATGCATTATAGATCCTATATTACACTTGAATTCATTATGTACAGTTGTGTATGGATTTCAGTCGATCAACCCAAAGTTAGTCAATTAAAAGTTTTCACCAAATTTGTTACAATATTAATGTTGATATAAATGCTAAACAAAGTTTTAATTAGTTAATTAATTTTGGTTGAACATAATCAATAGTTTGATGATACGGTACATCTGCTGAGAAAAACATGTTAACAAACTTCACTAACAAACTAGTGTAATGTTATTGTCTATAAAAACAAAAATAATTACAACCTCCAAACGGTATTATTAGTGTTGGAAAAAATATTAATTTAATGGTTTTTCATACAATGGTTTCATGATAAGAAAAAAATAATAATTTAATAACTGTCATCAGTTGATCAACAAAAAAAAAGCAATGTTTGAAACATACAGTGCAGAAAAATTTGGAAAAAATGAAATATTAATAAATGACACAAGTTTTATGTGATAGAAATTCTGCAATGTCATTCTGATATATTGGCCCAGTAGTACTTATAACGTAATACTTTGGCTGTACCAATATGTGTATCGCAAAAAAATAGAGACATATCGATTATCTACACAGTAATTTTTTTTTTTTTTTTTTTAAATAAAAATTGCAAACGTGCACGGACTGATGGGCAGTTAACCGGTTGGAACGGAGAATATCCTGTCTCTCTATTGAGCATAGTATATAAGCACACGGGTATTGATAAACGACGTACGATTATCGGCTAAAATTCTTCTAACAATAGACCGGAAGAATCGTTCTTGGTGTATATATTTATCGTAGTTTGTCTTCTTCATTGCTTCAATTCAAAAATTTACCGAGACAAATTTTTATAATGGATTCTAGAAGCCATCAGTAATTTTGGAAAAAAAAAAGGAAAAATGTTGAAGTCTATAACCCACACACTTAATGCTGTATGGCACATATACATTCATTAAGAAACCGTTACGATGAAGGGCCTACTGAAAGCCCCATTGAGGTTTTCTTTCTTACTCGTGTACACTTGAGACTTGACAAAAGGGCGTTCGTGTAAATTGGGCCAGCTGTCGTCTGTAGACTCTTAAAACTCCTCGAGTGAGATTCCAGAAAAGACTTGCAGGAACATGAGCTCGCGACATAAAATTGCCACCTGCTTAAATGGAATTTTAATTCATCTTTACTCATGCGTTGGAAATAATACTTACCCTCTTAAGAATAGACATCGAAATTGGTAATTAGCCATTTGTCATCGAGAACCCAAACCGAAAGGGTGTAGACATAGCGGAAATGTACCTTAACATTAACTGTATCAAATTACTATTTTGTTCTGCTCAGTTGTACATTAAATATTTTCTTACATCGTAAGGCTTACTGTCTACAAAGCGAACCGAAAGATATCAAAAATCTTCCAAAATTACATCATCATGGTTTCTTTCCCTTTTTTTTATTCATCCTGGGAAAAAATATTACATTTATCAATAAAATATTTTATTGAGTATTCATAAAAAATTATCAAACCAATTACAAAGAATTTTTTTTTTTATCGTATTAAACATTTTAATTAATTTATTAAACGATGTTTATATCATCCAAAGCATGTAACAATTTTTCAACGTATGCACATCAAGATTAATTCATCATTTCCGTTAATTTGCATAGCAATTACCACAAATCACAATATAAAACGGACAATTAAATAAATAAGGCTTTTATTGTGGTGCAATAAAGAAATAATTATCGTCATAATGTAAGCCGAAGGGTCTACACTGGGCCTTACAGCAAAAACAGTTAATGTGGCGCCCTCACGAGGTCCAATCTCAAGTGCAGTATTCTCATGATGACGGAGACGAAAAAAAAAAAAAAAAAACAATCCTGAAGGATTGAGTGGTGGGGGAGAGAAGATTCCTGAAGGAAATGAATGAACTTAGTTCGGCACGAATGATGCCTTCTCGAGATATTTCTACAAGTCCGGTAGGTAGAGGAGTAGAAGAGGGCAACCGGTGGGCCCACACACGTGAGGACAGGTCGGGTCGGGGCCCTTTCCCTACTACTTTAATGTTATCCCCACCATCAGTTGCGGCTTTTCTCTTCTGGCACGGGCCTTTTCGTGTCGATGCTGTCGGTTTCTTTGATCTTTTCTCGGTTATGCTGCAGTATGCTACATTGCTTTCTCTCTTACTCACACTTGAAAGTATCACGTGCGTGCGAACAACTGGCTTGTCCCTGCCGGAAAGTGGCGCTGCTCAAGAATGCACCTTGCGTTCAGGTATTTTCTCCACTAAGGTCCCGGATATTTTTCCGCGTTGACGAATAGCAAGAATCATAATTCATTATATTCTCAGCTTCCCTTCACGCAGATTACTTTTCAATATTGACTGTTTCCTACTTTGTACTTTCCTACCTATGTACGCATTATTATTGTATTCTTTTTTTCTTCTATTCATTGATTTTATTCATGTGGAATAAATTTATGATTCTTTTCTGTATTTACTTCAAATGACAGTTCAATCATTCAAATATACAGTCAGCTTTGAAATTAACGAGACAATAAAACTTAAGTCCTTGTGACAATTCAACTAATCAGTCGTAATCCTTTCTTTTATCTAAAATCTTTAGGGTATTACAAATTGCTTAATTATAAGCATAAATTGATTTTTCACACTTTTTTTTGTTTCTAAAAATTTAAATCATCTTTATAAACTCAAAGATGCATAGAAAAAAAAGTATGAAGTAAAAATAACATATTAGTATATTATAAGGCCATCTTCCCTGATTTCTTTTATATAATAAAACATTTAATCAACTCTAAATTGTTCACCTTGAAAAATACAATGAATTAAAGAATGTAATTGAAGAATAAATTTGATAAAGAATAGATTTTATCAAAACAAGAAAATTAAAGAGTAAAATAAGATGATATTAATCATCTTCATCTTAGTAGCAAATAGTGTTTAAGTATAATGAAGACATTAATAGACAAAAAAAATCAATGTTTATCGATACTGTATCTATAATAACTTTAATGTATTCTCGGACGTGAATAAATGTAGGATGAATAAAATGAACGAGTAAAATATGCGATCGGATTTAGTGTCTAAGCATTTGCGGTTGAAACACCATGTGTTTCATCGTGGTCCTATCACCTGCCCAGTTGTTACAGTGGATGAGCAGCTGTGGGTCGCGTATGTGCAACTGTGTACCACCTTTAAAGACGTACATATATAATGAATAGGTGAACGAATGAGTAAGACAGACGGTGAAGAATCTTAGTCTTTGTTGTTAAAATGTAGTAAATGTGGGTGGGCCGAAGATAAAAATTGAAAGAAAATATGAAAATATAATATTCCGATGAAAAGAATAATTTTTTACTTCAATTTCTCTTCTTCCTTTTCAAGTTCGTAAATTATAGGCCTTTTACACGATCGTTAAAAATTCGTCGGCTCACGCGAGAATTATCAGGAAAACAATCAGGTGCGATTTCGGCTCTTCAAATAGCAGTAAATGAGGTAAAAAATTCCGAACGGAAGTGAGATAATAATATGGCAATGTTAAAATTATTTTGAAATGTAATAGATGTGTGTGTGTGTGTGTCGGCATGTACTTTGACCTGCCTTTTAAACGAGAATTTATTCGACCTATTGACCTATGCCGATAAGCATCGTGGGTGCGTACAGTATGGTGGAATAGTGCAGAGTGAATGAGAAAATGCGATTTGTTAAGCGAATGTCGCGATTTTCACTATCAACATCGTGTGTGTCGATGGTCACGGCTCATTAGTGCGATAAACTCGTTTTCAGTAGTTATGTACATTGTACATGCATTCATACAATCGATATATATGTTGAGATTTTGCTTTCTCTTAAGTTCTCTTCACTTTATTTCTTTGAGTTCATTAACGTGAATTATCATCCTCTTGATTCTTATAAATAATTGAATGAATGTAATTATACTCTATTCTTTTGTATACTGTTGATATGGAAATAATTTCTTTTTTTTTTTGTCAATTAAATTAATAATGAGAGAAATGTTTTGTTAGTTATGAATAATGATTTTATTGAATGCATTTAATGATAATAATTTGAATAATTATCATTTATTTTTATTATAATTTGATAGTAGTTATTATTATAATTTAATTTTTGTTTTAATCATTATTATAATTACTAGCTTTGATTTATATTTAAATAACACAAAATATTATTTTTTGGTTAATAAAAAGATAACTGAATTTTTTAATATATTTTCGGAATATCACAAGTAATAATAATTTAATTTATTATTATATGTTTTAAATAAAATGTAGAAAATATTTCAATTAAGAAAGGAATAATAATTGGACAAAATTAATTTTAATAGGTAATAATATTCGAATTTATTCTAACAAAAATATGATATTTATTTATTTAAGTATAAATATTAAAAATATTTTGTTCTACTACATAAAAGTTAGCTTCTTTCCAATATGTTATTATTAACAATTATCGTTACTTGTTCTTCAAACGAAAATTATCTTGACCGATTAGAATTTAAAGACACAGCCTTCATGGTACTAATAAAGATATCTAATCTTAAACCCTATTTAATTAAAAATTGAATTTACTGATTTAATTATAAAAATTAAATAACATCAACATATTGATCATTTCAATTTAATTCTTTATTTTAGAATTATTGTACTAGAGTTGATTTGTTATTAATATCATTATTGTTTATTTGAGCTACACAAATTATCAATAGTGGAGAAACAAAATGTTTTAATCGAAAACAAATCCATTGTTGAAGCTTCAAGAAAGAATAATGAGATGCTTAACAATCAACTCTTCCATTTTTATAAAAAGAAAAGTTTTACTTTGTTATTTAATAAAATATCATTGACAAACAAAGAAGGGAAAAATTCCGAAATTTAATACTAATGATTTCATCGATAAATTCCTTTCATTAATTTTTCAAGGTAAATAAGTAAAACATCAAAAGATGTTCTTGTCCTTTCCAGACAGATATCCTGCCCTTCTACTTCATTCACCACTCAAGAAGACGGCGATACTCTGTATTTTTCGTGTCGGGCAACGGCCTCGTGGGTACTGAACGAGAAAAAAGCAAAAGAGAAAGAAAAAGAAAAAAAGAACAAACGAACGGGTTATACCTTCTTTTTTTTTCACTTGAGTAAGCGCCCTTGTAAAGCTCGTTTCGTACTTGAGAAGGCGTCAATTCCGAATTTCGCGTGTGCAACACGATGACGCCTCATTTGCATGACTCAAACCCCTACATTGTAGTTTAGCAATTAAGTCGTTCTTCATTATGTTTTCTTCAAGAATTTTTCCTGAGTACTTGTTTCCTGTTCTGGGATATATGCGTAGGCATTTCTGCGCCTTCATTATTCATATTACACTTAATTATACTAATAAAAATGATGAAAAAATTTTTGACGATTAAGTGAACGCTTTAACAAATATTTACTTATTCTAATCACTCATGATAAATGATGTGTTTGGATATGGAGATCATATTGGAGTGGTGGAAATTTATTTAATTTAATTTATTTTAAACAATTACGTAGACTCAATGGTATAAGCCTAAAACAGGGTTACAAATAATATTAATGAGTATTAAATACAAATATAATTGAAGTTATAAAGTTTTATGGTAAACAAAAAAAAAATTATCGTAAAACCATAAATAATTTTTCAACAAAAATATTTTATCATTCACTCAGAATGTTGTCATACATCACTGTCAGAATGTTAACAAAAAAAAAAGACCATTTTTATTCAAGCTATAAAGATCATCTGTTCTATCATGAAAATTCCCAGAGAGTAATGATGTGTTTGGATCAATAATTTTTATATCATCAATGTCGTTATGTCCTCATATATATTTCTCTACTCGCCATCGATTTATTCTCGCCATAATGTCCTCAACCATCAGAGCATATTTATCAAACCAACAATTACACGTTTTTTGTTTAAAAAAAAAATTAAATAAATAAAGAATAAATCCATACGATGGTAATAAAATAAATAATATTTAATGCAATTGATAGCATTATAAATAACTAATGATCGATAAAAGATGTCATTAACTTATGTTCTACTCACCAGCAATCTTAACCAGTCACAAACATCATATAGGAATAAAAAACTATGTAGAGAGTATAATCTTTGCAACGACGTCAGACGCTAACACCATCGTCGTAGTGAACTTGCTTACATATGTACAAAGACTATGTATAAATAGTCGGATTTAGTGGAGTAGACTTTGTAGAGGGAACACATGAATGGACTAGAGAGGCAAGAGGATACGAAAAGACTAAGTAAGAAAAAAAAAACGAAGGTGAAAGCAAAAAAAAAGTGCATGAAGTAAATGCTATCGGTTTTGTTGAAGAATATGAGTAAGTTTGCTTAGCAACGCCCGTTTGTGGTAACGATATGTGTCTGCATGTGCATTTTATTTCTGACGATGCTGTTTCTGCAATGATATTTATTCCCTTGCTTTCCTTCTTTCTAGAAGAAAATAGAACAAACGTCATGACGCCTCTGACTCGAGAGAAAAGATTGGAAAGAAAAAAGAGAAAAAAAAGGATATGTAAGGGGAAACATGAGGAAAAGATATCGAAGCCTCAGGCTTATACTGAACTCTGATTCTATATATATATTTTTTTGCTATCATATCTCGCTTTTTCATTCCCTCATTCCCTTTGTTTGAATTTATAGCTGCAGTTATCGCACTGTAACTGAGCCTATCGATTTATAAATAACGAAAATGATGACAAAATTAAGTATTTTATGAAAAAATTGTCAAATTGGGATTAAAATTTATTAACAGTCTTCTCTATTATATTTTTAAACTGATAAAATATTACATTTTTTATTATACAATTTTATTTTTTATAATAAAGTCAATGTTATGATTATTAAACTAGCTAACAATATAATTTATTCTTTTTTTCTTTGTTTTAAACAAGAGATTATATTTTAAATTTTTAGGAAAGGGAAATTAAAATTATGGTTAATTATTCAATCTACAAGTCTAAGATTTTTCCTACTTATGTGTCCCTTGGATACTTTTGCACTGAATTGCATTGTCATCATTTTACTTTATATTCTTGAGCTACATGCTATTTTATCATTATTAAATTGTTTTTTGTTAGATCTATTCCATTATGTTGAACAAAACTATTTTTTATGACATTTAAGAGCAAAGGAGTCCAATAAATAATTATTTTATTAAAAAACATCAGCACTCTAGTGATGAGGATGCAATTGACTTAAAAGATGATTTACCTGTTGACAATTTATTTAGGGCAGTTTTTTGTAAATTGTTCACAATTATATTTAATCAATTAAATAACTTCTAAGCCAATAAAAAACCTTTTCGGAATTATACAATAAAAAATTGTATTCATCAGAGTAAATAATTTTTTTTGTGTGCTCAAATCAAACAACAACACATTCACGTTTTGACGTATAAGAAATGAGAAATAAAATGATATCTTACCATTGAAATGTTGAAATTGATTGGATATTTTATAGAAACATGAAGCTATAAATACCAAGACGAAATTAGTTATATTTATCAAAATAAAGCAAATATGTGGATAGATTTATCATGCTGGTGTTTATCATCAAATCAGAAGCTTCTTCAATGTGATAGCAGGCGCATATAATAAGCAGATGATTACCTAGTATTTGAAAGTACATATCCATCTGTTTATACACAAGGGGAATCAAACATTAAAACTAAAAGGCCAAGTAGGCAGACGTCAATTTATATTTATGAATACATACCTCGACAGCAACATCGCAGTTGCCCGGAAGCACTAGTTTATTCTCGCGTCCGGTTACTCTTTACTCTGGATTACTTCGAGTGGTCCGCTTGAATTTCGTGGGATTTTTATTTCATTAGCCAATGATATCACTTGTTTACTTTGATGAATCATTTCTTACCTTCTGTCTACTCAACAATCCATTTATCAAGTCCACCAGTCTGTTTGTCCTTTTATCTATCATCATCATCATCATCATCTTTATGTCTATTATTAAAGATTTTTCCTTTTTCATATCAGCAAATGCTTTAAATCCAACATTTACTTCTAGGAAATAATGTCATGTGTTGGAGAAACAAATAGATTGTGCTAACTGTTCATTTACAAGTCACATATTTTATTCTGAGCAATAGTCCAAGTTGTTATTACTGAACAAATGTCTACTACATGTATTTATATGATCATCAACCTCTATTAAACATTACCGGTTTAGAAGTGGCTGAGCAATCACACCCAATCTACTTGTGGATTAGTTCAAGATCAAGATCATGTTCTTGGTTTCTACACTTGGATTGTTTATTTATATTGAGATGGAGAATTTTAAAGAGAGAAATAGACAGCAACACGATGTTCAGGATAATAAAGAAGAGATACTGATAAGATTCTCAGTTTCTATAAGGTAGATCTTGAGATATGATCGGCACTTATATGTAGAGTTGGAGATCAGTGGCATATAAGTGGCACTGGAACATTTACGATATGAGATTTCTTAGAGTGTTATGTTATTTGCTACTACTTCCTTATTATTTTACGTTATATTCTTGGGCTTAGATATTTTTCAAAGTTTACAGATTGATATAAAATGAAATTGGATAGGGAAATAAGTATAATTCATTTTTAACTTGCCATCAGAAACTCAATATAATCGAGTCGATTTTTAAAATTCCAAACATTTTTTTTTTTTTATAACAAGAAGACTGTGCACTCAGACTCATTCTTATTTTTAATTTTATTCTAAACAATAAATATAAATAAAAAGATATTATTTATCATATTAAAGAAATCTGTGAAATTCTTAGCGAAAATGGAAACTAATTCGTCTGAACTAGAAAATGAGCAAAAAAAAAATAGTGAGGTCAGGGATTTATTCATTATTTATAGAATTTAGTTTCTTTTTATCAAGAAAGCTCTAGCTAATCAGGGGTTTAAAGGAACTTGATTGTCATAAAAAACTTTATTGGAATCTTTATGAAAATTTTATGAAACAAATAAAACAAGTGGAATACAAATTTCTAAATAAAACTCTAACTGAGAAGTAGAAAGAAAAATTCTTCCCGTGATTTCCTCAACAAGATATCAAGTAAGTTCTCTAGAATATTTTTTCATAATTTATTTTTTATTATTATTACTATATATACATAAATTTTTTATTTTTTTTATTCTTTCTCTATCTCGAGAAAGTACGCTTGATCGTATCGACGTCACGTGCGAGCAGCCTAGCGCTTACATTCGCGAGTTTGTGCTCAGAATAAAGTGTCTGACCGTCCAGATGGTCTTCGTGCATTGTGCCTTTATCGATTCTGTCGGAGCTTTTATTGTTGGAATCCCTTTGACCTCAAGCTTACTCAAACGCTTGAAATTTTATAGATCTTGAGAAAATATATATATATATATATATATTTTTTTTTCGTCACTAACACGTTTAAAACATTGTAAAAAGAAATTTAAAAAATTCACACAATAAATTTTACAACATTTTACGTATTGAACAAGTACTAAAGATAATCATCAAAAAGCACACAGTTGGTAAATCAATACATTAGAAATTTATCCTTGAAAGTTTCACGTCCTATTGAACAATTATTGGAATTCAATTTATTGAAAAATTTGATAGAATAAGGTTAGCGTTTTTTTTTTTACTTTTCCAGATTAAAAATAACTTTTTTTAGTAATTAATTATTATAGATAAATAATTTATAATTGAACTTAAATTTTTCCGAATTTTTAATGCTGTCAATTTGGTTTTGTTTAAAATAAATAAGCATTATTTTTTATGTAAATAAGTTTAAATTAATTTTTACAGCTGTGAATTGTAATATAAACATGATTAAACACAGCGTTATTTTTAACTTTAGTCTGAACTTCTCTCATGATTAGTTTACAAATGGACACAATACACACACCGTAACATAATCGATGTAACATGATATTCAATACTTATATTAAAGCGTACATCAGCCTCTAGTGGAAGAGATAAAAAAATTTATTTTCATCAATTTTATGATACTACCATATTTTTATTTGCCAGATTAGCAGGTATTACCGTTGACATTATAGATAATCTATCTATCAGTAATATGTACCATACATGTGTATAGCTATGCATACATACATATTGAGGCGATCAATTAAATCCATAAGATAAACAAGAATTATCTGAGAATCGTATCTTTAATCCAGATGATATCGTAACTTAGACATTTAATTACTAAACGTTACAATTAAGTGTTTAACAGTCGTATACATTGATAGAGTCGGTAGATACAACTGAATCAATCAATTTACACTGTCTATTTAATTAAAAAAATAAGAGAATTCCATTCAGATAATTTTTTTTATCTTTTTTATGATTATGGTTGTGTATTAAAAAATAAATTACTGGATGATTAATAGTGACAAATATAAACTAATTGATTGATACTATAAAGTGGATTCAATTTGAATGTTTTTTACCAATTAAAAGTTTAAAAAAACTTCTAGTTATGAAAAGTGAGGAAATAGCACTATTTTTACATGTAAGCTTGTTAATAATTTTTATAAATCACTTTTTTTTCAAGCAAATTATGTGAGAATCCTAATAATAGAACAAGTTTATATCTTTGTTTCAATATATTTTTTTATAAGGCATTGTATTAAAGGGTTGAGGTAATAATGGTCGTATTACCTCATGCCGTGAAGTAATATGGCCATTTTAAATTTTCTACAGAAATGCACATTTAATCATCTTTTCTATAAAACAATGAATTTTATGTTAGTAATGTTTCATATTCTTCTCTATCTATTGATTTATTTTATTTATTCCCACTAGTAGTTTACAAGTAATTCAGTGAATCCATCATTGACGATTGACATAGCAAAAGACATCAATAATCAAACACACTTAACATTACTAAGTGTACAGAATAGACATATTCACATAAACGAACAATGAAACAAAGTAAAATAGACATGAGACTCGGTCTACATATGTTCGAATGTGGGCGCGAGAGTATTTCTAGAGATAGGGGATGAAATATCGACAGCCAACGACCTCATTGGTCTGCTAAAACTTATTCTACCATAGTTGGTGTAGAAACCATGACTCTAGTCTGTAAATGGTCCTCTAGCTTCATCGGGAATCCCACACTACTGTACTCTGATTTATGTATATTTCACATGGTCGACTTGGTAACGACGTAGATAAGACACTCGTTGAGAAACAGCTGCGCCAAATGGGCGCTCGTAGAAAATTATTCGCGAATCAGGACAAAGAAGTACCATTTTATTTCTATATAGGCTTCTTCTAGAACACTTGAATTTACATTTTTTTTTATCTTTCACGAGTATTTTTTTATATTATTGTCTTTATTGCATTCATTTCTTGCTAAAATTACCCATTTTTTGGTAACTGTCTGGACATTTTATTGTACAGTAAATCATGGAAATTTTTATGTTTGCATTACAATATTTTAAACTTTGCTGAATAGTCTCTAATCCATATCGTTATGAGTAAATTTTTTTTGTTTTAAATAATAAATGTAATTACACTCTGTAAAGATGAAATAATTCTGTTGTATTTATTTATGTCTCGAATGTTTATGATGGAGGATAGCCCAATGGTCAACATTCTAGAAATCTCATCGATAAGTCAAGACGTTTATTTTTCTTTTTTAATCTACTTCTCTTTCTGTTTCTATTTAATCAAACATAAAATCATAGAATTCAGCATCAGATATATCGACAGACTAGGATACCACCCCAATAGATTCTGAGTAAAATAAAAAAAAATTATCTGTACAAATTACAACGATAAATTATGTAATAATAACTTTGGTTTAATTATTTACTATTCAAAAAATTAAAAAAAACATGTATTAAAATTATATGACGTTTTTTAGCTAAATGAATACATTTTAATTATTATCTAAAAATAAAATAATAATTGTTATTTATCGTCATATGTCAATCTTACCGTAATTAATATTTTAATTAAAATCAGAACGTTAAATTGCAGCTACAAACGTCGAGGTATTATTGTCGGTAACCCTATGTGTAAATATAATGCCAATTACAAAGTACACATACGCGTATATTCTCTGTTATCCATGTCACGATCAAATGTGAATTCAAGTGATATCATCGTAAAAATAATAATCGCAATAATTATAATAATCGCGTGATACGAACTGCTACTGCATGTGATACCAGAAAGATGAGAGAGATAGAATGCTAGATGACAACAACGGATATATAGAGAGAAATGTGTTGGTCAACTGTCGGCGGATGTTTTCCACGTTATGCTCGTCAACGAGCACGTACGGTCGATTGCGCGCGTGCCTTTGCCACCGTGTCGGTAGCAGCACTCGTCCCTTCGTCATATATAACACAAAATGCATAAACGGGCGCGGTTTTCCGAACGAATACCACGTAATTTTCTAGGCTTAACCTATCTGTAACAAGCGTAGTGAATACATTTCATTTTAATTTAAAAAAAAAAAAAAAAATGAAATTCAAATGTCGTGACAATTCTTAATTTTGAATTTTTTTTTCTCTTATTGTTAAATTACCGACTGCTGATATTTATTCTTAATAAGCGCGAAAGTGTGAATTGAAAAATTAAAAAAATTGCTTTCTGCAAATAAAAAGTGTAGAATGTTAGTTTTTTTTCTTCGTTTGAAAGTAGAGTTAAAATTTTTTTTAGTAGATAAAACTATTTATTAGAGTTTTTAATAGAAATCCATTTATTGCGAACAATTAATCATGAAAGAACAACGTAATAAAATACGAAGAAATGATCGCAAGGGTGGTTTAAAACCGACAAATGGGTGTAAAAGAAATATATCATGTCGATTTTGGGCTATTTCATTCACAATTTTCTGGATAAAATGCCAAAGAGCAGAGGGTGAACATGAATGCAGATTACACAACGAAGCAGTTACAATTTTGTTGGCTACTGCTGGTTTTTCATGCCACACAAAACCATTTACATACCATATATATATTTTCGCTTTCAAGTGCGACTGTGGTCGATGCATCGAATAAATTCCATTTCCAAATTGATATTCACGAGTTGCGTCAAGTTTTGTCTTTAGATAAAATAAATAAATATATAAATAAAAAAGCGTTATATTTTTTTTTTCTTTACCTTTAAACATATTTCAATAATTAAATTGTTTCAATCAGCACGAAATAATCTGATTTTTATTGAAAAACAAAAATAAAATAAAATAATTGAACTCTTGAAAATATCCATCGCAACAATTAATTTTTAAATTAAACAAATAAAATATGATACGGTTGGTTTTTTTGCCAGCGAATTGATCCATTAAATTCAGTAAATTTTTTTCTATACAATAAATCCGGTCTTGAATTAGACAACCAAATATCGTATTTAAAATGCACATTGACTGGACTATTATAATTTTAATGAAAATAAGATTTAAGTTATTCTCAACTCAGTGACAATAAATTCGACAAATTGTATACAAAAGTCGTATAATAATAAAAATGGCTGAATAATGATATCATTAAGGGGCAAGTTGAATGAACTTTATATGCAGTAACACCTACACCCTATGTTTAGAGAATGCACCGGACGTTTGTTGGTAGATCAGCCCACCCGGGTGTGTGTGTGTCTATGTTCATTCTACTGGGTATTTAAACGCCTTCTAAATTTGGCGAGCAAACAATGAACGAATATATATTTTCATTCCAACATTTCTAAAGTCTCACCCTCATTCGCATCAACATTACAGTCTTAAAATACGCTAATAAAAATTTTATCGTCTGACAATTGGGTATGTTCAACCATAAACCAGTCGATAAAAGGCTGGAAGATGTCATAAAATTTGAACGAGATATAAATAATAATTAGATAATCAATTTAATAATTGTTGATGCATTGAAGAATTTTAATGAATATATTTTATTTCAAGTTAAAGAGTAAAATGTTTTAAAGTGACAAAGTATAATGAAATATTTAATAAACGAAAAATGAAGGAAACAAAAGTAATAAAATTAGTTGAGCATGACAAAAGAACGATTTGTTATATTATATTTCAAAAACGAAATAGTAAGTTATAATGTTACACTCTGGAAATACGCAGGGTTAGCACTTCCGTTTGAGTGAAAAAGTGAGAGTGATCCCTTCAAGAACTCTTACACAACCAGATGGAAATGCAAATAAAGGGCGATAGAGAAGAGCTTGGGCTCTGTTCGCGCATGAATAGGTCTCACTCTGCGACAATGTGGCGCGTCACGTAGAGTCCTTTATATTTTCTCTCTTTGTTACACTTACATCCTATAATTCTCAACATTAATGCTGCCTTCATTCTCCTAAAGTACAACCAAAAAACTGAAATTTACATATATTTACTTTGTTTTTTTATTTTATGTTTTTAAATTATCTTTATTCATTAATAAACATCCTAGTCAGTTTTTAAAACACTTATTTTAATCTCATTATTAGTCACTACTGTGTTCATTTATTTTGGTAAAAAAAAAAATAATTATTTGTCATCCTAGTCATTGTAAAAATATCTTTCTTTGAACTTGAAAAATATTTTTAGAAATTTATTCATACTCCAACTTCACTCTTCTATTCATTAAGTACTTTTTTTTTGTCGAAAAATTGATCACCAAGTTGAATTAGTTGAATACACCTTGACAGAATTTTTATAAAATATTTTTCGTATGAAAACGATAATTGTCAAGCCTACATGCTTGGAATAAGTGACCCTTGATAAATGCAAACATCTCAAGAGAACGTTTCTCAATTCAGAGAGAAGATTGTAATGGAAAAATGTGTATATAAAAAGCCAAAAAAAAAAAAAAAAACTTGTATTTCTTTGTTTGGTATCTCATGAATGGACGTGAATGTTAAGTGGACCCTGTGACAAGTCTTTCACCGCCAACATCTCGATAGCCGCATACCCATTTGCATAGTAGACTGCTCAGAAGCATATATACATGAAACGAGTAGAACAAGCCAACAAACCGTCAGTCTGCCAGACACGTCGAAAGATTGACGAACGAGCTTATCATAACCAACAGAATCATAATGATCATGAGGAAGCAAACGAGTTTGGCACAATGAAAAGTGCGTTCTCTCTAGTCACTTCTATACTCAAACTCTCGACCAATGGAATGAGTAATCAAGTGGAACTTGTCAAGCTTCACGAATTTAAATGAGATAAAATTTTTTTATTTTTTCGATCTTTTTTCGAATGACGAATTAGTTATCCAGTTTAGTTTTATCTACATCAAATATTTTTGATTTTTTATGTAAAAAATAAATTCGTTAAAATATTTTGAGATACATTTTTTCGTTATCTCATTTATCTTATGTTTCCATTTGATACATTACTACTATTTCAGTAATTAATAATTATCCCTTAACAAATAAACCGAAAAAATATCTCACAATCTTTCAAATTAGTACTGACTCTTTTAAATTCATTATTCAAAACCAAAGCTTCTCTAGCGTTTTTTTTTCCTTCCTCTCAAATACTTTTAATGAATATAAAGGAAATTTTCCCTAACTTATTTGGTAACCATAATAATTGAAATAGTTCACATTCGATGAATGAAAAAAGAAAGCTCAAACAAAGAAATCAGTTTTTTTTGGTGGTTACTTTTTTTTGTGCATATGGAAATACCAATTGACTTTACTTTATCCAAAAAAAAGCAACGGAATATTTTACAGAAAGATAAATTTTTGCTCTCTCTGACGATCATCAATTTGATTACCCACCTGTTACGTTTGAAATTCTCTTCATTGTTTTTCGTCTTCCCTACTCGCTTCTGATGATTATTTCCTCTGTCAATTTATTTTTCTTCTCCAAGAACCCTTTTATCAATATTAACAAGTGTGTATAAAAATATTTGATGAATTTTTTTTTTTTTTTTTCAAATAAAAGAATTTATTAAGGATAAACAAGCAGGTGGCAGTAGAAATAATTTAAAGGCAGATTTAAACCAACATAAGTGGATATATTGAAAGGTTTTGGGTAAAAGTACAGGATTGTGCTCGAAACTAAATGTCTTGAAGAAACGAACATAAGTATTCTATACATCAATTTAGGCCACGCAAAAAAAGAGTACAGGTACGATTAATAGAATAATTTACACGAGTTTAGGAAAACTTAATCGGTAGAACTAGAAAATCTGGGATCGATTTCCGGTCCTAGCAGTGTTCTGTACAAATTGTCGAGTCATTGTTATGTTATTGAGTTATGTGTTTGGTCTGGAAACAAAAATAGCACTCATTCTGCTTCTTGATTCGTTCATTTTATAATTGTTCTCATTTCAATTCTATTATGAATTAAATTCTTTCTCTTGAGGATTACTAATCTATGCCCTCTCCCTCCTTCTATACTTGCTGGCTCAATCGTTAGTTATCAGGGATAACCCTGTATAAGTTGAAGGAATGGACGCATGTGATAACTTTGTATTTAATTTGTATGTAGAATCTGTGCATGGTGACAATTATAGATCAGCAGAGAGACAAAAAAGAGAGAGAGAGATTGGTGCGGAAATCGTGGTCTTGTGCGACCGATTCGACCCCCTCCTATATAGGAGTCGGATAGGGTAATGCAATATAACACGTGAAATAGGGGTGTTTCCTAGCAACCCTATGTCTTCTCACCCCATCGCGTGAGGCTGTCCCCCCTAGTCTCTTGCTATACACTATCCTCGTCTCTCTCTTGTTTGATCGTCAGCTCGAAACTACCTCTGGATTCAGACTTTGCAATGTTCGACTATACACAAAAGTTTCACGCTTTTACGTCGATTATTGCACGAAAATGAGTTTCGATTTTTCAAAGTAAGGGCTCTAATATAATAGAAGAGAAAAATCTCACCCCACATGTCGTCGACAAATGAGTTTTATTTCGAAACTGTTTGATAACTATGAGGAATATATTTTTGAGGTTTTTCAGTAGATCTTTTATGAGAAAATAAACAATAGTGTTACTTTTAAAATGTCTTATTTAAAAATTGATTCAATTTATTGCCTGTTACTTTTGTATAATGGTAAATAATAAATTGATCGAGTGGATAAAATAAAATCTTACAATGGAATAAAATAGTTTTTTGTTGGCTTTCGAGAGGTGACACCATCAAGGTACAGCTTCATAAAAAATGACTGACTTTTTGTTGAGAGTTCGGTTACTGAGAGATGCAGTTTGAATTTCAATTAAATTGATTCAAAAAATAATTTTAGTGCACTTTCTTGATAGATGAAAAACAATCATTAATAATAATAACAGATAATAATGAATAATAATATAAAATAAATCAATCGACATAATAACCTTTAAATAATTGTTTTTTATATAAATTATCAATTTAAAAAAATCAGTATTTATTTGTTAAATTAATTCTATTCACTTGAAGATTTTAAATGTTAATAAATATAAAATAAGTTCATTACTTTAGATGAAATTAAAAAATATGTTGAACCTCAATTGAGTTAGTATAAAAAAATTACGTAATTATTTTCAAGGATTCTTTCAAGTAAATTTTATTCATTGAGCTTCTAATAAACTCATTTTTACGAGAACCGTTGAAATAAAATAAATCTCAAGTACTTATATGTATAAAAAGGAAGTAATAAATACTTGAACTTAAATATTTTTTAGTATTTTATGACTTTCATTTTGCGTAATATTATTAACTGGCTATTTGAAGTCGTGAGAAACAAGCACCAACATCTGCGGAAAATTTCTTCAAGTCACTTTATTGTACTGCTACAAGGATTAATAAATATTTCATTAAAAAAAATTATTAAGTATACATTTTCTCAGAAATTAAATTCATGTTATACAACGTAAGTAATTAAACTGGTAAGGACATTGAATGACTGATAAAGGCATGTATTAAAACTTAATGATTCTATAATGAGTACAATATAAAATATAAAATCTTTATTTATTTATAGAAAAAAAAACATTTTTAATAACTCATTTAAAATATATTCTAAATCTTTATTTCATTTGTTAAATAAATTTTTTATTTTAATTATTAAATCAAAAATTCAACAAACACAATAAAATAATTATTATATAATGTTGATAAATTTCAATTTATGAAAAAAAATATGTAACATAAAAAATTCCATTCCTGGTTTAAACAGCAATCGAAATCTCTTTGATATATATTCTCGAATCTCCAAAGAATTCTTTCTTCAAGAATACTCAAATTTTACTTCCTCTATAGACAGCTCTAAAAAAATTCGATTAAACCACACACTATAGATGAAATTCGAGCTATTTTCTTCGCATAATAAATTTGTATTCAAGTTACACATTGCAACGAATACAAACGAAAATCTGCAAGATATGAAACATGCTGAAGGAGGAAGTAAAGAAAGTCTGTATACGCATCAAAATACTAGCCTAAGGCAACCCTAAAGCGATTTACTTCGTTTCTTGCCACGTGGCTTGTAATTTCAAATAGAACTAAGGTATCCAACATAGAGTGAAGCGTCTTTGAGAAATTGAAAACAGGGACGGAAATTAATGGTATAGACCCAACGGGCTGTCAAATATTTGCTTCCAGACGGAATGAACAGATTCTGCTTTCAACTTCATCCATCTGAAAATCCTCAGTAAATTTAACGAACTCAAGTATTTTATAATTATATATTCGTCTCTTTCACACTATCTAAATCGAAACTATTCGCTGGATCAAACGATATTACATAGTATTGCGTAGTAAATCCAACTATTTTAATTTTTTTCAGTGAAACTTAGAAACAAGAGTATTTCCCAAGTTTCTATGCTTTGTAGAAGTACTTTGAAATCAATTCTGAAATGTATTCAATAAATACCTCTTTTATCAAATCATCTCAAAAAATTATTTGATTCTTATCTTTTTTTTATTTCAACATATGGTAGTACATATGAAACATATTGCTGCAGCACATCACCAAAAAAAATATAAAAATAGCAAAATTAATTCTCGAAACATGTAATGTTCATCAATCATGCATGAATTCATTGAAATTACCTCCAAAATGTTATTAAAAAATTATTTTTCAAGCTTATTTAAATTATTTTACAGATAAAAATTTAATTAACTTTAGGGGATTTAGGAAGTCCATTTAGTCTAGATGTCTCCAATTAAAAAATGCCTTCTCATACGTAAACAGATAAGTTATTGGACACTTTATCATACATCTATTTACTCAGATATATCCAATATTCCAACCTAAAAATATGACCACAATGTGTATATATTTATTCAGCAGGATATCGAGAATTCATAGAACAACGAAACCAGTGGATTGTAGCCAAAATTCAGAAATGACGTTCCAGGAGTACTGGAGGCGATTTCGGGCTATTTCAGACATCCGGAGTTATAATAGCATAGCAGTCCGGACAGAACCATTATACGGAGTAACTAAGGATATACAATGTTATATATATAGTGTACTGGAGTCCTTGGGTAATACGGAAACATCGTAAACTATTTGTTAACGTCGCGACGCCGCGACTAGACTTACTTCCGAAGCTTTAATTTATTCAGTTGCACTCACTAGTTCTGTTTTAAATAAAAATTCAATGAAATTCTTAGCAAATATATTTTACCACCATTTAGATAAAAGCGGACTACTACTCATGAATCATTTTAATGATTCAAATACTTTTATAAATTTTAATATTTTTTTTTTTTGTTTTCAAACTGCTATATATTTACATTCAATATAATAAAATTGATCTAGATGTTTAAAATATTTGTATTATATTATAATGGTTATACTACGCGACATAAATACTGTCTTAATTCCGTACAGGAGGGTATAGGGCAAAATATAAATGTCACTAGATGCATTGTAGGGCTAAGCAGGGCTAAGTTAAATTCTCCTCGAGATATTTTAATTTTTCGAAAAATATTTTTTACAATCCTTTTAATAAAAAAAGATGGTATGTAAATTCAAGAAAATATGGAAACTAAAGTAGGGAAAAACTTCCCCTATTTCAATTCCCAAAGGAACAACAAGAAACTTTTCACTCTACCGAAAGCTTACGGAGTAAGTAGACAAACAGATCAACGTTGAAGACAGGAAATGAAAAATGCTGGCACCCTTTGTTTACTAAAAAAAAAATGAATCATTTAAAAGAGTCGTATCCTAAAAATATTTAATATTTAAAAATAAATTTTTTACTTTATTTGTAGAAATATTTAAAATTTACAACATTTGAAGGATTAAATACTTGCATTTTTTAAATTTTAAATTTTATCCTACAGGATTTCAATAGAATAAAAATTGGAATGTTTTAATCTTTAAATGATTGTGAATTGTTGTTGGTATTAAACAAAATTGAAATTATTTTGAAACAATTTGACTTGTTGAAAACTTTATGTTACTTCAGCTTCACTGATTTAACAAGCTATATTGCGTATCTGTCAATATCTGGCTTCTAACGCCTAAGCTAATTTCAAACTCATCCTCTTGGCTTTCGTCAACATCCTTCAAGAATCAACCCCTCGTTTGAAACTTCTCAAGGAGCAATCTAGACTCATTTCCACTGGACTGCCACTCCCCTTTTTATAACTTTTTGATGATAGAAAAATTTTATGACATCACATAACAATAACTGTAAAATATAAGTGGATTTATTTAACCACCATCTAACTCTAAAAAAAGTAATAATTATTTTTTATTTCACATTTTTATTTTTCAAGCTTTACAATGTGGAGTAATAAATTTTTCAAAATTTTTATGAGAATAATATTTTATAGTTATTTTGAGGAAATTAATTTTTTAAAGTAATTTATTTGCGTCTCTCTCATAATTTACGTAATAGTTGTAACACTGTTGTTTTAATTAGAACCAAAGTGTAAATAAATTGAACTGAAATTACTTTTTAAGTTCAATTAACGCGTCGTCAACATCTAAAGAAAAGTTTAAGTAAACCAATCTAACTGTCTCTTAATTGAATTTTCAGAAAATTCGATTTACAGATTCAATATCTTGAAATCGCTTCAATCACTAACTTCCAGTCTCATCAAGTTGCCTTTTTTCCGTAAAATAACCCGTACAAGTTGTGGAATCACAACATGAATGGAGAAAAGAGAAGTGATTGTTACAATTAATATATCTAATATTTATTTAGAACTTTGAAATAAGATTGAGGAAGGTATATCAGTAAAGAACAACATATTTCAAAGCAAAGAGGTTCTGAGAGGTGAACCCTAAAATGAATATAGGAAATTATTCCACATGACAGCCTCTCTTTCAGTTTCTGGGAAATAAAATAGATAGGTTCTTTTTAATCATTTTATTGGCTGAAACCATTTATTTTAAACCTTTTGAATTAATTTTTTACAAAGAAAAAATCAATAAATTTCAATAATGAAAAATAAAATAAACTTTAAAAAGACTGCACTCTATAAATTTAAAAATACGACGTATTTGTTTCCTACATTTCCGATGTTCATGTTTTTGATCGAATTTAGACAGCGGTCTATGGACTATAAAATGAAATTTAAAGGAATTGGTAAAGAAGTAGAGGAGTATCGTGTCGATCATCATTTACCCAAGAGACATTTCTTGCTGTGAAATCCCAGTGCGGTGATCTCAGAAAATTGATCGCATCGTTGTGGATGTTTGCAAGTAGAGGAAAGAAAAGAGACTTTGGCCATAAGCATCAGAGAGTAAAAAGAGGATACTTTTCCCACAAGACAATCCGATTTCCTTGTTAGAAATTGCAGTTTCAAGTTAAAGAAAAAAATAAATACCTTTTTCTTTAATTTATTTTATCCAGTCAAGTTTTAATAATTTTATTAATGATAATAAAGAAAAATTCTGTTTGAACTTTTTTGTATCTCTGATAGAATAAATATATAATTAGATAAATAAGAAGTTTAATGATCAATTTGAATGTTAAAAAAATAATAATCAAATTTTCTTTCTTTCATTATAAAATTTTAATGATTTACGCTTTTTTTGTGATTACAGCGAGAGAATTAAAGTCATGTGGAGGTATAAGTAGTGGCGGAGAGGTTTGTTGTTCGGCGGACATGGAGTTAAGGCTTCAGGCAAAAGCACGAGAAAGGCACGAAAAAGCCACGAGATCGACCCTTAGTCGACTCCAACAGCTTCTTGCCACGAGGGGCGCAAGATTTCACAGTGAGTACATCAACCTCTACTACACATACTTACACTTTTAGTGCTCTTCCTTTAATCCACGTAATCAAAGTAAAGCACAAACTTGAATCAAACTGAATAAGTCAAAAGAATTTTTTTTTTGGTTTCAATTGGTTGCATTGCTGGATTTAAAAAAAAAAATCGAAAAAAATTTTGGTAAAATTATGAAGTAAAAATATTCTGTTGCTGGAATTGAATGAATTTTTTTGCAATGTAATTATGTGTTTCTATTGAGTAATTAGACTCAACACAATAGTCCTAGTGATTCATGATAACAATAATAATAATTATTATTATTCTTATTATGACGTAAAATTTTGTAAACTAAACATCAAAATCATGAAAATATTTGTGATCTAATGGCAATAATGAATTTGAAACCCATTACTTTCCAATGGGTAATGAGGTAATGAACAGTATTTACATTTTAAAAATATAAATAAATAAAGCTTGGTGTAATTTTATGATTTTATGTAATTTTTGTTTTCGAGTAAATGAGATTCTAATATTTAAATATTATTTGAATAAAAAAAATTTAATATTTACTGTCTGCTTTACAACTGATCCTATTTTTATTTTACTGAATCTACATATAGCTGTAACTGAGTACTTTTTTTTTGTATTGGTGCAGTTGAAAAAAAAGCACTGCTTTTAAAAGTTGGCAAAAAAATAATAAAATTTAAAGCCATTTTCTTTTTTACGATTTTTTGATGTAAAGAATTTAATCAAAATGTGTAGCTCAAAGGATTTATTTTTCTAAATTTTATTCCATCATATTTTTCTTTTTTCCATTTAACTTTTTTATTTCACAATTTTCAATCATTTACAAAAGCTAACTTTACTATTTTATTTTCGAAAAATTATTTTTTTTTCTCTATTCAAATTTCCGAATTTTATTCAACTTTCTACTATTTGTTTGAAAAATATTAACGACTATCGATTAAATACAAAAAAAAATAATTTCCCAGAGAAAGCTAAACAATTAAAAACTATCAAAAGAAATCCATTTTCTCAATTCAAAATAGTTTTTCTCGTTAGTGGTACAAGTGACAACTGGGGATCGAAGCTGTCCAGTACACGATGTTTCTAGGGAATGTGACGGAAGTATAAAGAGGGGGATGAAACGAGAGATTTCAGTGGCTTCAGAAGAGAGTTACGTTAAAAAAAAAAAAAGAAGAGAAAATAAAAATGAAACGCTTTATACGAATTCTCTTAAACTTTTTTCTATTTATTTTTCTTTCATTTCGTTTTCTAATTAAAGAGAAATTCATGTATAAGCCAGTTGTAGATGTGTGTACGCATCACAGAGAGATGAGATATATTTTCTCTTTCATCTCTAAAAACCACTTTACAGAAAAATACACTTGCACATGTTGTGTATGACTTAATATTCTCTGACTACACACATCAATGTGTTCAAATGATTCTTTAACTACATTTTATTATTATTATTAATAATTGTCATTATTATTTTTATTTTTTTCAACTTGAAATCTTCAGTACTTGAACTGGCAAGTTTTCTTCAAAGTTTACACGATACAACTCAAACCTTGAGTTACTCACTTCAACCTCAGATAATTCAAGAGTGTAATCACCTAAAGTTTGAGTACAAACTTAAAACAACAACCCTTCATTTAATTTCTACCTGAGGAAGCTAGTTGAAATTATTATCGTATTCTTATTAAATTTTTTTCCAGATTAAGATATTAAATTAATTTGATTATAAAGAGAGGAAATTTTTTATCAAAAGTATTGATTAATTTTTGTAATTGCGAAAAAAAAAGAATGCATATTATTTTTCTTTTTTAAATAATTTTCAGCATTTTATAATTAACTGTTTAAGGTAGAATCCAAAATTTTCAGCCTGTGTTAAAATATAATTTACATAAAGTGTGTTCAATATTAAATTTATATGAACAAATTATTTAGATAATTTGTTTTATTCAGATAATTAATAGTAATGCATTTAAATTAACATTAATCTCAATTATTTAATAATTTGCATAAAGATAATTTTTATTTACTCTTATTAATTGATAATTAATAAAAAAAAAATATTAAATAAAAAAACATCAAAGTTATTCATTTAATGCTCTAAATACTGCTCTGAGAGTTAAAAAGCATAATTACTTTTTTATCAACCATGAAATTTCTATACTTCTTTTTTTTCATTGATAACTTTTAATCAAATAAACTGCAACAATAATCAAAGAGTCTTTTTAAAATTAATTATTCAAATTTTAATAGTATTAATTCAAGCACAAATGTTGTTTGCAAGTATACATAAATTTGCATTAAAATAAAAAATAATATTCAAAGGAATGGAAATAAAGGTAATTATAATTGAAAATTTCATTAGCAGTAAACATGATAATATTATATATTACCGTTCCAATTTTTTTTTTTTTACAATTTCTTTTTTTTCCCTACTAAGCTTCCAATTAATTTTTACATCTCACAGAGAGCTACTCTTTGAGTTCATGACTCCTTTAACTGATATCTCTCTCTCACTCTTAGTTTGGCTTTGATGTGGGTAGTGAGTACCTAGCCAGTACCTGTATTATGCTAGAGAACATACACTGAGTGTGCCCTCTTTACTTAGCACTCTGCACAACATACTTGTGGCACAGACGAGAATTTTACTGTGAAAAATATCCAAAGCTTCCGCGTCTTTTTTATATTTTTTTTCTTCCATATACTGCTTTGATATGAACAAGCACCGCAAGTCCTCATCAGCAAGTCTTTGAGTAAGAGTTACGGTAAGTTAGAGATTTACAGACTTGCACCTGCTGAAGACTTTTTTTTACATAAAATTCATTGACTCATTGATACAAAAATAAAGAAAAAATTTTTAAATATTTTTTTCTAATCAAAAAAGAATCTAAGTAAAGAGATAGAGTAATCAACAGATGAAAGGAAAAAAAATCATTTTAATGATGATAAATTTTTTATTTTAATGATAAAAATTATTTAAAAACAATTAATTTAAAAACACTTCTAAATTAAAATTTTTATAAACAATACATAATTTAGAGTCATGTGAAGTTATTAATAACTATATTGTATGATATTGATCTCAGTTATCAACAATATGGTTGTACATAAATTCATTTTTAAACCTTCTAATATGCTTTTAAATGAAAAAAATTACAAAATTACAATCCTTTTCCAATAATTTCCTAATGAAAAATTAATGATAATTATTTTTAAAATTATTGAATAACAATGAACCGAAAAATACTTGCTAGAAAGAATTTTCATTTAATTTTACATGTCACGATGATCCTTGGGCATTTTTAATAAAAGAAAAATTCAGTTGAGACGAAAATGAAGGAGATTTAAAGAAAAAGTCAAAAAAGAAAGTAATATATAAAAGGCTTCAATTATTTTTTCTATCTCATTTTAACTCTTCGAACTTTGTGTTCGTATTCTTCGGACGTCACTTTAGTCACCAAGGAATGAGATTAAAATTCCTTTTAAACGAAAAATACTGAAGAGAACCAAGTAACCTGTAACGAATCTCTGGATGCCATGAAAGAGGAAGCACTTAGCTGTGGCAATGGTAGCGGTGGTGCTTTTAATTCACAAACGTCTGTCGTACTTTGAGGCGGTAAAATCTCTACTAATTCCCTCCCCCCTCAATATCTTTCACTTCCCAACCAATTTTCATCCATGTTCGACGTAGATGAGGGGATAAATTTATCCCCAACTTCATCTAATAATTTCATCTTTACTGCAAACTGTAATTAGCACCGTCTTATGGATTGTATGACGGCCAGTAGAAACTTGATTTATTAAAAATTCACTGGATGACTGTTCTTTTTTGATATCATGAATTTTCTATTGACATTTATAATTAGTTTTTTAATCAATTACCAATATTCATTCATTCAAATGCAACATTTATTCTTCTTCATAATTTATTTTAATAAAGAAATTAAATTTTATATCCAAGAAAAAGCTCTTTAACTTATTAGTTTTTTTAGAAAATAATTTCTTTCAATGGAAAATATTTTTTATGATGATAATGAAAGGCTTTAAGAGACTTGACATTAATAAAATAATTTTTTGTTCCAGGTTTTTTTAAAGATTTATTGGAAACCTCAAAGAAAGGTTTTCATGAGATGTTCAAGAAAACTTATGGAATCTTGTACGAGCAAAATGCCTACGTCTTCACGGATCTTTTTAAAGAATTGGAAAATTATTATACTAAAGGAACGGTAAGATTTCTATTTAGAAAATTATATTTAAGAAATTGATACTCAACAGTGATAATTTATCAATGATAAAATATTTTATAATTCATAATGAATATAAATGAGTGTTTAAAGTATGTGTAAAAAAGTAATAAATGACACAGAAAAATAGTAGCGATGCTATTAAATTATTTCGATATTCAATAAAAGTGTAGAGTAGCATTTCTCCAGGTCGATAAATCATATCTAGACTACGTTGCAATTTAACAGCAGGATAATCTTCATTCTCAACGGGATATCCTTTCTCTTTAGAAATTGTTGCATGCAAATGAATGCTCAATCAATCCCTTTGTAATTACACCACTACTCCTGATCAACTCAACTGTCTTTCCTTCATCTAAGTAAATTACACATTTTTCTCTAAAATTTTCACTCATTTCTATTCTATTGATTGATTATCTCCAATGAAATTTAGCACACAAATATCATCACTCAATAAAAGACACTTAGACATAATTAATATGCAACAATAATTATTTTACCATATTTATTACAGGTAAACTTAGATGATGCTATGGACAATTTTTTCAACACTCTATATCAAAAGATGTTCACTGTGTTGAACAGTCAATACCTTTTTGACGCCAAGTATCTCGAGTGTGTGGGTAATCACATGAAAGAGATGCGACCATTTGGCGATGTACCACAAAAATTGGGTGTACAGATAAAGAGATCATTCATTGCTACGAGGGCGTTCAGCCAAGCTTTGACAGTAGCTGCTGACGTGTTGAAGAACATGCAGACGGTAGGTTTTGACTTGGAGTTCATTAAATGATTTATTCATAAATAAAAATCCATCTCCATCAAATTAAAATGCTGAACGTTCATTGATTTGACTTAAAAATAAAAATGTTCAACATGTCTGCTAGAAATAAATAAGTATCATAAATATTTTTAGAACAAAGATTAATGAGATAAGATTTTTTTTTTTTTTGAAATACTGGTCAGACTAACTAAATAAGGAGATTTAGATGATCATTTGTTTTTGTTATTAACATGTTATTGTAGTTATGATGAATTAGAGAAAATAGTAAGAATAATAATAATCGTTGGTTATAAATAAATTTACTTTTATTCTTAACAGCTGAGAGCGTCTCCCGAATGTGCCGCTGCATTGACAAGAATGACAGCATGCCCATCCTGTAGTGGTATAGCCGGCAATGTTCTTGCCTGTGGCGACATGTGTGCAAATGTGATGAAAGGCTGTCTAACTCAGCATGCAGCACTCGATGCTGAATGGAATCACTTTGTTGGTAAGTTGTTTTAAACACTCGTGGGAAATTCATCATTAATTGGATGAAAAAAATATATATGTAAAAAAAAGAAGCTTTAATATATTCATTTAATTAATATAAAAATAATATTGAAGTAGATAAAAAATTTTATTTATTTATGGAAAAGTAAAATTAATGTAAAAAAGATCAAATACAGATGGCATATAAAGAGAAAGGTCTGCAATAGTGGAGACGACGAATTTCATTATGATAATTTAGAGTCTCATGAATTTTCACTGGGAGACTAATTATTCTTTTATATATATATATAGTTGAGAGTAAGTAAGTACTAGGACAAGTCACTCTCGATTACTCAAATGTCATTCTAAGAAAGTAAGGAGACACGAGAGATTAATGAAGAGACCACTTGTCCTGTTTGCAAATGAGAAATATCATTCATCTGAGAAAGTGGTATTCCAAAATTGGAAAATGACATCATTCTCTTCTAGATAGCAAAAGTTTTTTCATACCTATCAATTGTCTTATATTACTTCTCTTCTTTAAATGTTCAAATAATCCTACATCATCAGAATGCTAGATGATAAGAATATAAATGCAATTAATATTGGTTATATGATACACAATTTAAATGTGATTATAAATCTTCATGAGTCTAATGAAAATTAATTTGAAATTTCAGAGGCCGTGGGTAAAGTAGGTGAACGGCTGCTTGGTCCTTTTAACATCGAGATGCTTGTGAGGCCAATCAATCTCAAGATATCCGAAGCGATAATGAACTTTCAAGAGAACAGCGCCGATGTCTCCCAGAGGGTTTTCAGTGGCTGTGGGAGACCAGTGTTAGGTAGAAGAAGAAGAAGAAGACGGAGTGCACGAGAAACGGATTTTGAATCTTCAAACTTCGATCAAGAAACCAGTGAAGATGGTCGATCGACAACTGCTGCAATGCTTGATAAATTAGTTAAGGAGATTAGGCAGAGAGTTAGAGATTCAAGACAGTTTTGGATCTATCTGCCATATCAATTATGCAACGATGGTCTCGTTGTACCTCCCAGTAACACTAAAGAATGCTGGAATGGTACTCATGTTGATAAGTAAGTTTTTTTTATTATATTTTTATATAATCTAATGCTTGAAGAACACAATCGTTATACAATCTTTCTTATGATTATAGGTATTTATATCCAGTATCGTCTGATGGAGAAACACAAACATTAAATCCTGAAGTTCGAGGCAGTGGTCCAAGGCACCCAATTGTTAGAGATCAAATATTTGCTCTTACTACTATTACTAGTAGATTGAGATCCGCATTTAATGGTCAAGATGTAGACTGGGTGGATGCCGGTTAGTATGAAGTTATATTTCATGACAAAGTATATGTTTTATAATTTTAAATCAAACTAAAAAAGATTTATTTATCTCATAGAAGAGACACCCTATGGATCTGGAAGTGGATCAGGAGATGGAGTTGATGAAGATGATCCAATAACTGATGATGAAGATGGATTCCGTGAAGAATCATCAGGCTATGAGCCAAATCCAGCTCCACCACAAACTCCTAAAGTTGTACCGCCTCCAGTATCACCAGGATTATCTCCTAAAGT
Organism: Chelonus formosanus; assembly: GCA_028641665.1. Classification (NCBI taxonomy): domain Eukaryota; kingdom Metazoa; phylum Arthropoda; class Insecta; order Hymenoptera; family Braconidae; genus Chelonus; species Chelonus formosanus. The sequence continues at coordinate 1,345,468 of CM054002.1, forward strand.
TGAAATAGAACCTAAAGTTCCAACGATCGACAATAATGATATTGATTTAAATAATAGTAATAACGAAAGTAAAAATGACACAACGACTGCTGTGGATAGTGGAGCAACAAGGCAACATATATCGTTGACACGAGCCCTCACGTCGTATCTCTTCCCTATTGCTGTTATGTGGTTTGGCGGTTGTCTCACCGAATGGCTGTGATCACTCATCGTCCATGATCAGATGGAAATTGTAAATAATTAAGCTATCACTCAGTTTAACTGAATGTCAATGAGAACGTAGATCCATGATGATCTTGGGTTTAAGTAGATGACGACCGGTGTGCCATTTTTTTAAATTTTATTCAGGTCGTTCAATGGACTGACGATAAAAATACGTACTATCGATAAAGGCGAAATGCTCTCGAAGCAGAGGAAAACCTTTATCATCAATGACAGAATTATTGTCGATAAATTACGATAATTATGATGATGGAGATAAACAAAGATGGTTGATTATGTCAATGATTTGATATGTGGTTTTTGGAAAATAATTTTTTATGAGTGAAATGAAATTAAAAGATTCAGGATCTTCGAGATGAGACTATGAATTATTCGCGAGAGTGTTTTTTTAAGAACTCAATATTTATTCGTGGAAATTTTTTACAAGTAGTTTTACCAAAAATACTTTCGTGAAATTGAAAAAAATTGTCTCGAGAGCTGAAGTGAATGGAATTTATTTAAAAATGAACGAAAAGTGATTTTGTTTTTTTTAATTTTCATTTTATTATCTCCCTCTCTCTTTCTCTCTTCCTCTTTTGTAAAGTGTAAATATTAATTAGATACAAGAATAAAGCCAAGTAAAGTTTTAGAATAAAATTTTTTAAACGGTTTTATTAAAGCTTCTATTCTATCGAATTTATTTATATATCAATTTTGATATGGTAGAAGACTTTGATTACACCCTTAAAAATATTTTGAGTCGTGTATTAGGAATTAAGTTTTGATATATTTCATTGAGCGTGTGGTAAACTGTAAAAATACAGTCTTGAGAGAGCATAGAGAGAAATAAAATGAATAAAACAAATACGAAAAATAAAAAGAAAAAAATAATAACAGGCTCCTGTGATAAAATCAAATAAAAAATTAAGCCGCGTTTTAATAATATAAAATTAAGAAATTTCAACGATTTTATTTGTTGGATTCAAAATGTATTTTATTCGATTCATTTTGTGGATAAAATAATTATTTTAAAATAAGCAATTAACATATAATTGATGTAAAAGTGTAAGAAGGAAAAATCTAGTGAAATATTTAAATGAATAATTAACTATGATTAAATATAATTATTTGTAATTATTATTATTAATAATATTATTATTATTTTTATTGATTATCATGATTAATTATTATAATAATTATTGTATGCATATAGTTATAAATATCAAATTAATATAAAATTTATCAAGTTACAAGAATTTTATTCAAAGACGATTGTAAAAATGCATTAATTAAAATATTGTGCATATTACATAAAAAAAAAATAATATACATAAATTCTTAAAGTTTCATTTTTTTTGTTTTTGTACCTAAGATCAAATGTTTTGGTTCTTTAGAATTATTTTTTTGAATTGCCAATAATTCCGTAAAATTTTCCAATAAAGGAACAAATGACTCAACTAGGTAACAGGGTTTTGATACTTCTGTATAAAAAGAAGTAAAAAATAAATATGTTTCATTCGAAGCATTGTAAATTTCTTCGATTAAAAATTACGGAATAATTAAACAAAGATGCTAATAAAATTATTTAGAAAGTAATAACCTGAATTAAAGAAAAAACAAGTATCATTGATTATTAATTATAAAAAATGTACTAAATGTGACAAAGAAAAAATATTGTGCTGACAATGTTATAAAAAATACAGAAAGTAATTTATTCGTATTAAAAACGAAAATTATTTGTATGTAAAATACTCCGTAGAAGAACAAAAAAATAATGAATCGATGAAATTCATTAATAATGAAATAATTAAAATTGAATGTTAATAAGTGTATTCTTTGATGATGATATGTTTAGATGCATTTGAGATTTTTTACAACCCACATGTACATTCACAATTTTTTTACTGTATTCAATTATTTGTTCATTCCAACTCATTGAATTTACATTTTATCTATCAGTGCTAACAAATAAACTATTTCAAAAAATATGTGTCTTCTGAATTTAAAGTTAATGTAAATTATTATTTGGGATAATTATATAGATTATTATAATTATAATAATTGTGCACATCAGGTAAATACTTAAGAATACTTAAACGTAATACAAAATGCTTGTCATACGTAATATTTATAATTCATTTAAGAATTTTCAAAATATGACAACTCGAAGATTAATGGGAAATTAATTGTCGATGCCACTGTATTTTTTGATACAAGATCAATTATTAATAATAAATAAAACTTGAGCAATATTCAGTAAAGGTTTTATAACGGTTTTTTTGTTAACAAAAAATAGGATATTATCGAGAATAATGTTATCGAAGCAGATAAGGTTAATTTTGTGATTATTCATAAGAAAGTGGTAAGATTATTTTAATTTATCCCTAGTTTTTGGTTCTTTGAATTTACATTTTGAAAAAATTGCAGAATGAAATTTTACAAAGGTGCTTTCGAAATCGATTTTTTCTAAAAAATAGAATCAATGCTATTATTTTCCGGCTCAAAGCCGGAATCTTAGGTTCATCGTCAAGGTGTTGATTCTAGGTCATATCTGTTGTTTAATTATTTTTATAATTGAATTACGATATCATTGGAACCATACTGATTGACTTTTTGCGAGAATAAAGAAGAAAAACTTATTTTAATTACCTATTCCATGATTTTATTATTATTGATTTCATGTTATTTGGAGTATATCAAGTATGTACATATATTATTTTTTTGGGTATTGTATTTGATCGTTTATTGACATTAAGTGGTTAAATATTTATTCCAATGTATTAACAACTGGAAAAAAATATTTGTCTTCTGAGTTTGAAGTTGATGTGCATTTTATTTCATTACATTCATGTTTTTTGATGCGTTTAATTTTATATTTTTAAAAGAAGAAATCAAATTGTTGAATTATTTAATGATCTGATCTCATATATATATATGTTCAAATTCCCAATTTTAGATTTTAGTGATGAATGTAATAATAATGATGTGACAAAAATTTTATTGACAAATGATTGTAAATATTTGATGTGTTTTAATATGTAGATGTGTCCAAAATGCGAGTTGGAATGAAAAAAACATTTATAATTCATCTATGATTCTCTTAATCATAAAAACCTGAAAATAAATGAGAATTTGATTGTCAGCGACGCGATATTTTTTGATACAAAAAAAGATTTTCATGAAAAGGGCGAATGTTATGAATTAATAATGAATGGAACACAAGCTAAATTCGATAGCAGTATTATTAGGAGGTTTTTTTTGACAGAAGAATGTAATATTATAAGAAATAATGTTGGCGAAGCACGTATTGTTAATTATTCTCTCTACAATCGTTGTAAAAATAATAGCGATAAATTTATTTAATAATCCTGATAGAGCTGATATTCATAACATCAGCAAACCATTGGTAAGAGTACTCATATATTTTATATTTTTTTGGATTTTTAAAATCAAATGTGGAAAAAAATTATTTTTTAACAAATTACAGATTAGAATTTTACAAGGATACTTTCAAAATGATCTCAATCCATTAATCATAACAGAACAATCCAGCAAGTATGTTTTTTCCAACTCAAACCAAACATTGCTATCATCCTCATCGATTATTTTGATCAACAATAAATTCAAGATCCAGCAAGATGTTAGAAATTATAATCCTCATATTGGAACGTTTTTATTGACTGCATCAACTGAAGATCACCTAAATCGAACTATTTCTCAACTGCAGTCAACACCATGGTGGAATACAGAGTCATACTTCTTGTTGATTGGACCATCAACTTATTCATCAGTAAATGCATCAAAGATGCTTGCAATAATGTGGAAAAGAAAAATCTTATCAGTAGTCTACCTATGTTATGACATTGATAAAGAAGCTGTGATGTTGTATACTTTTAATCCTTTCAATAATTATGCACCATCTCCATGGAAGTGGGTTAATAAAATCGAAGAGAAACCTGATCCACGCTGGAATCTGTATGAGCATCAATATCAAGGAGGTATTTATCTGCTATCTCATTCAAGTTTAGTATCATTCATTCATTCAATTAAACTTTTCAGATGGAACAATCTGTCCTGTAATCATGTTTGACAAAACATTGAAGCTAGACGACTACGTAATATCAGTGATCATGGACAAAAATTTACATCCTAGAGACGTTCCTACAGGCGTGCCAATAAAATTGAATGACTACAAAAAATATGCAGCTTTAATGGGAATACCAGTAATGGCAGAAGTGTTAATTCAAATGAAAGTAAGAGTTAATATAACCGATATAAAAGGTCTATCAATGACAAGAAACGGAAAGTTTCATGGAGATCTACAAAAACTTCTAGAGCACGATATTTATTTAAAAACAGTACCCATGTATCTAAAATATAACTATACTACTTATCCGGATATTATGTTAAGTCTTGTTCTACTCGGTCAAAAGAGATCATTTCTAAACACTGAAGATAAAATTCTGAATTTCTTTAATGCAAGCATTCTAACACCAATCATCATTGTGTTCCTCGCGTCAGCGTTTATCCTAAAGATAAATCGGCGACAAAACTCCACATCAGCACTGCTGAAAGTATGGCAATTATTCCTAGGCAGCAACATTCCTCAAGTACTGAACAACACACCGACTCGAATTTTCTTCTTTGGAGTCTTCTGGTTGGTGATCATATTAAATGGAGCATTCCAAAGCAAACTGGCATCATTTTTGACAAAACCTGAACGAATTTACGTTAACAGCATTGAAGATGCCTTCCGATTACAATATCATATTTATGGACTGAAAGATTTTATGATCGATGAGCCAATTTACACGAAATTATCACCGAGCAAACAAAAATACATCCATCTCATGGATACTCATCAATGTGTAGCTCCAATTTTAAATAATTCTCAAGCTCTGTGTTTGACTTCTCCAAATTACAGCACGAGAAATGCTATTCAATATGGGCTCCATCTATCTCCACCAATTCATGTTTACTATTCTGTTTATTGGGTTTCACCTGGATTCCCTCTGAGAGGCAGGATCAACGTTATGTTGCTACGTCTCCAAGCGTCCGGTATTATAGTCCAGTTATATAAAAAAATTTTTTATGATCGAATAGATTATATTCATGCCCATGAAACTGAAGAAACTAGATTTCAGAGTCGTCCGATTGAATTACATAATCTCAGATTCATCTTTAAGTTGTTGATTCTTGGTCATATTTGTTCACTGATTACTTTCCTAGTAGAACTACGACATCGCTAGCATTGTAGTAGATTCTGTTGTTATCTCTTTTATAACATTTAGATGATGATGGATTTTATAAATGTTTAACTGATGTGTTTATATACATTTAAAATATCTGTATCAAATATGTACATGTATCATTATTTTATTATATTCAATCGTTCATTGACACCAACTTATTGAATACACATTCTGATGTATAAATAACTGGAAAAAATTTGTCTGCTGAAGACGAAGTTAATGTATGTACTTCACAGTCACTACTCAAATATGTTGATAGTGCGACCCATATGAAATATTTATGTAACAAATAAAATATCTAACATCAATGCATGAATCTCTGATAAATGACAGCTCGAATGCTGATAAGAATCTCTACAGTAATGACCTTTCCAAAATTCTATTGATATTTGTATGATCATGATTCTTTTTTTGGATGCACAAATGAAATATTTTTAAGAATAATGTTATCGAAGCAAGTACTGATAGTTTTTCTGTCAAAATGCTTCTTAAATATATTCGCCATTCATGTATTTAACAATAGTGATAAGGTTAATTTTGTGATTATTCATAAGAAAGTGGTAAGATTATTTTATTTTATCCCTAGTTTTTGGTTCGTTAAATTTACACTTTAAAAAAAATTGCAGAATGAAATTTTACAAGGATGCTTTCAAAATGATCTCAATCCATTAATCATAACAGAACAATCCAGCAAGTATGTTTTTTCCAACTCAAACCAAACATTGCTATCATCCTCATCGATTATTTTGATCAACAATAAATTCAAGATCCAGCAAGATGTTAGAAATTATAATCCTCATATAGGAACGTTTTTATTGACTGCATCAACTGAAGATAACCTGAATCGAACTATTTCTCAACTGCAGTCAACACCGTGGTGGAATACAGAGTCATACTTCTTGTTGATTGGACCATCAACTTATTCATCAGTAAATGCATCAAAGATGCTTGCAATAATGTGGAAAAGAAAAATCTTATCAGTAGTCTACCTATGTTATGACATTGATAAAGAAGCTGTGATGTTGTATACTTTTAATCCTTTCAATAATTATGCACCATCTCCATGGAAGTGGGTTAATAAAATCGAAGAGAAACCTGATCCACGCTGGAATCTGTATGAGCATCAATATCAAGGAGGTATTTATCTGCTATCTCATTCAAGTTTAGTATCATTCATTCATTCAATTAAACTTTTCAGATGGAACAATCTGTCCTGTAATCATGTTTGACAAAACATTGAAGCTAGACGACTACGTAATATCAGTGATCATGGACAAAAAAGCACGTCAAAAAGAAGTTCCTACAGGTATACCTATAAGATTAAATGACTACATCCAATACATATTATCAAAGCGCATAACAGTAACAATGAATGATGTGTTTTCTCATATGAACGTGAAACTAAACCTAACTGATTCTGATCATCTAAAATGTTGCTTGCAAACTAATGACGAAAGACTTCTTACAAAGCTAGAAGATCTCTTAGGCAATGCTTTATTACTAAGACCACAACCCATGTATCTCGGTTATAAACATGTGACTTATCCAGACGCTCGGGTACTGATGATTCTTGTGGGTCAAAAGAGACCATTTTTAAACACTGAAACAAAAATTCTCAGCTTTTTTCATGTAAGCATTTTGGCACCCATCGCCATTGTATTTATTATGTCAGCGGTTGTTCTCAAGATAAACCGACGACAACATTTAACATCAGCATTGCTGAAAATTTGGCAACTGTTCCTGAGTAGCTACTTCCCTCAAGCTCTAAACAACACTCAAACACGAATCTTCTTTTTTGGAGTATTCTGGTTGGTGATCATTTTGAATGGAACATTCCAAGGAAAATTAGCATCGTTCTTGACTAAACCAGAACGAATTTATGTCAAAAATATCGAGGATGCTCTTAGATTAAAATATCATATTTACGGACCTGTTGATTATATGACAGGTACAGGATATCTAGAGTTACCAGCAGATAAACAAAAATATCTTCATCTTGTAGAAACTGATAGATGTTTGGATCCAGTTTTAAATGATCCTCAAGCACTGTGTTTGACCAATCCAAATTACGGTACTACAAATGCTAAAAAATATGGTCTACACATCTCTTCACCTGTCCTTATTTTTTATACTTCATATTGGGTATCACCTGGATTTCCTCTGAAAAAGAGAATAGACACAATTATTTTACGTCTTCAAGTTACTGGTTTAACCGGCCGGGTCCTGAATCAAGTGTTTTTTGATCGACTAGGCTTTTTACTAGCCCATGAGAATGAAGAAACGAAATTCAATCGTCGTCCTATTGAATTATCTGATCTGTTTTTTATATTCAAATTTCTGGGTTTTGGTCTTGTTTGTTCATTTATTGTTTTTATAGTTGAAGTATGGCGTCATAAAATTTGTATTTGATTTAAATAAATATAAAAATTGATGATGCGACAAGTTTTATTGACAGTAGATTGTAAATATTTGATGTCGTTTGATACTTGGACATGCTCAAAGTGCGAGCTACAATCAAAATGACATTTATAATTCATTCATGATTCACCTAATTATCAAAGCCTGAAAATAAATGAGAAATTAATATTCGATACAAGTATTATTGTAATATTATTAATAACCAACAATTTTAGTTAAATATAACTTCAAAATTATTACTTTAGTTATAAAAACGTTTTTTTATAAATTATAATAAATTATGTGATTTTCTTTGTATTGAATAATAAATCTTATTGTGATTCTATTGCTTATAATCCTATGGACGAGCATGTACATGTGTGTTTGAAGATCTTAACCTAACATATGTCACTTCAATTAACAATAAACTTTTTTGTTTTAAATAATAATCGTTCTGTAACTTACTTGTATTATATACTTAGTGAAATTTTTAAGAAATATACATTTCTAATGTGTGGAATACTCTGTTGTATTTATCAAACAACAGATAAAAATAAAATTTTTGAAATAAACAAGGTTTGATATTTATCTAATGTTATTCACATTTAATCTTTAATTACCTTGTTGACATTTATTTTGTATTATCCAACTTTAAAAATTATATCTTCAGTGGACTACATTGAAAGAACAAACAGTTAAACGTGGACCAGATAGTTTATCGACATGTCAGATAACCACTGATCACTGGAGTGGCGAATTTGTTGCTAGTGTTCTATGGATGCAAGGCTCATGTCCAACTCTTCAACCATGCGTAGACGAAGAAGGAAATATTCTCTTATGGAATGGAGACATTTTCACTGGAATCCTAGTAATTTTCGAAATCAACTAATAATTGCAATTAAATGACCTATAATTTCTAACTCAAACAAATAAATTTTTTTTTCAGGCAAGTAATGATGATTGTGATACTCTAACATTATCAACAAAATTAAAATCACAAAACAATGTTTATAAAACTCTATCTTACATCGAAGGACCGTATAGTTTTATTTATTTCCAAAAGAAAACCAATATGATATACTTCGGAAGAGATCCCATTGGTCGACATAGTCTTTTAATAAATATTCACGTAAAAGATGAACATCCGTTTTTCACATTATGTTCTACAGCTCACAAAAATATTGAAAACATCATAGAACTTCCAGCCATCGGAATTTTTTCTATGGATCTCAATGATTCTACATTCAATTTATCATGCTCTCCATGGCATGACCCAGACGATCATTTTTATTCTATGATTAAAAATTTAAATCTGTCAATAAATATTAGAATCAACCAATCAATATCAGCAGTAAAAATAGAAAATTCTTCATCACATCTGATGAATCATGAATCATTAAACTTCATAGATATTGTCAATTCAATGGACTACAAAAATAAAAAAATGTTAGAACATTTGTTAAAAGATATAAGAGTTGATGAAAAAGTCTCACAATTAGGGAGATTATTAAATTCATCAGTAGATTATCGTGTAAATAAAAAACCAAGCTTTTGTCAAAACTGTGTCAAATTCGTGATCAATTCTAATTCAGCTTCCAATGATAAGTATAACTGTAATCATTCTAAAATTGGTATATTATTTTCTGGAGGCTTAGATTCAACAATACTAGCTGCTATTGCTAGTACAATAATACCTGAAGATGAAAGTATTGATTTAATAAACGTAGCTTTTGAATTACCAGCAAATAAAAATCGATTATCATCATCAGTATTTGATGTTCCTGATAGAAAGACTGGATATCAAGCTCTAGAAGAACTAAAAAAAATCTTTCCACAAAGGAAATGGAATTTTATTGAAGTCAATATCACCAGAGAAAAGTTACAGGAATATTGCAGTAAACACATTTGCCATTTAATTTATCCTCTTAGGACAATTTTAGATGAAAGTTTAGGCTGTGCTTTGTGGTTTGCTAGCCGTGGATCCGGTGTATTATCATCAACCAATCAACTCTATCAATCTCCCTGCAGAGTTTTACTGTTGGGAATGGGAGCAGATGAACTTTTTGGCGGGTATACTCGTCATAGAACCATTCTTCGTCGTTCAGGATGGGATGCTTTGACCGAAGAACTCAATCAAGAATTATTAAGAATACCTGAGAGAAACTTAGGAAGAGATGATAGGATCATTTCTGATCATGGACGTCAAGCTCGATTTCCATTCCTTGATGACAATCTGGTTAAATATGTTCGAAACTTAAAATCATGGGAACGATGCTGTCCGATTGATAAAATGCCTTCTGGTATTGGTGATAAACTACTCCTACGATTATTAGCCTATAAGATAGGCTTGAAAGAAACAGCTACTTTTCCTAAAAGAGCTTTTCAATTTGGATCAAGAATTGCTAATAGCAAAGAAAATGCAAAAGACTTGTCTCAGTGGTTGAAATAAATCTATACCTTTCTATTCTTCTTTTTGTGTATTATATCTTAATAATTATATAATAAGAATCTAATATTGCTATTGTTTATTTATATGCTGAAAATTATTTGACTCAAGTTCACGTTAATTATTCAGCGAAAATCACAATTTTGTAATCATTTTACTTCGGTGTTTTTCGTTAAGATATGTTATCAGAATATATTAAATCCTCAAACATCAAGATATACCTCTATTACTCATTACTTTCATACTTGAAAAGTTTTAAGTTGCATTTTAGTCAGTATTGTTTGTATTATTTTTATTCCACGTCTCGTTGATTACTACTGAATATTATCTTTTCAGTTAAATAAAAAATATTTTCTCAGTTAAGATAACATTAGTGACCTTCGAACTCTGATACACTGAAGTTAGTGAGCAATAATTAGCATCCATTGATTTCCTATTGTTTAAACCAAAGGTAGTTCGATATTTTTATCCAACTTTTTTATAAGCTGATTATTTGAATAATCAATTATTCAGCTTAGCTGTTTTTATTTTTATAATATATAAGTTTGAATATAGCCAAGTCATTTAAAATTCTTAAATGTTGAAGTTGTATGCATTTACATAATTAAATTTCAGGTTCACATATATGAAAGTAATAAAGTGTTGAATAATCTCATACTGTCTGTACTCAAGTGTAGAAATCAGTTGAAGCCATTCGAATAACTATGGATTTACACTTTCTAAAGTTAGTATCACAAATCGAAACTCGTACCAAGTCATCATATTCGTTAATAAAAGCACCAGTTGTATCTAAAAATAAAAACCATGTGAATGTTGATTTAAGTTCAATATCTAAAAATTCTTCGAAAGTGAAAAATGTTTACATTAAGACGCCTCCTCGGGGTTTAGAAAGAGCATTTTATGAATTACTTACACATGAAGCGGTTGAATTTTTAGCTGACCTTGTAATCAAATTCGATGAAGATATAAACAATCTATACAATCATCGACTTCAAAGGAAAGCTGAGCAAAGAATTAATCCAAAAATTCCATCATTTTTTAAACTACAAGTTGAAGATGATGACTGGAAAGTTGCTCCTGTTAATAATCGGCTGAGAAATCGACATTTAGACCTTGGAGATGTAAGTCCTAGCAATTTAGATCATTTTTCTGCTGCTTTATGTGCTAACGTCCAGGGAATTCAAGTGGATTTTGATGATGGCCATTGCCCTAACTGGTTTAACCAAATTTATGGACTTCACAATGTTTTTAAAGCTGTTCATAATCAATTGGACAATGTTCCAGAGATTTCTACTGCTCCAATTCTGATGCTACGACCACGAGCTTGGAATATGATTGAAAAAAATGTTCATATAAATGGAAAATATATTCCAGGACCTCTTTTTGATTTTGCTTTATTAATGTTTCATACTGGAAAAATTCTATACAAATGTGGTTGTGGTCCTTGCTTTTATCTTTCAAAACTTGAAAGCTCTGATGAAGCTAAGTTATGGAATAATATCTTCTCTTGGAGTGAAGAAAGACTTGGAATACCATATGGTTCTATTAAAGCTTGTGTTTTAATTGAAAATATTTTAGCAAGTTTTGAAGTGGAGAGTATTTTATATCAATTAAAAGATCATTCTTTAGGACTCAATTGTGGAATTTGGGATTATGCAGCGTCAATTATCGCAAAATTTGGAGATAAGAAATCTTTTGTGCTGCCTGATAGGAATAAGTATGTGAATATGGACAAGAGATTTCTGAAAAAATATTTACAATTGGTTATTAAAGTCTGTCATAAGAGAGGAGCTCATGCTACGGGAGGAATGGCTGCTCAATTATTACCTCCAGACTCAAACTCAGAGTCATATAAAATTATTCTTCAAAAGATTTGTGAGGCTAAAATTAAAGAAATTCAAGAAGGAGTCGATGGTTTTATGGTTTATGACTTGAACTTAGTTCCATTTATGAACAATTTATGGAAAGAATTTCCAAAAGTTCCAGGACTTAATCAAATAAGTTATCCTGGAACACCAGAAGAAATTACAGAAGAAGATTTATTGAGTCTTCCTGAAGGAGGTGTAACCATTAAAGGATTAGAACATAATATTAAAGTTGCTATTCTCTTCATTTATAATTGGTTCAATGGAAGAGGACACTTTATCGTTGATGAATCTATTGAAGATTCCGCAACAGCAGAGATATCAAGGTCACAAATTTGGCAATGGATTCGGCATGCTGCAAAATTAGAAGATTACCACAACAATAAAAATGACACTGTGACAAGTCAGTTAGTGGATATTTTAACTGAACAAATAGTAAATGATTTGTTAAAGACATACTTCACCAACCTATCCTTAGATAGGGTAAGGAAGCTTGTGATGGCTAAACATGTGTTTATAGATATTGTAAATTCTCGTGACTTTCCCGACTTTATTACCACCTATGTCTATGATGTATATCCTTTCAACAATTTACTATCTCACTTGTAAAATCTATATATTATTTATGTAAATGATAATTAAGTTTGAAAATATTTTTTCGAATAAATTGTTTTTTAATTTCTTAAACATTATTCATTTGTTTGTATTTTGTTAATATTTTTTATGTGAAATATTAGTCTTTCCTTACCTTGAGTATGTAGGTATTACTTCTGTACTGATCAATTCATATAAAAAAACAATATTCAATTATATAACCATTGAACTTATGTAAAAAAGAAATAACTGGTATACTCCTCCAAGAACGGTAAGAAAAGAAATTTTACTCCAGAAAATTACTGTGTAAATCCAAAGGAAATTGAGTCTTGCTATGAATTAAAAACTCACAATTATGTAAATAAGGAATTTATTAATATTATTTTAAGCTACCAGAGCACTGGCAGTTGCGCTTTCATATTTCCACGTGGGTGGAAGTGAGCCTTTAGACTTGTAATATCTAGCAAGTCTATGGATTCTGGATTCTACCAAAATTAATCTGAACTTGCTATCCTTGTCCTTACGATTACGTTCCAAGTGTTTACGAATCGCAACAGCTTTTTTGATTAAGTAATATAGATCCTCTGGTAGATCTGGAGCGAGTCCCATACTTTTGACAATTCGTAGAATCTTGTTTCCAGTGCGGAAACGTACTTGACCGACACCATGTGAGTCACGAAGAATAACACCTGAAAATTAATTTAATTTTCAATTATCTCATTGACATTGTAATATGTCTTAATGTGTTATGAATCATCGTGAATTTTATTCAGTAACACATGACGTTCTTTAAGTGAGCATTACTCATTACATTGTAAATTTAATAATTAACAAAATGTTCTTGGTTACCTATAGCAAATCGTTTTGAAAAGATAACAAACTTGCTTCAAACGCCAATGAATTAATATTGCAAGCAATCAAATGAACTGAAGATTAATATACAAATATTGATATTCAGCTGGTAGCTTGCTTTTATGAGAGCGAAAAATAATAGTTTTAATCATGAAATATAAGTAATTAGACCAATTAATGAACATGTCCACTTGTGGTAATTTATTTCAATATTTTATTTTAATTTAAAAGTTATCTAAATGTCAATAATAAATTATTAATTACCAATTTGAGATGGTGTGAATCCTTTTTTGGCGAATTTGTAAATCAATTCTTTACAATCTTCTGGAGTAAGCTTCAACCAAGTTGGTACGCTCCGTCGGTATGGAAGTGCCGATTGGGATATACCCTTTCTGAAATGAATAAAGACTAGTAAATTATATTTTATTCAATATATAAATCCATTCATTATGAAGCAAATATAGGTTAACAGTACAGAATGAAAAGTATTTCTATACATAATTATAAAAATGCGATATTATTGTAGTGTTTATGTACGTCAGCACATGGTCTAAAAGGTTAGAATATAAAGTTTGTAGATGAGCTATCAGTAGTCCTATAATAACTCTACACAACAACTTGAACTTATAATTTATAATACAACTTAGTACTTATTCGATAAATGGCAGTGATTTAATCCAAATAAACATATTATTTTACATACCCAGGTGCGTGCATACGACCCATGGCGTTGATCCTCTTTGACTTGCAGCGAGAAAAGACAAAGACAGAGACGGAAATGAGAGAAATAAAAAAAAACATGGCGGCACAACAGTCAGCGCCATCTTTCATTTCCTCTATTATCATATTGTGCTAATCAAGCACATTGTTTACAATTAATTTGATTGTTAAACAAATGTTTAAATAATCTTTTAATTATTAACAAAGACAAAAGTTAACCTATGAAGTATTCTTTGCAAACAATAAGAGGTAATGGTACATATTTGTATAGAATATTTTTCAAAAATTGTGTGAGATTTTAAATTTATCATTTACCCGCCAAAATAGTCGAATCAAATTTTACTCCAATAAAACAACGATCAGCAAAGATCTTATTCATCAATTTATAATCTGTTGTATGCGGTTGTGCGCAGTTGAAAGTGGTTGTTCGAACATTACGTTCACGCGTGATAGTATTACATTTTAATTATTTTATACGAATTGTAATCAAAATCATTCAAAATGATGTCAAAAATGATCATATTAGTTTTTGTAATAGTTCTTTGTAGCTCACTTACATCTGGTAAGATTTTTATCTTTTTTTTCAGAATTTTAACAACAAAGTTCATCATCATTGTCATCATAAATTTAGAATAATTTACAATTAATAAAATACAATGAATATAAAACTTCAATTGTATTAAAATGAAAAGCCAAAAATAATTTGTATAGACTTCCACGAAATGAAATGGCCGTAGTGAGTTTTCTCATCTGCGTAAACTCAAGGTTGTTTCTGTTCATTCGTTGAATTGAAGATTATTTAAATAAACGAATCTTCGATAATCATAAATGTATGTTATGTGCATATATCCGGCCAACCAAATAATCAGTTATGATTATAGCAATGAACAATGATTGTATCTTTTTTTATTCATTGATAATTCTATCAATGATTAGTTAAACAAGTAATAATTTTTATCACGTGCTAATCACACAGTAAAGTTTGTTTCTTTTTTTATTGCAGCCGAAAATTGTCCTAGTAACGATTTCGTGGACAACTTAGTTTCATTTTGTCCTGGGATTCCACAAATCTTTAATTCATCTCCAAAATCTTATTGTTGCTTGGATGCGGAAAATAAATACTACTGCTGTGATGCTCAAGAATATACTTTAAACACAGGGTTTAACTATTTATTTATTCATTCATTTATAATAATTATAAAATAATGATAAAAAAGTCTTTAAAATATTTCTTATTGTCGTTTATTGATAAATAACAAGACTCAATAACTAGTAATACTCATTGATTTTTTTAAAATTGCAGATTTAAAATAATTCTTCCTGCGATCATCGGCGTACTAGTCGTAGTGACACTTTTTGTCTTCTGCATCACATGTTTATGCTGTAGTTGCTGCCCATGGTACAAAAGACGTCATCGTGGAACAGTTTATGGAAGTGAGTAAAATGATATTCTTAGCTTTCTGCTTATAACTGAATTTTTTTTTATCAAACTATGTAATAATAACGATAAATTTCATCACCTTAACTGTCTATTTGTCTTTTAAAAATATCTGTTTATTAACAAAAATTTCTAAATGTTCTTTTTAATTTTTTTCAAATTCTCATTTTAATTTAAAAACATCACCGACTATGACTTCCTCGTAATTCAGTCCGTAGACCAAAGTTATTTATTAGTTTAATTTATAAAAATTAATCTATCAGACTGATTAGATATTCTTTTCCAGGACCTGGTTCGGTCTAGAAGCAACACAACGAAATTCTGTAATAGGATGATATATATTCGTAGAAAAAGCATCCTATTTAGATTAGTGTTCTCTTGATACTTTTTTGAAATGCGTGGTAATGACATAATTTATATTGTGACATAGCGTCATTACTAATAGCTTTTATATATATACCTACATATATATACTATTTAATATATCTGGCTTTTCAGCTTCAGCTTCTTAGCTTTAAAATAACTGATAATTCTTCAAAGCTGGCCTTTTGAGTTTTTTTTTTCTCTTTATTGTTGTTACTTTTTTTTTATTATATACATTGGCTGTTAAAGCAAAACAATCTTCAACTTAACTTTAAATGCTTATAATTCGTAAGCAAAAAATTCCGAAATAATTCATGAAGTATTGTAAAAAAAGTTATAAGATGATTTATCATTTTTTTTTTTCTCAAATGACAAAGTTTTCTCAGAAAATTTGGCCAATCAATTTTTGTTTCACTAATAAATTATCAATTTTCAAAAAGTTACTGAATCATTCCTGTATTTTAATGAATGATAATTGACAAGCTTATTCGGTTTTGATGAATAAAAATGATAAAATAAAATTACTCAGTGATACTTTGAATTTTACGAATATCAAAAAATTATCTTTAATTTTACCAAAGGAATAAACAGTAGTTTTTTGTTCTTATAAGATAAATCATTGTACTCTGATGATTATAGAGAGTGTCCATGATGATAATTCATTACCGTATAGTATATAGTGAAAAAATGATTTCAATTTAGTAATTATTTCTAACAATGAGGATGCAGCTGTTGGCCCTAGTATTGACCTTTTCATAATACGTAATGTTTATTGTTGTAGTCAAAATATTGATTGGTCATTTATGGCAATAAGTTAACTTACATTATTAATGTAAACAATTAATTTTTACTATTGGAATATTTTTTATATTCTTTTGTTTCTCATTTACTAACAGAGACTATAATATTTATCGAGCCTTCCATAGTATTAAAATGTAAAATAAATACTTATATTAAAAATTAATAAGAAAAATATTGTACACATGAATGTCATGAGTCTGCAAGATGTCAAAAAAAGATAAACAGAAAATACACTTTCGTTACTGAAGATTTGAAATAGAGCCGTGATATAATTTTTTTTTTTTTTTGATAATCGATCGGTAATTGAATGTTTTTTTGTAATTATTTCATGATCAGTGTGTGAATTTTTTTTTCTTTTATTCCAAGTACAATAAAATAATTGATAAGATAAAGATACGTACTATTGTAATACGATATATTCGGCACTGTTTCCGCTTTGTGTAATATTTTATATAAAACATTTGAAAGAAAACCAGGACTTTCGATTTAAGAATTACATCTCAATTGAGTGTAAAAATTCTTTGATACCGAATTTGTTAAGTATCTGATAATAATTGATAGTAATTACTGAAAAACACTTGCAGACTTATGTAATATCAAAACTTGATCTGAACAACACACAATACTGTACATTATTGTACTTAAATGAATATTTTTAGAATTTTTTTACATAAATTTATGTCAATACTCATAAACATTCCATTTATAGATACATTTTTAACGCTTTTGTATTTGATTTTTCAATAAACACTTGATGATAAATAATACAAAAATAGTTATATACTTCATTTTATAAACCATTCCCATCATTACATGTCCAGTACTTTAGTTTCATTTTCCATTTCATCATTATGAGGAATTAATTAAAATGTATTTATAATTAAAGTAACATAAATTGTCTATGCAAGAATATAAGTTTTATCAGCTAAGCTATTTACTCTGTTATGATTATTTCTATAATAATAAAAATTTTATTCTTTGCTAACTCAATAAAACGTAGACTCGAAAGACAAATTAAGATAAATAATTAATTATTATTACTTAATAAAATACAATTAATGCAAAACAAAAAGATTGTTGAGCAAATTTTACGAATAATTAATAACTTATTTAATCTATGATGAAAAAAGATATAAACACAAGTATTTTTTTCAGAAGTTCATACACCAGGTGTTATTATACAACCAGGCACTGTTCCAATACCTAATCAATCTGCTCAAATGCCTCATCAACCATACGTAGTTCATACAGGTAAAGAAAAATAAAACAAAACAATTCATGAATAAATATTAAATGATATTATTCTTATTCCTTATTTGTCACTCTGCAAATAATTAATATATTCAATAATCTCTTTTATTCTAGAACCATCAATGCAATATCCGAGTCAACCACCACCTTACACAGTCGAACCTTATGCTCAACAAGCACCATATAACCCAAATTTCCCCCAGTAGGATTTATCATCAGTATTCTTTAACGTAACTGTTTGTTCGTGTGTTGGTCTTGCTGTGAATCATCTATTATCGGATAATAAATCACTTCCATTAAAGACTATCGGGAGCAATGTGCGCTGATAATAATACATATAATACTCCAGTATGTGACCGAAATAAGTCTATCAGTCTCCAGTGTGTCCACTGAACTGCTTCATCCTGACTATTATCTTAAGCGGAAATGACGTGATGTTGAATGACGCATAAAATTATTTTTTTAAATAATAATACTTAGATATTTTTTCATGAATTTTTGATTAAATAAATGTAGATAAAATACTAGTGAATTACAGTCGTTAGTTTACTGAATAATTTGAAAACAAAAAAAACTAAAAAATAGGAATAAAATATTAGGCCTAATTACTTTTGAAACTTCTCTCGTAAAAAAAATTAATTTTTAATGACTTGATGTCATTAACATTAAACAGAGTGTTATTGTATTTAAAAAGATACTTATTTATCTTGAAATTTCATTTTCATTTCAATTAATAATTTTATTAGTCTTCCGAATTGATAAATATAAATAAAAATTCCAGACTACAGATTCCATTTATTGCATTTTTGTAATTTAAAACTATGAAATTATTATATATTGTTTTTAAGAATTATTGTAACGTATGTTTAACTCATTTAATCATATTTTGAGAGAACAAGAGGCTTAATAAAAAAAAATATTCATTTTAAATAATTTAATTGAAGCTCAATTGTCTTTTATTTATAAAAACAATTTTTTTTCTCAATAAAATATAATACTATCTTCATAAAGATTTTTTTCTAATCTATATAAATTATCGTCATTTATATTTGGGATGTGAAAAATTAAATCAATTTATGAATAAATTATGTGAAAATATTATTCAATTTATATTATAAATATTAAATACTCATTAGTACTGTTAAAATCAATTTTGTTTTTACATAATATATATACCGAGAATCATTTCTGTTTTATTATTCATCGGTATATTTAAATATGAGATTAACAATTCAACAATACTCATTTATTAATATTAATTAATGCTATTATTTGGTGAAACTAGTGAGCATTAATATATTATATCAATGTAAATTGCAAAAATCACATTCCTTTCCAGACACTTCAAAAGTATTTAATTGATCATTATTACTGCTAAAAAATATTAACAATCCCATTCATTTTGTTAATTAAATGTTTTTTTATTTTTTTTCAACATTAATTTGTTTTTTCCTACAAACATAGCTATCAATCATTCAATATTTTATCTTCATATTATTAATAATCTGATGATCTAAAATTTTCATTGATATATGCAACCCTGTCCAATGATTTAAAAAAAATATTATTATCAAAAGAACCAACTTGTATTACTGCGGATAGATAAAAATCATCTTTGAAACGGTTAAATGCATCATAACCAGAGTAAAGGTCAATTTTTTTCTGCTGTTTGTGGATCAGCGCATTAAATTCTGAACTGTCGAAGACATTGTCTTATATTATTGCCATAATACAAAGTCAGGGACACTTATATATTTATACACTATTGAGTATTGTTATTATTATAATACAATAAACTGTTTAACTGATTAATTTCTTTAATTTTCATGGCCATTAAAATGAAAAGGTTTAAATGGATTTTTGATTATTTTCTATGAATCTATGGATTTAAATTGTTGATTTGTTTATCTCAATAATCTACAGTAATATTTTGATTATTAAATTATTCTCATAAGAAATTTCAATTAAATCGATAAGAAAATACTCTCCAATAATTAAAATGATTTCTATCTGTTTGTTTTTTTGTTACAAATAAATTAATGTATTTATATATTATATATATATATATATATATATAATATCTATATATATATAATATAATAATATAATAAATATATAATAATTGTATTCCTATAAATTTAATATCAGTTCATTTATGTATTAAATTAGATTTTATAATTTTACATTATATATCGAGAAAAAATAGTTACCTGTATTCGATTTCTAATTGCATTTATTATAAGTAACTTTACCATATTTTTAATAGAAAATTTCAGAGATAATTATTTTGTTTAAAAAAGATAATTTAACTCATTTAATCAGACAGTTTATTGTTATCTAGTCCTATGGAAAAGTATTGTCCATGAACTCGATAATAAATTGAGCAATGGTAAAGTAGACCCTGAGTCAGTATAAAAATCTCACCATTGTCAAATTACTACTAAAAATGTAGGAATAACAATATTTTTACGAAATTACACAGCTCTGTTGCGCTGAGTCATTTGAACTATTTATATTACCTAAACTACCGCGGAAACTGGACTCGTCGTGACCCGAGAAAGAATCGTTTATCCTTTCTTCATCTAAAGTAGCGGTTGTAGATGCATGGCTGGCTGATGATCGTCGCGACCGTGAAATATTTCCACGTTGATTGTTTCCGAATGAAGGAGCGGGACTTGGAGACGGAGTATCTGGTGTTTCAGGTTCGTGTTGATTCTGTTGTGGCATTTGTTGTTTCACAACAATTAATCGATTAAGTGAGGACGTTTGATTTTGAATACTTGACACAAAAGCTCGGTATCCAAGGCTAAAAAATAAAATATTTTTATAAAATAAATAATACAAAATTAAATAAATCAAATGAATAATAATAAATAAATTTACCATTCTGAATGAGACCATTTAGTTAGAGTTAGAATTCCATCACGAAGATTAATAACAGAGTCTAACGTTTGCATAGGAGCATGTGCTGCTCTAACAATTCTTGCCATCACTGAAGCGTCTCTGAGTATAGTTGTTAAAACTGCAGCCCATCCAAGACAACCAGCTTCTAAGAACAGCTGTAGAAGATACCTTAATTGTACTTCTGCTCGACTACTTGGTCCGGAAATGGTAGTCGAATGAACCTCAGGTGGTTCTAGATGATCAGCAATCCAACAAGTTCCAACAATTGATTCAATATCGTCACGCCAATTAGTACTAGCATCACTTGTAACACTTGTCGTATCTTGAAGTATTCTTGAAGTCAATTTAGCTTCAGCTACAGGGAACTGAGTCTCTAAACTTGCCACTGGAGACACTATACTTGCATAAAGTGGTCTGGTGCTTGGTAAACTAGTGTATCCACTGTCTGGAGGTAAATCTGTATTGATATTCGAATTTAGAACCATTAAAGATTGAGGTTCATTTTCAGGAGATTCTAGACTTATTGATTTTGATAATTCTAAAGGTGATCTCAAAGACACATGACTGTCTCTTCTTAATTTTTGAAGATGAGATAGTGATACTGTTGGGTAGGGGAAACAAAAATCTTCATGCACTGCTTTCAGAGCCACAGCAAAGTCATCAATTCTTGCAGCTCGTTCCCGTTCTCTTCCCAACCACGTGACTAAGTGAAAATCTAATTTAGCAGCAAAGTGGCCTAAGTCTGCTAATCTTCTAGCCGTTAATAAACGTCTAGCATGTCTTTGAAGAATCACATCAATGAAAAATTCCTCTGCTGATGCTTCTTTATTATCACTTCTTTCAGTTTTAACACTAGGAACGGATTTTTTTCGTCTCATCACTGCGTTTCTCGTTTTTTCTAACATCGAAGAAGGCGGATCTTTAACTGTATTATCATGTTGAACTTTAGGAGTCACTGTGGTACTATAACTTCGACTTCTAGACACTTGCATAGTTCCTAATACTAAAGAGAGATCTTCTTCAGGAGAAACTGATGGTGTTGATGGAGGTCCAGCTAATTTTCCAGTTCCACCCCACGAAGTTCTTGGAGATTCAACATCATTTGGATCTATAGCTCGCAAAAAGCGAACTAGATCTCGTGATAATTCCCAACGACCTTGTTCTAATGCGGCATCAAGCAAAAGTGTTGCATGCTGCCGACTTACTGCGGATGGTTCCAAATTTTGTAAGATAATTAAATAACTAGCTGCTGTATCTAATTGCTGTCGTTTCAAACAATCTTGAAGAAGTTTTTTCGGCGATCCGGCAACAGAAAAAAGATAAGGCCACAAAGCAATTTCAGTTTTTCTTGCACACTGGACTACCGCTCGAGCCCAGACTCCAGGAAATTCACGAATAAATTCAACGACACTTGGAAGTTGAGCATCTGGAAGAGGTTCTTTGCTGGTTGCCTCTTCCTCAAGAACTTCGTGAAGCAATAATTCTAGGGAATGTGAAAAGTACGGGAGAGAAACACAGGATCTAGCTATTTCCCAAGCATGGTAGCCAAGATTTCTGTGAATAAGCTGCCGCAATATTTGATGAAGATATACTTGACTTGTTAATTCGAGTAGACTAAAAGGCAGTGAAAAAGGCGAGTTTGCATCAGACGTATATAAAATAGTATCATTTTCAGCTCCAAGAATGATTGCGTCTTCAAATAAAATTGCTAAGGGATAAATTTTTAGATGGAATGGTAACATTATTCTTTTACTCATAAATGTATGAGCACTTTCTTGATGATTTCGTGGAAATAACGGTAACCATACTCGCATTCCATGGGCACCACAAAAAAGCCAAAGAGCTTCAGTTAGATGTGGCTTATCTCTTCGAGATCTCCAAGGTACCCATACGTTCTCCACACAAGATGCAAGCACATTAGGCGCTCCGCAGGTGAATAACTAAAAAACATTGATTCCAAAGTAATTTTAACAATTTCGAGATGATTAAAAATTGTTGAAAATACTTACAAGATCAGGATTGTCAGTACAATGTTCTCTTTGTACCATCAGAAGTCTTCCGGATACATTAAGCAGTAAACTTTCAGGATGTGGATGACTTCCTGCAGTTTCAGCTCTAATTGTTGTTAAAGTAGCACTAACAACACAAGCAGGATGTATACAAAGTCCACTGATATCAACAATCTGAGTTCTAGTAAGTTCAAGACTTCCAGAGCCTTCAATACCTTCCAACTTCATATCAAAAATACTGACTTGAGCATTTGCACAAAAAGTTAGCAGCCTTTCTTTCATGGTATTGAGCAGAAGAACTTGTGATGGCATTCGAACAGTCCTGACATAATTATTGTCTAATCTGGTGTCTTTAGGATATATTCTAATTTCATCTTTGTCTTCTAAAATTGAATAACTACTAGCAATGACGAATCCTCGATGCCACAAGAGGCCGCCAGTGACAATAAAGTCCCTTTCTTGGGTTTCATTACCAAAAAGTTTCCACTTTCTTGTTAATAAAGAATAATGTGCTAGCCCAGTTCTACCAGCCACAGCGATGTTTTGTCCTTCATTATCTATTGCAGTATACTATAAATGCTGTTTAGAGTATCGTAACAAAAATATTGAGAGAAAAGTAATTAACTCACTCTAATTGGCCAATTAGAGCCACTGTAACTGCTAGGGATGGGAACGACAAGCCATTGTTTCGATCCAGCGATTGTTTGTGATATGGTGTTGTCATTTGGAGTTTCATTCGTTAAATGAAATCCTGGTACATCGGCCGTAATACCACCTAGATTCAGGTACAAACGATCTTCTCCTTGAAGATATAAATGACCATGATGTCCCTAAAAATTTTATCATCTTAATAAATTGTTTTAAATAATAATTAATAAATAAAAAGCATGAAAATTACCATGCAAGGATTAACAGTAAGAGGACTTTTTACAAAATCTAATTGAATTAAAGAGCGTTCGTTTTTAGAAAGCTCATTTCCATTTTCTTCGTTGTGTAAAGGAAGGTCTGGAGATTCTCGAAGCATCCACAATTGATAGCCTTCTGCAGACCATTCCTAGAATTAATATTTAATATATTAAATGCTTAGAAGCATATGGTAATGCGTAATAAAGAAATAATTACCATTGTGAGAATGTGCAAAGGATTATCTCGTGTAAGATCTACATGTAATCCATAATCCCATTTAAGAGTACACAATAAAAGTGCTCCAAACGTACTCCAAATAGCTAAACCTCCCGTATCCCACGCTAAAGCTATTGCACAACTGTCAGGAGTCCATCTTAAACATTTCACTCGTCCTGGTTTCCCAGGATAATCTTTGGATGATAAACTCAATGTATGGGATACTTCTAAACCGCCTGTTGACTCATCAACATAATATACAACACCTTCAGCATTCTCTCGACCAAATGCAATTAATCTGTATTTGTGATTTACAGCAGCACATGTAGCATCATCTAAATACCTCGCCCAAATACCTTGTACTTGATTCGGATCAAATTTTAATGACTGAGCTGTCAAAAAGGCAGCTTTTCCGTTGCTTAAAACAACAGCAAATCCTCCAACTAATGGTGAATATTCAATATCTGTTACATAAACATTATTTTCTGTTATTGGCACTGCAACGGTTGAAATTTGTTGATCAATACTAAATGGTATTCTTTGAAGATCCAAAGAATAATCACGATTTACAGTTCCTTCCCATCGTTGTCTCATTATATGACGTGTTCTTGTAGCTACCATCAATTCATCTCTTATACAAACTAATGAACTTATTCCTCCGTCTATCCATACAGGCATCACAAATGTTATTACTAATGAAGGAATTACTTCTTTGATGAAAAGCTCAGCACTGTCACGTTTTAAACTTGTTACCGGAGAATCTTTTAGCTCATATAAACCTCGGTTATCATTTCCGCTCTCCATTATTCGATAAAATAATAAATAACTATCAGAAGTCTGCAAAAATAATTAAAACGTTAATGCTTGCTTGTAAATAAAAAATTAAATTTATGAGTCATCAGATTATATTATATAATTGTTTTGAAATAATTGATGCTATTTTGCGAGTAATCAAGAATTCTTTTACAACTTTGAGTATGTGTCTGTAAATTTTTATCTGTTGTCTATTTTTAACTTTATATTTGATGGTATAACTGTGTACTTACTGCTATCGTTAGCATAGTAGAATCTGGTTTCCATTGAACCAAGATGTTATCTCCATATTTCCTTAAAGAATCTTTGGTCCGTCTGTTGAAAACAATTGGCACACATGGCTGAAATGATAAATTATTATTAGAAAATAATATATTAAAAAAGATGAAATATCAATTATTTAATCAAATTTTTGACTCGACGTATTTTTGTAAAAGTTTATAAACAGGAATGGAATTTAATTACTATTGATATTGGAGTTTAACAGTAAAAGTTGAAGTGGCAGATACGAAAGTTAATAACCTACATACATGAATTTATTGTTTAGAAAGTTGAGAGTTTATTAGTAAAATAAATAAATATGTATAACTACCTTGCAATACCATATTTCAAGAGTGTCTTTTGTTAAAAGAGCAAATAAAATTTTATCTCTATTGCACACTATTGCATTTATTTCCTCAGGTTCTGTAGGGTTCAAAACCCTGGGCCAACCGATTGGAAAAAACATGATTTCTTTACAATTATAAGCAAAAATTACAATCACATGATGTGTCGAGGATCTATTAAATATAGAAACAACTCCAAAAATATTTAAATTTTTCCGTAATTCATTTTAATAGAGTAATCATTAAAAACTATTAAAGGTTATAATTGTTACTGAATGTCTGTTAATGTACTTGAATAAAACTAATTAAATTTTCTGAACGACACGAAGAAGAAATCGACAACACAACTTTAAAATGGCGAATGATACTACTACTGCCACCGCATATGTGGAACACGTAACAATTTAAAATTTCTTATTGTTATTTACACACTTTTTTACTCCGAATTCTACATTTCACGAGTTAGTTATAAATAACTACGTAAATCTTTTAAATAATGTAGTATTTGTTTGATTAAATAATTTTAACTACTAAAAGTGTATAATAATTATTTAATTAATAATAAAAATTTTGATAATAATAAAAATAATGAAATAAAGTGATATTATTATTTCATTAACTAGTCTGAGAAGACTTATAAATGTCGAATTTAAACGATGATAGCAAATATTTTTATTCATATTCAAAATAGTTACTAGTAATCGGTAAAATCTAAAGGAAACTACACCCTAATTCCGGCATACTTTTCTGCGAATTAATCATAACCTAAAAATATAATGTCAGAATAATGTTGAAATATAAATGCCAAATGTAAACAAACAGTTTGTTCAAAGAATACAATTAATTTGCATGATATAAAATGGCATCTCCAGCAACTTTCAATGCTGAAACTGCCAAAGGTATTGACATTAACATGGTTTTGTAAATTAAAATTTTTATATTAAATATATAATAATTATATTTATTTTTTAGCTGCTCTAACAGACGTTTTATCAGCTCTCAATACTCCAGAAAATATACAAAAGCTCAATGAAGCTAAGGAAAGTTCGGGGAATGAAATGCTTAAAATGATGCAGTTTGTTTTTCCAATAGTGACGCAAATTCAAATGGATGTAATTAAGAATTATGGTTTCACAGAAGGGAGAGAAGGAACAATACAATTTGCACAATTCATTAGAACATTGGAGCGTGAAGATCCAGAAATTGCAAGGCTCCATAATAAAGTGAGATCATACTATTTACCTCCAGTAGCAAGTAGTCCTTCTGCTGAAACTTCGCTTTAAATATATAAACATAATGTTATTAAAATTCAATACTGCCATTTTATGATTAGTGTTCTTAAATTATTACTCAAGTATCAATAGTTGGAGTTTAAATAATTCGTCATAAAAGTTTTAAATAAATGGAGTTGAGATCTAAATGACATTAAATTAAAATATAACTTATTAGGTCAAGTTGTAGACTTTCAAATGTTTATTTATGATTTCATAATGTGCAATATATCTGAGGATATATATATATATATATGTACGTCATTTTATTTACAAAAATTTAATAAATTTTATAAGCATATGAATTATTGTTTTAAATATTTTATTCTTAGTCTTACATATAAAATGTAAATCATACGGCAACTTTAAAACTTATTTTCAAGTCTTACAATCAATGAAATATTGAATAAAATCGAACTTCATTCTGACTTATTTATTTTTACAAGACATAAAAATGCAACGTTTATCAATCAAGTGCATCCAAAAATTGGAAATTAGCACAAAATACACAGTATAATAAATATTTTCATTAATTCTCTATATAATACCATAATAATCATTATTATAATTATAATAAATACTTCTCATAACATAATAATTATTTAATAATAAAAGAAACTGAAAATTTAATAGCGATTGATATAATTATTGAAACCATTATAATGCTATGATAAATCTACAAAAATATATTTCATTAAAGAATTTGTTGAAATTTCATTTCATTTTTATAGCGAATTGCATTAAGCATTAACTTTTAGTTCATTACTATCGTTTATATCTACAATATTCATCAAATAAATATAAATAAAATTTATTATTCAAATTTTTTTTATATAATAGGTCCATTGGTGTAAAATTGTCATATGAAAATGTTTATTATTTATTATTGTTTCATTGGTTGCTGATGTATATTTATGAATGAAAAAAAACTACAAGTGAATTAAACCACTAGATATTCCTATAAAAATAGAAAAAAAATACATTGAAAATTTGTACATTTGTTTACTATCAAAACAGTAATCAGTAATGACGTTGATAATTTTTACAAATTATCATGAATTATTGATAATAGTAAAGTGTGTACAATTCATTTACAATTATTGAATTATATCCAATAATTATTGTAATAATAATTAAGAAGAAATTGTTCAAAAAGATGTAGTAAGTTGTAGAACTGTTTATATTGAAATTAAAGCTATTTAGTGTAACATGATATTGATTACATTGATTTGGAAAGTTAATATAAAATATGTTGATAATTTTTTGCTGAAAAATAAAATAATTTTTATTTGGACTCTTTGATTGTTAATAAATGAATAAAAATATTTAATTGGTATATATGTATATGATGAAATGTACAGTATTCATAATACCATCCTGATTAACTTGATGTTAGTAATACATATTTTAATATTTGATAATCGTTCATATGATGAACGAAATACCCCCATGATTATATACAATTACGTTTACTTATTCACTAACCCTACATAATTTTTTACTTTAATATAAATTAAAAAAATATCAGCAGAAATGATCATCATTGTCTTAATTAACCAGCAAAAAATCGTATCGATCATTACATTGATAAAGCGTTATTATTATTATTTTTTTTTTTTGTTTAATTTTTTACATACTTTCATAATAATTTGCTGTTAAGCTTGAAGCAACTAGATATCATTTCTTTGACAAAATTCTAATAAACCTGCATTAGCAGATAAAAAATAAATGATTTATTAAATAACACCAAAGGACCTATAAATTTTATTCTTTGATTGAATTAATCTTGTTTTCAATAAACAAATATAATCAGTAAATTTATAAAAAATTTGTTTGCGAATTAAACCCTGTTTGTTATAACACATTATAATTTTTATATTACCTAATTGAATAATTAAATAAATAATAATAAAAAATTACAATTTATTTATGTATAAATTTTTTATGAATATCAAAAGAATGGATCTACCATTGTTACGTAATTTACAAATTGTTCAGTTATTTTTATGAAATTGAATTATTTAATTGTTTCAATTATCGAGCTTTTTTTTTAATGATTTTCGAATCAATACCTCATACTTGAAAAATATACTATATTCGAGAAGAGCGTGTATAAAATCTAATTTATTCTCGAGTAAATGTAATTTTTGTTCGTTTAATTATTTGATATTAGAATCTATGATTATTGTTGACCATCATATTACTCTTTTAATAATTAATTTTAATTTGAAGAAGGAAATGAATGTATTCGTCAACTCGACAAAAGTATACAGTCGATTTTCGTTTTTAAACTTTAATTTTTTACGATTCGATTTTCGGAATTTATATGATACAGAATTATTATTTAGGAATTATTCGTTTTTTATTTTACCTTTTTATTATAATTCTAGTTGTAATTTAATATTCCGTTTTATTTTATCTTTATTCATAAATGTTCTTTTGATCTATTATTTTATTTTATTCAATAAATTGTTGTAAATAATTGTTGTTACTATTTTTGTTGATTTATCTCATGTATTAATCAGCTACGAAAGGAATGGATTGGCTGTAGTTGATGCAGCTCCATTTCCTGTCCAAGGTTCCTGTCGAATCTGATTGATTGAAGGACGTGGTGGTGGTGTTACAGTTGCAAATGGATTAGCAGCATAAGCTGAAAAATTAGAATATTCTTATGATTTATTACTTAAAAGCAAGCCAAAAATATTATAAATACGCAAATTAATCATTTGCACTAACAAAGTTAATGTTATCTCCAATCGTATTGAAACATACATGCATTCTATACGCTTTCAATGTTAGTTGAATATTTATTAACCAGATAAATATATCTTTGATCATGTAGACATGCGTTAAACACCCATACCATGCGTTGCAATAATGTTGAATCCCATAAATACTTACGGGAGTTACTTCCATCGAAATGCTATTTTACGAAAATTATTTTTTAATTATAATATAAGTTAAAAAATTTGGAATAATAAAACAAAAAAAAATTAAATAATAGTTAATTGTTAGACTTAGGAGGATAAAGTAGTTTCAAATGAGTTGATTCAAATTCACAGACTCTAGTCGCTTGAATGAAATAAAAAATAATGGACATAGTATACTAGCTGTTGAACGCATTTAACCAAGTAATATAAGATAATGAAGTACAATAAATGAATTATGAAATGCTTGTGGATGATTTCAAATGTTTTATATAATGATTAATTACAGTTAGTTTTTGTCAGACATTATAAAAAAAAATACTCTTTAACAGTTAAAAATTTACCAGTTGTCGGAGCAGCAGGAGCTTTGATTGTTGATGTGCTCACAAGATTGTCAAGATTGACAAGGGCAGAGTTCTCTCCGAGAAATGATTGTGGTGTTTTTTTAACAGCACCTGTACTTTGAGATGGTAAATTATCATTCAAAGTTCCAAGATCAAATGGATCTGGTGACATTGTACCACCTAAAATAGATATAAACGTTATTTTTTCAATTTAAAATGAATGAACTGATTTATAAAATATATTTATAAATAATTTATATACCATTATTAATTGGTTGAGGGCTTGCACCAATTTTATTTCTATTGGTAATAATATCAAATTCATCTAAATCACCGGGAGAATTTGCAGAAGCATTTCCTTGAGTTTGAGTATTAAAATTATTAAAAGTACTCCCAGGATTTCCAAATCCATTGGTGTTGCTACTAAATCCAGTTGCATTGACATTGAAACCAATATTTTGTGGTGATTGTGCAGTGAATCCAATATTTTGTGTAAGCGTCGAGTTATTAAACGACGTGGACGGTGTTGTCAAGGCTTCAGTAGTTGTTGGTGTAAGAGACCAGGGATCATTGGTACGTGGCGATGCAACAGTTGCTGGAGATGGTGCAGGTGCTCGCCATGGATCAACTGAGGCAGCTAAACATAAATGGTAAATAAGCTTTCAATAATAATTATAGCGTTAAGTGAGATAGATTTTAAATAAATCTTTTAAAAATGATATTAAGTACTTGAAGATCCTAATATTGAAAAATCAAAAAGAAGAAATTGAAAAAATTTAAATACTGCTAAGAAGAAATGAGCAAAATAAAAAAATTACTTGGACGCTGAGGAGGAACTGGAGCCCATGGATCAATGGGCTGCGTTGTACTCGTTGTAGGAACACTCCAAGGATCAGCATGAGCCTATAAAAAAATATATTCGATTGAGTAAAAATACATTTAAAAAATTATCTTATCATAAATGTATAAATAACATTCAATTAATAATAACACGAATTTATATATACAAAATATTATCAACACACGACATACCTTGTAGTCGTAATAGCTAGACAAATCCAATGACTGACATGCAAGTGCAAAAAGCATTGACGTTCCATGCAAATAATGATTTTAATTTTCAAATAATGTGCAAACTACATTTTAGATCATTGTAAAAAAGTGAAATAAAGTACCTGCGGTCTTGGTGGTGGAGGTACAATAGGAATACCCCAAGGATCAACTTGCTGCTGTTGTTGCTGTTGTGGCTGTGGTTGAGGACCTCCACTGGCTTCTCCCAAGTTCACATCAAGCAAATCGAGCATGTGGCTTGCTTTTTCAGTCGGCGGTGCTCTATAAATTAATAAGTAATTCATAAATAAATTTCACTCCAATCAATTAAAATAATTTTTCGTAATCTTTCTTTTGGTTTCTTATTATCAATTACAATTATGATTATTTAGTACGTAATTAAATTGTTTGAATGTTTGAATTAAAATATATTGAGAGAAATATTTATAGTAGATGCATGAAATATTCAAATGAATTATTAAAGAAGAAAGTATTCAAAAGGTATAAGACATTAAAATGCAAATGAATAGTACAATAGGAGAGTTAAAATTGATATTAAGTCGACAATAGAAAAATCTTTAAAGATACAAATCTTACTTGAAATCTTGTTGGCTCTGGCTGAGAGCAAGTTGCAATCTAACATCGTCACTGCGTCTTCTTTGTTCTTCTTGTTCAGCTTCCTCTCGTGACATAGCAAGAGCCAATTGAAGTTGTAATTCCTCTTCGCCGACAGTTTGTGGTCTTGCAGCTTCCAATTCGGCTGAACAATACATTATATCCATTGTGCAAGAGGATTATTTTAATTTTTAAAATTATACTATACATTCCATACTCTATATCTACGCTAGTAACTCTATTTTTATATTTCATATAATACTTAATTTGATTACATAAAAAAAAACTTATCAATCAACTATGGTACAGTTAAGAACTCTATGTCAACTACCAAATAAAATTAAAAAAACAAAAAAAAAGGGTAATAATAGAGATAACGAATTTTAATCTTACGTTTTGATTCGGTTTTATTGCGATAGGGTTCCCAATCTGGAGAGCACAACTGCAAAAAAATTATAAAGTTATTAATTATTTATACTCTGAGACCCTTTATTGTATTCCTGATAAATACTTACATCTCCAACAGAATCCAAGCCATCACTTCCGAAACCGCTAACCGATTGAGCAAATCTTTCTTTAGCTTTTAAAGCTCGAGCTCGTTCATTTCGTAGTCTTTCGTCGTCTTTTAATAAGGCCACTAATTGTTTAGCTTTTTCTCTTACATTAATTCCTTGATCCTTGATTCCTTCCATATGTTGAAAGTCTTTAAGTGTTTGTATAGCAAATATATTCTCTTTACACTGCTGTGCCACTTTTTCTGAACCTGTTTTAATTAAATATTCTAATAGAACCAAAGCTTTGTAAACATGCCGCCAATTTTTTCCATGATCATTGAGTCGTTTCCATAACATTTGCATTATTTCAGTAAATGCTACTACATTGTAAGTTAAATCGGCTATTTCAGCCATCAAGGTGCTGCTAGGACCCCATGGATCGTTGCTTGTTGCTTTCCTTACTGCTTTCTACACATAGAAAAATAAAAAAAAGTTACTAATCTTATTAAGTGATTCTCATTTAATTATATAAGTGTTTAGTGAATTCTTTAGTCTGCTTTAACTGAGAATAGTAAACAAAAAAAAATGTATTTATTTATAATTAATATTTTGTAACTATCAGAAAGAAGATGATTTATTTTTTAAAATAATTAACATTCATTGATAAAAAAGACAAAAAAATTTATATAATGAATTACCTGAGCATTGCTGTAGTTGTGAGCAAGATTCAAAATATCACGCCTAATGCCCGCTAGATTAACTTGCATTACGTCTTGGCCTTGTCTTCTCATCTGAAACAATAGAGTTGGTGTAGAAAAAACAGTTAGCAAGTTTTACTTGAAATTGAATATATTTTAAACTTATTTATATTGTGATTAAAATGAAAAAGTAGATTAGGAAAATAAAAATAAAAAATACTAACTTTTTCAAAATAACTTATATGTATTCTCTTTGTTTAAAACTGACCAATCGTCACTGATTTCCTAGAAAAAAATAAAATGAATATATTTTTATTATGTGTTATCAGTAGTAATTATCTTAATATTATCTTATCATGACCAGTAAAACTTTTAGGTTATTTGTTAAAATAATTTAAAATTTATAGTAACAAAAATGAAGAACTTATTTTTTTACTTGGTATTCTATAAATAAATAATCAAAATAAAATAAACAGTATAAATGGAGCACTTTTATTGTTAAAAAATAAAGTTCTATCTTTAGTTCTTAGAGAAATATTCAAGGACTGTTAGATGCTTCAATCAATGTCACTTATGCAGGTCATTACCACTTAGTAAAGTGAGTAATTCAACAGCTATAGACTACTTCTTGTCTTCTACCTGTTTTTTGTGTTGTGAATAAGTGACGTGACGAAATGAAAAAAGAGTCAAGTTAAAAAAAAAAAAGAAGAAAAAAACTGCACCATCTTGTCTCCAACATTTCCCTAAATTATAAACTTTTCCATTAAATATATTTCGTGATCAAGTTTTAGGGCTTCCTAGAAAAGAATTTAAGTACATTACACGTTTTACTGACCGTGAACTAATCGATTTTACCTGCAGTTTCATTTCCATGTGATTGGATTATACATAAATAATTGATAAAAACAATTACATAAACTGCCAATAATGATATTATTTAGAGTTTTTCAATCAAAACAAATCATTGTTAAATAAATAAAAATTATAGAAGAATTATTTTTATGTAAATATTGACTTTCAAAGTGAAAGTATATTAAATCTTTTAAAATATTCATTGAAGTAAATATGCAACATGTTTGAATAAGTGATAGTATTTTATATATTAATTGAAGTTGTTTAAACAATATAAATAAAAGTTCAATCATTGCTGAATTATATATAAATATAAACAATATTTAACTACTTTAATTTTTAAAAAATGGTTTTAAACAGACTTTTAAAGATAAACTTACACTTGCAAATATTTAAAAAATCACAACCAATATTGAAAGACGCTGCATCCGATAATGATAAACTAAACTCGATAATATTTGTTCATATCACTTTACCACCCATTTTTTAAATAGAATAAATAGTTTATTAAAAAGTTATCATTAAATGCACAAGTTGATATTATCAATCATCAACAAAATAATGATACCATGATGGAACCAATTTGAAGACTTCTGGTGTTCGAATAAAAAAAAAGAGAGAATATTGAGAAAGCTTAGGAAATATTTTAAAATAAAATAAAATTAAAATTAAAGTAGGTTCATCTTTTATGAACCGTTATTTTGAAAATTATAAAGATAATAACATGTAAACATAAAATATATATCTTTTAATGATGGAGATACATCAGTAAGTTAATCCATTTATTCATGAATAAATGAGGTTTAATTTTTCTAGGCGAATTATTTTTTTTTTTCGTCGTATTATTGCGATGAAATTAGTCATTCATCTTTCCAAGAACTCATTGAAAAAATAGAATGAAATATATTTTACATACAGCTTATTTTAATGAAAAGATACATTTTTGAGGTTATTATGAAAAAAGATCAGGTAACATTCACGTTTGTTATTGAATTAAATGAGTTAAAAAATTTAATGAACTTTGACATTGACGTCTGGTTTAATTCTTCAGCTTATAACAGATTGGAAAAAGAAAAAAGATAGAATGACTCAAAGAAAAATCACATTATTGAAGATATATGCAAAATATAGCATTTTTGTTATATCTTTATGCATGATAATAACTGGTGTAATTATTGTTTTTTTTAAGTATTTATATATAAATCTGATATTCATACGTATTTTACTGATATGGTATTTGTGAAAATATCATACGTCAATCAGAATAGGTGACGTTGATCAAGCCATGCTGCAGGAATGTACTGAAGTCCATTTACGTGAATTGTAAGTGAAGGGAATGATTTTAGGTTCTAAAAATGAAGAATAGAGGTAGACAATGGCTTGAATACATACTAAAATATACTCCAAAAAAATCAAAGTGCATTAGACTGGTAGATTTTTTTGATGCTCCAAACGATCATAGATAAGAAGGTAATTTGTTGGTTATTTAGAGAAAAATTTTCAAGTATTAAAAAATGAATTCAAGATTATTGCGTTCACTCACCTCGTTCTCGAACGTATAATTTGCCACGCGATTCTCTAAGCGAAAATCAGAATAGAAAATAATGAAAGATCTACAAGACAACTATGACAAGCCCATTTACAATCACTGATAGAAATTGACAACGGTGAAACCAAGATGGCGCTTGTACATTTCCGGTTTCAGCGACCCCTGCATTTCACTGCTTTATTTACTTTCATCAATTTGCCATTTCTCAATCTTTCTGTGAACATTATTGTATCCTTCATTATAATGAAGGATGTAATACATATTCAATTATCAATGACATATCATCATATAAATTATGCCGATAACCAATAAATCACTCACTAATTATTTTTAAATTATTCTGGATAATTTTTGGTAGATAATTTTATATCAATTTTAGGTTATAAAGTTTTATTAAAATATTTATAATCTCTACGAACTCGTAGATAATAGAAAATTTTATCTTTTAATATACATTTCATCGTAAATTGATAAATAAAACTTTCGAAAATAAATTCCGACAATGGAGCGGTCACTCAGTTGGTAAGTGAACTTCTTGGTTAACTTAACCTACAAGTAGTTACCAATGATAAGAAGAACTAGATGTTTTAATAGTGTAATAATAATATAAATAAAAAGTTATTCCTATTACATAAACGATTAAATTAGTTAAAAAAAATTAAAATGAACTCACTTATAGAAAAAACTGAGTATTGCATAAGCACTTTCATTCAAATTGTTTGTAAATTATCTTCATCAATGATGAATTTAATATTGAACACTTTTGGAGTATCATCAGAAACTGTGGATGTTGTGAAGCCGAACGATGATTTAATGTTCGTTATTGATGAATATTATAAAAAATTCATCGATTATCTAGCCTTTGATGAATTTCAACTTCAATTACTCAGGATTTTTTTGACTACTTTGTTCATACTCCTTATACTGATTTGTCTTACATGGTACATTTATGGGAAAAGAATAATAGATCGTTTTATGAATCGAGGTAAAAATATAAAAATACTAAAATGAAAAATAATTATTATATATTAGACATAATTTAATTTTCTTATATTTTTTTTCAGTTATAAACAACCTAGATTCTCATAGGAAAAGCTTCAGGGGTGACACGTAGCACATGAAAGTGATGATGACGATAAGAATATGATGATAATAAATTTTTTTATCTTACTATTAAAAAAGTATAAAACATGGTTAGTTGTTATTCGATGAACGATTGGAATAATTTTTATAATCGAAAGAATCTAATTGAAAATCAAGTAATTGGTAAAATATACCAAATAAGTACAAAATATAATAAACTGAAGGTAAAGAATATTTTATATGATGAGAATATCTACAGAATATAAAGTACATAGTATTCTAATTGATTGAATGATTGAAATTCATAATTAAATTCCTGATCTCTTATAAATTTTATTTGAATATTACTGATAGCAAACTATGTTTGTAAATAATATAAATAATTATTAAATTTAAATCTATTTTCATGAATAAATTATTTGTAATTAATTTTTTTTTTAACTTTTGTTTATTAAATGAGTAATAATTAAAGCGACTTACTTACATTTTAAGTATCTTTTTGATACATAATATATCAATCAATATTTTAAGAATATTATATAAGAAATTTAGGTATTAAACTTTGTCAATAACTAAAAAAATATGTGAAGATAAAAATTGATTACTAATTAACACTAATTTTATGATAAATATTTCAGTCTACTTTTCATGATTATCAAGAGTTGAAGCTGTTGTTAACTCTTCTCTAACAGTCGGTATTAACTCTGATTCAATCTCATTTACTGGATTAAGAGTCTTTGAAAAAGTATTTTCTATCCCTTCAATGTTTGACTCAACCATATAAACTTGCACAACTGTTTTTCCAGGCTCTTCCACTGACTCATTTGACACTATCACCAAAGATCCTGGTTCCACGGAACTAATGTCGGGCACTGAAGTTCCAATACTTTCTATAATCATTGTTTGGTCGTTTCCAGTCTCTATCGATTGACTTGTGTTTGCTTCAAATAATTCTACACTTTCAATATTTGTTGTACTTTTTTTCATAGTTTTCTTTTTTGGTTTATTATCTTTAAAAACACTATCAAGAATTTGCTTTGCTCGATTTTTAGTTTTTGATTTGGGAGTTCTTCCAGAACGAGTTGGTCGTGGTCGATAGACTTCTGTACCACTATCACTATCTGTATCATCACATGCATCACAATCAGATTCAGCTGAAGATAACACTGACATTTTTGATGTTTTCGTCACTTTTTCTTTACTAAAATTTTTCCGTTTTCTAGGAATTTTTTTTACTTCATTTTCAATTATTTCATCGGGTTCTGAAGGTTTACCAGCATCACCAAGACTAGTAACTGCCATTCTACGAAACAATCTACGTCTTTTAATGATTTTTTCTTCAACCACAGGTGGAGATTTTTCTAAACTTTCTTCAAATTTTTCAAACGTCTCCAAATCTTGCTTTAAAGTATCAACATCGAAATCTAATTTCGAACTTAAAGCTTTTTCAACAAGTTTTCTATTTAATTTTTCTTCTTTCTTAAATTTCATTTTTATTTCTTGCCGAGATCGATTTGAAAATAAACTCTGCATGAGTAAAAAATCCGTGCCAATTGTACTTAATGCTTTATAAAATTTAATTGTTTCCCATTTGGGCCATTCTTTAACTCTTTTTCTTTTTTTATAAAACCCTCCACCAAAACTGCCATCATCATCAACAATAGCTTGGCGTTTTGCTAGAGCTTCTCGATTCTTTTTTACTCCAGTTCTTTCAATAACAAGGCTTTGTTCGTCTATAATTAACTGACCATCAGGACCCACTTTAACTTGAGGTACAGGCATTGCAGTTTCTGTTGGATCATCTACTTCTTCTTCAGATTGTTCATCAGTATTCCTGAAAAAAGATTATAAAGTAGGTATTCGCTAATCACCTATATTAAAGAAGTTAAATAATAATGATTGTCTTACGTCTCTGGCACAGTGTTATTTACTGGAGAATCACCCGTTTTTTTCATAGGATTTGTAGTAGGATTGTAATAAATTAAATCATACATTGTTAGCTTTGTTCTGTCTGGCTGCTTATTTTCATGCTTCAGCTGAAACTCTCTTCTTGCTTCTGCTAATTTTCTAGTTGACTCAGATATAACCATTTTTCGTTTTTGTTTCATAATAGTTTTGGAATTTGCACCACTTGAGTTATTAGAAACATTATTATTGATATTATTACCATTAGTTTCCTTGTCAACACTATTTTGTGATAAATTGTCTGATGTTTTTAGATGATTTGTTACATTTGTATTTCGACGTGTGTCATCTTCAGATTCACTTGCGCTTGCTCCGCTCCCTTGAATGCTATTTCTTCTTATTCTTCCATGTCCATCTAATCGAGGGACTGGTCTCATAAAGCAAATTCGGTTTGTTATTGCTTTTGATGGAGAACTTGATATTTCAGAAGTTGATGTTGGTGGTTTTATTTCAACATTTTCAATTATTTTTGGCTTTTTCGCTTCAGCTGGAACAGATGTTTCGAGATTGACAAACGTGATCACTGGGTCTGCTTTTTGAGAGTCACATTTTTCTTCTTTTTCAGTATTATTTTTGACTGGTTCATCAATTATTTGAATATCTTTTGATTCAGATTGCTTTATTATTTCTTCATTAATTGAATCTTTATCAACACCTTTATCATCATTCTTCTTATTTTCATCATTGGCAGCTTGCTCCAATTTTTTAGCATTTTCTAATTGAAATTTACGTCTAACTGGAATATTAGCTGTTGCTGTAATTCGTGCACGTCTCATTGTATATATTATTGTTTTTAAAAATGTACTTTAGAAACACATTAATGACTTATTATCGTAACATCACTGATAATGATTGAACATGTGATTTATAAGCAGCTGTTCAGGACGTATTGTGTGACCCACGTTTTATAAAGGCTGTTTCTAACTCGCGAATGTTTTTACCGACTGTGGTATCATTTTTTTCAATAAAAAAATGAAAAAATGTCTCAAAATTTGGCGCTTTTTCAATTTTTCTTTATAAATGATGCAAAATAATTGTTAAAAATATTTTTTAGAATCATTTCTCATTATCAACATTAATTTTACCTAAGGATAAAGCAGTTTATTTAAAAAACAATAACATCTTTGTGATAATATTTAATTACATTTTCTATCACGAATTATTATTTTTGAATGATAAAATATTGAATAAATAAAAATTAACTAATTATTATTATCAGCGTGACATAATGTAGAAAGTATATCTCCATATTTTTGTATATTAAGTTCAAATGTTTCTAATTGTTTTGTAAGATCACCAACTTGTTCAGCTAACGTTTTCTCTTCGTTAAATGCTTGTAACGGTGGTGCACTTTGACACTCTCGATAAAAAGCACCTAAGTCACTGTTTGAATTTGTTCCAGCAAATGGAGTTTTCTGTATAAAAAATCAGTATTAGCCATTTAGACAAATATTTGCGTTGATAATTTTATAAAAAATCAGCACTGAAAATCTTTCTATAAAAACTTAGCTCCAGAATACGTCATTATTCAAAGAACTCTAAGTTTGTACAAATATTCTAAAACTTCCAGATGCTTGATATTTTATAAAGTTGTTTAAATATAAATATATAATATAAATAATTACCAAATCTACCATAATAAAATCATCATTAGCACTTGTTACCGAACAACTACTCCTTCTTGATTCACTTTTGGAGTTACATTTAAATGTAGCAATGTCCACTGGACATTTATTATTTCCATTATTAGCATCAGATGATATACCAACACTATTCAATGAAACCCCAAGAACTGGTGCCATATTTGAAGATGGATATTGTTGTAGTGAAGAGTACTGTATTTCATATGGGATGCTCAATGGTAATAGAGTCTGTTTTGGTGTCAGCAATGAACTAAAAGGAACATCTGGAATTACTAAGTCTTCTTCTTTTACAACTTTTTGCTTGTTTACAACAAAAGCTCCCACTTTAATAGTATCACTTAATGACTTTGATATTTCTTCACTGAAAAAATTAAAAATTTTGTCAGTTTAAAATGAAATTAAAACAAATATTCTTCATTACTTTGATACTAGGCTTAATCATGATTTCCTTACAATTTTCAATAATTTGTAAAACTAAAAATTTCTTAACTAATTTATAAATATATCTAATAATTGTGATATTAAAATAACGTTTATGCTGTGTGAGATTACTATTAATAAAAATTTTACTGATGTCTCTATGAGATTAATCTAAAATAAAATTGTCATCGAATTATCACTAGATTTGTCATGGTTCATGGCCGTTAAAAGGCTATGATAGAAAATAATTATTCTTTATCGAATGACATTTTTTAAATAGCTTCCACTGTTACCAGTGGATAGCAAACTCAAGGTAAGCCAAGGTTAATATTGAAAATACGAACCTATGTTGGTATCGAGCAAGTCTAGGGCTAAAATCCGAATAGAAATGATCACTTTTCAGCATGATAGTATCATGACTTGTCTGTGTTGGGGAAATTGTCATTTTAGTTCGATAGCACACTGAAGAATGCACGGTTCCAACAGGTGTACATAATTGACCTACTCGTATATGCTTATAATTTTCTCCTGGAATCAAAATTCACCAAATTTGAAATTTAAATGAAAATAAAATATGCCAATAGATTGTTAATTTTTTCTTTTAATTTTAAAACATCTTATGATGTAGCAAAAGAAATGATATCATTAAAAAAACGTACCTAATGTATGCAACTGTGGTTCACCCATATATATTCTATAACAAATCACATATGCATCAGGCCCTTGTCTACGACTTAATTTATAAGCTGGAATCATTCTTGAAATAGAAACTAATGATTTAAGTAATATACCCATTCTGTTGTAAACAGTATGAGTTACTCTAACAGAAGGATCACTTTGTTCAGTCAAAACTCCTAGACTCCACGTTTCCAATACCATAGTATCACCTTCAACCGTCCGTAAAGATATTTCTATGCATAGAGGCATAGGAGAGCTTATTATATCTCCACATAATACTTTTTTTGCTTCTGTTAATACTTCAGGTAAATCATGAACTGCTAAGTTGAACTGTAAAAAATTTTTAAATAAAATTATTTAGAAAAAATAGTACATTAATGATATTGGCAAAAATTATTTTATGATTTTAATTAGTAAAAATAAGAGATTTTAATGACATTCAAGCACCATAAGGTACTTTAGACCTCTTAATAGTACTTGTTGATGGTTGATTTATCTTCAATCATATGGTAAGATATGATAAGATCAATGTCAACATTCAGTTGTCATTTCCGAAGTTTTAGGCAACACAATTTTGAATATCAAGAAAGGCAATTATGTAAAATTTGATAGAAAATATTGTAGGTCAAAGATTGTACTAATCTTTATAAGTGTCTATTATTTAAAGTCTACTTACCCAATCTGTTCCTGAAGAATCTGGTTTACATTTTGTTATAACCTTTTCTCCAGATCTTGACTGAACAATTATTTGTGCTGCTTTTAATGCTAAAAACTTCATAAATTTATCCAAATCTTTTTTATCTTGTGTACTAAATTTTCCAGTAGACATTTTTATATTTACATTTACATTTATTTAATGTATAAACTTATAAATTTATTATAAAATATATCAACGCTTGAAGCCAAACTGAGGAAAGTCGAGACTGTTGTTGCGCGACAATTCTCTAAGGTGATTTTTTTAGTCACTCATGTATATCTTTAGGGAGATATATATCAACAATAACTATACAACAAATATGTAACAGAGAAAGAAAGATTGAGAATAACAGTAATGTATTTTTTTGCAAACTATGTACTTAACCATCATATTTAGTATGACAGAGATGAATCTCTATCTGCTTTATCACACATGTTTTCTCTTTCTGTTTTACCGACACGGTTTAACAACAGTTATATTCAAAAAT
Source organism: Chelonus formosanus (assembly GCA_028641665.1). Taxonomy (NCBI): domain Eukaryota; kingdom Metazoa; phylum Arthropoda; class Insecta; order Hymenoptera; family Braconidae; genus Chelonus; species Chelonus formosanus. Next base: position 1,387,874 of record CM054002.1, read on the forward strand.
GAATAAATTTAGATAAATCTCATCAAGTATCAATAAATTTCTTTTGTAAAAAATATTTTGATAAAGCATAAACAATTTTTCTGACACCACTATCCAAAAAATTAAAATGCTGAAAGAAGTATTAATATATTTCCAATAACTAATGCATACAAACGTGAAATTTAAAATTTTTTCTAAATTGGTGTCGATTCATGATATATTTATGTTTATTAAATTTTCCAAAATTTATAAAATAATATATTATTATTGATGTATTGTTTTTGAAAAGTATTATTGACAAATCGACATTCATAAATACTTTTATCAGCAGGTTGTATCCCCGGCAACGCAACGATGTTTCTGTTCCATACAAGTGGGTAATTGCTCAAAATCCAGTGTAAAAGTGTTTCAATTTTTCAAAGCAAAAAAATTAAAAAAAACAGCAAAGTAGCAGAACAAAATTTTATTTCCTTCTGACACGTAAGATCTAACCTATTTATAATTTTTGATTACTAATATTAGGGATAATTTATCATCCTATTTTGATACATTTTTAGAAATTATCGATAAATTCAGACAGCTCATTTATTATGAAAAATATCATCGAAATACCACAATGACAATAAATTTAATTGCGATCACTTATATTGTCTGCATAAATTAGAAGTCCCCATGCAAGTATCACGAATATTGTGGCGTGCATCCAAGATCAACCTATGTAATGAGCATCTATTGATCCTACAATATTAACTAGTTATTACAATATAAATGATTATGTGCATATGCAAAGGCATTTTTAGATAAAATGTATCAAACTCAATTTTGTCTTAAATACAACAAATAAAAAAATATATCATTATTTATAAACATCTCTTGTTTCAGAGGTTTAACTACTTTCTTAATGCTACAAAAATTTTTTGAATAATTACCACGATTCTTTTGACAAAGATAAATTAAAACTTTACTCAAACTCTCAACAAAACTATTTGAAAGGTAACTGATAATTAACTATTACGAAAAAAAAAAAAAAAGAAATTACTATTCTAAGAGAAAAAAATTTTTCATGTAAGAAAGAAACGAAAAAGAGTTCTTCAATGCTGATAATCATTTAAAATTATAATAAATCATAAAATATGATTGATTAAAAGCTTTAAATGTAAAATATTGAATAATTATTAATCTAAAAACTGATTTATATTGAAAGTATATCAAAACACATAGTCTTTTATAATGTATTAAAGCTAAATCATAAATGAGTATTAAAGAAAATAGTTTGATGGAAAGACTACGTAATAAATATGAAATAAATATCATTTAGAATAGTTTGATTGTGATAAAATAAAAGAAATAAAAGAGGTAGAAACATATGTTCACCTTCGTCTCATTTCAACTCCTTCCAAGACTACTATAATTATCCTGGCGTGTTTGGTCTCGTGTAATACACAAGGAGAAACAGAAATAACAAAGAAAGACTAATATTTATCTATGCGACGTCGCGTGCCTTGCTCTATGTCTCCACCATCCCAGGAACTCGAAGCACGCTAAAAGCTTCACCAAAACTGCTATAAATTCCGTGACAATTCCGCAGTTTGCTTTTGTACATCAAAGTGAACGCACTCTTTTAATTCTTTTCTTCTTACTTGATCATTTGTCATTATAAAATCTATCTATCTATTAATTAATACTTGCTATATAATCATCAAAATGTTAGCTAAGAAGAAGGTAACTTTGATAATTCAGAATGTTGATTGATGTTAATCATTGTTTTAATTTTTTCAGGCTGGTATTAATAAGGGTAGAAGAATGGCGAAGAAAAATGTTCCAGCAGCTTTGCAGATTGAAGTCAATAATGATGAAGAATGGGCTAAATTTTTAGAGAAAAAAGGTCTTCTAGGTACAGCTGTGAATTAATAACTATTTTCAATGTTAAAACACTAGAACTGATTATGATCTTTTTGTAGTTGTGGATGTCTATTCTGATTGGAGTGGACCGTGTACTGGGATGGTCAGTATTTTGAAAAAGATCAAAATGGAAATTGGAGGAGACTTACTTGTTTATGCAACGGTAATTTATTTTTATCTAGTGTAAATAGTAAAAAAATTATCTAAATGTTTTTACATTAAACAAATTACTAATGATTTCAGGCTAAATGTGATAATATTGCTGATCTTGCACGATTCAGAGGCAAAAGTGAACCTACATGGATGTTCATTCAAGTAAATATTATACAATTTATTTATTCGATTAATTATAATTCTCAAATCCTTTGCTAAATAATTATTTAGGATAACAAAATGGTAAACTTAATGTTCGGTGCATACTGCCCAGAGCTTCAGAAAATGCTGACTGATGAAATTCATCGTGTTCAAAATAATGAACCACCAATGTACGTAAGATTTATTTTAGATAATAATTTGTAATAATAATGATTAATTATTATTACTCTGAAATAGTTTCAGCATTCCAGTGAGTGAACCGAGTCCAGAAGAACTAAAACGTCTACAGATTCTAGAGGAAGAACGTTTAGCCAAAGAAGCAGCAAAAAAAGCACAGATAGAAGCATTGATAAAATCTCGATACGAAGCTGAAATAAATCATTTCACAGAATCTTTAAAAGATCAAACATGTTTGATGTTATATCCTTGGGTGTTTAAAGATGAAGAAGGCCATAGACGGGATAAAAGAAGTAGCCCACCTTATATTGATTTAATTGAAAATATTCTTCCAAATAATTTTACAGTGGAACAAGAATTACGTAAAAATTTAAACGAAGAATTAATCACGGAAATTTTGAATGAAGTAATGTAAAATTTTAAGACAGATATTCTGTGAAATAAAAAGTAAAATTGAAAATTACTTGAATGTTACAGTCTGGTTGGGAAATAGATAAAAATGTTCAAGAAATTATGATGGATGGAAAATGTCTATTTATGAGATTAAAAATGTGTGACAATGTCAAGGAGATTGAAGTGGAAAAACATCTTTTAAATTTATTATTCAATGAATCTAAACTTCCTGCTCTAACAGATGAACTTCAACCAGATTGGTAAATTCAACTCTTTTCCCTTGTACATTACATAATAAGATTTTTTTGCAAGTTATTACGAATGCTATTTGATTGATTTTTAATCCAAGTTTCGCCGAACGACATAAACCAGCATTCATCCCAGCCGGCAAAGAGTCTTGGACTTTTCCAGTTGTTTGGGCCACACCAAATTCAATGAATAAAATTATAATATTTAAAGCAATGTTTAGGAAATATCTCGATACAACATTTCCGGTAAAAATAGTTTGATTAAACTTCTTCTTTACATTATGAAAATAAATCATTGTTAATATTTTAGTATGAAGACAAAACAGATACTACACCTATCATGGTTTTCAAGTATGACAGTACAAGAAAAAGCGAATTAAAAGTTGTTTTGGAAATGCAAGAATCTGAAGTTGTACATTTCGGGATTTTTGAAAGAGATAAACCACCAGATGCTAAACTGATTGCCACTAGCATTGATGAATATGACGAAAAAGTTGAAGAAAAGACGGGGTATTTATGAAACTTAACTTGATAGAATTCTATAAAATAAATGAGAAATTATTCGAGTTGATTTTTTTAGGTATGAAGCTTTTGTTTGTGTCGTAAAAAAAGTAGGATCTGAAGCTTTTCTTACCTTTGCTGGTATTGGTCCTTATCATGTCAGTGAAAATCCAGAAATTGCGATAGAAGAATCCAAATCATATTTCCCAGATGTAACACTCGTAGATGATCAGTCTGATGATGAAGAAAAACCAGAAGATGCAGAAGGTGGTAATGCAGAAGCAGTACTACCTGATGAACAGGTAAGCCAATAAAATAATACTCCAAAAATATCTAACTTCACTTTGATTTGAACATTGATGATTAATTTTGTGCTCATAAAGCAAAGTACAGGAAAATGAGGTAATCAATGAGCTGATGTAGAAAAAAAGTGTAAATAAATAAGAATTTTTTAAATGTCAGTGTCAACATTTATTTACCAAAAAGTCCTCTTATTTTCAAATGAAAAAAAACATATGTAAATAAAAAGAAATAAATCTTTAGATCTTTAAATGTCTTTAAATAAATGGACACAGACAATTTGTCTACTTCTTGTAACCACTACGCCTAAGACCACGTGCTCTCTCGAATTTTCTTCCCTTCGAGCGCACAAGAGGTTTAGTGTGCGAGTGAGGTACACCTGGTGCTGGCCCAAAGTGTTTTACAGCTTCACGAGCATTACGACGTCCTTGCATTAAAACTGTTTTTCGTCCAGTTGGTGCTCTTAAAGCAAGTTGATCGAAAGTAATTATTTCACCTCCTGCTTTGAGAATACGACCCCGAGCTTTTTCAGTTACTCGAAGAGCGCAGACCTTTGGAATAGAAATTAATAAATAAGTATAAAAAGTTAAATAAACTTTGTTTTTCAGTTTAATTGATACTCACTGTCATCTTTGGAATTTCAAAAATTCTGGCGTCATCAGTGACAGTTCCAACAATCACTGCAATGCAGTTCTCTCGGTTAGGTTTCTTCATGAATCTCACCACTCGGGCTAAAGAAATTGGTGGTCTATTTATTTTGCTCATAAAGAGACGTTTGAGGATAATCTTGTTGAATTTAGCATTGGTACGTCTTGCCAAAAAACGGTAGAGCTAAACAATTGAAGAAAATTTATTATGTTGTTATTCAGACACTTTGAGCAATCATGCTGTTATTACATTCCATAACAATAACGTTTAAATTATTTCATTTAATAATTCATAGTTCTATGAAGTCTATTTTAACAATTATTTAGTACGTACTTAATTAATATAAGAGCATAATTGGATTAAATTATTAAATATGATAGTAGCTATTTAATTTCATTTGGCATAAGTCCCAATGCTCATTAATATGCAGTTTTTATCTTAATAGTATTGTCAAAGTTTATTCTTATAAAGTAGTTAAATTTTATACAAATGAATATTGCAATGGAGTAGATTATTAAATACAAATATTCATTAAATATTAAACGTTTAATTGTAAAAAATTTAACAGATAGCAAATGTTTTCAATAATTATACAAATAAATGGGTATTGGAATAGATGCATGTTTCAACTAGTATAATTGATTCTCAGTTAGTCCAAGAACCAGAATAGGAAAGTTGAGTTATTATAGCGAACGTTCAAATTGAATCAGCTCATTGTTAATTAGAAACTGACACAGAGTGCTGTTCGCAAAGAAGACATAAATCCACGTGGGGAATAGATATAGCTAAATACATACGCTGACAAGAGTCGTAATTATAACCTAACATTTATTGATCTTTTATGAATAATGTTTAATTTAGACTGAACATTTTTTTAATCGAATATTATATATAATTAAATTATTTTTATTATGGTTAGTTATTTTTTTTTATTGTTGTACGAAAAAATAATTTAAAAATACCTTGACAAGGAGTCGTAAGTAGACATCCTGAGATTTTGGTTCCGTTCGCCGGACTTTGCGGTCGTGTTTATGGTTGATATCAATACCCTATAAATAAATATAAGCATTTTTAAATTACACAATATTAATATTTACACTAATCACTATAATAATTCACTTGAATATCATCAAATATTCGGATGGATACGGATGTAGATTGAAAATTATTTTGGCTAACCCCCTTACCATTTTGACAACACGGAAAAGAACACGATCCGACCACGAAATGCTCAAGATGGAATCCGGAAGTTGTAGATAGCGTTGTATGTATCATTTAATTCCCGCTTTCTAGTTAAAAGTGTGATTAAAAACATTCACCAAAATATTTCTTCCAACTATTTTACAAATTTTATAGAGAGTCCAGAATATTTAAAAATAATTGATCAGATTTATATTAATTATAATAAATTAATTTAATTTTAATCAACAACATTTGGATCAAAAATATCAACTGTAGGTAAGTGTTAGAGAAAATTGGATCATGTGTTCATTTGAAAAATAAATAGTTCCACTAGATGGCGGCACTCGTTTGTTATTGTCGCCAAAAGCCGGCTAGAATGAGATAAGAATAGAAAACAAGTAAAAGATAGAGACATGATATACACAGTGGTGTTGGCGTCTCCCTCCAGTGTCCTCCAGTAGCTCAACCGATGTTAACGTGAGAGGAGGTTTATTTAGATCTTTTTCGAAGCCAGTAGTAAACGCTGATCAGTTAATCCTTTCACTTGAATGTGAATAAAGTGTTTTTTCTTATCTAATATGAATAAATAATTAACCTTTCATTCAAGTAATAGTGTATCAATTGATATAAAAAAGAACAATAACCTTAAGTTGAAGATTATTAGGGCTAGGTGTATTTAGCCAATCTAGCCTCTCATACAGCAACTGTGTGTGCGATGAAAGAACGTGAGGGGACGAAAAGTGCCTTGCACCCCCTTGACATTTAGTCCAAGTGGTGCACCCCAGCTAACCTGAAGTGTAAAGAATCTCTTCTATGACTACTTAATCTTGATCATTTATCAACACTTATGCAAGTGTCTAGACCAATATGGCATCAAGAGATTTAATTTGCTTCTGATAGCTTGTTGACTGTGATAAAAAGTTAACAATATCATCAAAAGTAAAAAAATATCTAAAATTATTTTTTACAGTCAATTACATTTTATGAAAAAAGGTTAAAATTGCTTATACGATGAATCAAGTCATAACAAATCAATTTAAAAGTTTGTTTACTATAGTTCACAGATAGTAAGTGAATTCTTTATATTACTATTTGAGCTAATAAATTAATTGAGTCAATATAGTCATTTAAATGACTAAAATAAGGAAATAATTTTCTTTATTAAAGTTAAAATGTCATTATTCCGTTTGTATCTTTCCCGCTTAAAAATTAAGTAAAACGTGACAAAGATTAAAAATAAATCTTGTTAATTATTGTTTGTAATATAGAGCAACTATTAATTGTTATTAATTGAAATAATGGATGAAGAAGGGCAATTAAAATCGAGTACACTACTCGAAGAAACATTTTATATAACATCAAAAAAAAATACTTATTATAAAGTAAAATTATCTGAAAAGGGATTAAGTCTTCAGAAAGAAAGTAATGGAGCCACGAAAACAGAAACAATTACTTTAAATGATATCATTGGATGTCGATGCATGAGATCCAAACGTAGAGCAACTGCCAGTTGTGCTTGTCGTCCAACTATTTCAAAACCTCAAATGAGAGTTGTTGAATCTAATGAAAATTATCATGTTTGGGATGAACTCGACACATCAGCTTACCTGTATATTTATACATACACATTGAAAAAAGCCCGCGTTAAAGGAGCAAGAAGACGAGAGAAAACCACAATAACACTCAGGTTTCGAAGTTTTGATAAATATGAAGATAATCTTAGAGAAGCTAGCAGGTGGAGACTTGCTATTAAATGTCTTGTAAATAAAGTTCCAATTCCTAAGAATCTGATGAGTCCAAGTCATGGAAATTTAGATTCGCTGTTAAGTGGTAAGTTTTTTGTTAATTTATTAGAAATAAATATTTTTTAAGACATGATAATGTTTTATGTAATGAATGACTTAAAATTGTTTTAACATTAATTATAAATCATTTATTAATTCCCGTTGTAGAGGGATGTTTTGATGATGGAGTTGATAGATTTTTTCATTTGAAAAAATAAATCTTCTTTAATATTGGCCTAAAACAGAACAAGTGAATCAATCTGTGATTTAAATGGAAACTAGAATTGAATTTTATGAAAACAATCAGTGTATTATTTTTTGACGTTTTTGATGAAAGAGTTGAATCAAAATGTTGATGAAAACGATTGTATTTTAATGAAAAAGTTTGCACATTCAAAAACGAATTGATAAAAATATACATTATCTTTATAAACTGTTAATAAATTTTATTCAATATTGGTGAGAGTCATTTTTAATGGAATAATAAGTTTTATTGTTTTGAATGATGTTAAATGAATTTTTAAAAAAGTGTGAAAATTTATTTTATCAGTTATTATTAAATTTCATGTGAATGAATCATTAATTGATGTATGTCAGTAATAATTGAATATTTAAAACTCTCTATTAAATAAAGGAGTTACTTTCTACTTTCGATGAATTACATGTTAATAAGAATATCAAATTGATAATATACATTTTTTACTCAGAAGCCAATTTATTTTATAAATAAAAGATTTAGGTGGCAGAAAAAAAATTAATGTAAAATAAATAATAATAGATCACAGAATGTCAGTTGGAAGTAGTAGTAAGAGAACTGGGTTCAGTTCCATTAATCAATGCACTGAGGGAAAAAAATTCTACTTCCAAGATAAAACTACTTGATTCAAATCATTTTGCTTCTATGCAGGCAGAAAAATTATGTGAAACAGGTATTTTGATTTAAATCAAGCTTTTTTTTCCTTCTAAGAGGCAAAATTTTTCGCTCTCAGTATAGACCAAATTGCCATATTTTATGATAATAATGATTTTGGACTTTGAATTGTTTATACAATAATCTAAATGACATTTTTATTTTAAGAAATGACGCATTGTAATAAAAATAATGGCATTACACCTAAAAAAGTTCTGACAGTTACAAGTAGATAATACTCGAATGAACGATACTTTTTGTATTACTGCGCAGTCAATTTTGTAATAATGACAATCATTCGTATCCGGATTTTGAGGGCAACATTGAAATTCTTTTTATATATTTTGTTCATTGTCAATGTATCAATACTGACAATACACAAAGGCTATTTTGCGTTATTAAAATGAAATAAAAATCATTTTCAATACACAATTATAATTTTAAATATTTTTTTTTATAATCGAAATAATCAGTTCTGATTAAATCAGTACGCATATTAGCCAGTGTTATTTATGTTTTATATTATTTGTAAGAACCAAGCTTTTTGAGCTTCGATTAGGTAGCCAGCACGAGTTTGTGTTTTTATTTTTCTTTGAAAATTACTAGTCATTAACAATGTAATTCTATCTTTTTCTAGCGCTTATAGGGTTTAGATATTCAATTTGTTTCCCAACAGCAACTATCCTAAGTGATGTAACTCTAACTTTAGAGTGCATGGTAATCTACTTACAACAATTCACTTTGAATTTTATCTTCCAATGGTTTAATTATATTTAGAATTTTCATTGAACAATTTCTTTAAAAACATCATTTATAAATATTACAAATTATAATTATTAATAAATATTTTAATATAGTTATATTTAGAAACCAAAATGAACATTTCTAAAAATTATTCATAATTGTATATGATAAAATATTGTATTGGTATTATTAAATTTTTTTCCATCTATTACTTTCTTTTTATTAGTATTATTACTGAGCAAGATAATTACTTTTAGTTTGTCAAAATTACAAAAATGATCAAGTTGTACAAACTTACAATGAGTTTTTAGTCATTGAGAATACTTCTTAAAGATAATGTTTCATCATTCTTTGCTCGAAACTTATTTCTCAATAAAATCTAAATACATTTATTCAAAAGAATATTCAAAGACCCTACAACATACAAATATTAAAGTGATCATTAATTTGTAATTAATTTTGATCAAAAGTTTCTTTTTGAATCTAATACTTGATTGAATGATTTTAAAGAGTAATCCATTAAATATTACTTAAAATTTAATATTATTTTGAGATATCTATAGTTATTGATGACATGTTATACTAGTTATATTGTTCAAATATGATCCGATGTCTATTATGAAGATATAAAGTAACTTAATCTCTATTAAAATATTGAAATATTAAACTATCGAGAATATTTATCATTATTCGCTAGGATATTGACAAATGACCCAATAATCTCATTGCCATGTTTGACACACACACCTTGATAGCTTTATCCAACGTATGATGAACAGCTGATAATGAGTAAATATGCAAAATTAAATTATCCATTCAGACAAGCGTGTTAACCATCTAACTCAATATTCATGGTTATTGATAATTAACAATTTTTCAAATCATACAGTTTTGATTCTTCCAATGTAATTTTTTAAAGTGAAATGTTTTATGAATGATCATCTATTACCTACAGAATATATCATTAATTAAGTTTTATGTAAAGTATTTCTTTTTGGAAATAACTTGTACTTGTTAAGTAATTATTAAAGTTCTCTGAAAGTAAATCAGTAAATATTTACTGTTTTGTCAGTAGCTTTTAGTGATTTTTGTTCATTTACTTTTAGATAGTAATAATCAATATTGTAAAGTTATTTTATTTTGAAGTATGTTTTGGTTTCATTCCATTAAAAAGTTTAGATTCTGATAAGATGAAAAATAATGAATAATGGATATTTTTGAACATAAAGTATATTTTTATCACTCATATGGACCTTTGCTGATTTTGATAAATGAGTTTGGTATGCTAAAAATGTAGTAAACTATTTAATGTCAAGGTATTTTTTTTTTAATAAAATTAATATAAATATATTTATAAGCTATTTGCAAGTTTTTTAAATAGATGAACCATTTAATTTTTAGATTAATTTACCAAATGATCAAATTATAATTGATATTAATAAACTAAAGTCACTCTATCATTTCATTCCACTTCTTATATAAATACTACTTGGCAGTTGTAATTTAAAATCTTTATTTGTCTTCAGAAAGGTTCAATTAAATATTCAAAGATCATTTGAAGTTGAACTTGATGCTAAATCTTCACAGACAACAATTCTAGTCTAATACATAGAATTCAAATAGAAAGATTACTTTCTTTCAAGATTATCCACTGATAGAGTTAATGATATGTTATGAAATACCAATTCCAAGATCTCTTAATTACAATTTAATATTACCTGAAATTTGAAATGAATTTCAATATTCTGAACATTACAATAGTTTACAAAATACTACATTTATAACAGTATTTAAATAATACTGTTGATAGTTTTATAACAGATTGCAAAATATTGAAAATAAAACTTTTCCAGCTAATAACAATGAAATATTTTTCCAATGTCAATAACATTTTTCTAAGTTTACTATTTTTTGTTACTTTTTATTACCATTAGTAAATAGTAGTATGGACCCTTCCGGGTTCAACCCAGAACAATATTTTTTCTTCATCTAATTCGGTCTAATGTCCTTATTTCTCAATGACTATTTATTTAAAGATCCAATTGATAGAAAAATATCTCAAATTATCCCATATAATTAAATTCCATTGGATGTTTACCTATTGATATTGATCAAATTTGTTTTGATCCAAATATAAAATGGTTCATTGATAAAAAATATTATACAATGTTAACAAATAAATATTTATAAATTTTTTTTTAATTATGATAAACAATATAAATATTCATACATATTAGAATATATTCTTATAGAAACCACTACTGTATTTCTCTTTTTGTTGCGACATCAAAGTCTAATTATATTTTAATCGGAATTGATTAAAAATTTTTCATAAATAAATATTACATTTATTTTTAAGTAATCAAATCAAATTGATTCAATCACCAGATATTTTTTCTCTCAATGAACTCAAATAAACTCAAGATACACTCGTTATTTACAAATATTTTCGATAAATATCAGACTGCACTGATACGAGCAAAGGTGAAATATTTGTAATCGGAATAATAAATTCATTGATATAAAATCATTTTTATATCTTTCAAAAAACATGTCAATGAAAAAATTTGATGAAAGAAATGATTTCTATTTCATTTTGGAATAAATTTCGTGAAAAGTTGTAATGCAACAGCAGTAAATAAACGGTAAACATTAAATTACTTTTTCGACGTTCACTTATTTTTATCTTTCTAGTACACAAGTTGTTTTTCTTCTTATCTTTCTTCCACTATGTATGCACTCGGAAAAATTAAATCTGAAAATCAAATACATATCATTTGAAATTTTTATATATTCCAGTTTTATCAAAAAAAAAATGTATCAATAACCTTACCATTTAAATCTACGTGTCCGATACTTGTTCTAACCTATATAAAATATTTCAATAGTCTGCATCATGACACAAAAACGATGAATAATGTTTCATATTAGAAATAAAAGAAAAAAAAGGAATATATCATCATTAGTGACTTGTGAGCAACGATAATTACAAAGAAAAAATATATAAGTGTGTCTGGTATTGGTAATAATGAAAATAAAAATGGTGACGAATTCTCATTCCCAGGGCCATTTGGTTAAATGTACGAACAAAACAAACATATGAAGTTGTGTATGGCATTACATATATTGAACAGGACGCATTGGTATAAAGGCACGTGTGTGATGAGTACACGATGATTAACGTTATGTAAGAATGCAGAAGATATCTCTGTAATGTCACATGTATTATATTATGCTACTGTACTACTTCTCTCTCTCGGCACCTGCTTGTTGTCTGGAGAGCCTGTTTGAGGCAGTCTCAAGCCAGTTTATGAGATAAATTGATAAATAAAATATCAAGGAGGAGAATAAAGTCTGATCAAAGTTTCAAATGTATTAAAAGTTTCAATATACTTACTAACTAAAATTTTGTCTTGCAAACTTTACTCATTTTTTTTTTTCTTTTAAAAAATCATTTTAAATTTAATAATTGATTTCAAATTTATAATATTCTTATAAAAGTGAGTTAATTTTTTTTTTGTTAAATTTAAAAACAAAAATTACTTGGAAAATTAACTAGTAATACTTAGCACTTTGATAAAAGATACAAATGTTTAAATATGTCTTTATCATTTTATGCTTGCTGATGATAAATGTTTTTGTTATGTGTTGAAAAATTTATGTAGAATTTGAAAATTGTTGATTCAATAATTCATTTAAAATATTATACTGTATAGAAAGAATCGATCATTTTTTATTGGAAATTCTTACAGCAGGAATTAGCTTAATAATTAATTCAACAACTTAAATAATAATCATATTTCTAGTCCAGTTCATTAGATTCAGTGAATTTTTTTCAACAAAATAAGCCCGGTCTCGAATTGTGTACTAAGATCAGCAATACTTAAACTACACAATAATCATCAAGTCTAGATCAATCCTAAATGCTAAATAAACTTAAACATGTGTCATATTGAACATTTTTAATTCTTATTTTACATAGACATTTCATTTCTTTATTATGTAAATTAATTATTAAAAGATCCTGCTAATTCTGTCATTTTTTCATATTGTCATAGTAAACTTCATTTAATATTTATTAGCATGAATTGTTTTTGTGCTATTTTTTTTAATTGTATAGCTCATACACTGATTTTATCACAATAATACTCAACAGCAGTAATATCTATTGAATTAAAAAAAAAAAAGAATAAATTTTAATAATAACTATGCTCAATATAATTACAATGGAGTATAATAATTTCTTTTTTATTGAAGATAAATGTTTTTTAATCCATGAATTAAATGCAAAAAAATTGGGTTTTAAAACCTTGAAGTGTATATAGATATAGAAGCTTTCTTCTATGACGTAAAGTGCCCTTCACACATAAAACCGTGACCTTTTAATATTTTTTTCTACGTCCAAATACCTAAATATATCATCAATAATTATTTAAAGCCAAATTGAGTTTGATTTAGGATAACTTCTATAGATTTATTACTCAAAAATATTAATAGGATCTATTAATATTTAATTCATAGTAATTATACAATCAATACACGAATAGAAGCTTTAAATAAAAATTTCTATGGTGGATTGTAAACAAGTTCAACTCTAAACTTCATTAAAAATTGTTTCAATTAGTTGAATATAACTTGTAATGTTACTTATAGCATTTATAAAAGACATAGTAATTTTATTTTAATTTAAAGTAGGAAAAATAATTTAAAATAAAAAAACTTTGTTCTAGAGTTATAGCAAAATGTGGTGAATTCAACTTCAAATTTTTTTCTTGATTAGAATAAAAATAAAGTTAAAATTGCATTTTTTTTTTTAAACTTAATCTGAATATTTAGCAAAAAAGAGCTAAAATAATTAGACACTATTTTTTCCTCTAGCTCTTTTAAATTTATTAAATTCAAAAAATTGAATTTATTTTAATCAAACTTTCAAATAATATGCCAAAATACTGGATATAATCTAATATTATAGCAACTTTTTCCAGATTAATGCTAAGAAGTTGATAATTTTTTTAATCCCGACCACATTTTTCTACCAAGCGTCTATCATCATCCAATGTCATCAAAATCACCAGAGATAAATATATTTTCTCATTCAATTTTTGATTGTATAAACATCTCATGCTTATCACAACTTGAAATTGATAAAATTCCAAGTCTAAAATGAACTCTTATAAATTTCCCTAAGAGTTTTGCAATATTTATACTGTCCTATCAGCTATTCTCATATCGATTATTCCATATGGTTGCACCAAAACTTGGAGCTTCTCTATGACGCAGACGAGGTTGGTTTGGCCGAGGTCTTTTCATCGGCCTTTAAAGTACCGCTGCAATCCTAGTGAATGTACACGCGAGCTTTGGGAACAATTGCGATAAATTCAGAAGTTCGATCTTAAAGGCGAAGAGAAAAAGAGGATGGTGTGTTCAGTAATACTGCTATCCCCTCAATGTCAATGTAATTTTATGGCCTTCACTCTGACTTTTAGATTTAAATTATACTACAGGTCACTATAATTAAATTTTTTCCATGTCATAGCTGAACCCATTGACGATAAGTTAACCGTGTGGGTCAATAAAAATCGTTTTATTAAACCAGACAATCAGGTAGTCAGACAAGTTTAAAGTTTAAGTTCATTTGCCCTCTGATCTTAAAGTCTAAATACAACTGTAACATTTAATATTGGTATTAGTTTTATATGTCATTAATTGAATTTTATGTAAAGTATTTCTTTTTGGAAATAACTTGTACTTGTTAAGTAATTATTAAAGTTCTCTGAAAGTAAATCAGTAAATATTTACTGTTTTGTCAGTAGCTTTTAGTGATTTTTGTTCATTTACTTTTAGATAGTAATAATCAATATTGCAAAGTTATTTTATTTTAAAGTATGTTTTGGTTTCATTCCATTAAAAAGTTTAGATTCTGATAAGATGAAAAATAATGAATAATGGATATTTTTGAACATAAAGTATATTTTTATCA
This sequence comes from Chelonus formosanus, assembly GCA_028641665.1. NCBI lineage: Eukaryota > Metazoa > Arthropoda > Insecta > Hymenoptera > Braconidae > Chelonus > Chelonus formosanus. The sequence continues at coordinate 1,402,937 of CM054002.1, forward strand.
CTCATATGGACCTTTGCTGATTTTGATTAATGAGTTTGGTATGCTAAAAATGTAGTAAACTATTTAATGTCAAGGTATTTTTTTTTAATAAAATTAATATAAATATATTTATAAGCTATTTGCAAGTTTTTTAAATAGATGAACCATTTAATTTTTAGATTAATTTACCAAATGATCAAATTATATTTGATATTAATAAACTAAAGTCACTCTATCATTTCATTCCACTTCTTATATAAATACTACTTGGCAGTTGTAATTTGAAATCTTTATTTGTCTTCAGAAAGGTTCAATTAAATATTCAAAGATCATTTGAAGTTGAACTTGATGCTAAATCTTCACAAACAACAATTCTAGTCTAATACATAGAATTCAAATAGAAACATTACTTTCTTTCAAGATATTCATTATTCCTAAATCAAAACTGACGTTTATTAACCAAAAAAAATAATCAACTATTTAATGAAGTATCAATCATTTAATTTATTATTTATATTTTTTAAACATTTTCTAATCGAATACTTACCAAACAGAATTAATTAATTTCTTTTTGAATATTAAATCATGATATTTACAGGCGGTAAAAAAAAATATACCAATTAAGTCTGAACTTCGATTTATGACATTGACGTCAACCGAGTAAAAAAGTATACATGTTCTCTTTTACCTCTGTCACTTTATTATTCTGTTTGTTTTATACATTTCGAAGACTTTATACTTAACATTAAATTTCGTCGAAAAATAATTAAACCCTGACCTTGCTTGGTAAAGAAGCTCACATGGTACACATACAGGCTGATAGTTATTGTCAACGGTCAAAGATTAAAACCGGATGGCAATGTTGATGATGATGATGATGATGTATTGAATAAATCTCAAGGTTTGGTTTCTGAAGAATCAATTTATCATAATAAATGGCTGTTAACTTCAACATAGGTTATATAAAATTACAAGATTAATCGAATCATCGTAACACATACTTACGCTTTCTCAATAAAAAAATTGTTGGTGTCGTTCCAAAAATTATCGAGTAAAAGGTGTTCTTGGCAAGTGTTCAGTTCCTATTATATATTATTCTGTATTATCTACTACTCAGATACTTTAGTTTTTCAATTTTTAGATGAAAGCAGGCAGATTTTTTTATCAGGACTATATAAATTACTTACATCCAAGATGATGCAATTGTTAGTTTAATTTGAAACAAGGAAAATTAACCTCTTCTTTGAATGGATATAATTTTCATTTAGTAATGAATTAATGCTGATTATTATAGAATGTATATAATTCAAAATCTTGCAGCATTTCCGTTCATTTTCAAACTCTTTATTATGATAATAATAATCTTTTTATACAATCATATTTTTTTGAGAGTAGGAGATTCAGACACTTACGCCCTCTACTTCGTTATTTATTGTTGTTTTGATAACCCTAACCTTCAAATATAAGAAATCTTATAAGAAGATATGTTTCAATTAATAAAAAATAATAAAAAATTATTGTTAATTATCAACAATGTTTAAAATATATACTTTAATATTTTACATTATGATTTAAGATGTTTATGTATTTTATTCTACAAAGTGATTCAACAAGTGAGTTCAATTATATGCATTGAAACGTTAAGATTACATCATTTCTTCACTTTCTCGTATAAAAATTGAATGCGTAAAGATTATTCAATATTTGATTTGATTACTTTCAACATTAAACTGAAATGATCAGTAAGAAATATCTTTTTTTCAAATTAACGTATAAGGGTTCATATTATATTTACTGAAAAAAAAATTTTAAATCATCTTCATATTTTGTTCTATTTATACTATTTTTATTTATTTAATTATTCAATTTTATTATTGCTCATATCTAATTGGCTCTAACCAAACTAGGAAATTGTTTCAAACAAAAAAAAATGGAACATGATAAAACCTACTTGAATTTTTTTTCTCTATATGGAATGCGGTCAAGTTGATGACATTCTATTGACGGGAAGTGTTTTTAAAGTAATTAAAACAAAATTCTGTGGTAATCTAAGAATGTCCAACTTGTTAGCTTCATTCATACTGATAAAAAGAACGAATATATCTACAAAAACATCATGTAGAAAATCGAAAAATTGCTTCTTGAACCATATGCCTTTTCAACTAAACGACACTAAGTCTATTTTATTTTTCTCCTCTTTCAATATAAATCTAGAATCCTTTTACTTTCGACTTATTCGTTTTATATATACAGATATTTATGAATTATAAATATTTAAAATTATATACGATCAAAGTATTTAACTGGTTTTCTGAGTGATATCATTTAATAACCATGATCACATATTCAAAGTTATTCAAATATTGATGTAGTAATACATAATAACAATTATCATGATCAATATTGACCACTCTTATATTCAAAAACAATGCAAAATAATACTTGAATATTTTTAAATAATTATTAATAAAAGAAAAATAGTAATTGATTTTTATCTAATAATATTAATAGAAGTATTGAATGATCAAAGTAAAAAAGGTGGCTGGAAACGAATGAATTCATCTGGAATTTTTTAGAAACTCTTTTGAAATAAATCATAGAATGGCTGATTACTAATATCAAGTCTACTATTGATTAAAACAATAATCAAGTTGGTATTAAAGACTGTGAAAATAGTCGCGTTTACTGATTTATTTCAAATGACTGGTGTAAAATTGATGAATAAAATATTTCTGTATAAACATGAATCAAATTAAAGTAACTGTCAGAACAATTCAGAGTGATTTTAGATAAAGTATAGATGTTAACATAGCAATATGTAATTGCGTTGACACAGTGAATGATAAGATTACAAAGGTAAAATAGGGAACAAAAGAAACTAGCATAAACTGTGTAAGTCAGTTAGATTATTTATTATAAAACATAACTGGTATAATAGGCATTTCACTGTTTTCCTTCCTTGATATTATGTACATATAGTATAATAAGCTATGCTGAATACAACACATAAACGTGTAGCTATCCTACAGCCACTTATTACACTCTCAATAACTGAACTTTCCATCCACATGTGTTGGATCATAGATACTATTATTACTGTTTTTCTTGCATTATAACATAGCCCCGGAAGTCATGAAACTTGGAAAAGTTAGCATGCATCACGGAATAAAACATTCGATCTTGTGTGAAATGATTTTTGTTGAAAGGCGTGTAAAATATCATTCAATATATATGTCATTTATGTTAATAGATTAATTGTTAAAATATTATAATAATTATTTAATTATGTTAAACATAAATTTAAATATTTAAGTAAGAAATTATTTAGGATAATTCAAAAATTGTCAATTAAATTCATTTATTTTATTAAGACTAAAATAATATTACAAAAATGTTATTTTATGTAGCAATGCTTTTACATAAATATGATATAACAAAGAACTAAAAAAAACAAATTTTAACGAATAATGATGAAGGATTGTATATAAAATGTAATTGGGTATTGAGTATCAATATTCATGAGAAAAATATTATTAGCAATATATCCAAAACAGTTCTGTAAATAATAGCTAAAAAAATTGATAGTTAGTGAATGGTCGTCTATCTTGATATGAGTGTTAATGTTTAGATTAAATATCACTTAATAAAAATGATTGTCATTCAAATCTAAACATGTAACATTAAAATAATCTATATTTAAATTAAGATGAAGAATATAATTTGTAGAACATTGTAAAAATGTTTTACAATGTCATCATGTCAAAATGTCATAACCAAGGAAACTAAAATAGAAGTTAGCTATTGTTCTTCGGACAATACTAATTTTTAATTAAAAAAAAAATTGGGATGCCTCTGCCCTCGAATCCTAGAAAGTAAAAAATTACATTTTCGATATTTCTGTGGTAGTGAAGCGAGAGTTGGATTAACTTTTTCATTACAAAGCTTCCAAAGTTACAAATGAAATAGAAAGGTGTTCTCAAAAAAGTACTATGTAATACTATTAACATTTTTATTGTGATGCAAAAGTGCCTTTATTGGTCTCGAACTAATTCTTTGATTTTATTTTGTGAGTCATAAAAAGTGTAAATCAGTCATTGTTTATAGCATTAATTAGTAATTTAAATTTAGGAAAAGTATTTATAAGTTTTACACGAAAATCCTGTAGTAATAAAAGTAATCGTTTTTTTTTTTTAAACATTTGTAATAAATTATAATTAAAAATAATTGTTTAATTGCTCAAAGCAGTTGATATTAACTAAAAAATTGATATTTTTTACGTAAAGATAAATCTTAAATATAAAAAACAAAATTATCCAAGTATCTTGATGTAATTAACATCATACTTCTTGTTACTTATTACAATAAATATTGACATAAATATTCAATGTGTAATGAATTCTGTTATTATATTGAATCAGATAAAAATTTCAATCAAGTTTTTATATTAGCAAATGAGCAAATGGTTAGTAAATTATGTAACTATCATAATGGTGGGTATAACAAGAGCCACCAATAATCATCATATAATGTATACGTTAATGGTATATTTTTCTATCATGCTCATTGAAACTTTGATAGTGATTATATAGCATAACAGGAATTAATAATACATATTCATCATTATAAGAAACTAATATTACGTATCGAATATCGAAAAAACTTGCCATAGTTTAGATTATTGAATAAAGCAAAATAATATCGTCAGGAAGTTTTAATGTATCTGTCGATTGTTGACAGATAAAATGATAGGAATAATAAGAATGTTAAAATTGCCATGGATTTATGACCCATATTATTCATTTTTTATATTTAATTATTTAACTAAAGTAAAAAAAAAAACATTTATGTATATAAAGAAATATTTGGTTCAGTTGAGCTTTAAATAAGGTAGAAAAAGTGTAATATAATTAATTATCATAAAAAGCTTGAATATAAGAGTTGGTTTGTACTTTTTGATGACTCATATAATATTTGATCTTAGTTAGTTCTCTAAATTTTTTAAAATTAATTCTCAACACAAAGAAAGATGATGTATTTAATTTTATTTATGAAATGTACAAAGTTATTTATCCAAGTACGTGTTTGTACACATGAACATTTAGTCTTACATTGCAAAACAAGAGTAATTAAAAAATATATACGACTGTCAAGGAAGAGAATGATGTGCTTAAAAGCTCGTGATTTAACAAAAAAAAAGGAAATAAAGTAAAAGAGATTTATAGAAAATTTTCTTGTACACTAAAAACAATTACTAATAATCCTATAATATGGAATAATAACATTTAAGGTGTAAAGCAAATTACTGTATTTTAGCTGAATCATTCTTCAGAGTCAGAATAATTAATGATGATTCATTATCAACATCTGTGATTGATATTAATTTATATTTAGATATTAAAGAGTGGATAGAATTATTTAATACTTATTTTTTTAAATGTATCATAACTTTACCAATTATCAAGTTTAGTGAAATTTCACTGATGTTTATCTCTAGAGTATTGATACTAAGTTTAACAATACAAGTGGTTCAAAATTTATTTGATGTATACCAATGAGTTAAAATTTGACTGAAAGTTTCAGTAATTATCCACTAATTGGCAATAGTATAGTTGACATTATTTTAATTAGTGAATAATAATTAGATATCAGTAACTATTATTTATTAATATGATTGAAACTATTACTTAGTTTGACCTAAAAGATTCATAAAAACAAATTGATGATATATTTGTGAATGAATATTTGTGCAATTGCTGTACAGTTCAAAATATATTCCATAAGAGTTTTAAAGAGAAGCTTAATACTTACTAAAAATGAAATGATGAATATTGAGTGATAACTACGAGTAATGAATAATGAATGAATTAATATTTACTGTTAGCAATTGTCAGTATTGAACTGATTCAAACAGCAATAGTTTTATAACTGCAAATTTATGAATAAATACTGTTTTGCACTTATATTTTCACTTCAATCATTTCTAGAAAGTAAATAAAAATAATCCGCAATCATTAATGCTGTCTGTCACTATATAAATTACTTTTTAGTTGGAATTATTATAGTCGAATAATATTTATTGATTTTTAATCATTTTTAATGATTTATCTTCACAAACTAGCATGAAATGCTTCACGAAATTAGATCTTCTAAAACTGTTCTATAAAAGTTTGCTAGTAAAACTCAAAAAAGAGAATTTTGGTTATAATTAATCGTAAAAGTTATTAACAACAATTTTATCCAGGAGGGTTGGTTGTTTTTGTTTTTTAAAGGTTAAATTGATGTAGTTAATTAAGGAATTATCGATTGTTGATGATCATCATACAATAATGTAGCAGTTAGTTTCATTAAAATCCAATAAAAATTACTTAACCTTTTTGATCATTGTTCCCAATTATTTATTAACAGTTAAAAAATACGCGAAAATATGACATGATGATCGTCGTATAATAAGCAATAAATGATCAATCTAAATCCATTAAAATTCATCAAACTCGTGCCGCTTAATGTACAAGAATCTTTTTAATTGCTCTGATTGAATATAAATAGAGGACTAAAAAACATTGTTTCTTTTTTTTTAAATAAAGTAATGAATTTAAATAAAATTAGATAATTAATTAGCAAATGAATAAATTTAATAAAATAATTTTATGTGTTTTCAGCATGCTCAGGTGATCAAAAAAAACTTTTGGTCTTATTGAATCCAAAATCTGGTCCAGGAAGAAGTCGAGAAATTTTTCAAAGAAGAATTCATCCAGTTCTATCTGAGGCTGAAAAACTTTATGAAATTCATATAACAAAGTGCCCGAATTATGCACGAGATTTTGTGAGAACGAGGAATATTTATCAGTGGAGTGGGATTTTATGTGTTGGCGGAGATGGAATAGTTTTTGAAGTTGTTAATGGTCTTCTTGGAAGGGTCGATTGGAAACGTGCTTTGGAAGAGTTGCCTTTGAGTGTTATACCTTGTGGATCAGGCAATGGATTGGCCAAATCCATCGCCTATTCAAAGCAGTAATAAATTTTGCAATTATTATTTTTTTTAATCATTCAATTACCGTTAAGCAATTAAATATCATCCCACAATGAATATTTGCAGTTAAATTCATTTGAAATGATCTACTAGTTAGTTAAGAATTATTAATATTTTGTGAAAGTTATATAATTCTTGGAAGAATTTATCTCAGAGTACTTGTGCATTGTATAAGAGCCTTTCTCATAGTATCATTCAAACACTGCTCCAATTTAATTTCAGCTGTTTTGAAAATAATCATGCACGAAAAAATTTTTTTCATATTCTAGAACAAAAGCTAGGGAATTTAGAACAAAATGTTTTTTCACAATAATCATGCACAAGTCATATACAATTTATTATCAACTTTACACGTGATTTTTTTATGAAATCATTTAATATTTCTTTAGTAATAGCAACAAATAATTATCTGATTTTTAGTGTATTGATTAATACCGGCTTTTTACAAAAAAAAACATTCTATAATAAATAAGTACTAACATTTTTTATAAAAATTAAAATCACAGTAAAAGAAAAGCCATTTTTTAAAAGCAAACTTTTGATTTAAATCATTTTACTTAAATATAAACAGAATAATGATTTGAGTTGAGTAATATAATTTAAATCAATAATGTTTTTCTCAGAAGTAGTATTTGTTTTCTTACTGTTATATTAACAAATTTATAAAATTTTATATTTACCAAGTACCTATCTTAACTTAAAGCCTTTATTAATCATAGCATTGTTTTTCACTTAAGTATCCAAGTATTTAGCTCTTTTCTATTTAATCTTAATTTTTTATTCAAAGTTTCGCTGTCAAAGAAAATGTCTTTACTCTTCTCAATTCTTTATTTTCATCGAATGAATATTATTAAATTATTTAAAAAATTATCTGTAATTTAATACATAAAAAAAATATCACAATTATAATTTAAAAGTAGTTAACATGAAACAAACACAATATGACTATTTTTCCTGATCATATCCCATTTTACACTAATTTTTATAGCTGGTTAAATAATTAAATTAACCATGATTTAAGTTGAAACCACAAGATCTAATGTATTTGAATATTCCAGGGAGCCTTACGATTCAAATCCAATGCTAGTAAGCGCATTGACAGTGGTTAAAGGAAGAAGAACCTCAATGGATTTAGTACGAGTAGAAACAAGAAGCCAAATTCTTTATTCATTTCTCTCAGTAGGCTGGGGTTTGATAGCGGACATTGACATCGAGAGTGAGAGGCTCAGGGCCATTGGTGCACAACGTTTCACTATCTGGGGTATTGCCAGGCTTATTGGCCTTCGTAAATACAAAGGAACTGTTTCGTATTTACCTTGTGACAAAGTTCCTAATGTAGAAAACAAAACTAATGGCAATTATTACGAAAGAGACATAAGAAATGATGATATTATTTCACATTCAAAAAGTTTTGGAGATAACCTTGACCGGTATGGTTTATTACTTTCATTACTTTTTCCGGTTGTTCTCTAACTTATTCGCTAATAATGACACTATTATGTACTAAGTTGTTTTACCCAGTTGTTATATAACTGAAGGGTTCATTTATTCGCTAGAAAAATTTATAAATTTACATACGATTATTAAATTATCTATCAGCTTTTAGAGGATCATAAAAAACAATTGTTACATAAGTGTAAGTAATGGAATTTTTTTATTTTTATACCATTTTTAAAACAATTAAAGATAGATGGTGTTATTTATTATTTAGAAAATAAAATAGATTATATAAAATTCATTAAGTCAAATGATAACAGCAAACACTAAAGATTACGTAGCAAATAAAATGTTAATGTATAATGTATATATAGTGAGAAATCAAGAACAGAAATGCAATTTAGAGATTAACCAAGAAGCTGATTAAATAGATAAATAGTAGACAAATGAAAAATATCAAAGAGTGATGTAGGTACGAGAAAACAAGAAATTCTTCAAGCTTTTTTTATACACTAGGTTTTAACACGCTCATGCATAAAAGTAAAAAAGATGTGCAAATTTTTTTAGTTTTTGTTAAATTTGCTATTTATTTTTTTTCTTTAAACTTCTTAAGAGCATTGTTAAAACATCTTGAGTATCTTTTTTATTACATTCTATCTGTACTGTCCAAAAATAATACAATGTTTATCTTCACGGTCACAATTCAACAGGAAAACTTGACCATGTCAGAATTATTGAAACTTTTAAATAAATTTCTTGGTAAATCATTCAACATTTTTACATCAGCAACTTTTCGAGTCAATAATTTTAATTGCTTAGTATTTTATATCCAATTAATGCTAAAAGCTGTTATGATAATTTTATCAGAATTTATAAGTAATATAATACTTTTATGATCAAATGAAAATTAAAAGCATTAAAATTATTAAAAATTGTTCTAGATTCTGCAGTGTACGGGAATCAAAAAGTTATCAAGATGTTCTAGATTCTGTGACAAGTGATCTAGAAGATATGTATATGGATGAAAGTGATCTGATTGAAGAAAAGTTATCATTAGAAACAGAAGTTCAGAGTCGAACACGTCTTGATAGTTTTTATTCTGCCACGTCTAAAAAATCGGCATATTTCAGCACGGGTTCAACTTCGAGTTATCATAGTGTTGAAGAAAATGAAAGCACTGTAGAAAGTAATTAAATAATTTAATATAAAAATGATATATTATTTACTGATATCACATAAGGACACATTAACAGATAATATTTTTTTAGATGATGAAATTCCAACTTCTAATAACAGGGTTGTTTATGGTCCATCTTCAAGTCTTCCTGCACTTACGGCGCAACTTCCAAGTACTTGGACCCAAGTGAAAGGTAAATTATACTCAAGTTTTTTTAATTAAAACTTTTTTATTATTTTCAATCTCTGTAAAAAACAATAATGAACAACAAGTGTAAAGTTGTATATAATTTGTTTTGATCTTTAGGAGAGTTTGTAATAGTTCAGGCTAGTTATCAGTCACATATCGGCGAGGACGGTTTTATTGCACCGCAAGCAAAGCTTGCAGATGGAGTGATATGGCTTCTAATAGTAAGAGCTGGTGTTACGAGGTCTGAGTTATTGCAGGTAAAATTTTTATTAGTCTTATTAACTATTGTTGTATCTTTTTTTTTCTGTTCATAGCGTCCTAGAAAATAATTTGATTTATTGTTATAAATAATTAATATTCACGAGGATGCGTTGGATATTAATCGATAAGTAAATCTCATAGGATATAGAGAGAATAGTTAAATTGTAAATAAATGAAGTAGGTCATAAAAATTACAGTGGGTAGTAGTGGGCGTAAAATATCAGAATTGCATTCAAAACTTTCCTTCATCTGCTACTTTATAAGAACGAAAGAACATATTCAACTTTTTACGAGAATTTTATATTCCTTAAACAACTTCATAAAATGGATGTGGTTTGCATTTTTAGAGTTGATAAAATTGTAAAATAAATTAGTTAATTTTTTAAGATATAATCTTATTAGGTACTTGAAGAACAGACTTTTTATGTTCATTAAAAAAAAAAATTAGAGTGAACAAACTAAAAGATGGACACTATTCATAAGAAGAATATTATTAAAATAATAAAAAAAAGAAAATTAACTAAAAAAAATACTAAACTCTTTCAATATAAAGTGATTTTATCTATCTAATAATTTCTTATTATTTGTTCATCTCCTGGCAATAATACTTTATTTATTGATGTCTTTATTCTACCCACATTAAATGAATATTGCTTGAATCAAGTAAATTATTTTCCGTGATACCTCTCATGAGGAATCCCAGTAACATACTTTCTGATAAAATTTAATATTTTTTCTTCAACAAATTTTTTTATATGTATTCTAAAAGAACTCTGATTTTTATAAATAAATTATATCATTCCTATTATTCCTAAATCGATCAAATCAGATTAACAAAATTGTATGGATGCTGTTTTCGTTTCATTTTCAATCAACATTAGAGTATGTATTAATAAATTAAATGTTGATATATTAATAAATAAATTTTTTTTTATTAATAACATCAATGGCTTATATACATTTTTTAAAGCTATTATGTAAATAATCATTCAAATAAATATGATTCATAAAATTGAAATATTTAAATTTGATTAAATATAAAATTATTGTGTAAAAATGAGGATCCCATAGTACATTATAAAATGTTTTTTATAATAAAATGATATAAATATATTATTAAAAAATTGAAGCAATTACGATAGAAATAGCTTTCAAACATTTTTAATCGTTGTTTCCTACTAATTGGTGACAGCAGTAATCATCGTACTAAAGACAATTTAAAATAAATAGCCAAGTTAATTCCCAAAATTATTTCAAATTACATTACTAAATATAAAAAATTATAAATTTAATTGACACGTTGTAAAATAAAAACTATTGTTAATTCTAATAATTTAAATTTATTTAAATCATTATATCTTTCTTGATAACATATGCTAACTTCATCACGATAGCGATAATAATAAGCTTTAAAAATATACATGCAGCACAAAGAAAGTATTAAACTGATTATTATTCTTTTATGATTGCAGTTCCTTCTAGGACTCAACACTGGGACTCATTTAACTTGTGCTGGTGTTGATATGATTGCTGTTAAGGCATTCCGTATTGAACCAGATCCTAGTGCCAATGGTATCCTGACTGTTGATGGTGAAAAGGTTGATTATGGTCCGCTACAAGCAGAGGTCTTTCCATCTTTGGCTACAGTCATGAGTCCTTGACCAGAACCTTGAGCTTAGTTTCTCTAAGACAGTCTTATATAAGACTAACCCGTTACAACCTCATGCATAGGTGATGATTCAATCAAAAAAAATAAAAATAAAAAGATGAATAAAAATTTAGTCATTGATTTCTCAACAGATTAAAGAATAAAGACCAAGGTTTTTGTAGTGCAAAAATATTTATTATGATAATAACGATATCATGAAAACAATTATGACTATATTAACTAATATATTATTGAATTATAATTGAGTCAAATTAAATAAAAAAAAAAAAAACATTAATGATTAGAGATGAATTATAGTTATAGACAAAGATAAAAAATGAGTTATAGAAAATAGTATGAAAAAGTTTATGAACAAAATTATAAAGATTGATGAAAACTACGTCAATTGTAATCTATATTTCTAGTTAAAAAATACTGATAAAAATTTATATATGTAAATATTGTACTTTAATTGATAAGCTGATAACCTTTTTGCTCATGTAATTAAGTGTAGATAATGTGTTAAGTAAAAAAAAAAAGTTATAAATTAAAAAATTTTAAGAAATAAAAGTTTAATTAATTAATTATATTATAAATCAAAAATATTCTAGATTTGGACATTTTTATGTTGCAGGGTTTTTCTGATGGATATTTTATGGTTACTTATACTTAAGTTTAAAATTAAATAAATATTATCATATACATAATATTTAAAAATAATTATTATTTATCTATGTTAAGAATGATTATATTTAAATAATTACATGAAGAATTTTGTTTTGTCAAGGTTGAATATTAATTAATGAATTGATATTAGAATTTTTTTATTTAAAATCATTTTTTATGTCTAATGAAAATTTCATTGTTTGAAATTATTCTCTACCGTCCTGAGTATCAGTAAAATATTAAGACATAATAAAATCATATTATGAAATTGGATGTATAATTATTTTATTTGATCTAATATTTGATACAGAGTAAAAGAAATATAAAAAAAAACAAAAACCAATTACTACTCATTATCAATAACAAATCAAAATAAATCGTTATTATTTTAAAACTTTCATATTTTATGAAATATTAATATTTATTGATAATTAATTTTGAATAGTTACAGCCGAAAGTTCTATTCTTTGTCAAATCATCCACACGAAATGAAAATTTGATTAATAAAAAAGAAAAAATACCATTCTATATTTTGTAATTATTCTCTACGATTATTTTTAAATTTATTTTTGCAAAAACACCCATTACTTTCAATATATCTTTATATATATGTATATATAGATAAATTATTCATGATAAATATGAAAATGTTCAACATTCAATTTTTCCAAATATCACTAACAAAACACCTCATTCTTAAAATTAGCTGATAAAAATGAATTTATTTTATTTTACATTATCATATTGTAATTATTGAGTATCGACTATTTAAATCAACAACAATCGACCAAAATGATTAAATAATAATTCGAATATATTCTAGCTAAACCACATATGTTCATTAATTATTTTACGACACATCAAGTGGCTTGGGAGATCGATAAAAAAAAATATTCCAATGATAATTGAATCAATTATTTTAACATTTGGAAGTTTACGTATTCTTAATATTCCAAGCTTTGGTAAACATAACGATATTCAAAAACGAAAAAAAAAAGTAAATAACAGAAGGCACAAATTAACAAGGATATTTAGTATTCTAAACGATAACTTATAATAATTCGAATGATTATTTAATTTTGTAATCTTTAAGTTGTCAGACTCAGTGCATCAATGCTGGCAAGTAATCCATTTAAATCACATTGAACTTGATCTTGAGTATTTGACAAAGAAATTCTTGAGCAAAATGAGCTAAGCTCTTCAATTTGTTCATTGACATTATTTTGTTTTTTTAAATAAGCTAAAAGCATATTTATAATCTTATGAACTTCTTCCTTGATTACATTCATATCTGATCCTCGGCAACTTTGTAACAATCTAAGTTTTGATTGGGCTAGCTGCAGTGGATTATATCCATGACGATCCGACGAAAGTACATTAGCTCCAGCTTCCAGAAGTAATGTTATCACATCGTATTTACAAGTAACTGCTGCCAAGTGTAATGGAGTGTTGCTTAATGAATCAACTTCATTGGGATTTGCACCATGATCTAGCAAAAGTTTTATAATATCCGTATAACCCCTGGAAATAGTTGAAAATATTTGTTTAGATACATGTTTTTATTTTTGTGTTGGTGCTAGAACATTAGAAAAAATATTTAACTATCAGAAATAGTATTAAATAATTATTCATGATAAATATCACTTAATCAGACATTTGTTATTTGTTTAAGTATGTATTTACCTGCAAGCTGCCAAGTGAAGAGGAGTTCGTTTTAAATGATCACTGATGTTTGGAGAAAGTCCTTTTTCTAATACCTCTTTCATTAAATCAACATTGTTGGTTGTTACTGCTAGTCTCATTCGCTTTTCCAACATGAAATTATGATAAATGTTATCATATTTTTTCAGTAAACTCCTACATCTAATCTTATTTTGTCTCAAAAATGGTTCCTTCCTTACTGTTTGAATATGAGATTCTAAAATAAACAAAGTTTTTATATTTATTAAAAAATTGATGATTCAATATATTCATTTATAAATTGATATGTAAATGTAATTATATAATACTTTGAAAATGTAATTAGATTAACAGAGATAAAATTATGTAGAATAATTTAGGCAACTAATATTATTAGTTAATTTATATAAGTATTTATTTATTTGTTTTAAAAGTTTATATTCACCGAGTCTTTCTGCTTTATCTTGAAGAAATTTGAATTCACAATTCGGAGGAAATTTAAATTGTAGCTTAGGTAAATTATAATCAGTCATAATAAATGACTTTACAGTTGAATTTGCTATTGGTGTCAAAAATTCAGATTCCATAAGTTTTTGTTCATGTTTTTGCGTCGTTGCAATTTGCTTTTCAGTTGATATAACGGCTGTAGATACATTTATTAATGATTGATTTGATAGATTTTCAAGTTGTACACCATCATTGGAATCATTTCCAGTTTCTACTCCTGAATCTACGGATGTCATTTTCGCATCTGCTTTTTTGAATCGTCGTTGTATTATTATTGTTTTGTTTACTTTCTTTGTATCACTTCTAAAATTAGCCTTACTTTTACTTACAGAAGTTTTTAAACCAAATGTAAGTTATTTTTCATGCCAAATCATGCAAAAAAATTTACGTTGTCAAACGTTTTTGTAGAGCAGTGATCGAAAAATAACATTACGCGTGGGAAGTTATTGCGTACACCTTGTAAATAACATACTTTCAATACCAAATCAAAAAAAGAAAATCAGATCTTTGTTGTTAGATATATGTATGATATATGCGCGTTGTTGCATGAGTCACGTGTCATCATTGGCGCTAGGTTCAAGACAATCTTTTCTCTGGTGGTTAAAAATCAGATCATTTTTTTCATTGGTAAAAAAAATCACTTTTTGTATTTTTAAAAAATTATTTATTCTTTTAAATATAGTTCGTTGTTTTAAAAATTATTATAAATAAATTGTTGAATCACAAAAATTAAAAATTGAGGTTTTTTTATCGGTAATATCACAGAGTCAAAGACTATTGTCTTACTTAGAAACCCAGAAATGTTGTTTGTGTCGCCAAGAACTATTAGTTGGTACTCTGGCCACAAGGTGTCTGTAGTGTACAATTTTTAATTCGTACTCAGGCAAACAGAAGGCTCTAGTATGTATAAACAGAAGGCGCAATAATCAATGAAGTGCAATGCGTTAAATAGTTTATGCTCAGTTCATTGTTTCTACGGTAATTAGAAATAGTTGAGATTTTTTTATTGGTTTAAGTGACTGTATAAAAAAATTTTTTTTCATATATATACTTTTGTCGATGGTTGGTCGACGACTGCTGCCTTTTGTGTCGATCGCTGCCTTCTGTTTATAGTAGAGCCATCTGTGTGCTCGAGTACGAACTAAAAAAATATACACTACAAACACCTTGTGTCCAGAGTACCAACTAATAGTTCCTGGCGACACGAACATTCTTTGACAGAGCATAGTTACCATCAGAGGTTAATTGTAGACGCCATTTTGTCTGTGTATGATTAGAAAAGATGGCGTCTAATTTCTAGTCACCTGGAGAAGCTCAACTGACCAATTCAATCATTTTGTTAAAAACCTATACCGAGGCTCATCTGTGCGATAAAGAAAAGTTGATATCTCTGTTGAAATTAGAAAAAGAGCACGCTAATTTATGTGTATAATAAGAGTCCATTTAAGTGTCACGTTAGCATGTTGCACAGAGAGCATATACGAGTTTCATCTAATAAAAGATATTATCATTGTTCAAATCGATTGTAAGTTTTAATAATTTCAGTGTCTCAAGTATTTTCTATTGATAATTGTGAATAATTAACGATAAAATTCAAATAAAGTAATATAGAAATCAATAACTATATATATACACGTTGGAGGCTAAAAAAAGTAAATAACTTTTTCGGCGGTAAACACAGCTAGATAAAAGATGTATATGAGCCTATTTGTTTAAATGTGTGTGATTGGAATTAATATAATCAGGAATTTGTGCAATCAAATTTTCTTTTTGTGATGTTCCCCCACTCTAATGCGCTCACTTATAGTTCGTTGATAGAAACAGCAAAGCACAACAGAGAGAGAGCAACAGAATATAATAGTGTAGAACTTGGTCTGGCACGATCCAGCACAGTCGGCACAGACACACATCAAGTGGAGGGCTGGTACCTGCCCAAGTAACCATTAATTCATACACTTTTAACCATTTAAAAAAATAACTTACAATAAAACATTATGTTAACTACACGATGTTATTAAATAATTGAAGGAAAAAATGTACATACCATATGCCATAATTGGTCATATTGTATATACAACATAGTGCAAGTAGTATCATTATTGAAATTCATACACGGGGCTGGCGCTCTAAGTCTTAAAGATGACCATAATTGTCTTTCTCATCGACACTTCAGCCTCCATGAATCAGAGGGCATATTTAGGAGGACGCCCAACTCTTCTTGACGTTGCTAAGAGCGCAGTTGAGACTTTTGTTAAGGTATTCAAATTTGTGTGTACATATACATATTATATATATATACTTATATCATATACACATGACTATCACATTTACACTAAAATATACGTAAAAAACTATTGACACTATTATATTATCAGCAAATTATTCATTAGAGTTTTTTTATTTTTCAGGTGAGACAGAGGTCACCAGAAAGTCGTGGAGACAGATATATGCTGTTGACTTTTGAGGATCCTCCTCAAAATATAAAAGCAGGATGGAAAGAAAATCTTGCTACATTTATGAATGAATTAAAAAACCTTCAATGTGTTGGTTTAACTACTTTAGGAGCTGCTTTGAAGCATGCTCTAGATGTTTTAAATATTAATCGAATGCAAACGGGTATTGATACTTATGGACAAGGAAGATGTCCGTTTTATTTAGAACCGTCAGTCATTGTTTTAATTACTGATGGAGGAAAGTATACAACAACTCTTGGAGTTCAACAAGAGGTAAGTTTATTTATTTTTAATGATATTTAGATAAATTAATATTCATTCTTTTTATTCTTGTTTTGCAGTTTACTCTACCTATGCATTCACCAATTCCTGGTTCTGAACTGACCAAAGAACCATTTAGATGGGATCAAAGATTATTTTCACTTGTTCTGAGGCTTTCAGGAACACCTGCAGTTGACAGAGATACTGGTTTGGTAGCTAGTGATGCTTCGCCAATAGATGCTATGTGTGAAGTTACTGGAGGTAAACTTCCCATTATCTCATTAAATCTCTAAGGAATGTTGAAGAAAATAATGTTTGGGTATCATACAAATCCATTGTAAAATTTGTGTCTAACATTTATTTTTAATAACTTCCTATAGAGTGATATAGTGAGTTACACAAGTTGTACATTCAGCCATACTAGTACTTTACCAACAAATGTTTATATTACTTTGATAAATATGATGTTTAATGAAAGAATAATTATCATTCATCGTGATAGGAAATGAAATATAAATCTTTTTTGATGAAGTGTAATGTGTATGAAGACTTTTGTAGCTCACTATATGCGTGTATCAAATATTATTAAAGATTTTTATTAAATAAAATATTAATGAAGGAATAATTTTCAGGTCGTTCCTACTGCATTACATCACATAGAATGATGATGCAATGTATAGATTCACTGGTACAAAAAGTTCAATCAGGTGTAGTAATAAATTTCGAAAAAATAGGCCCAGATCCACCACCGTTGCCAAATGAAATAATTCCTCAACAGCAACAAACTCAATCTCAGCAACCAATGCAACAACAATCAACGGTTCAACAAGAGGATGAAGATAATGATGATGAGAATTCATCAACTACAGCGAATGGAGTAAAATCGCAATATTTACCAACACCAACAATCGTAGGAAATACTGCGTGGCATTCATGTAGAAGACTCATCTATGTTCCACGTTCAGCTCAAAAAGGTTTTGCTGTTGGTTTTTGGCCGATACCTGAAAGTTTCTGGCCAGATTTAAGTGCAAGCTCTCTACCACCAAGATCGGCACATCCAAATGTCAAGTTTACTTGCACAAGTCAAGAACCAATGGTGATAGAAAATCTTCCTTTCGATAAATACGAATTAGAACCAAGTCCTTTAACACAATATATATTGGCTAGAAAACAGCCAACCACTTGTTGGCAGGTTTTCGTGGCAAATTCTTACAAATCTAGTGATGTTGGTCATCCCTTTGGATATTTAAAAGCTAGTACAAATCTCACTTGTGTTAATTTGTTTGTTATGCCTTATAATTATCCTGTGTTATTACCCCTATTAGAAGAACTCTTTAAAGTTTCGAGATTGAAACCGACTAATGAATGGAGAGCTCAATTTCAAAATTATATGAGAACTATGCCAACTTATTACGCAGCTTCATTGAGAAG
This sequence comes from Chelonus formosanus, assembly GCA_028641665.1. NCBI lineage: Eukaryota > Metazoa > Arthropoda > Insecta > Hymenoptera > Braconidae > Chelonus > Chelonus formosanus. Next base: position 1,421,656 of record CM054002.1, read on the forward strand.
AGCTTTAACGAGAATGGGAGCACCTGCACCATTAGCTCAAACTCTTATACCAGATAGTATGGACAATTCTCTATCTTACAGTGTATTAAATTATCTAAAACGATTAAAAAATCAAGCAAAAATAGAATTTGATCGTTTATGTAATGAAGTTATTTCAAAACAAGTTGCTAATGCTCATGCTAATAAATTTTTGGTTAATGGAACAACATCAGTAACGGAAGGGGTTCGGGTTATTCCAAGAAGTCCTTTGAAAAAAGATTTAGTTTCACATCCACTACTTCAGGATAAATTTACTGGACTTCGTGATCAATTGAATGAATTTGGTGGTTTTGTTGTTGGTCTTGTAAGAAATCAACAACAACAACGTGGCGCACACAGTTATAGAAATGCTTTCGATGTACCGAGAAAAAGTTTATTAGATCAAGTTGTTAGAATGAGAGCAAATTTTCTACAACCTGGACTGGTACATACCAAGTTATTGGATGATGATTTTGTGCATTCTATGCCTGTAGCACAAATGGGTAATTATCAAGAGTATCTTAAACGAATGACGCCACCTTTAAGGGAAATAGAAAGTACTCCGGTACGACAACACATGTTTGGGAATCCATTTAAAATTGATAAGAGAATGATGGTGGATGAAGCTGATATGGATATAGTATCATCATCATCATCTTCAAATAATTCTTCACAAAATGCATCTGGAAATTCATCAATCTTATCACCATCGTCACCAAATTTATCTGGTTCTTCGATACCATCAGGAGCTTTATCACCGACATTGGGATCAAAAGGAGGTTTAAAGCGTCCTTTAGACAGTAATAGCAATTCGAATTCAATCATTAACAGACCTCCTTTTAATAAAAGAAAACCGGGTCCAATTCCCAAAGACTTCACAGTTAGGAGACCTCAATATTCGTCTCGATCACCATCTCCATCACCATTACCGTGGTCTTCTTTTGAACCAAAATCTCCACTATCTCCGATAGAATTGGCACCTGAATTCTCTAATTCTCCAGTGCCAGTTATTCCTCCTATGTTTAATTTAACACCAGTATCAACTGATAAATTAACTAATGGTATCACTGAAATGCCAACTATTTCTACGCTTGATTTACCTCCTGAAGTGATAGAAAATCATTCTGAACCTCCTACTTTAATGCCAATGGTGCCGAATAATGTCCAATCTAAAGTCGAAGTCAAACATGGAAATAATGATGTAAAAGTAGAACCTGAAAGCACTGATGACATTAATGATGATAATATGAATAGTTTTAATGTTGAAAGTAAACATGAAGGAATAAGTAATCAAGCCGATGAAAAAATTGAGATTAAAGTGGAGAAAGTTAAACCATTAACAAAAGCAGAATTAGAAGAAATTAAAAAACATAATTTATCAATCAGAAATTTAATACATAAAGAAGTGAGAAAAAGAGGAAATAATTATACAACTTTATTTTCACATATTAATCAAGTTAAGGGTACTCTAGACATTCGAATCGCCTTTGTACGTGATATTGTTAAAGAATCATTGCGATTTAAACGACGAAATTTAGCTAAACTTTTAGAAGAATATTTGTGTTCAGTTCAGGAAGATGGATGGATAGTTAATAATTGTAAAATTAATCACAATGGTGCGACGAAAATGAATTAAAGAATTTTTTAAAGATTAGTTATTGAGATAAAAGAAAATGGTGGAAAATTATTAATTATTTTTTTAAAAATTCAATTTGATGTTTAATAAGTAAAACAAAAACAAACAATTTATATATACATTATTATTTTTATGTTCTGTATTAATTGTAAAACATAAATTTGGGCTATATTAAATGATTTTGTTTAATTTAAAAGTAATTGAAAGACATATGATGATATATTGAAACGAATTTTAAATTATGAGTGAAGAATGATGCTATAAAGGGTTTTCAAATTCCAATTATTTATAAAACCATCAGAAATTAAAACAAAAAAAAAACTATAAGATGTGTAAATATTGTATTTTTCACAGAATTTAAGTAAGGACACATAGTAATTCTACCATTGTTCTGTGTAAAAAAAAACCTGTAAATATTTAATGATTGTTATTAATACAAATTTTTGTAAAAAAAAGTTCCCTAAAGAGGTTATTTTTTATCTTTTAAAAATGTAAATTAAATTAAATATTTTATACATATAAATTAAAAAAAGAGTAAAATAGTGCGAATTAGACGTGCAAAAAAATATAGTGACGATACGTTGTGGTGAGAATGCGTCTTTAAAAAACACGTTATTTCATTGGTACAGTCGGAATAAAAAATATTAAAAAGTCGAACAAATCAATAATCAGAATAGAATGGAAAGAGCCAATAGGACTACAAGGAATGTGTTAACTCAAAAAGAACTCTTATTTTTTACCGTGTAGTTAACAAAATGGCCGCATTTTAGTCTTCAGAGATAAGACTCTCTTTGCTGTTTGCCAAAAATCGAGACTGAGAAACGATAATTGTGCGTTTAAAAGTGTGACATAACGTTAATTTTGTGAATAATTTATTTACGTAGGTAGATAAATCTTTCAGATAATTTTTTTTAATAAATCAGAGCTTAAATTTTAAATTGTACAATTATTCTCTTATTTCGCCATTCACTCTCTCTCTCTCTTTCTCTCTCTTTCGTTCTCTCTCTTGAACCTCTTTGCCGGGCCAAACCCATTGTCTGTCGACGATATTTATTATTAGCAAATGTTTTAAAGTAATTATTTTATCAGTTTGTTCATTCTGAATATCAATAATAGTGCTCTTATATATTTTCAATGATCTTAAAGCATTTAATACTAACAATTACCATTTTTTTTACTCAATAAAAAAAAACCGTACAAGTAATTGTTTATTGTATAACTTTTACTTCAATTCTTTCATGTGGCGACTATAAATTTATTAACATTGTATACTTTCAGATTACTTACTACTCATTTTATAATGTTACGACATCATCATCATTCAATGCAAAATCAACTACGAGATCAAAACAGGTTAGAAATTAAACCTTTAATTTTTGGGTTAATAGAGTTGTTAATATTTATGAACTTTTTTAAAGACAACAATTATTTCACTATGAAAATAGTAAATAAATAATTATTTTTGGAATTTACTAGATTGTTTCTGCTTTAAAGAGGTTAAAATTTATTGACATTATTATTGAAATGAAAAAGCATTGTAGCATTATTTGCGAACATTAAAGTAAGTTCATTTATTCTTTTTTATCAACATTTATCTTCAAACAATTTAAGATTACATTGAATACATTAGTTTAAAAAAAAAAAAAACAACAAATTAGATTAAGAGTCAATAAAGAGTATACATCCAATGCAAGTGATTCAATATTCAATAACTATTTTACATACAGAGTAGTATGACTAGTATGGCTGTATGCAAAACTGTGAAATATAGAGATTTGTGCCGTTATTGGTGATTCAATTTAACGTTTTAAGTTAATGATATGAATATATTAAAATAATTTTAATTTATTAGGATGGCTGGTCCTACACGACAAATGTCTCAAACAAACATGATACCACCACATCAACCTCAACCTCATATGCATCTACATCGAGGTATGCATGCTCCTCAACAAATCATTTCTCTTGCTGGACATCAAGCGATGCATGCACATCTCCAACATTCTGGACCACCCCGACAACCGCTTCTTATTGGAACGAACGCACAAAATCCTAATGGTAAGTATTTATTAAAATTCATCCATTTTTTCTGATGAATATTACATAGAATTATTTGCAGCATGCTATTAAAAGTATTTGAGCAATTAATTTAATATAACTGCAATTTTTATTTAATTATAATTATTTTCAGTATTGCATTGCATTTTGTACTTATCCTTTTTTCTATTCATCTTTAAAAAATAAAAATGAAATCACTATTGAGAAACAGGTGGGTTTTGGGAAAAGGTTTTTGGGGGTTGAAGGAATACTTCTTAATGACACTTTGACAATTCATTTAGGAGAATAATAAAGGAAAAAACTTTATTGAGAACTGACATGTATATTCATTTTATATCCTAGGCTATGTTTAATTTTGTTAGGATTTCGGCTTATTAAAACCCTGATATGCCTGTACTTGGTACTACTAAACATTGTGGATTCTAAAATTCATCAGCCGGTGCTACAGTATAGTCTTGACGATTTGGACTTATTATTCGGGACAACAGGATGCATCGAAGGTTGGTTTACTAAATCCACTATTCACAAATTTTTAATTTGTATTAAAAAAAAAAGAAAAATCATAGATCATAAAGGATCTTTAAAATAAAAATTTTTAATAGAATAATTCTTATGGAACATGGAAAGAAAATTTACCAAAAAATATGTATGATTATTTTATTCATGTTTTTTAGAATCGATTACAATATAATATGGTGTAAAAGTATGTTTATTGTAAAGAACAGTTATAACACCAACTTGTCGATGCATCGTCACAAAAAAAACTGATGTCTTAAAGCTTGAAAATGGAATATTCGGCAGAATAAAAATTCTTAATACCTTTATTGAGAATCTTAACACTTAGCTTATATTTTTAGAACTAAAATTATGAAATTTGACTATCGATAATAAAATCGTAAAGACCTAAAAGTTTTTTCTAAAGAAAAAAATATAAATAAGTGAAAATATTTTAATTATATTTACCTTTTATTTTTAATTAATTTGCAAACTTATTTTATTTTATGCCAAAAATCACTATTTGTTATGTAATTTGGTTCAAGTACTTCAGTTGTAGGCATGGATGCATGTTTAATATTTTTCTAAGTAGTTTATTGTCTTAAATGTTATAAAATAATGAGTATTAAATTTAGATAAGCAAATAATAAAACCAAAACACGTTTTGTATGTCTAAAAAGTATCTATTTACCAACGAAAGACAATTAATTGTCATTATTAAATGATAAATGTTTTACGACAATTACGGTAAATGCTTGAGTTCTTTATATGTATTTATAATTATGTAATTTTAAATTTATTTAAAGAAATCATAATCTGCCAATATTCTTTTAGTTTCAGCCTAAATATTTTCAACCAGCCATGCTTGCTTTTTTAATTGAATGTTTAACTTTGCACCAATCATTACTTTCCTTTAAAATATACTTTATTTATTTATAATAAAAATAATTGTTGTTATTAATGAATTATTCTAATAATTATAATGTGTGCTTAGGCACTATGGTAAGCATTGGTGTGAATAGACAATCAGATACGACGGTTCCTGGTAATCTACAAAGTCCAACCGTTGTGCAGTATCAATATCAACAATCATCATCGCAACAGCAGCAACAACAACAGCAACAACAAACGACACAATCGCAACAACAGCCATCACAACAACAACAATCACAAATACCACAGTTATCAAATGCTAGTGAAAATAAATCACCGACTCGTGATGGTAGTAGAGAATCAAGAAATCATAGTCCTCCGAATCAAATTCACACTAATGCTACTGCCACTAATTTGGCAAACATGAAAGAGAAAACTCCAATGTGCTTGGTAAATGAACTTGCAAGATTTAATAAAATTCAACATCAATATAGATTAACTAATGAGCAAGGTCCAGCACATAAAAAAAGATTTACTGTAACATTAAAATTAGGTGAGGAAGAATATGTTGCTGATGGGCCAAGTATAAAGAAAGCTCAACATAGTGCAGCAACTGAAGCATTATCAAAAACTTTATATATTCAACCTCCACCTAAACCAAGAGCTATGCGTGTTGGTCATTCAGGAAAATGTCCGAGTGGTTCAGGAAATTATACAAGTCATTTACCACCAACTGTTGAACTTAATGCATTAGCAATGAAACGTGGTGAACCAACTATTTATACTTCTAGACAAGCACCACCACCAAATCCTCAACCATTCATGGCACATGATTTTAATAATATGCCTGATCATTTACGCATATTTAATGCTAATTATCCGCGAAATATGAATCGTTATCATTACATTAAACCTGAAGGTCTTTACATTGTGACATTAAAGGTTGGTGAACGTGAATTTACTGGTCAAGGTGCTACTGGCCAAGCTGCACGTCATGATGCTGCAAGTCGTGCTTTAGAGCAACTACGTCAACTTCCACTTCCAGAAGAAGTTGTTCAAAGTAATAATGAAAATGGAATAAATGTTGGAATTGATGATCTTAATACTGAACTTAAAAGTCCAGTTTCTTTAGTGCATGAGACAGCATTAAAACGAGGACTTTCAGTTAGTTTTGAGGTAGTATCAGAAAGTGGAAAACCTCATATTAGAACATTTACAACTAAATGTACTGTTGGAGAAAAGGTAACTCTTGGAGAAGGATCATCGAAGAAAGTTTCAAAGAAAAGAGCTGCTGAACTTATGTTAGAAGAATTAAAAAGACTTCCTCCTTTACCTGCTACTGTACCATGTCGGCCAATTCGTATTAAACGTAAACCTCCAGCGACTAAAAAAAAATCACGAAATCTCATTAAAGATTATCAAGAACCACGACCAGAAACTGATGCTGGTGATGAAATGAATCCTATTTCACGTCTTGTTCAAATTCAACAAGCTCAGAAAAAACCAGAACCAGTATATACTTTGATTGAAGAAAAAGGTGCTCCACGACGTCGTGAATTCCTCATGGAAGTTTCTATTGGAAATCATAGTGCACGCGGAATCGGATCTAATAAAAAACTTGGTAAACGTGCAGCAGCTGAGGCACTTTTAACTAAACTTGGTTATAATAAACCTGAAATACAACCAATTAAATCATCGATCAAAACAACAGACAGTGAAACATCTAATGTAGAAGGGAAACCTCGAAAAGTAACATTCCTTGAAGATGAAAAACAACAACATCAAAATGAAACCCCGAATCATTCGGTTGGTGGTACAATTGGACGACAGTTGGTGCCTGGACTACTATTGGTGGATGGTGGTCAGGAAAATAAATCAAATAGTGGGCCAAGTATTCAAGTAGTTGCTGAAGAATTACGAGAACAACAACAAAGTAATCCTTCTGGTATTTCTCCAAAGGAGCAACTTAAATATCTTGCTCAACTTCTGAATTTTGAAGTAGAATTTAGTGATTTTCCAAAGGTATGCTCGTTTATATTTCATTTTAAAATCTCATAAATAGTGTTGAAGTTGAGGTATTTATCCTGCTTTGATCCTTAGCTAGTAAAATTGATATAGTATGATATATCGTAAGAATTGAAAATTTATTTTATGACATTCAGTTATTTTGCATAATAAAAGTAGCACAATGGTTTAGTATCTTATGATTGATTTTTTTTTTGTAAAGAATTGAATAGTCTCAAGAAGTATAGTAAGATTTTTATAAAACCCTGACTCAGTATTTTTTTATTATAATTAAAATCAGTAAGATAATTTAAACTATTTATAGTATCATTTTTCAGCTATTAAAATTTTTAAAAAATTCAATTGACATGCTTTGATGGACAATACATAATTTTTTATCAAAAACTCTTAGTGTCAATAACTAAAAAATGATTAAGAATATTTTACTGATTCGAATAGTTTAATAATTAACACTGTATTACAATTTTATAAAACTTTTATTACTTTTTCCTGAGACTATCCAATCTCTTTAAAATTGCAGCAATTTATTTTATGGACTTATTTTAATACATTGCGTGTACACTGTTACATATTTATTGAATTTAAACACCTTACATACAATTATATATATGGGTTATAGTCGATCCATAATTTGTAAAAAAATAAACTTTGAGTTTTTTTTTAGTCAAATAGTAGACACTGAGATGATGAAAAAATTTTTTAAAAAGTTCTTGCAAGAATAATAACGTAATTATAGGGAAAAATTAAATTAAAAAAAAAAAAAAAAAAAAAGATAAATGATAATAATTTTCAAGTTTCCATCGTTTTGCCTCTAAGATATTTAAATTTATTTCTTCTATTCAGACCAATGTTTAAATTTATTTTTAGCTCATACATTTATCAGTTTTAACTTCAATGCTAATATTCATTTAAATAGTGCTTTTATCTTTTTATTTTATTTTTTGATCAATAAAAAAATTTTTTGAATATTTTCAATTTTCTTAAACACCTTTTAATTCAAAATTTCAAATATTCATTTATTTATTTTAAATATTTATGGATTAATGATTGGAAGTAATAATAAAAATTTTTTTGCCAATAGTCAAAAAAAAAAATTCTAATACAATTAAAACGGATACTCTAGCAGGATAAAAACCTTGAAAGCTGTTATTACAACATTTTTATTTATTATTGAAGCAAAATAAAATTTAATAATTGAGATTAATTCATACAACACTATCTTATGAGACATTAATATAAAAAAAAATAATCTGAAAAAAATTGAATTATTTAAAATGATAGAAATTTCAGGGTGTCTACAAAGAATATCTATCACTGGTGTCTTTGAACACTGATCCACCACAAGTTTGTCATGGCCATGGACCAACAACAAGTGCCAGCAGGGATCAGGCTGCACTAACAGCACTACGTACACTTAGTAAACTTGGCCTCGATAGTGTTACAAATACGCAAAAAAAAGACAACAAACCTGCTCCAGATCAGACTAATAGTCAAGCAAAAAATAATATTATCAATCAAGCGATTGATAAGTAACCTTGATCAGTAAAACTGAATCAATAACGTTAATTTTTTTCAATACACGCATACTTCTTGCTTCATAACATGAAAAATAAAAGTTTGAAATGCGTTTTCGTCCTATTTTCCTTTTTACGTCGGTATGATATTAGGAACAAGCTAATAGTAATGTAACTGCTTGGATCTATTGTCGTAACGCGTATGTATTTTACTCGCAGTATTATTGCCTTTGCGGAATTCAAATTGAAAAAAAATAATAAAAAAAAGGTACTGTAGTTAAATATAAAACAAAACAAAATGTCATTTTTTTTTTCAATTATAATTGTGATTTTTGTGCTACTGTAAATGTTTAAAGTCTTCCGCATAGGCAAAGTAACACATTTATTACATATGAATGAAATCTTATTTCATTTTTATTTATCAAAGACGATCGAAATGGATAAAAATAAATCTGAGACAAAATTGCGGCCATTCTCACAATCTATCGATTGTTTTCGATTCACTTTATAAATTTCACTGTGCTCCATTGTTTTCTTTTTCTTCTTCGAAAAAATATTGTTTTTTAATTTTCATTTCGAATCATTCTGTTCAAATATTTTAAATTATGTTGATCAAAAATACATTAATGATTGATTTTTTTTTAAATATTGCAGCAGTAGAAATTATTCTTATATAGTTAAGCATTAGGCTGATAATTTATAGAAATTATTTCTACTGTAATTCATTAATCATTTAATTTATAAATAATTTGGTTTAATTTTTTTTACTGTTAATTGTTTGAAGTTATATTATTAAATGAGAAAATTGAAGAAAAATTTTTAAGAAAATTTTATTTTGATTTTTTTTACATCGACAACATTTGCTATTTCCACGTTGCCTTTTGATTTAAATAAGATTAAAGTTATATTTTATCTTAGAATCTTGATGCAACGTTATTGTATTGCAAGTTGTTGTCACTTAGTTTGTTATAAACAGTAATAATAAACGATTGAAGATTAATTTTGTCAGGAATCGGTATATAATTGTTAATGTAATGAAGTGTAGGAAATTAATTAAGATTTTTGTGTTTAATAGATTCCTAAAAGACACCAATTTTGACGAAAATATATATGTCTTCAAACGAATAAAAAATAAAATTATTATCTTCTTTTTATATTAAAAAAAAAAAAACCAATGTTATTTATTTGCTAATGTTTCCTGAACAAATTTAATCTTACTATCATTCATATAAACTGGATTAAATAAAGTAAAAAATAAAATTTAATCATTACTTGCATTTTTTCTTTTTTCCTGGTCAAAGCTGTTGAAGCAGACTCAATATTAATTTTTATTTGCCAAAATAATAAAATTAATTTCAGGGTAAAATGGCAGTGACCTTTAAATTTGATTACAAATTTAGTTTCTAACCTACGAATAAAAGAAAATATATAATATCCTCTGATATTTATTATTGAAAAATAATTTAATTTTTTTGTGTTTATAATGCAATAAACGAACACGAGATTGTTTGATCCCCTTTCTAGTTTTAATTATTATCGTCTGAATGAATTGTTATTGATTTTGCAAATAGTTCAAACTTTTTCAATAATTTGATGATTCAGATTAGCTAATTAAGATGATCCAAAGTCTGATACTTAAATTAGTAGATAATCTGCTTTAGAATCTGCCAGCGATATATTTTCTGACTGTAATTTAAAAGTATCTAGGAAAGATTGAAAATTTAATAAATTTGATTTAATAAATTGATTCTTATGAAGCATAACAACGAATTCAACATTATTATTGTACAATTTCAATATAATTAAACTTATGAAGGCTGTAACTTTTTTATGAAGTTATATTAACTTATTCGAATTTTTGATATTTTGTTTTAAATTGTCAAGAAGGCCTATAAAAATCGAACGATTTTCTTTATACACTAAATCATAAGAAAATACTGGATTCACTTCATAAGCTAAAAACTTGCATCGAAATTCATCGATATCATCCAAAGGCTTTACCCAAAAATCTATAAATTTTTGAAATTTTTCTGTATTTTCTCTCAAGGCATCTACAACACTGTCAAATGGTGAACTTTTCATATCCCTCAGAAAATAGTGGCATGAGATAATTCCGTCATCTGAAACGATAAATAATTGAACAAAAGATTTTATTAAATTATTGTCAGAAAAAGCCCATTTCAAAAAATTTTCAGCATCAGTTACATATCCAGTAGGTATATCATGTCTACATACATTTCGTCCTATCATATGGCCTATTTTCTCTTTTATTGCTTGAATCTCTGTTAAAGACAACGAACACCAGAATAAAAAATCATGTGTTATGTCAATAAGACTATGTTCAATAAAATGGTGAATAATTGATTTTTCCAGTTCATTGCTAACTATTCTTTCTTTTTTAAATCTTGCTATTTCACTTTCTGACTCTAGTAACCAATGCAAGAATTTATTAGACTTTTTTTCTGACTTATCTATATTTCTTCGGCCTTCTTTCCATATTTCATAAATCCGTACGATTGGAAATACATTATTTGCAAAATCAATCTTGAAGTTTTTTTCTTCCTCTTCAGCTTCAAATTGCCAATTTATAAACTTATCTGCTAAATCATATTGTTCTTGTTTTATAAAAGTTTTACACAGTTCAATATGATCTATGCTACTTTTGAGAAAACGTTTTTCCTCAACTGTACTACATTGCCAATTTAATAGCTTATCAGCCAAATGGAATTGATTTGCTTTTATAAAATCACTCCAGATATTGATCTTTTGTTTCAAATTTTTCTTCTCTTCATTAGACATCAATGTCTCTTCTATCAACTGATCTAATAATTCATATTGATTATTCTTTATCAACCGAATGTATCCTTCTTTACCAGCTGTTATATACTGATTTCTGACTGATACAATATTTGAATCATTAAAAATCAATTTGATGGTATCAATATCCCATGCATCTATCAAGTAACGTATAAAATAGAATCCTGATCGTTGTTGGCTTAACTTCTGTTTTGCAGATCCTGGCAAATCATTCCAAATCGTACGTAATATACCTGGATATTTGCTATTTTCTACAGAAAAACCCTGCTGGTGATCATCCATTATTTTCCAAGTGATTTCATCCAAGAACATATTAATTGTTCTGCTATTATGTTCCAGATATTTCAGCATGTCATTGAATACTGGTACAATAAGATCTTGCCATGGCCAAACATATAACAACATCTTTAATATTTCACCCTTTACATCCCTTGTGTCATTGAGGAACGATTCAGCAATTAATGGTTCATTGAAAAATAATATTTTTTGATTCACCGTCATCTGGTTGATTAAAAACATACATATCTCTACAAAATTCTCTCTCTTATAATACCCAATACCTCCCTCTACATACTCATAATTATTATAACATTTAATGCTTAGACGAGCACAGTCTAATACGCTTCTGTTTGCTTCTTCCTTGGTTAATTCTCCCCAAAAATATTTGACAGCAATACTGTATCCTTGATGTACTGATAATCGAAGCATGTTCTCTCTTGGCGAACAATTGAGATCGTAGCGGAGAGAGCGAATATTTAGGTTTCTGCGATCAAATGTAGATGTTTCAAAGCAGTCTATAAATTCAGGCAAATTGTTATCTCTAAATGTCATCCAATATTGTATTATATGTCGGTCAGAACAAAGTACACAGTGATTGTAACAATTGTCTTGGACATGCTTTGGAATTTTTTGCCACAAATCGTTGATACATTTTTTTAATGCATACTTGCATGCAAGATTATATACTTTCGATACGTCAAGGTTTGGGTTATTTAACCAAAATAACTTAAGTACTTTGATTTCATCCACAGTACCGTGAGGTGTCCAGTGAATTCTTTCAACATAATTTACTGCCGTTTGTTTTCCGCCATTTTGCGATTCGTTTTCTTGTTCAATGTACATATACCAATTGTATATTTTTACCCCTATTTCTTCTATGTAGTGAATTAATTCATATTTTAATCTATGAGGTAACATATAATTATTGTATTGCTTTGTTACTGTTTTTGTTAATTTATACCAATTACGTTTGATCTCATCTGCTTTTAACTTTCCACTGTGACTAAAAAATTCTCTCACTTGATCTTTAACTTCCTTTTTCTCCCAAAACGATACTGCAACAGTAAGCGTAGCTCTTTGTTGTAGATTAAATTCTATTCTATACTGCATTATTAATACTCTTGTTTTGGAATAAATTATTACACAATCATTAATTGGACACAGTTTAGTAAAATGTAAAATACTCGAACTGTATATAGTAACAATCACGTCTATTTTTTGTGAATAGACACACTTCGTCTCCTTGTTAACCTCCACTACCCTGATTTAATTCTTCTATTGTGATTCTTCACTGATGCGCAGTTAAAAGTATCAGGGAAGGGGGACAACTTGAGGTAGAAAAAAATCCTTACGCAGACGCAGAACATAAAACTGTATAAAGTCAAAGGGGAGAGTAAGCATATGCTATACAAAATCTCGCTTTATTTTAACTCAAGTAATTTTGATATTATTAAATTGAAACAATCTAAATAATTTAGTGAATAAAATCGTTATTCAAAATATTTTTTCACCTATACTGTGCATTGAAAATAAATGGAATATTTTTATTATAGGCTAAGATAATTAGTCAATTTTTATTACAATTATTAAACAATGTTTTTAACAGAACATTATTCACACATAATAGACATTTTATTTAGTGCTTTGAAAATTTTTGAAAATACAAGTAAAGCATCAATTCTTAACCCATTTATGCTTTCCAAATCTTATTATTCAAATTGTAACTCTTGTAAGAATATATGAATATTTTTACAGCTTCTACTTCTTCATTCATTGAGTACTTTTCCACTTAATTTATCTCATAAATTATTTAAATTCAATGTAACGTAGATTCTTTAATAATCCAATATATTCTTTATTATCCTATTTGAACATTTATTACAATAAAATATTTCTTAAATATAGATTTTTAACTTACTTCACCCCCATAATTTAACTCTCGTTGACATAAATTCACAAAAATCATTATAATAAATTATTCGGGCATATATGGGTTAATGATATGCATGCAATTTATCGCTCTTTCGTTGAAATTCCCATAGAGGACGGTAATTTTTGGATTCTAATATTATTTTTAAGCTCCTTAAATGCTTCTTGCATTTTTTGTAAAGAATAAGACGCAGCAATACCATTCAGTATAATGTCCTTTATTTTTTGCAGCTCCTCCTCGCTCTCAATATTCTCTAATCCAGCATTCTTTAGAAACTGCTGATCATCTATTAAGAGATTCTTGAAATTCTCACGATATTGTGCTGATGGTTCATAGTGCATCTCACTCATATTGTTGGTACGTTTCATTTCTTTTTCTTTATTTTTATTTTGTAAATTTCGAACTGACATGTTCATTTCACGATTTTTCTTTTGCAGATTTTGCACCAGGGTTTCATAATAATGCTTGATAAACCAATCATCATCTTCATTTTGAGTATCAGGCTTCCCATAGAATTCAGTCTTTTTCTTTCTCTTATCAATACCAAAGTACTGCGACCAGTTGACGTCTTTTTTCTTCTTAGTTAAAATACCAAGATCGGATTGGATTGGTTCCTCATTCAGGTTAATGTAATTATCATTAATAATGTGCTCCAAATTGATTTCATCAGGAGTGTATGATAATTTTTCATTATAGTATTTTCCATCGTTATTCATATTATCTTCGTAATCATCATATTCTGAAAAATAGAATTAATTAATTTATTTATTTATTCAAAGAAAAACAGATTCAACAGAATGAATCCAATGCTAAGACCACACAAGGCTAAAGGTAAATATAACAGTTTATAGCTGACAAATTTGAAGATAATAAAACAAGTGTCAGGAACTATGCAACAATAAAAGAGAGAGAGAGAAAAAAAAATGTAACTAATATAATGAGTATAACATAAGAAAAGAAAAAAATGCATTTAGTTGAAAATAAAACAAAGAACAAAAGCATAACTAAGTATAAGCAAAAATAGCATAAGAAAAAATAAGGTGGCCTAGAAAATAATTAAATATAGGCTTATATGCAAGCACAATGAGTTATCAAAATTGAGATAAATAAATAATTAAAATTAAATGAATAAGTACTTTATTATTAATAGAATCAAGAGTTTTAAAAAAATAAGGTCGACAAGAAAATAAAACTTGAATGAAAGTAGATTTACTGATTATTTTTTCCATTAACTCAGAATTATTTCACTTTGATAGAGTAGTTTGATCATAAATTGACTTTGATAAAATATTGGAAATAAGATATTCCCTAAACATCATATTTATTTTAATAAGCAGGAAAAAAGTTTGTACTAAAGAACTTGAATACAAAAAACAAAGTTTTAATCATTGAAAAACATAAAGAGTGACGTAAATACGTTTTTCTAAGACGTCTTTATTGCTCTTTTCATTGATTTTTCCCCTAATGGCTGGCTGAGAATTTATTTCTTAACTACTACCCTTGAATAAATATTAAATTCTTAAGATACTTCTGAGGAAAATACAATAATATAGGGCGCTTCCAGAGACTTATTGATAATAATAAAAAAGAAAGAATTTGAATAATTGATAAAAGAGCTAGAAAAATAAAAATAACTTCTGAAGAATCACAATATTATGATAATTTTCTTAAAAAACTTCAAACTTCTATTGAAGCTTTGATATCTAAACGTTTAAGAGATAAGTGTGCTGAAAGTTTAAATATTGATTTAAAGAATAAAATCATTGAGTTATCTTTAAATGGTGGTAAAATATGATAAAACTTGGAAGATAATGCATCATCGCTTGAAATGTGTGGAAACGTAAGTCTCCTAATGCACATTTGAGTTGTGGATTGTCGGAACAAAATCACGTAATACTACTTAGAAACTTCTTTGGTCAGTTGAGAAAAACTATTGAAAGAATGATTTATTTTATCTCCAAATTTTTTTTGATATTTTCAACTCTTTTAATCCATTATGGCGTTTTAACTCAAAATAATATTAAATATTCATTTTAATGAACTATATTAATAACATTGATAAAACATTAAGCTTTAAAAAATGTTAAGCTATTAGATTTACAAACTATTGATTGATGAGTATCATCAGCAAACAAAATCATCGTTTTGTTTACAAGACCTAAAAGCTCTTGTAATAGATTCAGTTTGTTTTCATGGTCTTTACTATAGATTATTTTGTACATTATGAAAACCCAGCTCTCTGATGATTTAATAATTCACTTTCAAGAGCTCTTACTAAATACGTAGAAGAGAAATAATCTAGTAAATTTCACCAACAATTAATGGCTTTTAATTTTTCTTTATAAATTGGTTTAATAGTATATTCAATTTATTTTTTATTTTTCAAACTTTTACTAATTCAACAGCCTTAATATTGATCAACTATCATCATTATATAGTGTCAACTACAATAAAAAATATTTATTATAATAATAAGTTACAATCAATATCACATTAATGAAATAGAATTAGAATTAACTACTTACAGAAAGTTTTCTAGTATGAGTTACTTCAAACATTTTTATACACTTAATTAATCATTAATATTAAGACTGTCGGATTGGGTACAGGCTTGAAAAATAAAAAATAAATCTAAAATATATTCACAACTGTACAGAGAAAATTTCATAGTATAGTATTTTTACTAGTCAATTTACAGTAAAATTTACTATAAAATTTTCTCTGTGTACACATTTAAATCAAAGTTTTCGAGGACAAATATTTAATTCAATAAAAATTGATTAGTAAAAATACTGTTCCTTTAAAAAATAAACTTCTATTAACAATGTAAATATCCAAAATAAACAATGAAAAAAAAGCTTTTCTATGAAGCACTGAAAATTATTTGCGATAAAGTTTTTCACTATTACATGTGTTACTATAAAATTGTTTTATTGATGTTGAGTATTTCCCGAGAATTATTTTTACCGATTATGTTTTAATCAGAGATAGGCTAAATATAATGACAATTTAGTTCATTAAAATATCACAGCAACAGATTGGTATTTTCTTACCTGCATGAATTGGTATTGCAATATCAAAATTATCATGATGATTCAAATCATGTTCAGTATTATAATTAGATGTTCGTTTATGCATGTTATAGTAATTACGTAGGCTAGGTAATTGCATCAGAGCATATCTTTGTTTGGTGGTGAGCATATTCAAAGCATTTCGAAGGGAAGTTGATTCTTGATTAAGACCGGTAGCAATATCAACCGATATCATTAGCAGTATTGGTATCATCGACATCAAACAAAAGAAGAAATTTGATGAATGAAACAAAAAAGACATGGTGTTCATCTGAAATCATACAATCAAATAATTATCATGCTAATTATCACAATCATTGACAGTTTAATTTATCGTTAATTCTTCTTTCTAAATAAAAATTATCATTGGAGAATTGATTAAAAATAAAACTTACCGGCTTTTATCCAAAACTTGATGAAAAATCACCAATTGTGGAGAAGATGTTTATTTCACTTAGCAATGATGTCCTTGATGTTATCTACTCTAAAAATGATGGATACTATATTTTAAAAGCAGCTCAAACTTGACAATAAAATGAGTCTCCATTCAGATCGCATACAAAATGCGGTATGATACTGATGGGAGCATACGCAGCCCCTTTAGTATCGTCTACTTGGTCGATATTCATTTCAAGCGCATGCCAACTACCCTTTACTGTTCAGCAACAAGTAGGATAAATGCATGTTATGTCACCTGACAATGTACTCATAAACGTAGTTAATGAGTTACATCACGGAAAAAATTTTCTTTGATGATTAACAAGTATTTAATTGTTGATTAATCTACTGCTCCAATTCTAGGGAACATTGGTTCTATGATGAAGTGGATTTGGTACTTGATTACTCGATAATGCGTAGTTGATTGTATTTTCATTTTGAAAAAGCTAGCTTAATGAATATCTAAATAAATAGAACACAATTGGTATACTTCCTCCGAATTGATATTGATCAGTGATATTAAATCATGAGGTGGTAGATATTCATATTTAATTTAATAGAGTATACATATGACAGGTGTAGATGAATTAATGGATTAGACATTTGTTGATGAAGGTTTGAAAATATTTTTAACATAATAATAAGTCGAATGAAACTTTATTCCAACTCCAAGATGTAGCAAAAATCATCAGATGTATTTCAGTATCTAATCTTGGTACAAGTAATCCTTATAAATTGTGTCATCAGTCTACAAAAAAAAAGATGAATTAATTATGAATTTTTAAAGATTTACTATTCCAACCGTCAAACAGCAGCTAGTAAATAGTGAATGAGTCATGTGATGAATATATTTGATATATTACCCATATAAAAGAACAGTAATGTCAATATTCTTTACGAGATTATTCAATGTTATTTTGAGATGCAGATTTCTTCGAGACATCATTTGCTATTTCATCTTTCCTCCAGATCCATATGTATATGTGTATGTAAATATCTATGTATTATTCTTACAATACATACTCGTGTTACATACAGACTCTGTTTTGCTTCTTAGTTCGGTAGAAACGAAAAAATTGGAAACGGGGGCGCCTCGCAATGGAAATTTTTTTTTAAATGGCATTGCTACTCTCAGTCTTCTCTCTGCTATGGCATACACACAATAACACTTGCGATAATAAGAAGCAAAGTCTCTTCAATACGCTAGAAACTGCGTTCTTAACTTCTACGCTTGATATTTTGAGATATATTTTTGATTGTTTAGGATAATTAATCATGTCTTGGTGGGAGATTATTGGATTTATTACAGTTGTTTATTACATTGTTTACCTCGTTCTCCCATGGTTTATTGATTGTGATATTCAATTATATTTCAAGTCCAAGTTTGGTCAACCAATAGGTTAAGTATCCATGTATTACATTACCGTTATTGTTGATGAAGAAAATTGGGTCATATTATTGTAAAAAAAATTTAATTCAATATTTTGATAAATAAATTTTAGGTTATTAACAGATATTTTGTTTTTAAATATAACTGTGAAGTGTAAATTTTTTGGTTATTTTTAACGGTTTGTTGGAGCCGGTAAATTCGAATAAACAAAAATAATGAGGTATAAATGTAGTTAATTGGAATTTTTCAAAGAAAAAGATGTTGAATATAAACAAAACAAGAGCCTCAGACAATTTTATTTAAATGGCTAAGTATTTATGAATTATTTTTAAGGTATTTTGATCGCGTAAAAAAATCCTGGGGCTCTTTGAAATAAAATTAATATTTTTTATCAAATATACACACTAGCTTTCGGTATATTGATTGATTTATCTTTTATTACTTCGAAAAACATAAAAAGAAGGTTAATGTTTAGGTCAAAACTATCAATAATTTATTTTTTTAGCAACAGTGCAATAAAACCTGATTGGTTTTTTTTTTTAATAAAGTATTCATTACAAATGCATTTACATTGATCGATTAATCAGTTGTTTTTATCGAAACAAATGTATTATTTTTTAATAATCGTTAATTTAATACAGTAAAGGAAAAATTCTTAAGAAAAAATTAAGCTCAATCGAAATACCTTAAAAAATGCCGCACCAGATTTATTTATAACTAGTTGATACCTATCATGATTAATCATTTTTTTTTTCTGATAATCCAATTATTCCATTTGAATATTATTTTTATCATACAACATTTCCTACTATCAATCATCTATATGTTTCCATACCCAAATGATTAATTTACTTCAGAAGGACATTGAGGAACCATTATTAAAACCTTTTCGTTCATTATTTGTAGAAGTGTTGAAGGGTCAAATAATCTGGATAACCGGAGCTTCTAGTGGCATTGGAGAGAGTTTAGCCTATGAGTTGGCGAAAATTGATTGTAAATTAGTATTATCAGCGCGACGAGAGGAAGAATTGAAACGAGTAAAAGAAAATTGCTTGAAATTTAATTCCAACTTGAAGGATGCCGATATTCACGTTCTACCACTGGATCTTTGTGATCTACAAAGTCATGAAAAAGCTTTGAACTCTGTTATTGAAAAGTTTGGGAAGGTAACTAATGAATAAAACATAGACTTTCTATTCTTATTTGTTTTAATGGTCTACATGTAAAATACATGACTAAACTTTGTATAAATTTTTAAGCTGGATATTTTGGTAAACAATGCTGGTCGTTCACAAAGAGCTAATTGGGAGAATATTGATATCAGAGTGGATAAAGAATTATTTGAAGTTAATGTCTTTTCTCTGATAGCTTTATCTCGATTGGTTTATCGTTATTTCATGGTTAATAACAATAAAAAAGGGTATATAGTTGTTAACTCCAGTCTTGCAGGATTATTTGGAGTTCCTTTTTCTGGATCTTATACTGGATCGAAACACGCTTTACATGTTAGTTCATTTTTACATCATTTATCGATATATTCTAGCTTTTTCAGATAAACTAATAATTCGTCTGATATTTGAAGGGATATTTTGAGAGCTTGCGTTTGGAAAAATTGGGCGTTGCTGAAATTGATATCACGCTAATTTGCCCTGGAGCTGTTGCAACTCCAATTCTAACGGAAAGCTTTACTGAAGAAGTAGGAAAAAAATTTGGAGAACCAGCTGAAATGCAGGCAAAGAATAAATTAAAGGCAGAACGTTGCGCTTATTTGATGGCTGTAGCAATGGCTAATCGTATAAAAGAATGTTGGATTGCTCATTCTGTGTCATTACAGTTAACATATTTGACTCGATACTACCCCAACTTGGCTCATCTGTAAGTTTGCTATTTTATTACGAATAAATTGAATATTATTAGGATGAAAGATTGTTTAAAATATCTTTTTATCAATTGTTCATCAATTTTTGTTTTAGTATTGTTATGTATTTGGGCCAAACATTCTTTCAACGTCTTCGAGATAACAGAGAAACTGTGAAGACTGAAAATAAATGAATGGAATTATTGTGATGCTGTTTTTGTCCTTGGAAGTGGAGAAAAAAATTGTGATTATTTGATTGAGTATGATTGAAGTATAAACAAAGTAGCATGTTAATCCAATAATAATGTTTTTTAAATATAAGAAAGTTTTACTTAATATTTTTCGAAAATTTACTATGTATTTTTAATAATGAATTTTAGACATAAAAATAATTTTCAATATTTGTTGTATATTTTAAAAAATAAAATATTTTATTGTTATTTAATATTGAAACTTCTCGAGATACGTATGAAAATCCAACTGTCGATGATTTAATAAATAATAAGTTTTGATTTCCGCTATTGAGAAGAACAAATCAACATGAAAAAAATAAAGCATCAATAAATTTGTTATCTATAACTTAATAATTTATTATTAAAAAATAGTCAATTGTAGAAATGGCTAATGTTTCTAAGGCGTAACAATATTTTTTTTATAAAAATAATAACAAATATTAGATTTACTAAGTATCGATCACTTTATTGCGAGCTTTTTTACCCCGTAAAATAGCTTCTTTAAACAATGAACAATAAAGTTCAATAGAGGCTAGAGAATCATCATTTCCTGGTACAGGATATGTAACTAAATTAGGATTACAATTTGTATCAACAATTGCTACTGAAGGTATTAACATTTTCGCACACTCTGTGATGCCTTGTTGTTGAGTTAGAACGTCATTTAACGTTGTAATAAAAATACAAAGATCTGGTAATCTTGTGACTGCTTTAAATTCTTTCGTAGAATCTGTAAATGTTCCAGGTTTCCAAAATCTAGTGTGTGCGAATTCTTGACATTCTTTGGCTGTTTTTTCAACAAGATGAGTTGCTAAAGGGTTTCTTGATACGAATAAAATAATTCCATCTCTAAAAGCAATATGAGCAGTGAAGTTTAAAGCTGCTCGCAAGAAGTCTGCTGTTTTATCAAGATCAAATATTAAATGTCCCAATCGTGATCCAAAAATAAATGGTCTCATACGATCGTCTAAAGTACCGACCATGTGTCCATAATGTACTCGAGCATCAAATAAATCTTTGACAGTAAATAATTTGTGAACTCCAAAAAAATCTGGATGATTTAGTGGGTTGATTGTTGTAACTTTCTCTGCTAAGATGAATTAAAAAAATGAATGTTATTTTAACCTCTTAATTTATTAATGATGATGTTAGTCTTTAATTTACCATTTGCTTCTTTTTGAAGAGCTGGTTTAGCAGCAGCTGCTGTTGAATACTTAACCGTTGAGTAATCACGACGATAAATTGGAGTTGAAGCACGTAAAAATTTCGAGCCGGTGAAAATTAACGATACTGCTGACAGAAAGTTATTTCATGATAGTTTATGTTCATTGAGTACGATAAATTAAAGATGATTTACCTTTGTTTGATGCAATTCGGAGAGAGTAATTACTACTCAACATGTTTATGTACAAATTATTATTTACAGCAATACGTTAAGTAAAGACATCAATTTTCGATTAAATATTACTTGTGACTCTTTTATTGTTTTGATGCAGAGAAAAGACTGAGAGTAGCAATGCCGTTTAAAAAAAAATTCTGTTGAGTGTCGCCCCCGTTTCCAATTTTTCACTTCCACCGAACTACTAAGCCAAGAAGAGCCGGTATAACAGTCAAGTTTCCATTATCAAATCAATTTCCATTATTGTGGATGTTCTCTTCTGATAATAAAATAACAAATCTCTTCACTATCATCTCCAGAATAATCTCTGACCATTGAAACCTTCTAGAAAAAATCCAAACTATTTTTTCCAATATATTTTAATTATTGCGCCGCACAACTAGCGCCACCTACCGTAAGAAGATTGGTGCAGTGACACCTTTCGGTATTATGAGCAACGATTGACACAAAACAAAATGGCGCTATTTCTCAGCAAATTTTATCGACAGTGCGCATCAACTCTACACGACAATTTTTTTGAGGTTTTATCGCTCTTTTCTGTTTATGGTTCGTGTGGTACCGCTTTGATACTTTCACGATGAAGGTATAAATCGTTTAATAATGTTTTAATCCCAATTTTTTTATCATAAACCTTAATATTTTACAAATAAATATAATTTTTGTGGACTTTATAATTGCATATTTTTTTATCAGGACAGTTTGTTTTAAAAATTAAACTACTTGTGTGCTCATAACCTTAAAACTTTTTACTCTAATCATAAAATTGTTTGACAATCAAGTTTTATTTATTTTATTGTGTCATAGTGCCTTTGTTTTTATTCACAATAATGATATAATAGTAATTGTATAAATTTTTTTTAGCTCAACGTTTCATATCCGGCCGCAGGGTCGCAGAAACTATTTGAAATAACTGATGAACACAAACTCCGAGTTTTCTATGAAAAACGTATGGGAGCTGAAATAGAGGCCGATTCTTTAGGTGATGAATGGGCAGGATACGTTGTACGTATCTCAGGTGGTAACGATAAGCAAGGATTCCCTATGAAACAGGGAGTTCTCACGAATGGTTTGTAAAAAAATTTATATTTACTTTATACAACAATATTTCATTGTTACTATATTATTTATTTATTTTATATCACAGGACGTGTACGTTTATTACTATCGAAAGGACATTCTTGCTACAGACCGCGTAGAGATGGTGAACGTAAACGAAAGTCAGTTCGTGGATGTATTGTTGATGCTAATCTTTCAGTATTGGCACTTGTTATTGTGAAGAAGGGTCAACAGGTATAGACAGATGACAATTATTGTTAATATCACTCTAACTTTTTCCTTTTAATTTTTCGTTGATTGAGCTGTCTGAAAAATAGTTATTATTTTTTCGTCATCAAAGAAAGATTATAATTTAAAAAATAGTCATGTCATACAACAGCTAAAAGTTTAGTGTTGAGTTTTGAATGAATTGTAAATTCTTAAAACTCAATTGATTTAATATTTGAATTGTTAACAGTGTTATCAAAATGAAGAAATTAATTGTTAATTTAACCAAGTAGTACAATGATAATATCAATTTTAATCTTTAATATTTCTTTTTGAGATAAACAGCTTGGTGTTAAAAGTTTATAAAATTAAAAATATTGTTGTCTTTTATTTAGGACATTCCTGGACTCACAGATAAAATTTTACCACGTCGTTTGGGACCCAAAAGAGCTGGACACATTCGTAAATTATTTAATCTTACAAAAGAAGATAATTTACGTGAATTCGTAATTAAACGTCCAATTCAAAAAGAAGGAAAGAAAGAAAGATTTAAGGCTCCTAAAATTCAACGTCTCATTACTCCAATTACTCTTCAGGTAATATTCCTTCATTTTAGTATTATTTTTCAATTGTCATTAATAATACTAATGAATAAAATAATTGAATAATAATCAATATTACTCCAATTTTATCTATGTAATAAAAAAAATTTTAAGTATTCAAATTAGAAATTGTAAAAACGTTCTGCAATAGTTTAATAAATTTTGTTATCTCTTTCAGCGCAAAAGACATAGAATCGCTTTGAAGAAGAGGCGTTGTTTAGCTCGCAAAGAGCAATCAGCAGAGTATGCTAAACTTTTAGCTCAAAGACAAAAAGAAGCTAAGGCAAGACGTGCTGAAGAAATCAAGCGAAAACGTAGTGCTTCGATGCGGGATTCTAAATCATCGAGCCAATCCGCCCCGACTGCCGCAAAATAATTCAAGCACAGTCATGCATTAAATTTATAAAAATTAATAAAAACTTCTATAAAAGTAATATACTTTTTTTGATTCATTAATTAAATTTGAATGAAATAACTCATTTCTTATTGAATCAGCAATTCAAAATGCATGCTGTAAAAATTAATATTATGACAAATTAAATTACAATTAGGTTTTTGTTTAATAAACATTTTAAACTAACAAATTTAAAAATAGGTGATAAAATAAATAGATATTATTGATAGACATTATTCGACTATTATTAGATCACGTCAATGGGTAATAACGACAATTATAATAATGATTTCAGCAAGACAATTTTTGTTGTAAAATTATCAGTAACTCAAGTAAAGTGGTAGTTTGAAGTGCTACTTAATTTAACTAAAAATAAATTTATTAATAAGTTAGTTAATTTTTTTCCTAAAGAGTTAGCAGTAGAAAACATTTTTTTTTATTTAAATTTGCTCTGAAAATAATGATGAACCACACTGAATATGAAACAAGTGTTCGTCTACTAATAACAGAAAAAATTTTCTCTTTACTGTACAACAAATTTTACAATGAAAATTGTAAAAAAATATTAATTACATATTTTAATGATCCCACATTGATGAATCATGAGAATGCAAACTCCAATCAGGGGTATCGTATCACTGACAATGTGTTCCAATATAAACAGTGTTCACATAGAATAAATCTATTGAAGATTTTAATAAATAAAAATGATGATGATATCAATGATCATGCTAAAAAGAAAAATAAAATAATGTTTATACCATATTCACGGACCACTGCAACAGAGAATATTGCTGAATTGACACGAAAATTTAATACCATACGAGATATTACAATACGATTTATTATTTATCAACAAGATAACATACGAATAAGTTTAGAAAAAAAATCAGAAGGTCATCATGGTGGATCTTTTTACTTTACTGCTGAAATTGAATATGGAACAGATTATTCCATAATGAATTATAAACAACTAATGGACAGAGAAAATTTTTTTTGGGATTTATTATCAACTGCTTATTTATCTGAATTTTATCATTTAATTGATTCTAATTCCATGTACAATTATGTCCAGCTTACTCAACTATTACATATACCTTGTCGCAAGTTTTCATCATTCTATGAATACTCTTGCAACATGTCCAACTATAAGTTAAAGTATAAATTTGATGGATACAAAGGTCGTATGATTAATAATAATGTCAAACCTAATTCTATTTTTTATTGGGATGATATGCACAACACCGGTAAAATAGAGTCACCCTTTCTAAATGATTTTCCTAACATTATTTTTCAATATGAAGTGATTGCTAACAAACGATGGATCATTTTTACTGATATTATTGGAGCTATCGTTAACAAACAGTTATACATGCCAGAACCAAATGATGTTTTAGCTTTATTCGCTCAATTTCCACGTCAAGGTGTGAATACTCCTCTACTGGCTGATGACTATCCTCATCGAACACTGCTTTTTGATCCACTCAATGTCAATCTTAATCAGAATAGTACAGACAATGAATTCGCTATTGGAGTACAGTTTATTATTACTGATAACAATGGTAGCTGTTTGCTAGCACCACCATTATCTAATACTGATGGATTCATTGTTGTCTGCAACAATCGTGAATATAAATTTAAAATCCCAACACTTGATGTTCGAATTCGTAACGAATTAGCTTATTTGGATCAATCACCAATGCCGATATTTAATACTAGATTACTTTCAACATTTTTACTTAATCCGAATTCTGTTTATGAAATTACACTTAGGAAAAATCAAGTCATTATTTTGCGAGAGCGATTTGAGAGACAATTTACATCGAATATGGATGAGTTTGAAAATTTTAAGAAAGAGTTAGCATTTATGTCTCGACAGTTACAACTAATGAATTAATAATTGTTCAATAAACTAAATAAAACTAATTAAATTACTTTCAAGCAGTAAAATTTTTTTACATTAAATGTTATGATTTGAATATTTTTTAATTTTTAATTAGAAAAATACTGTTATTATTGAAGATTTGAACTTTTTTTTGTAATAGTAATTTACACTTAATTATTTGAATGAACATAAAGTATTAATATTACATAACATTGTAACCGTTTTTGTATTGTTACATTTTTTTTAAATTTTTTGTTTTTTTCAAAAAATATGCAAATGATGTATTTATACATTGATCAATTACGAAGGTGATAATACTTCAAAATTACCTAGAATTGACGACATTCGACGATCTTCCAATCAGATTGAATTTATTATTAATTATCCAATATATTATTCTGACTTGTTCATTTGTAAATTCTAAGTTGCTATATGATAACGAAAAATAAGATATATGGATTTCATGATAATTTTGTAACCATCATATAATAATAAATTATAAATATATTCATGAATGAAGCTTTTTTACTATAAATATTGGGAACAAATGAATTTTCTATCATTCGGAAGTGACTTGAATGCCCAAAAAGTGCTAAGTAAATCAGTTGGTCAAAAATGGTTGGTATTCTTGTTGATTTTAAGTCAGCTATTTAATAAAAACAATTTGATTTCTTTTAAAAATAAAATTTAATTCTAATTTTATTTCATAAAACCGAATATTTTGCTTATTTTTGATGAAGAATAACGTTGCTGGTTCTTGTACGAGTCCAGTGATTGGTGGACCTAGCGTTTTCAATGTATGTCCAACAACACCTTCAACAACAGCTTCATTTTCACTTCTATTGTATATGCTAAATGATCTAATAACCCAAAACCCCAAGATATCTGAAAAGTGTGACAGAGTAATTCCTATTGAAAATCCTCGTGATGAATATGATTTTGTTGTTATTGGAGGTAATGATTGTGTTAAAATGCTCTTCAACAAGATGATAAATGTTTTAAAATACAATTTTTCCTTTATTAGGTGGTGCAGCAGGAAGTGCAGTTGCAGCAAGACTCAGTGAAGTACCTGAGTGGACTGTTTTGCTGATAGAAGCTGGACCTGATGAACCGATTGGCACTGAAGTTCCCTCCAATCTTGGAATTTATCTAGGTAACAGATATATTTTTATTAAAAATCATCATTTTAGATCACAATGACATTTTGTGTTTCTATTGATTTATAGGAAGTAGCATAGATTGGAGATTTAAAACATTTAACGAATCTCATGCATGCTTGAATAATAATGGAGTTTGTTTATGGCCACGTGGACGTAATCTTGGTGGTACAACTGTTCATCATGGAATGGCTTATCATCGAGGCCATGTTAAGGACTATGAGAATTGGGTGGCCATGGGCAATGATGGATGGTCGTGGGAAGAGGTAGAATAGTATCAAATGTTTCTTAATTCTAGCTTATTATTTACATTTAATTGAATTTAAATAATTATTTTTTTTATAGGTAATACCTTTCTTCTTGAAATCAGAAGATAACAGAGAAATTGATCGGGTAGGAAGAAAACATCATGCCACTGGTGGTCCAGTAATTGTCGAAAGGTAAATCATAATTACTTTCTTTTTTATTTTATAAATATTTAGGTTTAAAAAGATGCTTCCAAACTTTCTGACGGCAGTGTAAATATAATAAAAATGAATATAAATATTTTATTACATTTTAAAACAATGTTTAGATTCCCATGGCAGCCACCATTTGCTCATACCATCCTGGATGCAGCTAGAGAAACTGGCTATGGAATAACTGAAGACATGGTTGGAGATAAAATCGTTGGTTTTACAATCGCTCAAGTAATGAGTAAAGATGGTGTTCGACAGAGTTCTGCTGCTGCATTTTTGCGTCCCATACGTGATCAGAAAAATCTAGACGTTGCACTTGATGCTCTGGCAACAAAAATATTGACTCGCGATCAGAAAGTTGTTGGGGTTGAGTATACTAGTGTAAGTATAATTTTTTTTAGAAAGTAAAGTATTTAAAACATAATTGATAAAAAATAATGTGGATTTAAATTTTAAAGAATGGCAAAACTCATACTATATCAGTGAAGAAAGAAGTGGTGGTCTCAGGAGGAGCAGTGAACTCACCTCAGTTATTACTTCTATCTGGAATTGGTCCAAAAGATGATCTAGAATCTCTAAACATTCCAGTAGTTGTTGATTTGCCTGGTGTTGGAAAAAATTTGCATAATCATGTTTCCTATAAATTAGACTTCGCACTTGATGAAACTCTTTCAGATGATTTCAATTTCAATGACGTAACTCAATATTCATTCAATCAAACTGGACCATTGTCGTCTACTGGTTTAGCTCAAGTCACAGCTATTTTAGCTTCACAATACACCACTCTTGATCATCCTGATATCCAAATATTCTTCTCTGGATTCCAAGCTTCTTGTCGAAGTAATTTCGATCTCATGAGCTATGAAGATAAAAGAACTGTTCGATTTTCTGCTGTAAACTTACACCCGAAAAGTCGAGGTACGTTTTGAAAGCAATTTACTTTGTATCAGAATCAATGTCAATTATTTTATTGACCAACAAGTGAATAAAAATTTGCTGTGCAGTGTATAATTATCATTGAATCATGCTTGTATTGAATAAAAAAAATTTTTCAGGAGCTCTAACTTTGGCGAGTGCTAATCCAATTGACCATCCACTAATCTGGGGCAACGATCTTGCAGATTCTAGAGATGTTGATGTCTTGATAGACGGAATTCATGTTTTATTAACAATCGCCAATTCTACATCAATGAAATCCAAAGGACTAAAGCTTATAACTGAGCCACTTGAAGTATGCTCTGAACATGAATTTCTTTCAGACGATTATTTCAGATGTGCAGTTCATGTAGATACTCGAACAGAAAATCATCAAGGAGGTTCATGCAAAATGGGACCCAAAACAGATCCACTGGCTGTCGTTGATCCTCAACTTAAAGTATATGGAGTTGAAGGGCTTCGTGTTGCAGATGCTTCTATTATACCTCAGGTTCATAATGCTTATTATTATTTAAATATTAACATCACTCTTCATTCATAAATATTTAATTATTATTATTTTTTATAGATGATATCTGGTAACCCACATGCAACTATTACTATGATTGGTGAAAGAGCTGCTGATTTCATCAAAACAGATTATAATAAAAACTAATTGTTTCACAGGTCATTTAAATAACATTTTGTTATTTAAAGATCTTGATGAAGAATTTGACTAAATATGGAAACAATGTATATTAAAATAAATATCAATATATAATAATCGATGTATCCATGTTGTATTCATTTCAAATAAAGCATTCTTTTTTTGCTTTTAAACTGATTGATAATAAATAAACCAAAGCAAAGGCCATTAAAAAAATTTTCCATTAATTTTGTGCATTTTAGAAATTCATGCGATACTTTTAATTTTATTTTATGGGGACAATACAGCTGTTGTCCACTGGATATTTATTATTTGTTATCAAACGATTGAATACAGTTGCAAATTTTTGTTGTCTGCGCCTTTTATAGATTATTTTTTCTCCCCATAAAATAATAGTACTACCAATAACAGCAATGATATAATAAATAACGATAGCTGCAACGTCTATAAATTCAACAGGCTTCCATCTGCTTTCATTCTAAAAGAAAAAAAAATTTTTATAATACACTTTAAGTTTTAAATATTAAATATTGTAATTGATAAATAAAAAAACCTTACTTGCTGATATTTGTATTCTGCCCAGTTACTTAAAATTCTATTCATTATACCAGAGGTTCTTAACCATATGATGCTGTAAAATTATTTTTGTATCATTATAATAAATAAAATTGAATTAAATAATGATTCTTACTAGTAATTCATGACATCTTTGAATGGACTATTGTATTGCAAACCAAAAGAAATAGATAAGCTCATGATAGACTCCGAAGCCAGTAATACACAATCTTTTGGATTAAAATAATATTTAGCAACATCTGTGGTGTAAAATGCATATGTGTGATCAGAGCATGCTCTCTCAAATCCTTCTGTATTGGATGAAGTGAGTCCATTATTTGTAATTGTTTTTTCAACCATTTTTCTCATTATTTCATCAGTAGAATTCTGTAATAAAATTTCTTTTATAATTAAGTTTATAGAGATACAGTACGATTGTGCTCATGAGCTGCTCATAAATAAACCTAGGCCATCTATATCACTCTCATGGGCAGAGTCTATTTAGGAAATCTAAAAAGAGAAAAGTTTCAATCTATTCCAATGATTGCTACCAATTATAGATTCTAGAGGATAAAAAACAATTTATCTGAAATAATTGAGGGCTGTGCATGTTTTCAGCTTTTCTGATTACCAACTGATAGCAATTGTTTGAAACATATTACTGTTATAAAATGTTATCTTTTTATTATTGTAAAAAAAAATTATATAAGTTTTTATAGATTAGCTAGAATTTGAAGCTACCAAAATGATAATGTATCCATGTTGTTTTCGTGGAAAGATACCGATCGTGTTAACAAATTATCACATTATTGATCTAGAGATAATTTTGTATCACTTGTATTGTTCATTCAGAAACAAAAAATAATTCATGATACTTTATGACCGGAAATTTTTTATATTTATGATGGTATTTCCTGTTTGATGTAATTATAAGTCGACCAAAATAGACGTTAAAATAATGTAATAATAATTTCTTGGATCAAAAGTATTTTATTTAATTCAATAATAGTTGTAAATAAATTCTTGATAGTTAGACTTGTCCAATTATATTTCAATGAATGTCTGAGAAATTAAATTATAAATGCTAAAATTAGTTTCATTTCCTGTATTGGTATGAATAATATCACAAAAGCTAATGTTGGAAACATATCACGTTTTGTTAGCTAATATTTACATTCATGATAAAACCAATTTAATTCGTTTAATGCTTCATCTATGAGTCATCTACGAATTAACACATGTTGATTAAAACTTTTATTGTTATTCACATTTGATCCAATAATAATAATATTGAGTCTTCAGCTCTGGCTGAAACAATTGTATATTAATACACATGTAAAAAAAGGAAACATGAACACTACCAGGAACTCATACATATAGATACGGCTAAATCAGTGAATATTCACTGATATCCAGTGCCAATCCAATGACTGATTCTTTCAGTGATAGGATTGGCAATGGCAATCAGTGAATATCCACTGATTTACAGTAGCTTTCACTGGTTCAATTTGATTAAGAGGATTATGTATTTATCCCTCTGTATCCTGAATCTTTAGTAATATTGATGAAAATAATAATATGATCTACTATAAACCGATCTTGAAACATCTGGGCTTCTTTTTTCAACAATGGTATAATTTATTGTAGTGTAAACAGACAAAATGCGTAGTCATGTATTCTTCACATAACAAGTTATTGGCTTTAGTCAAACTCATCATTGATTCATGTGAGTTAACAAAAATTACAGGAAGTTTTGGCTTATCAGCTAATTGATTGTGGTAAAAAATTTCATGAAATAATTTCTTAGTGTTATATCTGTGTTAGTATTGAATTAAATTTTTTTATCTAGTGTAAATGAAATTTTTGTAGATATATCTATTATAAAAGTTTTGGACAGAAAAGAGGGGTATAATTAGAACTATCTTGTAGCTCAGTTTTAAGATATAAATCATCGCTCAGAAGCATCAAGAACATTCAAAGTTAATCACGCAAAAGCGTTGTTATAATACAGCAAACTATTTTTTTGGTAATTTTATAAAGTGTTCAAGTACTTATTCATCATTGACCATGAAGTTAAGCATTTTAGTCTTCATTTTGATGGGGTAAGTTAATTTTAAAAATATTTATTAAAAAAATTCTTCGAATCATTTGATTCAATCAATTATATTTGATCAATTCTAGAGTTATTTATGGATGCAAAAGTGCTCCTACACCACAAGGTAACCAACAAGGTTAGTATTTTTTATTTTTATTGAAGAACGAGAAATGTCTCGATGTAAAAATAATTAACTGTGCGAATAATCCTATTTTTTTAAAGTTACTTTAGGTAATAATTCATTGACCACTTTTGATGAAACTGTTGATGGATATCGTGTAGAGACAGCTATATATGAAAGAATAATCGACAACCAAAAATATCGAATTATCAGTAAATACACTCCTGACCAGAAAAAACTAGAGATTAACGAATATCTCTGTGGTCTTGCTGCTGGTTCCCGTTGTATTGGTTTAAATCACTCGGTGCAAGAAAACAATTCTTATTAGAATATTAATAAGCAACAAGAACAGTAACTAACTGATATTTTTTTTCAAACATACCTTGAACAGATGAAAATATGTAGATCCTCTAAGGAGGCCCATAGTGTACTTGCTGTCATCATGGAAATTCTTCATTGTTTTAAAATCCGGTATATCAGAATTGGTTGTTAATGAGCTGATGAGAATTCCTGAATAAGCTGCTGATAAAACAACTACTGCTAACTGAATCACATATTGTACAATAGCTATTGAATTTACTTCAGATCTTATGTCAGCTGAAAAGAAATAAACCATTTATCAGATTATTTATTTTATCAATATTTCTTTGAACCTACTCTTTCCACAGAATGCATTGAAGACGAATATCAGGTTGATCATTATTTTAGTAAATATAGTTCTGATTAGAGATGTACTATTTTTTTCTTGATATATAAATTCTAAATAAGTGATGCTAATGCTAAACAGAAGAATAGATAATATAATTGCCAACCAGATATCGTAATTAAATGGTTTTAAGAATTGGTTCCATTTCAATGATGGTGATGGTTGACTGTAGAAAAATCGATCGCTGAAATAATAAAGACGAATTATAAGAAAACAATCATCAATAATAAGTTTAAAGTACATTTATTGCACCTGAAACATTTACTTAGATAGAAATAAGGGTTTTGTGTAATCAATTACACCAAGTCTTGAACTGGTCATTCCCAAGTATCCTGGAAAAAAGTCTGATTCATTTCTCACCAATAATCCAACAGCACCAGTCCATTTATTTTCTTCAAAGTTTCCAAATTGTTCTGTTATGACGTAAGTTATCCTATGTAAGAGTTGGAGGATTATTTGTAGCACAATGCTTCTTTAATTAATTCATACTTACGTAAAGTTCATGGCTACTTTTAATATGTCTATGATTTCACCAAATATTCCACCAACATGTATTTGACCATTGTTGGTGTATGAAATAGACATGGTGGGTAAAGTCTGAAAATAATGAGCATTTCTGGTTTTTTTTTAAATTCATTCAAGTAATATTTTCGAAAAAATACTTTTGATTGCTGCTATATATTTAATTCATACATGTATTATCACTGTACGTAGATTTAGACCGTACAGTTGATTCCTCCGGAGATTCAAATTATGTTTAGGAAATTCAATATCATTCTTTGGATCCCATATTGTAAAAATATTATGAAGTAGTTTACTATTTCTATTGACTTTGAATACCTCGAGGATAGTTTCACTGTATTGACTTGTGTTGTTTTTTTTTGATACTATAAATTTAGAGTTGAAAGGAATATAAATATCTTTGAAATAGTCTTCAAGCTCTTCTTCATCATCAGAAAAAATCAGCCAGATAGATTTAGAAAAATCAAACGGTTGATTGAACAGCTGTAAAGCAATCGACAATAAATATTTGAATTTATGTGCACAATTACTATCAATTATGAATGAAATACTTACTTCATTGACGTAGTATTTGATATCTTCAGAATCATTTAATAAAACAATTAATGAATCATTCATATTATTAACATTTTCATTTACCTATTTAGAATGAATGAAAATTTAACACACTCAACAATCATCATGAAATAAATTGATTTTTAAATCGAACTTACCTTTGATGCAAACATTTTGATATCTATCATAATAATCGGAATAAAAATTTTGCTGAAGTTTAGTTGGAAATTCATTAAACGTGTTTTTGATTCCATTTCTACATAATATAATTTTTTATTATTTTGTTCAGTATTATCAAGATAATGCTTTCAATAAATATAAATACTCACCTGTTATCTTTTTGATGTTATTATTAGAGTATAATATCGTGATAGATTTACAATAGTAGAATTCGTAGATATTTTTAATTGTTGTATGATATACTTTGTTTGATCTAATAAATAGACAATTAGTAAGTTGGAAAAAAATGCTGAGTATAAGAATACTTGATAATATTTTCATAATTAACTTGAACATTTATAATTAGATAAAAATAAAAAATAATTATATTTATAGATGTGTGTAAGTTTCGCTTAATTTAAATACAACAAAACCAATGGGAGAAGAAAAAACTTGAGTAGCTCTAGTAGGTTACTTTCAGAGAATATTTTTCAATATGTATCGTCGTATTGTTTGAGTTGTTTATACTACTTGCAACTAGATGTAGGTATATAATTTACTAAATTATTATAATTACAAATACAAGTGTGAATTATTAAAATGTTAGAGTGTTCTGGTATTGTGAGTGATAAAATTTTCATACATATTTTCATGTTCGCAGTTAATTATTTTCATATGTATGTCAATCGTTGCTTCATGGAAAATATTTATTTACTGTTAAATAATATCCTAGAAACACATGATTAAGTCTGATTAAATTTCATTTGATCCATTTAGATTCAAACAGATTGAATCTTATCTAAGGACATTTTTAATAGATTTGTTGTTTCATCATCAGATCTAATTAAATTGATTGGTATGACTTCAGATCTATTTCAGAAATAGAAGGCCCCAAGACTGACAATAACACAACACAATTTAACAGCACTTTACCATTTTTATTGAAACTATATTCTAGTCATCATTGGTTAAAATTTCAAATGTGCTATTTATTTTTAAGAGTCGCCCTGCATTGTTTGTTGGTGGCCATTGTATTTCAGTTCCATCTTCAAACACTGCTGATGGATTCCTATAAAATAAAAATCCAATAAATACTTAATTTGATAATTTTACAACTTTACTTAATGTTTTACATACTTAAACTGTCAGTAAATAATTTACTTACAAATATTTGGCAAAATTTGTCCATAAGGTAACGAATTTATCCCTAAACATCGTAACTTCATCATTAGGATCTAGAGTCTGATTTTTTTCTGGCATATAGAAGACATACGCATCATCATCACCATGTGCACTACCACTCAAAGGTAGTCCCTTAATTTTATGAAGAATTTCTGGATACTCAAATACATTTCGATAGTAGAAGACTGGCTCAGGACTGCTATCTATCATAAATTGACGTGTCATATTGATTCCTTTATGAAATAATAAGTATGTAGCTTGGTTAACCGCTGTTTCATTTATTGCATAATATAATGGAAGCAATGCTGAAAAAAAGGATCATTCTAGTTAGGCAGCACATCAAATGACCAAAATAATCAAAAATGTAACTTACTTCCTACAAATGCAACAGCCTCGTTATTCATGTATCCAAGTATATGAGGAACGTGATAAAAGTCTCCAGACTGATACAATGAAAGAGGATCATGAGTAATAAAGGGTTGATTTTGTGTTCCTGCTACTTCAATAGTTGGTGCAAGCGCAATAGTAAAATCTTCCTATAAAATATATATATTTTTTTGGTCATCTGTAATATAATTGTTTTAATCAACTAGTTGATGTTGAATACGAAAATAAACTTACAAGATCGAAAGAGGGAAAGATATCTAGAGTAACAAGTTCATGAAAAGGTATTTCATAAAGTTGGGAAATATTTTGGGCTGAATTAGCATCAAATGGGTTAATAAAAGTTTCTATCAGTTGAATGGAAAAATTTGTAGCCATGTTTAAGTCATTATATGACCATGGATTAAGAGCGGATCCACTCATTGCTATTGATGCTCTAAATAATCCTGCATGACAAGTATGTATTTTTATATTGAACTGCTTATTAGAAATGATTAGCACAACCTAGAAGTTGATATAAGTTCTAATACCTTTAGAAAGGGGTGAAAGATGATGGAATTCTACTGAAACTCCTCCAGTGCTTTCTCCGAAAATAGTAACCTTGTTTGGATCACCTCCAAACTCTTTAATATTTTCATTGACCCACCTAAGTGCTAATGCTTGATCTTTTAGCCCTGCATTTCCGCTGATCATCTCATTGCCTAGAGTTAAAAACCCTAAGGCCCCTAATCGATAATTCATTGAGACTAAAACAACATCTTTTTCAATCAAAAAATCTGGACGATAAGAAGTAGTGTTTGCTGAGCCAGCAACAAAAACACCACCATAAATCCATACCATTACTGCTTTAAGTTCTTTCGGAGCACTCAATTCTACCTGGAGAAATAATTCACAGTTAGTTGTTGATTGTTTGTAAAATTTTATGAATGATCTATTGAAAATTCATTTGGGTTACCTCTGGAGAATAGACGTTTAAATATAGACAATCTTCATCACCAATCACGTTAGTACCATCAAGTTGTGGACATGGACTTGGATCATCCATTGTATCTAAAACTTCTGTCCAAGTATTAGGAACTTGAGGAGGCTAAATGGAAATAATACATATTGATTTGCATACTTAATAACAAAACTGGTACAATTATACTTAATTACCATCAAACAAATGTTCTTTGAGAATTAATTTATAACAATGTAAATATTTTAGCTCTTACCTGGAATCGTAGTTTCCCAACAGGTGGCTTTGCATAAGGAATACCTCTAAATGATGAATATTCTACTCCTTCTTGGACTGTTTCGTATATTTCACCACGTACAGGTCCATATTTAGTCTGGACAACATCAGTCAGTTTCCCTTGGGAATTTACTAACGCTACACAACAAAGAAAAAATACCAGCACAATATTTAATCTCATATTGAAAGTCTAATTTTTATAAAACGTTGGAATATGAATTTTTTAAAAGTAAAATATTTTTTTTTATTTTCACATTAACTGTTTGTATAATCAGTTCGATAATTTTTATCTAATGAGTACATGAGTTTTTTTGTTGGCATTGAAGGTACAATGTTGTAGTTTTTTTTCAAATATCAGCCAGCTATTATATATTTTTATAATTGTTATAGCTATTTTTATGATAAGAAGTCATGTAGATTCAAGTAAATTGTATAAGGAAAAATATGTCAATCATACTTTTGAATCGCAGATAAAAAGTAAAGTGAACTTATCTACATAGAAAAGCAATTACAAGAAATTGTAATATTTCATTATTTTTTCATGCATTAATAGCATTTTTAATTCGAAAGTTATAACAAACATTGTTGGATTAAATAAATAGCTTTAATTATTAATTTATAATTCATTGGAACTTAAAAATTTTTTTTTAAATAATAATGTAAGGTTTTAAACAACTTTTTACTTTAGAAATTCATTGATATATCAATTTTAAATGTTTTTTTGTCACATTACCGTGGAAAGTTAAGGTTTTCCATCCAGTTTCAGTGAATGAAAGTGACGTTTTTTCTTTCACCGAGAACAATAAATCACTTGTGTGCATGCGCAAATCGGCGCTGTCTTTCTCTGTAAAAGATAACGTCATCATTCATTTCTACATAACCTCAAAATAGAAATGAAACTTCTTTTCCGCGATAATTCGGAAAAAGTATGTACATCTTGAAAAAAGTGATTTATCACAGATCATGTATCTTTCTAAATTTTAGAAGTTACACATGGTTTGTAAAAACCCATTTTCCCTCCATAGTGCATGACACAATTTCACGTAAACTTAATGAAACGTCTAGTAAGTATTTTTGATTTATTCTTTAAAATTTCTGAAAATAATATTTACTTATATTTATTAACTGCAGACTGATCCAAAATAATTAATTAATTAATTTATAATATATTTAAAATTTAAATTTTAAGTTATATTATAAAAATAATTGAGTACACTAAATTTTATAATTGTTTTGGTTTTTTATGATTAAAAATAATTTTTTATTTATAATATTCAAGTATCATTTTCTAATATTTCAAATGTACTATTTATTATTAAAATTCGTCCTGCATTGTTCGTTGGCGGCCAATATATTTCAGTTCCATCTTCGAATACTGCAGAAGGATCTCTATAAAAAAAATCAACTCAATTACAAATTCACAAAAATTTTATAGATATCCATTAAATACTTACAAATATTTCGCAAAATTTGTCCATAAAGTAACAAATTTATTCCTAAAATTAGAAACTTCATCATTGGGATCTAGTGTTTGATTTGCTCTTTGTACATAGAAGACATAACCAATATCATCACCATGCCCGCTGCCATTCAAAGCTATTCCATAAATTTTATGAAGAATTTCTGGATACTCAAATGTATTTCGATAGTAGAAAACTGGCTCAGAACTACTATCGATCATAAATTGACGTGTCATATTGATTCCTACTCGAAATTCATCAAATGTAATTTTGTCAAGTGCAGTTCTATTGTCTCCAATTTTGGGATCACTTGATACTGAAAAAATATTAAGTCACTATTAATAATATTTAATTATTAAACAAATGAATGGATAGTGAATGAATAAAATACAAAGTTAATATATCAACGACAGTATCAACGGACCGTTTCTCCATGAAATAGCCTCATCATTCATGTATCCAAGTATATGTGGGGCATGATAGAAATTGCCAGACTGATACATTGAAAAAGGTTCATCAGTTACAAAGGGTTGATTTTGTGTTCCTGCTACTTCAATAGTTGGAGTAAATGCAAAAGTAAATTCCTCCTAGAAAATACGTATATCATTTTAATTATCTGAAAGTACATCCTTCAATTGAATTGGAGTTAATCAAAAATCAAGACTTACAGTACTAAAAGAGCTCAAATTATCTAGGAGAACGAATCCATCAACAGATACTTCATACAACTTGGAAATATCTTCAATTGAATTAGCATCAAATGTACTAAGAATGCATGATTGAATTCTTTGAATAGATATATTTGAAGCTCTCGCTAAGCTATTCATTGCCCATGGATTAATAGGGGATCCACTCATTGCTATTGATGCTCTAAACAATCCTGCATAAGAAGATAATTATTAACTTAAAAATGCATAGTTGCAGGTCAATAAACCTGGTCATATTACCATGAGCAAGCGGAGAGAAATGATGGAGCTCAACCGAAATGGATCCAGCACTTTCTCCGAAAATAGTAACCTTGTTTGGATCACCTCCAAACTCTTTAATATTTTCATTGACCCACCTAAGTGCTAATGCTTGATCTTTTAGCCCTGCATTTCCGCTGATCATCTCATTGCCTAGAGTTAAAAATCCTAAGGCCCCTAATCGATAATTCATTGAGACTAAAACAACATCTTTTTCAATCAAAAAATCTGGACCATATGTAGAAGTGTTTGCAGAGCCAACGAAAAAGGCACCTCCATGAATCCATACCATTACTGCTTTAAGTTCTTTCGGAGCATTTAATTGTACCTGGAGAAATGGTTCATTTAATGTATAGTCTATTGAAAATTCATTTGGGTTACCTCTGGAGAATAGACGTTTAAATATAGACAATCTTCATCACCAATCACGTTAGTACCATCAAGTTGTGGACATGGACTTGGATCATCCATTGTATCTAAAACTTCTGTCCAAGTATTAGGAACTTGAGGAGGCTAAATGGAAATAATACATATTGATTTGCATACTTAATAACAAAACTGGTACAATTATACTTAATTACCATCAAACAATTGTTCTTTGGGAATTAATTTATAACAATGTAAATATTTTAGCTCTTACCTGGAATCGTAGTTTCCCAACAGGTGGCTTTGCATAAGGAATACCTCTAAATGATGAATATTCTACTCCTTCTTGGACTGTTTCGTATATTTCACCACGTACAGGTCCATATTTAGTCTGGACAACATCAGTCAGTTTCCCTTGGGAATTTACTAACGCTACACAACAAAGAAAAAATACCAGCACAATATTAAAACTCATCATCATCGACATGAATCACTGAACATGTCTGAATGATGCAGTACGCAATGAAGCTAATTATTATAACTTATATTAAAGAAATAAAAAATATGTAGTATAATAGCCTATATAAATGTAAAGATATAATGATAAACTTATTTTTACACATTGGCCAATTATCGAGTGTTTTTCATTATAGCTTCAGCTGTTATCATAATAATTGAACATAATAGGTAAAAATTAAATAGATAAGTATCTGGAAAAAAGGTAGACTGTAAACATGGAAAGGTGATTACAGAAAAGAGTGAATAAAAGCATTTAATTATCCTTGATTATAAGAGTTGGAATAAAAGAAAGTTCATTATTCATAGTCCAACATCTGACTATGATTGACTTAGACTGATGCATTGTTGGATCAGGAATTGATAATTTGTAGTTTCCTATCGGAAGTACAAGTAAACATCAACAATTATTGTTAGCTCAATACACTAATTGTTGATATTTGAGTTTTCATACTCCAATAACTGACTAATTTAAAATATCATGATGATAGATATCCACTCCATTGATAACTTAATTTCATTTTCAACCTATTTTAGAGCACATAAATACATAAATAGTTATAAAATCAATGTGTAGATTGTCAAGGCTGCATAAACAATGCTGTT
Source organism: Chelonus formosanus (assembly GCA_028641665.1). NCBI lineage: Eukaryota > Metazoa > Arthropoda > Insecta > Hymenoptera > Braconidae > Chelonus > Chelonus formosanus. Next base: position 1,462,457 of record CM054002.1, read on the forward strand.
TTAGTGATTGTCCCAATGAAGCATCTACAATGAATGAAAAAAAACTCGATGCATTCTTATTATCAATTTCCTGTTGTTACATCAACGAGTCTGCTTCATAATAACTGGTTGTTGGCAAACCATAGTGCTGGCGACTATCAGCATAAATTGCAGAGTGTGATGGTCAAGATGAATGTCTTGAAGATGTACAGTATCAGCGCAACTGCGCTTGCGTGTAACATCATTTAGATGAGTCGTCAAATGTGTGATAACATAAGTGATCGAGTAATCGCGAAAAATAAGTTGTAAAGTGGTTCAAGGCTTCGCAAACGTTCCAGAGTTAACGTAGCTGATTGTTCAATAGTGAAAAGTATCCTTCAAAGTGTAATATAATTCAATAATTTATCACAATGGCTCCACCAATTTTATATACCATGGATTTGAGTCCTCCTTGTCGTGCCGTTTTATTGACAGCTAAAGTGATCAAGTTGGATCTTGATCTTCATGAAGTTAATTTGCTTCAACGAGAACATCTTGACACTGAATTTGTTAAGGTAAATGACTGGAAGATATAAAAATAAATGCAATAAATTTCCTCAATTAATTATTATTAATTGTTTCATGACTAAAAATATTACATTCAGCTTTTCTTTTTTCCAGAGTAATTTCCAAAACATTTATTATTGTCCCTGGTTAACTATTTCTCATCTTCAACCATCTTAAACTCTTTCCTAATTTCGCAAAACTGTGAAATACCAGTCATCACCAAACATCTCTAATATTAATGATTAACACATGCTATCAAAATCCTATATCATCATGTATACATACATTTATTCATTAAAGATCCAATTTAAACACATTAAGATGCAATTTAATGTTTCTTAAAAATGAATAGATAAAAATTATGTCAATTCATGATAAATTATATTATATTAATTAGTTAATTGGACTACAGATGATAGCTTCTTGTTATAAGTTATGTTTTGAAAGCAATTAGATCTATCTAATTTCTTCTTTATTGACTATTCATCTAATTATGTAGTAAGTGTATTATCAATTTAAAAAAAGAATTCTTTTTCATACATACACAACATTTGATAACGATGAATTTTTATTACAGAAAAATCCTCAACATACAATACCAACTCTAGATGATAATGGTTTTATTTTATGGGATAGGTAACTTCGATTAGTTTCTCATTTTGTTTAAATAATTATCTGTAAAAGAAACATTTTTTAAAAATTCATATATTTAATGTGATACAGCCACGCAATTATACGTTACCTGGTTGGAAAATATGCTAAGGATGATCAACTCTATCCTAAAGATCTCCAAAAAAGAGCGCTGATTGATCAACGTCTTCACTTTGAAGGAGAAATTATTTTTACTCGTTTGAGAGCTGCTGTAGTAAGTTAACTTCTTGCTTTAATTCTTATTTATTGTTGAAGTTATTGAAATTATTTAGAAATTAGTTGTTTTATTTATAAGCTATCATGTTACCTATTTTTAGAAGCCAATGTTTTTCGGAGGGAAAAAATCTTTTGATGAAGATGCTGTAGCATTGCTGAGAGATAGTCTTGAGATGCTGAATAAGTTCTTAGAAGGCAAGAAATGGCTGGTTGATGGGAATACTTACACGTTGGCTGACATAAGTTGTGTCTGTTCTGTCAGCTGCATGTCGGTAATTATTTCATATTCATTATCTTATTTTTGATGTATTATTTATGGATATTTTTTGTATTCATCCGATTTGATCTTATTGGATATGATTGACAGTTAGCAATAGATTGATTTTATTTAATTAATTAGAATTTATTTAAATCTGTTTCAGGCCTTTTTTCCTCTTGACAAGTATCCGAATGTTGCTCGCTGGTTGAAAGCTTGTGAAAGTGAAATTCCTGGGTATGATGAAGCTAACATGGTTGGAGTGAAAAAATTCTTTGAAGCAGTTAAAAATGCATCACAAAAATAACTTGACAAAAATTTTGTTGATGATAAAAAACAATATTTATTCAATGTAAAATCGAAATATTAATTTTTCGTATGAGATGTATCAAAAATATTGTAATTTATTTATTTCATTTCTTTATTATTGAACAATTCATTATATAATGTTTCAAATGACTTCAATAAAAATCAAATGAACGAAATAATAATATTTTCAATTTGTGATAGCTCGAGTTGCGAATGCTGTCACTATCTAATAATTGAATTGAAAACACTCGAAAAAATGCTACGTTACCTCTCGGACTATTCCCTTCTATTTTAATCTTCGCACTTGTAGCGAACAGGTGACTAAATTATTATTATTATTCGAAGAATGGATTTAAAACAATTAAATTTAAGTGTTTGCCATTATCTCGTTAATTTATTGAATGAATCGCTTTACAATTTAATAACAAATAATTAAAACTTATCAAACATTTGTTGAACTTTCAATTAGCAAGACGAGCAAATATTTTAAACTCCAAAAAAAGAATTTTTTGGTGATAAATTTTGATAATTGCCAAATAATTATTCGGTGGAAAAGCATCAGGGAGATTTTTTGGAGAGTAAGATATGTTATCAGCACCATATGTTCCCTAAAAAAAATATATCAAACTAATATGGCACATATTTAATCATGAACTTTGAAGATGATCATCAGAAAAATAGCATAGTGTCATGGATGATCAGGTATGACGACGTATTGTGAGATATAGTTAGACAGGGTCATGCATTTTACAAGTAAATTATTAAAAAAAAAAAGAAAAAATATATATTTACTGGACCCGGAGGACAATCATCACCAGTGATTCCTGTCATTTCAATCTGGTCTCCAATTAGACGATAATTTGGATTAAATATATCACAAAATTCAGCATCAAAACTTATTCCAGTTTTTATGACAAACTCTCCCAATGATGATCCTAGTAGTTGATATGAAAACTGAAAGAATAGATACATTTATGCCAGTGATTGAAATTAATGTTATGGTGAAAATTATTTTGTTATTACCCTTGTAGCATCTGGGAAATGTTTTATTATTGTAAAATTAAGAAAAAATCCAGAATTGTTTTCATTGACATAGGTTTCAAAATGACCAAAGTATTCATAGTTGACATAGGAAGCCTCAGTATCATAAAATGTTGGATCAAATCTAGACTACAAATGATATATGAATACATTATGTATATTATAGAGTGAAATTAATTTTAAAAAGTATTGAAAATACCTCGACAATATTCAACTGTATCAAATGGAAGAGCAAAACCATAAAAATTATATTCCACATTGTGAATGATTTCAATCATCTAGGTAACATGGGAATACAAGACGACATTTAAACAAACTTCTGTTATCTGCATATTATAGGATTTTTTATATCAGCAACAAATCATTTCCCATGACTGTAAAATCAGTGTTTTATATCAGTGTTCCTAAAAACACGTTCTAATTAAGATATTGGATCTATTCTCACGATTTTTTTGTCCGTGAATTGGTTTATTTCATCAAAGAAGGAATGAATGAGAAAAAATGTTATATCATCTTCTATCAAATGCCAATAGTTCTCATGCTATTATTATTATCTTATCTTCCAACGGAAAAAGAGATTGCTTAAACTATTGAATCATGAGTCTACTTGACACACAGTATTCAAACTCATGATGAGAAGTTTTCAAATTATTGTGCCAGGCAATGAGTAGGAATCTTTAACGGGAAATTAAAAGACAATTATTCAATGAAATCGAGGAATAATATTTCATGTCTATTAATCTTTTTGATTAATAAACAGAAGCCTATTTGTTTACCTTTTTTTAATAACTACTAGAATATTATATAATCACTTCTTGTTCTACCTCCTATAAACTATCCCTACTATTTCTTGTTGCTTTTATTTTATCATTGATTTATCTAATCTCTAGACTGTACAATGAGAAACAATATTCCTAGATCAAGAATAATTGGATCACAATTTATAGAACTATCATACTGACTGTTTTGGTCAATTTAAATTTATTTTACATCTCATTCAAGTATTGCAGAAGCAATAATTAAAAAAATCAATTGATCTTGAACAAAGTGTTTCTAATTTAGGAATATCCTTTTTTTAGGGTGAGAAAATAAGCTTTTAAGGAATAAATATTTTACAATCGTATGTAAGTTTTATCTTTCATTTCATTCATTTATTGAGTAAATCATTTTACAATTTGATAAAACAAATATTCAAAATTTATTTAACTATTACATAGCAAGGCGAACAAATGCTTTAAACACTCCTATATTTTGGAACCCATAATAAAGTTTCATAACTGCAACATAATTATTCGGCGGAAATACATCAGGTACATTATCTGGAGACAAAGCTATTTTCTCAGCACCATATGTTCCCTAATAAAAAAATAAATTCAATTAATATTGATGCATTATCAACTTTAAGCTCTAGACATACATGATTTGATGAGTGGTAAACTTGATATTGTAAAATAATTAATTATTAATTAACTATTACTTTCACTGATTTATGTTGAAAAGGTTAATCCATTTTCTCTACCTACTCTGTAAGAATAATTTCATGCAACGTCATACATTAAATGTGATCATGTCAAACAATTGATGACCAAGCATGTAGGTGGTTCAAGATGGATGAAAAGTATGTGAATGATTAAAATAATAAAATATATTTTACTGGACGAGGAGGACAGTTGTCACCATTAATTCCAATTTGTTCAAACTGATCTCCAAGCAGACGATAATTTGGCTGGAACATTTCACAGAATCCTACATCAATATCCATTCCAGTTCGTATGACAAACTCGCCCATCGATGATCCTAGTAACTTATATGATATCTAAAAGAATAAATACATTCATGCAAGTAATTAATTAAATTTTATGTTAGAAGTTTCATTCTTATTACCCTTGTTAATGTCGGAAAAGTTTTTATTGTTGTGAAATTGAGAAAAAATCCAGAATTGTCGTCACTGACAAAAGCTTCCACATTACTTACGTATTCAGAGTTGATATTGACAATATCAATATCATAAAATGTTAGTTCAAACTCAGACTAAAAAAAAATATTTTGCATATTCAGTGCATTTGTTACTTTACACTACTATCTGAAAGTGAATCAGTAAATATACACTATTTTGCAGTGATTTTCGCTGATAAATTTTTAGACAGTACATAATAAAGTAAATTTTAGACAACATTGATAAATACCTCTGCAGTACTCAATGGTATTAAATACGACAAAAAGATCATACAAATTATATTCCACATCCTGGACGATTTCAATCATCTAGGTAGCATGGAAATAGAGAAGCAATATTTAAGCACATTTCTGGTATCTTTGTAATATAGGAACTAATATCAGCAGTAAATCATTTCCCATGATCGAGAAATCAGGCTATTATATCAGTTTTCCTAAAAACACGTTCTAATTAAGATATTGGATCTATTCTCACGATTTATTTGTCCTTGAATTCGTTTATTTCATAAAAAAAAGGAATGAATGAAAAAAATGTTATATCATTGACATCTACATAATGTCAACATCGATCCAATACACTACTAACAGTGAACACAACTGTCCCATAAAATTTGGGGAAGTACCTATGTTGACGTCAATAAAGATAGAAATAATACGTTATAACATAGAAAGTTCTTCATTCATTTTTTATTAATTAATTAATTTTTTATTCATAAAGTTTGACCTTGGACAGTAGCTGTTCACATTATTAAACAATTTTTTATTAGGTTAGAAAATAGCGCCTGCTTGCGCATGCATGCAGACGATTTTTTGTCTTTCTGGGTAAAAAAATGTCACTTTTGTTCACCGAAACAGGAAAAGAAACTTCAACTTTCTGTGGTGATGTGACAAAGAATGGATTGTTATCAGTTTATAATTTTTTCAAATTAATTTTACTATAATTTATTTAATGCTTTCCATTCAGTATTATTATTACATAATTAATTAATTGATTTATTATTTATTCGAACCAATCTTGATTATATTTTCTAGTACAATTATTTACAGAAAAGAGGTGATCAATCTTTTTTTAATTTAGACAATTATCGAAAGCATAAAAAATTGAATTTTTTAATTAAAAAATTTATTCAATCTCAATTCCATTGATCAAAACATGGATAAATGTATATTGAAATGTTCTTCAATATCTTCATTAAATTCCAAATAAAATGTGACATTAAAGTGTATCTAAAGGTCAAGATATGTAGAAAATTATCATAAAATCTGCATAAAATTCAACCGCTCTTGATACCAAGCTAGCTTGAAGATTATTGCTGGTAAAAACATATAATATGAGATAGTGAGAGAAATGATTGAATATATACACATGATTGCCTGACCAGTTGAACTCTATTCTGTAATGTTATCAGTGTTGTTGACTTTTTGATAGTGGAGACAGAAGTTCTTAGTAGTCAGATAAATTATTTTAAAGTGGTTGTGAATCAACGGAAAATTAATTTTTTTACATTTTTACATTGACAAAAATGACATTAGCAATAAGATTCATAACATTATTGGTAAACATTCTTATCAGATTATTAAGATAATACTATTTGTTTATGTTTTATGGATAGTTCTAAAAGAAACTGATATAAAATCTATTTTTAATGTCAGGGCAAAAACATTAGATTGTTTTCAATGAGTTCTAAACAACGTGGGAAGGTAGTTCCTTTTAATTTATCAGATATTGGCGAAGGAATAAAAGAAGTCATCGTTAAAGAATGGTAACAAAAATTAATTGTTAAATATTTAGGCCTTGTTAATCATTTCTGTGTTAACCACCATAAATTAGACATCGAGAAAAAGATTCATAAGCATTGAAAATATTTAGTATCATGGTCTGATAGATTAATGTATTTTTCTAGGTTTGTCAAGCCAGGTGATAAAGTCGCACAGTTTGACAATATCTGTGAAGTTCAAAGTGACAAAGCATCTGTTACAATCACAAGTCGATATGATGGGCATATAAAAAATTTATATTATCAAATTGATGATAGTGCTTTGGTAGGGAAACCTTTATTGGACATTGAATTACAAGATGAGGTTTCTACAGCCGCTGCTAACACAAAAATAGTCAATGAAGATCAAGAAACGACAGGGAAAATTTCAACGAGCTTTTATCAGTCATCAGAAAATAAACGGTCTAAAATACTTACTACGCCAGCAGTCAGAAGGTTGGCTATGGAAAATAATATTGATCTCACTACCGTTCCATCAACTGGAAAAGATGGAAGAATTCTGAAAGAAGATGTTCTACATTTTTTAAATAAAGACAAACCAAATGTCGGTAACATTAGGACTGACTCTAAGCCATGTGATATTGCAACATCTTCAAGTAGTCAAGAAGAAATTATTCCTCTGCAAGGATATCAAAAACACATGTGGAAGACAATGACACAATCCTTAGTGAGTATGATCAAGTAGAAACTTTGGTGGATAATTTTATATTTGGTTATTTTTTTACAGAACATACCTCACTTCGTTTACAGTGATGAGTGTGACGTAACGAAACTCATCGAATTTAGGAGTAAAGGCAAAGAATTTTTAATACACTCTGGAATACCACTTTCTTTTTTGCCATTTTTCATCAAAGCTACTTCAAAAGCTTTAGAAAAATATCCTAGATTGAATGCATTGCTTGATGAAGAATCTCAAACTTTAAAGGTCATCAAGAGTCATAACATAAGTTTAGCTATGGATACTCCTCAAGGTCTGATCGTACCTAATATAAAAAATATTCAGAATCTAAGTATTACTGAAATTGCGAAGGAACTTCATAGATTACAAAAGTTGGGTGAAAAACCATCATTTGCACCATCAGATCTTGCTGAAGGGACCATTGCACTTTCAAATATTGGATCTGTAAGTCGTTGAAATATATATTTTTTTTTAATAATGGAACATAATGTTGTTTGGTTCATTTTGTTTATTAATTGAATGAATTGATATTGATATATTTAGATTGGAGGAACGTATGCAAAACCAGTCATTCTGTCACCACAAATTTTAATTGGAGCTATTGGAAGGATTCAAAAACTACCACGATTTGGCAGTAAAGGAGAGGTAGTTGGTGCCAATATAGTTAATGTTAGCTGGGCAGCTGATCATAGAGTGGTTGATGGAGCTACTGTTGCAAGGTTCTTCAATACTTGGAAACATTATATAGAAAATCCTATTCATCTTCTGCTTTGATTGATACGATGTATCTCTCTTAAAATTATTATAAAAGATTATTTTTCAAAAAAATTTAAATTTTCATTTTTCAATAGTTTTTACATTAAATCTAAATCGTAGTATAATTTCAGAAAGATTAAAAAACAAAAATTCATCACAGTTTGATCTTTTTACTTCATCAACATCGTAATTTTATTGAATCTTTGCTTTCTATACATTTTTTTTGTACAATTCTTAATTTTAATTCTAGTTACACAACTATTTTTTATCTTGCAACAATACTGTTGATAATGATTTATAAATAATTCAAGAAAAAAAATCAGAAACCCCAGATTTATGCCAACAATTAATATTATAAATGCAAATTGAAGATTATTTAAACTAATTTTTCGAAATTCATGTTGAAAAGATATCATTCTTTTATATAACGCCAATACATTCTTATTTTTTTTTCTATTACTTCTAATTCCAATAATTCTTGTTTCCACCAAATACATTAGTATAAAATTAAATTTCTCTTTAAAAGGAAATCGTGGACGATACAATAATGACATTGGCATTGACTCAAGCTGTTGATTACCTATATAATATTTTTCTATGTTTAGGTCTCCATCATTTACATTATCCTTTTTTATGTCCTGCCTTTTTACAAAAAGTTGAAAATTAGATGCAAAACCAATGCATGCTGAACTCGGATCGTTCTCGACATTGCGAATACAATCAGTCATAGAAAATGTGTGAATTGATTTACGATTAAATATCTCTTGATTATTATTATCTAAATAATGGAATCCAAAATTGTATATCTTTTTAATCCGTGAATCAAATATAGCATCTTCAACAGAATCAATATTTTTACGAAATTTAGATTTAGTTAAGAATTCAGCTAAGTGGCCACTAAACGTCGAATGAATTACAAGAAAATATAGGAAAATCATGCTAAAAAATATTTTAAGAGAAAAAGTATTGATTGGTACAAATACTTCAACATTGATCAACAATCGGAGTATATCAAAGGCAGCAAATGAAATATTTTTGTTAGTCTTATACCATATGACAAAAAAAGTATTTATCGAGACCACAATTAAAGAAATAATAGTCCAAAATCCATAAAAATCGGTTATTTTTTCCAGCGGTGTACACAAACCTCGATTATGAGATAGAATAACAAATTCTTCGTTCTTAACTGGATGAAATACGAGCCAAAAAGGTCTCAAATGTGAAATGAAAAATGTTGAAAAAATTATATCGATCGATGTATTACGATATAACAAACTAGGCTTTTCTGCTGTATGATAATATCTAACACTCATATTCAAAAGTTGTGTTGCTGCTGAAATCTCTCGACTGTGTACATGTTTTTTGTTTGAATCTGATTTTGTGATCATGTGTTTTGAATATGCATCTTTGTATTGTGACTTTTGAGGTGTTAATTTATCACGAGTGATGAGTCCAATAATTATGTTAGCTGATTTTGGATTTTTCTTCAAGTTAAAACGATCGAAAAGAAATCCTTGGCATATGTTATCTAAAATAAAATAGTTTAATGACAAGAAAAATAATTAGATCCTATTTATGAATTTACATGGACACATGAAGTTAGCTAATCGAAAAGTGAGTGACTTTTTTCGTATTAGTTAAAAAATTCAAAATATTATTCAATTATCGATGCTCAATATATTCTAATCGAAATGAATTTAAATTAATTCTTGAACGTAATAAAGAAAATACCTTTTCTAAAATTCCTGCGATAAAGTGTCCACCAATTACCATCAATCAGTTTGTGAGTATCTATTTTCCACAATGATGGTTGATCTTCTCCATATACATTATGAGTGAAAATAACTGGCTGACTATTTAGTAAACAAATAAAATATGCGGTAAAAATGTACAACTTTTTTAAGCTTTGAAACATCTGTTCCACTTCAATACATCGTTGGTAACTATATGGCATTAAGATCATCGTACAATTCTTAGCAACTGGAAATTTGTCAGCCATATATTCAATTACTTTTCTATCTTCTGTGTGATGTGGATTAAAAATAAATATTACTCCTTGTATTTCATTTGGATTTAATGTTTGATTAAATAACTTTGAGAATCTCCATTTTCTAATTATAAAAACTGTCATTGGAAGTTGTAATGTTAACATACTTTTAACATATAAATTTATCGGGGAATAATCAATAATCAAAATATTTCGCCATCCTAAGTCACATTTTTTCAGTATTGTTACCTTAAAATAAACAATAGAATAAAAATATTTATCAATTCTATAGATGCTATTAATTAAATTAAATGTTTCAAACTTACCAAAACTTCATTCACCAAAATTATGGAATTTGTCCTTTTTTTAAAGTCTTTTAAAATTAAGTTAGCGGAAAAAACTGAAAAATTCACAATAATAAACAATAGTAGAAATCCACAATACTTTAACGCGTGCATTATTATAAAAAAGTTAATAAATTGTGTTTCATTCGATTTTAATTAAAAATATAAAATAGTACGATTGATATCAACCAACATTTCATTGTTATAATAAATTCATATACATGAAAAGTGCATTAACAATCTAATCTCAATAAAGAAATTAATGATAAAGAAACATTGCCTTTTTGTTGAAAATTCATTAATTCATCAGTAATATGTATTATTGAATAAAAAATATAAGTTATACAGCAATGAGTAACTTGTATTTTATATGATCAATAATTATGTTAATGTAAATTTTATTTTATGTTCCTGACAAAAATATGAAGAACGAAATTATCTGTAACAACTGATATAATAAATTATTAAAGAAGTACAATATTCATTTACCTAAAATTATTCAATATGTATCATCTATTTTAAAACAAAGTGACATGAAATCCAAAGATTTGAATCTCATAAGATGTGTTTGCATGGGTAATGTGTCTGGTGTGAGCACATACCTTCCATCAATTGCCGCTTGAGGTCGCATTTATTTTAGCTACGTGTTGCATTCAAGAACAAATTCATGTCGCCTCGAAATCTAATCTCATATGGTCTAGTGGTTAGGATATCTGGCTCTCACCCAGAAGGCCCAGGTTCGATACCTGGTATGGGATAATTACTTTTTTATTTTTTTTTTTTAGATTCATTTCCAATTGTCATTAAAACAAACTTTTTCTTGATATATAAGACAGATTTTTTTAAGTAGGATTTAAATAAAACTTCAAGTACATAAAATAAAAAAAAACTTAAATAATTTTTAGTTCAATAATATATTTGTTTTTTCTTTCTTTATTTACATTTATCTAATTCAGACCATCGAATTTGACATTTTCTGTATTCAAATACCAACATGATTTAACTATCTGGATACAAATCATCTAAAAGAACATAGTCAGTCTATTAAGTATAAAGTAAATGAAATACCGAGAGAAATAACTTCTCATGTGTTATATATACAGAAATTTTTAGTCATAATTGTTCCTCATGAAAATGTTTTTATTCAAAAAATCCAAATATTATTATCATTAATAATCATTAATATTAAATATAATTATTTTTAATAGTGTAAATTTACCATTTATTTGATCATTATTATTCTTATTTTTTAATGTTATTTATGTTATTATACACATTGTGATCATAATAACTAACAGCTACCGTTAATTAACATTTCAACAACACTATAACCACATATCAAGAATTTCACAGACCTCTATATGATAATTGATTATATGTTATACGTAATAATGTATTAATAAATATGCATTAGCGATCAGACTTCGACATTTAAATGACTAGTCTCTATTACTAACTATTAAACATTAAAATGCATTCTTTAAGTCATTTCACATTTAGAGAGAGAGAGAGAGATTAAGAGAAAATATGAGAAAAACTAATGATCCAATATTTGCTATGGCAGCTCTGTTATCTTATTAATTATTTATTGCTGTCGAATAATACACAACAATGAGGTGAGTTTTTTTTTTTAATTTATAAATAAGCCGTAAATGATAATAAATTTCATGAGTTTTGATTTTTCAGATTATCAATTCATAAGCATAAAATAATTACTTGAAGAAATTTATAAATTATAGAAATATAATGAATATCAACATAAGTTAATAAAATCATTTATTAACATCTTAATTATTTCTGAAATCATTATTATTTAACTTAAATTAAATATTTATTGTTGATCAAAGTATTGTCTACTTATGACTACTGTTATCACTGGAAAGTTTTTTATAGTTTAGATAGATATAAATACTTATTTCATTTCTTTGAATTTTAAAAAGATTTTCATCTGAAATTGTAGTCTTATAAATTGCAGTCACGATTAAAAAAAACGTGTAACTTTGATTATATTTATTTTAGGTACAAGTTTCGAATATTGTTCGAAATATTTATATTTAATATAATCTATCAAAGATGATTTTATTGTATATATTTGCTGTGATATTTACTCCAAACTTTTTGTTTATAACAATAATCTTTTTTTTTCAGAAAGAAATTTTTCATCAACCTTATGAATCATTTTTGTATAATGAAGACAATGGAAGTGATCTTCCTAATTATGTGTTAAACTGAAAATACATGTGTTATACACCAAGAGAAAAAAAAATTGATCATCCCAAACCATACATGAGATAACTAGATTAAGGTTGAATGCATGTAAATTAAGTTTTTTTCCCTAGGTATGTAATGTACAGTTTTCTACATTTTTAAGGGAAGTTTAGTTTCGCTCACGGTTCAAAGGTTTGAAAAGTAACGAATTTTGAGCTTGTATTTAACTTTTAGTTAAACATTTTACTCCCTTGGTGCATAATGTATTATTTCCTGAATATATGAATGATCGCATTGTGCGTCGTAAAAATAGTTTAATTGTTAATTAAATGTCAAATTCATCGTTACCCTTAATAGTGAAGTACATTTATGTAACATTACATTTATAATAACATTATAATTTAATAAAGTACGGCACATAGAAGAATATTATTTGTTAATATATTAATTAAACTCTAACACCCGAATTATTTTTTAAATCATTAGATCATATAAATTTTTATCTGTATATATATTTCAAACAATTTCTCCATTCCCTATAATTAAATTTTTCATCAATTGTACTGGTAGTATACATCAATTTTTTTTTATTTAACATTACTTATGTATTTTAATAATTTTTCTTCTTTATTTCTTGTTGAATCACTTCCATCATTTATTAAAGAAGAAATAAGTATTAAATAATTTTCGGTAATTAATTATTATCAATGTATTGTATCAATATTTAATGATAATATGATAATGATGATGATGATTATTATTATTATTATTTAGTTATTGAGAAAATAGAAATGTGCGTATGTGCATGATTTAATGATATGTGCACATACCCATTGCTTTTTTTTTCTTATCACCGTCGACTTATTTATTTTCATATTTTATTTCATGTATAAAATTCACAAAAAAATTTTCAAAAAGATGAGAAAATCTTCTCGAAGAATTTCTTTAATGTAAAAAGGTACTTTTGTGTTTTGAATTAGTAGCTGGACCCAAAAAAAAATTACTTTTCAAATTAATATTATCCCAAATAGATCATATTAATTTTTAAGAATATGGCAACCAATATATTTTTTTTAATGATAATTTTAAATATAGTATTCATTATCCTGAAAAAAATGATATAAATAATAAAGTATTCACAAATATTAGAAAACAACACTATTGTTTTCATAATCTAAGCTCAAGACCAGGTTCTACATTGAATCCTTATGAATATCTACCTATTCTTCCAAATTACTAATACTCCTTATTTATACCATTATTTAAAAAAAAATTTAATACTACGTTTGAACAACAAAATAGACAAAATATTTTAAAAATATCTTTACTATTTAATAGTTCAATATTTATGCACTCTATTCTTTTTTGCAACATTGAAGATATATTTTCCTTGAAAATATTTGTTCAACATTATTTATTAATAATATAGATCTTTTTGATCAGTAATTTCTATAAATTTGTTAATATTCCATAAAAAAAAAAAAAAAATAGGAATATTAAACGTAATAATGCAATATATAAGACATAAATAATTTTACTAAATTGGTGTATCAGCTTAAATAGTTTCTATCAATCTCAAAAAAAAACTATTCTTTCGTACAAAAAATTAAATACTTTTCGAGACTTAAAAATTGGCAGAGTATCGGTCGAAGGTTTTTTTTATATGAAAATAATTGAATTCTACTTAATAAATTATCATGAATATTTTTCAGGAAGAAAAATACTACAAGTATATCAGTCTAAATATTTGAAGATAATGACAGCATTGAGAAGAGATGATCTAAAGTGAGTCTAAAATCTGATAAGACTAATGCATTGATAATCCAGTTTAAGATTACTATTATTATTTTATTCGACTCACTGATGCCGACTTATCATCATCGATACTGTGTCTCCTGTAGCTCTTAATACCGCTACTGCACTGTCATGATTTGATTGCGAAAAATCAATTCCATCAACTTCTAAAATTTTATCACCAGGACGAAGAGTTCCTTGAGCTGGTCCATCTGGATTTACTTTTGTTACAATGATTCCCTAAAAAATAATAAATAATCATTTTAATAAATTTAATTAATAATAATCGAACAATTTTTTGTTTAATCACAAAGAGATCGTTTAATTATTTTAATACACGGACTTATATGTCGGATGTAGTCTACAACTGTACATCTTATTCTATATTAATTTGAAATACTCACTGTTTGATTTCCACCTACCCCACCAGCAATACTAAAACCAAGTCCTGGATTTTTTTTTATTTGAATTGAAATCTGAAATATTTAAAGAATATTACATCACCAATCATTTCGAATAAAAATAAAGATCATTAGATTTATAGTATCTCAACTTACAACATTAACATTTTTGTGAGGTCCAAACATCCATTTAAGTTTTAGTTTTGATTTAGGAGTATCTGACATACTGGAATTTAGAGAAGAGTTAATGTTTAAAGAAACCGGCGAAACGTGTCCTGAATTTTTATCAATTTGAATTTCTAATGAATTATCAGGTGAAGACATATTTGAAAGATTTTGTGCTTGATCTCTTACGTTTCCATTTATTTTTTGCATACTATCAATATGTATAAGATTATAAGCAGTTGATAAAGGACTTCTGTACTTTTTTCCTGTTATTGGAGATGTTGGAATATTTATATCATTCGAATTCTTCTCTGAATACTTTCCAATATCATCTTGGGTTGAATAAAAATTTCTTCCAGTCAATGAAATCGAATCATTATCAATTCTTTCTAAATTTTTTGCTTTCATAATTGGAATTTTACTTGGTTTCTCTTCTCTGAATACAAAACTTTTGTTGTCATCATTAATAGTAGTTTTTGGAACATCTGAATCACTCTCATCGACATCATTGGTATTATTATTCAACATTGTCTGGTTCTCATGGAGAGAATTAGATAAATGATTGTCCGTATGATACAACGATGAATCTTCATTATTTGATTTATTTATTTGTTGAAATAAAGCAGCTTTTTTGGAAAAAGCAGCAGCAATATGATAGGGCGGTGGTGACAAAGGAACTTCATTTTTTTTTTCTCCCAATTCAATCCCGTTAATATTATTAGGAAATTTGTACGCTTCTGCTAGCTTCTCAGATTCGACTATCTTTGCTGTATTTGCTCTTGAATATTCTTCAGGCTTCCAAGTAGAACTGACATAATCTGCTATGGTTGGTGGTCGTGACAGACACTCGGTAGTTGGATTTTTCACACACTTGGCTTCTCGAATTTCTGGGAATTTTTCTTGAGCTAATACTGGATGATCTATTTCATTTGAGTGATCTGGTCTACTATTATCAACTTGGTTATTTGGAATATCTGCTTCAAGATGTCCATATACAGCCTAAAAAAAATTTCAAAGAAGTTTAATTATTAAAAAGAGCATCATGTTGGAAATGATAGTAATAAAATAGAATTATCAGAAAATTTATCAAGATAACTAATTTTATTATATGATTCTTCATTACCTGGTGGTTATGATTTTGATGTACTTCACTAACAGGACTGCTCAACAGTGATGTTGCTTTTGCTACTACTGCTTCTTTGATTATACTCTCTCGTTCCAAATGAATCTAAAACGAATTAAATTTTTATTCAATTGATGAATATATATTGTTTTATTAATAAAATACTAAGATCTAACTGAATATATGAATAAATAAATACCCTTTGATCATGGATAGATTGATGATGGAGATTTCGGGCATGTCTAGCAAGATTACGAAGCTCTTTAGGATAGGGAGTAGGTGCTCGATGAAGTTGTCTAGGGACCTCAGTTTCTACTTCTGCTGCAAAACATATTTTCTTTCCAGTTCCAACAATTGAACCAGAAATTGGTCCCACTGCTTGCTCCATTTCTGTTGAATAAAGTTATAAAACAAACATTACAATTAAATAATGACTTTAAAATATTATTATTACTTTACCCTTTCATTCCTCATCCTCCACCACATTATCAACTAGCAGCACAATAAGAAAAATTTAATTTTTTTTTAAAAGTGCATGATTCTTTTTATATTTTAATTTTTTTTGAAAATCATATTGTATAGAAATCAACATAAAATTATTTGATTATTCCAAAGTAATAGTAATTCTGTAAAAAAATACTCTCAAATGATAAATCGATAATGGATATTTTAAGCTTTGAAATTGATGTCTCTTAGAACTTTAGCTTTTAAAACAGTTTCTTCTTTATTGTAAATGAGGTCAGAGGAAAAAACATAGTGTAGAAATTTTTAAATTAATTATTTAAATAAATGTAAAATAATTAAATAATTAAAATAATTATATAAAATAGATTGATAAAAATAGAATTGTAAAAAAAATAAGCTAATAACTTACGTTCAAGTTCCTTTCGCTGTTTTTGAGGTAACATGAAACAACTGAGAACCATCATATCTTCTTCCCTATTGAACTCCTGTTGAAGAGGCACAAGAGGTTGACTTTGATTGTCACTCAGCCACAAAGCTTTGAGGTTTGTTAAATTAAGCATTGAGACTGGGAGAAATTGTATACAATTATTAACAAGATTTAACACTCTTAATGATGACAGGTGACCAAGTTCTGGTGGAACGCTAGTTAAATTATTTGACCTTAATGATAATAAAGATAGTGCACTGCAACTACCAATTTCTGGTGGAAGAGAACATAAATAATTATTGTCAGCATTTAAACAATGTAATTTTCTCAATAATCCAATAGATGATGGCAAATACTCCAAAAAATTTTTCGTCACAATAAGTTCTTCTAAATTCGACATTTGTCCAATGTCATCAGGAAGAAAATTTAATTGATTGTCGTCAATTTTTAAAGTAACTATTGTACGAAGATAACAAAGTGTATCAGGTAATTCAAGAATTTCATTAGAAGAAAAATTAATTATTGATATGTCTCGCCAGCCTTGAATTTCTGGTGGAATTGAGTGTACGGCGTTCATAGTACAATCAAAATGATTGAGGCGATACAGTTGTTCAATATTTGCTGGAATCCGACGTATATCATTACCATCAATCCACAATTCAGTGAGATTAGTTAAATCTCCAACGACTTCTGGTAATTCAGTAAAATCATTATTACCAATATCAAGTCTCTGCAAATTTATTAATCGACTCATGCTTTTCGGTAACGTCATCATATTATTCTCTCTTAATTCAAGAGTTTTTAGAGCCGATAACCGACCGAAATTCGCTGGCAAATATTCAATAAAAGCATCGTTTATGTATAATTCTCGCAATCCTGTTATATGAGTGATTGCCTCTGGAAAACGCTCGAATGGATTCACACTCAAATCTATTGAACGAAGGTTTTTACATTCTTTTATGTTGTCTGGAAGATCTTTTATACCTAAAAATACAAAATCATTTTTTAATTTTTAATTTCTCATCCAAACTACTGCTACGATAACTGCTAATATTATTTTACTTACTATTTTTACTAAGATCTAAATATTCAAGATTAATGAGAGAAGCTATGGCGGGTGGTAATGTTGTAATTTCATTGTCATTTAATGATAAAACTCTCAACTCATGACATTGAAATAAAGGCCTTGGTAAATCCTTTATCTGTAAACAGTAACAAAAATATTCATAAACAAGAAAAAATTGTAAAAAAAAAAATAAATTCACAAAAAGTGTGTTAAATCATACTCTATTGGCGTCAAGATAAAGTTTTTCCAGAGTTCTCTCATAAATGAACACATCTGGTGGTACATCATATAAATTGCAATGATTAAGCTGAAGCTCACAAATATCTTCTTCTTGTGCTCTTAGACATGCAGTACATTGCCACCAAGAGCTCCCCATTTCACACTTGCCTGCGGGAAAAAAAATGATATCAAGCTTAGTAAATCAACATAGAAAAATGTCTAAATGATTCAGAGTTTAATAATAAAAATATTTTTTTTTACTCTTTGATTGTCAAAAATAACCAATAAACAGCATGAGCTTGAACAGCGGTATGAGACTACTAAATCACACAAAGCCGCTAAATGCCAGCTGACAATCGCGTTTTCTTCGTGGAGGTCTCATCACCATCCTCATCACTATTTTAACCTCTTTATCTTAGTAATTTATAATAAATGTTCAAAATATTCAATGTTTTAGAAGAAAAAAACGATTATTAATCTTAGAAATGAAATAAACGTAATCACTTTTGTATCATAATTAACATGATCATAATATTAATGTCAAAAAATAAGTTAACTCTATCAAATAAATTCACTACAAATTGGTTCACGTTTTGCTGTCCCCACCATCGCTCACCATAATCAAAAGGGGATGATCGATAAGGGTTTAAAAACAATTGTGTCTGTCCAGAATATGGAGCGCGAAAACTAGACTCAACCAGAGAGAAAACTGAGAGTAGCAATGCCATTTAAAAAAAAATTTCTATTGCGAGGCGCCCCCGTTTCCACCGAACTAACAAGCAAAACAGAGTCGATATAACAGTCAAGTTTCCATTATCTGTTTTACCCCAATGTATTATATGAGATGTTTATTTTTTTATTTTTATAATAACAATTACAAATTTACTATTGCATATAAATGCAATCTATGAATGCTAATATTCAAAATAAATTATATTTATGATTTTTTTCTTTTATTTCGAAATTAAAAGCGGAAGAATAACGAAATCTTGAAACGGAGTCACTAACCGCTTTGAACCGCACTAGTAAAGTAAAACAGATAATAGAAACTTGACTGTTATACCGACTCTGTTTTGCTTGTTAGTTCGGTGGAAACGGGGGCGCCTTGCAATGGAAATTTTTTTTTAAATGGCATTGCTACTCTCAGTTTTCTCTCTGACTCAACGTTTGATACATATGTACATACGTCACTGGCTAGTGTAATAATAACCTTACTTTTTTATGGAGCGTTGATTATTTGGCGTCTAGAGAGCGCTATAGGCTAAAAACCACTGTTATTTGAATTTATTTTTTTTATGTTTCATTTTTCCACAATGACAACAAATAGTCTTTTTCTTTTGTAATTTCCATCCTTTGTTTTAATCGGTTTGTTTTATTCTATATAATTTCAATAAATACGTGGACTAGTGTGAAACAATAAAAACGTATATTAAATAAAGATATATATATATATATATATATATATATATATATATATATATATATATTAGTAAATAAATTAAACAAATATCATTTGTTGTCTAAAAAATTCAATTAAATGATATTAATTGATGATTAATTACATTTGAAATGTAATTATTTGCAGATATGAGTTTCCATAAAATCATGACAATAATTATTTTATCTCGAGAATAAAATGAAGGTTTAATTATATTGTTCAACAACCAGATCATGATTTAAAAAAAAATTATCGAACAAATTAATTGTTAATAATTAATGACGAATAAAAATTTTCCTGTTTCCAAAGTCTAAATATTCACCCCACAACGCCAATAAGTGCTGCCTCGTTGCGGTTTATTTGCAAATTATTGGAGTTTTAGAGGTTATATTTTCTGATTTTGCATCATTTCTCCAGTTTATCATTTACATTTCAAGCTATTCAACAAGAAAAAGAAGAAAAACGTAAAATTCATAGAAGCACGCAATACATGGAAAATGAATTGAATAGTTGATATTTGAAACTTAAATAAACTATTATTTTATTATGTGTCATTATTATGGAAATATTATTTTTCTTTGAGTTCCATTGACAGTTGATTATAAAAGTTTATTAATTATAAATAAAATTAATTAAATAAAACTTAAGATTGTCTAAAGTGTCTCAAATAAACTAGGCAGGACTATTCTTTATTTAATTGATAAAATCATTCAGTATCATAATTAAAGTACAGTGTTTTGGAGTAATATTTTTAATTGAGAAAAGATTGTTAAAATTACTGAAACTCCCAGTAAATTCTAATCAATCTCCCGGAAACTCGATGTTTCAACATCAAGTAAGTTGTATTATATTTTTATTATCAACATCTTTATAGATTGTGCGACACATTATTTTCTACACTATTTTATTCAATTCTTACGTCATTAGAATATTAACATTCCTAATGAAGATTATTGGATTAATAAAATTACCTTTATCTACTTAGGTGATGAGTAACAAACTTTGTTGAGCTCAATAATACCAAATCTCATAAAATGGTAAGCAAATTGCCACAAGAATTCCGAAGATATCAACGAAACCGAAATCGTCTGCGAAATATTTTTCAAGAAACTCAAAGTACATTGGAAATCATCAATCATGAAAACTTCTTTCCAGATGGTATTTTATTAATTAAAATAATTTTGATTCATTTCGTTCTAATATATTTCATCATCCTACTGTATTATAATTACATCATCCTAAATATGAGAAACATTGCTCCAAATTTTGATTACACAGCATCCAATAAAATTCTTTATTTTCAAATTTTATTTTAAATGATATAAACTTTTAAAATAATTTAATCTATATATTGACGTCTAAATTAAAAGAATTAATTAAAAATATATTTTAAATATTTTAGAAAATATTATGGATGAATTACTACCCTCCTTGACCCTGGATCGTCTTACTCATATTCTGGACAATCACCCAGCGATTGTAATATCAGGCCAAGACTGTAAGTCAAAAGCAACATTAGTCAATCGTTTTTTAGGCCTAGATGTAATGCCACTAGCAGATGGTAATTGGCGATGGATTAAATTTAGCTATAGTCACACTAATAATGTGAGTGTGACTTTAGGATTGGAATACGAAGTAGTGGAAACAATTCAAACAAATGAAAAAACATGGGAGACACTTTCAACGGAAGATTTAATTCGACCTAATAATGAAGATCCCAATTGCCCTACAATTCTAGATGTTAAACTCGATCGACCGATGTTGAAAGAAGGAGTACAAATTTTTGTGGTACCTGACATAGCAGCAATTCGAACTCTTGCGAAAGGAGTTTTAGGAATCCTTCCAATTTTTTTATATGCATTGAGTGATTATCCTTTGAATGAAGAAAATACTAAAGAACTGAGAGAACTTAAAGAAACCTATCCATACCATCCCGTACTGTTTGTTTCCTCTTTGGCAAAGATCGTATTTGATAATATTGATGAAGATTTGACGGAATCAGAACAACATCGATTGCAAAGTCAAGTTGAAAAAGAAAAACAGCATGTTCTAGAATTGGAAGAAAAGGAAGATGAGGGTTTGAATCTCGAAAAAATGAATTCTCTAGGTTTAACTTGGTTCGATCAATTAGGAAGTCTTGGTTTTTTACAAATAGATGAATCGGATGATGATCAAATACCTTGGTTGAATGGTGGAAAATATATTAATTCAAATGATTTTATTGAATCTTGTGAAAGAATGGATCGAATTTTGCAATTTACTCGCAGTTGTCTCCAGACTTATCTCGTTAATGCAAGTAATTATCTCAATGGAGTTCAGACAAATGCACTTCGAAAGTTTATTTTGAGTGCTTACGATATGGCGAGAGAAATACAGATAACACCAAAGAGAATTCAGTATGCACAGCAAAAAGAAAGTGAGTTGTACACGAGTTTAATGAATATTGTAAATCAAAACCAAGATGAATTGACTGAATTAATACGAAAAATAATTCAAGAAATGAAAGACGATTGGTCTTTAACAACAGATGAGAATCAAGATCAAAATTATACATTCAATGTTGAAGTTCAAAGACAGGTATTGAGAAAACTAAGTGAAAAAGTGGCACGACAATTAGTTACATCTGTCAATTGTTTGCGAGAAACATTTGTTGGTACACTTCAGCGTTGTTTATTAGAACTAGAAAAAAGCTACGATCATGACTCGAATCTTTTAGCAAGTGATGCATTGAAACAAATTTTAACTGCTGCTTATAATGTCGAACTTCACAATTCATCTCCATCATTGATACATTCATTTTTGGAACGACTGAGACAACTGTTTAAATCATTACCTCTTCCCTGGTCATCAACGCCAACTTTAGATGCTACTTGGAAGAAAAAAGTGGTTTTAGATGTATTAAATTCTCTCTGTCCTATAAGATTAGCCAAAACAATCTCTATGCAATTTCGAGATAAGATAAAATCCTCCCATGATGTGTTTCATGCAGCTCTGAGATCATTGGAAAATCATTATTCTGGGAAATTAGAAAGAACGGAAGAACAAAAAGTAGCGATAAGAAAAATTCATGCTCCTAAATTAGCTAAATTATCATTAGAGTCAACGTCAATGAGTGATAAAGTTCGCTTTGGTATTCCTCATCAAGGCAAAGAAATAGGAAGAGGACAGTATGGAGTAGTTTTTGCATGTGATGGTTGGGGAGGTGCTCCAGGTCCATGTGCAGTTAAATCAGTTATACCTCCAGATGAAAGGCATTGGAATGATTTAGCTATGGAATTTTATTACACAAGATCCATTCCTGATCACAAGCGGATAGTTAAGCTTCGTGGTTCTATAATTGATGATACTTACGGTGGTGTTCATGGTGCTGGAGCAGCTGTATTATTAATAACAGATCGTCTAAGTCGTGATCTATATTGTGGACTACGAGCAGGACTATCTTGGATTGTGAGAATTCAAATAGCTATAGATGTTCTTGAAGGAATTCGATATTTACATTCGCAAGGATTACTTCATCGTGATATTAAATTAAAGAATGTTCTATTAGATACTGAAAATCGAGCTAAATTAACGGATCTTGGATTTTGTATCACTGAAGCTATGATGTCTGGTAGTGTTGTTGGAACTCCAGTTCATATGGCGCCAGAACTTCTTTCTGGTCATTATGATAGTAGTGTTGATGTTTATGCTTTTGGCATCTTATTTTGGTATATTTGTGCTGGGCACACCAAGATGCCTAATGCTTTCGAACAATTTCATAATAAAGAACAATTATGGACTAGTGTTAGAAAAGGTTTGTAAATTCATTTTACTAATTATAAATCAATATTAACCTAATTAATTTGAGCAATAGCTACCCATACTATTTATAGCATGAATTAATATTTTATGCAATCAAATTATTTTTTTATTCATGTTTTTATTATTGGGACATTCTAGGCCTTCGTCCAGAACGTCTGCCAAGTTTTGATGATGAATGTTGGCAACTTATGGAACAATGTTGGGCAGGAGAGCCATCAAAGCGACCACTTCTTGGTGCAATTTTACCAGTTCTAGAGGCTATTCGTAACAAAGCGGATCTAGGCAAGTCTTTGGCAGAGCCTGATGTAAACAGACAGCAAGGTTCTTCTTCATCGTCTTATGAAACTATGAAAAATCCGGCTTTAGCCCTTGCTGAACCGAATAATCAGAGGGGGGCAACTTCTAGTCCTCATCTGAGACGTAGAACTTTTAGAGCACTCAAGTATCCAACTCTACACTTGACTAATTTATTTCAAGCAAGCGTGTGCTCGAATCTCTACGTACAAATGCGCGAATATTAAACGACAATACTCAACATTACTTTGTAATGGTATTTGTGATTAATAAGACTGCTACGAGAGAATGAGAATAATTTTTCAAATAATTGTCGTGATTTTAGAATTCAGCTTTTTCATTAGTACTATTACATTATGTATCATTTTTAATACACTTTTTTTTGTTTCTTATAATACATTTAATTGTGATTATTAATGATGTTAAACTTGTGACAGATAACTAATCGTATTTTTTAATATGTACTGATTAATCTCATGCATTCATTACACATTAAGTATCACGAAACTTTCATTACGGGTTCACAGAAATGTCATTTATCTCAATGTACATTTGGAATGAGAAAAAAATTGATCATCTACAACTCGTGATAACTAGATTAACAATCACTCTACTGGCCTTATTATAAAAAAAAATTTTTATTTGTATTTAATTAGTGTTTGTTATTATTGTTGAGTACATTTATATTATTTATTAGCCACGCTTGTAGTTTTGTATCAATTTTTGTAAAAGTACGACGCTATGAACAAGTCGTTAAAATATATTTGTAGAAAAATGTTTTTTTTTTTTTAAATTAATTATCTATTGTTGAAAATAAATAATATATAAAACAATAATATTAATTAAACGGTTCGAGAAACTGAGCATGACTTTTTGTTTTTTGTAAATATGCATACTAAAGTAATTTTATTTAAAATTAATCTAGAAATTTTTGTATCTTTTTTTGTTACATAAATTTTGTTGATAATTCATGATTGATTATTATTAGAGAATAAAAATGTATATACCTATAAATATAATTACATGATAATTTTATTGATAAATATTTATTTTAAAAAGATTAATTTTCAATGTCGATTTTATTTTAAAATAATTTTATCATTATTTTCTTAATGAATAATTATATTCTTTTTAATATGCTAAAGTATTATGAACATCAATCGACAATAATGTTCAGTTGTCGTACAATTTACAAATTTTTAATGTAAAGAAGTAATCCATTTGATTTTTTCATGACCCTAATATGTAATTTACACTACAAAAATATTGTGTTTTCAATTATTTATTGATTTATCTGTCGCCTGACCGATCTTGGAGACACATACTATCAAAATTGTCATACAAATGAAAACATAACACTCTAATAATAGATGTACATCAATAGAATAGAGATATAAAAAATGAAAGAATTGTAAATAGAGTATCAATATAAGTTTTTTTTAAATTTACAATCAATATATTGGCTAATATTATGTCATTGTTTTCAGATGTACTCAGTAGTCTGAATAATCATTAATCATGAATCAAAGCTGTCACAAGTCCGAGGATTGTAGGACCAACAGTTTAAAGAATTCAGCTATTCAATACTAAAGAATAATAATTAAATATACAATGCAATGTGATGAGCTTTATTTTATTTTTATATAATTGTATAATAAAGAATTAATTTTTATACCTTTTAGAATAAAATTTTACAATTAATAAATATAAAATATTATGTATTCAATTATATTAACATTGTATTAATTCTTATTGAGTTAAGTTAAAAAGTTTAAACTAGTCTGTGCTTTCTCTAAATCATGTAAAAATTTGTAAAATTGACTGAGTGTCATTTCTGTAAATATATCTCGTTTATTTCCATTATCATCCAAAAGAAGTTTTAACTGAAGGAATGTTTTTCCCGTTCGATCAGATTCACTAGTGGCTGCTGTAACTAATAATAAACAAAAAGATTATAATTTATTGAGCAACAAACTGATATTGATAATAATCAATCCAGTATTAGTTTATTTATTGATTAAAGTTGTGATATATAATTATTAGTTATTATTATATGTACAAATTAATTATTTTTTAAACTGCAGTACATTGTTTACAAAAAAAGTTAGGTTATTTTTTTATTTTACCTCCGAATTTCCATGAAATATCAATAACTTTATGCCTTGGTATCTCCATTGATGCTTAAAAATAAATTTTAGAATGTATTTATTTGAATTTGAACTCAATTAATTGATTAATCTGTTGCATTACAAAAACAAAACAAATCGACGTAGTAAAAAATTCAGATGGCGTGACTCCATTTGTAAACTCGCATTTGATTCGTTGATTTGTAATTGATGCCGCTATCGATATTTTTTGTAACTGTTCTTACATTTTACTCCAATAGTTTACTTGTTTATATTTTAATCTATTTCTTGTTAAATCTAGTTATTTAGTTATTTATTGATTGGAATAAAAAAAAAGGATTTTAGATATTAATAATACTAATATATCAAAATGTCAGAATCATCCAATTTTTACAATCTTTCTAATGCGAAAGTTTATCAGCCAAAAATGCGAGCATTACTATCGTTGAATGAATTTGACACGAAAATTAATGAAAAAAAAGGCCTGGGCAAATTCCAACTTGATAAGGTAATCGCAACTGTCGCGCGCCAAAAGGTTATAAGTTCATAAATGAAATCATTTTGAATATTTTAAGATTCAAGATTAAAAAGAATTAATGATAAAAAGTGTATTTTAAAAGAAATTAAATAGTTTAATATTTATTTTTATTAATGATATGATATTTTAAAGTATAAATATAAAAAAGGTTAGGAAGATTTAAAAAATTTTTGTCATTTGTTGCATGTTAATATATAGTTACGGATCAAAGAAGTGCAAGAATTAATGAAAATCACTGCTGTCAAGTCAAAAAAACAAATACAGAAAAATATGAATGACTATCGAACTGTACATCAATGTCACTTAGGCATTTCACCAAGACTTTGCTTAGGAAAAATGAAACAATTTGCTGATCAACTGCCAACTGTTGGACTTCTTCCAGTAAATATATGCTTTCAGTTAACCGATACTCCAGAACTTGGTGTCTATTTTTCAATCATTTACGAACTAATCAGCTGAGATTAACATTCGAATACTATTTTAGAATTGGAAGTATAAAATAAAGAAACTTGTGCCACAAAAATTGCAAAAAAAATTCAGAGAATCTTTTGAATCACATCTGAGAGAGGTTGAGAGTTTATATTATGATAGAGTTCATGAAATTGGAGTAAATTGTACGGTACCTTTGGATTTTAATTACGAAAGTCTTCAAGAACATTATTTCAGATTTGAAGGAAGGACAATTTATCGACCTCGATACCTAAAAAATCGCCACAATTTAGAGAAAATATTCTTTTATTCTCATAAATTAATAAGAAATATTTTTTTACGAGCACAATCATTACTTCCTCATGTTATTTGTGATTTGGAAACTTATCGTCAACTTGGATTCCTTGAACCAAACAAGTACACTTGAATATTATTTAACACTTACTGATAAGATGTATTGAGTAATCAATCAAAAAAGGCTCATGGAAAAGATTTCATTAAAAATCTTCCAAATGATTTTTAACTTCCAGATTTTTTAACATCATTGAAGAAGAAATTGATAAAGGAATTTTAGTTCTCAAGAATACATATTATGCTAGCATTGTTACTTTAGTTACAACTAAAAGATACGTCAATGATATTTCACCAAAATTATTACTTCAATTTCTCCAAGCTGCTTCGAAATTAATGTCTTATCAAATAATTAAGATGCTGATAAACAGCATCAATCATATTTTAAATATTCTAGATGATGATTTGGCTAGACCATGCATAAAATTTCAATTAAAATATGAGAATAACAATATCGTTATTATACCCTTGAAAGAAGAATTTTATGAACGATTTCATGTGATATTGGATAGAATTAGTCATGCTGGATCATCATTAAATTGTTTGGAATTATGGCTGGCGATGAAATCAGATAATGAGCTTATTTCAGCTGTTGTTCCTGACTGGTTTATGCAAGAATCACATAAACGATTGACATTTATTTTGGAAAATCTTTGGAAATCTCTGAATAATTGTGTTGTAAATTTTCAAAATAAGTTCGAAATTATTTACAATTTAGAAAGTTTCGCAAAAATCGACCAGTTTATTATCAATGAGCACACTTTTGAAGAATATCTGAAAAGAATTGAAGATTTAAATAAGATTATTAGCGAAGTTGATGGGGTATCTGAAAATGAGTACGTAGAAATAGGAAAAATCTATCAAGGTGGTGCTAAAATTGGTATAAAAAACCACGTTAAAAGGATGCGAGAAAATCTTATTCGAAAATTATTAAAAATTCATCAGGATTTTAATCACCAAATTTGTTTTGAGTTTGATATAATTCAAAATCGAGCTTTAACTATGCCGAAAACCACTAAAGAGCTTCTTGAATTAGGACAGTATATGATTTATATAAATACAACATTTATGGAAGAAGTAAAAAATAAAATTAAGTCCTCAATTTCAAACATGATTTCTCTAATGGAAATGACGAACTTTGATCCTGGTGATTATAAACTGAATACAAAAACTGTAAGCTGGTTATCAAACATTAAAAAGATACTTAAACAGAGTAATACTTTGTACGAACAAACAAAGTTTGATCTTGAAGAGCAGTTACGAAGAAAGATTATTGATTTAAATTCTGGAATAAGTGAAATGTTTTCGCGATTAGTAGTAATGAATGATATGGATGATGCTGATCGAATTCGGGAGTACATTGAAGACATGAGGAAATTTACTCTGGCATTAGATAAATTTGATGAACAAGTGAAGTGGATAAATAACGAAGAAAGTCTTTTTGGTTTCCCTCAGACAGTTTACCCTGGAATACTAGTGTTAAATAAATTAATTACTCCATTTTATCAATTAATTTATCTAGCTCTTAAATGGCAACGAGAAAGTGGAGCCTGGTTAGATGGTCCAATGGAGTATCTTGATGGTAATATTATTGAATCTCGTACAGCTGAATATTATGCTGAATTTAGTAAGATATCTAAATCCTTTCGTGCTAAATTAAAACATCAAATGGCCGATGAGTATTCTGATATTTTTACTGGATTTGTTGATGACCCTGATCCTTCTAAACAACCTACTCCTTTGAAACTATGTACACAATTACTTGACAATGTTAAATGGTTTCAAAAGTATCTTTCAATAGCAACATGCTTTCTTAATCCTGCTCTCCAACAGAGGCATTGGGATGAAATATCTAGTATTGTTGGTGTTGATGTTACTCCAGATGCGGGGACAACTCTCCGAAAAATTATCAATCAAAATTTGACTAAAGATTTAGATAAGTTTATTGAGATAAGTATTGGAGCATCACGAGAATTATTTTTTCAACAATTGTTTGTTAAAATTACTCAAGAGTGGGAAGTGATGACATTTAGTACACTTGTTTACAAAGATGTTGGTACTATTCTAACTCAAGTAGATGATGTTCAGACGATTCTTGAAGAGCATATTGTAAAAATCCAGATGATGAGGGGTTCAGCTTTTTCTAAACCCATTGAAAATGAAGTAAAAATTTTCTATGACCTTCTTTTGATGATTCAGAAAACTATCAACGAATGGACGCAAGTTCAGATGCAATGGATGTACCTGTTGCCAATTTTTTCTAGCAAGGATATTGTTAGTCAATTGCCAGAGGAAGGACTGATGTTTGAACAAGTTAATAAAATTTTCAGAGATGCAATGAGGTCTGTGGATCGTAACCCTCAAGTTAAAAATTCTGCAGGATCTGAAAGGCTTTACAGAGTTATGAAAAGAGCTAATGAATTATTAGAAAAAGTCAACGATGGAGTTATTAATTATTTAGAAAAGAAACGATTGTTTTTTCCACGATTTTTTTTCCTCAGCAATGATGATATGCTTGAAATTCTGTCGGAAACAAAAGATCCTTCAAAGGTACAACGTCATTTAAAAAAATGCTTTGAAGGTATAGCAAGACTTGGTATCAATGAAAATGATGAAATTCTATCAATGATCAGTGATGATAAAGAAGAAATAAACTTTCAAAAAATTATTTGCACCAAAGATGCTAAAGGCTGTGTTGAACGATGGCTGATACAAGTAGAAGAGCAAATGATAAAATCTATAAAACATGAAATCATGATGAGTTATTATGATTATGAAAATACTACGAGAGCTCGATGGGTGTTGATGTGGCCAGGACAAGTGATACTTTGTGTTTCACAAATTTACTGGACTGCAGCTGTTCAAAACTGTTTTTCAACTCACATGGTTTCACCTCTTCAGATACTCTATGAGAATCTAAAGATCCAAATGATTGATATGATTAATTTAGTTCGAGGTAAATGAATTTAATAAATGTTTATTTATTTAGATTTATTAGTGAGTGTTAATGAGTAAAATAAAAATTATGCTCTTTTGTAGGGCAGTTGAAAGCACAAAATCGCACGACTCTCAATGCTTTGATTACAATAGATGTTCATGCTCAAGATGTGGTAAAGCTATTGATCGAGAAGGGAATTGTAAGTGAGACAGACTTCGAGTGGTTGGCACAATTACGTTATTATTGGAAAGACAATGTACTTATAAAAATTATTAATGCCACCGTACCTTATGCCTATGAATATTTAGGAAATTGTTCGAGACTTGTTATCACTCCTCTTACAGATCGGTAAATATTAATTATAATTAAACATATAGTTACACTGTTGGGCATATGAAAATTAAAATTTTCCCTTTTTAAAATAACATCTAATTAAAAATTAAAATATTGAAAAGTAATGGAAAATAAAAGTTCAGAAATTTCAGAACAATTTTCTCATCACTACATCGCTGTACATTATCATCACAATCTTGTTAGAATTCTCGTGTTATAAACCTTAGTTATTTAGAGAGACAATAATAAAGACGCTTGTGTTAAACAACTAATTATTATAATCTTATCAGAAGCATATTTTAAAACAATTGTTTACTTAATATTCCATTGAGGAAAGTTCAATTCATTTTTTTTTTTTTTAAATAATAATTTATCATGTGCAAGCGTATGTTATTAAATGTTAATTTTTTACAAAATAATTTTGTATATAATGTTAGTTCAATATCATCATATTGATATTCATTAATTAATTCAAATTTGAATATGTCTACTTCAAAAGATAAAATAGTTTGTATGATTATTCTGGCAAAATGAATTTTGTGTAATATTCATGGAGCTATTGCCTATTTTTGTATTGATTATGAATTGAATGTATCTATGGGATTTATTCAATCATTTCGTTAAAATTTTTTATTGAAGTTAATATGTAGAATCAATTTATTTATGCTACAATATTTTTAAATAATTAAAACTCTTTTTTGAAAAACTTCTTTTAAAAATTTACATAGTTAATATTATTAATTTCCAGATGCTACAGGACTTTGATTGGAGCTTATTCACTTCATTTGAATGGAGCACCTGAAGGTCCAGCAGGAACGGGAAAAACAGAAACCACGAAAGACTTAGCACGAGCAATAGCTGTTCAATGTGTTGTCTTCAACTGTTCAGAAAGTTTAGATTACAAAAACATGGGGAAATTTTTCAAAGGACTAGCATCGTGTGGAGCTTGGGCATGTTTCGATGAATTTAATCGAATCGAATTAGAAGTACTTTCCGTTGTAGCACAGCAGATTTTATGTATTATTCAAGCTGTCAGAGCGAACCTAACAACATTTGTCTTTGAAGGAACTGAGTTAACTTTAAATCCTGCGGTTTACATTTGTATCACAATGAATCCTGGGTATGCAGGTCGTTCTGAGCTTCCTGATAATCTGAAAGTTCTTTTCAGAACTGTTGCAATGATGGTACCAGACTACGCGATGATTGCTGAAATTTTTCTTTACTCTTCTGGTTTCTACGAAGCAAGAACTTTAGCTGTAAAAATTGTATCTACATTCAAACTGTGTTCAGAACAACTTTCTACTCAAGCTCACTATGATTATGGGATGAGAGCAGTTAAAGCTGTTCTAACTACAGCACAAAATTTAAAATCAAAATTTCCCGATGAAGATGAATTAGTACTGATTCTTCGATCAATTGTTGATGTAAATCTGCCTAAATTTTTATCCCATGACATTCCATTATTTCAAGGAATTATATCTGATTTATTTCCTGGAGTAAATTTACCATCTCCTGGTTATGAAATATTAATAAAAGCTCTACAAACAGTCGCTGACGAACGAAATCTCCAATTATATGACGGATTTTTACTCAAAATAATTCAAACTTATGAAATGATGATAGTCCGATATGGATTAATGCTAGTTGGTGGTCCTTTTGGCGGTAAAACATCTGTTTTACATACTCTAGCTGATGCATTGACGTTGGTGGATAAGTGGAAAAATGTCGATGATATTTCAACAATGTACACGACTATAAATCCCAAGTCCATTTCTATAGGACAGCTTTATGGACAGTTTGATCATATTTCTAGCGAATGGACTGATGGAGTTATTTCAAAAATATTTCGGAAATTTAATTCTGATGAATCTTTGTCCAGAAAATGGATCATTTTTGATGGCCCAGTTGATGCAGTATGGATAGAAAACTTAAATACAGTCCTTGATGATAATAAGAAATTATGTTTAACTTCTGGAGAAGTGCTACAAATGACAGGAACTATGTCAATGGTATTTGAAACAATGGATCTGCTTCAAGCATCACCAGCTACCGTCTCTAGATGTGGTATGATTTACATTGAGCCTCAGGTGTTTAATTGGAAATATTTCATAGAATCTTGGTATAATACATTAAACTTCAAGTGGGCTGATAGTAATATGACTTTAATAAAAGACCTTTTTGAATGGTTAATTGATGTATGCTTGGAGTTTACTCTTAAAAAGTGTCGAATTTCTCTCCATTCCGGACAGTTAAATCAATTCATGTCGACTCTAAGTTTATTCCAAATATTTTGCGACGACGCAATGGAAGAAAATGGAGCAGAAGAAAATATTGAAAGTTATATCAGCTCTTGGATCCAAGCTGCAATGATGTTGGCAGTGGTTTGGGGAATCGGAGGTACTTTGGATGCAGATTCTCGAGTTCATTTTAATCATTTCTGTGCTTGTCTTTGGAAAAATCAAGTTGAAACACATCCAGTACCTTCAAATGTTGCAGAAGATCTTATTTCATTACCATCAGAAGGCATGATTTATGATAATTATTATACTTTTAAAGGTAAAGGAGCATGGAAGACGTTTGAAGATAACTTAAAACATGAAAAAATTCTTGAAAAACTCAGTATTAATCAAATCGTTGTTCCAACAGTTGATACTCTAAGATATCAATACCTCTTTTTGAAACATATCAAGCATGGAAGAAGATTTTTATTCTATGGAGAAACAGGAACAGGAAAAAGCTTCTATATTCAAAACATTATAATGAATAAATTAGATCAGAAGAGCTATTTACCAAATATAATCACATTTACACCACAAATAACAGCAGCTGAGACTCAAGAATTAGTTATTAATAAATTATTTAGACATAAAAAAAATATGTATCGTCCAATCGATACATCTTGTTGTATCGTTTTTATTGATGACATTAACATGTCTGCTAAAGAAACATATGGAGCTCAACCTGCCATTGAATTACTTAGACAAGTGTTTGATCATAATCATTGGTATGACTTGAAACAAGTAGAAAAAATTTATATTTTAAATACGATATTTATTTGCGCAATGGCACCACCAGGAGGTAGTAGACAAGAAATTTATCAAAGATTTCTCAGGCATTTCAATTTATTTTCAATCAATCATTTTTCTGATAAAAGCATTTTACGAATTTTCACTCATTTAGCACTAATTGGATTAAAACGTAATGGATTTGCCTCGGATATTAACACTGTAATTGATGAAATTGTGAACGCAACTTTAGAAGTTTTTAAAAAAGTAGGTAATGAATTGAGACCAACTCCAATGAAGTCTCATTACTTAATTAATTTACGAGATTTTGCTAAAGTTATTATTGGCTGTATTATGATTAAAAAAGAGTCTGTGGTATCAAAAACTACCTTCACCCGTCTGTGGGTTCATGAGACTTTAAGAATCTTTGGTGACCGATTAGTTGATCAGAAAGATCGACATTGGCTTTTCTTACAAATGAAACAAGTTGTTCAACATTCGTTGAAGGAATCGTTTGATACAGTTTTCAATAACTTGCCAAAGTTTGAGGGCCAATTGACAGAAGAGAGTCTTGAAAATTTAATTTTTGGAAACTTCATGAACATTGATGTACCGGTGATAGATAGAAGATATGAAGAAGTATCTGTAATGAAAGATTTTGAAGAGATAACTTCTCAATGTATTGAAGATTACAATTTAAGTCATACTACTAAATTAGAAATAATTCCATTTAAATTTGCTTTGAAACATTTAGCAAGAATAAGCAGAGTTTTAGCGATTCCTGGAGGAAGTTTATTGATGATTGGGCTTAAAGGATCTGGAAGACAATCCTTGACAAGATTAGCAGCTCATATGACAAGCTATCAACTGTTCCAATCTAAAATTGGTAATTTGTATAATCTAGACGAGTGGAGAGAAGACATTAAAAAAATTCTAAAAATATCTGGTGGAGCTGGAAAGGATGTGGTATTTCTTTTTACTGAAGAGCAGATAAAAAATGAAATATTCCTGAGTGATATTAACAGCTTATTAAATTTAGGAGAAATCCCAAATTTATTTAATCCAGAAGAGAAGCAAGAAATAATAGAAATGTGTCGATTGGCAGCTCAAAATAATGATAGGAATTTAGATTTATCAGTCCTGACAATTTTATCATATTTCGTTAATCGTTGTAAAGAAAAATTACACCTTATGCTGTGTTTCAGTTCTATTGGAGACAAATTACATGCTAGAATAAGATTATTTCCAAGTATTGTTAACTGTTGTACAATCGATTGGTTTGAAGTTTGGCCTGAGGAGGCTTTGGAACAAGTCTGTGTTAAATTTATCACAAATATCAATATCACAGAAAGCGATAAAATTAATGTTGTTCAGGCTTGCAAGTACTTTCATAGTTGTGCCAAAAATATTAGTGATAACTTTTATCGATCTTCTGGACGGAAAACATACGTTACAACAACAACCTTCTTGGATTTAATTAGAGTTTATGAAAAATTAATGAGCGAAAAGCAGAATGAAATAATACAGCTGAAGGATAGGTACTTAAATGGTGTGAATAAATTAATTTTTGCTGCCAAACAGATAGAAAAAATAAAAGAAGATCTTCAGAAATTAAAACCTGGACTTGAAGAATCTGCTAAACAAACAGCTGAAATGATGAAAATAATTGAAGCTGAAAATATAACAGTAGAAAAAACGATGGCTTTGGTGAAAAAAGATGAAGATTCTGCTAACTATCAAGCAGAAATAGCTAAAGCTTTAAAAGCTGAATGTGAAGCAGATCTAGCTGAAGCTCTTCCTGTTCTCGAAGAAGCTCTAGAAGCTTTGAACATTCTTAAACCAAGTGATATATCTTTTATTAAAGTCATGAAAAATCCACCAGCTGGAGTTAAACTTGTCATGTCAGCAATCTGCGTAATGCTTCAAATTTCACCTGATAGAAAAATCATCCCAGAAACTGGGAAAACTTCATTAGACTATTGGACCCCAAGTAAAAAACTTCTAAGTGATATAAAATTTCTAGAACATTTACGGAATTATGATAAAGACAATATACCTGAAAAGATTATTCAAGAAATCAAGAAAACTTATTTATCCAATCCAAATTTCACACCATCAATCGTTGCAAAAGCTTCTCAAGCAGCTCAAGGTCTATGCAAGTGGGTTCGTGCTATAGTACTTTATGATAAAGTTGCTAAAGAAGTAGCACCAAAAAAAGCTCAACTGGAGATAGCAGAAAAAGATTATTCAAATATCTTAGCTGTGCTTGACGAGAAACGACAATCATTGTTGGAACTTAATGAAAAATTATCAGAACTGAAGACGAATCTTCAAACAATTCTAGAGAAGAAAACTGACTTAGAAAACCAAGTGTCCAATTGTAAAAATCAATTAATTCGAGCTGAAAAACTTATTAGTGGGTTGGGTAATGAGAAAGATCGATGGACAATGATGGCAGAAAGGCTTCAGATCTCTTATAATACTTTACCAGGAGATATTCTAATTTCTTCTGGTATTATAGCATACTTGGGACCTTTTACATCTAATTATCGATCAGATTGTGTCGATAAATGGACTGCTTTCGTCAAGAATTTAAATATTTCTTGCTCTGACAATTATAATTTTATCAATAATCTAGGTTCTGATGTTGAAATAAACTCATGGAATATTTTTAGCTTGCCTCGTGATTCGTTTTCAACGGAAAATGCAATTATTATGAGCAATTCAAAGAAATGGAGTTTATGTATCGATCCTCAAAGTCAAGCAAATAAGTGGATTCGGAACATGGAAAAATTAAGTGAACTTGAAGTAGTTAAATTAAATGATAATTACATGAAAATAATTGAACAGTGTATTGAATATGGTAAACCAGTTTTAATTGAGAATATTCTTGAAGAGTTAGATACTTCATTAGATCCTATATTAATGAAGAATATCTATACTGTTAATAAAGCATATTATATTACTTGTGGAGAAAAAGTAATATCTTATGATCCAAGATTTAGATTATATATGACAACTAAATTACGTAATCCACACTTCTTGCCGGAAGTTTATAATAAAGTGACATTAATAAATTTTGCTCTAACAACTGTAGGTCTTGAAGATCAGCTACTAGAAATTGTTGTAGCTAAAGAGAGGCCTGATCTTCAAGAAAAACGAGAACAATTGATTGTTCAAAAAGCAACGAACCTAAAGACTTTGCAGGAAATTGAAGATAATATTTTAAAAACTCTCTCTACAAGTGGATCAAAGATTTTAGATGATGAAGAAGCTGTAGAAATTTTAGACTCATTGAAAATACTATCAGTAAATATTTTAAAGAAACAAGAGTCTACCAAAGAAACAGAACGAAAGATTGAAGTTTTCCGATGTAATTATAAATCCTTTGCGAATTATAGTTCTTTTCTTTTTTATACTCTCACTGATTTACCAAACATCAATCCAATGTACCAATTTTCTCTAACTTGGTTTATTAATCTTTATATTATTTCTATTGAAACTGCTAATAAAAGTAAAATTCTCAAGCAAAG
This sequence comes from Chelonus formosanus, assembly GCA_028641665.1. Lineage (NCBI taxonomy): Eukaryota > Metazoa > Arthropoda > Insecta > Hymenoptera > Braconidae > Chelonus > Chelonus formosanus. The sequence goes on from CM054002.1 coordinate 1,499,609, forward strand.
ATTGATATTCTTAAGAGATACTTTTACTTATAATCTTTATCAGAATGTTAGCAGATCTCTATTTGAAAGAGACAAGTTGTTATATTCTTTTTTGTTGTACACAACTATTTTATCAGTAAACCAAGAAATAAAGAAAGAAGAATATAAATTTTTCTTATCTGAAGGGATAATAGTAGGAAAAGTTGAAGAAAATCCAGCTAAAGATTGGCTTCCGGCACGCTATTGGGAGGAAATATGTCGTCTTGATAGTCTTCCTTCATTTACAGGATTTCGTGAAGATTTTAAAAATAATTTAAATGTTTGGAAACAATTTTATGATTCAACTTCTCTAAAAGATGTGTTTATTCCTGAATATTGGAATAAAAGATTGTCAGATTTTCATAAATTATTTATTATTAAAGCAGTTAAGCCTGATATTATTACCAAAGAGATCTTGAAATTCATAGAGAAAGGACTAGGACAAAGATTTGTCACTCCACCGACTTTTGACATATCAAAGTCTTTTTCAGATTCAAACTGTTTAACTCCCCTAATATTTATTCTTCGTCCTGGATTTGATCCCATGAGGGCTTTAGCTAACTTTGCTGTGACTATGAACTTTTCTTCCAAATTTGACTCCACTTCTTTAGGTCAAGGTCAAGGCCCGAAAGCACAAAGATTGATAGAAGAGGCTCAAGGTTCAGGTTCTTGGGTTTGTCTTCAGAATTGTCATCTTGGAGTATCATGGTTGCCCACTTTAGAAAAAATTTGTGAAAAAATGGACACAACGAATACAAATGCTGATTTCAGATTGTGGTTAACAAGTTATCCTTCCGAAGAATTTCCAATTTCTATTCTTCAAAATAGTGTAAAAATAATTGATGAACCACCGACGGGTTTACAGCAAAATTTATTACGATCGTATACATCAGAACCAGTAAATAATCCAGAATTTTACGAAGGCTGTCCTGGGAAAGAAAAAGTGTTTTCAAGACTCTTATATGGCTTATGTTTCTTTCATGCTTTGGTCCAAGAACGGAGGAATTATGGAGCCCAGGGATGGAATATTAAATATGAATTCAATGAGTCTGATTTTCAGATATCTGTTTGTCAATTGAAAATATTTATCAACGACTATGATGAGGTAAGTTTTGTTAATTATTATTATTAACAGGAAGTTAATAAGCTGATTATTAATTAAAAGTATTTATCACGTTCTGCTTATAAATAAATTTTATGAGCTACTAGCTAATGATTGTTCAAAGCAATGATTTAAATATATCAGAAGAATGTTCAGCTTGATGTGGATAAATAATTCTTTCAACACTATTGCTTTTTATTGCAGATTCCTATCCAAGCAATTACTTACCTTACTGGAGAATGTAATTACGGAGGCAGAGTAACAGATGACCGAGATCGTCGATGTTTAATGACAATTTTACGAGATTTCTATAATGAAGATATAATAAACGATAATAGTTATACATTTTTGAATGGACTTGAATATAATTTACCAAAAAAAAATGATTACCAAAGCTACTTAAAAAAAATTCAAGCTCTCCCTTCAAGTCCATCACCCGAAGTTTTTGGTCTTCACTTCAATGCAGAGATTAGTCGTAATCTAGAGATTTCGAAAACCTTCTTTGATTCGATGATGAAAATCCAAGGTTCTACAGTAGTTAGAGATAGTTTTGAACAAGATGAATTTTTGATTAAACTGAAGAATGATATTTATGATAAGCTTCCATCACTTTTTGATCTTGATGAGGCTAAAAAAATGTATCCAGTGTCTTATGAAGAATCAATGAACACAGTTCTTGTTCAGGAAATCGAAAGATTTAATATCCTCCATAGAGAAATACGCAGGTCATTAGAGATCATGGAAAAAACTGTGCTGGGAATGATAGTAATGACTGTTGAAATGGAGGTAAAAATTTCAATAAATAATCTAACATTTTGCTGCTCATTAACAAAAATCAGCTTTAAGTTCATTATAATTTTTTATTTATTTTGATAGACTTTTATTCAACAAATTCTAAATGCAAAACTTCCTTCAAGATGGATGCAAGCCAGTACTTATCCCAGTTTAAAGTCTCTTTCAGGTTTTATAAATGATTTTATTGAAAGATTAAATTTTTTCAAAAAGTGGTTGGACCATGGAAAGCCTTCAAATTTTTGGATATCAGGATTTTCATTTATCCATGGATTTCTGACTAGCGTTCTACAAAATTTCGCTCGAAAGTATCAAATGTCAATTGACAAAGTAGATTTAGACTTTGAGGTACTGATAAAATGTTTTAAATATTTCTCTTTATTTCTTAATTAATTTAATTAATACAAGTTTCGCCCATATAAATATTTTAAATTTTAAAAAATGTTATCATTAGAGTTGTATATAAAATATATATCCTTTACTCCGATTATTTTAAAATTATGTTCAACTGTATAATTAGTAGTGATTATAAATTTTTTGGAAGCATTAAATAATTATTATTTTTAGGTGATGTCTGTTTATACAATCTCAGAGGCTCCTATCGATGGAGTTTATGTCTATGGAATGTATTTAGTTGGCGGTAGATGGGATATAGATAAAACAGTTCTCGTTGAGAGTCATCCGAAAGTGCTATGGGACTTGATGCCTATTGTTTGGCTTAAGCCGAGCGAAATTTCATGTATAAAGATAGGAAAACGATATGAGTGCCCTTTATACATAACATCAGCACGATTTGGTACACTGAAAACAACGGGACATTCAACTAATTACGTTTTAATGATTTTGCTTGACACAGAATTACCAGTTAGTCATTGGATCAAACGAGGCCTTGCTCTTTTATGTCAACTAGATGATTGAGGAAGATTCTTCGTTTAACTAGCTCGTTTAACATTTTAAAATAATATACAACTAAGTAGACTTATTATTATTCGGATGATTCTGTTGAATGTGTGTTTAATTAATAATCTAGGAAGTTCGTCAAAGCCACACCCTTTGAAGTTTGAAAACAAAAAACTGAAGAAAATAAGTAGTTTCTTGCGCATAAGAAATTTTTTTTATTTTAATAATATAATATTAATAATTATTTTATTGTAACAAAATATTTTGTATAAAATTTCATTTTTTTCTATGCAGATTTTTAATGTAGTTAACTGATAAAATTGTAGACCATATTACATCGCCATTCTCATCAGAATTTGCGACTTGAGACAGACTGCACTATTTTGCGTCTGCGCTTATATAAAATATATAATACGTATCTGTTCAGATGTGTTAAATCGTCAACCAGAAGTTACACACACACACACACATCTCTGATTAAATAATACAATGCCTACTTGCTGAGGTGTAAATATTTTGAGTCAAACACCATTTTTAATCCATTATGAGGAATCAATGAATGATGGTTAAATTTTAAATTATTATTTTGATACTTTAAAGTTGAATAATATTATTTTAACATCGTTTATAACTTTAGAAAAATTTTTTTTAAATAAAAAGTTTTAAGAAATATAATATACAAACTCTTAAGAAAATTAACCTAAAATATTGACTACGATTGATTTTTTTGACAAAAATATTTTGACCATAAATCAATTGATTTATTACAGTGTATTGTAAACATTACATCCAAGTAACGATTTTTATATTAATCTAAATTAATGATTATAATTAGGGAGATCGTAAAAAAAATTAATACCTAATAAAGCATCGTTGAGTCAGAGAAAAATGAAACTTGCTTTTAATAAAAAAAGATGGCGTTGAGCACCACTGCGTTGCCACTACACACACAAACGAGGTTAGAAAGAGATGGAACGAGCAAGTAAGAGGTGGAGTGTTCAGGGTTCTGTGGGTGTTTAGTTTGGTTTGGCATCACGGTTTTCCTGACGTCTGACTGTGCAATATCGTCCAAAAATAGTGAAAAAGCCCCTTTTGGAGCTTTTTTTAATAACCTAAATGTAAGTTTTTAAGTGTAATTATTAGTAAAAAGTTGATAAAATTGGAAATATTATCTAAGTAATGCCGGGTAGCAGGACGAGTGATCAATGAACTCTGGCTCCGGTCTTCGTGTTTTGGGGCGTGCTCCTTCAGTGTTAAACTTGCACTCTACCTCATGAACGAGTTTTTCTTCATCCTATGACTCGTTTTGTGTATCGTTGGATGTATAACGATTGAAGTGAAACTTGGCTTTTATTTTATCATTTTCTGCTTACATTTTTCTTACATGATGACGTGCTAAATTACTAAGAGGACATACGATGCGTATATCGACGTCAGAAAATTGCTTATGTAGTCGTGAGTGTGTTTCCCTCTTTTTTCAAGTGAGAAAATGTATATATTTTTGACTTTTTTCGTTATAAACTTGTTTCAATAGATTGTATTTGCCTTTACTTATCAGTTTCATCTGAGTTGTAACCAACACTAGTGTTACATTTACTTTGAATAGTCGTTTTTCATATCATATTCTATATTAAAATTCCTATTTTAACCTCCAATCACATATAAATATTTAATATTCCATTAATAATATAATTTATTATATTTAATATATATTAAAAAAATTTTTTTATTTCAAATTAAAGTATTTACTTAAAAATAAAACTCTTTTAATGCGTTGCTAAGTGTTTGTGGCACCAAAATGTGGAATTTATATAAACAAAAAAATTAATAACAATAATAATTACACCATTTTTAATCATTTAATATAATTGAATAATTAATGAATTTGTTTCTAACTCCTTAAATTGAAAATATGACCCAAAAAACTTTTGTTGTGTCATACTCAACCAATTTTTGTAGTCATTATTTTTATTTCTCAATCAAACACATACATGATAAATCATTTTTATAAAAATTGAACTATTTAATATATTTATTTTAAAATAATATCATAATAAAGAAATTGATAGAGATAGTTTAAATGTTCAACTTCTGACACATATCAAAATAATTGATTCAGATGAAAACCTAACGATAAGCAAGAGCTCAATGAATCTTCATTGAACGAAATCCGCGGGAGGTGAAGACAAGAACGACGCAGATGAGATATGATGAATGATATTGACAATCTAGGCATGATTGGTTCCAAAATGCCTCATAGTCACTCAACTCCAGCGGGTGTTGACGGTGGCAGCCGTACACCACCAATCACACCTAGAAAAGCTGGTAAAATGCTTGCTGTTAAAGTTCAAATGCTTGATGACAAAATTACCATGTTTCAAGTCCAGGTGAGTTTATGATTATATTTATCATTTATTTATTCTTATTTATCATAATCAATAATTAATTACATTAAATGTTTATGATTTAGGCTGTTTTTTCAAATAAAAAATAATACACTGGTCAGTATGTTACTCAATGTTGGTTGATGTCTTCAAATAGTATCATTTAATGAATTCCTTTCTGGTTAAGAACATTGCTTCAATTTATTTCAATATTACATCTGAAAATTCTAGCAATTACATATTATTTTTGCTGTGCATTTTTGGAGTAAATAGTTTAAATGATAATAGAATTATTAGCTAAAGTATTAATCTATTCAAACATTCAAGTCCATTACATCATGCACACAGGAAGTGTCTAAATGTATTGCTTGAATATTCTTGATTAATAAATAGGATAAAATTGAGTAAGATTCTATTTAGTGTGGTCTAGGTGTGTAGTAGCAGTCTACGGGACTATTCAAAAACCCATTGACGATTGAGGTTAATAGGCCTGACTTACAAGTACTCTTCGATCATTCTTGAATAACTCATTCACGTGTAAACGATCGACTTGGATAATGTCGTAATTGTTGGTGGATTGAGAAAAAACTGATTTTAAGAAGAGATGTATTTTTTAAAAATATTTATTAATAATAATTGGTTTTTAAGTAAACAAATTTCTATTTAGGTAATTTATTTTTTCTTGTATGTGTAGGATTTTTTTTAATAAAATTATAATTTCCGCAACAATGAGCTATTAGGACAGATTATGTACTGAGGTATCTCAGTGTATGGAACTGCAAATGAAGGAGAAAAATACTAACCTGACCTATTGATTTTTTGAAGTCACTATATTTACTGTTGTGTACATAAAACAAAATTAGAATTAAGATAAATGTTCCTTGTGAACAATAAATTATCTGGAAATTTTTAAAAATTGAATCTTGGGGATTAACATTTGTCAACTAAATTTATATATTTTTTCAGGCAAAAGCTTTAGGTAGACTTTTATTTGACCAAGTTTGCAAACAGTTGAATCTCTTGGAAGCTGATTACTTTGGATTGGAATATCAAGAGCCAAATGGAACTAAGGTGACTATGTTTTTTTTTTTTTTTATTTAATGAATAAAAATTTTCTACTTGAGTGAGCTTTGAGAGTTGAATATTTATTTTTACAACATTATATATAGAAAATTAATCATCTATAGAAATCTTTAATAGCGAATAAATCGTTAAGCCATTGTTATCAAGCTTTTTTTGAAGTAATTACTAATCATGATCAATCAATATTTATTTTTGTATCTTCAAGGAAATTCTTTTCTCAAAGTACGCATGACAGAGATCTAAGTTTAAATATTTTTTCATTGTCAGAATCTAATCTATTATTATTAATTGAAATTAATACAAATGCTTTTAAAATTCTAATCTTTAAATTTAAATGCATTATGAATTTATTAAATTCTCTTGTTTAACTAATGTTCATTATTAGTAATATTTATTATATTATTCAAATAATATTTATTATTAGTAATCTTTCCAAACAATGAGACCATGCTAGAGGTACCAAGTTGTATCGTGCTTATTCCGAGTATTCTGTTTCGAGCAAACTAACTTTTTTTTTTATATCATTAGCTACTAGTTAATTAAATTAATTAAAATATTAAATAATAGTGTTTTGAAAAACAAATGGATTTATTTAAATCAAATATCAAATAAAAGTAAAAAGTAAATTTAAATAAAAAAATTATTCAACTAAAATTTGGAATAAATAATAAATTAAATGATAAATATTTTTAATTTGCAGTACTGGTTGGACTTGGAGAAGCCAGTGTGTCGGCAAGTAGGATTGTCTTTAGTAGATCCACTTCTGAGGTTCTGTGTAAAATTTTACACACCGGATCCCGGTCAGTTGGAAGAAGAATTCACCCGATACTTGTTTTGTTTACAAATTAAGCGAGACTTAGCTCATGGTCTATTGCAATGTAATGACAATACAGCAGCATTAATGGCTAGTTATATAGTACAAGGTAAGTTATACGTATTTAAATGTATCTTCCTAGTTGATTATTATGAGCAGTTAATTTAAATCACTAAGTACATTCGTAGAGAAATTGAATCGTCATAGCTTATTGTTTTATTGTTCTCTTCCTTCCAGCTGAATGTGGTGATTACGTCATTGAAGATTACCCAGATCATACGTATCTGTCAACATATAAGTTTGTACCACATCAGGATCATGAGCTTGAACGAAGGATTATGGAAAATCATAAAAGACATGCGTAAGAATTTGTAAATAGTATTATTTATTCATGAATTAATTTTTAATCAGATGATAATAATTGATTCATTGCTTTTCGTTATGAATATTATTTTTGGTTTAGTATAATATTATTTGTTATTAAAAACAAGTAATTTTTATTTATATGAAACTAATAATTTATGATAAACTTTTTGAAATTAATTTTAATTTTATAATTAAGTTTATTGAAATGGTTTTTTCTGTTTTTCTAGGGGACAATCGCCAGCAGAAGCGGATCTAAATCTTTTAGAAACTGCGCGACGTTGCGAATTGTATGGGATGAAGATGCATCAAGCGAAGGTAATCATTGAATCAATAAAAATAAAATACATATATTTATTGCAGTTTTATTATTATCTATAATTTTATGATTAATGTAGGATCATGAAGGCGTTCCACTAAATTTAGCAGTGGCTCACATGGGCATTGTCGTTTTTCAAGGCTTCACAAAAATCAACACCTTTAGTTGGGCAAAAATAAGAAAAATAAGTTTTAAGAGAAAACGATTTTTAATAAAACTACACCCTGAAGGCTATGGTTATTACAAAGATACTGTTGAGTTTTTCTTTGATGGTCGAAATGAATGCAAGAACTTTTGGAAAAAGTGCGTAGAAAATCATGGTTTTTTTCGGTGTTCTGTTGTCAAACGAGTCTTACGTCAGAAAACCAGAGTGCTCAGTCGTGGATCTTCCTTTAGGTAAGTCTATTCTCATCATATTTACAGTTTTTCTTTAATTTTGTTGAGATAGTCGCCATATTCAATCATATTTAGGTAATTTGAACAATAAAAAGTAAAAAAATTTGCATTAAAATAAAATACATGAAGTACACTCAAGGTTAACAGTAATTTGTAGTTACTTGATAAACATTCCAGAGTGTATTTAATTCTGTAATTTATTCATTGAAGTTTAACATCAAAAACCACTTAAAACACTTTATATCTTGTATTTTTAAACACTCAGATTTGCAATATATTTTTTTTCAATTTATTTATTTATTTAAAATCTAGAGCAAATGTTTTATTAATCATTTACGTCTGATAGCTTTAATAGTATTTTTTTGTTAAAAAACAAAATATCGAGCAATTAAAGAAGTTAAAAATATTTTATATTGAATATATGTTATAATATTTCAATTTAAGAACAGTAATATGACGACTTTAATCGAAAGCTTTTAACAAAGCCTCTCTTGAATTAATTTTTACATCATGTAGAAGCTTACAAAAAAAGTTTTCATGCATATTCTAATTTAATTTATTCTATGTAACAGGTATAGCGGAAAAACACAAAAACAAATTGTTGAATTCGTGCGTGAGAATTACGTAAAACGTCAAACATTTCAAAGGTGAGTGTTCAAGAAATAAACTTATGCTGAAAGATTCTTTTTTTTTTAAAACTTTGATTACAATTTTATATAAAACAAAGAAACCTCGAAGTATTACTGTAGATAGTGCATGTGTAAATTGCGTCTGAACCTGGACCCCAGATGTTGGTTTGAAAAGTTGATGATTTTCATTAATGTACGCACCAGATAATTGTCACAGTGTTTGTTTTAAAATGATGGAGGTGGCACGGTCTCGCTTTTCGCCGGACTGAAGAATATTTCGGTATAAATTTTTTGTTTTTCATATGATCTAATTTTTTAAATCATCAGATTATAGAATTATTGCAAACAAATAATTCAATTTTATTGAAATTTATTATCCTCACAATAAAATTTAAACACAATTCAAATAATAAAACAGTCATTCAAATTCTTTTTAATTAAATGTATAATGATCCTAGGTTAGTTTAAAATGAACTCGAGTTTTGAGTAAATAATTATGTTTTTTCATTTGTTTGAATACAAAATTTCAGTAAATAGAAAAGCAAGTCTTTTATTAAAGCAAACTAAAGCATAGAAATAATGATGTGATGAGGATAGAAGCTGAATGATGAAAGATATATATTTGTTGAGAAAAAGAAATGACAAATAATATATGATTCTTATTAAATAGTTATTTTTGCTACGTTGAGAAAAAAAATTACTTTAACTAAATAAATGTTGTTCAGATCGAATGAGTTATTCTCCCTTTCCGATAGCAACATATTTATTTGATTTATCGATTAAAGTAAATATAAATAAAGTAAATCTACATGCGTTAATAAAAAAAAAATTTTTTCTTCACCAAGTAATAAGAAAATTAATACAAATGTTGTTTGCAATAATTTGAATATTGATATTTCTGCACTTTAATTTTCAATTAGCACTATAGCAAAAAAACCATAGTCAATAATGAAGTAAGATTTTTTATTCTTAAAATGTCACTTTAACCAATCATTTCACGTCCACGCACATTCATTGATTAGTAAATTTAAATCATAAAAAAATACCAAAGTGTTGCCTGCTCGGACAAAGGTGGCGGGGAGTCAGGCTCACCATCAGGCACGAAATACCTGAATGATCGATGTGTAATCCCTTTTCTCTCTAAATAAATATATCTGTCGTCTATCCATCAATTTTTATATCATTGGTTCATCTAATTAATTATCTTTCGTTGCTAATAATTACTACTTATTTTTTTAAAATTATTATTATACATTAACTGTTTAATATAATAATTATTACTATTTATCAATGAACCTCTTAACTGGATCCATTAATATTATCATAATATTTATAATTATTTATTTGACACATTTAGTATTTGTAATTTATCGATGAAAACCGTTAATAACGTAGTCACAATTAGATATATATATATATATCAAATACCTCACATACATCACACCCGTATTCATAGTTAGCTCTTGTAAATAACATTAATTAGCAAAGTTTTAGCAACATTTATGCTATTTGTTTGATAGACATATTTATCGCGTTATAATAATATTCACTTTTTTAATTATTAAGGCTGGACGTTACTAACCTCAAATCACCTCAGATTTTTTAAATCAAATTTTACATTTTTATTGGTTTTTTGTATGTAAAAAATCTTTATGAATATTCAGAAAAATGGTATACACGTTGGTGAACAAAAATTTATAACCTAATAAATGCAATTGTGATCGTAGAATACATAACTTTTCAGTTAATCCCGAGGTGTCATGGCGGACGCACTTGTTGTGAGTTCTTTACTGAAAAATTATTTATTCTACGATTATAATTGCGCTTAGGCTTTATCTTCGTTCTTCGACTACTTTTCTGAATATTCATAAAGATTTTTACATGAAAAAAGCCAATAAAAAATGGACACTTTGATAAAAAAATTTTGAGGTGATTTAAGGTTAGTAAAACCTAACCTTAATTCGTTTAATATTTCCTCTAAAAAAATAAATATATTTCTAATCATATTTTTATTAGTTTTCAGTCGAATAATATTTATTGATTGTTATTGACCATCTCTTCTGAAACAAATTAATTATGGAGTATCATTTATATTAAATGCTAGTCACTTTTTTATCTTAAAAAGTCAAGATTTTTCATTGATTTAGATTTTACTGTATTATAATACATTAATTATAAATAATCATAAATAATAATATAATTGAAAATTTTTCTTAGTTGAAAGCATCAAAAGTTAATGAAAGATTACTCTTAATATATTAATTCATCAGATTTATTTTATCATATTTTAAATACTTTTTTTGTTTTATCTTTGTTCTTTTTTTTTTAATTACTGCAATAATTCAATTAAATAATAAGAATGAAATAACTCTTTAATTTGATTGGCAATCATAATAATAAAAAGTTTGAAGGAAGCAAAAAAAAACGTATTTAGAATAATTAAAAAGTTTTCTGAATGACATGATTTTTCTGATAAAGCTCGAGTTTTTATTAACTTGCAGTTAATTATTCTGTGGCAAAGCTCTAAGAAATGTGTAGTTCTTGAAAGCAGAGTAAAAAAAAAAAAATAACCAAAATGACCGAATTGAAACAAATGAAAAATCCTGAACGCCTGAGGTCTGGAGAGATGAAATGAAAACACAGTGGTTACAAACAATAATTATAGCAAAAAAAAAAGCTTATCATCCTGGCGTGGCATAGGTCTGATGCTGAACTTGACTCTCTCTTGCTCGCAGGTCCAATTCGTTCCGGCAGACTAGCGGTGGTAGGGCATTGCAGGGCTCGGAGGGGGGAGGTTATCGTGCCACCCCAAGCAGCTCGCTTATGGGCAGTTCCAGCATCTCTGCCCATCCCCTCCTGCCCCTCGGCGACCCTGGTATGTACCATGACCGAACACCACCACAATAAAAGATATTTTTCTTAAATTACCAAAGTAATAAAAAAAAAACGCTTTTTTATTTTTTGAATTTTTTTTTCAGTACTGTAAATAATTTATCCTATTGTAGAGTAGTTAATCGCTGTAAAGCGATTGTTAAAGTGCTTTTTATGGTCAATTCAAGCTGCATTTACTTAGAAATTAAAAATAAATAAATAAATCGGCAGAATGAGCACCGATTATTTTGACAAATTTGTGATTGTATTTGACAGTTTGTTAATCCTTTAATTTTTGGTTATTACATTAACATTAACCCTCGAAGCACACAAGAGATCATCTAGATCCTAAAAAATTTGTTACTTGAAATTGGAAGACAGCTCCAACTTTACAATTTTACTCAAAGGTGTGTGCTCTGTGGCTTAAATAAATAAATCAATTATTAATAACATAACAGTAATTTTGAATAGATGAACAGTAACTTAAAGGATTAATCACAACTGTCATGGTTTTGCTTCTGACTGCTGATAAAACATTTGCTTTAAGATAATGAAAAAGCCATTATTTGATTAAGTGTGTGATGATGTGATGTAATGATGATAATTTTTTGCAATAGCACTGGGAACTCCAGCACTGTCTCTGTCATGCGGTTCGATGACACTGGATTCTCCGACGACTGTGACGAGTGTCTCGATGGGAGGGATGAGTCACCGTCGAGACGACACAGCTACGTCTTATCGGACGCTCACCTCTATCGACGTACATACCCCAGCTACTCCCAACCAAGTCCAGGGACGTACTATGGGTGTCCATCAGCAACAACAGCAGCAGCAACTTCATCAGCAACAACGGATAACATCATCAACAGGTCGTATCAGCCCCTCTAACAGCAGTCCCCCTGAATTTCCTCCACCAAGACCCCAACCCCGACATCCTTGGCAGCGTTCGTCAAGTTGTCGTGAACTTTATGCTACGAGTTTCGAAGACTCAGGACGCGCACGACAAACAAATGATGATAAGTTGGAAAGTGACAATCTTGCCCCTTTTCAACTTCCATCTCAAGGTGAATTGGATGCTCCAGTTACACGCTATGATGAAACAAATCGTTCTTATAGCGCTGCAAGCTCCAAGTTACCTTCATTAGATCACGATTCAGTACCAGAACGCGTTTATAGTAGCTCCTATCCAGGTACCTCTTCATTGTCAACAGAGTCGGGCCATGAAGAGTCCGGACCGGGAGCTGATTTATCTCATGATGATCTTTCTCATGATTCTTATGAACTTCTTGAGCGAGAACATGAATTTGAGTACCCAGAGTCTTATTCTAGTCCTCCAGATGAGGCATTATCTGATCAGAGTGACGAAGGAATTGAGCATGAAATGTTCCAAATGGATTCTGAAACTGATTCCTTCGTCAAACACCGATCAATTAAATCCACTGATAAACAGTATTACAAATCAGTTCTTGCTGATATTAAAAATGTTAAAAGTAAAGCTGTCGATCGGCACTCAACTACACCTAAAGTAGATAGTGGTAATAATAATCTTGTAATTACTGAATCTCGGATTCAACGAACAAGTACTCAAATTGAAAGAAAGTTTGAAGTACGTAGTACTGCTTCTATTGATCAGGTAGGTAAACCCCCGTTGCCACATCAAGATTCGCGTAAAGATCCAATTGTAGTTCAAGTTCAGAAACAAAAGTTAACTGTTTTAAATGAATTAAAAAGTTTAAAGCCTAAATATAAAATAACTCATGTTGATTCGGAAGTGTTACGTGATGAAGGTATTATGAGACCTAAATCACGTATTGATGATGATTTAAGTCCTGAAGCTAATAAAAGTATTTTAGATCAAGCACGTCAAAGAACAACTCGAGCACGAAGTATCGTTAGTTTGGAAGACCATCAACTTAAATCGTATGTTGAGACTGGAAGTCTTGGACGTAATCGAGATAAAAAAAGAGAAGATGCTAGAAGTTTAGAAAAACTTTTGGCCAAAGAGAAGAAAAGTTTTGAAAGAGAAGAACGAAAGAGAATTGAACGAGAAAATTCCAGAGAAATGAGACGACTTGAAAAGAATGATTCACGTGATAGAAGATGTATTGGAAGAATGGATTCAAGAGAAAGAAGAAGTATGGAAAGACTAGATTTTCGTGAACCTCATGGAAGAGAAAGATATGATAGGGAAGTACGAAGAGCGAGTATTGAAAGATTAGATTCAAGAGAAAGAAATGGAAAAAGAGATCGAGAACCTCGAGTTAAAAGTGTTGAAAGACTAGACTCTAGAGAGATGAGGAAAAGCATGGAGCGTATTGATTCAAAAGGACGTAAAAGTCCTGGAAGAAATTATGAATATGAACGTCATACTTGGGAAAGGATTGATTCAGGCAATAAGAGTCCCTTTGATCGTTACAGTCCTAGAGATGCTCGAAGAAAAAGCTTTGAACGCTTGGATTCTCGTGATAGATCCACCTTCGATTTTGATCCTAGGACTATTGAAAGGTTAAATCATATGGAAAGGTATGACTCTGTTGAAAAGAATTACGATAAAAGAGCAGAGCGAAGAGGTGATCGAAGAAGCTTTAGCAAAGCTGATTCACGAGAACGAAAAAGTTTGGAAAGATTAGACTCGAAAGAACGGAAAAGTTTTGAATATGTTGATCAAAATGAGACAGAACCAACGAGAAAGAAAGACAAAAAGGATGATATTCCAAAAGAAAGAGATGACTGGAGGAGTCTAGAGAAAGCTCGAAAAGAAGAAGAACGAAGAGAACGTGAAAGACAAGCTAAAGTATTTATGGAGTCAAGAACAGACACTGTGATAGGTGTTCCTAATGAACGAGAGAGTATGAAAAAACCAGCTTTTGCTGAATATGATCCTAAAATTATTGGAGGAGTTATTGTAGGCTTTGAAGAAGGATTAGGTGGACATATGCCAGTTGAAAGGACTAAAAGTGATCCAAATCCTTCAAGACAAAGAATTGGATCAAATAGTAAAAGACATATGCTTATGCATCAAAAATCTATTGATTTAACTCCAGCGGATTCTGGAGATGAAGATGTGTTTTCTGATAGACCTCCAAATAAAAAACCATACAATGATATTCCATATACATTACATAAGAGACATGTAATGAATGGAACAGCATCTGATGATAAAGCTGAATCAGATAGCGGAAAATCTGTCAAGGCAATTAGATCTTCTTTAGACCTTGGAAAGATTCCTATTAAACAAGTTACAGATATTTCTCTATTAGATTTAACTAAACTACCACCAGCACCGAACCTTTTTAGTAAATTTACTTATGAACGACCGAAAAGTATTCTAATTAGTCCTGATAAATCAAAATCACCAAAATCCTTGAGCCCTAAACTCTCACCTACAGAACCCAAAATCATTCATATTTCTTCAGAAAAAAATCCTGCAGGCATATTAAAGTCACCGTCAAAAAGCCCCACGCGATCAAAATCGTTAGATAAAGCTAAAACTGAAGTGATAAATGTTAGTAAATGTCTAAGTTTTGACAAGAAGAATAATAAATTATCTCCAACTGATCCTAATATTACAATTATATCAGTTGTTGATAAAAAGATGAAAAAATCACCAATCGAGTTCGCGTCATTGATTGATAAGAAAAAGTCTCCAATTGCAAGTCCTAAAGATTCAGGCTCTGAGAAATCACCATCAAAGGCTATCAAAAACTTTGCTGATGTTGTTGTTTCTAGTATAGACAACGAACGATTAAAAGTTCCTGATGATTCTTTTGAAAAACAAGATAGTATTGAAAAAATTCCTTTACCTGAAATTCCAACTAAAGGAACTCCAAAGTCTCCTACTAAATCACCAACAAAAGACAAGTCTCCAACAAAAGAAAAGCTAATGAAAGAAGTGAAAGAAATAATAGAAATAACGAGTGAAGACGTTAAATCTGAAGTTATAATTTCTCCAAAGTCTGCTGGTACATCTCCTCAAAAGAAGTTGGATAAATCAAAACCAGCAGAGAAACCAAAAACTTTAGAAAAACCAAGCATTCCTGAGAAGACTAAAAAAATATTAGATAAAATTGAATCAAGGTTTTCTGAAATAAATAAAAACTCTCAAACAAAAGTATCAAGACCAAAAATTATAGACACAGGCTACGATGATTTTGTTGATCCAGTTGCTGAGTTACCACTAGATGATGTTCCAGTAAAGCCAGCATTTGAATTAGATTCTTTAAAAGTACCAGATTTCAATCCTTTTATGCTAAGACCTCATGCAGAACCATTGAGATCAAAATCGTTGTCATTAGCTGAAGAAAAAGCTCCTATTGATACTCTTTTGTCTCCTGAAATGGAGAGTAAACATTTTGTTCAAGATCTTTCACCGAAGAAGATAAAAAAATCGAAATCTGATTCAAAGAAAGATTTCAAAAAACAGTCCAAGTCACTTGAAGGGGATAAACCACCACTGAAGAAAACAGGATCGAAAGAATCTCGAGTGTCTCCAGCACCTAAAATTGATAAATCAAAACTCAAACTTGGAGAAATGCCTCAAGAAATAATTATCATTGATTCTACTGATGTTGAACCAGAAATAAGTATCGTTCAAAAAGGTAGATCAAAATCAGTTACAAGGCTTTCTGATCGATCGTTTTCATCCTCTAAAGATGAAGAGTCAAAGAAACCAAGAGCTAAGTCTGCCTCAGTTGATGATGATATGATAAAAGGAATAAGTGTGTTAAAAAGTGACAAACAAAGACCTAAATCACTGGGAATATCAAAAAGTCTTGGTAGTACAGATAAAGATGGTAATGAAAAAATATCTCTGAAGCAAATCAGTAGAATGAAATCAGTTGATGGAAAAGTATCACCAAATAGACGATCTCTTTCAAGATCTCCAGCTAGGAGTCCAGTTGATGAGCTTCCTGTCGTTAAAGATGAAGAAGAAACGCAGACAGATATTGAAATAGTCGAAGTTACAGAGTTAGAAAAGCATGAAAAAGAAACTAATGCTGATAAAGTTGAAAATAAACCACCGTTAAAACCAAAACCTTCTGTTATTCCAAAGAAAGAAAATGAATTTGTGTTACCATTTGTTAAAGCTAAATCAGAAACACATGAAGGAAATGGAACAGATGCTATCCAACGTGAAGATGTTGCTCAATCTTTAATAAACCAACGAAAATCTCAATCTCTAGATACTTCAGCCTCGACTCTTCACAAAAGTTCTATTAGTAATACACCATCTAGTAAAGATCAAACAGTTGATGATAATGATGATAAAGCTAAAATTCCTAGCATGTCTAGTGAGAAAAAAGAAGCAAAACCTCCTCCCCAAGTTGATATATCTCCAAATCATCGATCTGATAGTACTGACGGTACAGTTCCAGAGATATTTACAGATTCTCAATCAATGACTGAACCTTCTACTCAATATCTCGAGTCTCCATTAAATGAATTCCAAGATATCACAACTTGTCCCGATTTAATACCTTATGAAGAAAATCAAGATGAATTGAATAAGCAGCGAAAATCAAAAGAAGTTATTGAAAGGCCTAAAATTGAATCTGCTACTCGATTTATTGATCAAAGCTCTGTAGAGTCATCAGCTGAGCCAGATATAATTGAAGATAATAAAGTCACTAAACCTTTGGAAGTTAAAAAGAAAGAAGATATGTCAAGTGGAACTGATAGTTCTGATGGAGAAAAGAAGAATGTTGAGTGTAAAATGATGACTGTTGGTTCGTCATTATCAATGACTGCTGATGATGTCTCACCAAAGGGTTCAATTGAACGTGATGATGTTCCAAATGTAACAGTTAGTATTATTAAAAATCAAGTTGAAACAGCTATTGATTATTTCGATGGAGATAACGCTCCAAATATGGTTAAATCTCCAATTCAAATTTCAATTGAAGAGTGTTCTGATATAGAAGAGCCTGTGAGTGAAGATGTTAATGAAATTTTTGATGAAGCTATTTTTCAAGCTCAATTCCAAGAAAAACGTCGACTGGATTCTGGAGATACCAGTGAAGATACTTTGGATGCTTTAGATGCTCAAATTAATATGCAAGGGGGAGACAGTGATATATCATCTCCAGATTACGTTGATAGAATGGATGAGAAAACACTGGTTGAGGTTGAATTGACTCCCGAGTATTTGGAAATGAGAAAGGAAGATGAAGAAGATGCTGAAGATCTCCCTGAAGATGAACCATTAACAAGGATGGATTCTGCTGATCCAAGTCAGTCAGATTTAGACAAAAAATCTCGATTAAGTACTGAGAGATCAAAAAGTGAAGAAACTAATACTTATACTCCAGATCGTGAAGATCCAGATTCTAGTTCTTGTTCAATAGCACGTCCTTTAGGTATAGGAGTGATACAGTCAATTGTTGATCATCAAGAAATTTCGATGATTAAAGAACATCAAAGAGAAGGTTCTCTTGAAGATGAAAGTAGTAGCGCATCTCATCCACCAAGAGAAACTAATTATGCTTGGAAACCTTTTCCATTAGAAAGTTCAGGTAGTTCTAGTTTAGAAGATGCGGGTTGGAATCCTCAAGACGATGATCATCGAGGGACTTGTAATAATGGTCAGAATGAAGATAGTTTTCAAGAAGATCTTGCCGACTTTCCTGGAGCTTTAGCATACACAATTGGTCCGGAAATCTTAGCTAATTATGGAGCTTTTGCTTTGTCCAGAACTCTTTCAAGAATATCTGAGAGATCGACAACTTCAGAACAAGATAAAAGTGATTTAGAGGATTCATTTAAACCTTCTTCTAGGTCTCCAAGTATAGATGATGAGTCATTGATGTCTAGTGATCATCAGCCTTCATTATCATCAGATCCACCTTCAGGTACTGCTTTGCCATCAGTTTCAGATGATCGAAGAACATCTTCAGAACTTCCAGATATTCCAATCGATTGTTTAGATGATGACTCAAAGTCTCCTAAAACTCGAAGAGCTAAACTTCAAGTCCAAAGTTCAGAAGATTGGCCTTCACCTCCAAGTTCACCGATGTTTGAAACTCCAGTTGTTAGTCATGTTGAAACTTTTTATATGGAAATCAAACCTGAAGAAGCTGTTAAAGTGACTGTTACTGATAGCACTGAGACACCAAGAGGAGGTGGAGGAGGCGATAGTGATACTAGTGATGAAAATCGAACTCTTCATGATGATTTACATTCAGGATTACTTGAAGATGGTCAAAGCTCAACATCAGCAACTATAGTTGATGGTACTGTTAAAATTGCTGTTAAACCTAGAAGTAATTCGTACATAACAGGTTCTTCTCATAGTGAAGATACTTCTATGGGTCTTTCCATGTCAGAATGGTCTAGCTCAAATAATACAGTTCGCCAATTTTGTCAGTATTCTGGCACCAAATCTGATGATAATTCTCTTGCTGAATTAGGTGCTTCTATTTCAGATTGGTCTGGTAGTACAACTGTCATTCCTCAACAATATTATTCAACAATGGCAGTCGAGAAGAGTCAAAGTGATACAACGACTTCTGAAAAAAGTGTCACGAGCATGAGACCCAATTCTAAATGTCAGAATAAAGAATTGTCAGCTGGCAAAAATGATAGCCAAGATAATGCTAAAGGGTATGATAATCAATTTCAAGACCATAGATATTCTCAAGATAGTGATGATAATAATCAGGATGAATTCAATGAAGCAAGAAAGTTTGTTGAAAGTCAATTTGATGATCATCGAAAGCAGCATTATGATGATAAAGATAATGATAATTACACGGATATCTCACCGCCACAAATAACATTTCAAAGTGAGTACGATGAGAATCTTGATGAAGATTCAGAATTCGGAGCTTTACCAAGTATTCCTGGACCTATTCCAGAAGAAGATGAAGATCAACTTTATGACAATGTTCCAGCAATGAAGTATTCTAGTGGTGATCAAGCAAGAATGATGAAAGTAAGTCCTGGAGATAGTTCAGAAGATATGCATGAAAAATATGCCGACTTGGCATCGAGGTCTAGGTCTGGAGATGACGACCAGAGTTATGAAGAACTTCGTGAAAGTTTTGAAGATGATAGACCAGTAAAAGAAACTCACAAATTTGATCGAGGCTACTCAGAACCAACTCATGATCTACGTCATGGAACTAGGTCAACTGAGAGACCAGTTATAGTTCCAATTCGTGCTAAATCTACTCCGTATTATTCTACTACAAGTTTAAGTGGTGAATCAACAACCTCTAGTCCTCCATTACATAGTAGAACTCAAGTTAGAACAAAAACTTTAGGATATTCTGCTTGTAGAAGTCCTCAAAGTGAAGGAGATACTTCTTCAAGTATAGATAGTCCTGCACACACTCCAGATAGAATTCAAAGAGCCTTCCGAAGAAAAAGACAACAAAATGCGAAAAAAAGGCATCGAGTTAGTGTTGATCTTGAAGTGAAAGATGGACAAATTGTTTCTAGCACAGATTCTAGTTTTGATGTAGCAACTATTCCTCCTCCACTGTTACCAGAGCAGAGAGACCATGTTGATCAAGATCTTGATGATGAACAGGATCTAGAAGAGTAATAAAATATAATGGTAAAATAGCCAAAGTCAATTTTTTAAATTGAGAGATATTCAGAGACTGAAAACAACGAGAGACGTCAATAAAAAAAGTCGTTAATTGAAATTTAAAAGCAATCAAAGTGGAAGTTATTGAAATATCAGGAATTGAACATGTTATAAGTATAAAAAAAATGGTCGAATAAATTGAACGTAATTTTCGGGGTACTATCAATAAAATAATATTCTAATATAAATGAAAAGGATCAAAGAAGATGAACATTATCAACAGAACATTAATTAGCACAATAATATTCTTCATTTTGTGAAATTAATTGATAGATAAAAACGTTTCAGTATTACTTTCAGTATTGAAGACACATACTTAATTAAAATGATTATATTTAAAATATTATTTCATATCAAAAGTTTGAAACTAAATTTATTCAAATGAATTATTTTTATTGATTTATTTTTAAATTAAAAATTATTAAGTATTTAGTAAGTAGAAAAATCATTGTGCTTCTAAGTAATTTGTATGAATAATAAAATTGATACCTTTTCTTATCAATCAAAAAAGCATACTAGTCAGAGAGTTTGAAGATGTTAATGATTTGTTTAAAACACTAGAAGACAAATATTTGCTATAGGCTTTTGTAGTAAAGTTTTGAGGGAATAATTAAGTAGGAGTTAGTATTTATTAAAGGAATTAAATTGCATAGGGATGAGAAAATAAAATTATTATAGTTATTATTAATTGATATTATTATTAATAATAACTAAATTAAAACAATAAATAAACAACCAATAATTATAAATAAAGAATAACACTGTAGAGTAGTGTTGAGTTTTTAGAAAAAAAAAACCGATGACAATCATCGCAATTTGCGTCAGTCATCATTTTATTTGAAATCTTTTTGGAATTGACAATTTAGCAAACGGGTAACAGGTTCAAGATAATTTTTTTTTTCGATCGATTGTTTATAATTATTAATGGTTAAAGAAACGATAAAATAAATAACCAAGTTGCTCAATATATAGATTATTAAAAATTTTCTGATCGATATTTTTTTTTCACGTATGAATCCTGAATTTTTGGAATAATTCACTATTTTAAAAAAGATAGAAGGATTAATTGGAATATTAATAAATGTTCAATTATTTTTACATGCCAGATTTTTATCATAACATAAGGACTTGCATCGATCTATCTTTGAAGTATACATTGAATAATAAGTCTTTGTGAGACTACAGTCAGATCATCAGTAGAATAAAAATTGTGCTATGAAGTTAATATTTTGATAGAACAATTTGTAATGAAAATAAATTTGCAAAGCAAAATGGTTGACCTTAAAAATTTATGGTAGCTTTCTACCTTGGAGTCCAACAATTCTCTAATGACATTTTTAATATTAATTTTAGATGTGAAACATAAGAAGGTTTATAGAATATTATTTACAGTAATGTATTCTAAATTTTATCATAAATTTTCTAATATTTTCTACTGGACGAATTAATCATGGGTTGCCATCATAGTGCAGTCATTTTTAAAAGAAAACTTTTCTCACCATGTTTTAGCAATTTTCAAATAAAATGAGAAAAGTTTTTTGCCATTTTTTACCTATTTCTGAGTAAAAAAGTGATGAGAATATTTTCTGGTGAAAAATGTTCAAACTAGACAAAAAAAAAAATAGTCTTAGAATATGCAGTCGTTCATCAAAGTACAATGCTTTTTCAATTGAAATATCATTTTGGACATTTATTAACATTCTGATTATTTTTTTAAATAGTGTATTATAACTATTTCTAAAATCTACACATTAAATTGACAATGTAGAACATACTAAAAAAATAATATTAATTATCTAAATTGTGAACAATGTGCCATAATAATTTCTCCTTAATGTGCCTACATTTTTAATCCCAATTTTTTTAAAAAGACATTTTTTTCAAATTATTTTATCATAGTCAAAGTAATGTAAGTTGAGTGCTGATTCGATAAAAAATAAAATGCTTGCATCAATAATGGAATTGGATTTTCCAAAATTGTTTCCAAAGCCATGTAATTAAAAAAAAAAAGATCAACCATACAAATCAATAATTCATAAAAACAAAAAGATCAAAATTATATGGCTTTATAAAATAATTAAAGTGGAGTTAAAGAAAAAAAAAGAATTTATATAATTAAGGTGCAATAAAAAATTAATTAAATGAACATTATTTAAGTATTAAAATATTGAGGATTATGATTTCTATATGAAGTTGACTTTTTTTTTACCATTCTTTTGCTTCGGCATGCAATTAAGTAGGAAAAAAATTGACGACATGAAACCATCAATCCTTGTATTTATTCCAATAATTTATAAAACCTCATGTAGAGATAAGCCCCCTTTTCACTGGGAAACCTGTAAATTGATAACCAATATCAAACTCATTAAACTGCATCTATTGCATTGGTTTGCAAACCTATCATTGCACTCTCACATTTGCACACATTTTTTGTTTCTGTTCATTAACTATATGATAGATAAATTAAATTAATTATTTATAAACAAAGTTTTGAGAGAAATGTTTTTTTTTTCTAGATGTTTTCTTAGAAAACGACTGAAATCTATAATCAATTCGATAAACAATATCTCGGATAATAAGCAAACGAGCCCTTTAAACATGTATTTATAGTTATTATAAAACAAACCTGAAGTACATAATTATAAACATTTATACAAGTAACAAAGAACGATCGTAGTTAATAATAACTGATGACTAAATAATTAAAGTTAGGGAACAAAGTTTAGGTATTGTTTTTTTTTGATAATTATATTGTTGAACTCCATCATCTCCAATTTCAATGGGAACGACATGTATTGTCTAATTTACTTAAATTCAAAGCCACGATGAGTGCAGGTACGAAGAGTAAAAAATTAGTCCCCAGTATGAGTTAGTTTAATTGGCAGAGAATCCTGGTGTGTAACTAGAAAGCTCTGGGTTCGATTCTCAGTCTAATCAAGGTGCTTATTTCAGAAAAAATCAACCTGTACAAGTCGTGGTAGACTGTTACTGAGAGAAGGGGGATGAAGGAGCTATAATATATAATAACCTTTTTTTTTAGATTCTTTAATTGATATTGATTGTTATCATATAAATATTGTCATTGTTAATTGGTTTATTTGAAAGAACTAAAGACTTTGTTTTATTATTAATTGATGGGTCAACTGTAGAAATATTAACGTGACATTCTTACGAATACTGCGTAACATTTTGACAGGTGGTGATTACAACCGGTGGAACTACTCTAATGGATATGTGAACTCACCCGCTTGGCACGTGCCATTTCGGGTCAATCCTGTACGAAATGTATTGGCTCATGCAACACCACGCAACCTGACTAATCGGTTCTTACCAGTCTATCCAGAATGAGCTAACCGCACGTGGGGTAATATTTAAGCCAATGAAAAAACTCGAGTTAATGAAAATAACTAAATGAACAAAGAACAATGTTGATATATTAATTGAGTTTAAAATTAAATTGAAATGTTAAGTAGTGAATGAGCTGAGTACCACGTATCACGACACGAAGAACATCGTACGAGCTCCAGTAGATTCATTCTATTAGAATCATGTTTAAGAAGGTCCTTCTCAAAATTCACTATTACAATTAATCTATCAAGATTTTTTTTTTATTCAATATTAATACATTGAGAAAAAATTCGTTGAATTTTACTGAGTGATCTAATAAATTTATTAGATATTGTTAGAAGGAACTTCTTAAGTAGTTGCATCTAATTACAAAACAATCACACTTCCTGGTCTGTCACATATTTTACATCATTAGAACACATTCACCTTTTTACCATTATTATTGGAAATATTTTAAAATATTTATAAAATTATGCAAGAAATTGTAAATAAATTTTTAAGACTTTTTTATTCATATTATTAAAGTTTTAATTTTTTCGAATTCTATTAATCTTTTACCACAAATTAATTCCAAATTATATTGACTTTATTTTTTCTAGAAAACAGTTATTGAAAATGTGTTTACATGCTTGTTTAGAGTAGAAGTATTAACAGAAATATATCCTATTGTTTTCTAAAGATTGTCAATTTAAAATTAACCATAAATAATCATTTTTAAATATTCATTATTGATTAATATCACTGATTAAAAACTCTTTTAAATATTCTAGTTGTTTGTAAAACATTTACACTCTTTTTCTGTGTCCTGTGTTGTGTGGTACTTAGCTTCCCGCATCTATCACATCAATTAATTGATTGATTGACTGTTATTACCCCACCCAAAACTATCGAGTAGTGACCTTTTTTTTAATTGTCACATTACTATTGATATATTTGAACATTATAGAACTAATGCAGTGTCAACTCACAGCTACTAATATTATTAATTTAATATTTCATTTGAATCATCAATATTGAGGTAAACTTAGATCCTTTTGGAGCCAAAAGATAAATTCAAATAAAGAATCTTAATATGGGTCCAAAATGTTCCCACTTGTTTGGTGAATTGTGAATGGTACAGTGGAGTTTATAATTTTTGTTTCCTGCTAGAAACAAAAATTCCTTTATTTCTGATCCATTTCTAGCTCAATATTGAGCTGATGTACCTTGGCTTGATCCAGTATTTGTTCCAACCAGGATTAAAACTGATAAGCCTCTTTCAAGAGGAAAAGTAGTTTCTTCTTTACCTTTTCCTGTGATTATTGTATTTAATATTTGGATTTATATCTTCCTTTCTTTTCCAGGGTTCTTCACAATTAATTCTTTCCCAGTATGAGCTAAAAGACATACAAATGTTTCGTTTTAATGAGTCATTGATAGATAATAACAATTTTATTAACATTGTTGAAATAGAGACTCAACTGAAATATTTGATTCTACAAAAAAAGTAAATATATTGCTTTAAATAAAAGACTGGAAGAGTTGACGATTTTTTTGGTCTAAAGCAATACATTACAATGCTATTATTGAAGAACTTAATGAGTCATTTATTTTAGTTGTATACCGAGTTTTCGTTCAGGGTTTTACAATACTTCCATATATTTGATAATTATTAATAATAATAAATAGAATAATAAATGCCATCACTTTGCTGTGAAAATGCATTTTTAATATATTTTTTGGCCAACTCATCACATAACGGTTTTTAAAAATTATAAACATTAAAAAAATTTATAATATTTTAAGTACAATTGAGAAATAATTACTAACACGATTGAAATATTTGATAAATAAATTTCAATTAATTATTACACTAACTCCAAAAACAATTTATTAATTTAGAAATCACAAAAGTTATACAGATTCAAATTACAAACAAGTCTATTCAATCAATAAAACATTTTAATTGTGACTATTCAGTCAAATATTTTAATATCGAAATATTTTAAGTTATTCACTGATGAAACAATAATTTATTTAAATACAGTGGGTTGACATGACATTACACGGATTGTTCACTTAAATATCAATACTTTTTACTGATCAATTTGAACGACCTATAACCTTATCCATTTAGTAGGCAATTTATGGCAAATAATTTGGACTCTTTTGTTTGCCTTTTTAATGTGAATTTTCTAGTCTAAATCAACAAATGCATTAGAAATATTTGAACCAATTATTTAAGATAAAATTTCTAATTTTTGATAAATGGAATTAATTATCTTTTATTTTATTCATCTATTTTAATTGTAGACTTTAATTATAATCATCACCTGTCAATTTTTGCTACAGCCAGTGCTCTTAGGAATGTCTCAAAACTCATCAAACTAACCTCTAATTGAAAACAATCCCCTTATACAAATAATTCATCAACACATCCCAATTTCTCATGAGCTCTTTAATTAATTGAATCTTCATTAAAACTTATCACTAAATTATGCATGTTATTTCATTACAATTAGTGTATTATTGCTCGTTATGTCACAATGAGTGAAATTAAGTGAAAAAGAAACAGAATGAATGTGTGTGGCTGAATAAAAGACAAAAACAAGAGAGAACGAGGAAATAAAAATCAATTTCTCAAGTTGAGAGAGTTTTTAGGTGTGTGAAAAATTTTTTAAGAGCTTAAATGAAAAAAAAAAAACTAATTGAATATTGAATACTGTTTTTTCTCTTAGATCGATTTCCGAATTATTCATGTTGCACCGTTGACATTATTAATCATTGTCGTCATAATTGTTGTTATCATTATTGAACTAATTCTTATCATGTTCTCGAAAAAGATGGTATTGAATAAAAATAAGTAATAAATAATTCAGTAATTAATTAAATGATAAATAATAATTATTAAAGAAAAAAAAAATAACGGGATAAGTATTATCTTTAAGGTTATAAAATCGTCAGTTATTCATTTATGATAAATAAATATAAATAATTAGTCATTGATTTATTAAATAATCGAGGAGAAAAAAACAAACACCAAAGATTCGATATTGTTCTCTGATGTTAGTTAAAAAATGCGATAACGTAATTTTTAAAAGCGAAAAATTGATTTTGAAAATTTTATTAAAATTAATATCTGACGAATTTACATATTGAATCATTATTGATATCATTCGTCTTCTTGCATATAAAAGTGTTAATTTTTAAGAATAATCGCGATAATTTTTTAATTACGATGCTTATTAATAAATAATTACGTTATTTGATAAATCAAATTATGCTCTTCCTTGTACGGAAATAAATCACAAAATCCGATAATTATGTACACTCTAAGATAAGAAAGATAAACGTGATGTCAACTAAAATAAAAATAATTTATGATTACATAAATAAAAAAAAACAACTGTAGGGAATTTATTGTACATTGATTATTGATACATAATAATATTAATAAATTATATACAAAGTCATTTACAGGCGTTAGTAATTTTTACTATTTTATTTTAGAAATTTTATCTTCTTATTTAAAAAAAAATTATTATTAATAATTACATAGTTTTATTTTTCTTTTAAAAATGAGTTTTTAGAAAACTCGATATTTTTTTTGTTGAATTTTGTAAAATTTTTCTTTATTAAATCGCACTCCTGGAATTGTTGGTCAGCTGGATGACAATACCAAGTGTGAGTAATCCCGAAGAGCAGAAAAAGTCTTTATTGTTTGATACGATAATTATTCTTTCAATAATTAGCACTTTAAAACAATTTTCTATGCATTTGTATGTACGTTTTTATTCATTATTTACATCGATGTAAATTTTTCCCTTCAAATTAGACAATATTTTCTTTTAATGCACTTGTGTCCCATTGAATAATAAATGTATACCGAGACAAACCAATTTTTTTTTGTCTAAACCATAAAAAAAAATGCAACTATAAATATGCATGATAAAATGTTCAAGAGCACGTTAATAATTACGTTATAATTTACGTAAATGCAATTAAATTGTATATTTTTTATTTTATCTAAAGAAAGAATTTATTTATCATAAACGCTGCAATATTGCATGATAATCCTGAGTTGGCCTTATTATTCCAATGTTTTGATCAATTTTTCATCAATTTTTACTGAACAATTATAGATTACTAACTAATATCTTTTTACAGATGGTGTAGAAAATTGTAGACCGGAGCCACAGGAGGAAATATCGAAAGGGGAAAACAACAATTTATTATACCTCAATGGAAAGCCAGATAATCAATCAAATGGAGGACCAGATATGAGTGTGAATGTAAATGTTAATGTGATTAATTCTGTGGAATCGAGTCCAGAGAAAAGTTCTAATGTGATGAAGAATGGTGGTGTTGAAGATACTGATATAAAAAAAACCAAGGTAAATATATAAATATGAAATGATTATAAATCAGAAGATATCATTTGCATTATTTAATTAATCCAAGCTCTTTCAACTTATTATTATTCTTATTAAAATTAAACTCATCTAATTTATTGTTAAATAAATTAAGATTTATATTTTTAATAATAATACAAAGCTATACATGTAATTATTGCCGATAAATTGGTCGTAAGAAATTATTGCATGAGAAAAAAAGATAGTTACCAAGTAATATGCAGTAAAGCTTTAGGTTTGATGCGGGATATTTATTTTTCCATTCAATAAGAAAATACAAAAAGATTAAAATAGAGTTTATATATATCTAAAGTTACATATACACATAAATAATGATAGCTATAAGATTTGCTTAATGGAACGACTTAGAATGGATTGACTGCTTGCTTATTCAGTGTACGTTTCTTTAATAAACAACCCAAATTTCAGAATACATTATAAGGAAGATTTTCATAATAAAAACGTACACTTTGGTATTACCCAATAGAATCTCATAAATTTAAATGATTATAAAGCAATTTATCTCGTAAAATGATCTTTTTTATGTAATTTATGATAAAGTTTCGAATTTTATTTTTAATATAGGAAAAGTTTTGATTCATTCTTAAGTAGTTACTACTTTTGCATTGATTCAATGTTGGGATATACAATAATACCATTCATTGAAATTTGTACCAACTTGTTTATCAATCACATGATGTAGATATAAATATAATCAATCGATTAAACGATATTCAATTTCTAAAATAGAACGTTATTTTTGAACTACCAATAGCCATTGCTTTTTTAATGGAATAACAAAAAATGATTTCACAATGTATTACATTTTTTGTATTGAAATATATCTAATAGCTTTATATTTTTTTTTTGTAATACAGAGTTATAAAAATCGTTAAAATGTCGAGGATGATTGGCAATCAATAATAGAGCTTTTTTGTGTAATTTTTTCTAATGTATTAAAGTAATATAATTTTTATTTACAGAGATGGCCGACAGATAAGGCTTATTACATTGCCAAAGAGCTTCTGATGACTGAAAGAACATATAAGAAAGATTTAGACGTCATTAATGTGGTAAGATAATTTTTTAAAATAACTTTTTAGTGAACAAATTGCACATGGAATATAATCAACCCCAATAGGCTCAATTAAATCCATGCAGTTTCGTGTTTGACCTACCTTTAAAACACTTTTTGGATTTAATATACATTTTTTTGACAGTGTACTCCAAAAGATATTATAAAAATTTATATAAAAACATCCTTTAGATAACTTTGTAACAGTGATTGACATCAATAGAAACGTAAATGTGTCTGGTAGTACGTCTGGTGTTGATAGGTGTACAAATTTAAGTAATTTTTTTTTGTGAAAGTACATAGTTGGTACAGAAATATTTTACTCAGCCTTCTGTTGAGAGGTTGAAAGTTATTTGAGATTAGAAATACTTGAGGTGGATTTTACCCCATGTGCAGTTGAAGGTTTAAAATCAAGGTAGATGGAATAAAGATTAAATCTCTTTAGCTTTTTATTGCATTCTTTTCGATGGAAAATAATAAAAAATTCAAGCAGTTCGTTGATGAAACTATTACTTTAAAGGAATATAAAGGATTCTGTCTAAGCTCATGTCTAGAATATTTAATTTTACTAGTCAATTTTGCCTATGTAATTTTTTTAATTTGGAAGAGACTGTAATTGATACGTTGAAGATCAATAGCAATAATGTATATCTAGTGTTAAATTACATTTATTACTTTTTTTCTTGCCTCCATGTTCAAGAGTAGATATAAACGCAGTCACATGAGATCACTTGCCTGAAAATACCTCAGTCACAACTTTGATTATCATGATTGAACCCCGGTTTGCAATTCTGACATTTAATTGCATTTCGTCTCCAATTCCCCAACACCACATGAGACCTTCTCTAGCCACTTTCCTGAATGTCTACCTCTCTCCGCGATAGAGTGATTCTCTAGACACTTATCTTATGATTGGATGCATTAATGCTTCAGCCAAGTGAACTTTTATAGTAATAGACATTTTTGTTTTTCAGTGGTTTAGAGAGGAAGTAGCACGAGAATCAGATCTAGAAGGTGAATCAGCGGTGGGATTGATTGAGTTACTAGCAGACGCACATGGCCCATGCCTACAAGAAATGGAAGCTCGACTTGCAAGATGGGAGAATAACGCACGACATAATATTGGTGATTTTCTTTACAACACTTTGCTTAATGTGCTTCCACTTTACGATCAATATCTCGAGCATCTTATGCCAGTACTTGAGAAAATGGAGTATTCAATGCGAACATCTCGTCGGTTCGATCAACTGTGTAAAGAGTTTGAAGCT
The DNA here is from genome assembly GCA_028641665.1 of Chelonus formosanus. Taxonomy (NCBI): domain Eukaryota; kingdom Metazoa; phylum Arthropoda; class Insecta; order Hymenoptera; family Braconidae; genus Chelonus; species Chelonus formosanus. The sequence goes on from CM054002.1 coordinate 1,529,952, forward strand.
CAAAAATATTGCTATTTACCACTTAGCTCATTCCTCTTGAAACCATTGCAACGATTACTGCATTATAACAGTATTATTGATCGACTATTGGATCATTATCCAAAAGATCATACAGATTTTGAAGATTGTCTAGCTGCTAGAGATAGACTTGGTGAGACACTTCTTGAGGGCCTTACCGTTTTAAATCAAGCGGAAAATCTAGTTCAACTTTGCGAATTACAAAGAGATATCAGCGGGTTTGAAAATTTGGTCCAGGAAGGAAGAAGATTCATCAGACAGGGATGTCTTCAAACTTATAGCCATAAAGGCTATCAGCAAAGGATGTTCTTTTTATTTTCAGACATTTTACTTTATACATTCCGAGTTCAGCAACCTACTCAATGTTTCCGTGTTCATGGCCAACTTCCATTAAAGGGAATGACGATTAAAGATGGTGACAATAAAACTGGAACAGATTTCGTGTTTGTTATTAGTCAGGGTAGTCAATCATTAACTGTAGCAGCTAATAATGAGGAAGAGAAAGAACGATGGCTTGAGGATTTAAATATGGCCATTACACAACTCGATTCAGTTGATGGAAAAACTCCATATCTGAGTTTAAAATCATCTAGTATGTATTTTACCAACTATTTAAACTTTATAAAGTTTCTATTTTGAATGAAATGCTGCACTTCACTTAAGTTTCTTCATTTCATGCTTGTAAATTACGCTTTAAATATTCATTCAATTTTCTCATAGTTTTTTTATAATATGAACTAACTTATGAAACTATTTAGAGCATGATAAAATATTTTATAAAAATGTTTGATAATTTTTATTTGATTATTTTGTTCCTAATGCATAAAATTCTTGTTGAGTATTTTTACATTTCAACTTACATTAAATTGATGAATAAACCAAATTTGTATCCACATGTCGACATAGAAAAATGATTTTTTTGTAATAGTTTTAGGAGTTGGTGATGAAATTGGCCTGGAACTCGATAGATCGAGTTGTGGTGGAGTAAAAGCATCGCAAAGAAGTAATTCAACCGTTCACGTATGCTGGCATCGTAATACAAGCATTAGTTACAGCGATCAATTGCGTGCTTTTCAAAACCAACTCAGTGGATTTTTATTGAGAAAGTTTAATAATAGCGATAACTGGCAAAAACTTTGGGTAGTTTTTACCAATTTTTGCCTCTTTTTTTATAAATCACATCAAGATGATTTTTCACTTGCATGTTTGCCACTTCTTGGATATACAGTCTCGACTCCGTCCGAAAAAGATAGAATCAATAAGGAATTTGTATTTAAATTACAATTTAAAAGACATGAGTACTTTTTCAGAGCTGAAAGTGAATATACATTTGGCAGGTAAATAAATATTTAATTATTAACCATTTAAGTATTAGCAATTTTTCAATAATTCACAAATCAATTTTTAGAAAAGTAATTTGTTTGATTACTAGAATTGTAATGTTATAATATGATTGTTACAGATGGATGGAAGTGATAAGAAGTGCAACACAACAAAGTCACATTCCTGTCAATTTTGCACAAAAAGAGAATTATTAAGTTCCATTCATTGATGACAAAAGAAATAATGTATTCATCAATTTCATTATTTTTGTGTTAACTTTTATATTTTAGTAAGAAATTTACACAAATGCAATTATTTCATTATCAAAAATTGATTATCGCTAACAAGTAAAACTCTTAAAATTTTTTAAGAATCAAAATTGCGGCCTTAAATAATTTTAACTTTAAAAAATATCGTTAATATGGTTATAGATAGATTCTTATAGTCTCAATGATTTGTTATTAATTATGTTTCAGAACGATTTTAGTTGATTGTTTAATGTAAATATTATTGGCCTAATAATATTTATATCAAAAGCTGAGTATTGTTTATGATAAATTGTAAAAAATATGAACTATTTCATATTTTGTCAGGGGGTCATTTTATTTATAGAAAAATGTGTCTTTTGTAGGCGACAATAATTTTATTGATATTCATAACTAACGAATTTAAAATTTACCTTTGAAAACAATTTATTCATCCATTTTATAAGTTGTATCACTTTACACTTTTTTAACATTTTACTGATCAATTAACTGGGATTAACTTAAGACTGGGAAGGTATTGAAAGACTTCACGAACAATAATATCGATGATTTGATTTTTTCCGACTAAAGGAAAAAAAAAGATCAAAAATAAGTTTTGGTAGTATTTATTAATCAAATAAACTATGTTAAAAAATGTCATAACTAAAAGAAGGATATTGATTATAACCAATTGTTCCACTAAAAATAATCATATAGCAATAGCTCATAATCAAATACAGTCACTTATTCGTAAACAGGCTGCTTAAAAAATACGTATCGCTTAAAAACTATATACATTTTTTATTTTTATTGTTATTCTACAACTGTTTTTAAGGAATTTGTTTTTATATAAGCATTATTCAATGAATGAACTAATGGACAATTTTTAAATATTGATAATTATATAATTAGAAAAGGAATTGTATAATTTAGATAAATTAACTGTAACGGTTGTTATTTTCTATCGCAAAAGGAATTTAATAACGATAGAATAATAAAAATAATTAAATTCTTCTAGTAATAATAAAATTTTTTTTCTATTTAATGCTCTTTGTTAGTGAAATTTCAATCGAAAATATGTTAATAAAAGTTGAGAATTTACTAGATTAATTAAAATAATTTTTTGGAAATTTTTTATGAATTAAGAATAAATTTATGAAACATAAAAAATGTAATTCAATTAATTTTATACAATAATTATTGTTACTAAGTATTTTTATTATTAATATAATTTTAAGTAATTATTTGAAAGTCTTTGATAATTAAAAAAGTCTAGTTTTCAATTTTTTAAAATTATATTCGATTAAGAAATAATTTATACTATCTCCGAAATGTAATTTTTAATTCAGCACGCAGGGATCATTTTGATGTAGGGAATTCCCAAATGTGAGATTAGTGGGAAATCCGAAGGTTGTGGAGTTATTTAATGTCCTAAAGAATATATTTAGTCAAAAATCAACTATTTAGTTAATATTTTGTATTTAAATCATTCTAAATGAGCAATAAATTAAGGACTATTATTTGAAGTTTCAAACAAAAAATATTTAAATTATAATTAGCTAGATAAATATTTTTCCAACCGAATTTTTTTCTTATACTTACATGTATGAAAGCATCAAAATTATTACTTTCAATTTTTAATGACCTTCACATCATTGTTGTACAATGTTTTTCTTGAACAAGTTGAAGGTTGATTTTAAAAATACTTTTTTTTTATTGCTAATAAATTACTTGCTTCAAACAACTATGTAATATAATGACAAAAAAAAGCATTCCTAGTTGGTTTTTTCGAACTAAACATGTGCTTGATTAGTATGGATAACTAATAAATATGAATTGATCTAAATTTAAGTACTTTTTGAGAAGCGTACAATTTTTACAATTATTTATACTGAAAAAAATCTTGTTGGTTAAAAAAATTTTCTTTTCTTTTAATCAAATAAGTCAATAATAAAAATATCCATGAAATGTTTATAATATATCTTTCGATCATAACTTTTATTAAAAAATTTCATATTTAATGGGATGTTCAATGCTATTAATTTATGCTATTAATTTTATTAATTACAATTATTAGCATAATTATGTTTAAAAATGAGTTGTATATAATAATTGTTCTGTCATTATTTGATTGAATCAATAATGGATTCCTTTCCATAGTATTTCCAAGTATCCACACATTTTATTCATGTTTATTTCTTTTTTAATGGAATAAAAGGAAATAGAAAACTCTTGATAATCTCGACTTTTTGTATTTTATTTTAGGCATATTTATTGATTTAAGAATTTTATCTTTTACTTTGAAAATGTTTATTACATACTGTAATCCAATTATTTTAAATGTTACATTAAAGTCCATAAATGCACTTAAAAATATCCAGGAAGCTAAAATGTAAAATTGCAAATCTGACTTGAAGCAATCTATCATCATCAATATTTTTTTCATTTGGAAAAGATCGAATAAATTTATTCATATTGATAGAAATGACTCAATAAGATATGTTAATAACTACTATAAATAAAATCATATTTTATTTAATAAAAAAAAAGGTATTTTTTGCAGTGTGTTAATTATTGATACAAATTAAGCTCGTACCTGAAATTAATTTCTATATAAACAAGAAAAGAATGAGGAAATACTTTTAATAATGGTTGATCGACTCTTTGATCATCTACTTATAATGAAGAAAAACTGTTTTAAAAAACCTGTTTTATACCCAGTAGAAAAAATACAGCATTAAATTACACTTTTTATTTCCTATATATAGCGATTTTTTGACGGAAGATTATAAGCCAAACTATTTATATATTTATTTTTTTATTTAAAAAACCTTAATCCTTTCGGTTAATAGAAAAAAAAGGTATAAAATTGATGATTAAAGAAAAAACTATGAAATGAATTGAATTATTTAATGAATTTTATAGAACTGACCTCATTTGATGTCTGCTGATTCTCTATTATAATAACAAAGATACGAAATGATTTGAATACAAGTAAAGTAATTGAGGGCCGGGAGAATTTAATATCGATGAAGGTAATCTTCTTTTCAGCATACAAAGTTTGAAGCCTGGCTTCAAACTCATCATCAGCAATGAGGTAAGCCTTTTCTTATGTAATACGAAGAACAAGAAATCAAATAAAACAAATAATTTTATCTAATTATTGTATACATACTATTTCTTGTAATAAAACACGTTTCTCAGACCATCCATCTAAGTAAATGACAATAATATTATTAATAGACAGCAGGGATTTAATTTAAAAATTTTTTGGCCTCATTTCTAGTCAATAGTTGAATCATTAGAAAGAAAATTTAGATTTTCTTAGCAATTTGGATTATAAGTAATGAAATATTTCGGGGTTATCACTTTTCTTGTCTGACCTGTAAAGGTTCAAGTTTATCTTTTTTTTGTTTTTTAATTATTAGAAACTGTAATCTTGTGATATTGAATGAGTTCATGACTGAACTCTCTTATGTTTACCGGCCTCAATTCGAGTGCATATTTTGATTATGTCCTTATTTTTGCGATGGAAAAACCAGATCAATTATGAAGTTTCCAAGTTGATTATTATTGATTCATTAAGGATTTTCCCGACTTGTATTCATCAATATCTATATTGTTATTCATTTTTGGACCACTTTTTTGGTCATTTTATCTTACATAATAATAATGATATGAATTTATTTATTGCTTTTATAATAATACTATCATGTAAAATGAAGTAGAATCTTTTTGAAGATGATAGAGATTTATTTGCTTGACTGAAAATAGTTTAAATATTTCAGCTAATGATTAGTAAACAATTCTTTGGTGTTATTGTTGGTGATTCGGTGATGACCTTGTTGAAAATGGGTTCAAGTCTGGGGATTTTGAGGCTTCATAGAGCGTGCGAATTCTTTGACGAAGAGTTCAAAGCGTGCCTACGACGTAACAAGCTAAGGAGAAGGACTGAGGAATAGGTGGGAGTCCTCTAGTATATTACCACTCAGTTGAGTGATGATGAGCACAGTCAGACATGGCAAGAAATCAAATAAGCATATTAACGCTTCTAGTGATAGTTGCTGTTGCTCAAGGTTGATACATCAAAATTATTATTATTATTATTATTAACTATTTATTCTCAATATTAGTTTTTAATATTATAATTGTTGTGGAAATTTTGTTAAGATGATTGGGAACAAATAAATGTTATTAGTTTTAATTTTACTTTTGGTTATTTTTAGCAACTTATTATGATCAAGATGGTTGGAGATATCCTCGTTATGTATCAAGCAGTAGCTCCTCATCAAGTTCATCAAGTAGTTCAAGTGGAGTTGGTGGAAAAAGCCAAACAAAAACTGACACTCATGTAATTGGTGGTGGTGTCGCTGATGCTAATGCCAAAGCTACAAATGATGGAGTTATTTTTGATGACGGAGGATACGGTGGTGGTCATGGAGGCTTTGGACAGGGTGGTTACGGTGGGGGACAAGGAGGATATGGCGGAGGTGCTGGAGGACATGGTGCCGGCCTTGGTCATGCAGGAGGTGCTGGTGCTGGAGGACATGGTGGTGGCCTTGGTCATGCAGGAGGTGCTGGTGCTGGAGGACATGGTGCCGGTGGTATAGGTGGAAGTATTGGAGGTCTTGGTGTTGGAGGATCTGGTGGTTTTGGAATTGGTGGAGCGAAAAGTGGTGGCGTAGCTGGTGGACAGTCTGGTAGCTATGGAGCTGGCTATGGTCAAGCTTCCAGTGCAGGAGGATCATCTGGCAGTTACGGAGGAGGTTTCGGATCAATTGGATCAGGTGGTAGTCAATCTGGAAGTGTGGGAGGTACTTATGGTCAAGGTGGTGGTCAATCTGGAAGTGCAGGAGGTACTTATGGCCAAGGTGGTGGTCATTCCGGAAGTGCAGGAGGTACTTATGGCCAAGGTGGTGGTCATTCCGGAAGTGCAGGAGGTACTTATGGTCAAGGTGGTAGTCATTCCGGAAGTGTAGGGGGTGCTTATGGCCAAGGTGGTTCTATTGGTGGTGGTTTTGGAAAAGGAGGTTCCTCTGGAGGCGGATACCCAGCAGGTGGCAATCTCGGTGGAGTTGGTGGAGGACATTCTGGTGCTGGTGCTAATGCTGGAGCAACTGCTAGTGCTAGTGCTAACGCTAATGCGAAAGCCAATGCAGCAGGTATGTTATCAATTATTTTTATTCAAAAATCTATCAGAATTATTCATTGTAATTTTTATCTTTAGGAGGAGGAAGTGGGGGAGTTGTCCCACTTGGACCTTCAATTCCAGTTGGACCATCTATCCCTATTGGAAAGTATCCTGCACCAACTGGCGGTGTACCTACCGGACCAATTCAACCAGTTGGTTCTACTGGTCATGGCAGTGTCGGTGGTGGATATGAACAAGGAGGATACCAATCAGGATACCAGCAAGGAGGATATCAATATGGAACCTATCAACAAGGAGGAACTAAACAAGGTGGTTATCAAGGCAATTATGGTGGCGGAAATGGATTAGGAACTGGTCAAGGAGGTTTTGGAAGTGGTGGTGGATTTGGAGTTGGTCAAGGCGGTGGTCTGGGAACCGGATCTGCTGGAGCTGGTGTTCATGCTGATGCTAAAGCTAGTGCTAACGCTAAAGCAGCTGGTAAGATTTATCTACTGATGATCCAAATGATACATATGTCTAATGGATAATAATTTTAGGTCAAGCTGGAGGCGTAGGAGGAGTGGGTGGAGGAGCAGGTGGTTATAATCAAGGTCAATATGGTGGTGGTTACAATCAAGGTGGATACGGACAGGGTGGTTATGGTCAAGGCGGCTTTGGTCAAGGTGGTTACGGAATCGACTATGGCGGCAAAGTTATTGATCCATGCTTTGCCCCTCAGAGCATAGCCTGTAAGCGGGGGCATCTTACACCATTGAGACATCATTTTTTTAATAAAATTTTTAAACCGTTCGATATACGATTCCGTTTCACCGCTCATTTAGGTGCCGAGTCCCAAGGTCGTGTACCTGGAGGATATGGTGGTGGTAATGTAGGAGGAGGTAGTGGAGGACATTATGGAAGTGGTGGAAGTGGAGGAGGACAATATGGAAATGTTGGTGGAGGTCACTTAGGGGGTAGTGGTGGCCATCTAGGAGGTGGTAGTGGCCACCTAGGAGGCACTGGAACTGGTTCCGCAAACGCCAATGCTAATGCCAATGCCAATGCCAACGCAAATGGTGGATTAGCAAATGCCAATGCAAACGCAAACGCCAATGCTAACGCTCATGGTGGTCTGGCAAACGCAAATGCGAATGCCAATGCAAACGCAAATTCTAATAGTAATTCTAATGGTATCGGGTGAGTAAAAATGATTTTTTCTCTTTACTTTTCTTCAAAACATATTCAAGGTAAACTATAAATATTCCTGTGTGTTTTTCGACTCATCATTAATGATGTCATAAAACTGGAGATGTTTTTAAGCGAAATAATATTTATTTTTGTTTATTTACATTGTTAAATTTCATATCTTAGAAGAAAAAAATTATATAAAAGTGTTTAAAAATATTTATCATGAATACATTAGCTAGATTGTTGTCAAATATGTTTTTCTTTCTAACTTTAGATAAAATTATGTAATTAACTAGTTCTCACAATATAAACCTATCAGCCGAGTTCTCAAAAGCTAGAAAAAAAAATGTTAATTCAGAATATATATTTAAATGACTTACTAAGAAATAATTTCCATCAAAAATATTATAAAGCTAATTTACCATTCATCATTCTAGACTCTTTTCACGTATCGGTGAAGATGGTGGAGAAGGCACTGGCAGTGACAACATCAAGAAAACACCAGAAGTGAATAAAAGTGGAACTGTGGATGGTGCGAAAGGTGTTTACAGCAGTAGTTCATCGAAAGTTGATGAAAAAGGAAAAGGAACTTACCATGTTGAAGCTGGAAAACTTAATTAGTTCAATTATCTAACTAAACAGTAAATTTAATGCCATAATTACTGATAAGAAAAATTAAAAAAAATTGTTAAATAAACTTGAGGTTGAATCTCAGGATTGAATATTACTTGTATTTTATATGTGATCAATATCTGTCAATTACAATAATAAATAACGTTTTTGTACAAAACAAGACTTCTATCAATGTTAATATTTTTTATTTTCAAAAACTTAAAATTTACTTGGCCTTGAAAGAAAGTATTAATATTAACTCTCTGCAAATTTTATTTTAAATATAATAGGAACTACTTTTCTCAAATTCAGGTCATATTATAAATTTAAATAATTATTAACTCAAGAGCTAAAAGGTCCTACTTGAAATAAAACAATAAGAACAAGAGAAAGTATTTTAGATGATAATTATTTAAATTTATTAAACATTTAATTTTTAATCAACATGGATTATTGTTACATAGACCGCAATGTTTATTCATTATGATCTATTAGAGATATAATTGTTCAAAAGATGAAAGAAGAGGTCAGATGACCTTGGTAGTTCATTCAAGTAGGATTAAACTATCAGAGATAATCAAGACGCAATACAGTGACGTTTGAGGCCAATAGGCATTTTTATTTCTATTTACTTGTCATTTATCACGAGTTTTAAAATTGCGTAATAGTGTTTTGAATGATTTTATCTATTGTAGATGAGCTGGCTCTCGTCATTAACATTTTTTCTTAATTAATCTCGATAATTAGTAATCGAAATAAAATATCAACAAGAGATTAAAAATAATATAAAGTTTATAAGAAAATATCTTTATTAAATCATGGAACACTATTAATAAATGAATTAATTTTCAAAAATAATAGCATCATCTGATGTAGTTTCATTATTTGTTTCTTTTTGTTCTTCTGTTTCAGATTTTTCAGTCATTGCCTCATCAGTTTCTTGATTCTTGCCATCGTCCTTGCTATCACTTTCTTCACTTCCGTCTTCACCTATCCTAGGTCTGAAATAAAATGGACCTCCATATTGACTTGGACCTCCGTATTGACTTGGACCTCCATATTGACTTGGACCTCCATATTGACTTGGTCCTCCGTACCCTTGATTTTGTGGAGAAGAAGCCAAAGCATTTGCTAGAGCGTTTGCAAGCCCATTTTGTGAAGCAGCTGAAGCAGCAGCACTTGAAGAAGCAACAGGTAAACCATTGACGATTCCTGATGTAGCAGAAGCTGAACTTGATGCACTGGAAGGTTGATTGTAGGATGGATTGTATGACGGATAATAAGGATTGTATCTGTTTCCTCCTGATTGAACGTTGGCTTGAGCATTGCTTTTTGCATATCCATTCTGAGATGATGCATCAGCTTGGCTATTAGCATTGGAATTTGGTCCATATGCTGATGCAGATGCGTCAGCTTTTGCTTGTGAATTAGCATAAGGACCTGGATATGCTAATCCATAGTTTGGATTCACTGGAGGGTAGCGTCTATTTTCTGATGGATAATTGGGATATCTAGTATTCCCTGGAGCATAGTCTACGTTGGGGTTGTACCTGAAAGAATGAAAAATGTTATTTAAGTGAAAGACTTGGACAAAAAAATTACTTTAGTTAACATGAGACTATGACGACCAGTGTTCTATCTGCATAGAACAGGACTCTCACAGGTCACTCTAGTTTACATGACCTCATGTTACTTGAAGAATGCTTTTACTCCAAAATAATTTTACTTAAAACCATTTTCACTTCAATTTCCCACTATTCAGAATTGATCTTAATATAAAAATTTTTACCTAGTATTCTAAGATTTGATTTATCACAAAGTTCTCCAAATTAATTGATATAAAGAAAATTTTATTTATAAAAAGTTGAATTAATTTTTTGTGGAAAAAAGTATTTAAATAAATGTGAAAATAATGAATGTATCATTGATTTACCCTTGTGGCCGGTATCCATTCTGAGGATATTGAGCAGGAGCAAATGATCGTGGTTCAAAGTCGTCCTTTGGAAATTCAAATGAAAATATTTGTTGATAATTAGATGAAATAGCAAGGAGTGCAAGAACCAATGATGAGTATCTGAACACCATCTTTGCCGCGAGAGATTCGACTGTTTGACTGAATTTTTAACTTAATTCCCTTCAGTTTTATAGGTGAATAAGGCAACATGGTAAACATTGGTAATTCCGGAACCTACACATCGAAAGACCTAAATTCTTACGTTATAGTGAATGAGCAAACCTCGAGGTAACTTGTTTTTTTTCGATCCCGCCTCCTTCAGCGTCATTAGTGGTTGTCGAACTCAGAAGAACTTTTCTTGAAACATACGTTTACAATTCCAGACCACTTCTATTACTATATGTATAATTAGGAAATACATGCTCTATTATTGAATGCTGAATGACTCACCGGAAAGTGAATTTGTACGCTGAAAAAATCCAATGTTTTATTTTCAAGTAAAATTAAATTCAAAAAAAATAAAGTGAATTTGGGCTTTGATTAACCTTGAACATTTTTCTGTAGCGATAAAGTCATCATAAAAGAGTAATGCTAGTTTATTTCAAATTTTCTTTGGTCTTAATATTTTTATTAGCTGATAGAAGATTGCCTTTTTATGTTAAATATCAAGAAGTATATTATTTTTATTCAAAGGAATGTTTTATTTTCTAATAATCTTTAATTTTATTGCCGTACAAAAAGTTTTAAGAAAAAATTAACCTCAATTAAAATGCCAAAACCCTTTATATCTTAAAATTTTAAAGAAATAAATTTTTTGGATAATGAGATAAGTTCAGACATATAAAATAAGGTTTATTTCTTGACATTCGAAAATATTTAAACGGCTAAATAATAATAATAATTAATTGATTAATTATTAAATAATTATTGCTAGTATTGTTAGTTAACTGTTGTTATATTAATTATTGTATTTAATCAACTGTTTGATTTTTTAAATGAACAGTTTATTTTTATTAACAGAAACACTTTTATGGAAATTCGTAACCATTTTTATTTACTTTTAAATATTTTTATGGCGCAAATTTTGATTTTTTATATCAATGTATTTTCCCAAATATTAATTGACATCACAGATAGTTTTTTTACAACACTACACAGTGAATTAATGTTTTTTATGAAAAATAGTACAGTTTTAGTTCGAAAAATATAAACTTGTATGTTCTAAGAATTAGCATTTGTGGTCCACAGTGGGATTTACCCAGCCAGTAGGTATTGACCATGAAATTTATAATGTAGTATATTATTTCGCTTCTCTCTAATAGTATGTCAATAACATTCTCCGTTGTGTTTTAGTTTTTTATGAATATATGAACGTGTGACCTTCCACAGTGACGACAAAGATCTGGAATTACCTATGCTGCTGAGAAACATTAGACATTCATTTTTCATTTATGTGAGTTTTTAATAAATAATTACTTTATAAACATTCATATAGAGTTCATTTTATTTAATTTTAATGACCATTTCACATAATATTTTTAATGAGCAATTGTTCATATTTATTGTTTTTGTTAATAGGAGGATAGAAAGAGTCGTTTTGCTGAAGTATTATATGTATCCATACATTCCACCACCACGGCCACCCATGTTACCAGGATATCCACCTATTCCAATTTGTGCTAAAAAAAAGAAACATTATTATGTTTTGGTTTAAATGATTTGGAATATATTTTATATCATTTAAGATAAGTATATCGATAGATAAACTAATAGTTAAGCTCCAAAAATAATCAAAAAACTCTATAATCAGTGTTAATATCAAATCTATTTAAATTGAAAAAAATTTATATTATTACAAGTAGTTAAAAACATTTTATTTTAATTTTATATTATTATATTTAAAGAATTTGTTTATCTTTTAGGCAATGTTCTCCTATTGGTTTAATCAAATAAATAAGTTAATTTTGATCATTCTTCATTGATTTATCGATTATATTTCAAATAATCAGTAGTTATTATATAAAATTATTATATCATGAATTAAAAAAAAAACCTAGATTATGATAGTAAATATTGAGAAAATTTGAGGTAGAGTCAAAAATAGAGACTAAATGATAAAGTGTGATGAAAACTAAATCAATGGTCGTTTTTTTAAAAATAATCTATTTTTTTTAAAATCAATTATTTTTATGTTCTCTTAAAAATCATTCTACCTTCAATTTTCATCATTTTCTCAATAAATAGATTAAAAAATAATTTAAATTATTATTTAATATTGATAAAATTTATTTACATCCATATCCTCTGCCCATACCACGGTTTTCATATCCCATGTTACCTCTTCCCATTCCTCTTCCCATTCCTCTACCCATTCCTCTTCCATAACCTAGGGTAATAAACCATTTTTAATTTAAAATACTTATTATTTAAGTCGTTTTTAGAGATTAAAGAGTTTAGAATTTTAATTTCTTGTGATCAAATAAGATAGCTCTAAGTAAGTCAATTATTCTAGTTCAAAGTCTCTTCTTGCTCCCCTCAGGAATAAGACTTGTATTAATTTTCAAATATATTGTTTTATACTTTATAAAGAAATGTTTCAGATCTGATCAAACTGCTTTTATTAGTTCGACTTTGATGAGGTTCAGTCACATTTGAATCGGTTTTTTCTTACAGGTATGCAAATAACTGACTTCATGTACATTAAAATTGTTCATGAATATTAACATACATCATGTTGGAATAGATATTGAGTTCAAATATTTACCTTGAGCATTGGTGCCATACATCAATGCAGAAAGGATGAAGAGAAGTGCCCAGAAGAACTTCATACTTGATAATATAATATCACTTTTTGACTCAGAAATAGCAACGACTATTGTAATGTTTGCTGAATGCTTGCTAGATATGAACTGCGACCGAAGGTAGATCTAGCACTTTTTTATATTCAGTAAGTAATATAGACACATTCACACTTATGTGAAAAAGTAATTATTGTCTTTACTATAATAAATTATCAACTGATGACTTTTGATTTGTAATCACTCATTATAATAACTTCCGTGGAAAAATGACTTTAATTGATTGTTTGCATAGAGTTTTTTTCAATGGAAAGTTTTCATCATAGTAAATAAACCAATTTTCTTGAGGAATTATTTTATTTAAATTACAACCTAATCGAATCCATTATATTGATATTTAATTTCAGTGATGAGCAAGATCATGACAAGTGGTGAAGTTTGAAGGTAAACACATTTCTTGATCTAAACTGAAGTGATACTGTGGAGGGCAGTTTTTCACTATTGGATGACCTGCTTTACAACGACAGTATTTTGTACAATTTTTATGAGCTAATAAGACTACGCTATTAGGATCATCGGTTTGAGGACATCGACCAGCACAGTTTGACACAGAACGATCTGATGGAGTTCTGATAGTTCTTAATGTTGTTGGTTCAGGTAATGAATCAGGTAAAGGTTGATTTCGTGTTGTAAGTAGTTCTGAGGTAGTTTTAACATTTTCAGTTGTTGCGACCTTTGATGTTGTTGATGATGGACTAGATGTTGATGATGGACTAGCTGTTGATGATGGACTAGATGTTGATGATGGACTAGCTGTTGATGATGGACTAGATGTTGATGATGGACTAGCTGTTGATGATGGACTAGATGTTGATGATGGACTAGCTGTTGATGATGGACTAGATGTTGATGATGGACTAGATGAAGGAAGGTTCGTTGTTGATGATGATTCAGATGTTGTAGAAGAGTTCGTTGATGGAACTAAACTAGGAGTTGTAGGTGGGTATGTTGCTGTTGATGAGCTAGAAGTTGTTGTTGGAGATGTAGCAGCAGTAGTAGTAGTGAAACCATTTAGTCTATCACATTCAGCTTGTTCCTCAGGAAGACATCGTTGCTTTTCTGTATTAAACTGATAGTCTGGTGCACAATCTTCTAGAATCGGACGACCTTTTTGACAGCGACAGTATTTATTACAGTCCTCATGAGGAAGGTACACACTGGCTTTTAAACTTTCATGTGGACATTGTCCCAAACAACCTTCAACCTTTCCACATTCAGATTCAACTGGATCCACACATGTATCATGTTTTGCAGAGAAGAATGTTCCTTCTTGACATTCCACAGTAAATTGGAATCTTGACATACAGACACAATACTTATTGCAATCATCATGAGGTAGAAATTTATAAATTTGGAACCATGGACATTTGGCAACACAATTTCCATTCGTAGGAGTTTTTTTCTGCAGGCCTTTTACAACATCTATGAAACTTCGAGGTCCATATTCTACTGGGCTTGATAGAGCAAATGGAATGATGATAGCAATAGTCACTAAAAAATTTAATAAATTATTATTTAACGTAACAAAAGAAGAAATCAAATAAATTTTAAATAAACCTTACCTAAAAATTGATACATTTTGATGTATGTGATGGGCTTTTATCGTAATAATGTGTATATGAAACTCAACATTTTTTAGAGTAATTCGCCTTTTTATAATAATTTTGATTCATTGGCTGGTTTGTTAATTTCAATCAAAAGATTCGCAAATATTTTTTCTTTCACTCCAGTTGGTTTTAAGTATTACCAATGTTATCATATGTTATCTTAAGTAAAGCTATTGTAAAATTTGCAGATGTTAGATGAAGGCGTATATCTATATCATTTCAATAAATTGGCTGAATTTCGAATATTTTACAATATTTTCTACGAAACTGTCCATGAATATTCAGGAAACGAAGGTGTTGATTAATTTATGAATTGATAGTAATAAGATGAGTCAATTTAGCAAACTTCTAGACTTACTTGAACCACAATGTATGTATAGATTAGGTAATCTTATATGTAGGATTGATTACTCCACCATTATTTTTTATTTGTAGAAAATATGAATATTATGAGCATTAATTACAATCATTATTTCCATTTTACAGAAAAGCAATTTTTAAATCATTTTTTTCTCATGAGTAGAGAAAAAATATAATTTCCATAATAAAGAAAAGAAATCTATCAGGTTTTTCTTTTGAAATTAATTTTTCAGTGATGGAACCAATAACTGATAATATGTAAAATCCACTCGTGTGAATTGTTTGTATAATATTTTCAACATTAAAAGATTATTTGAATTTGAACATTACATAAAAGTATTATTTAATTTAATATCATTATTTTTCAAGTGCATCAATATTAAATATTGGTGAAAATTATTAAATAATGCAAGCAGTAAATTATCTCTAAATGTATTTAACTGCTACATTTGTTGAAAAAGTAAATTTGAATTGATGATGTGGAATGATGACTTTATAATTTTGTCGATTGCTGATAATGGTTGTATATAATAATAAAAATGAATGAATAGAACATGGATCATTGCAAGTAGGAGTTAAATAAATAGTTTTACCTTCTTTAATTACTTAATAATTAAATAATTTTCAGTTATCAGTACGAATATATACTTGTACTTTGAAACTTAGGTACAAAATAGAATGCATTACTCTTACACATTGTCGCCGTAGCTCTGTGGTTGTCTCTTCGAGGCGCTGTGGGGCTACTGGCTTTTGCAGATTTGGGTTCGATTCTACTTGATGGTGAATTTTTTTTTATCTCTTTATTAAGCAATAATATTATTATTGTTGATAGAGATAGGAATTTTATTAGACGATGAGATGGACAATGAAATTAAGCCTAAAAAATGAAGCAATTAGATTATTTTGTTATCATGCTTATTGCAGGGGCACTCATCGGTCTTATCACTAATAATTAAATTAAGTAGATTTACTGTTTTCATATGAAAATGAATGATTTTACGATTGAATTAAAAATACTCATCCTTTTTTATATTGTACTAATATTTTTAGACTCCAAAAGTTCACTTATTTATTAAATAAAAACAATATATTTAATTTTGAATAAAATAATATTGATATTTCAACATCAAGTTACTTTTAATAAATGTATTTATTTATTTAAACTAGTAGGAAATCATTAATCGTTATTAAATTCCTCCTGTGAATTTACGTTTTATCAATTCTATTATCTTAATAGAACTTTTATTACATTGTTAATTTTTATTTTGCTTAAAACTACTTAACAATATGTACAAACATAATTCTGTTTACATCAACGCTTATATACAATTTTTATTTTTAAAAATTAATTTATAGACCAGAAGAGGTTGTTTTTTTCAGTATAATTTTAATATTTCGTTATTATTTATTTATTTTTAAATTATTTATTTACTCATATGAATAGCGTAAACTTATCGATATTTTTTAATATCTTCAATAAATGTTTCGAAATCTATGAATCTATTATAATTACATTTTTTGAGTTATTATTTTAAAAAAGTACTGATATAAGACCACATCAATAGAGGCATAAAAGTATTCCTTTTATTAACTCAAATGGTGACTTGGCTGAACTTTAACTAATTAATTTATTGATAATTTTCATACTGCTATGACTATGATGATTATTATCATTATAATTATCCATATGGGTATTAATATTGTTACATTAATTTTTTTCTACTATTTGTTTAAATATCGGGACATCTTAAAATTAAATGAAAAATTTGAGCTTTACTTTTATTTAAAATTTTTTGTGCGAATTAGTGCATTTTTAAATCGTATGTTTATGTGCTTACCAAAATTAAATTGATCGTTGGTATAGTACAAATTAGGTAGCTCAATAATTTTTATTGTATTTATCATGATCCGATCTTTTCAAAATATATGTCGCACGGATCAAATTAAAGCTTGTATTTACAATAATAGTCCGGATAAACGAAAAATGATTCGTTCTAAAAAACTAAAAACATGTATGATATATTATTTGTGCAAAGCCTTTTAAAATATGTTTAATAATATCTAAAAAATGAGAAAAAAAATTATTGCTGAATTTTTACTTACATTATAATAGCGTATATTATTACATATGTATTTCAATAATTTTATTTTATAAAAATTGAAGACTTAAAGTTCATTTTAGTAATTTTTTAACAATCTTTTTTAGCAGATAATGTTATATATTTAAATTTTTTCTTTGAAATCGGTTACGTCACACTAAATCGTACTCTTATAATTAACATGTGCCCAGTTTCTCTTCTTTACACTTACAAATTAAAAACAAACAATTATTTTCATCTAGAATATATATAAATATCTACATAACTCGAGATGCAAATGATCTTATTTTTTGTTATACATTATAAAAATTCACATACAGTTTTTTATTATAGATGAACTCATATGATCATGGTATTGATTTATTCATTTTCCTAATTTTTTAGTCACCTTAGAAAATATATCTGAAGATACTTTGTTTTATCGGATTCATTAATACTTATTGGCAGTAAAAATTATTCGTGTTTCAAGACCATAATGGTTTAATAATAAAAGTTATGTAGATACGTCTTGTGAAGTTTCTTCTTAAAATGAATTCGTTTTCTCTTTAAATATATTTTCTAAGACGATCACTAATAATTGTTTCACGTTCAAAATATTGAAGTATTAAAAAGCATGCAGTGATACATTTCTGAAATATTCTGTGAGAAATATCCTTGAAATGAATGTTTCATTACAACTTTAAGTAAAAATTTGAGGCCAGTGTTTAGGCTACGAATTTCTTAGTAATTGTGAGTGATAGTATTGTTATTAGATGTAGTGAAATAGTATATTTTGCACTCAAGGAGAAAAATACAACATTCTAAACGTGAGAAAAATTTATGTTTTACATCACTTGTCTCATCATAGATTTTTAGATACAATCTTACTTGCGGTTTAAGTTTGTTTACTCTTCCTCCTTAGATGCGAAATGTATTATTTTTCTCCCAAGGTTTGAAGTGCACCATTTTCCGTAATCAATATTTTTCCAATGAAAAAAATTACTACATAATTTCTAATCATTTTTTTTTTAAATTTAGATGGAAATAATCAACTAAAAAAATTATTTATCACGAAAAAAGTGTAAATATTCGAATAAATTCTACTATTATCGAAGCTTTGTTTATCCTCCAATCAAATAATTACTCCATTTTTTTTCCAGTAGAAGGATAAAAAATTTATATGCCTTTTTTGTCATTAGAATATTAAGATGATTTTTATATTCTTTAATAATAAAGATTTCATAGACATTTAATGTAAATCTCAGTAAGAATAATATTCAGACCACATAAGTATATTTCTGTTGCCAATGGAAAAATTCCCAAGTGGTCCCAATTTAGTAGAAAAAAGCAAATACCTGAGTAGAAAAATATTAGGACATGCTCGATAACCATCAAAGCTATAACAGACTCTCTGTCAGAGTGTGCTATTTTATACACTAAGAAAAATATTGAGTAAATTCACTTCAACATTTTGTAACAGTAATTTTTACTCCATATTGTTCTGAATGTAATAATTGATATAAGGCCTAAATCAAAAGTGCTTATTGTTTTAGAACTATACTTGATAAGAGCTCACTAAAATTTTAGGCCCCAAATTCAATCCTGATAATTTTTTCCTCAGGAAATAATATTATTACTACAATTACTCTCTATAAAACATGAGTTCATTTTAAAATTCTTGCATCAAATAATCTTTTAATTTTCAGAGTAAAAATTATTTTATTAATTTTCCTAAAAAGCCATTTATTATAGATGTATACATATAAGTATATACACTACTTTCACGATTCGTTGCGTAAGAATTGTTCATTAATTTACTCCAAGTAATGGATTGTATTCCAATCGATAATTATGTTAAGCATCAAACACGCCATGTACCTAGACTATTCGCTCATATTAAATTTATAATAATAATAATAATAATGTATTATCAATATTCGATTATGATTGGCACGACGACATGGCCGAAGATAAGAAAATTTATAATTATAATAAATAAATATTGTTTACCATGATGTAAACTTGAATGAAGAAAAAATAAAAAAAATATAAACATTAAATATTCTTAAACGAAAATACTTTTTTTAAACAAATCAGTGGATATTCACTGATTAACAATACCAATTCAATTACTGAGTAAATCAGTAATTTAATTGTCACTGAAAATAGTACTGTACAACCGTATTAATACCAATTTCATATCACTATGAATAGAGATATAAAAATGATTTAATAGAGCCCAATTAATACTGTGAATAAATAATTTAGTATTTATACAGTAATTTTACAGGTGCAAAATGTTACAAATATGTTCATTTATGCGGTGTTTAAATAAATATTATGAAAATACAATATTCGTATACAGTATATTTTATACCGTATAAGAAAACTGTATACAGTATTAATGTGGCTTTTTCTTAAAATTTAGATAAAGAAAAAATTAAATTACATTGAATATCCATTTTCCATTTTTTCTTATTCAAGTTCTTAACAGTAATTCTAATAAATATTAAACGCTGTGATTTTCGGGTGTTTACATGATTTTTTTGGTGTATTAACCTCTTCAAGTCTATGTTGAATTAATTCGAAAAATAATCATATTGACAGCTTTTCTGATTTAATGATAGAAATACATTAATTTAAAGATCGAAAGTTCGGTAATTGGATTTTGTTATATTATTATTATATTAAATTCAAACTATTTAATATTACACAGTTTTTTCACGATTTGTATAAAAAAAAAATATATTTTAATCTTATTTATGTTGATTTTTTATGTTTTTTTGCTTATTATAAGATGTATTTCTTGAGAATAATATAATAAATATAATGAAAAAGATATTTCAACAGATGTATTCTTACTTCTATCGCTTTCTTAAATTCTTTTTTTTTATTTTTATGAAAAAAAATTATAATTGGATGTTTGGAAATTTGAATATTATTTTTTTTTACTATCTATTGCTAATTATTACGTAGTTTGGTATATTATTTAATATTTTTGGTCGTTTTACGTAAAAATTACCCGACGAATAGCCGTTGAATATTATGAGTAAAGATGATTATTAAAGGATCATTTAAGAGTTAAAACTGTAAAAGTCTACCACAATTTTTTTCTTCATTTATCTAAATTATTTTTTTTTAATATTTATAATAATTGTAACAATATTTATAGTATTCTATATTATCATCAACAACTGTAATATTTGTAGAAACTGTTGAAATTCATTGCAGTTTTTTTCTTCTCAATTTTTTATCCAACGTTTATGGTATTTTACAATTTTGTACACAATTATGTTTTTATTTTTTTTTTATTTTTAAATTTATTTTGTTTACTGCATGTCAATTATATCAATCATCAATGTTTTAATTTTTAATTACACAAAAGAGAAATTAAGTTTGTATTTTTTCATAAATTATTAAAACAATTTTGTGCATAAAATACATATATGTATACATATTTCATTTGAATATACTTGACGCAAATGAAATATTTCTTAGTTTGTAAAGTTTCCTTTTTTTTCAGATGAAATTGTGAATAATTTAATCTATAAGAGGCGATACTTCAATTCTACAATTAATAGGCTCTCTTTTTACTGTCAGTTTCTACTTATTTTCATTACATTGTTAAGCCTGAGTATATGAACATAAATTTTTTTTTACAAATAAAATCATCGGAAGAAAAAAATATATTTTATTATATTCTAAAAAAATTCGAGAATGTGGGGAAAAAATTGAAGCAATACTAGACATTATAATATATAAGCATATAAAAATAATAATTATAAAATTAATTTTCAACTCTTAAAGTGTGAATTTAATTTTGATATTACTCAAGTAGAATAGGCTGTAACATATCTATACAGTATTTTTTTTTCTTTATTTAAATTTATACAGTATTAATGTCATATTTATTTCCCTAAAAATGGTACAATTACAATTGATATTTTACAATATTACTGTACATTTGGAATATACAGTATTTATATACACTTGAAAAATTTTTTCACTCAATTTAATTTATTTAAAAAAAATCTTATGTTTGAAAAAAATATATGAAACATTTATTATAAGGTTGAATAAATAAAATAACGCCACGACTTAATACAAATTATGTATGCAGATTATAAAATGTCACTCATTTTGTTTGAATAATGTCTTTCATTTAAACCAAGATAAGTCATTTTGTGAGTAAAAAATTTCTCTGAGTGCAGCTTAATCAATTCCATCAGGGCGCTTATCTAGAGAATATTTTTTTAATAAATAAAGTGCATCATTACTTATTTAAATAATATAAAAATTATAAACATTAAATAAACAATTATTTCATAATAATAAAAAAATCTCTGTCACATTTTACCTCAATTTTTTCCACACATTACTAATATAACAATTTAATACTTAAAATTCATCTACTATCAATGACTTAACAATAAAATACTTAATAAATAATTCAAGCCAAAAATGAAATTCATAAAAAAACATTCTTTTTCTATAATTAGTTAACAGATAATAATCTTTAATTATTTTAATAAAATAACTAACTATTTTTTTCTATTAATTTTACTTAACAAAGTTGTTCCGGTACATTAATGCACTTTCAAGGATTCTATATAAAAATATTGTATAGCTGTCGTGTCCAAGTTAGCAACTTGAAAAAGAAATTAGTAACTAATGTATCCTCTTTTGGTCCCGTTTCGCGATGTCAAACTTTGGCTTTTTTTTTTTTTTTTTGGTAAACACATTATAAAGGATTAAATGATAAAAAATTATTTATTTCTTTTATTGTGGCCGAGACAATTCTTTAATTTTTAATTTCAATGTATTTTTCCTTCTTTCATTCTTTCATAAATAAAAAAGACTAGGGTCGAAAAGTTTAGAAAAAAATTTATATTAAAAGAAATAACTGTACCTACTTTATTTAATGAGACATCTAGAAAAGGGTACACCAATAATTCATCAAGGGATAGGAGACATGTAATTAAAAAAAAAATATTTATATTTTTATATATAAAAAAAAAAATTCAATAAAATTGAATTAAAACGGATTTGTCTCAAAAATATAAAATTTTATTCATTAGTATCTGCATATTAATTTATTCACTTAATTATTAATTTAGTTTCAATATTTTTACTAGAATATTAAGAAAAAATTTGTGACTAGAAATTAATCCATTTCCAGTTTTACATATTTTTGAGGTAAAAATGATAACATCAGTTAGAAAAAAATTATACCCTTGAAGTATAAAGTGATTATTTTTTTAATTCATTTCATTATTGCGTTATTATCATTTGTAGAGTAAAATTTTACCCCCCATTATTTAATCGAGAGTCATGTTTACACCTTCATTTACTTCATGTAACAGAGAGATAAATTTAATCAGCTTATCGACCCTAATTTTTTTAATCAAAAATAAAGCGAAAAAATATCAATAACATATTCACATATAAAATGATATTATATAATTATTAAAAAGATATTTTACTTAATAAATAATTAATGAAATACTTAACTATATATTTCATCCATATTCTTTGTACAGATACATAATTGTAAAGTTACTAGATATCGCAATTTCTATAATCTACGGACGTTAAAGCGAATGAAATCACTTTGCATTCTTCATTAAATACAATATTAATAAATGAAGATTGCATTTAATCTTTTCTATAAGATATTTCTCGCATTCATTTTATTAAACTCAATAGTTCATAATCACGCCGTGAAAAAAAAAATAAAATATTTTGAATGCAATTTGAGCATAATCGATATTTCTATGTAGTGTGAAACGTTGACATAAAATGTTATTTAATAAAATTGCACCAATATTCTATTCCTTAAGGCCATCATTTTACAATAAGACTAGTCCAAGACTGATTAGTTTGAGGAAATAATAAATAAGATGTTTTTTTTTTTGTTTTAAATGAGTATCGATGTAGCAAAGAAGACAGAGTAAAGATAGATAGAGTTTTTGGTAACTATACATTTTTAACTCCATACCTTTTTCCCTTTACGACTCTTGCAGACCAAGTGTTTAGTATTAAAACGCTTAAACTGTTTAATACAATACAATATATGTCGTTCATATTTAAATTGAAGGTATGAAGGTTTAATTGTACAATTGCCGAGTTTTTTCTTGAAAGAACTCGAAAAGAGAGAGATAGAGTTTGACTCGGATTTGGGAAAACCATATTCATTTTAAATCGCATTCTTTAGTGTTTATCGTACGAAAATCTCAATTACTTCTGGCGTTTGTTTATTAATACGATTACTTAGTAAGAGAGATTGAGAGAAAGACGGATAGTTATAGTTAGGTTAAGTTGAAATGAGATATCTTAATTATTAAGTACGTTTTCAGGCACACAAGTTGGGCAGGGAGCAGACCGCAGCAAGGACGAATCTATGACTTTCGATGTAATGATAATACAACTTGAAGAGTCTAGTTTGAATAATTCTTTTTATCTCATGACTATTCTTAAAACTATTGGAGTATTTCTATTTACGTTATCAAGAATATCATTCATTCACTATTAAGTTGAATTATCGAGTTCGTAAGTAGGATTGTAATGATCACCATCAAAAGTCATGAGTGTTTCTACCTATAACATAAACTAATTGTTTAGTAAGAGTGCTGCGGCTGCAAAGACGTGGCTCAGCTGTGTGGTGATGAATCTGAGCCTTGGCTGGTCCCAAGTCCTCCCATGCCAGCCTGAGTGGTTAGCCTGGTAGTAGATTGCGTTGTAGTTGGTACATTGTGTTGTAGTCTTGAACTACCTGTTTCCGGTACCAAGTGTGGTGTTCGACTTGAAACTGGTGGTAACACTGGACTAACTGGCCACGGATGTAGAGATACTGTACTTGGTGCATTTGGTACACTACGTGAGTGTGGCAGTAGTGGAGAATTAGACAAGCTTCCCAATGGATGATGAGCAGATGTGTTTATATTCCCAGTCATTCCAACACTTAAACTGTTACCAAGACCACTTCCTGAACCACCACAATTACTTGGTGTTGTTCCTAATGCTACAGCTGTGTCTGGATGTAGAAAGTTTCGTCGTTGTTCCATCCGTTCTGCATGTTGCGCTAAACATCGAGTCAATGCTTCTGGTAATATTTCCAGTTGCTCTTGCAATGCAGTTAGCTTGTCTTCTAAACTTGCTAACCTTTCTTCAAATGCATCTTGTCGAGTGCTCATGTCTGATACTATTTCGTAAACTGTATTTTGTGTCTGAAATTACAAATTTAGATTATTTTATTTTTATTATTATTAATATCATCAGGTAACTTATAATAAATCTCTGAGGTGAAATAGACTTTTATCAGACAATTAACATTTCTTAATTACTAAAAACAATATTAAAATGTCTATGATATGATAGCATTCTATTTTCTAGTGGTCATCAAGCCATTCTTTTGTATAAACAAATTAATAAAACAAATAATTGTTTTTTTCTCTCAAAGGTTATCGAACAACTCTCGTTTGGTTAATAGAAAACAATTTGTATTGTAACAAAGTACCATTGATAGCAATTTGATGACAACTCAGTGACCCATTTATCAATTAATTAGAAAAAATGGAGAATATTTTTTAAATACACATATAGTATTGTTGAGAAATAAATTGTCATAAAAAAATCATTAAATTCAGTAATCATTAACTTCACCATCAAGTTATTCAGCTCAACTATTTTGGTAATTATCAAAAAAAGTCTTTATCTATTTCACCACAGCAATTTGTTATGTTACTTGTGTTTCTGTAGTTGCAACAAGATTTACCTTGGCCATATCAGTTATTGTGTTAGCATTATCCATTAATTTACGTTGGTCCATTTTAACTTTCCTGAGTCTGAAAAAGAATTATTTAGCTGTACTACACCATTAAAAATACAAACAACAACAAGGATCAATATTCAATGAAAGATAATATAGGACAGGTGAAAAAAAAATACATACGCATAGATGGCTAAAAGAAATTTACGTTGATGTGTTCGTACACGACCTGGATTAACTCGTTTAACTAAACGTGTATGTTTGTAAATAAGCCAAGTTTCTCGTAAAACATTTGCTGCAGCATTTTTTAACTGCAACATAAAAATTTAGTGTCATAAGTAAATTAATATAATTTACAACTATAAATGCTTTAAGCTTCACTAACTCGTTTTGTTAATTGTGTGTCCATCATGAAATTATGAACATGCTTCTCTGCTCTCGTAAGCTCCAATTTTCTAGAAACGACTGCTACGAGTAATGCTGTACAACCTGCTCCCTATAAATAATATTATTCATTTGTCTATTATAAAAAGTAATTAATGGAATTTAATGAATTTTTTTTTTAATTACCATCATCCCTGTTGATACAGCTATCCCTCGTCCACAATATGTATTAGGCACGATATCACCGAATCCCACGCTTAGGAATGTGATAGCAATAAGCCACATTGCGTTGAGTAAATTTGCATGTTCCTCATCATGAAACCTAGAAAATTAAAAGTATTATTAGATATTTAGTAAAAAAAAAAAAAAATACAACTTCTCAATAGAATGGTGTTATTTTTCATAACTTCTATAGTTTTAATCTTATTAGGAATGGAAAAAGTTGATTACAAAATACAATCTGAGTTACAAGTTGCGCCGCCAGGGGGCGAATATCAATTTCACGGCTCTCAATGATGGACTCGAGCAATAACATTTCAGATTAATTATTGAAAGTGAGGTTATGTGACATTTTAAATCTTTATGTTAATATACTCTTAAGATTTTTCGGGTATTGTTGTGTACTAATGTTATTAAGTTATAATAATAGTAATATTAATATTAAAAATAGTGATAAATAAAACATATATACCATATTCTTTTTTCACTAAGAAGTTCGTAGTGTGAACCACATATTTTGTAAGTAATCATGGTTATAACTTTCTTACTTTCTTTTCAATAACAAGGTACAATAAAAGTATCAATAAAATGAGGTAACTAGACATATGAGAGTAAATAAAATTTTATTACTTCGACATTGAATGCATAATACTACTGATATGAATTTATAAATTTAACTCTTACGTATTATTATTTCTATCGTTTATTGAAAGATATGTGATTTTGAATATTTTATGTACTAGAACTGAAGTTTCAAGATAAGAAGTAGTAAAAAGTTTCAAGCTTAATGTACTTGATACTTTTTAAATTTTAATCAAGTGTTTGAGATAAGTTTGAATTATAGATTCATTTGATGACGTGTGGAGACCAAGTTATGAAATTCAATCTACATGCTCACTGCGAATAAATAAATATTGCACACATTTATATACTCTTATAGAAAATAATCACAGGTCCAAGACCTGACACATGATCAGATGAATCCTGGTGAACATGGGTTCAAGCTTGATCGCGAACATTAGTCCAAATCTACTTTAAAGTCTGGATGATGACTTTGTCCTAGATTTGGCATACAACCTTGGCCCAATGTTGGATGTCAAGCTTGGACGGATATTATTTTAATTAAAAAATTTGATTATTAAGTCTTTCGGTTGGTTTTGAGGGAATATTTTAAGTAATTGTCAAGGTATGTCTGCACAAGATATTTGGATATTTGATGTGGTATGTTAGAGTATATTGAAGAATAGTTTAATTAAAATATAATCAATATTCTTCATAAGAGAGGTGTATTTTATTATCGATTGATTGAACAAAGGTTTAATTTTCAATGCTCAGCCACCCTAGTCACACTTAAGCTTATTGTCAGACTCGGCAGTTTCTTCATGTTTGCATTAATTATAACACACTTGGGATTTGCTCTTTCTAAAGACTCCTGGATTGATATTATCATTCAGACAATTCTCACACTTATACCAACACTGGTTATGATGTAGTACAATGATGATTATGACATTGGAAATGACTGAATGATAACACCAATTCAGAGAATCTCTATACGGGAGTCTTTCGTGCACAAATATTTGATATCCCGGTAGGAATCAACATTGGGAAGTTGCTAATCCATTCTTGGATCATCATTGATCTGATGTGGTTAGTTTTGGTCGAATGTTAAGCTAAAGAGGAAAATTTGGTGATGTATAAAAATAGAATACCTTTCACATTGTCGTAGAGTCCATGATGCAATGATCCAAAGTGATACCATAAAAACTAGCAATACAGTGCCTGGACAAATAGTCATCAGTGTTTTGAGAACGAATCTTGTGTTGAAATTGATGCGATTCAAGGCACCTATACTTCGTGACGAGGCATCAGTAAAGAGTTTTGAATGTAACAGCATCACTCGACATATGAGGTAAAGGCGTAAAAACATTGGAAGTGAAAGAGTAACATCATAAGGTACCCATTGTGATCCTATGTCACCACCTTTATTTGCTAGTTTGGTCGTCCACAGGAAATAATATTCGCCAGGTATTGGATGAATTGCACATATTGCTAATTCTATTGATATTTGGGATATTCGTTGCCACGTCATTGCAATTCGCCAATCATCCGCACAGTTATCGATCATAAACAACTGTAATCAAAAAAGCATCAATTTTATTTTATATCTATTGGATCATTTAACTGATAAATTATTAAAAATAAATTATGCCAATAATTATTATTTTAATTAACGATTTGCTTTCAATTTATTCTGTCATATTTCTGAAACACAATTTGGATGGATTTTTAACTATTAAAAAGGATGAAATAAGAACATGGAGTTACGTAAAAATATCAAACTAATTTGGGTAATTTTCCTTGACATTTTCTTGCTTAGGATATGGAGCAATATTTTTTTTTTCAATTTATTGTGTTTCTAGATTTGTCAAAATAAAAAAAATTTCACTCGCCACATAGAGCTAAATTCATATTTATTCACCAAATATTTCTTATGTATACAGGGAATCACAAAAGTTTTTTACCCCCATTCCATTTTTGATTATTGATTTTTACTGGGCAGTAATATTTACATTACTATTTTATTTAATTGAATGATTTTTATGATTCAATTCTTTCCTTTTAAGTAAAATAAAAAAAATCCTATTAAATTTTTTTTTAAGCAATGAAAGTTTTTTAAGACATTTGAATTACGCCATTAACTGAAATCTATTCTCAACTACCATTTCTATAAAACTTTTTTGGGTAATTTTTTTTCCACTAATATAAAATTCTTTTTTTGCTTTCTTATATTAAAAATAGCAAAATAGGGTATGATATGAGTCTCAAGAAGGATCGAAGACGACTAATAGCTGCGGATAAAGGTATTGAAAGATCATAAAATTTCATTATAGTGAAACTTCCGTTCTCTCTAATGAATAATATTTTTTTTTTTATAGATCCATATTCTTTTTCAACATCAGTTTTCTTTGGACTCCCTTTTTTTCGTTCCTTGCAATGTCATTCTATAAAACTTTTCATATTCATCCCCTCGTTAAGGCAAGCCCAAGTCCTTTATCCCTGAGTATTATGTGAACTAATCTCAAGCCGGATACTTGGCAGGGAAATACGATGGGTGTGATTGTCATGAGAATGACAGAAATTACAAGTCATGATGTGAAAATAGTCTTGGTAAGTTTTAGTATATCTTTGAATTCAAGTATAAAATAATTACATTCTTACTTACATACTTTTCTTTCACTTTAAATTATGTTACGATTATTACTTATATTTATCATAAAATTATACTCACTAGTTTTTAAGTAGAACAATGCAGTGTTTAATCAGACATTTAAGGTAAAGATGAAAGTGAAAGATTATTTACGTCATGAAAAAGAAAAAGATTGCAAAGTTATAATGAAAACAGAGATATAATGTCCAGGTTATAAAGAAGAAATAAAAGTTTCTAATCAGAACTAATGCCAGGCTTTCCTAATCTCAAATCATCTCAAACTTTTTTCGTCAAATTGGAAATTTTTATTGGTTTGTTTTATGTAAAAAATATTTATGAAGATTTAGAAAAGTGGTATATACATCAAGGAGAGTAATTTCCTAAAACATAGATGAATTACAATTGCAAGACAAATTCTTTTCGTTAGTTCTGTCACGTAGAGACGGATTTCATTGAAATTTCGAAAGTGTGTACATTCAAAAGTTATAATTGATTAAGAATTTTTTTTCCACATCATTGATCTTTATTCCAGTCAGTATAAAATTTAAACCTAATAAATTACTTCATAAAATATTTTTATTCTTAAGTTAAAAAAGAATTAATAAAAAATTTAAGCGATAATAGAAAGAGTTATTAACTGTAAATTAAGTATTAATAATTTTTAGTGTTAAACTAAATTTACTATGTCACTAATAATTTTGATGTTATTTATAAACAGTTTTATCGTAGTATTATTGTCAAATGTAGTTTGTTTCATCATAAAAGTTTACATGTGGGTCAGCAGGACACTTAGTTAAAAGGAAATCTAGAGAAAATTTTATCAGGATGTTTATTATATAGATATATCTGAGAAAATAAATTTTTTATTATTGAAAATATATATTTATATTCAAATAAATTTTCATTTTTTAAATTTATTTAATGTGTATATTTATCAGAAGATGATAGAAAATTCCATAAATATCAACTATGAACTCTACAATTACCTTAGAAGGTTTACTGTTGATTGACATTATGGGAAATATAAGGTATTTAGATGTAAACTTATTTAATCTCACAAGCTAAAAGCTCGTAAAAAAGAAATAAAAAAAAAAAAGAAAAGATAGCATTGACTAGTTTATATCAATTGTGACAACTTAACAGGGTTCGTGGGGTATAGTAGTGTAGTCATCAGTAGTAATATCAGAACAAGCTTAAGTAGTTTTCTAGAAGGATATGGAATTTTTACGAGACTCTTAACGAGAATTTAGTAGATAGAATGTATGTTTGAGGGAAAAGTGAACATTAAGAATATACTATTTACTTTGTCTTCATATTAAATCTATCATTCTTTCTGCTAATGAAGATCCGTTGGTGGTCTTGGGTAAAAAATGAATTTCATTAGCCCACGTTTTTATTGAGTAGAATTGAGTATAATTTAACTAATTAATTCCTGTTAATTGTGATCTTCAGTGAAACAAACTCATACCAACTATTCAAGAAGAGAAACAACATGTTGGATTTGTTTAAGATTTTGGAGTAATAGAAAGGAAATGGGTACATACAGAATTGGTTTAATTTAGTGGAAACAATGTGGAAGTGGTGAAAAAAAAATTTCAATAGGTAATATACATCCATTGGAATTTTATTCTAGATAATTGATAAGTCATATTGTTGAAGAAGACAAGCAAAGATATAGACTTAGACTTTAAATCAAAATTTAATTAAAAAAATTATAGACAAGCACTTTGATTCTATTTATCTAGACAAATCTAACTTAAATCAATAATACTACATGTCACCTTATTGTCTATCATCAGATTATTGTAATTTTCTAAAAATGCTCAATTAATTTAGATCAAGTTAATTTCCATACCAGAAATTGTTCAAAATATTTCAAAGTCATGATAAAAACTCCAAGCCTTTATTTGTCCTGGAAGTAAGGAAGAGTCTTTTGAAAAGAGTTGATGGAGGAAAGAGATAGCTGGGAGTGAGAACATAAGATGCTAGGATCTTTGATGAACAAAAACAGGAAAGGTTTTGACTGGTTATATCATAAAAGTATGAAAAAGCTTGCAAGGAAGCAGAATAATTTCAGCTATTCATTTACAGGATCAAAGAAGTCTTAAAAATTTTTAAAAACACTTTTATATCCATAAGATCCTGAAGTTGATGTTGTTGGAGATCATTCTATTCCAGTAAAAATGAAAGAAATCGAATAAGCAGCAAGTATTAAACTAATAATAAATAAGATTTCTAAGGTTAGTAATTTCCATAGACAATTATAATAAAGACTTAGTTTTATAAAGTTATATGATAATCACCTTCTATAGACACTTGATATTAATTTCTTATCATTATTTAGGAAGAACATTTAGCTAAATAATTTCATTCCAAACGAACAAGATTTTCTAAATTTAGACCTAGTTTCATTAGTTATCAATAATATACTACTTTTTAATACATGGTGATGATTTTTTGTTATTATCTTTCATAGATAACTAAAATCGATGGTCTAGCGATTGAAGGTTGTGTGTTTTAAGGCCAAACAGAATTGAGTATATCAACGTAACCTCGGAAAAAAAGATTAAAGGTTGCTCTATAGATAGGCCAGTTAATAGAGTAAGAATAAAGAGATAAATCGATAGTAAAGTCTAACATCGTTGTATGATTAAATATGTAATAAGATATCATTTTTTAGACTAAAGTAATGCAGTTTATAGTTGGCTTACTTTTCTCACAGTTATTTTGTTCAAATTATTCTATATTACTCTGTAGGATCCTCAATGACTGAATGATATTTTAATTAAAACTATTCGTTTATTGACAAGTAAATAAGTACATGATACTACAGAGTATTTGTTGTATGAGTGATTTAGAAGATTTGATAAATTCTAAGTGTGTTGGAAACTAGGAAAAAGGTCTTTCAGTTAGAGGATTGATCAAAAAGTCCAGGTGAAAGGTTGAAGCTTAGCTCGTAGGGCTAGTCTAACTAGTTTTATTCAAGGGAAAGTTAGAGACATCTAAAAGGTCTAAAACTCAACTTTGAAGAATCAGGGATGATAAAAAGACTTGGAATACACATGAAAATGGGATTTCCCTGTAGAGGAATCCTAGCTTTCTAAAACTGTAAAACTGATATTTCTTTAGAGATATGTATAAGTAGGTAGGTAAGGTATATAACACGACATAACTATTCTATCTGTATTATTCTGTATTGTTGATGTCAAACTAAAATAAAAAGCAATGGGCAATTGAAACATATCCAAATGCTTGTAGTGATTTATCAGAGGAGTAACAAAATATAAATGGTCTGAATAAGAAGATTCTTGTTACTAGAACAATATTTTAATGGCTTCTAGTTCAATGATTTATGAATTCTCAAGAGACTTTTTCGTGCTTTTCCATCGACAATGTCTCTCTTGGCAACGTTTGGTTTTATAACTTTGAAGGGATTGTGTGTGGTTAGACTACTGAGCAGACATAAAATAAAAAGCTAAAGGGTAGAGAAGAAGAAATCGATGTGACACGTGAGTTGTACCAGGAAATCGGTAGATACCAAGGACTCTAGTATTATATTACATCGTCATCGTTTTTTTAAGTGGAATAAAAATGTCTGACTATGAACTGCATTCAATCTTTTCAGTTAAGGTATATATCAATTTATTTTCAAATTTTCTTTACCAAATATTTTATTTCTACTGATGATCTAGGATATGGCTTTTGAAATAAACAAGATTTCAAGTAGCAATAGAAGATTGGAATAAACATATAATATCAATAAAACTATTGGAGAGTGTTGTTTAGATATCAAGAACTCAACAATATCAGTTACCAGATCCAAAACAAGGAACTCAAGTTGGAAACTTTGAAATGGGTGGCAGTTGATTCTGGACCTGGAAATTGGATACTTCTAGTATTAATAACTTGATGGTTGCTTTTTGTTTGATTGCTTATCAGAATAATGATCGTCATTGAAATGAGTTTTCTTGATAGCATCAAACTTTTTTGGGTAGTTTTATCTGGTGAAAATGAGTTGATGATTTTTTTACCAAGTATTTTTGAAACAATGATATTGATACAGTTGAGTAAATATTCATCCAGCCCTATATATTGCTATTATCTTTGTTTGGATTATTGAACACTTATTCAACATCATCAACTCACTTACTTTCTTGATAACGTACTGTCTTCTTTAATTTTATCTCGAGTACTTGATTCTTAAATTTCTACTGAAATTTTTAGTTATTCCATTTTTAAAAATGATACTATATATTTACAAGTATAAAATTAAATATAATTTTCTATCTTACACATGATTAGATATGATCATGCATGCATCGATCTATAATATATGGTTCTAACTTTTTTATTTGCATAATGCATGCATGATGATTGATCACGTATATTTAAAAGTATTATCTTTATGTTGATTATGAATGTTTATATCTTGGAAAACTCATAATGCTCAATTTTTGTTGAAGAACCTCTTTTTATAGTTTTAGTTCTAGAATATGATGGTATTGAAATGTGCTAATATTTTTTAAACGCCTAGTAAGTTTAGTTATTTTATAGAATGAATTAGATAAAATTAAAGATAGCAGCATTGTGCATAAATAGATAGAAAAAAAGTCGAGGAATAAAGAACAAGAAAGTTTTTTTTAATCATTTAAAATAAATAAATAATTAAACTAAAACTCTCTTCTAACCATTTATAGCAATCTAAATTCCTAACATTATATTTGGTTTCTTGTTTTTCAGACTTCACAAATGTAAAATAAAAACTAAAAAGAATAACGAAACCTCGTTGGTATAAAATTAAACCTTTGAAATTCAAATGATGCTGAGTAGCAGTAGGGAAGGAAAAAATTTAAGAATTTATGTTTAAGTTATAGTACTTCTTTGTAATCGTGGTATAACTGTCGAGCATCAAGAAGAGTATTACAAAGCAAAAGAATTTTCACACTAATACTAAGCTTTGTAAATATTCTTATATAAGAGTGCGTTCGAAAATTTACTTGAAGAAATGTCTTCCTTCCTCAAACTAGTATATACTTTCTATTTTTTTTTTTTGTGAAGGATAAAAGAACATTTCTTCATCTAGTTTTGTACTCCCAAGTTTTCTTAGAAGAAATATGAATTGAGAAAAAAGTATTAGTTGGATTGCAATTTTGATATAACTACAGAACTCTTTTACATACAAAATGTTTTTTAAAGGAAAAAAAAACAATTTTTATTTATCAAGAAAATTTTATTCAAAAGTAAAAAAAAAATTAAAGTGAAAAAGTTCATCAAAATTTTAGAATATTTATGTAATAATTTTTCTGATCAATTATTAATGATAAAAACATTAAATTAATTATTTATATTATTATCTATAAAATAAGGACCTTGGGTCTTTTTTTTTATGTGTCCCAGAGTGATTAAAATACCTTAAGTATTTTGTTACCGATATATTTACGAATTGATAAAATAAATTTTCATGTTTCATTAAAATAAAATTGAATAAATGATTCGATTAATTTAATAATATGCTTTATTGATTAAATGAGTATTCATTAAACTCAAGAACCGTGTAATTGATGAGTGTTATTCAATTCCAATATATTTCATTTATTCAGTCTAAAGGTTTTTTTTCCAACGTATATTTAGATTTATAGTCTGCAATATTCGTAATAATATTAAATTACTTCAAAATATTTTTATTCAACAGAATACCATTAATTTTTTTTTTTTTTGTTAAAAAAAAACTTCTCATACAAATGTATCGACTCTGAAAAAAGTTTCAAATAAATATGTAAAAACTCTTTTGTAAAAATAAAAGTTTAATTTTTTATATTAAATAATAAATAATTTAAAATGTGAATTCACTTTAAATTATATAGAATACTTCTAGTCAATTTCAACTCTGTTGAGTATAATCAAAAATATTCAAGAAAGGGTTTAGGTCACCCTCTAATTGCATAATAAAATATTGCACCTGGTAATTTTGCAATTCCTTCATACCGAGCATCCACTTGAGCGAGTCAACTACGTGATCAGAAAATATTTGAAACACAATTGGAAGGAAATACATAGAAGAGCTGACAAAAAGCTTTGCCTGAAGATATAGATTTTGGCAGAGAACTCCGTTTCGTAAGTGTTACTTCACTGTATATTTATTTTTTAGTGAGATTTTGTTTTTTACATGTTTTAGTTTCGCTGCAGTATTTCCATCAGACTCTTACAAATTGATTGAAAATTGGCAGCTTCATTGGAAATTAACATGAATGCATTTTAGGTACATGGATTCTACTTTACATTGCTTGAAGTGATGATAATAATACTGATTCAAACAGTGATTTTTTAATAACTGCATATTAGTGAATATCGACTATTTTATACTGATTTTCACTGATTAATTTTTAAAAGAAGGGATGTTAAAAATAATTATCATTCCTCGTAAAGATGCTTGTACTATGATAAATGTTGTAACATAAAAACATAGCCTATTATTTATTTATGATGTGTTCTATATCATTACTTATCTAATTTGTAATAAATATCTAAATTTTATATTTATCTGTTATTTATGTATATGTGTACTTAAATCATAAATGTATAATGTTATTGCTACAACAAATATGTCTAAATAGGAGCAGATAAACCGCGATCATATTAAACCACTAATTCAGGTGTGTAAAACCACAATCATGGAATCTATTAAGTTGGTATGGCACAACTGATATCTCTCCAATAATAAACGTCAGCTATTCTGACTCTTAAATTATGGATAAATACCACACGAAATAAAATGTACTCCAAAAGTGTGTAAAGTTTACAGTTTGTTTATGATGTTTAATATTGAACACACTCGAAGTGCATTGTAACTTTACACTTCGAGATTTAGTGTGCGCAGGAAAAAAAGATTTATGTGCTGAGAATACTTTATTTTATGTCGACACATTTTTCCATCAGAAAAAACGTGATTTTACTAGAAAAGTGTGTGGGTGTGTGAAAGGTTGGAATGCTAGTGTTGTTGAGAGGTCTTAACGACTTGTGACCATACTATAGCTGCCTTTCAGTAACTAACCTATAAAATTTAACTCACGTTTTGATGTACATGTGTTTATGTATTACAAAGTTTACAGCATTGACCTTTATTCACTTTTGTGGTCAACTCGAAACAATTTGTTTATAAACATTGTTGCTATTGAGAAGTTTAAATAATATTTACTTTATGTGAAAATGAACAGTAAAATAAAATTCATACGCAACAAAGTTTATCCGTGTATTTTTCAAACACTAAGTTCCAATCACACACTTGAGTTTACAGTGTCTATAGACCACATTGAGAAAGATTATCAGCAAAGCTACTAGAGCTATACAGTTGTGCTACTAGAAATATTTCTCCTTTTTCTCAAATAAAATGAATACAATTTAAAATTAAATCAAGATCTTATATAAATTTAACTCAAACTTTGCAAATTCAATTGTTCATTATTCTGACTAAGTGGTATTACATAATACTGTTGAGATACCTTGACAGTTTAATCATCACTGTCTACATGTTCTCCAACTAAATATTTTCTTTCTTTTTTAATATTCTCAAATAATTAATTCCTCCTGCTAATGTTCAGCAATAATAAGACTAAAGTTTTATTGTTTTTATGTCTGTCATAATTGTTGATGTGCCTTTTATGAGGAAACTTTTTTTTCTTATGGAGGTTAAACATTTTCTTAGGGTACAAAACTTTAGTCCTGTGAATAGACTAAAATGGATATTGCTCTACCAGGGTAAAGTTTCTTAACAATATTATAACGTTTTATATTTCAACATGCTATAATGAAATATTTAATTAACGTCAAAATATAAATGAAAAGTAATTGATTACCTTGGTCTGGAGGTAGGGTTGAATTTGGAATAAGCTTTTTTTGAGATTATTGATTTTCGATTCAACTACACAATTCCAGACCAGAAAAGAAACAGAATGTAAATGTCCTTCGATATATATCTATCTGAAAAAATACGAATGGACTGATAAAACTACTTTAAATAAATTTTTTTTTGTTGTCAAGTTCAATTTAGAAGACACGAAGAGATTAAGTAGATATAGCCTGTTAAGTCTCCAATAGCAGCTGGACTATCAAATGACAAAAGTTTATGTCCAGATTTGCTATTTAAAAAAAAAATCTAGGAATAAAAGTATTGGATTCCAGTCAACTTGACCAGAATCCCTGAAAGATAAGGACACCCTATGATGGGAGAATAATACCCCTGGAGGATATAAAGTTGTCTCAATAAGTTAGGCTACTGTAAACTTGATTCTCAAGTGGTGAAAAGATGAGCTGGACACCCTCTATTAGAGGTAGAAAAGCAATTGCATTACGATAAGATGCTGGTTCATGCAATTACCAAGAGTGGTTGCAGACATACCATTCCAGTCTGTTTGTACAAATTATACCATCTGATAAGATAGCAAGTTAATGTTTTGGGTAGGTTGCTTTACTCTAAAATTACAACTCTGCTAGTGACAAGGCAGCCCCAACGTGACATAGAAATTGTTTGAAAACTTTATGCATAACAAAATAGATAGAAAAATTATGTGCTTTGTGCTAGACTTCATTGAATGTTGGTGACATCTAGACATCATGGGGAGAATAAACTTTTAATATATTGATGTAAAAGTTTGTTCAGCGTAAATAAACTGATGTAATTAATGCATGTAAGTGGTTTGTATTCATACATTAAAATTCATGAATAATTGCTGAATTTACGTTTTATAAAAATAATGAAGTATTTTATTATATAAATTATTTTTATTAATTAATTTGGACATTTAATTTTTGATTTTGAATACAATTCAATTGAGCATAATGCAGTTTATTAAGTATCATATAATATGTATTAATAAAATTATTTATAACTAATAAATAATTTTTTACATATTTTAGCACTTAAAAAGCGATCTCTTTCTACATCTATGACATAAGGAAAATAATAGTCAAAAAGATGAGTGTTTATTTTTCTATAACATAGATTCTATTTCCCAGTGTATATTTTTCCATAAATATTACTTTACAGCTGAAGAAAAACTGATCGAGTACAAACCAAACTCAACTATAAAATCGAGCAAAATGTGAATATCAATTTCTTTAAAACTGTGTGGCTTACAACCATCACTATAGCTTTTCCTCTATCGAAACAGTTTGCTATGAAATCGAAAGTAATTTTAGGATATACAAATAAAGCCCTTTTATTCAATATCCCACATGACCTATCAACAAAAAACCCATTTTATTTTGCTTTCTGTTTCCAATTTCTTCTGAAGTCTCGGTAAAAATAATTTTAAATAATAATTGCTAAAAAAAAATATAGGTCAATTATTAAATGCCGAATTTCCAACTCTCTTCTTCACATAATTTTTTTAAAAAAAGTCTAGAGGAAGACAGACGAATTGAATTTGAATGAACTCATAAAGATTTTATTTTCCGGATTTAGCATCAAAGCCTTATAAAATAAGAATTTTATTAAAATGAAAATTTTATAAATTTATGATGTACGATTTTTTTTTTCTAAAGTACTTTGTTCAATATTAAACGAATAAAATAACAAAATTACATGGAGTTACACGCTTTAAAACATCAAAGGTATTTTCTCTGTTCAAAATTTAAATCTAATTTCCTAATTCCCCACAGCACCCTTGCCGAAATATGAGCTTCCAACTAGTGAAGTAGAACCTCGTTTGCCATGCCTATTGATCCGAACCCTGAGATACTGTTTTTCAACCAATCAAAGAATGTTAGAAAATCATTCAACTCCAATATTGTTTTATCAACTAACCTTTAAAACCATAAAATAGAATTTTTGTGAATCCAACTTTTTTTTTTGGGGGGTAACCACATCTTTTAAATGATGCAATAGGATTTCGGAAGTTCTATAAAGAATGGAAGTTATCGAATAGGCAAGGAGCTAAAGGAGCTTACGAAAAGCTCAAAATGAAGACATTACAGAGAGATAAAAGGATAGAGTTAGAAGGCATTTCTCTGGTCCGTAGCCAAATCCTCACGTCTTTAGTGACCTTCTGTGGTATAAAGATATTCGATACGATAGGAAGGAAAGGATAAATGGTCAAGAAGGGAAAAAAGTCGAAATAGTAAAGTCGATTGAGAAATGAAGTTAAAACCTTGATTGCATTCGTGTATTGATCTAGAGGAAATGAAAAAAATTTCGGCTTTATATAAAGAAAGGCAATAAAAAACAAAATTAGATTTTAAGTAGTCGAGTAAGAGTTTGGTCAGGCATGGTAAGTGATTTTTACGAGTCTAAAATAAAAGTCTATTGATGATTCTATTATAACTATTAAATGTCTTTTAGGACTTAATGAACCTCAAAGTTGTTTTAATCTATCTATCTACTTATTTAATCTCTTATTGAGGCATATAAATATTTAACATTTCGTCGAAATTTTGTTTTCGGAATTATTATGTACACTTAAAAAAAGCTTGCGAAGCACAATATTAGAATTCTATAAATTATAACAGTTTCTCATGTTGGAGTGTGATGACCTTCTTCCCCTGTAACACCCATGATATTAATTCCATACGTGACATTTACGGGATAATATATTACATATATTACATCTCCTGCTTTGACTGAATAATCTTTAGTGCTTTGATTTTTTCATTCAATATCCGTTAAAATCTTCGAATTTGTATGAAATTTATTCCATTATTTATTGCCTTTTTTCAATTACTTACGTTTCTTGTTGTTTTCACAGTCAGTCGATTTAACCGAGTGATTTACTCATTGTGAACTAAGAAAACAATTGTAAGCGTGTAAGGATGACACTTATTATATTTTTTGGCTCGCGTGAAAATGTACGTTTCTTGTTTTTATGAGTCTTCCGAGTGAGCCAAAGAAAGTTAACTTTTCTCTTGATCTTTAAGAGTCGAATCAAACTTCAAGATTTTCGTAAAATGAAGTTTGAGGATTGATAATAATAAATTTTTCTTTGAATTCGACTTAAAATATTTTGAAATATCATTAGATGTAGTGTTATTAGTTTTTTTTAATACAAAATGGATAAGACTTGATTTTCTTTTAAGCATCAGCTGTCATACTTCATTATTTCATAGCTAAGAAAGTCGTAACTCTCAGCGCTGTTAGCTAAAATAACATCATGCTGAGAATGCACTTGTTGGATAATAATTTCGCCTTGTAGGCAAAGTCTAATGATAGGGAGGAAATGTAGGATGGGAGCAAGATACTTGCAATATTATCTCGAGGTTTTCTAGCTGTTTACCAAGTTGTTTATGAAATTTGTTTAGTTGAATTTAAAGGGTATATTTTTCTTTCAATAATAGAATTGAATAAATTATTTGTTCTTAAAATAATTTTGTACTTTGCTATCTATAATAAGGATAATTTTAATGTTTATAAAAACATTAGAGTGTTCCTTAGATTGCTATTAAATCTATCTGGTATGGTAGTTATCTAGATAAATTTATACGATATTTTTTTGGGGAATAAAATTAAAAAATTATTGTTTATAATAATAAACATTATCCTGATCAAATAAAGTGAATATTATCATTTTATTATTAAGTTCAGCTGTAATAGGTACCTGTATTGTCTTAAAAAAGATCCATTTTTAAGTATACTTTAAATTACTACCAGAGCAACGTTTTGTTTCAGTTTAAAATAAATATAATTTTACTCAACCAAGGGCTCAGTAGAAAATTATCTAGAGTTTAATACCACTCTTTTCATGCCTGAGCTTGAGTACGAGGCAAGTCAAATTAAATAATTATACTTTCAAATATAAAACAATTTTTTAAAAATTCATAGCACTAGTTGATTGACCATGGTTGCACTCACCCTAAGTATGACTGGTAAATTTTTCCGTCCACTAACATTCGAGTGCATTATAAATCTGTTTTCAGCATAGAAATTATCTTATCTGAAATCAAATTGATTTCTGGCACGTGTTTATCATGTCAGTGTAGTATAGTATGTAAATCAACTTGTAAATAATAATTAATAAAAAATTTTTCATTACTTAATAATCAAAATTAAAGTAACATAAATGAATATACTTGGAGAAGATTATTTTTCAAGGTAAACTATTTTTAAATAAAATAATTAACAATTCATGTATTTCATCACTACTATGAAGTAAATTCAATTATTTATTGTAAAGAAATTCGATCGCTTTTTTCATATGGATATTAATATTACTAATTAATTGTAAGACTAAATTATGAAGTCATTTACAGCATCTCTTTCCACATCAATAATTATTTTTACTTTCCATCAATCATTAGTGAATCTCAACATTCCACAAATGCAAATAATAAAAATTTAAGCTCATCTCAAAAGCGGATTAATTGTGACATCAATTTAAATTTTCTACTTTTATTCTTTGAAAAAAAAAAAAAAACTTGGGTACAAATAAGACAAATATTGACTTTCCCAAGTCAGAGAATTTTTTCAACATAAACATTGTCTTTTATCTGCTAACTTCTACTGATTGGTGTATATATTCAATGATAAATAAACTCGACTTTTTTTCAACCTTCCAACAAAGAAATTAATGGAGATTAATACTAAGGACAAACAAGCATATAAATTCGAATTTAGAGAAAAGAAAATTTCGAAAAAATACTAGAGTTATTGATTTCATTTGAGTGTGTTTTCTAGTGGGACTTGGTCAATCGTGGGGGGAGTTGAAATGATAAGTTATTAGTTAATGAAAAGGGATGGATTTGATAGAAAGTATAAGGGTCGACGAAGTTGATGCAGATTGACTGATCTACGTCAGCTTTTTGAACAATAAATCGAGAGATGCTTTCAAAAGCTCACTGCGAAATGGAGGATAATCACAAGCACTCAAATAGTTGATGGTACGGCTGACCTCATAAACTAGCCGGTTTACTGAGCTTGAACTATTTTATGAGTGGCCATTCTATATAATAGTACTTAGTTGTGTCTCTATTGTCGTAAACTGCACCAAGAGTCTACGATTCCTAGAATAAGACTTAACATCAACTCATAAATTCTTATGGCAAATTCACCTTAATGTATCGCACAGTTCAACAATTATACACCTTCCAGATAAGATAATAGAATCTTAACAACCGAAATAAAACTATCATACTGAATTTCCAAGGATTCTCTAAAAGGTAAAGAAGCTGTAAGCTTTCTCACAATTAAATAGTGCTCTATTGCTTCAATTAATTGGATGATGAGTCTAAAATTAATAATTAATCATGAATTCATCAAACTCTCTTTCAAAATAGCTATTTATACCATCACTAGCCATTGTAGAGTACCTAGATCTTGCTTAGATCCTGTACAACCCGAGAAAAATGATTAGATATTATGGGATCTGTGTATTAAGTGGATCTTATTATATTTGACTTGTTTTAAACCTTCTTAGACTTCTGTATTAATTAGATCTAATTGGATCCTATTTAATTAGATCTGATAAGATCTCGTTCAATTTGATCATAAATATTTCTAGATGATAACTCCATACCTGTCTCATTACTGGTCCAGCAATATATCTGTTTAATAATCTTTCGCAAAAATTTAAAGTAATTTATGAAAAAAATGTAATAATCCGATTCATCCACTCATGCCTCCAATTATTAGTTTTATTAAAATATTTTAAATATTACTCATTAATATATTAAGACAAATGGTCACATTTTTTTAGGATTTTTGTCATCACTCAGTTGAATAAAAAAATGCTAGAGTGGTTGACTTTGATTTGAAATAATGGCTGAAACTTGTTTGAGGTAAAAATGAATAAAAACAAAAAATGTCATAAGGTAAGTGGAGAGAAGGTCAAGGAGAAAATTTAAGCCATCAAGATTACTTTAAGAACGCGACAACACTAGACACACCCAACCCCACCCACTATCTTCCTTCTGACAAACTCACTTTTCGTGATCATCAAACTTTTTAAACGCATGCGCCTGTTGTGTTTTTAAAAATCCAATAAATTTATAATAATTCATAGTTATGTCGTTGGAATAAAAGTCATTTGATTTGATAGAATTGCACCTCAACTTATGACCATTTTACGTGATATATTCCATGCAATAATGGAATCCAATTTTAAGCTAATGAGTATCCATCGATCATAGGAATTTTCTGATGATCAAATTTTTTATCTAGAACGTAGCACTAAGCTTATTGTGATTAATTAAGTAAATTTAATAGATGATTGATTGGAAACGATTCTAGAATTTTTCTCGTAATATGGAGGTCATTCTCTCGTAAAGCTGATGTAAGAAAGTAGGATTTGATGAACCAGAAATATTTATTTGATCATTTCAAGAAGAAAGATAAGTGGGTCAATGAAAAATTTTTGTGATCTATGTAATTATCTATAATATTTCACCGAATTATTCCCCTAGATATTTTTCAAATGATTATGGAAAAAATATTTCACTTTGGATTCATTATTTATTGAGATGATAAGGATATAATTCTTAGTACTTAATTTAACATTTTAGAAAGATTGCTGACAGAAAAATAAAAGTCAAGATGGAACAGCTTTCCAGGCTCTCATAAAATATTTGACACAGAGAATTACCGTTTAATTTCTACGTCCGATGACACTTCATTACCCAGAAAGTGATTTAGGACGTTCTGTAGAGAAAGAGGAGTGGACTGTAGATTTCGAAATTCTAATTTATATTATTATTATCTTACCAAAATTGTTTGGAAAATTTTTTTTCAATTGCAATATATTGTGAACGACAAAAACCATACAACGTAAGGAAAAAAAATATTCCTAAATCCCGAATTTTAGGAATAGATATTATATATACCATTATACAGCAATAGGTATCTGGAATCAGCTTATTCAAAATACGAACTGATGATTTAAAATTTTTCCGATTAATCTATTATTATGTAACGTAATTATGCACATTACGCGGGCAAAGTCGCGGGAATTTGCTAGTTGATAATATAATTATATGAGAATAATTAAGTTTGGTACATTGATTTACTATTCAAGGTTAAAATTATTACATAAGTTTATAATTACAATTGTCACTCTTAGATGCACTAAATAATGTACCAGATAATTCGTCACCCAACGACTCCAACCTTTT
Source organism: Chelonus formosanus (assembly GCA_028641665.1). Classification (NCBI taxonomy): domain Eukaryota; kingdom Metazoa; phylum Arthropoda; class Insecta; order Hymenoptera; family Braconidae; genus Chelonus; species Chelonus formosanus. Next base: position 1,573,998 of record CM054002.1, read on the forward strand.
GTTCGAGTGTTGGACTTTCTTTAAAGTACAATAATCATTAAATTGACATGATTTGATAAATTCAATTGAATGCACTTGATATGGTGAGCAAATGAAATGATTTTATAGTAAATGTAAACATGCATTCTTGGAACTTTCATGACAATAAAAATTTTATAAAACAATACATTAATGTACTGCTTAATTAAAAAATTACAGTGTAAGTCTATTATTAAATCGTCACTCGAGTATGTACTTAATAATGTACCGATGAGTTTTTTAGATGATTCCAAATCTCGATAAATTTTATTTTTATAAACAAAATAAAATTTTTCTATTACACATCATCAGGGATAATAAATGTCAATCTTGTAATATCAGTAGTAATCATTTTCCCTGCTTTTTAACTTATAAATATCAAAGTTGTTTTTAAAAATGAATCAGTAAATAATAACAGAAAATATTGAATAAATGTGTGTTATAGTTCGTTATACTCGAAAAGTAGTTCACCAAAATTATTTTGTGTATTTTCAATATTGGAATACATAACTATCTGAAGCTTCTAAAATATCACATGGAAGTTGAACAGCTTGAAGAATATATTCAGTAATAAATAACGAGGATGAAAAATATTTTAACAAGATGACAAGCATTTTCTTCGATAAAAAGTGAGAGTCGATAACACGATCTTATAAAAAACGTGACTTGGAATATTTGAAGTAAATAAGTACCTCAGTTATGTACAAGAAAAAAAAGATGGAGACAAGAGACTCTGCAATTTACTTTACGTACATATCAAGTAGATACGTGCGTTAGTGTTCACAAGAAACAAGAGAACATCACCAAGGGAAATAGCCGACAACATGTGACCTTTTGTGTTCGTAAGGGTGAAAGTCTTTTGAGGAATATCTTTTCACACCAGTATATCAACAACAATGCTTACAAATTTCACAGTTGATCACAGTGATGATTACATGAAGAAAAAAATCGTTGTGATTGAGGTAAAAAAAATTTTGGATAAAATTTTACCCATTTTCAGGGTTAGTTTCATCCTTTAATTGTTTCAGTATACCTCAGAGATAAAAATATTTACTTGAATTTAAAATTTGCTTTTTATCAACTTGTTATTGCAAAAGAATATCAAGATTCAAGTGTCAATCCTTCTATCATATGTGTGAGCTGATGCCTTGGGGAATAAATCTTATATCTGGCACGATATCAGGATTGCAAACATTCATATTTGAAAAAAGATGGAGACCAAGAGCCAATTGTGGTTCGATTGAGATAAAAAATCCTTTAAACTGTTGAGCGAAGGAAGCGAATTAGAGAAGATAAAAAATAAAATTAATGCTTGTTAACTTTGAGTATCTCGAGTTATTTCTTTTTATCGTAGACCTTGGAGAAGAATATCACTCTGAGGAGAGTGCATGCATTGAAATGAATAAAAAAAGCAGAATATACTAGAGCTTTACCCTAAACCTTATCATCGTTAAACCCTACCTTCATCCTCTCTTTTGTCAGTCAGCTATAAATTCCTGTGTAATGTGATTTTCTATATATCAACAGCGATTGTAGTGGTCGAGAATGTAATTAAACTAATCAAGTTGTTCTATGCTTTACATGCTTGCCTGGACTGTAACATCATTACATCATTGATCGATTACCTATTTTGCTTTTAAATTATTCCCTTAATAATTTCTTGTGAATATTACATTTTCCTCAAGCAATACATAAACATGAAAAAGTTCATCTTAATGACGTGTCAAGAACGTTTCGATTGATTCTAATTATTAATCAATCAATAGACTCTAAGTTCAATTAGAATTGATGAAATTCTAAGTGAAATTGATTAGATGGTTCTCAACTTATGTCGGAAATTCAAATAATTTTCCAAAGCCTGACGTTTTATATTCAACCCTTCAAGAGTTTGATGATTTATAACTTGTTTGGATCACGTGAATCTATCATAGGTGGTATATATAATTAAGATTTTTTTCTTTGCAGTAGAAAAGGTGATATAAAATTCAAATGAAGAAAGTTCTAGAATATTTGTGATGGTTTATTTATGAACATTACGAGGTCTTATAATACTTTAGAGTACTTCAAACCTTCACTCTATAAATCTTTATGGTAGATTGAGTAGCTTGAATTTCTTTCTGAGTCTATGTGCTTCATTACTCCCATCCAGGATCATTGAGACCAGCCTGTTCAGGTGATAGCTAAGCCTGTCGATATATCTCATACTAAATAATGCTATCCCTTCATAGTGCTCATGCCAAGATCCTTGTGAATATTTTTATTTGTAATGACCCAGGGAGCATTTACTAAGAGCTTTGGATTGAAATCGTTGTATCACTTGGATTGAGTTAATGTATGCTGAGCTTCAAAGCTAGCTACTATACGTCCATATTGGCTTGATGATAACTTTGTAAATCAGGAGTAAGTTTTATGACAGCTTTAAGTGCCTGCTTATTAACTAGTAGAGTTTTTGATGTGTTTTTTCCAATTAAGTCTCGTATCTAATTAAATTCTTAGATATCTGATTTCTGCTACTTATGGTAGTGATTGATTGTAGAGTTCGACTGGAAAATTAGTACCTGATCTAATACCCAAATAGACATCTTTCATAAAAGGATTTATATTAGATTATCAAAAATTCCAATACTTTATCTCCCGATGAATAGTTTTTAATAATAAAAATCGACCATTTTTAAAGAATTTTAAATAATTTCCATCTAAACATCCAACAAAAATGTTTTTTTTTTTTATTAAAAATTCACTAGTATTTTTATGTAAATTCAGACTGAAAGGAAAATAAAATTATCAATTTAAAAAAAGTTAATCTTAAAAATAAATTTTGTTATACGGAAGCTTTCAAAATATGTAGACATCGACAATAACGTTGACATTTCTAAAAAAATCTGCCGGAATTTTCATCATACATTCCACTCGTATTTTATTTGAACAGCTTGGCGAATATTGAGAAGTAGCAAAGGATGAATGATTCAAAACATTCGTACATGAATACGTTAGAATACACGTAGGACATTTGAAAAGTTAACTTTTATGCATATAAAAAATTTTTAAAATTTAATAAAATGTAGAGAGAAAACGAAAATATTCAGCATTATATGATTTTTTTTTTACAATTGGTATTGCTTTATCTTGTTATCTTAACAAAAACATAATTTACTATGACAAAAAACTTGCTGTCTTTGTTTCCAACTTTTTGCCTTCATGTATATTTATGCACACTAAATAGATGCAACTCATCTTAATCTCACCATCTAGGTGTTGAACTGCTATTTAATGAACTTTTTTTGCTATTTTCACTCAAAAGTTATTCAAATTATATATTTAAATATTAATTAATGAATTTTTTTTTATTAATATTATTATTTGATTATATATTCTTTTTAATGTGATTCTGCTGAATTTTTTAATTAAATTAACTATTCTAATACTTGTTAGTAAAATCAGTTGCAATCATGTAATTACTATAACTACCATAAATAGACAAAACTAGAAGAACCATTAAGACCTACATAAAAAGATGAGAAGAAGAGACATATTGGGCTACATAAGTTTTACTCAATCATACCAATAGGTCTTAGCTTAGCTCCGGGATAGCAATCATGAAATCCTGCAAATTAGTTGGTTGTTTTGTTAAAACTGACAACCAACTAGGAAGAATAATTTTAAAAAATAATTATCATAATCAAAAGTAATATTGAATTAATAATTTACTATTTTATAAATTATTTATCAATAAATTGTAGATAGAAAAATAAGCTTTCATCCTCTAATGAAATGATTAAATCCTCTCAAATCACATTTATTAATAAGCACTTCCTCCCATTAAACATCGAAATGCCATGATATAATTTATCAAAAAGGTTGGAAATATTAAATAATGCTTGAGATTATGTCATCCTATTATCAATGTGAAATTACATAATTCACGGTGCTACATCATGATCGAGTTACATTGATAATAATAAATTGAAAAAAATAGTGAGCAATTAATTTTCGTGAAATGAGATGATAAGATTAAAATAAGCTGTGCTACAGACATAGTGATGTCTATTCACTCATGTCAATCAGTGATTACTAAAAATGAATCTTTTTGCTAAATAAAAATTTAAATAATTGATCTGGAGGTTTGTACTTTATCATAATGGTTGCCATGAGATAGATATTTTGATAATTTTGATAAACAATGATTAATTATTAGATTTATTTCCTCAAATAATTTCATATATAAGGATAAGAATTGGATATTTACTGAAGATAATTAATAATCGAAGAGCAACGAAGGGTAGTCTCATACAGAAGCTTGGTTCCATTGATTAGGCTGCTAATTAACATCACCAATTTGTGCTAATTATCGATACTACCAAGGAGCTAAAGCATTTATCTATTCATTACTGAACTTAGATATTTGCAAAGGGAATTAGCCATATTACTTAAATACAATGTACACAAACTCCATTAAAAGAACATGCTGCTAAAATAAAGTATGTACCAGAATATTCAATTTGGAGTTGGAAAACAAACAGTATGTTTAAGTATATTACATGTTGAGCTTCCATGACATTGAGGATCTAGTTAAAATAGGATTCTGTTAATTTTAAAAGGTTGGATACTTTGAAGTTTTTTGTTTGCATTTGTAGGAAAATTCTAGTATTGTTCTGTGTCACTTTTTTTGTGAACACTTCAGGGAACATTTAGACCAAACAGGGATTAACAGACCTTACAACATATTTTAGTAAAAAGTAGTGCTCTATGGTAATTGAGTTTCTTGTGTACAAAAAGAAAAATGACTTCATTAGAAATATTACTGTTTCAACTCACATAAAAATAAAAGGGCAATGTATCAAATTTTACTGAGGGATCCATTAAAAATTCGTAAAATTAAGTTGAATATTTAATGTTTGAGAGCTACATAATTTTACTTTTTTGGGATGTAAATTATGATGGAGTGATATAACAGAGTACTCTTTTTTTAAAAGAGTTTTACAAAAAGGACTTGTTATAGATGATTATTGTTTTAGGGTAAGAGTACAAATGGTAACTTGGAATTATGATTCGAAAAAGAGCTAATTTGATAAATATACAAATCATAGTTTACTTTAAGAATCAATCTTTAGGGTAATACATATTCTAACATAAACACATTCCTGAATGTCAGTAAAACGTTGTGCCAAGCACACATCTCAAGTGACTCTATGAAAAATAATTTCCATGTGATAAAAGTTATCAATTTCTAATTCTTAAATAACAAAAATGACTAAAATCTCGTTAAGTGCCACGACAATCGTAAATATTTGATCTTTTGTTTACATTTTTTTAATGTTAATTTCTTTTTTGGTACAATTTCTGATTTATTTGAATAGAATGAAAAAAAAGTTGGCTCTGAGGTAAATGTTAATAGACAAAATACTAATGTTATAAAATCTTAAATCAATTAAATTTAAAAGTTATCAAATAATCACACGATTTATTTATGATGATTAAAGTTCTTCTGTTCCATACATATAAGATTATTTTTTTTAAAAAATATCATTTAATTGAAGTAGTTTTTCCAAAGTATAAATAAATAAGAATGAGAGAAGAAAAAAAAATAATAACCAATTTATAAATTGAATCATATGAATGTTCATTATGATGGAATGATTCTCATTTTTTCAAGCTGCTTGACCACTAAAAGCAAGAAATATATCAAACACAGTCAGAGAGAACAAACTGGATGTATAAACTGTGGGAACAGTCACCTGCTTTTATACTTAACATTGGTTAACAGACGAAAATATTCTAGATTCAGTGGATTCAAAAATAAATCTATGTTTCATGAATTTTCTTACATCAAAAAGATATAGAAAATTTTTTTCTTTATTTAAATAGACCATCGCGAAGTAATTATTGAGGTTAATAAAAAATGTATCATTGATGCTTTTAGATAGATTCAATCAATTTACATTCTTATAAGAGGTTTCATGTTATGGAAAGCTTTAGAAAAAAAATAGTAAGACGTTTTGGTGATGTTCTATAGATAGTATACATAAAAATTTCAAATGTGAATTCTGAAAGATGGTAATTTTTTCAAGCAGCCTAAGTCAAAGTTTTATCAGTTCTAGAACGAAACCAAAACAAACTTGGGCAATTGAGTTAAAATCGCAATAAGTTTATGAACTTCAACACTGGACTATCAGGTCTAAATTAAAATGAATATAATTTTTATTTACCTATTTCAATACCACGGATTAAAAATCATTAATAAAACATGACTTGGATTGAGTAGATTTAACGGAAGAAGGAAGTAAAGTAATAATGAATATCAATCTTGTAATTGCAATAGCAATTGTTTTTGTTGTTAATCAATTCCTAAATACTGAGGTAACGAATTTTTTTGACTCATCACGACTGAAGGATTGAAGACAGATAATTATTCATTTAAATCGCAAATTGAAATTGTTTTTTCCAGGCTGATTTGAGTATTGTCAGTTATGATATCGAGTGTCCTATAGCTGATCCTGAATACTTTAAAGATATAGAAGTGTATATTGAAGATGAAGGCAAGGATAACGAATTTTTTGTCAATTTTACAATAATCAAAAGCTTGCCAGCTGATGCTGCAGTAAGTTTTGTATTCGAAATAAACTGTAGAGTTTTTTTTACAATCGAATTAAACTGTACAAGCTATAAATAAATACTATTTAAATCCAGGTAACTTTTAAGATGATTCAAGCTTCAATGGGTGAATTTGTTGTACCAACTGGAGTTGATTTTACCGTTAAAGCGTGTAATACCCACGGTGAACCCATATTTGGTCATCATATTTTCAGTCAATTGGGGATAAACCACAAAGACTGTCCATGTCCTCCGGTATGAAAATATTGTAAAATATAAGTAGAGGACAACAGATATAATAAGAGAAAAGTTTACTTAAAATGACAGATCAAATACAAGATCTAAATATGACGTCTAATCTCTGCTAGTCTAGTCACAAAATAAAAATAGACAAATCAGTCGCGCGTTGCTAACAACAATTTCTATCGTTTTTCAATCCATCTATAGATGGACACATACGTATATTTTACAATATAATAGTACTAATTATCAAAAAGTTAATTTCTCTACTTAATAAATTCTCCAATAATTAATGGTTACATTGTTCATAAATTCTAGGGTATCTATGGAGGAAGTCACATCAATCTAGTATATTTAGATTTTCTTCCCAATACATTTCCGTCCAACAACTACAAAATAATGATCACTCATCAGTATGAAGGCCACATCTTTTATGAATGTTGGGCTTTCTGCAAAATACAGTGATCATTCAATCGATTCAATTTGACAAATTTCACTGCAATAAATTCATATATTTATATTTAAATTAAAATAATTATAAGTAAAAAAAGTCATAAGAAAATTGATAATCAAAAGAACCTTTATATTATCCTGAACAACTTCCTAAATGATTTCTCATTTAATGGAGCAAATTCCAAGCTTCCATTATCCTTTTTCAAATCTCTAAAGGGTGGATTGGAAAAAACTTTTTCCAGCAGTTTGATTACAAAACTGATTTAGGATAATCCAATTAAATCGATACATATGGATAAATAATCATGGCTCCCTAGATATGATATCTTCTGATTCAACAATCTAGAATAAATGAAAGCAAATCTTGCTCGTTATTGTTTAATAATTGATGGCATGTTCATTGAACCTTCTTATTGATTAAGAAGTGACTTGTGATTGAGGGTTGTATCGCTTGATTGACTTACCTGAACTTCTAAGGCATGATAAGCAAATATGAGGCCAAGCAGTATCACAGTAGACACGGAGATCAGTGTTTTAAGTGCAGTCGAGTAGAACGAGGCCTGAAACAGAAATATTTTTATTTTATTTATTGGCTTTTAAATGAAGTATTCAAGCATTAAATATGTATATATGGATGACTGGATCATGAATAGAAGACAAAATGTGCTGAAAATTGGAGAGTGTTGGTTTACATAAGTTTGTTGACAAGTTCATTAAACGAAGATGTTATACTTCTATTGTATATTCTAGTCAAAGATGACATTTGAGATTCTAGAGAAATTCAATTTCACCATCAAATTATTAATCTGAATATCAATAGACAAGCTGTCTGTACAGAATTTGATACAGAGATCAGGATAAATGCATGATTCCTACGAGTTGCCAAGACAACTACTATTTATCATTGCGCATGTCAGATTCGACCGGTTTTCTGTCGGTCACGCCCTTTAAAATTGATAATAAGAAACTTATAAGCCTTTTATAATTTCTTTATTATTCTAAAAAAATAAATTGGTAATTGTATGAATTATTGATTTTTTTTTATTGACTTTGGATAGAAAAATAAACCGTACAGTTAATGAGGAAATTTTGTCTTTATTGTAAAAGTTCTTTTTTATAGAGTTTTGAAAGAAAAAGTTACTTCTAATCGTATACATCAATGGTGATCGAGAACTAGGGATGTGCCAGTGCAATTTACTGTGACAGGAGTAATTGGTTCGGTGAATTATTAAGTACAAACCTTGAAGAATTAAACTTTGGACATTTACATATTTGATGAATTCTTTTTCTGTGCTTTCATTCTAATTAGGTGGAAATTAGTAAATTAATATTTGAAATGAGATCTAATCGACTCATTATCTTCACTTTATTTCACTTGCATTGCACTGATAGAAGAGATTTGTAATAGCAAAAAAGGTTTCTTAACGGTTAAAAAATATTTCGTAGCAGATAATGAATTTTTGTAGCTAATAAGAGGGGAGACTTCGGTTTCCGTGACGCCGTGATTTTTTTTCGACTCGCAAAACTTTTGTAACTTGATACAATGTATTTGCAGGGTGATTTTTTTTTTATTGAACGGTGCAGCCGAAAGCCGCCACCGGACAGCACCCCCTAATTTTGTAGTCCAAAATTGTGCCCATATAAAATCAAAATTTAAAGTATCAATATCTCGGAAACTAAGCGAGATATAAAAAAATTTTATTATTCATTTTCATCTTATTTTGAACTGTTTTATTCAAATACATCGTTATTTTGTGGCGCCACGGAAACGGTAGTCGTGCCTAATATCGAAATAAGGTTAGGATTTGGTTCCTCATCATGCAGAATTTCTATGGTTTATCATAAAAAGAGGTAAGACACATTTTTATTATTTTTTGATACTGGTGATAGGCCATTTTTGCATGTTCACATGGATTAAAGCTGGGAACTTGATAACTAACTTATTCATTTAATTGGAACTCCGTAAGCTTTATGAAGTACAATTGAGTCTGTCGAGAGTTCTTATTCAAATAAAACTATTTGGTATTATGGAGATGTTGAAGCCGCGACCTTTTCTAAATACTCAGCCGTTTTGCAACTTCTAGGTAAAAATTGTTTAATTATTCAACACTCCTGCGTTCAATAACAAGATACTATTATTAATAAGGAAAAATATGTTGTCAATAAATGATTTTATTAACTAATATTGTTTGCTATCTATAAGAGGAAATATTCTTGATCTCTCTGTATTTTTATAGAGCAATCGGAAATTTGTTCTCTAGATGTTCAATTTATAAAGCTCATGGAAGCTTCTTTTCACACCAACTTTTAAACTTTCAACTTTTAGAGCTTTCAATTCAGGAGAGTTAGTACTTCAAGAGAAAGACCAGCTATTTGATAATATTCTATGCAATGGCGATATATTTTTTTTGTTTTTTTTTGAATAAAGAATTTTGTTCAGACCGTTTTTAACGGAAGTGACCTTTAGGAGGTTATGTATGATCTATGAGATATTGAAGCTAATAGTGGTTATATGGAATGGTATACTCATACATAGACATGAAGAAAATTTTCTTTTTAAAGCAAAGCTAAGTAATTTAGATTGCTATTGATTTGCTAATATAGGATACTTTTTGACCTGGTGTTATTATTCAGTCATTGCTAATAAATAGACCAGCATTGGTCGATACGTGAAACATGATTAGAATCATAACACTGGGACAAGTGTACCCGATACATTACAGCCAGGCAAACTCTGACCCTTAGGGAGCTTAAGTCGAAAAGACTTATGCTTAGGTATGACTTGTTGCAAATGTGACCATAGGTCGAAGGAGCTTTACCTGGGCAAATGATGGGGATCATGATGGCAGAAAATTAGCATTAGACTTTGGTCAGGTACACATTTAAAAAGATGATGAGTAAATGATGACTTTTGACCACATATTTAAATTTTGCTGGTACTTGGGTTGACCTACTAAGTAGGTATTTGTTGATCAGCTGTCTTTAGACCTTCACCAAGTCTTTGGGTCAGGTATATTGCATGAGACCCTTAAATACCCGTATTTGAGAAGTTTGTTTACTTTGGTATCAGGAATGCATCAAATTTTGTTAGGATAGCAGAGTTAGGAGATATGTTTTTTTTGGGTCTATGATGTGTTCCTAATAAGATTTTCAAAATTATGCTAATTATTCATTAAAACTAGGTTTATTTTGATTTTGAAAAGACAAGCCCAGAAGCTTTCGAGGATCCAAAGAATAAAATTTGCTTAGCTCTAAATTGAGTCTAAGATCCTGATCCTTTGAGAGTCAAATGGTCCTATTTTTGGAAATTTTGGGCCCAAATCGGGCGTGTTTTGGGCTTTTAGTTGGCGAGAGGGGGATTGTTTAGAATGGGTCTCTTTTAACTTCCAAGTCAAGTTAAGTTTGTTTAGTGCTCTAGTGAATATAAGACCCTGATCATTTGGGAGTCAAAGAGGCCGAACTCCAGCCGACTGGACTCAACTTCTAATGGCACCTCTCTATGCAGCTGCTTGCTATTTACTTGCATTCATCAATAGTTAAAATCCGTCACGGCCTTGAGAAACAGTTATGGTAACAGGAAACTATCATAGTTTGACGTAACTTTTACCCTAAAAGCAGGTCATATTTTTTTAAAGTGTAGTACCTAATACACGACAAAAATACTTTAGCTCCAATTGAGCATACAAATTCGCATCATTCTCTACTACTGATTTCTACGTCTTATCAATACACATTTGAATGCTTACATTGAAAATAACTAGAAATTTTTCTCATGCATCAACTCATAAATGACACAAAATGGAATAAATGTTCATGAGAAGGCATATGTTGACTAGACAATGCTCTTTACTCAATCGTTTACTTCATTGTGGTAAGAATTTCCAACAGCTCTACTACGACAATAGTTTCACGAAAACTTTCGTACTTAGCTTTTCTAGTTGAAACAAAAAGGTAAAGTCAAAATTTCAAAAGATGAATGGAGCTAACTTTCCTGAACGACTTTCAGATAAAAATAAAACCCGATTATTTTATATGCTTTTTTTTTAAAAGTATTATAACAATTCAAAAAATCAAGGTAATATCAATTTCAATTATTCATTGACTTGCTTTTGATGTTGAATACATTTACTATTATTGGACATTAATTTTAGAATGAATATTTCGAATTACATGAAGTTAGCTGATGAGTCTAATAATCAATCAGATTATGTTTAAAAATATAACCAATTAAGTAACTTCTCATGTTGTATGAACTTTCAAAATATCAATTTTAGCACGAATATTCGGTGTAATATAACAATATTTAACATGATACATTAGCTTAATGACCATGCTTGTTACTAAAATTCTACCCTACAAGCTGATAAGTCATAGTTCATTCCTCAATCTCCAAATAAATCCCATCATCCTAGTTTACTTTCCATTTTTATTCTCCATTTTCCATCCAATAACTAAAATATCTATAAAACAATTTCTAATAAAAAAAAAAATTAGATCATCAAAAAAAGGGATTGATGACAACAAGCTACCAATGTCTGCAGAATTTGAAGAGTAATTTTACAAGTGAACAGAAGAGAGTACACGTTAGTAAAGAAAGTTCTTGACCGCCTTTATTTAGAAGTAGAGGGTACTCTCATGAGTGTACTTCAGTGTTGCTAAAGTGCGCACTGACCGTGGAAACAAGTGTTCCTTGTGGAATAGATGATCCATTGAACATTCAAGTCCATAATCTAACTATAGGTATTACAAAACATCCAATTTAAGCCTGTTGATTAAGTGATCCAGTTGCTTACTTTTAGACACTTGAAATGCAGAAATCAACTTATGATGCAATGTGCTAAGCCAAAAGAAACATTAACTTAACTAGAAGTTTCTTTGTGAACACTTTCCTCAACATTTGGAATTTTGATGGAATTATTTTCCATAGTGAGGCAATTTTTTTCTTGAGAAATAAATAAATGACAATAATTAACAATGTCTTCTAATTAAGATGCTTAAATAATTTATTCTGGAAGAAAATTAAGTCAATATTTATGGGTTGAAACACCAGGATGTCACTGTTTCCCTCATTTTATCCCAAAGTCTCATTACATTCCTAAGCTATATTATTAAAAGTGATGAAGTTTCATGAGATTGTTTTACTAAGGTATTTGTCTAAATTGAATTATGAAATTTTAAAATATTGAATAAAGGGATTTATTCACTTCTACGAAGGTCTTAACACGATATATGACTCCAAATATTTTCAGAAAAAGTTTTAACTGAGTTTGATCTTTATTGCAAAGTTTCAATGTTTAAATGATTTCTGATTCTTTGATGTCATTTTAAATAACATAGTTATTATCAAAAAAAAAATTACCATTTCAATGAATAACAATGAGTATGATAAAATAGGAGTATAATAATCTTTTATATTACTTCTTTCGGTTAGCCAATATTATATGGGTGTTTATTTCAGGTCATATGATATTGAGCTCGACAATACGTAGCACGCATGTGCTGGCTCTTCAGTTTTAGTCCTTATAATACACCCTCACATGTTATATATTGAAGAATTTACTATGAAGCTTTATTTTATATCGTACATGTTCCATCTCTTTGAGCCAACAATATATCACTGCTTATTATAGATAATTCCTGCTTGAAAAAAGCACTTATCTCTTAATTGTTTATTTATTTAATTACTGATTATTAAATTCTTTTAGACTAATTAGTGTGCTTTTAAACTTTAAAGTTTTAAAACTTTAAAGAAACAATACTGGCCCATTCTTAGTTTGATTGCAAGATTAGATCAAGAATAGCTAAGCTAGCTTACATCTGACCCACCACTGGACCCAGAAAAGCTAGACGAGCCTACTAGTATAGGTATCTAGTACTAGTACTAGTATAGTAGTATCAGGTCAGTTTTAATCCTAACTAGAACTTGATAGCTACTCTAGCTACCCATTCCACACAATTTATCAGACAATACGATTTCCAGTATTTTAAAGAATAATTCCATGGAAAGACTTTTGTACTCAGCAGTCTACAAGTAGAATTGTTTGATTTTACTCCAACATGCCACACTCAAATGAACACACATGAGGAAAACTACGATGAAATGAAAAGATAGAGCACGTCTGAGATAAAAAAAAACAATACTTTATTATCTAGAGCAAATTGAGATATATATATATGTTTTTTTTATTTATTATGAGGGGTAATTAATTTCAATGAAAATATTTATCATGGATAAACATTAAAAAAGACAAATGTAATGAAAAAGTGAACTGTGATAGTTTTTGATAAATACTAAAAATGTTTTATAGTAAAAAAAATACATCGATAGGAAAAGATTGACCTACTTTATTCCGATGATACCGAATTTTTTGGTGTTTCTCTGTACCTCAACATTTCACTTTATCTCAGTTTCTTCAATATATGGTAACAATTTTTTTCACCACGATTGCTCATAAATGAATCATGCAATCAACGTTTATAGGAATGCAAAATATACGTTAGAGTATATTAAATTTGAAGTTAGTTTAGTTGAAAAGTTTCTCAGATTTTTTTTATCAATAGATTTGTTAAACTTTATCACTCAAACAATACCTAACTATCATCTAGACCGTTGTTATATTTTAAATATTGCCAAAGCAATTTATTCTACTGATAAATTATCAAGTTTCAATGAACAAAAATGTGTTTTTAATGTTATAATTATTTTTTGCTTTATGAATTGTAAGTTTTTGTATATGAATAATCTGATTCGAAGTTTGAAAAAAGAATTTCATTAAATGTACAGATACAACTGGGGTCCAACAATTTGAGTAAAAAAAAAAGGTAGAATTGAATAGAGGTTTTATTTAATAGATTATATAGATCAGAGACAATAGATATTACTTATGTTTACTAGCGTGGTTTTAGGTAAATGCGGGCCACGTTCTATGATACGTTGGTTTACATGCATGAGGCAACGAATTTGAATCAACTGTTCTATAGCTATGTGAGTGCAGTCCATTATCCAGTATTATACTTCATTTATTCGCGATCATTCACACCTAATTCTCTGACGATTATTTAGTGTGAATAGAAAAATGATAGACTTTCATGCAATTTGTCATGTTCTGTTAATTATACGATAATTAATAGGAGCCTTTTTTATTAAATAGTTTTTTTTCGGTTAAGAAGTAGGTATTTTAAAATGAACTTTTTAAAGTATATAAATGACCTCCGAGTAAAGTCTCTTTAAGGAGATAATAAAATAGTTAACAAGCAAAAAATATTATCAGCTTGTAGTTCTTCACCGAAGAAGGTCAGATCTAAAAACAAAACCAGTAATCCACTAATTAATGATTGATAATAGTATATCCAATGGTAAATTACTTATTGGTAATGCTAAGTTTTCTAGTGTTAAGTAAATAGAAAGTATGTAGAAAGTTAATGAATTATTTAATGTAAAAATAATATCATGGCTTTTTGAAGGAATTCCTTGGATGCATGTGATAATATTATTTGATAAGTAAAGTACTTTGTAAAGTACCCTATACATTGAAGCCAGGCAAACTCTGACCCTTAGGGAGCTTAAGTCGAAAAGACTTATGCTTAGGTATGACTTGTTGCAAATGTGACCATAGGTCGAAGGAGCTTTACCTGGGCAAATGATGGGGATCATGATGGCAGAAAATTAGCATTAGACTTTGGTCAGGTACACATTTAAAAAGATGATGAGTAAATGATGACTTTTGACCACATATTTAAATTTTGCTGGTACTTGGGTTGACCTACTAAGTAGGTATTTGTTGATCAGCTGTCTTTAGACCTTCACCAAGTCTTTGGGTCAGGTATATTGCATGAGACCCTTAAATACCCGTATTTGAGAAGTTTGTTTACTTTGGTATCAGGAATGCATCAAATTTTGTTAGGATAGCAGAGTTAGGAGATATGTTTTTTTTGGGTCTATGATGTGTTCCTAATAAGATTTTCAAAATTATGCTAATTATTCATTAAAACTAGGTTTATTTTGATTTTGAAAAGACAAGCCCAGAAGCTTTCGAGGATCCAAAGAATAAAATTTGCTTAGCTCTAAATTGAGTCTAAGATCCTGATCCTTTGAGAGTCAAATGGTCCTATTTTTGGAAATTTTGGGCCCAAATCGGGCGTGTTTTGGGCTTTTAGTTGGGGAGAGGGGGATTGTTTAGAATGGGTCTCTTTTAACTTCCAAGTCAAGTTAAGTTTGTTTAGTTCTCTAGTGAATATAAGACCCTGATCATTTGGGAGTCAAAGAGGCCGAACTCCAGCCGACTGGACTCAACTTCTAATGGCACCTCTCTATGCAGCTGCTTGCTATTTACTTGCATTCATCAATAGTTAAAATCCGTCACGGCCTTGAGAAACAGTTATGGTAACAGGAAACTATCTTTTCCTTTCCATGAAATTAACAAAACTTGGAGTGTCAATACAATCGTTCGTTGAGGAAAAATTTTACCAAATAGTTCAATTTAATTTGCATCTATAATGAGAAATAATTAAATTCTGGATGAAATCTCAACCAGATCAAACCTCTACTTAATCAACTTTGCTTATTATCATGTAGAAAAAAATTTAATTCCCTCAATGAGGAAAAAAAATTTGATGAATGATATGGAATACGTCAGCTACATGTTGGAACTTTCTCAATGTTCGTTTAATTGACCCGAAAAAATACGATTGAACAGCAAGGAATTTTCAATCTAAAATATTTCTATTAAAAATCCATTGCAATATTACAGAAAATAGCAAACGATAAAGGTTTAGAGTTGAATTCTTATTCAGCTCATACTTTACACGCAAAATTGCTGAAGGAGTTGAATGACTTTATTATTATTAAATATTCAGAAAAGTTACATCAAGATTTGTGCACAAAAAAAGTATCAAATAAAGCAAGCTAATTGACAAGTTTGAAGCAGTCTAGAGTTGTTCACATTGAAGTACATTTAACCCCTAAAGTGGCATAGAATATGTCTATAATTAATTTATCCAATGTAAGATATGTTAAATTTAGTAGTTTGATTATAACATTCAATATTGAATACATTTATACATATGTATTCACTCAACACCCTTCAATTCGCAGGAAAAGTTTGAGGAAGTTCATAGAACAAATTCTTTTTCAAACTGCACTATGCTTGTGCCAGCACTTTGGATGTTCTAATATAATTCTATAAGTTTTACTATAATTAAGAGAGAACACCTCTATTATTTCTCGTATCTACATTTAAAAAATAATAAAATTCTCTTTCTCCTTTAGAGTAATTACAGAGTCCAATATTTTTTTTATGCAAGTATTAATTATTTGGTTGTTCAAAAAGTAATCATTAGAATTGATAGAAGCTCTGAATTTAGAACACAACTTGACGATTGATATTCTTGACTGTTACAATGATGTCATTCAGTTATAAATAATTCAATAGTAACAATTCTATATATATTCATAATCAATAATATATTATAATATAAATTTACAATTATAATTTAATGAACCATTTAATAATTTGATTGTCAGAACCAAAGTCAAACTATACAGCTTGAGATTAGAATAATTTCTTTGATGTCATTGTTCAGACCTTTTTTAACAGAAATGATCTTTAGGAGGTTATATATGATCTATGAGAAATTAAAGCTATTAGTGGTTATATGGAATGGTATACTCATACATAGACATGAAGAAAATTTTCTTTTTAAAGCAAAGCTAAGTAATTTAGATTGCTATTGATTTGCTAATATAGGATACTTTTTGACCTGGTGTTATTATTCAGTCATTGCTAATAAATAGACCAGCATTGGTCGATACGTGAAACATGATTAGAATCATAACACTGAGACAAGTGTACCCGATACATTACAGCCAGGCAAACTCTGACCCTTAGAGAGCATAAGTTGAAAAGACTTATGCTTAGGTATGACTTGTTGCAAATGTGACCATAGGTCTAAGAAGCTTTACCTGGGCAAATGATGGGGATCATGATGGCAGAAAATTAGCATTAGACTTTGGTCAGGTACACATTTAAAAAGATGATGAGTAAATGATGACTTTTGACCACATATTTAAATTTTGCTGGTACTTGAGTTGACCTACTAAATAGGTATTACTTTTTGAACAATCTAATAGCATAAATGAATTGTTCACTTACCTTTGTATAAACTCCAGCGCTGGACAGTTCGTTCTCAATGACCATAACAATGATTCCAAACATACCCATAACAAGAGCATAATCGCTTATTCGTTTTCTTTTTTCAAACAAAGCCTTTCGCCGACCAAGGCGGTAGCCAACATTTGGTTTATGTTTCGATGCGGGGCCAATACTGCCTGAAGGTGCACCTTTGATTGGTCCACCACTGAGACCACGCTCGTCCATGTAGCGAGGATACTCAGAGTGTACTCCAACCAAAGCAATGCCAGCATCATCGGCACTTCCTAGTACAGCACCACCACAACCACTTCCTCCACTACCTGGTACACCCCCAGCCCCGCTGCTGCTTCTCATCGCCCCAGGAATCGAAAGTGTCGATACTGGCTTCCGCAGCTGTAATTAGAAATACTCTCATTATTTCAGACCATCAGGTGAATGTTCTTCTTTTGATCAGTTTTACTCTCAGAGTTTAAGTGACTTCTATTTTTTAATCAATGTTTACTGAATAAAATTACACTTAAGTTTGACCAGTTTAAACTTCATCAAAGAGTTAATTGGCTACCAAGTGGCCACCTATCGGCAAAAAGCAGCTTATTCGAAATCAAAATAGTCTAGATGATGATGCATGAACTTGTTTCATTGATAAATAAATAATAAAGTGTTGTAGTATGATAAAACAATTTATTCTTTTGTCTACTTTTATTATAGAAGTATTTCTTATAAAATTAAATGGTTCTTGCAACTTTTGTTCCAACAATAGAATGATTTTTCAATCAAGCGTGTAACATATATTCTATAACATCTATCAAAACTTTAATTCTATGCAAACACAAACCAACATTTCTCAACTCAGCAGAGTATTTTATTTTAAGTATGGACAATTAATAATAAAACAAGTGACAAATTGTACAGTATCACGAAATATAAAAATTGTATTCAATAGAAATATTTTTTTAAAAGAGTGATTAGGAGATATCAAAACCACAACCAGACACATTAACTTTTTGTGAAGAAAATATCTTCTGTCTATCAAAAAAGATTTAACGTACAAGATAAATAAAAAGTGAGATTTTGATTGATGTTGGAATTGACTATTGAAATTCAAAAAAACTTGATAGATGTGATAGACTTGATAGATGATTGATTTTTGATGCTAGAAACAGAGACATCCTTTGATCTAGATATCGCTATTGAGCTTCATCAACTTCCACAGAGCAATAAAGTGCAGACTTTTCAAGATTTACGAGTCAAATTTTAGTCAGGTACATATCTATTATCCATCTCACTGCAAGTTCAGTCGTGTCTACTTGATAATGGTATCAATTGTCATGTAGATGAGGAAGACGTTGGAGATAAGAGTAAGAGAAAAATAATCATTTCAAGGAATAAATGAATGTTTGTTTAAGGTGACGACAGAAATTCTTTCATTGTTTTTCATTTCATTATCATAAAGAAAATTACATCTGAATTGCTAGATTGGTTTCGAAGGAAATGAAATTTACACTTTAGGGTAGTCAGTCTATTCTAAGTTTATTCTACTAAAAATCGATTCCATTTAAGCCAAATAAAATTGAAATTTATTTTGATAAATGTTGAATCAAGATTGAAAATCTATCTAATTATATATAAATAATATGATGGTAATTTGTTTTATTTTGTTTAAAGTTGAAGTAATTGGTGCTATACATACATTCATTTGATCAAGTCTATCACTAAAGATGTGCTAGGTTTAGTAATCAAACTTTGATTGGATCTACTATGCTTATAAGTGAACCTGGATCTGAACCAGGTGACAAGTAATCAAAAAAACACCTCAGAGTGGTCAGCTACCTAATGCAAATTTGTCTTGATTTCTTATCAATGTCAGACTTCATCTTGAGTTAATTAAAATCAATATTGAAATCTGACCAGAGTATTAAATATGATGGAATCAGAATGATAAAAAGAATGATTCTATTAAATCATAAATGATTTCTAATTTTCATTAATTATTCAATTAATAGTCATGCACTTGATTGATTATAGTTTAAAAAGTGATTAACGAGAATTATAGTCAAGCTGATAATGAGAAAGTGGTGATAAAATATTTCGAGATTGAGAGAACATGAGAAATATGAGGAGTACATTAATTTCAATTAAAATCGAATAAGTCAAAGGGTATGAAAAGATTAAAAAAGACTCGTTAATCATGAGTTATGTAGTGACGTATTTTAATTAACTAGGCATTGATGAGAAGCTTGATAGGTTTGATTATGCAATGATAACTGTTTCTAAATAATACTGATTAAATGGATATTATTTAATTAATCAAGTGGAATTAAAAATTAAATTGATTTTTTTTTATTAATTATTAATTTTAAATTTATTCTAACATAATTTTAGTGGATTTAAAATTTTATTTTCCTTATTAGGGTCAACTTTTCAATTGAATTCTGTTTCTATCCCATGAGAATCGATTTAATAATCCAGTAAACGAAATTTCAAACTCTCTCTTGGTAGTAATATTGCAGATTTTACAATTGAAACTCCTATGTCTTTTTACTTGTACATTTAAACTCGGTTCTAATGGAATTAGATGTGTAGAATGTTTGAATTAAAATCAATGATCATAGAGATGTGGAAAATAATTGTTTAAGAGAACATTCTAGAGAAACAGAAAACTACATTTGGATTATGATTGAGTTATTTAATTATTTAAAAGTAAAGTTGGTGGTTTCAAAGCTTGAGTTCTGACCAACCCTTCTAATGTTTTTGAGCAGAAAAATATTGGAACATGTCTAGCTGAGTTGTAGATTCAAAGGATGTTAAAATGGTAGGAAGCTTTGAATTGCATAAATTACTTCATGGTGGTTTATGGGTGGATGAGAAACGTGTGGGTAGAACAGATCTCTTTTAGAGAGAAGAACTATTGCAAGTTTCCAACAGAGACTCACAGCCTCTCTCACTTACTCTTATAGAAACTAAGGAGCTGTTTTAGCTCCCTAGAGCAGAGTTTACCAGTTTCTGTCATACAGCAAAGCCTGGCAAACTCTGGCCCTGAGGGAGCTAAAGTAGGAAAGACTTATGTAAGATTGTAAAGTGGGCCTAATGTCTGTCTCACTCACTCTTGCAGTGGCCATAAGTCTAAGAAGCTTTACCTGGGCAAACGGTAGGGATCATGATGGCAGAAAATTAGCATTAAACTTTGGTCAGGTACACATTTAAAAAAATGATGAGTAAATGATGACTTTTGACCACATATTTAAATTTTGCTGGTACTTGGGTTGACCTACTAAGTAGGTATTTGTTGATCAGCTGTCTTTAGACCTTCACCAAGTCTTTGGGTCAGGTATATTGCATGAGACCCTTAAATACCCGCATTTGAGAAGTTTGTTTACTTTGGTATCAGGAATGCATCAAATTTTGTTAGGATAGCAGAGTTAGGAGATATGTTTTTTTTGGGTCTATGATGTGTTCCTAATAAGATTTTCAAAATTATGCTAATTATTCATTAAAACTAGGTTTATTTTGATTTTGAAAAGACAAGCCCAGAAGCTTTCGAGGATCCAAAGAATAAAATTTGCTTAGCTCTAAGTTGAGTCTAAGATCCTGATCCTTTGAGAGTCAAATGGTCCTATTTTTGGAAATTTTGGGCCCAAATCGGGCGTGTTTTAGGCGTTTAGTTGAGGAGAGGGGGATTGTTTAGAATGGGTCTCTTTTGACTTTCAAGTCAAGCTTAGTTTTCTTAGCTCTGTGTTGAGTATAAGACCCTGATATGTAGGCAACCAAATAGGCAGAACTTGATGGCTCTTATTCCGGCAGGCATGATTTCCTCCACATTCTCTGATCAACTTTGCTCAAAAGATGATATAAAAATAGAAAAATAGCTAATTTTCTAATTTATAAATGTATTAAGTTGACCAGTCTAGATATTTCATTCGATCTTCATACGATCATCAGATCAACATCTCATGTTTCAGAGCGTTCTTGATAAAGGTCTTCCAAAACCCCAAGTATTTTTGACATGACTCTCAGTTCACCCTGATAAATTTCTACTCTGACTAGTTAGTTAGTCGGGCTTTGTGTGCTTCGTCCTCTTGGTTTAGAATTCGAGAAATCGATAGCATCATGAACTTATTGATTCTCTTCATCTTTTATCAATGTCCACCATCGAATTTCCTAATGAATACAAAGACTTAAGGGAAACTTATTCTGCAATAATAATACCTATTAACACATTGTCCACATTCAGACTCATTATAAATATCTAATAGCATTATTACGAAGGTGTTGAATCGGAGTGACTCGAGTTTATTGCTAAATGGAGTGCAATGACTAGGTGAATCCATTTGTAAATTCTAGTATTACCCTCTTGAAGATTTTTCTGCTCAGATATCTTCCAGTTGGTAGTTGCAGATAATTGTCATATTCAACCAAAAAAAAACTCTAAATATAAAACAACATAAGCATAGACATAGCTAGTGTTGAGTCATGTTGAAAATGAAAAAAGTATGATTAAAAATGTAGGATATGATAGTCTAAATATAAATATGTATCGTGGAAAAGTGAGACAGTTTAATTTGTCTTGTTTGTGTGTTCTTTCACTGCCCTATGGGGTATCCCCTTGATTAAAGATTCTCATTGCTTTGGTATTTGTAATTACCGCGTTTGTGTCACCTCTTGGAAGTATTCCCTAGTATCTTATTATATATTCATCTTCTTTTTAATTCTTTCATTCCGGCTCAACAATTTTATTTCATTTAATTTTATTCATTATTTTGTTTTTCCTCATTTTAAATTTTTAATTTAATTTTTCTTGTACCACAAAAATTCTTTTATTCTAACTCGACATTTTTAATTGTTTAATTATTCATGCTGGTTTTTTTTAAGGATGAATATTTACGAAAGATGATCAGTTTAGCCATATTTTTGAAAGGAATAATATTTTTTTTATCGGGGTTATAAAGTTTCCACTTGTTTTTCTCTTTTGTGCTTTTTTTTTTTTTGACAATCACGTGACATTACAACAATCGTGTTCCAAGAGATTCAGGTCAACTTTGAAGACTATGATATTGCACGTTGTAAGGAATAAAGGCAATGCAATCTTTTACTGTATTTTCTATTTTTCTTTTTATCTTCGGTTGTATCGTATTTTTTTTATGGATGTTAGAAATGTTATGTTTACAGGCTTGGCATGAGAATCGTTTCCTGATCTTTGTAAATCTTAAAGTTTCGCGGATAAATCCTAGTACAAGACTTATAGTCAATCATAAAAAAATTGTGTTATGTCACAATATTATTTATGAAAGAACTAGATTTCAAAGCCCATATAAGTGTTATTTAATTTTCGAACTCTTTGGAAGATATTGTAAGTATGCTACTGCAATTAATTATCAAATAACAAAAAGAAAAAAAAGGGTAAAAATTACTGGGTTAAAAAGAGAAAATTTATTTCTCGCAAAATTAAAGATAAAATTAATTGTAACTTTCTAAAAAATAATCGGTGAATATTATTGTGGAATCAGTGTAATAATTTACACCATTTTATTTTTAGCGAGTGTGTAAATATTTAAGTAATTTTTAAACATTTAGAATTTAAATAATTAATGTCAATTAAATGTTTTAAATAATTAGTAATTAATATTTTACATCCTTATGGAGTAAAAATTTACCCCTGCTCCATAATTAGTTTTATGTTCAATATCAAACAATATTGATTACTTAACTCATTCCACTTCAAAACTAACACTTGTGAAATAAATTCAACTTTTTACACTAGATAATTTTTACACATTTATCCCCTTTATGTGAATGTTATTTTTTCTTCTCTTTCCACACAAACACTGGGTTATTATGATTTTACAGCAGTGATTGATAGCCAAGATGAAATTCATTTGGCTTTATAATTAAATTCTACATCATTTTTTCCAATTTAATTTTTGTAATAACACACTTTTTGCAATCTCCATTATATTACAGTATTCTTTAAATTAAAAAAAAATTTTCACGTAATTCATTATTCTGTTCACAAATTGTTGTGAATATTTACGACAACAGCTTATCGTGCTGTCAATATTTAGAATTATAAACTAATATGCACACGAGTTTCTGACTCAATCTGTTATTTCAAATTGTTCTCATAGTGTAGAGAGTTTGACATATTTACCAAATAGCCTAGATATATAAATATATTTCTATTACCAACATTATTAAATCAATGTCAAAGAACAAATTCGAATAATTTCAACATTTATTCTGTAAGAATTGATTATCAATATTTTATTCATTTCTCTAATTATTTTTATTGCATTTTTTGACTAGATTTTAAAAATAATCACCATCATTACTTAGTAATTTAATTCAATTTAAAGATTTACATTAATAATATATATTATTTCTATAATTCACAATTACACTTTTTATTTTTTTATGTGAATAAATTACACCAAAAAATAACGTTACTAGTGTGATTTATACTGCAAAAAGCTTCGTTAAGCATTGCGGTTATTTCAATCACGAAATTTAAATTTTGATTATATCCTCTAGAGCCATTATTAATTCGTGCAATGAAAAGAACAATTTTTTAACAAGAATTATTAAGGCTTACCAAGTTAATATTTCATATTTTTTTATTATTTCTTCTTGATCGTTTTTTTCTCTTCATTTGTCTCTCACGTACCTACTCGAACTAAAAAGTAATTTAAGTTTCGTCGAGCAGCTTTTTCTTCATTTCGTCGGTTCGATTATTTCCACTAGCATCGAGCACAGATGACAAATGCTCTGCTGGTCTAGAGCTATTTGTAGTGTAGTTATTGTGAAACTTTTTTTCTTTGAAATTATAGAATAAATTATGACTTGTTTTTTTTTATTTTAACGTATAAATATAAAATGTATTTTATTGACAGTATGAATTTTCCGGTTGCTGACCAACAACATTAGACAACAAATCCTGAACTCTGTAAGATCCTTAAGATTGGGGTGAACCATCTTTCTAAATCATTGACGTAGGACACTCCCTAGTGGGATAGAGTTTGGGGTCACTAAAAATATTGTGTTGTTGATCCATTTATTAGAACAACCACTCGATAAAACTCTTTAGATCTTTATCTATGGAATGAACAAATAATAAAAATTCTGACCAAGATGAAGCTTTGGAAGACTAGCAAAAGGGAAGGATGAGAAACTATTGCTGCTTGGAGCTACAATATTTGTTAGTAAGTTGTTTGCCAGAGTCTATTGCTTCAGTCGGATAATCTGACTTTTATTCGAGCAAGTTTCGAGAAAGTTATTATAATTTTCATTTGAAAGGATCAAGGATATCAAGTCCTATAACAAGGAAGTGTGCAAATAAAAGCTTCAAGACGAATAGTTATATAATGGACAAAAGCAAGAGAAGTTGCAGAAATGAATGATGAATTATGTCAAGTTATCGGGAATAGTGTAGATAATATTTTATCTTATCTGGCGTTTACCATGTTTATTAAAGTTACTTACTGGTAATTATTCCAAATAAGTATCACTCATTGAGGCAAATGGTCTCAAGTTTACAATAGTTAACGACATACACTACAAATCGGAGTGTTTGAAATAACACATCTTGAAGCGTACTTCATACTGAATTTCCATAAAAAACTATAGATCTTAACACACGTCAAAAAAGATTTTAAATAGATACCAGATAACTATCATCTCAAATGATAAAGTAGTTTCACTATTGAATCAAATCATCCCTATAAATAGTTTGGTTAAAAATTACTTTTGAAATATTATTTCCTCTAAATGGACGTATTCTAAAATGTTCAAATTTGAGGAAAAATTTTACTTAATGATTATGAATAAAATATTTAAATTTTATTAAAATTATTTTGTAGTGACATAACTACCCTCTTTCCTTAATTCATAATCAGAACAATATCTAATTTTAAATGGAATTGAAACAAACAAAATTTTATCAATGGATCGAAATTTTTTTCCTTATCAAAAATAATAATAATTGAAAAAAAATATATATTAAATCAAATCGTCTGTGAATAATTTAAAATAAGAGAAAAAATTACCTTTGGCGTAGCATCTGGATCGATTGAACCAGTTTCATGTGTAATCGGTTGAATTAGGGGCTGCGTTGCCATTTTTCATAAATATTAATTGTTTATTATAATAATAAAGAACACTGTGTTCATCACTGTCTGTTAAGTTTTTTATAACATTTATTTTAACCGAACACATTGAATAATGCATTTTTACTTTACAATATAATATTAAGTAACCTATGTAATTAAAATAAACAAATTATTTTATTTTTATCATTCTTAACATCTTCTTTAAATTTATTTTATTTATTTCATTACATATCAATCATTTGACTTTAATCAATTAATTATGTTTATGAGTTCATAAAGATAATTTATTACATGCACTTCCGATCATGACATAAGTAACAGAAATACATGATTTATCGGTTGTTTTGTATTGTGTTCAAGTACAGAACAAGTTTGTAATCACAATTTGTTAGCTATTAGTTACTTAGAATGCCATTTGAGAATTCTCTCACTGAGGGAACTAAACTGTCACTCAACTCTCTTCCTCCCTCCCTCTTTCTCTCTCTCTCTGCTTTCAATTGCTACAATCCTATTATTTCTATTACTCTATATGTCCATAACACTGTCGGTTACTTTCATTGTTTCACTTTAATAGATACCTATCCATTTGAATTACCAACATGCTCCCTCTGCACTCTAGCTGCTTAATTCTCTTACTCCCATTATTAAAATTTTGTTCAAATCATCTCTGAAATGATTAACAAGTTATTGCGTTATAATTGATTTTGAGATATTCTGGGGCTAAGTTGGGATACTTGCCACCCCTTGGAATCAAAATCGATATTTATATTTTATTTTTCTCTGATCAAATCAATGTTTTGTGTTTAGATTGTTTCTTTAAAACATGCAGCCATTAAATTCATGATAAACTAAGATAAAAGTTAGTATTTATTTATTTATATAAATTTTTTTCCTACATGATTTAACTATTTTGGTAAAAATATTGTAAAGCTCAATAGGTTTATGTAAGCTTCTGAATAGAATTTATGAAATAAAATCGATAACATTTATGAATTAATGAATATAATTATAATAAATTTATTTAATTTAGAATGTTTACTGCGATCAAATAATTAATAAAGTTTGATTCAATAAAATGCTTTGACATAAACGAAAATAAAAATACGTTTGAAGTTCTGGATATTAAATGAACGAAATTTTTGAACAGTGTTTTATGTTGGTCATGGTAGAAAAAGAATATATCTGAATAGGTATAAAATAAATACACTCTGTTATAATAATCGTAGTTTATTTTGTATGGGATTTATATTTTTAGAGTGAGTTTCACTTTGTGTGAATGCGTTAGATACTTTTGTACTGATTATATTAGGGGAGAACAGGGTAAAATGGCCCCATGGTTCAAGATGAACCTTGTTAAAAATTGAAGTTTTTAAACTGTGTATAATATAATTAATATCTCTGCACCTACACAGATTAATACAATTCTTAAAAAAACTCTCTTATTTTAATAAATTAAGTCCATCACTATAGTTCAAACAAATCACTCATTTTATTAAATCACACTGATTTTTTATTTTTATATATAGAGAAAAATTTTTTGCTTATTGTTGTTAATTATTATTGCAAGATAATTGTTTGTTTGTTACAGAAATTTCACATAAGACTACAAAGAGTTAAAACAATACTTAAAATGTCACTCTAACACATTCAAAAAATTATCTTTCATTATATTTATGCAATTAGTCAAGTACCCCAACTTTAATCTAACGTGGAATTTTTTCCTGAAGCTCTAGTGTGAGTGTTCTGAATAGAACGGATGGGTTTTATCCGGATGACCTGAGGTGACAATATTGTGTGGGTGCTTGAGTGAGAATGAAAGGGATGAGTGATAAGAAAAGAGCGACAGTCTTTGAACGATATTTCGAAAATAAGAAGCTTCTTCATCACTTATGTTACAACTACTATTGATCAATTGTTTTTTTTTATTTAAATAAATAAAAACTTGAAATCATTAAATCTACTGTCCTGTTTTAAAACTGCTGTTAAACAAAAATATCAAGTCATTATAAATAAATTTGTAGTCCAAAGTTCTTAATGGTATTACATACTTTTTATAATCTGGTTATTGGATTGACAATATGTCCATTTACTTTATCGTCCATCTTTTCCATTCCTTTTGTCTTGTGTCCCAGTTTTTAGTTCAGTATTACATTCGCACCCCAATTGAATATTATTTTGTCTTTCAATTGATCATGAATTTTTTTTTTTAACTTTCAAGTACATCGAAAATTCTATTTTATACTCTTTTTTCGAGAGAATATACTTTTACTATGATAATTCTTATGTGTGTATTAAATGTATATATATAAATATAGATTTCCTCTTGTGCATTTATTATACTTATTATACCCAATTGCAGACATTTTCCTCTTCGGAATTTTTTCGTTTCGAATATTCAAATATTCTTGTTATCAAAAAAAATTGTTCCTTTGATAATAAAAAAAAAATTGGTTTTGTGTTATGTGCTATGTTATTTGAATTTGATTTTCTAATACTGATTTTAACATGAAAAAAAGCATTGGAAATATTATGATTTCAATCAGTAGAATATGAAAAAACTATACTGCTTTATATAATATTATTGACATTAACAGTAAAAAAAAATGACTTTTATCTTCTTGTTTTATTATATTGAGTAAAATAATTATTTCAACAACATGAACATTGTCTAGATCAAAAAAGAATATGAATCATAGAGATGATTCTTCATTGACTATTTAAAAATTTCTACTTCGATAAATAATAAGATTAATTATTGTGTTGATATATTGTTGATGATAAAAATTAATTATGAAAAGCACAGAGTCTTGCACGAAGAAGAAAATTTATAAATATATTTACATATTAAAACATAAAAAAATTTCAATTATTTGAATAGTGTGTATCAAAGTAAAATTTAAATCCCCCCTTCCCTCCATAATCATCTCAGTAAGGACTACTATTAATATTTTCTAAATAAATAATACGAAAAAAAATTAAAATTTTTATTAATCCGAGCTTCTTTCTAATCAAAGCTCTGCGTATGTTAAATTAATTCTAGGTGACAATCATCACCTCTTTTCGGCACTAATTTACACCTTGACACTTATTATAATAGCCATTCTACAAACTAACTACCAACTTTTAAACAATTATTTTCAAACAAAATTATTTTTGAATCTAAAAAATACTAAATTATTTTTATCAAATAAAGTAATTTAAAAGCTCAAAAAAAAAATATGAAATATTCAATAATTTAAGTCTGTTGCATAATAAAACAATTTAATAAACCATTGATATCAATTGTCATCAATTAACAGACATCAATTTGAAAACAAATTAAATTTTTTAAAAATTAATCCAACAAAAATACTTGTCAATTATCTAATGTATGTAACAATTTTCTAATGAAAGAGTACAAACATTTTTGTCTGGGAAAAATATTACAAGAACTTTTTCGAAAAAGAATTAATAAAAATAAACGAAACAATTTTTAATAAATAATTCAATCAATCTTTAGATGATACGAATGAATTTACTAATCTAAAGAATTAAATGCATTTCTCATCACAATAAACTTGCCTCTATGGAAACATTTTACTGAACTACCCAATAAAGAAATTGGTAAATATATTAAGACTGTTAAAGATGAACATGGAAACTAAAGATTTTAAGACAGGAGTAAGAGAAAAAGCACAAAAGATTGAACAAGATAGGGAGGATTGTATTAGCAGTAAAATCACGTCCGTCGTTCAGATTTTAATGAATATGTCTGTTCAGATATATATCTCATGGGGCAATTCCGATTGTTCGCTTTTATACGTTTACACTATTTTAAAAATAAATTTAACATGGGATTATATTTTATTAAAATCACTTTGCACACATTCTTCACTAAAACTAACAATAACTATCATGTAACAATCTAATTTTAACATGCAATTTAATCGTTTTTATTTTTTTTTTTATTATTCAAGTTTTCTTTTGATTTCTCATTATCACTTTGAACTTAAAAAAAAAAAAAACAAAAAAACATTTTTTAACACTTCTAACAAATCAATCACTCAACTTACAATTGTGACAATAAATACACAGCTCTATCACTCTCGAAGAAAAATGCCAGCATTAAAGACCAAAACACTCGATTTTTATAATTCAACATCGTGACTGAATTCCATGTATGTATTGACTGACTTTTGAAGATAATTAAAATGAGTTTTATTCGAGGTAAATACCTCTAGTGTTATTTCTTTTTATCAACATTTTTATTTCAATACTCACTTCATTTAACTACTGATACATATTTTTTTTTCATTCTCACACTTATTTGTTTCTTTATAAATCGCGAATTATCTCGATGAAACATTATCGAAGGAATAAAATGATATTAATTTATTTGAATAATTTTATTCATAACTTCAAACACTTAAACTTCATTCTTTCTCATTATTTATTTGTTTCTCGAAAGAAATAATTATTTTTTTTTTTAAAAAACTCTAATCAATAAAATAAATTCACATATTGTTTATAATCATAAACACGATCTAGTATCTGTTTTATAACCGGGAATGAAAACAAGATTTCGAGATAGGAGGAAAAAGAGACGAGTCATGACGAGCGTCTGCACTCAGCGACGCTTCCGACAGGACTGTGCTGCCTCTGACTTGATTTTGCTTCTTCGTTTCCCTTTTTCCACCCCTATCAGTGATCACTCCCTACTCCGTTTTCTACTACTACGCTTTGTCCTTCTTCGCGAAAAGTATCTCTGTCTTTATTCATTTTTTACTTTTTTCACCCTATTTCTTTATGGTCGCATTATTTTTTTTTTTTAATGTTTTGCTGTTTTTAAACAAAAAAAAAAAAAAGATTAACACTTGTCATACGTCTTTTTTTCTTTACTTTTTGTTAAATAACAAAAAATATGAGAGATCTATTGTATCAGTAGCTGTCATTTTTGGTATTATTACAATGGATTTTCAGTTTTTTTGACGTCTACAGTAATTGGTTGATAAATCTAGAGATTCTGAAGATGAGATAAATGTCTCTTTTTCATGTTTCATAAAAAAAAAAGATTCCTTATTGAATTTATTATTTATAAAATAGTTTAATGAAATTAATTATTTAAAAGTTTTTATTAAATTATTTGATATTTTACTGATAAAGAGTTTGAACACGACTGCTAAATTTTTCTCTATAATGACAACATTTGTTTTTGTCAATCCAGAAAATTATAATTTAAGTCAACAAAACTTTTTCCTACGATGAGAAAACAAAGTTTTTTGATAAAGGAAAAGGGAGATAACGTTGTGTCATCTCAAATTTAATCAAAATGACAAATTTATTATAATCAAAAGTAAATTTATAATTTTATATTGACGAAGACGTATTACTTTTGAATTAATAATTAGATTGGAAGGACCTAAACTGTTAACAAACAGCAAAGAAGTACCAATGTCCAAGAATTAATTAATGAAACTTTCTCAATGAGTTTGAATCGATAGATCAAAATAGTAACTTGAATAAGTTTACTGTCAATAAACTTAGCAAATGCAAATTAATAATTAGATAAAAAATTGTTTATAATAAAAATTCTGCCAAAAAATATGGGTAATTAATAATCTTAGATATTTATACATTTAAAAGTAGATCATAGTATCATTAAAAAATTATTCATGACAACTCAAAATTTATTGTTGAAATATTTGTACTAAATCTCTACCAATAACTAAAAAAACTCGATTAAAAATTAATTTAAATATCACTAAAGCTTAAGAAAAAGCTCAATTATATAATGATTATTATATTAACTTGACATTTTTTCAATTAATTAAAATTTAAATGAGTTACTAAGCTGTAGAATATTGAATAATATCGATATGATAGTTCATGTTAAGAAGAAAAAAATTTTTGCATGCATATTGTTAAATTATAATTAACAAATACTGTGAAAATTTTTAATTTAATTATCTTTGTCCTAATTTAAATGATTACTTCATAAAATATAAACATAATATTTTCATCGTCTCCATTATCCGCAATACTAATAATGAAAATTTTTCAATTTAATTTAGCTTCTAGTTTGATATTATTATTTCCTATTTATGAAGATAAGATTATTTGCAAGATTGGACTAGAGTAAATGAAACTTGAAATCATAAAGTTTAAAGTGTTGCAAACTTTCATCCTTTCTCTTAACTATTCAAGTTCAAGTCAACTATAATATTGATTTTATCGCAACTATTATAAGAATTCTCGTCGACTGTACAAGTATTTCAACAGACAGCGTCTAAATGTCTGACCATGTGGGCCATGACCACTTTGGCGACAGCAAAGCCAGCTGAATCGATTTGATAAGTATAAATCAATATTTTTTTACTTATTTCCTGGTTTTTCTTCCTACTATCCTCTACCTACTATTAATTATACGTCTCAGCACAAGTGCATATATTGAATAATAATTAATTATTTGTAGCCTCGAATGTCGTCTATTCGAAATAATGTCAATGTTGGTTCAAGTCATTTTTTAGCTTGGAAAAAAATTTAATTAGTGCTTTTAAACCTTTTTTTTCAAATTGATCTTCAAATTTAATCAAAGATGATCATCTTGTGTGCAATGAGTTGAAGAGCAAAATTTTTTTGAGTTAATAAAAAAATAAATAGAGTAATATATTGAAATTTGAGCGTGATTATTTTTTTATTTTTTTTTCATTGAGAGAAATAAATAGTTGGAATTACTATTAATAGTTTGAAAAGGACTCAACTATTTTCTGTCAAATGAAAAATTAACATAGGATTGTAAATCCAACTATGGGACTCAACTATTATTTTTTAGAGTGTCACTAATCAGGTACCTCGAGTTCAGTATTTTTCTTTTGAGTCTTTACTTTACATATTTTTATTTAATAGTTTATTTATTTTTGCCAATTGTTGTTATTTATCTTCATAAATAGGTAAATAAAAAAATATTTAATATCTCAAAGAATATTATTTTTTGTAACTTATACTTTTGAGGCAATCTTTTTATTTTGTCTATACTTTAATTTAAATTGATTGAAATCAAATATCATAAATATTCTCCATGTTATAATTAATTAAAAAATTTAATTAAAATTAAATTAAAAGTTTTCTGATTGTGATTCTGAAAAGATTTTGATCAAATTACATTATTATTATTGACAATTACTTCATGTCATTGAGAAAATTTGTTACATAAAATTATTGAAATTGCTTTCATTCTATTTTAATGGTATTTTTTCATAAACTACGTTGATACTTTTTCAGCTGATGAAAGCACTTATTTGAGAATAAACTTTAATTTTAAATAGTTTCACAAATTCCATAAGTTTGACGGTAATATAATTTTAGCTATAAACACTTTGTACAGATATTAGGTCAGAATCCATCAAAATTACATCACCGTACATGATTGCATAAACAAATTTGTTTCAAATAAAATTTTATCATTCTTTTGATGGAGAATAATTGATAAAAAATTTCACATCGTTTATTATCTTAAATTCAGCAGACTGAAACGATTAGAGTGTAATATTTTTCGAGAAGAGTCGAGGTTTTATTCGGTCTTTTTAATTGGTAGGCGGAAATTCAAGTGAGTAAACAGCCGAGAGCTTTCGTGGTTTGAAGAGAACGAAATTTCGAGAGGGAAATGAATAAAAAGTGAGCGTCAAAGTCCCTGGGAAAACGGTGCACTTCAAGTTATATTCAAAACACGGTTTCATGTTATAGTGAAATACTTGAGCTTGAAATGTTATAAGAATATGCCATCTCAATATACATACGTATTTATAGGACGCTATAACTGTTATCATAAATGTAATCGGTGCACGATTTCCCTATCTCTTTACCTTTGCAATCGAATCAGTGTCATTTTACGTGCAAACGTTGGTAACTTACTTACGAATTCATTGGTTGTCTTAAGGTATATGCGACAAACTTTCGTATCTTCTATGAAACTTTAAATTTGGTAACTCAAATCGAGAATCAAAATATTCATTTTACCAATAAATGCTGAATAAGTGAAATTATTCTTTGAATTATATCTTTTCGAGTGTATGTACATTCTAATTTTTGTGAGGGAAAAATTTTTAACAATCACAAAATGTAAAAAATTTCGCAAAAAAATAAGTCATAATTCAAAAATAGATCAAAAAATTAATTGAAATGATTTGTTACGAAATATTTACCCGGAAAATATTATAAAAATAAAAAATCACTGACATAATAATATTTTCAATTCATTAAATAAAAAAAAAAATAAAACATTTAAATCAATAAAAGAGTAAAAAGCTCATTTTCGCGTTTTAGCATATACAGAAGTAGAACGAATTTTTTTTTTATCGGAATAGTTTTAATCGAAAATATTATATTTCCCATTTCAATTCATTGGATGAAGTTCTGAACAAATGTAATAAAGCACAAACACATGTTTATTATTGAATCTGTAAAACTCATTCGATTCATCAAAAACTGCTAGGAACAAAAAACAGAGAGATGGAAATTCAACTTTCACTTTCTTTCGATCTTGACCCTAATTACCAAGACACGAATTAAAAGTTTATATTCAATTGAGATAGTATCATAGTTGTATTAATTATAAACCCTCTTATACACTTGGTTAATGAAATATTCGAAACCATCTGGCGAGAAAGTCAAGTAACATGACTTGAAACCAAAGCCCATTTAGTTTACCTTGAAATTCAACTTATTAATAATTAGGGTAAATTTCTCTAACCACCAGAAAATTTCAATCTTTTCTCATACAATTTTCCACCCTTTTATTTACACATGAAAGAAAAAAAGTATGTTAATTACATCATGATGATACTGTTCACAAAGAAAGTTTGTTGCTTAGAATTATCTCTCAGACTTTTAGACTGAAAGATACTTTGAATTAAGGAAAAACTTATTTTACTTGTTGAAATTTTTCACATTACTTGGGGATAAAAATTACTTACCCCAAATAACAAGAGTAAAATTTTCTCCCATATTCCTTTCTAAAAATAAATCAGTGAATATTCACTGAATTATTTTTACTAAAAACTAGTGAATATTCACTCAATTATTTCAGAATAATTAATTAAATTAAATGTAATTATTTAATATGACTATTTTTCCCTTACAGTGCCATTATTGTTTAAAATTCACAACTTCTTTTACTTTATGCAAAAAGCATTCATTCTAAAATGTAATTTCTTGACAAACATAAATTCATAAAAGCTACATTCATCAGATGCACATTTGAAAATCTCTCTTAAAGTGAAATACATTCCAACAACGATTCCACTTCATTTATTAAGTCAACTAAATCTTGCAAGTCGTTGTCGTAATATCATAAAGATGATAAAATTAGAAAATATTCTAATAAAGACTGAGAATAACTGAAGCACAAGATAGAGTTGAGTGATAAACTTCGTTAGTGATAGGAGTTGAAATCTGAGGGCTATGCATATGTTGAAAGTGCATATTAACAATAAGATAAAGAGAGTAGGACATTGAGAGATAACTTATATCATAGTTGAACATACATGAGAGGTGATAAATTGTCCTTGTCATTTGCAATGATCTCAACTATCACTGTATGGGTTACACACTCTTTGCTTCTTTCTTGCTTACAAATATTCATGTCCGAGTGAACCGTACAATAGCTTTTGAAAGTTATGAAGCGGAGGTAATGAAGGTACAAGTACATATTCGTCCATGTGTAAATGCATGTTGTTCAATGAAATACAATGTAAAAAAAATGGTGTGATGATTTGTCGACTGGCTTATTTCATACTAATTAACTACTCTGTTCTTTTAAAAAGAATAATTACCATAATTATTTTAACAATTTAATAACAAGTGAAACTACACTTCAATTTTGATATAAAAAAATTAATTATATAATTGACTGTATAATAAATATATATAATTATTTTTTTATATATTCAAAAATTAAATATATTCTTTTCCATATGGGTTATGAGAGGCAATATGAAGTTTAGCAATCTTTAAAAGAAGGGACGATATTTGGTGTAGTGTTATAAAATCTATACCATGAAGACAAATTTTATGACAGGTTGTACCTCATTTTTATAACTGTCATAAGCATCTGCAGCTGAAATATGTATGGACCTATTAAATTTCCCTCATGATTTTCTTACAGTGAATGATATGCAATTTCCTATTCGACATAATTTCACTTTGTCTTTCAGTCTTTCACTCTCAACAAACTTTTTTTTTATTTAATATTTAGATCAGATAAAATAAAATAATTTTTTACAAAAAATTATTATTAATATTTTTCAAAAGACATTCTTTTTTTTTAATGTCAAGTTGAATAAGATGTTTCCAAGAGCTTCATGAAATTTGAAACAAATCCAAGTTGATTTTGATTTATAAAATTGGAAGAGTTTTTGAGAATATGTTATCGAAGTTGAGATCTTGTCATCAAAATTTGGATCGTGTCATTTTTCTTTATTTAACATGTCATTCGGTGCATGAGAAAGCGATCGATGCTTTTGTTGAAAGCATCACGAGTCTACTAGAAACGAGGGAAAGAGAAAACGAACATGCCGGTTACCAGACTCTAGAGTACGATGGACAGGGAAATAAAGTGGTTTCAACTTGAGAGAAAAGCTTCCTCCTCTCTTGATATTTCCAATGGCCAATACGATATATTTCTACTTACATCTTACAATCTGTTATCAAATAATATAGATTTTTCATAAAATATCTAACTTGAATCCAACTCAGCATTTTTTTCCAATAGATGACGTTATCATCTCATCACCATTCAGGCTTGGATAAATCAAAAAGATTCGTGATGAAATAAAAAGTTTAATAGATTATTTTTTTATTTAGATAGTTAACACTGCTACCAGTTATCATCTGAAATAAAATACAATCTTGGACTTCTATTCGTGATACTTTATGGGATATATTCTTTCTCGTAAAAACTAGTCATTCAATCTAATTTTTTTTTGGTTTTTTGCTGATGATCATAAACAATAGAATCGAAATTGTTAAGAATACTTCCATTACGTCTTTTAATAAAAAAAAAGTCTTTTTGAACACTGAGAAAAAAATTTATTTTATATAAAAAATATTTCATTCGAGCATTAACATCAAAATTTTAAATAGTAGAAATGAAATATTTCTTTGAAATTATGAATGTTTTATTGAAATCATTTTATTTACTCAAATGAATAAAATTTCATTTGTTTTCAAACTTGTTGTAACATTGAAACAAACGACAAAATGTATTTTTGATCACAATACTATTAGATTGAATAAAATATTATCTTAAGAATACTCCAAGTTTCTTTTATTAATTGAATACTCCAAAAACTGATAACACACCAAATGTTCCTACCATACATTGGTCTCGTCGTTTCTATTTGAAGTAAACATTCTAGTAATTACAGAAATTTACAAATTCTTTGTTAAATGTAATCTATTCGTATGAATGTGAGAGAACTGATGTTAAACAAACTGTAACAGTTTCGATTGCATGCTAGCACCGTACCAATTACTAGTTAAGAACTAAAATTTATTATGTATCGTACTATTTTATGTAATATTTATTTTGTACTAGTATTATAAATAATTAAGGTGTAGCTGTATAAACCCATAAGGGTTTTGGGTAAACTCAAATAAAAAAAAATGGAATAAAAAATTGTTTCATTTAACGAAATTTTTTTCTCAGTGAATAAATTGTTTTTTATTTACACTATGAAGACTAAAAAACATTTAGGGTTGTTGTAAATGAAATTGTCGATCTTGTTAATGAATTAAAAAGATGATTAATTACTTACAATTCGATACATATATCTATTGAGAGTGGAAAAAATAATTACACTCTTTTAATGTTTAAAATTTTTTGTAGTAAATACCTTAGTCAAGATGGCGACCAGCTCTTTGAAATTAAACAGAAGTGAAAGGGATTAAAAGTATCCCTCTATAATTCCTAGACTGATTTTCATCCTCAGGTTTGAAAAAAAATTTTAATTTAATATTTTTCAAATGATTTTCTCTCTAAATGAAGTCATTATTGTCATACATTTGATTTGTCATCAGTACAATGATAATACAAGAGACATTGAATTCAAAAAATCTTCAGTACCTAAATCAATACATTATAAAATTCTTTTGTCTCCACCTGCGAATTATCACGCCATAATTCTTCATTTGAAATTCAAGACTCTTCAAGTTAATGTCGAGTGGAAAAAACCGGAATAATGGAAGCTAGAAGCTAATCAAAAAAAAAAAAAAAAAAAGGCAACAAAAAGAAAAAAAAAATGTTAAACGTTAGCATTTTCAACTTCATAGAATCTCTTTATTATATTATTTCTGCTGAAATGAAATTTGTCAACGCTGTTATTGACTCAAACTTCTTGTTGGCCTCATATATTCAGTCATTTGAAGGTATACCTTACCGTCATCATAAAAAATATTTTATTTTTTTAAAATTAATTATAAAAATATTGAGGAATAAATAAACAACTCAAACTAATTCAAACTCTCACAAAGACAAAATTAGTTGCAGCAAGGTTTTTGATTTCTAGTATACATAACATTGTTTCTAGGAAATTACTTCATAGTTTCAAACATTTAAAGGTAATATGTGTTTCAAAGTTAAAATTCAATTAAAGGCTGTCTGTCAAATAATTTTTACTTATGATTTTTTTTTTTTTTGATTGCATAATGTTGAAAATAACTGAATTATTTACAAAATAGCAAAGTATGTAATAGATTTGAAAGCTTCCAAGTATTTTAGTGGAATTCTCAAAAATTAGCATTTTATTACTAGTTTTCAAACTCATTATAATAAATTAGCCTTAAATTGAATTTCCAAAGAACTTTTTACGTGATAAATTTTCAAGTGCAGCTAATGTGAATACTACTACTTTTTGAGAAGGGGGGGAGGGGTGACGTGAATAGAGGGGTTGTAAATTCTACCTGAAAACAGGTGTAACAAATAGTGTAGCAGTAAAACAAATGTGTGAGGTGATTTTTCAAATAAACTAATAAATTTTGCTTGAGAAATAAGTCCCCACCGTCTTGACGTAGCTAACGGTCTCGGAAGTAGCTTCGGTGATGGCTCTCCTTAGTCTGGAACGACGAGCTTGCGACAGAGTGCGCGGGCAGAGAACGACGCCCTGTGTACCCCCGGCACCACCAGAACCAGATGCCGAAGCAGCGTTGGAACCCGCCATCAATGGTGGAGGCGTCGTTGCTGTCGTCGTCATCGACGATTTGCACCACCACCACGGAAACTAAGTAGTATGTGTGTTACGCTCACATTATTTTAGCATTTAAAGGTTTTTTTTCTACTTTTATTTTTTACTTTCTCACTTTTTTTGAGCCTTCTTTGTAAACAACTTATCAATATGTGTTTACATAAAATTAAATTTAACATGGAAAAAAATTTCAAAGATATTTATAAGTACTTTTTAAATATTTCTAGTTAAAAAATTCTTCAACTATATAGATTTATAAAATTAAAAAAAAAAAAAATATTAACAAAACTATTGTTTGTTTGAAATAATCAAAATTTTGAGGTTAAAGAAAAAATTTACTTCAATTAAAACAACAGGCCAATAAATACACATAAAAGTTAATATTTTAACATTAATATACTGAGATATAAATAGTATATGTATTAAGTAAAAAATTAGGCGCTAAGATTCTTTAATTCTGTAAACAAACTATAGATTTTTCACTCACTATAAAGTGTGTAAGAAGTGTTGATAAATCATGTACAGGATTGTGGTAAATACTTACACTGTAAATCTGAAGTGTGTTAAAATAACATACCTTGAGTTTGTTCAATGTTAAATTGCTATACACGAACTATAGAACCTTGTAGTTATTTTTAACACACTTTAAGGTGCGTTTACGGAGTTTAATATTGAACGTGTGTAGGGATGTTTACTCTAACACACTTTCGACTTACATAATGTAGAGTGTATTAATATCTATTATTTGTTTACAGTATTTGTCATCAAAGACGGATGTGCATGTTTACTATATCACATTTGAGTTTTCGATGTAATCGAACCATGTAAATATGTTATTGATTCTGCTTACAGTGGATATTCATTAGAGGTAAGTAAAATATCCAATCAATATAATTATTCAATCATTTAAATGATGTGATATAGAAAATTTACTTGATAATATTATTTATTTCTCAGTATAAAATATATCAAACTAATTTGAAGCTATTTTTAGATACATCATTCTTTCCTCAAGTTATCGACTTGAACAAAAGAACAAAAGTTGATCAAAAGACTCATGAAATAATCAACAAAAAGTGAGAAAACGATAATATACTTTCCTACTAGTCTACTCTGTATCTAATTCTACTTTTAATTTTATGATAGGTTAGGTTTCTGATTGGATTTAGAAAAGTGATCTCCATGACTATACAGTTTCTAAATTCGTAGAAACATCAGATTGATGTTAATTATCAAGTCAACCTTGGCTATCAAATGAGTGGGTTTTACTGTAAATAGTGAAAATCGGATAGTAGAATAACGATGTGATACAGGCAAATTAATCGTAGGCAAGGTTTACGTATAAGTTTACATTACGTTAGGGACCGCTGGATTCGATAACGATTATGTACTTGGGAATCTCTACCAGAGAATAAACGGTCGACTAAAAGCATATAGCCTATAGGATATTTGCTCTCGTGTCCTTGGATGCTCATCGAGACATTTTCTCATTATTCCTCACGTCCAAATCGATCGCAGACACCGATCATGTTTTCATGACATTCTAGACATTAGGAATTTTTCTTTTGTCATTTATTGTTTGCTGTGCTCGTGTTATTCTCTCTATCGATTTCTATAATGAGTGTATTTTAGTAAAAAATGACCTTTTCATGTATCACATTATTATTAATGTCATTTTTGTTTTATACTGATTTAATTATTATTATAAATGTATTCATATTACTTTTATCTTTAAAGATTATTAAATCTGTGTAAAATATAGATAAAACATTTCAATATCGTTTTTGACAATGACATAACTGATCGATACAAAAATTTACAATGTTGGTAATGTACATGTCACGGGATATTTATATTTATGAATAATTGATTTATTTTTTATGTTCCTTTTGTATGTTTTTTGTTTAATGTCCATCATTATTTTACATTAAAATTATTATTGTTATTCGGTCGAATTTTTTTTACGTCAATAAATTAGTAATAATTTGACTGATTGTTTAAAAAAGACTTATAATTATATCAGTTTAGTAAATGGAATATTTCCGTCATCTAACGGATGTCATGAATGTTTTAAATTAATTAATAGATTGTTATTTATCATCCATGGTAAAATCATTTGATTACTTTGACAAATTATTTTTAATATTATTTAACAAAATTTAATTTATTGATTGTAATTGTCAATGATTAATAATTATTCAATAAAATAAATTTTCCCACACTAGTGTGTTAATGTAAATCGATTTTTAAGAAAAAATCTAAGCATTAAATTGAATAGATAAAGAATGATTAAAGAAAAAAATATATTTATTGGCAAGAAATGTTTGGAAGTATTATTTAAGGTCGTTAAGTGGTACGACAAAAACTAATAGCACGCCAATAAAACAACAGAGCAAAAAATGGTTGAAATTCAACCAATCAACTCTTTGTTACTAGTTGAATCAGAAACATTTTTTTTCCTTTTCTCTTTTAAATAAATATTTATTGAACCAGTGAGTAACAATTCAAGACTATTGAATATTTATGGCTATTGATGAAATATTGTGTGAACATTCTATACAATTAACAAACTTTTTCATATACTATTCCACTGATAAAAATTTTCAACAATCTTTTTTCACATAATGTGCTCGTTAATCAGTCATTCATAAAAGTGTGAATGAATAAACTACCATTCAACTAGATTGATTGATTTAAATATGAATGAATTAACCATGTTTTTGCTGTAGGAAATTCATTGAATAGAACATTTGGATTTAAATTGAAATATAGAAATAAATATTTATAATGTTGAAAAAGGAAATTGATAAAATGTTTATCAATACTTATTTATTATAAAAAACAATTAATTATAAAGCGAAAAAATATAAATATATTCTGAGAGGAATTTTTTCACAAAATCGAGGGAGAAAAAATAAAGGGATACAAAATTTTTTACTCCTAATTTAAGATATTACTTATCCAGACAAAGATAAAACATTACTCTTGTTTTGATTCTTATCGAACCTAATGATATAAAAAAAATTTACCTTGAGTTTTATTACACATTAACTTAGAATAAAAAAATCCTCTTCGAATGCGAAATATTTTTTATTAAATTATTATATTTATCTCAATTTTATTTTTACCCCTGTTGGATAAAAATTTACTCCCCTTAATAAGACCAAAGATCAAGGTTTTTTTTTCTGATTGAGTGAAAAAATTCCTCTCACTTCATATTTATTCCTATGGTTTTGGTTCATTAAATATTTAACTAGGGTATAAATTGAAATTAGTGTCAATTATATTCAATAGCACTTTTCAATAAAACGGAAATAAAATAAGTGTTAATGAATAAATTGAATGCATTAACAGTTAAAAATTTTTATCAGCTTAGAAATTCTAGTTATTATTCTAATACTTTGGCAAAAAGCCAAGGCTTATACCCGAAAGATTGGCCTTATCTACCTAAATGACTGTGGCCTGCTTGCTCTGCTATATGTCTACCTTTGAACCCTTTTTATCCCAACTAACGATCCTTTTTCATCTTTATTACTTTTACTATTCATTGGGAGTAGATAAGTTACTTTATAGTTAGTTATCAGAGCATTTTAGCATGTCATTAGTTCCGCTATTACTATTCATTGCATGGTCTACAATGAAACTGACTAAACCGAACAGATTGAATTCATTTTTATGTCAACAAAACTGTCTTTCATTGAATGTGAAGTTATTTGAAGTAGAAAAAATAACTTTAAAGAGATTTTAACTCTAAGTTAAAATAACATATAATCATTTATGATTGATTAAAAAAAAATTATGAATTATATCATAATATTTTCAATGCAAAATTGACTTAAAAACTTGTAATATTTATTGTACTAAATTATATTTAAGCTGTTGAACATGACGAACAGGAATGAAAGTAAAACATAAATAGTAAACTGGAATTTGATGCATTTTATATGCTCACATGCATTGAATTATTGGTTATATTCGAGGTAAAGGATTGGAAACTATTGGGATAATTTGGCAATGCAATTGGAGGTTCATCGAGAAGTGAATCAACATTTATTAATCCCTAGCGTACCAAGAACATTTCCCTCGTGAAATATTCATGATTGTTCGAACGAATAGAAACAACTGGTCAATAAATATTTGCTATTAGGGAGGGAAGTAGAAAATGACAGCAACAAAAAAAAAGGAACAAAAGTGTGGATGTGTTATATAGTGCAGCAGATGATGATAAATTTAAAGAAAATATTAACATTAGTGATACTCTAGTTGACTGAGAATTTTTTCATTTATCAAACAATCCTTTTTTCTTTTAATAACACTCTGTCAATTTAGCATTTGGTTTTTCATGATTGAATTTTTTTTTTTGTGTTTACTGGAAATTTAATGATAACTATTGATTTTCAGATAATTTGAACTATTTCTTATATGGTAAAGTTCATTCTATCTTTTTTGCTATATTTACGAAGAAAATTTTTCGATTCTTCAAAAAATGATTGATCTACCTTTCACGACATTTAAAAATTGTTCGTCTGGAAGGGAAATTCATCCTTAATGGTGAGAAGCTTCAATTGAGAGGCCTAAGAAGATGATTGAAAAGTGCTTTAGGGTATAATAGGTAGAAAAGTGGTCCAAAATGAAGGGAAAAAATCATATTGACAATGAAGCTAAGTACGAAAAAAAAAATTTATGAATAAAAAAAAGTATCAATTGTAATTATCGAAAAAAAAAGATATTTCAAGTCCTTTTTTTGGAAATGTCTTTGTCATTTTGACAGATGTTAGATAAGTGGATGAATAAATGGAAGAATGATATCAATTTGGCCATTAAAATAATATTAGTTTGAAAAAAATATCCTAAAGTGACCTTACCCTACACCTTCAAAAAAAAAGTTAAGTAATTTTTTATGTTTTTAGTTAGTTCAACTTATAATGAGTATATTTTAACAAAGATATAACACTAACTTCACTCATCTAACTTTTTTTTTGTTTTTTTATTTCAAAACAATATTATAATAAAAATATTTCTATTAAAATTCCTACCAACTTATTCTAAATGAAAATTAATGCAAAATCTGACAGTAATTTAATTCTAAATAATTCAACTCAATAATATTTGAATAATTTTGAATTAATTA
The DNA here is from genome assembly GCA_028641665.1 of Chelonus formosanus. NCBI lineage: Eukaryota > Metazoa > Arthropoda > Insecta > Hymenoptera > Braconidae > Chelonus > Chelonus formosanus. The sequence continues at coordinate 1,617,898 of CM054002.1, forward strand.
TGACTATTGATTATTTTAATTCGATATTCATTCATCAGTGCGAATCAGGATTATCTGAGTGGAATAGTTTTTTTTTTAAGAAACTCAAAAAAAGTAGTTCAAGTATTTAGTAAACTTAATCAAAGTAGATTAAATGGAATTAGTAAGAGGGCAAAGCATTTATCATTTTTCTCGGTTCAGTTATTTCCAATCTGTTGAAAATTCATTTAATTTAATTCATTAGACTGAATCAATGGAATCTATGATTTCAATTCAAGTAAATCCAATTAATTTTTTTTTGTCCGATTGATTCACATTTTTCTTTAGGACTTAATAAAAAATGAGAATAATTCGTCAAGTATCTAAGGCTGTTGTAAATACATATATGTATAGAAGATAGATCTAGAAACTCAAGATTTATCTACCCTGTCATCTGCATTCAAGTGAAAATACAATTTAGTAGCGCTGGTAATAAATTCTTGATGTTTTACTATTCTGTCTTGGTACTTCCTCTTATGATAATACAATGCTCTTTCTTTGATCTAGTTATCGACAGTTGTTTCTTTTGTCACTCATATGTCGGTAAATTACTCACTGGGTTATTGAAATTCTCTAATGTCGATATAGTAGATTGCTAAGAAAAAACTCATTTGAAATAATTCGGACAATTATCATGAATGGTCTGACGAAACTAAGGTAATTCTACTTGGAAATACTTTTTATATATCAATGAAGATACTAGTAGAATTAATTGGATTCTATCGAACCTAGGTATTTCCGGATTTTATTCAATAGCCAATTTCGTTGATTTATTCGAAGAATTACTAAAAAGAGATTTTAATAAAATTAGTTCCAAATTACTCAATTGTATGCAATAAAAAAGATTATTCTGCTGAATAGTTTAAATTACTAATTTTACTGATAATATTCACTGTCTGATTTTAGTAAGAGACATTTTTCTTTAGATAAGCAATATTAGAACCAATTTTCATTTAACCAACATTCTATATTTCACTGAACGTGAGTTCTGTCAATAAATCCTATTCCCATTGTCTATGAATTTTCTATTGTCAACCACAATTTACGTATTGCTTTTGTGAACGTACGAATTTCAGGACTAATTGCAAATATCCATTTTATTTGTCTTTTTATAAGTAAATTAGACATCAAATTATTTATAAATAATTATTCTTGGGTTTATAATATGGTTTAAATATTTTATTAAAGTATCTTTAATTTTATAGTGTTTCAATCAATAGTGTAAAATAGGTTGAGAATATCGATATGGTTATGAAAATAATATGTCATAAATATTTATTACAAATCCTAAAACATGGAATAAATTAAATGGAAATAGCTCTGAATATCTTACTAATAGAATTCATTACTAATAATCAATCAGAGTGAATAAAGCTACTTTTCTATAAAGCTATTATTTTCTTTTCGCTAAGCTTGATAAAAATGCTACTGGATATTGAACTACTAAATTTCATATAATAACAGATATCTACATTTTTTGTAAATCTAGAACCTAACACTTAATAACTGGTAAAAATAATTGAGCATTGGTTTATTCTAGTGTTTCATTTCGTTTTAAGATTTAAAAATTTTCAATTTTATTAAAATATTAAATTTTTTTCTACAAATTTATGTTTCGTTGAATGTTATAAAAGACACAATACTTTTAATGTAGATAACTACGAAATGATTTCTCATATTCATTAAATAGATTGACATTTATGATAAAAATAAACTCTTATTTAAATTGAAAAGGTAAGAATTTATAGAAATAGATAATCGTATAGAATACTTATTATTATAATATTTCAAAATAACTTTAGGTCAATTATTCTTCATTTCTTTAGCGTGCTAAAAGTATTCATTTCTATGATTTCAATATAAGTTGAATGAGTGAAAAAATATAAATAAAAAAAAAGTTTACATTAAACTAAAAAACTAGTTAAGATTCTTAGTTATGTTAGTAAGTGAGCTACAACTGAGCTTGCAACTTATCCTATCATTCTGGAATTTAATTTCAGTAAGTGAGTCCTCTAAGCCACATTAAGTGCATTGGGGAGTCTTTTACCAGGCGGAAACGATGTTCCCTCAGAAAACGGAAGTACATCAAGTACATTTCTCGTTTTCAGACATCTTTCAATGCGCCCTATTTACTAATAGACATAAAATAAGTGAATCATGAAAAAGAAGAAGAAAAAAAAAATAAAAGGCACTTTTTTTATTTTCAATAAACTAAATAGAAATAATTTGATATTCACTTAAGATGAAAAAATAACTCTAACAAATTATAAAGTACATTTAGGTAAGTACGATAGAATATCTAAGTATGACATTTCAACATCTGCTCATATTTGAAATGACTGAAATAAATTGGTACAGAACAACTAAAAAATAAATCCTAACAAAGTCTTCAATGGTTTCTTGTATCATTTTTGTTAATTTCAGACTAAGTACAAGGAATAAAATTTCTTATTACGCTTGAAATTACAGAGAAAAACGTCGTCACGTTCTCCAGTGTCATCATTCATTTGGTTAATCTTATAATTAACACAATTTATTCTAGAAGTAATCAACCAGATTAAGGTGTGCAATTTAATTATTCAATAGCTAGAAACTTATAAATTTACGATCATTCATCACTTTTTGAAGTAATACATTGAAAATAAGTTATCAGTCACGAGAGAATATCTTGGAAAGGATAACTTATCACGGAGATTGTAAAACCCTTGGTAGTAATCCAGGTATCAGTTTCAAATGCCAGTTGACTCGAAAATAAAGTTATAATGAGTTTCAAGATAAGATTAAAATCGACTGATTCATAATTCAAATGATGTGAATTGTAATAATAGGTGGTATATTTTGTACGACATGATATGAAGGAATTGAAAAAGGGCTTGAAAAAAAGACTACTTTTTAATAAATAAAGTGAAGATGATACTATACCTGTCGAAATTGTCGGATTCCTCCATTGATCCTGAGAGAATCCGCAGCAATTCCAGCAATACCATCACCTGGTTCTCGGAGTTGACGTAGGGAGGCGCTGGGGGCCGTTCCAGCATGTACAGGACAGCAACATCCAGAACAACAACATGCAGTTCCTTCTGGTTGTGAACTTTGTCTTATTATTCGAGTACTTGGTGATGTTGTTACAAGTACTGGAGGTGGTGGTGCTTGACATGGACAACAGTGGTGGCCACTTCTTACACTTTCCCTAAAAATTAAATTATCAAATTAGTAAGAATGAATTTGTATACTTAGCTTTTGATGATTTAAAATTTTTTTGCTTATGATAGAGTAGATGTAGTGTCTAGGATCGGGGTAAAAAAGTAGGTATGTATTGGAGATGCTTTATAATTAGTTGATAAAAAATATTTTATTAATAACCATATTTTTCTAATTTAAAGGAAAGACAGGATTGATCAAGGAAATCGATCTGGATTTCATGAGACCATGAGAGATATCTCTGTCTACACTCCCTTAACTGACATGAGAAGTACTAGGTAGGTGTTGACTAGTGACAGCAATATCATTTATCATCAATCTAATCATCTGCCTAAAACTAAAGGAAAATAGCGTTCATCCCGTTGGTTATCATTCAACTTAGGTCATGATAAAAGAAGAATACGAAAACTTATCACATATCATTCATGTCAGCTTTATCATTTTTATTCTCCCCTATTCCTGAAACTTGATTATTTCTTACTTATTTGCGTAAATAATTCTTGACCAATCATAATAATTCACAAATAATTAAAGTACATCGAATGTTACATTGGTTCAGGACGGAAACTTATTGTTTAACATGGCAAAAAAAGTAAACACATTATATTTTGATTTACCTATACAACACAAGTATTATTCATGTATCGATAACATGCATATACAAATAATATTACGTAAGATAATATTGTGAGAATACCATTCTATGATCAAAGATTATGTTTGACGTTATTTATACTTGGTGCAAATTTTTATTTTGAAGAAGCTGTTTTAGGTGTGATTGTAAATGAGATTAATTTAAGAAGGTACCAATGACGGAAATTTACTTATCGCTGAGCTACTTCCTAATATCGGTCGATATAAGTATCTTTCTTTTTATTAGAGTTCTATAGAATGCAACAGGTCTGAGCACTTTTCTAAATTGCTTCTCGTTTAAACGGTCACGACCTTTAGTCTCAAAGTTCTGATGTTGAGAATTGTTATCAGTATTACTAAATGATATTGAAAAAGTAGTTTCATATGTTTCCTGTCTCAATGACAATATCTTTTTTGAATTACTTGAATAATTGGGTGAGCTTGAATTATATTTCTATTGGACATAAGATCTTGAAAGTTTTATCTTATTTATTAAGAATTGATGAAAAAATGGATCATTTTCAATGTTAAATTTCAATAACTCTTATCGATAATGTCCGGAAATAAAATTGATTTCCCGGTGGATGTTGGAATGCTTTATAGTACCCATGATCTTCTAGAGAGTGCATAAGTCTTCATATCTCTCGCAGGAGTATAGTCACACTCATGAATACCTAATCCAATTTCTTGTTTATCTAACTTAAGATCTTTGTTTTTTTTTTATGTGATATTTAAACTGAAAAAATTTTTATGTGAAAGTTACTTCACTATTTCACGTAAGTCTAGGACATAACGGAAATGAAGAAAAAATTTCTCGTCTCGTAAGTAATTTTTATAGACCTTTTATATCAAAATTACGTCGTTTGAATGTAAATTTTACAACCCATAGGGACTTATATCTACTACTCAGGTATTAAATTCAAAACAGTTGACATGTCTGGTCCATCCCAATTTTTGTATTAATTTAATAAGAAGTTTTTATTGTGTTTAGTAATTGAAGTTGAACAAGTTTAAGTTCTAAATTAGTTTACTTAGCTAGGAATTTGAAGCAAGCAAATGATTTCAAGTAAACATGGTTGTTTCAACTGATTGATAAAGGATTACTTTAATTATTTATTACATATCAACATGTTTGTTATCTAAAATCAATTAGTCATCAAACTTTCACGGATGCTTTCAATCATCAATCAATAAATGCAATCAGTCGGTGGTAGTGTATTTCCGTTTAGTTTCCTAATTTGACAGAGAATCTAGGTGAATAATAAAGTTAATGGAGTCTCCAACATGGATGTTTTAAGTTATCAAACAAAAAAAGTTCCCCTCTTTTCAAAGCTCAGACTAACCTTCTAGAGGTAACCTTTCAATTCTCTAGTTGATCTGAGTTTTTCCAATTACCCTCTTCTCTTTAATTTTTATTTGTACTGAAATAATGTTCATTTATTTAGTTTATACAACATCCTAAAGTATTGATAAAATACTTAACTTTGAATTCATGACGTGTGCAATATCAATAGAATATTTTCGTATCATATTATTTGTTCGATATTGATTCTTTCCAATCAATTATTCATATGTCTTATGATTTTTTTTGCTTGGAGTCGTTTAAATCGTTTTATTCCACTTCTTCACTACTAAAAACTTACTAAGTGTACTTCAAAGTCATTCCAAATGGAATGCGCTTTGAAAAGAAATACCCACAATCATTTTACGATTGATCTAAGGATATTCAAGCTCAGTTTAGATTGTATATTTGTTGAAATCAATAAAAGATCAGAGTAAATCTCAACTTTTGGAAATATGTTATTTTAACATGGATAATGCATGTAAATACAACATCAATTGTCATTCTTAACGAACTTGGGGTAAAGGGTTTTTTTCTGTTTTAAATTGAAGGGTGATCAGCTAGACAGACCGCAGCTGATATAAATTTTGAACCCTTCTGCCATCGAAGTGGGGACAGCCAATTTAAGTCAGACGGTCACAGAGTAAAAAGTTAAACTTCTTGGATTTACAAAGCCCCCCCCCCATGGGGCTTTTTATGTGCATCATAAAATATTGAAGAGTTTCATCCAACTAATATTCATGCTGTGTGACAAGAATATAAATTTTTTTTAAGCAATAACTCAAATGCTCACCTTGATACACTTCGTGCCAGATGAAGCGCAGAAGAGGGCGCAAGGGAATCACGTCTATCGCATCGACATCGGTTATGTTGATAGGATGGTTGCCTGGAGCGATAAAGAGTAGTAGTTGGATGGTGAGATTGTTGTTGATGTTGTGGTTCGCCATCGAGTCTGCAGTGCAACTCAATGTCTGGAACGGATCTTGTTGATGGATCTTCGTTGGTTGCACTTTCTTCAGAACCACCCAGACCGGATGCAGAAAGTTGGGGTGATGCAACTAAAAAAGTTGCTCTGTCTTGACGTGTTAAGACTGGTTTACCCTGAGATCCTGAAGAAACTACAACTGGAGGAGGGGCTCGGCTAAGCAACGCTGCTGTTTCTTCACTACTTCCAAAGTCACCACTATTTCCACCCTCCTGCGATACAACATTTCCGCTGGCATTCATGGCTTTTTAGACACCCGCTTCCGCTTCTTTGATCAGTCACGTCGCCATTGTCTGTAACAGGATATGAGGTACGAAATTTTTAGTATTAATGGATTTCAAGATAGTAATTAATAAATACTTATTTATTAACATTTCGAAATATAAAAAGAATAAAAAATTCAATATTTCTAGAACCTAAAATAAACATAATTTCTCATGCTTAAATTGGACAAGTATACTGTTTCTCATTTTTCAATAAAATTGTAGTTGCAACAATATTCTATTAAATATTATTGTTTAAAAATCAATAAAATGTAACCGATCTCAATATTGTTAAAATAAATGTCTTTTTATCCTTCAATTTAAATAAAACTTTAATGAATAGAAAACATTAAACATACACACTCACGGAAGATTTGTACAGTAAATGCGTATAATCCACAGACTAATATGTAAATTCCTCATCAGCTTGACAAACACAGAGACGTTATGTATAAAATTAGATGCAGTTTGTGTGACTAAAAGAGTGGAGAGGAAGAGCAAGAAAATTAATGCGCCGTACACAGTACAAACTAAAATACAGATAACCATGAGAGTATTATATCTGATGATTATTATATCTCATGTACGATTCAGATGAAATTTTTTTCCAACTAATTTATTAAAAGTACATTGATAATAAATATCACTGGTATTTATATTTATATTGAAAATTATAAATTTCAAATTAAAAGAATTTTCATTTCATAAAATGAACCATACATTAAGATTTATATCAAGTAATTATTAAACTTTATCATTTTCATTTAAAAATATTCATTACCAATAAATCGTTGATTGATGTTCCTAAACAAAAAAAAAAGATGGAATTGAAGTTAAAAGCCTAATGCTTGCTAACTTTTTGAATCAATAAAGAATAGAAGAAAGTTAAGTGCTTATCAAGTTATATTGGACAGCTGTAGAAATTGGTGGCAAAGTTAATTCCGATAAAGAGTATGAAAGAACACATGGATAGTGCTATTGGTAAGACAGAGAAAGGGTTTAAGTAGGTTATTTGACGTCCTACATAAGGGAGATAAATCAAGCTTTCGTTGTACATTGATAGATCACTTCATAAAACGCCTACATTCGACCTCTTACTAAAGCAAACAGGTAAACCTGATTGTATTCAGTACAAAAGCAAAAGAGTGAGTGTTTGATTCAAAGTCTTTCATAAAACTCGTACGTGCGGAAATTTATCAAAGTTCACTCGGTCACACGCGTGAATTCACCACGAATCATCTAACACTCTATTTAAAAGCTATAGATAGTGCAATGCTTTTCTTTGATAAAAAAAAAATGCATTGAATACATTTCAATAGTAAATCTCTCCAATTCTAATGGAAATAGCGGTTACATGTACTCTAGAATCAACTATTTGTTTATGATATATTTAAAAAGGTATATATTGCTATAACAGAAGAAAATTTTTCACAATTAAAAGAAAACTGAGAAAAAAATAGAACATAAGTAAGTCATAGAACTTTGAAGCCATAGTGAATCGTTCAATAAAATCTTTTTAAGCTCAGAGTTAAAGTAGATCAACTTTGTTAATATTTTTACTTATTTATAGGCATTAAAATTATGCTATAATAAGATAATAGGAAAAATAGTTTTCATGTGAAGCATGTGAAAATAAGGTTATTTTAATGGATTTATTAGTAGGAGTATTATTTATATGTTGATAGCAACATAGACGACATAGTTACACTCAGACTAGTCACTGGTTAACGTAATTATGACCACTGTCCAGTGTCTACTGCCTCTATTATAGTAGACTACTAGCTTAGGACTAATCATTATGCTGACAAGAGCATTGAATAACGTTGAAGTATTGAGTGATCACCGATAATGATTGAAGAGAATGTAAAAGACATGATCAATAATTTTATTTATCATTGTTACTCAAAATAATTGATAAATTTAATTTATGTCTTTTTTAAAATTAAAAATATCAACGAATATTATTTTCTATAATGTAAAATATTTTTTTTTACTACTTGTTCATTAGTAGTTTCCAATTAAAATTAATTCACCTGTTGGATTTTACTAATTAGCTACAGAAATTCTTTACTGTTGAAAAGTTTGTACAAAAGCTATTGTTTTCTGTAATTTAATTCTAGTTTTACCTTTCAGCTTATTGTATAATAATGACTCATGTAGGATAATCTGAACATCAACTAAGATAATAAATTACTTCAATTATTGCACTCAACATGACTCTAAAATATAATGGACCATAATAAACCTCTCTTAATAATAATTCCAAAATTTATACAGGTTCTCAGAAATAAGGTCTTGTGAGAATCATTTTGACTTGAGCTTCCTAGTGGCAGCTAGCAGAACTATTGCGCCGAAGTACAGTATTAGACAACAATGCTTTGTTAATTTGGTATAGGAAAATATAGAGTATTTTCACGTATAACCTTTGAAACCTTTGAAAAGCATTCATGTCTGCTAGCTAGTAGTCTATAAATCGAACAAAAATAATTTAAAAATTTGATCTAGTGTTATAGTGGCTTTTATTTAAAAATATACATGTTTACGACGTGGATTGAATTCATAGTAAGGACGCTTGGATAATTAAAGAGTGTATTGATTTAGAATAAGTAAAAACGAAAGTCAATCGATATTTCATTAACCATGTTTCCGCCGATGACACATGTAAGCTATAGAGTATATGCCTAATAATACATTGATGCGGCTATAGCTTGCATAAGGATACACATGCGTACTGAGAACCTACGTAAAATGAATGAATAAATTGAATTGTGTAGTCGTATAGTTTGTTAATAAGCAGAGTGTATTGTTCTACAATTTCTATGTATAAAATTTCAAGTTAATATTATTAATTAAATCATAATAATACTAATAAAAATTCTAGATAAATATATTTTGTGTCGAATAATTGCCATTTATCTTTTTTTCAATGCTCAAGTCTTGAAGGATATGAAAATAAATGAAAAACTAGGGTTAATCATGATAAATCGTCAGACAAATAAACCTTTCCAAGAAAATTCCGTGAAAAATTGGCTCAAGTCCTTCAACTAATCAAAATAATCAGCTGAATGAAGGGAGCTACCCTTATTTTTATTTCTTTATCTATCGAAAGATTAAGAAATAATATTGGAAGGTATTTTTTTTTAAGAAATTAAGAGTTATTTATAATCTTTCATTTTTTCATTGCATATATACAATCATTCATTCATTGATTGGTGGAAAATCAATGAAAATTTTGTTGCCAAAATGACACTTCGAAGGGGAAAAAATTAAATTTATAATTTTTAAGATGAGACAAAAATAAGAACACTAAGAAAATATATTTGTCCCAATTTATTTAATAATAACTTGTGTGCAACTTGCGATAAATAATGTGTCTATAACAAATTAATTGATATAAATATAAGAAAAAAAATTTTCATTCAGAATAAAGCAGTGACATATGCACAACTTCTTTCACAACATAACTCTTTTGTAATAAATTCATGTGTATCCCACAGGATGTCAATAAAATAACAATGTTCTCCAGCTGGAATTTTTTATTGAATGTTCGCCAAAGCATAGACAATAAATGCATTGCTTTATTCCGATTGAGCGACATGAAATTATTTCTAAAATAATGAAAAATTTTGCTATAAACTCTAGATAGATTCATTTACTATTATTTTTTTTTCCTTCATAAAATTTATAGAGAGCAACATTTACAGTAGAAGAGCAATTTCCAGTCAAACTATAATATCTTTCAGAGTTTACTGATAATAAAACTTTATAGTAGTTATAGAAAGTTAATTGTTTGTAAATGAATAGTTTGCAACTCCCTTTACTGTAAATAGTAAGGTTTTATTTCAAGTTTCATTCGTTTTATATTTACTGCCTATTAATAAAAGAAAACAATCTCAAATTGCTTTGAAAAGAAAAAATATTTTATGATTTTTTAAGAGTATAGAGTTGCCAAATTTCATTTATTTTTATTGATAATAATATATTGTAATTAGTTATAATCGATTAAAATCTTAAGATTTGATCATGAATTTTAGCAAAAATAGCCCTTTACTTCTAGGCTGCACGAAATGTGCACCAAGCATGAATGATGACAATAATGGGACTACGAAAAGTCTGAAAACCATTGAACGACAAGTATTAAATCGAAGAATCAACAATAATTTCAATGAATTATTTTCATTGGGATTTTTGGATTTTTTAATAACTCACGATCTACCAGACCTACATAGATTATGAGGATATCAATGGATTCAATTGATATTAAAAAAAATTAATTAAAAAATGGAATGATGCATATTTGGTATATAAAATGGCGTGCAATTGGAGCAAATGATCTAAAATTTTATCTAAATTGAATTGATTTTCTATAAACAGAATCTAGCGATTTAATTTGAATTCTGATACTTTACATATAATGCAAACAATGTTTTCATTAGCAAGTTTAAATAAATTCTCTTAAATATTACACTTAATTGGTTTGACATATCTTAAATGCAAATAAGTCTCATTGTATCTTTATTTTCGACTACACTGCTTAGCATACTTGTCAAGAATAAGGGGAAAAAATTTAGAGCATTAGAATATGGAAGAAATAGTTCTTCTATATATCTAGATTTTTTTCTCTTTTACACACTAATTTATTTCACCGTCATGTTAAATAGACTCGATGCTTATCTATGCTAAATTTATCGGGACCAGGTACATTCGTGATGAAGTTTTTAAAAGGTGAATAGAACGACTATTACAGAAAATTAATTAAGAGATAAAACTCATTCTCAGGATTAATGATTCCTTATTCTATTTTATTTCTTTAAATAAATAAAATTTATTCTATTTATTTCAAATGAATAGAATAACATTATTAATGCACATAAACATTGTGAATTAAAAAATGAACATTGTAACTATTACTTAGTTGTTATTAATTTTTGTACTAAAAGAGAAAATTAAATTGTAAAACACAGTTCACTTGTCCCTTTCTATGCTTTTACGCTTAGCCAGTCCCGGAATTCGATACTAGAAGATAAAACAAGAGTTAATCAGACCTTATTTACTCTAGAAGTAGTTTCCTTTTGCTCACAAGTTTCTAGCCGGATGCTATATGGTGGGCGCGAGTGAACTGCCGGACTAGACATCTATTATAACAATGTATATTCAGAATGATTTTATTTTTAATAACTAATAGACGACTCTATAACGTGTGTGAAATTCATTCTTGCTATTTTATTGTTGAATGAAGGGTTCATGATTTATTTTTATTGCTCGATCTTTAATTTTTAATCACTAAATCATCATTTAGAATAATATATTTTCGTTACACTTTTGAAACCTAGTCTTATACCAATCTTTCGTGCTAAAACACGATAAAGATGTTTCAATCTATCTGACATTTCTAGAACACACTAGAAGTTTGTTTTTAAAATGTCACATGGATCCTCATTTCATTGTTTAATCAATAAATTATCTACTTCGGTAGAATAAATTCACTTATTTTGGTAATATTATCTTAATTGAAATCAATTAACAGCAATGTTTTACCAATCAAAATGTTTCATTCGCTAATTGTTGATATAACAATTCCAAAATGTTTCATCATGCTAAATAAACTGTTATATACATTATAAATGTTTACATAACTCAGCTCTTAGCTTTGGTTTGTAATATTTGTACATGGTCTTCCAAATTTAAGAGTATTTTTAATAAAAAAAAAACTCACGATAAAGTCCTTGAATGCTCTCAAAATTTCATTCAAAAACGTATGTAATAGTATTGTCTTAGTATGTTCATACACTGATTCAATTAAAACTCCACTTAGAAGCATTTCATTGGAAAAAACATTTCTCACTTAGAAAATATTCTGTTTCAATATTAATTGAAGATCCGATAGTACTGATAATTTTTTTCACAGTATTTTATATGAAGAACAATTATTAAAAAATTTTATCAACTTTATGATATAAATTTAGGTTCGTTAAAATGTAACACATGAAGTAATTTTTACCTGTGGATAAAATTGAACTCTACAAATTAAATGAAAAGATCCTTTTTTAAAATAAATTGGCTTCATTTTCTTTTTCCGGAAACGTAAATATTGTGCTCATATTTTGCTGCTATTTTTATAAACAAATCTTTCCAACAAGTTAGCATGCATCATTCTATCTTTTAAGACTGATAAAAAAATTTTTTATAATCAAATACATTTCAAAATATTTTTTGATTGAATTAACATTTTTTAGTATAGCAAAAATTTTTCTTCAGTGTAGGGTTGTAGAACAAGGTGTAATTGAATGAAAAAATTGATTAGCAAATTTTAAAAATGAATAAAAATCGTTATTGATATGATCATTATTTCTTCTTTTTTTTCAATCAATAATTGATAATCATGCGATAATGTGTTGTGCACTTAAATATACAGTGTCTTCTAACAACATAATGATAAAAATTAGACCAATCATTAATTAACTCTGATTCAAGTGCATCGATTTTGCATTTAAACCACTAATAACTATTTGAGAGCCAGATAGCAATAAAATGAAGTATCCTAGTTGTTTGCATTAATTGATTTTTCTTTTCACATCCATCACTAGTATCAACAATCTCTCATTAATGAATCACTTGTTATTTTGATCCAATTTGTCATGCATTTAATTTGTCTTGATCTACGACACATAAATAATAGATTATTTTAACACAAGTGCCAATAACCTGAATATGTAATGCATATAATGTTGATTTATAAGTTAATAGTATGATCTTTGCTATGTTTATGCGCAGACTAAACATCGGTGTTAACATTAGTGTGTTAAACCGTTTAGGCGCAACCCCGATTTAGGCCTGCACTAACATCAATGTTACTCAATTCCATTCCTATAGTTCATGTGTAAGATAAAAAACTGGAATAATGAATTGAAATATAACTAACTATGGTTAGGCCGTTTACGCAAGCTTCTTAACTTCGATTTGCTTACGGAACTCGATTTAAAATCGTATTTAATAAGGCCCTAACTGCAGTTAAGCAACTAATGTTAAGGTCGTTTACGCGCACTAACATCGATGTTAAGGAGCCTAACTTCGATGTTAGACTGCGCGTAAACATAGCACTTGATATTTCAATGCAACGCGACTTGTCACTGAAATTTTATGAGCATGACCTAAATTGTCTTCCTGAAGTGTCAGAGTCACGCAAACAGACGACGGCCAAGTATCCCTCTTGCATGGTAGAAACTCTAACAGACATGAAGTGACATCAAGGGAAATATCTAAGCCATGTTTTACTATCTGAGTATTGAGGCCATTAACATTATCCAACTAGTGAATCTAATTCTCAAAGTATTTTTAAATCAAGTTTTTTAAAACCAAATATCTCGTGAATCAACTTCTATTTTTACGCTATAATCGCTTTAAAATAAATTCATAAGACTCATTGAAGTAAACAAAATTATCTCCCCTCTAATGCAGAAAGAATAGTACTACAGCGCCATTTCTATCCTTAACTTACTTTTGTTTATATAAAATAATTCTTTACTTTATCAAACATTTTTTCTTTTCATAAATTATTTCGATTGGCCGTCTCTCCTCATATGGCCATCTACCCTGGACTTATCCCTTGATATTGTATTATTTAAATTTATAAGTATTTTAATCTGACTAATTTTTAGCGTGTATCTCGGATATGTGACGTTGCATTTTCTTTACGCTTAGTTCATTACGATAGTCTCCTACAGTAATTTAATTTCCAATAACTACTTTTCCATTCCGATTATAAAACAATTTCTATTTTTATCAGCATAAGATTTTTTTTCTCCTTCATATGCTGAAAAAAATTTTTATCGTCAGTGAGAAAATGATTCGATATCTTACAAAAATAAGCATAGATAAAAATACGAATGCCACGTGCATGAGAGTGAAGAGTTAAGTTATACGAAGTCAATGATATCCAGCGTAACTAATGTGTAAATATCAGTCTTACATATAATCATCACTGGTGTAAATATAAAGGTTATAGTTTGCAGTGGGTATGGTAAAGCAAAGCCATTTCTGTCAAGGTTAACAATTGAATGTTCATTAAGTATTACATTGTATTTAACTTGACGTCAAAAGTTATTTTCACTATAATGTTTGTAATAATAGAGAAAATGTCACTGTGAGATGAAAATAATTTGGAAACTTCTTAAATCAATATTTTCCAATATGAAGGTTCTATTTCAAAAGGTATTAATGAATTTAATATAATCAATGCGTCGTCACTGCTGCCATATAATGTTGAAAATAGATCAGCTACTAATTAATTGACATTAGTTAAATAGCTGATCCTACGTAAAAATACTCTCACTTCCGATACTCATCATGTTAATTGAATAATACAAATATAGACTAATTTCAAGGATATCTCTTTGTTTGATCAGCCTGTGTATAACCGCAATAAAGATGTTTTTTATTTAACCTTTTTATCCACATACAGTGAGAGAAGTATAAAAACTACTTATTACTTAATATGCATATCCCACAATACTCATCGTTTTACATGAAAAATGTTTTATCATAATTGATATTACTGTGTCAAGTATTTTTTCGCTTTATTTAATAATAATTTTATGAAAAAAAACTTCGAATTCAAATTACTGAGTTGAATTGATTGTATATGTTTTAAAAATTTTTTAAATAAGTATAAAACCATTTTATTGGAAGTTTTGTTTGAATTAGATTCTTCGTTGCTCTAGGCTACTGGTTGATAAATAGCTAAAATAAAACATTAAATATAAAGTTCATGATCATTTATATAGATATAAATGAATGATAATTTTTTTCCAATTCTCATACCTATTGTAGATTAAAAGTTATTTATTCGTACAGGACTTAGCCCGAATATATACGTATGGAATGAAGCGTTAGTTGCACTCGTCACTGCTAGATGTCGTTTCTTTTTCAAATGTCACAAACGATTAATGTAGAGTATAAATTAAAATAATAATAACGATGAATGTAGAGTATTTAAATAAATGAAAAATAGTACTTATATTTTTACTTTAAATCTTCAAGGATATTTTTTATGCAATTTTAAATACACATCAATGAGTCTCGATGCTATTATTATATTTTGTTAGTATTCTTAGCTGTAAACTCTAGCTTAAACATTATTGTTTGAAATAAGTAGTCTGCAGAATGGCATACATTCTTCAGTAACTATGTGGTTATTAGTTCGAAATTTCACAGTTTCGACAATTCCACACCTATTGAGTAAATTCGTAATTCAAAGTGGCAAATAAATCATCGGTAATGCTGCTAATTCCGATACCATGTAAGTGTTCTAAAATGAAGCACGTTTAACACTTTCAAACAACCATCTTAATGTTTATCCAACATTTGCTGGCTTAAACAAGGTACAGAAAATTTGTGACAAACTTTTGAACTCCATAACATTTGAAATGAGTGTTGTGGTTAAGGGAGTAAGCACACATCAGACTCATTCTAACAACTTTCAAATAGGAAGTTTATAAAATAGCGTCATGTTTGTTATAAAAAAAAGATCTTGATAATAAACTAGCACGTGTTCTATACTTTCTAACTCACTTACGATTTGTCAAATATTACCTATTATTTTTATTTTCATTTAATCATTCTAAATTGATTTTTTATTAGTTAAAATAATTGAACTTCTCTTTTTTGAACATTGCACTTTTTAGTTAGTTCATAACAGTTATAGTTCACAAGTCTTACCACAAGAAAATCAATTTTCAGTAGGTGACAGAAAATAGTACTTTTCTCTCTTACTGAAGAAAAGTAGACCAACACGTGGTAAGCACGTGGTTTAAGATAGTTTAATTGCTTTATACCTAAGGCTGAAAGCTATTTTTCGCTATACCGATTCAGAAAGTGCGACATGTCTCAAATAAAAAAGAACTTTTTACCAAAGGTCAGTGAAGACTATTTTTTTTTTTATTCCCTCTCTTTTTGAAATAACGATTATCTAAAGTCACTCAGTCTAAATAAGAAAACTATAACTATTCAACTTGATATCAATCTATCGATCTCATTCAACAAACATCGAAGAGAATATTATTGACCTAACAAAAGTGATCTTACGATGAATACATTACCGGTTATTATATAAACAATAGGCTTTAATTCTAGTGACCTTGACCTTGGAATACA
Source organism: Chelonus formosanus (assembly GCA_028641665.1). Classification (NCBI taxonomy): domain Eukaryota; kingdom Metazoa; phylum Arthropoda; class Insecta; order Hymenoptera; family Braconidae; genus Chelonus; species Chelonus formosanus. The sequence goes on from CM054002.1 coordinate 1,634,492, forward strand.
TTAGTGTTTACACTATTTGAACAAATTACCTTGTCACTCCAAACAAAGTGGATACAAATGACAAAACTCGTCAAAATTTTTTTCAATTGAGGTAAATAATTTCTTCGTCCTCTAGTCTTCGTATCATATTTATCTAATTAACTGTCTCTTTTGTTTATCAGCCTCTACAAATCGAAGAGTCATTCCTGCTGAGGTCAGCTATACACTGAAAAAAACATTAATTGCTTTTAAAGATCACCGGAATCAGGAGGTCCCTTCATCGAGATCGCCTGTATCAACACGGGTTTTTCGCAGCTTTCCTAGTTAGGGCGGAAGTTGATTGCAGATGCAACTCAACAGACTATGTACGTAATTGTATATCGAATAGGTGGGGTACCATGAGACAGTTTAGGGAGAAGGGAGTGCGCGATAGGGACTCTACCATTCAGCTAGGTATTGAAATAAATAATTTCTTTAGTTGCTTTTATTTAATATTATTAGTTCGTAATAGATTTAACTATTTTCTTAATTATTATCTTTATTTTATTAATTTTTTAGAGTATACTTTTAGTATCATCACTAACTTACATTCCACCAGGTTCCAACATTATTTATGACTTTGCATTCATGACAGTTTTTATAAAACTTTAAAATGATCATTTTTTCTAAAATGTAAGACATCTTCAAAGATAAGTACTTTTACCAGAGTAATGCGAATTTATAGGAATTTTCAAATTAAAAAGTTTAAATTATGAAAGTTCAACTAAAATTCTTCATGCTATAGAAATTGATTTTTTTAAGGCACAAAAAAAAACAGTCAATGGTATGCTGATAGAAGTGGAGAACATTTTTTTTTTAATTCAATGAGTAATACATGACACTTTTTTTATTCACTTATCTTCTATTAGCTATCTAGACATATGAATTAAACATTCTAGTAAAAGTTCTACATGATCATTGATCGGATCAAAAAAAAAAAATTTTCCTCACATGTAAATTAAAGAAGAAATTTTACATTCATGTTTAAAACACTCGTTTCAGCATAGAGAAGAAAAATATATTTTTATTTGTATTACAAACTGAATAGTATGAAAGGAAAAAATTTATGTAAAATACAACATGCATTATACTGCATTATATGTACATTAATATAATTTTAAAGTTTGAATGCATGTGATACAATAACCGATATAATATACCAAGAGTACTTTTTCTATACGAGAACAGTTTACAGTAACAGCAATTATTGTTTGCTGTTTTCACGATACGCCATCTGTGTCATTTATTTAACACCAGTTAAAGTGGAAAAATTACACTCTATTGTGATAACTATTTTACAATTCTACTTCAATAAAAATTCTATCTCTTTTTTTTTAATTTTATGAAAAAAATATAAATGATAATAATTTTCATATCTACATAGTTATTTCATGTTTTCGAGTCACATTATATATAAATAAGACAGCAAGAAAATAAAAATTTACTGGAACACATAATGAGTAGATATTTTTTAAATTTAGCTGCTTTCGAAATATCTCTTTAAATAACTTTAAAATATCTCGGTAACTGTGGCGTTCTTCATTTTAACTAATGATGTAGCAAGATTATTCATCTAAATTTGAAAAACACTCATAATTTTTGTCAAAATTTTCTTATTCAGCTATAACATATATTAGTTAATATTAAAAATCAATATTTGTATAGTAAATGTGAAAGAAATCTTTTTTTTTTACTTTTGATAATTTTCTTTGTGGCTCATTGAAGCTTTACAAGAAAATTGAGTGTGATTGACTTTATAAGAGTATTGAAGTCGCTATTGTTAAACTATTCTATTTTTAAAATCAATATCTCATACAAAATAATAGTAATTCTTTTAATATTAGAGTCAATAATTATTATTTTTTTTTTCAAACTTGAATTTAAAAAAAAAAAAAAATTTTCATGGTTAATTAAACAAGACAGAAAGATGAAGTAATCGATCCAGCGAGAGAGGTGAGGTTGCTATTTATGGAAAAAGATTGATCACGACATGACTGAATAATTAAAAAGAATACTAGTCAATACGAATTTTTCTGTTATTTTCAATTAACGAACTTTTATTAAGTAATAATTCTGTAAAGATTCATGATTCCGAGGAAGAAGCTCGTGTATACTGAAAAAAAAATTTTTCATTTAATCAATTCCAATCAAATAATTTACTGTCATTTTAAAATTTTGATTTTACACTAGTTAGAAAAATATTACTTATTCACAATAAATTTTTTTCTCAGTTTACTTTTTTCATAAGCTTTTCAGTAAAGCAACTTTTCCAACTATGTAGGATATTTGTATACTTAATTCTAAAAGTTTATACTCTTGATAGCAAAATATCAGAAAAATTCTGATTTAAAAGTTGAAAGTATATGGAAAAGTTGTTCGTTAGTCAAGAAAAGTGTTGGTTTATAAATAAAAGCTATCTCATAAAAAAAAAATGTAAAATATGCTGTGTATAAAAATTTATTACTCTTTATTTCACTATGCATATCAGATGAAGTCCAGCCGAGAGAATAATAACAATTTTATTCATCCCTATTTTCGGTGTTACAAATAACTATTCATAAGAAGTAGATTACATGGATGTTCTAATTTAACTATCGTTAAAGTAATTGAGGCCAAACAATCAATATTGTTGATTAACCCTAAAAACGTAACTGAACATTTTTCTTTTTATGTAAAGATTTCTTTCATGTCGATCATTAAATTAAAGACGGATCAATTCACCTCTACCAGAAGGTATTTCAATTGAGATTAATTTTCTTAAAATCAATTTTTTGCTACATTAAAATTAAAGATTATTAGAGTATAAAAAAACATTAAAGTATAACATTTGTTTTAATTTAAAAAAATCGAATAAATTTCATTTCAACAGGCTCTGTGTCTTATTCATACAGCCGAAAGCGATCGGAATACCTTAAACGAAATTATACCTTTGAGGAATTTCCAAGTAGGCCTTATGTAGGTTTTCATTAAATAAGCGATATTTTGTTAAAGTTTCTTCTTTTTATCCTCACCAAAAATTAAATATTACTTTTATTTCAAGGCACATGGATTTATAGAATATAATATATGTAATCATTAAATCATAATTAGAATTTTAATTAGAGAAACATGGTGTGTGTAGAATATTATACAGAAATGAACTGAGTAAATTAGTTAGATGATGAGAATAATAATAAAAGCAAGAATCAATAATCCATAACATTTGTGTTACATAATACAGTGGTAAATAAATGCTATTCAACTGTTAATGAAATAACTTTAATATCGATAATAACTTTATTAAAATATAATTTCAAATTTCATAAGTAATTATAGAAAGTAGAATTTTAATAATATCAACACTATTATATGTATGTATTTTACCATAAAGCTTTTTAATGCAATTTTTTTATTGCCTGATATTGAGTACGAGCGTGACATTAATGAATTTATGAATAAAATATATTTATGTAGCGTTTATTGAACGATCAGCCATTTATTATGTCAGTTGTTAGTAATCGTGAATAATTTAATAAATCATATTAATTTTATCCTCTCAGCAAAGCAATTAAATGGCTAAAAAATATTGTTTTATGTTGAAATTTATATGTTAGACAATGACTCTAACGTGATAGTGATAAATGAACAAATAAACATTAGTTCAAGACTGAGACTCAACACAGACATATTCATGTCTGTTAGATAATTTATTATTCATTGTTTATTTAATTTAATAAATCACCATTGCTCTTACAAACTATCGTAGTGTTGTTCAAATTATTTACATTATGTATCATAAGTGGGAAAGTTAATGTGCAGTTTTTTTTACTGTAACAATATTGTTTGTTATGAGTTATTATAAATCGAAATAACGTAGTGCAAATTAAAAAAAAACTTTTCTAATATAATGGATGTATTAACATAATATTTTTCGTAATTAAATTATTATATTACTGGAGAAGACTGTACAATATGGGAACATTAATAATGTTTATAACAATTCTTCTAGGCTTCAACCGATAAAAAATTTTATCAAAAAAAGGAGGGTTTGCAGGAAAAATTTAGCATTTAAAGTTATACAATTTTTTAGCATAGAGTATGAAGGAAAAGGTACGATGATGGATCACTTTTCGTTTTTACTAAATCATATTATCACTTTTCGAATTTTCTGTTCATTGCCAAGAAGTTTTTTTCAATTTATTTAGGGATTAGTTGTTAGAAGACATAATTGATTTAAAATATAAACAAATGGACCATATTAAAGCCTGAGCCATAATCCTACCATCGCCTTTAAAAATAATAATCATCATCATCATTCTAAAAATATTTATATTTAATTTTTTTTATAATATTTATGACAATAATAGAACATTTACATTCTTAATATCTTAAGAATTTCGAATATTTATTGATTCATATAAAATAGTAAACTAGAGCGATACACAAAGTAAAAATATACAAAAGACAGAAATACAAAGCATAAAGTTATATGATTACTTTCAAACTGTTGGCTAGAAGCGATACCCTCAAGACATTTATTCGATTACTGACTATCTAATCTTCAGCGCACAACCCTCTTGGGTTAGAGATAATAAAATTCGGACTTTGCCTATAGCTTTCTGTCTTTCAACTATTATTGAACTCTCACAATCACATTTATGGTTTCAAATAATATTTATACAGATGGGAATGTTTATTTTTTATGTCTTTTATATAAAATCTGGTCAATTATTATACAAAACTATAGTTTTTTTTGTTCGTAAACAGTTTTTTTTTTATGTCAAAATAGGTCTGTCTAGTGCTATATAAACTAGTCGTACATTAAATTTTATTCCGTGCATGTGTAAAAATGGAAATCACATCTACCGAATTTTTTTAGTGAAGTTTTTTTCTTTGATTTCCCAGGAACTTTATAAATTGAATAAAAACTTTTCTACTCAATCTATACTAACGCTTTTTGATAAAATAATATCTTTTTCTGAGAACTATCACGGAAGTAAGTTTTGTTTACACTGAAAAAAGAATCAGACTCAAACTGTTTAGAATATACGAATCGGATTTGCAAATGCTACAGTGTTGTCAGCCTCTTAACTCTGAACTTGTGAGAAAGGTTATTGCTTTTTGCCTCTATCGGTTACTTATGTAACTACATGAAACCTTTTAAAAATTTTAACAATATATTCTTGAAAGGTCATGCGATCAACCTATAATTGGCTACAAAAAATTAGTTGGCTGATAAAAAAATTTCTATTTTAGGAGATCTTTCGAAAATCAAAAAAAAATTATCATTCCTAAATAGACATTGTTCTATTTCTCATTGGTAACTATAAATTGAAGTAGAATCGATAGTTAGTTCAATTTTATAACAACTTTTAAAAGTATAAAAATTTGGAAAAAAATATTTCGTTAGATTTGTCCTCTAAAATTAATTGGCTAAATTAGAACAACTTTTTTTTGGCAAGTATTTAATTTAAATCTTTGAATTCATCGAGTAATTTAAACTTTTATTATATTTAACTTCTAAATCATGTTTTTAAAATGCTCATTTTCCATTAATTTTAATCAGCTTTTAAAAAATCAATATGTCAAATTTTTAAAACTAAGTTTAACATTTAATATTCATTGAAATAAAAAATTTATTTTTTAATAACAATAATGAACAGAGAGGAATGTTTTATATTTCAAGATTTTTTTTTTCCATTTATACTTTTTCTTGAGGAAAGAAGTAAGAAATAACCGCACTTCTTCTGCAATTTCACCCTCACTAGTGGTAACAACTAAGCATACTCGCATTAACAAGCTGAGCAAAGTGGAATAGAGTGAATGTACGTAGCCAATTCACGGGTTATGTAGCGAAAAGCAACTTGGCCGTGACTATACAAGAGTTCGTATGAATACCGAGGGCGTGGACTAATGAGTATGAACACAAGTGTAAGAACATTCGGTCAAGATTCATTTTCTAGTACTTATTTTCATTCTTTTTCTTTATTATTCCACACTTTCTTTTTTTATTTTTATTACCATTTTCTTGACCTTTTTTTAATCATGTTAGAAATAACATTATTGTGAGTGTAATGATACCAACGAAATATATTTTTTTGAAAAGATGGTTATAATTTTTTATGGTACCTTATGTTTCTTATTCCATTTCCTCTGACACATGAGGTTATAAAGAGTGTTCGAAATATTACCAATATGTTGACCCAGTCATAGATCATCGAATTCCTCTGACACATGAGATAAAAATAAATTTTGTATTTTTGGCCTTTAGCCAATGCTTCTATTTAAAAGGAGTGTAAAAATAGAAAACAACAATTATGCCTTATTTGAAAACAAAATTAATAATAAATTAAGTAATAAATAAATATCAGAATAATAATAATAAATTTTTTTTTTTTTTTATTATACTTTTCCTGTTATTTGAAATAATTCATTCACATCGAGTGCTATGCGCAGAATACTCTTCGATATTCTTAAGATAATTTTACAGTCTTGCTCCAAAAACCACTTGAATTTTCCCCGGTTTTGTAGTGTATTTAATTTAAAAAAAATGGATATATTTTATACCGAATTTTTGTACTTAAATCAAGATAAATAAGGGAAAAAAATTTGAACTCTGATAAAAATTGACAATATTTAGTTCCCACAACACATAGTAGTATTTTCTCATTCAAAAACATTAATAACCTTTTAATGAAGTCACGTAATTTTTTTTTTTAAGATATATTATTATTTGAATCGGTATTGCAATTTTGAAAATTAATCACTTGATTCTCATAAACGGCTAAGTAAAGGATGAATGATAGCTTTTATTTAAATAAATCAAAAAATATTACGATCTGCATTTTTAAATTTAACCTTTTTATGCAGTAATAAATAGGGCTTTTTAAAGTATATATTCGATAGGTATAATATTGACTGACTGATGATTAGAACCTATGGGGTACTTTCCGTTGATAGAAGCCCCAGGATATACGTTCTATTCGCACTTGTTCGTTTTTTTTTTTTTTTTTTAATCTATTAATAGAATTTATTTTTATCAGATAAAAACGTGAGAGTGATGGGTTTATGCTAAATAATTTATTAATTCAAAAATTCCATTTGCACAAGACTGATATTCCTCCACATATATTTCAATGTTTACCGACTGTCAAATATAGATAATGAATTTGGCTTCTTAAAGAGAATATGACTTTACGGAATTCTCGAATAATCAGAATACAGATCAAATTATTCTCAAGTAATCATTTATTAAATTTTAATTTTCATTCTAAGTTCAGGAGATAGAGTTCAGTCAATACAGGACTATTATTTTCTATTACGAAAATAAGTTTGCGATGAAATTTTCTTGGAGATAAACTAGTTTTTTTTTTTCGTTTAAAAAAGTCAATAAGCATTTTCGCATACACTTATCTTCGAAAATTAATATTTCCTGAACTGTTAATGGCAGAAACTTCATTCAGGGCTCATTTTATTCTTTAAACGATTTTCTGAATATTGTTTTCAATACATTTTAGCCATACATTAAATAGTTTCGAAGATAATTGCAGAAAATTGCGGATAAAAGGAATTAAAATTGTTTGAATAATTTATAGCACATAAAAATGAAATGTAACATTTTTTATCTCGTGACAATAAAAGTTTTTTTTCAATAATTATCTGTTTATCTGTCAGAAAATTATAATTTTAAATAATTTAAAAAGTCTGTTAATAATTTTAAATAAAAAAAAGCAAGCTTTCATATATAAAAGCTTGCTTTTTTTTACCTTTAACCTCCTAAATTATTTTCCATTATAAAACATACTAAAACAATTTGATGAGCTGCTCGATTATAATTTATTCTGCAGGACGTAAAGGTCAATCTAAAAATAACCATTTTTTCGATATTTATTATTTTCATCAAAACTCCCCTAATTCTAAATAAAAAAAAGTAGAAAAGGAATAGAATAATTCTTTTAAAGAAATAAAATTAAAAAAGTTGAATGAAAAAGATATTTCTTTTTGGTATCCAAATAAAAAAACTTTTTTGATTGATTGCAATTTCCGAATGAATGAATATTCGATTTTATTCTGACCCTCGTTAACTGGGTTTATGATGAAGATCGATGCCTACATGTATACAGAATTTCACAAGAAAATGAATTTAAAAAAAAAAAAAAATTTTTGATCGATAAATTTATCAAACAGTCTCTTGACCGAGTTCTGTGATATACAACAACTCAGTGAGAATTACTACTATGAAGAACATCTCGAGACTTTTCTTGTGAATGCCCTCTCCTCCGAGCATATTGACCCAAAGGCTCTTCACCTTGAGGTGGCAATAATTCAAAGGAAAACATCCAATTTCGTGTGCAATCTTATTTATATCTTAAATTTATATTCGAATTATTTTTATTTCAAATGAGAATATAAATTTTTCATGTCATTAAAATATTCTATAAATACCTTCACCAAGACAATTGATAGCAATTAATATTATTTTTAAAAAATAAAATGTCATAGGTTACTACTAGAAACAGCATGAACATTTAAAATGAATGCGTGATGGGATATACAGTTGAAGCGTAAAGCGTTGGCTGAAATTTGTTTAAGCTCTATGAATAGACTTCAGCCTATATACTGCTATCTATGACCCAGGAGAATAAATTGACGGATAACAAATTTAATTACTTAATGTTCCACATGTCTTTTAAAATTCAAAAAAAATTTTACTTTCAATTCAGAGTCATATTTATCTATCAAATATGTTAAATTTTAATTTTTTTCATTCACTCAAAAATATTCAATGATAATATTTTTACTTGCTTTGAAAAAACTTCTACCGTTAATTTATTCAAAAAAAAAAAAAAAAAATGTGCAAACACATATCTCAGTATTTTTTTTCATTTAATATTTTTAACTATCGGAAAATTGTTTATAATTCAAAGAAATTTAAATAATCACGCAATGTTAATCTTGAATAATAAAATTTTTTTTAGATTGAAAAAAGTAACATTTTAAGCTTTTCTGTTATTTTAATAAAATCATGAATAGCGTATTCAACGAAAGTTGAAATAATTCCTTTGAACAAATAAAATACGACTCAAATTTATCTATTAAATTGACATGTGAATGGATTTCAACAGCAAAAAAATTTTTTTACAATGAAAAAAATATAAAATACGTGATGAGTTTGATTAAGCTTCTTGATATGGATTATCAAAAATCAATAAAATGATTTAAAATTATCACTTGACTTTTATCGTTATTTAGTTTATTTATTATTTATGTCATGTTTATGTCGTCAATAAATTTAATGGTATACAGTATACAGTTAGCTCAAAAGTTCTATCAAAATGCCAGCAGGAAAGAATTCTTTACTACTGTTAGCAATCTAGTGTAATGCTTTTCTCTCCTTTTGTTTCATATAAAGTCATATTTTACATGTATTTTATTACTCTTTTCGCTTCTTTATAATGTATAGAAAATATTCTCTCATTGTGAGCAATCTTACACAAAAGACCGTTTGCTCTCAGATAAAAGCGAATACTTTTATTACATGAGATGAAAAGGAATAAAAATATTCGACAGAATTCAGTGTAAAAAGAATCAGTTTAATTAAGAGATAAACATGAGAAATTTTATAACCAGTTTTATGTTATCAATCACTGCCAAAGGTTTTAGGATAGTAAATTAAAAAAAACAAAAAAAATATCACCAGATTTCTACGGTAAAAAATATCCTCATAATGCAGGTGGACTAAGAATGAGTCAAGGGTGTTGAAGAGATCATCCAACTTGGGGTAAAAATTACTCTGAGTGAAATAAAAGTAACAAAAAACAAATAGCATCATTGAAGATCATAAAAAAGGTCATAAAATCACCTACATAAATTCAGAGAATCAGTTGGAAAATTTTATATCCAAATACAAAATAAAATAAAAAATGTATTGAAAAAACTTTATAAAAAGTTATCTTTTTTAGTAAAATTCATTTTGATGTAGCATAACTGTCAAAAATGACTCTGCTAGCAGAAAAGAAGGATAATTTAAAATTTATTAAACTGAAAAATTGATGTAAGTAATAAATTAATAATAATAAAGCTTATTTATTGATAGGCATTAAAAATAAATATTAATTTAATATTACTGCTGGTCATTAAGCATTACCCTTTTCTCATAAGTTAGAATGCTTTAACGATAATCATAAAAAATACCTAATAAGGGTATCAATACCTAACTAGAGTGAGCTTAATGGCGTAGTAAATGTAGTTTGATGTGGAGGAGGAATGATAAAATTTACACTAGAGTAATGAAATTTTTACCCCAAAGCTGTCTAAAAATTACTCATCTAAATGATGGTAATAACTTTGATTGACTCCTACGCGTTAATTTGATGTTTTGACTTCAGAAGATGTTGATATCATAATATTGATTATTTATGCCCACAAATGTTCCAATTAAGAGAAAATAAAATTGATCTGGGTGTGATTTAGTTTATCTATACTATCAACTTTTTATTTGATAATTTCCACTACTAACATGGGTAAAATTTTTATAAACAATTTTTATTCTCTACAATTCTCTAAAAATGGTTAAAAATAAATTTATGTGACTATTTTTAATGCTACTTTAGCTACTGACTCATTCAGTGATTAAATTGGCATTGACAATTAGTGAATATTCACTGATTCACTGATTTGTTAGAGTAAAAAACAAAGTAATCGTAATGATATTACACTAAGAAATCGTTATAAGACCGTTTGAAAAGGTCTGTATTACCAACAAGTGGTAACTGTAAAATTGTTAGCATGCTATTTTTATTTTTTACGATCGAATACGTCAAAGAGTAAATCGAAAAAAAGAAAAGTGAAGTGACAGAAGTCTTCGTTATACTGTAAGGAATAAATAATGTCCTATAAAATATATTCAATTTTTGCATATTTGATTAATTATTTATTGAAATGTGCAGACTTGGGCAGACAAAAATAATTTATTACGAAAAAAAACAATGTAACATCCACTTTTTTTACCTGCGAATAATTTTTTTGTAATCATTGTGTCATTTCACATGAAAAAAACCCTACTGCAAAATAAAAGGTCGTTAATTAAAATGCATCATAACCGAACTAAGAATTATAAACACTATTTGCTTAATGATTTATTATTTTTTTTCAATGATGATTTTTAATAATGAGAATTATTTATCTTTGTGAAATATCATGTTTATGTAGAAAAAGCAATAAGCAAACATGACTATACTTGAATAAATAAATGAGCTTAGAAACAATAAGCATTGTTAAGTGATTTCCCCAATTATAAATAGAATAGTTATTTAAAGCAACAAATTTTCTAGGAAATCTTGAAATCTATAATAACGGTGAAAGCTTTCAAAGTGCCTCCCATGAAGCAAACAACTTATGTCATCAGTGTAAGTTTCATAAAGAGATAAAGTCACTCAACGATAACACAGCAGTAGACTTGCAATAAAGTCATGACAGCACAGACTGGATGTCAATTTTCAAAGTATCATTACTTATCATTTCAAGCAAAAATAGACAACAAAATACAATAACTTCTTACTTTTTATTAAACTATCAGAAGCCAAAAATATTGAACAAATACAATCATGTCAATATTATTTCCCTCCAAGCTAAGAATAAAATACTAAGTTTATTTACCATCAGCAGTTATTGATCAGAAAAGAAAATGTTTCTTCTGTGCAAAAATTTTTAATTACAGAAAGTGGAAGAAAACAAATGAACATTCTTTAATAGCAAATAAAAACTAGCTATAAATATCTTTAACATTTGACAAAAGTTTAAGTAAAACAACAAAATATTTCACACTTTTACTGGCACTATAGCAGACCTGAATTAATCATTTCTCCTTTAAGCTCGAGGAAAATTTTTTTGTCATATTCTAATCTTGACCTACTATACTTATTCTCATCATCTTGAAAAGAAGCATCACTAAATCTCACAAAAGTAAGTAAAACACATACATCTGTATGTGTTCATAGCTCTTATGTCTGACCATTCAATGCTCAATGTCCCTTTCTACTAGCAATGACATGGCATTTTCAGTCTCTCTGTCCTGAGGTGATTCTCGCACCAACCTAAAAGACCATTTGAGCTTAAGATGGAAAAAAAAATGAGTTGAATAAAAGAAAAAAATGCTTTCTATCTTGTTGATTGCTTTAAGAATATTGTTTAAACTTTTTTACATGGAGATATGATAATAAATTTTTGCTCATTTTTAGTTTGTACATCAACAGTGAGATGAAAAAGATTGAAAATTCAATTAGGGGTTGAAAACTTTAATGGTAAAGTAAACTTGCTCTCTTTTGTCATATACTTTAACTTTGTAATAGTTTTTGTCTTGATATTATTTAACCACAAATCTTTAAAACTACAGTATTTGAAATTGTAGTTTTAGAGCTGTTAAACAATAACTGTATATCCAATCTTCTTCTAAATTATTAATAGTTGAATTAATTTTCCCACTTAATGATTTTAAGATATAAAAAAAATATCATAGTTATTTCGATAATTGAATTCCTTTTTATCTAAATAGTTTTGTTTAATTGACGTTAATGATGATCTTGTACATTAAAAAATAAGATTGGAGATTCGATTTATTGTTGAGATATTTATATAAACTAAAAGATTAATTTTTTTTAGATTTAAATTGATAAGATTTAAAGATTAAAGTACCAAGAGAAAGAGAGAGAGAGAGACAGACAGAGTTATGGAATAAGCATGTCCTCATTATCAACATCATTGTTGCTAGCAGGATTTCAAGCAGAAAACTGATGTAGGAATTGAAGAATATTGGTATTAAGGCATGGAGAAATGAAAAATGATAGTTATTTTTAATGATGAAAAGTTCAATACATCAACCGCCACCTGAGTGGAAATATTTGTCAGATGTACCTAAAAATCATTCAACATCTCATGATAAATTTACTGTCTAACTGAAGCCTAATATGAGCCAAACAAAAGTTCCTACTCAGCCAGGAGTGGTTTAATAAATGCTGACTTATTCTCTGCATCATTCATACTCTAAATACTCCACCCTTTCTCTCATACAATTACTGTTGCTCTAGTCATTGCTACTGACCTTTTGATAGAACTTACTTATCTCTAGTTATTCTGTTAACATTTACTTTTATTCAACTTGTCTTGCTATCAAGAAAGTTTTTAGTTCTATAAGGTAATTAATACTTAAATATAGAGTGCCAATATGAGCAGTCACTAAATATAGAATCAATAATCTGCTATGACAGTAATCTTTTTTATTTTCCTTTTCTCTATGATTCTAAACCAGCAGTTATTATTTCTGATATCTTTCTGCTCAAGTTGAACTCCATTTCATATGGCCAACACCTTACAACTGCTCTAGATGACTATCTATCGGCAAGAACCCATTTAACTATTAAATTCATATGATATACTTTCTGGAATATGGTTAGTATAAGTTTATTTACCTTTCTATAATTGATTGGATTATTTTAGTAACAGTTGAATAGAGATTTTTTGTTTTTATTTAAAAGAAAACAACTAAACAGTTAATGGTAAGAGAACTATTTCATGATAAATTTCCTTCATTGATTTGGTTCTCGATAATTTTATGCTCCGAATAATTTCAGGTGAAGGACCTTCTCTAAGCACATCCGAATCTGCTTCGAAACACGAAGGAGAAGATGAAGTAATGAAGAGACCTTAACACTAGATGAATTTGGCAAGTAATTCTGATGATGTTGATGGTCAAGATCCAGTCTACAACTGCAGCATGTTACCGCATTTTGTATATAATCCTCCAACACTACGTGAACCGAGTGCAAGAATGATCTGAATGTTTGGAAGCTTAAGTCATAAAATGAGAAATAAAGCTCTATGAGTAAAGTGAGCTAAAATATGTTTGAAGACATTTTGAGCAGTCAGTCTTCCACTGACATTCAGGCGTGGATGTATCTAGTGTGTTTAGCAATTTGTATTGAATATAAAGAAGTGAGATATTATAAATTAATTAGCAAAGATTAATTTAGTACTTCTTTGAAGTATCCACTCAAGTGTCATAACTGTCTACCTGCAACATCTGACTACCCATCTCCATAAATTTTTTGAAACTTTGACTTTCAAAGACTTCAAAGAGGTTTAAAACATATTATAGGGATAGTTTGTATTAATTCAATGATAAATTTATAATAAGAAAAAATTGTTCCAACTATTTTTAAATAATTATTAAATTTTTAGCTACTAGATAATTAGGATCTTCTAAATAAAACCTCAGGTATTCCTATCATAGCCTAGCTCATGACTAGCTCCATCTCTAATGATATTCTGCTCACAAGATTATATTAATATTATACTTATGTTTGAATATGAGCTTTATAACAACTAACACTTTATTGACTTATCTACCTAACAATAATTTACCACCTGACTTTTTTTCATTTTTCAAAAATAAACATCTTGATCCAATATTAAATCTCCCATCATTATCAAATCTACTAAATGACGATGAAAAGTTAATTAAAGGAATAATGTGTTATCTTGTCCATACATGATTCTAATATTCATTAATCTTTATTCTCATCTATTACAGTGTTGGTAAATTCTACTTCCAAGCTCGGAAGTTCCACTATACCTGGCTGGTCTCAGGAATAAGTAACAAAGGAAACTTTGCTTCCATAGAAACACTATGCAGCTTTATAAAGTATTAACGCGAATAGTAAAGAAAAATAAGATTACATTTAGCAGTGAGTTTATAACTATATAATCATGAAAAGTTTTTGTTTTACTTCTTTAAAGTATTTCAAAAATTCAAAACCAATAATTTTTTAATATTTATCTTACAAACTGATCATTAGCTATTAATTAGAAATGTCAACCCTTGGGAGAAAAATATTTCTAATGAATAAAAAAAAACTTTAATGATATTTATAATCAACATGGTTCTTTCATTTATTGTAGTTGTCAATCTATCATAATCTCAGCTTTAACGACTAGCGTAAAATGTCATTAATATTTATTTTTTTATATCTGAATATCTATTAATTAATTCGAAGAAGGTTAATATTTTAACTCTTAACTGATAAATGTTGATAAAAAAATTAATTGGGAATTATTGGAAAAGAGTTTTTCATGTGTAATAAATTGATTATAAGCTTCAATTAACATATTCCAATACTAAAAAAATGAATATTATTTTTTTTGTGTTGGAAGAAAGATTCGTTAGCAAAATTGAGTAAATGAATTTATTAATTCACGAAAAGAATATATCTATTTTCAACTTTTCAACTTAAAAAAAAAAATTTCTTTTACTGTTAATTTAAGATGAACAATTGCCTTTAATTAGATCTTTTTAATGATAGTTTGGTCTCTAGAGTACAGTTATATAAAATATGGTAAATTTAATTGAAGAAACTCACGGGTTTTAATATTAATATTATTAATTGAATATTAATTATACTTAAATTGTTAATTAATATTACCTAGTGCATAAGATAAATAAAGGTAAAAGTGACCATATTGTATTACGATCGACTGATTAACTCTACACGCAATTTATCATTTAGGTTTATCGCGTGTTCCAGTTTACCGATACTACACCACGTGGATCATGTAAATAAAAAACTCTCTACTCCAAAGACAACGATGAATTCATTTAAAAACATTTTTATTGTTTATGAGAAATAGTATATCGATAATGTATAGAAGAAAAATAAAATGATGATATGAATTTGTGATTCAAAGAAAAAATAATTTATGAATTTCACTAGAAATGCGTCTACATTTTTTTCCATGAATTCAAATACCAACACTAAAAATGAAAAATAAAAAAAACTTCCTATCGAGTTATTCCGATAAATTAATGAGACTCTTTTCAACCTTACATTCAAAGCTGTTAGTTCACTTCATTTGTGTGTTGATTTTTAGTTTTTGTTGGAGATACTTAAAAAAGTCTTCAGTAACATGATGTTGTTTTAGCAAAAAACTTTTCAACTAAAAAATAAAACTATTTACACATCACAAAAGTAATTTGTAAAGTTAAATCCTACCTTAATGCACGTCGACAATAATTTGTTCCCATAGAGTCTAAGAAAAGATTCACTCTTTAATTACTTTTGGCCACTAGAGTCTCAATGTCGAGACGCATTATATAAAAAACCGGCAACAGTTGACAAACTTTAACGTAACTCGGATAAAATAATTTTCGTAAACAGGTAATAAGTATTTTTTTCACAAAACGAAATGTAAATAACTCAAGAATATCCAAAAGAATAAAACTAAACGAGAAAATAAGAAGGAAGGTGATTGACGATTTAAAAAGATATGTGTTTATGGGAATACAAAAACATTGAAGCGCGTGAGTAAAACGCGTTCGTAGTGCAACCACCCGCACGGCACACTGAGGGTAGAAACGTGGTTGCCCTCGCGACGCTATCGAGTTTTTCCGGTGATATTCGAGTACTTTCGGGTGCCCGAACGTTGTACTGAGCGAGAGAGAAACCCTAAGCGAAGAAAAGAGACAGTGAAATCGAGGAAGCAAAGCGCAGTGGATGAGGGAGAAAATACTCTAGAGGGGGAAAAGAATACTTGTGATCGTGTATATCTAACGACCTCTATTGCTCAGACACTTTTTGTTGTATTTGTTCCGTTACGTGCAGTGTGTTGTCTAACCATCTCCGTCGTCATGACGATGTAAACTCAAAAATATACATGAGTGGAATAGAAAATATGGAATTATTGCTTTCGTATTTCATTTGTAACACGTTCAAGGATATTTATGGTTCAATATTGAAGTCAATCGTTTGCGATTATATGTTTCTAAAAATTTCATTTATTCACTTACATTGTACTCAACCTCAAATAACGAATCATTGTGCTTTTGATTTATTGAATTTCTTTGGCTTTCACACAACACGTCAGAATATTTGAACAAAAAATACTTTCATTTGAGGAAAAAATATTTATTTAGTTTGGATTGAAGTGTGATAGAGAGAAAAAATCAAAGAGAGGTAGTGGAAAACATTTTGGTTATTTTTTTTTCTTGATAGCCAGATGGAGAAGATTGTTTTCCAAGAATTTATGGCCACATATTTGATGATATGATATTGCTGAATATATACAAAACAACAGTTTGAGCCGGACTATTCTATTTACATGGGTTTGGTAAAAATAAATTCATTCATTATTGAAAGAAAAATGCTTTTATAGGAATCATTTTAATCGTCTTTTTCTGAGCTTTAAAAATAAGCTTGACTGGACTAACATGTCTACTTGAATTAAAATATATTTCAATGTATAATCTATTTTATTATCGACATTCAATTATTGTCATACGAAATATTATTTATGATTATTTTTTTTCTTTACAGGAGTTCCTAAACTTTCGGTTTAGCAAACAATTATGAAAAAAAGTGTAATAGCTTCACGTTGTGAATAGGACGAGTTGTCTAGCATCTATATCAGGAAATTTCTAGGTAGTTGGTGGAGATTGCTGTATTCATTGATTCCAGGCAGTTATTTGCAGATAGAATTATTATATGCTGAGCAGGGCAGAAAAATGTATTCCATAATTTTCAATTGGTTGAGATTACACCATTTAGATGGTGCTTTCAAGTTGACATTCACGTAAGCTTCATTTATCTGAAGAACAGTCATTAATGGTAGGTTCAATTTTATCATTACTCTACACTGAGAGAAAAATAGGGTCAAAATTTACGCTGCAGTTGTAATTAAAATTAAGTAATCATTGATTGCTTAATGATATTAATTCTTTCAACTATAGAAATTAAAAATTTATTGAAATTAGATTACTAACATCATTTTTGAAATTATCTTTTTCTTTTAGTTTTAATACTTTTTTAGCTTTTTATGAATAGAATTAAAGCACAAACTTTCCGTGTAAATATCGACTTTACATATAATTCATTAACGTTTCGTGAATCAGAATAATTGAAAAGAAATTGTCAATAAATCAAGAAATGTTTTATTTTCTTTTAATTGAAACACAGACGTGACAGTAAAATTATTCTGTAGAGAGAAAATGAATATCCAATGGATATTTCAGTTTTCATCGAGTTCACAGTGAATAAAAAACAATATCAACAAAAACAAGTTTTCTCGAAATACAAAAATAATTCTGAAACTCATTTTGATACATAAAAAAAAATATAATAAAACTCATTATTTTCACAAAACCATCTAATTGTCTATAAAAATCGAAACTGTACTGTTGTTAATTTCTGAAAAATACTTTTTAATTAAAACAATATTTCATTAAATTTTAATTGAAAAAAAAACTTTACAACCAACTGAAAAGAAATCTATAAAATCATTTATCGACTGAATAATTAAATCAACTTGAACTCAATAAATCAATAGCAGTATTGAATTTTCTTTGAACTAAAATAAAATAATTTAGCTGTTAATTATCAGATGACAAGATAAATAAATGAATTAGATTGCCAGAAAATATAACTTATTAACTTCACAGAAAATCCAACGGTAGTGAGAGATGGCCAACATGCTATTTTCTCGCCCGCGTGTGTGTTTTACTCGAACGAACGACTGTCAAAAGGTCGACGAACTCAGTTCGCGCGAGCGCAACTCTTCCCTTATGTTCTTATTCTCCCTCTACTATTCTCTCTCTACTCCTCCTACTCTTTCACCTTTTTATCTTTTTCTCACCACTTTCTTTTTCTTTCTATCTAATTCTCTCCCTAGTATCTATTTTTCCCCTTCTCTCTTTCTCTCGAGCTTTCAAGCTGCAGTCTCGTGTTCTTTCCCCCTCTTTTACCGTACACGTTGTACCATGCTGTTACTCCCTTATACGTAGACACTACGTGCAATACGATTCGGGTTTTTGGTTCAATAGTCACAAGCAAATCGATCGATTCGAAATTACCAGTTGGAGATTATCAATGTGACGAGAATTTCTGTCTATTAAAATTTTACCTGTGTCAAATACATGCAGATTTACTTAAGGTTATTGACTTTGTTATAAGAATTATTGAGTGCTGCTCTTTTCTTTATTAAATTTCATTATTTATAGTATTTTTAAACTAATTTGATATGATGGCTGACAGTGCATTCATAATTGACTAAATTTGAAGCAATTAGAGAATTATATCTTGTTAAATATTCTCAGTGATCAATTATTGAGATATTCGTCTGATTTGAGTTGTATTTTGGGAATAAGTCATTTTTGTTTATTGATACTAGCTAATTTTGAAAATTGTCTTTTCATTTTTTTTAAATAAATCAAATATTTTATTTAATAATCACAATTACTTCTTCCTGCAGAGTACCTTCAATCTTTTCTTTAATTTATCCTTAATTTCAAGTAAGTTTTACTTTAAACTTTTTCAACTAATTTTCGTAAAATACTCAATCGTAAAATAATTAATTTTAAACTCGTCTAAATATTATTGAATTATTTTGATAGTTCATTAAAACAATTCATTTCTCCATCAATAAAATAACTTTATAAACATTTGTTTACTTCCCTCACTGCATTTGGTTGTAAGCTGAAAATTAATTGTACTTTGAACAACCTACTGCCCGAGGACCTTTGGCCACAGTAAAGGCATAATCATGTAATAAAATAATTCTAACGTTTCCGAATATTGGCAAGTGTTCATACCTGCATAAATTCAGCAAAATTGTATTGACGTTGAAATTCAATAATAACATTTCTCCTATTGTAATTGTTCCAAGTAAAAAATCCGCAACTAAATAAAAACTAAAAACGTACAATTCGATAGAGAAATAAAAACAAGCCTTATAAAAATTAAAGACAAAAAGTGTATTTGAGAGATAGCAAGATGGAAATGCTTTTTTCGGTTTATCATTTCCTGGCACTCTGTCAAAGAGAGAAAGCGCTCAGCACACCATGTCAGGCAGTAGGCTACGTATTTATGATCAGACAAAAAGAGGGATGGGGTGATGTATATTCATCCAGAGATCTCTTCTACACTTGAAATCCAAATTCAGCAAATCTCATGTTTCCCAGAATCACTCGATTCATTTTAATTCATTTTTTCTCACCCCTAGTCTTCTTTTTTTTTCTTTTTCTTCATTTCAACGTATAAGTGTTGAATTGAAATGATGTTTAGATAAAAATTAATGAATTTTATATCTGATAAGAAAAAGTAATTTTAATTACATTGCTCTTGAGATAGATTTTTAAAGTGAGATATTTAAATGACCAAAAGAGGATCAGAATAATAGGGAACATTCGTCAAAGAAGATCAACAAATAAGCTAGTATTATGCTAAATGCATAGTATAAATATGAGAGATTATTTGAAATAATAATTTGAAGTTTGATAAAACAAAACAGATTTGAGATGTAATCATGCAAAGATATATTTGTCCATCTAATGTGTTGACAAATTAAATCATACAAAATGTTGTATTGTGAATAAGGATTTAGATCCAACCAAGACTGAGCAGCCTTTGACTTTTTTTGAGTAGCTTAATGCTAACTGATGCCTTGTCCATTCACTCATTTTGCTGGCTAACTCTATTTCTGACCAATAAAAATTTTTTTTTACTAAAAGAGATACCATTCAAGATCTAGCTTTTATGTAATATTTATTATTACACTTTGTTTTTATTATTTATTATTTACAATAAAAGTTTTGAATTTTATTGGATGAAAATGAATATTAGTGTTAGCAAAAAAAATTTTTGTACCTCTCAACTATGTATTAGTTTCGTTATTTTAAAACTTTTTATATCAGTAATGAAACTCTACTCTAAACTCATGTTACTTTTTTGAGTGCTTATGAATGACTGACTAAAAAAATATCGAAATACAAAAGAGGCTCTTTATCAAACTATTGTTACGCTTGGGAAATTATTTATAAAAAAGAGAAAAATCTCTGTTTTAAAACTGAGGGGCGAGAATGTTATATCACTATAAATTAATAATAACTGCATGGAAACCTAGAGGTCTGTTGAAAGAAATTTTTAACTAGATCTTAATAAAAATAGTGTAATAGACATAAGTAAATATTTTACTCATTAAAAGTTAAAAAATATTTAGTTAATTAAATATTTTATTCATGGAAAGCACACTTTTTACTGGATGGTGTATCAAGCATGATAATGTGTATCATATGAACAAGTAGGATTGAAACTGATCCATTCCTAAATGATGTTATTATCCAATCATTTTTCAGGGAAAGACTATCATTGTACATGACAACCAACAGTGTTACAGTTATGGAAAATGACTTACTAATAACACCATGCTAGAAGTCTTCTGTATGAAGTGTTAGACAGCTTGCAGACTGTTCAACTGATCTCTCATCCAAGTAGAACTTGTTTATCAATCCAGAGACTTGTTAATTGAATTCATCACACCAAACTCATCCTCATAAACATCAACTTTCTATACCTTGAAATGCTGTGTTATTATTAATTAATCCAATTTTACTGGAGCCTTGTCCATCAACTCCATCAGTATCTCATGTTTTAGAACATCCTTGATAACAGTCCTTCAAAGACTCTGATATTTTCATAGTCCAGCTTTGATAATTTAGCACTTAGAATAGTGTTATTACACTAGCTCTTCTTCCTAGAAACGCCAATACAGTCAAAGTTCATCCAACCTTGGATTGAATCATTTTAAATCCAAGAAAATCTTGAAATTTTTCTTTACTTACTTTAATAAACATCATTTAATTGCTCCTATCCCAAATTTGTTGCCCATGATGTAGAAAAATAATTTTTAGTTATTATTTTAAGATAAAAATTAAAAAAAGTTGATTAAAAATTGTATTACAATATTTAAATAAAATCTATATTACAATCCAACTATAAAATTTCCTATATCAATTGACCTTATGCTAAAATCTAAAGAAACACCGTTGTCTTAGAAATAGAAAAAGTTTTACATATACAATTTTGACTGAATTGCATCCATTTTATTCATCAAATATATCTACCATCACTTAAGAAAAAAATCTGAAGTAGAAAAAGCAGTGAGAAATAGCAGAATGAATGATGAAGATAAGTATAAAATCAGCAAAAGTGAAGAAATGCTCACCTAAGTACTCTGAAACTTTTTCTTTTTTTTTTTCTTCATATTTACATCTGAAATATTAAAAAGTCACTTGTAAAAGAGCTTCTTATTTTTAAAGCTCACGATACGAATATTTCTCTACTTCATTGTTTTCTATTGCAGGAATATAATCTGATTATCATTATTTTTTTTAATAGAAGAAAGAGTTAAGAATAATAATCAAAGATTTTCAATTACAACTTCTATAAAACAATTCAACTTTATTTTATTTCCCAAATGGAATTGAAATGTTCAGCTTTTTTACCTTTTGTCTAGTATTAAAAATTATTCTCGTCTATAAAGCTTCATATTTTTAGTGACTCTATTCTTGAAATTTTTGTGTGAACCTATAATCGGCTTTCAATACATATAAAACAGAAAGATAAATGATACTATTGATTCGTTTTGGATTGATTTTTCAACACCATTCTTTCTTTCATCTTCTATCCCTACAGTAATTATTATTATTATGAGCATCACGTAATTTATTAAAGTTGACTGAATTCCAACCAGTAAATAAAATCTTTTTATTTCCAAAATAGTCAAAATTGCATCAGTTTTTGATAGCATCAATGAAAACATGAATGAATGAATTACTACACGAAAAAAAATGTATAGCTGTAGGAACAATACAGTACCCTTTAGATTAACTACCTTCTTAGATAGCTGTAGGAGGACAAAATTTGTCACCAATTTTATGCTTTACAATTTTTATAATAAGTATTAACAGCATTAGAGTTATAGAAACTGATATAATCGCGATATTTGTTACTTCATTGACTGTAATAATAACTATTAAAGCTATCTGTCGTCCGTAACAATACTTTAAATACTTCTTACAACTATTAATTTTTTTCAGTGTAGGAAAAGTATTTTTTCATTCACATCAACCACAGAATCATTAATTCAGAGAACAACTCGTTGTTGAGTTGATGTGTTTGTTCATCTATACAATGGTAAGCTCTGTCATTCAACTTCAAACATTGGTTATCTGCCAAATTGATTTTTTGGTTTTCAGTTTTTTTTTTATCTTTGTTCTAAGTTTGTTTTATTATGATATCAATCATAGTTTCCCTATTATTGTTGATCAATAAATTCTCATGTATCAGGATAATAGATATATTAAAGCTATTCAACCTTATTCATTCATTTATTAATTTATTTATTCATTCATTAGTCATATAAACGTCATAATCATGAACGACCTCAGTACATAATAAGGAAAGCTATAAAAGAAATAATTAATGAAAGATGAAACCATAATGAAACAATAAAAAATAGTTTTATTTCTTGATTATTATGTCTAGAATAACGTAAACATATAAAAGATCATTAGAATTTATTAGATAATTTATGAATCATAAATAAAGATCATTACGTCAATATTTCTATTCTCATTCAGAATAAAATTATTTATTATTTTCGATTATTCAATGTGTCCATTATTTACTCACCTAATTTATCAATAAACAATAAAAAAATGAAGTATTTGTTGGCTCTGGAGTCTATGGTTGATATTCAATTTATTAAATTCAATTCACAAAAGAAAATTAGTTTTTATTAAACGAAAAATGCAGAGTGCTGATTATACTTGAAATTTAACGTATAGATTTAAAAGTATTCTAGTTTTTAGCTACTTGAAAAAACCATTTGAGTCGAGCTGTGGTATTCTATTTCACGTAAGTCTGTATTCTAAAGAGAAGAATAAATATCCTCATAGGTAGGAAACGAATTTGTATAGCATTAAAATGCTAGTCTTCCTACAGCAAAAAATTTAGTGAATAGAATAAAACTGCAGTTTTGTAGATCTATGAGAACGAGTATTGTTATCAAACACAAACATTTTCCAGTCACCCTCGAATTGTTTTTTTTTTCACTGGTGATTTTATTCATTACTGCTGAAATACCAAGTGAACTTGAAAGTATGATTGGAGAATTTAACATTTTTTTTAAACCTTCTAGGAATTTTGATGATACTTTTTTAATTTCTTTTAATAAAAACATCAAAGAAAAACGTTCGTAATATTTCCCTCTAAATATCGTTAATACTCTACTCTGTTTTCCCTCTATTCCAATCATTGATTCTTATGAAAATATATTTCAAAAAATTCAACAGTGGTCGATTTGGCAATACAACATCTCAAGCTAAAAAGCATTGTAGCTGTTCTCCGACCATGCAACTAAGTTGTTAAGTCTTAGCATGCGACCAATAAGGGTTCAAAATTTTATGACCCTAGTTAAACCATCCTTGTCATTTAATGAATTGGTATTTATAAATTGGTACTAGAGATATTTGATTGAAATTGTGACGATATTGTTTAATGATTAAATACACTCAACGATGATTGTTGGGTTCTCTTATAATATCTCGAGATCTCGGACAAATAATCAAACTACGATACGTATACACATTTTCTAGCATTGGAAGAATATTATAATAAGAAGTTGTTGTGGTAAATACATTTGGAGAACAAATGAATTATTAATATTGATGAGTCACAGTCTGGCTGTCTTTTTTTGAATGTTTTTATGATCAAGTGATTGGATGTGATAAAATAAACAGATCAATAGATGAACACTACCGAAAAAATTTAACTATTTAGTAGAACTCTGAAAGAACAAAGATTAAAATATGTCAAAGTGATTCTTAAATCTCAAGCTAAAGGCTGATAAATTGAACAAATTATTGATGTGTGAATTTCTATAATCTGATTGATTGTTGAATTTAAATTGAACTTTGAATCCAAGAGAAGCTAAATAAACAAGGCTTGTTTTTTTTACTTGAGGAAAGTTACAAGTATGAATGTGAAAAAAAAGAAGTCTAAGTCAATGTCTTTGCTTACTCTATTCAGAAGTGCTTTTACTAAAAAAATCAATAAATAATAATTTTCACTGATTAAAATATTAGAACTTGCTGATATACAATAGTTTTAGATTTTTTTTCTTGGTGTACATCCTTTCAAATAGCATGACAACTCTGATGATGATCATACTCAATTACAATTAAAATTTTAGAAGACTTACTGCCACTTTATTTAACATTAAAAATCAGTTTTTGAGCAAATCTACTCTTAAGAAAAAACAAATGGCTACCAAAGCAATGAACTTGTTTTATCAAGGTCTCTAATTAGAGACAGAGCTGACTTTGAACTGTTCAATATGTTATTTAATCTAATGAAACTAGTTAACCATTTTGAAAAATCCGTTTAATATGATTGGATCTTTGGATCAACATGATTATTAATTTGAAATCTCATCATAAATTCAATAAAGATTCATTTATAAAACAGAAAAAAGTATAGTAATTGGTTGAAAATTTGTTAACCCAAATACATAAATGATCTTAGGTCTACAATAAAGTCAATTACCATAGTAAATTAAATATTGTTGGATTGGCAATCGCAGATTACAATTTTAAAGTTTATAACTGAATATAGAAATTGTTCATACAGAAAAATTTGTCGGGATATAAAATATTCTTTTTGTCATAATACATTTGTCTCATTCTTTATCTAGGTAAAATGTTAGATTGAAAAAATGGTGGTACGAATAAGTATGGCAGTAAAAAGAAGATACTTTTTGATGTCGCCAGTGTAGTAACCTGAAACTGTCGTTTGAATATAATTGGAATTGTGCCAGGCGACTCGAAGAATCCATGGCTGCACCAAATGCATGCACTGCACGCGATTACAGAAAATCAGAATTTCAGTGTATTCAACTGTTGTCAAATTAAACTACCATTTTTTATTTAGAGGAATAGCGAATAGTTTACATTCCATCGAATTTTTCGAATTAAACTAAAGAAAAGTATACGAAATAAAGCATTATTAAATTTTTTAATGAAAAAATTCAATACTGTGGGAAACGAAAGCGAAAGAAAGTGAGAACAGAAGAGAAATAAAAAAAGGGTGGAAGAAAATAAAAAGCTTAGTTGTGAGAAATAAAGAACGAAAGAGTTTGAATAAAGCAAATCCTAAAAAAAGAATCAGCCTTTTTTAAGAACACAAGTAAAAAATAATTCTACAAACAAATAATTTTTTGTTTATAAATAATCTTTAATTTATGATGATTAAAAATTAATCATCAATTAAAGTAACAGTAGTAAACTAAAATTGTATGCTAGGTCTCGTACAAAATTATCATTTCGAGATTTTCTCCAAGTTGGACCATGATAGCAAGCTTGAATCCGAGTTGAACAGGATTGGCACAAACTTAGGGTAGCCATTGACTTTTTAATTTATTTTACATCCCCTAGTAAGAAATAAGATCAGCTCGTTCTTAGCCGAATACTAATATAGTTTAGCCAACTTTGGTCCATTGTTAAACCAAGAATGGGCCAGTCTTATTTGCTACTTGGGTATGGATGGTTTTGCATATCATTGCATTTAATTTTTACTATCAAAAATAATCAATGTCACATATCAAATTAGACATAGAATTATTAAATATTTAAATCTCCAGTGGATTAAAAATTCATTTATTTCAATTGAACCAGATCTGCTCCAGGTATAATTGTATTGAATACAGTTATTCTTGATTTTGTTCTTTATTGATTCTCATGAAAGAAAGTTTCTAAACTTATATTATACCTTTCGTTAATTTTCTGAGAAATAATTATGTAAGAAAAAGTCGTAAAAAGAGGTCTGATATAATTTGAATACTGTATAAAAGTCCTCTGTTCTTAAAAGTAA
This sequence comes from Chelonus formosanus, assembly GCA_028641665.1. Taxonomy (NCBI): domain Eukaryota; kingdom Metazoa; phylum Arthropoda; class Insecta; order Hymenoptera; family Braconidae; genus Chelonus; species Chelonus formosanus. The sequence goes on from CM054002.1 coordinate 1,661,239, forward strand.
GGTACAATTGAGTTATATCTCCATTATCATCAAGATAATAAGTACCCCGAGAGTGATGTATTTTTGGTAATAAAGTTCACTTTATTCTCTGCCAACAATAAATTTAATATATATGGAGACTTAGTAAGTCTTTTCTGTAGGTTGAGCAAATATTTTATACTTCTTGAACGTATTTACTCTTAACAAGTTGAAATAGTGTAGTAATTTTTCATCAAGTCATCGTACGTGTAATCAAAATCTTTAATATCTCATACAAAAAGAAGATGGAATATTGAACTTATACTATATCCTCAAGCCCACAGTATGTTACACTTTTTCATTAAAGTTTAATAAATATGATAATCCCTTAAAAACATGACTACTAAATCTAACATCCAACACAACTATTTCAATCTTTCTTTCAGATCCTAACAAAAACCAATTCTTTTAATGACAAATTAAAAAATAAACTATTATATTATTGATATTTTGATAATAAATAATTTATTATTAAAAATCAAGCTTAAGAATTGAGCCATCAAAAATTTCATAAAGCAGAACCATAAAATAGTGCGTCACCTGTGAACATTGAACTCACGTTTGTGTTCAAACATCTCTTCCAATATCGTATAAACATGATGTCAACTTGGAGACATTGCTCTCGCACTTTTATACTAGATGGCAAGGACCTTTCAATAGCTTTCATCGCAACAGATAACTGCAGTAATGAATAGTAAATGGTGATTATTATGTCTTCCTCAGGTGTAAAACATTGAGTTATTGATTTCTCACTTGGGTCATGTTACTCCCTGACGTCTCAGCACCCCTTGGACTCCAAGCAAAACCTGCAAACACCTGCATCTGTACATATTCTCAGTTATTTACTATGTCTATTTACTAGTAATTTAAACATTCAAATCTATCTCTCTATTCTTTCCACCCAATAGCTTGACATATGTGAAATCAGAATCATATAGCTTGCACTACACATCAACGCTCAATTTACATTTCCAATATCTAACAGCTGAATCAGAATTCTATCTCACTAAATTTACCAATGTTATCTCAAGGAAAAAATGACATAATTTTAAATCTGTAAATTGAGCAGATAGTTCTAACAATTGGGTAGATATGTTGGCATAACGTTTTATCTAAATGTGATGATAACTATTGTTTTAGGATATGATTTGTAGCAAGAGGAATGGAATGTTGAGATGAATTCTGAGATTGTATGATAGAGAATGCTTAACATTTAAGGAGATTATAAACAACAGTGAAAATACAATTAGTTTCATAGAATTAAATAAGCTTACCATAAATAAAATAATACGGAAGCAATATGAATGATGAAAATAGTTTATTTTCAGTTTAAGCACCCAGTATCCGTTTAACAAGATAGCCCGGAAATGCATAGAGTGCACAGCCAAAAAGTAAAATAAGTAGAAATATTGAACAACAGCAAACCAGGCGCCATTTATAATAACGACAAACAACAAAGCAAAATGCTTTCCATGGATTGCGGAACCAGGAAAATGAAGTGTCAGGTCGGCTGTAACAGATAAAATAAGATTTATTAAAGTTTATTTCATTTTTTCTTATTAATTTATTTTTTTTCTCTTTTAGCTCTTAGGCTTCAGTGTGAAAAACTTTTAAAAAGAGTCGAGTAATTTTATTGGACATTAAAAGAATTTTTGATCAAGAGGGAAAAACTTTTGGTGGTTTCTAAAGTGTAAATATTTATTGACTTTTAATAGAAAAACTTTATAAATGGGTACGGAAATAGGAATTCAAAATTTCAATTTGTTGTCATTTTTCTATCTTGAGAGTCGTGACAAATTATCTTTAATGCTTGACATGAAAAGAAGAGTAGAATGAATAGACTATTAGATGGAGATCAATCAGAAGATAGACAAATTGTCAAAATTGTTGAAGTATCAAGATTAAATACATTAGGATAAAATTATTGATTGACATTTTAACTGTTCAGTAAAAAAAGATTTATTGGAACCCTAGCAGAGCATAACTGGGCCCACGATGGAGCTACTACTGGGTTATAGCTGGATGCTAATACCAGTTGATAATCAATGCTGGCCCAATCATGATCTAATGAACCAATAAATCGTGTTTAATGAAAATAAGATTTGTTAATAATTAGCATGGGAAATTAACTATAATAAATTCACTTCGAAGATTAACAATCAAAAATTGTCATTTTGAATTGAATATCATTGATAACAATGAAATATTTTTAATGATAATTCAATAATATTAATCATAACTGACAGTTATTAATCCTAATGAAATATTATCAAGTAAAAATTGATTTTTACTAAGAAGTTAATTGTGTGGAACTCACACCGCTATTTGTTATTAACACTGTATTTAAATGAGTAGTTTATCTTGTTACATTATCAATGGGTGAATTTAAATCTATATTAATTTTCTAATTTGTCTCGCATATTTAGATAAGAACTTTCGTTTATACTAAAAATTGATTCTTAACAAAACAGCGTATAGAAATCAGTTTAAAATAATAGTAACACGCGATCTCATTATTGTTGATAAAATCAACATTTTCAGAGCTTAGTTCTCCAACAAAACACTAACGAACGAAAACTCTGTTATTTTATTTTTTTTTTTTTTCATAACATGTTATCTTATACAGCGATAAATTTATGCTATTTTTTATACATTAGATGATATGATGATGTTTACAAATAAGTTGTGATAAAAATAATTATCATGAGCTGGAAAAAAATAATTTATTTTTAATTTGTTTGATGAAAATATTTTTTTTTAAAAATGTGTTAGTAAATTGAAAGAGATAAAAATGGATAAATTTCATTTTTCAAATATCGATTTAAACTTACTCTGGTGGTGCAAGAGGATTAGGTGGATCTCGACCTTTTCCCACTGGTTTCTCGTCTGCTTCTGAAATGGGAACCAAAGTCATTTCCATTTCCACTTTACCCTGTAAAGTCATATCACTGTTATAATATAGAACTATAAAACGTAACATATAAAGTACAGGAATCTACAACATAGTTTCCTGGTTTTTTTAAATCAAATCATTCTCCACATGTGGAAGAAAAATAAAAGTGTTAAAGTTAACCTGTAAAAAAAGTTATTTACTTCACAATGAAGTCATATCTACTTTGTGGTAGTTAAACTTGAAAATGTAATAAACTGGAAATGGATATTTCTATCAGAGACTAAAATTTGTGCTAAAATACTAGAGTTTTTTTCACTAAAGGTGTAATTTAGAATAAAAGCCATTTTTTTTTGTATTTTCATTTTGTGACGGATTTATTCTGGATTATGAGATAACTATTACTATAGAATATCTTTCATAAACGAAGAAAGTGAATTAAATTGAAAAAAAAGAAAGTTTAGCCAGAAATATTCTGTATAATTGAAGAAAAAAAATTACTCCAATTCGGAATCCGTCAAATAGGCATACGTCACCTAGTGGTGAATTTTATAATTTGAGTAGGAGGAAAATTTACATAAGAATGGTGTGTGAATATCAAAAAGTGTTTATTAAAATCGTAAAACACGTTGAATTAATGAAAATGTTTGAAAAATTTTTATTTATCTCCACTTCCAGGATATCTAAAGGACATAAGTGCTGCTGATTAATTGCTTGTACCATCCTAGAATAAGATTCACTTATCTTTGTTGAAGATTGCTAGGTAATATTAACGATATATGAAATTTCAATTTTTCATTCAACTATCAAGCATGTTATTTCATGACAGAATCACGAACTTTTACTGTCAGTATATCTGAACTATCACGCACTCACTAATTTTCTCCATCAAATCACCTAAAATTAATCATCTAAACTGATGTATCGAAGTTGATAACAGAAACCATTCAGAATAATTTCAATCAATTCTATTATTATATTGCAGCGCATAATTATCAGTAAATTTGATTAACATTATGCTGTTCTATTGGTTGAATAATTGTTGAATTATTGATTAAAATATGATCAAAGAGAATACTTTTTATAATAACTGTGCTTGATCCATGCAATGCGAAAATCATGAACACTATGATTATCAGTATAACCGAAACACGTCATTAGAATCAATTATATCCGTCTTACACAGGTTAAAGGAACACATATATCTGAAACTCATGCTTCCTACCAGATAATCTCATGTACTAATTCGAATCGACTATTATTAGGACTATGATAGATTCCATTGTCATTGGATAATCTTTGTTATACGATAATTGTATAGCTCTGACAATCTCAGCTTCAACCTTATCATTGGTTGCTCCAGATTTTTCCCGATGGTAATTAGTGGCATTCAATGAATTAGCTGTTCAGAACGTTAGATAACTAACACTTATTATCAAGTATAATTCTATTTCTATCTTTTCCCGATTATTATCTAAACTTCTGAAACCCCAATAGCTACCTCCATAAACCAACCCTTCACAATCTGCTAACTATTCGAAGTTTTCGTGCTATAATTAAGCTATTTTTGGATATTATTTCATTTTTTTATTGAAATATTCATTCATTTTAATTAATAGCACATGAACACATTACTTTGGGTTATTATTTTAATTGCTATACTGTGATAATCCAATTTTTTTCATGATACTTCTTATATTTTAATGTATGCAGCATGATTTATTTGAAGTGTGGATGTTGGAAATTGGTGTATGCTTTCTACCAATGAATTAATAAATATTCAAAATTTTTTATTGTATTTAATTCCGGACTACTTTAGGGATCTATGTTTTTCCTCGTAACATATGATATATAATTATATGTCAGGTGGAAATAAGGGTCACTTTGTTTTATGATAAATAATTAACACAATACTAACATCTAGATTTTAATAAACCATGGCTCTAAATAAAACCTTCATTATTTTATTGTGTATTTTTATGGGTTGAGTAGATTTAAAATAACTTGATCTCCAATGAAATGATAATTTACTGGATGATCTAGAGGACGCAATCTGGCTACTAATTTTCATCGTTCAGTTGAATGCAACCTGACAATTTGATCTACTTCGTGGTTGTCAATCATTGATGTTCATTAATTAAAAATAATTTACTCACATAATAATGTTAAACTGTCTTCAACTTATCTATAAAACCTAACTTGAGTCTACTAAAAAAGTTTATAAGTCTCAATAAGTATCATCATGTTCTAATAATGAAGCTAAAAATGAACATAATTCCTTAACTTCTTCAGCTAATTGTCTTTAAAGAATTAATTATGTTGTGCTACTTTTTTAAGTAAAATTTTAATATTATAACTTACTAGATAAACCAATGAAATTTTTAGTCATTTATTTTTAAAGAATAAAAAATTAATGAAAATTGTTCAGGACTACCCTGTCCCAGTTTGATGTTAATTAATTTTTAAAGAGCCTTACCGCTTGAATATATTCTTCATTTGTTGAGTACATGAATGGCCACCATGCTTTTGTTCGTCTAACATTAAACAAACTAATGGTTGGTGATGCTGGGTCTATAATTTTTAATGTACAGTTTTTTGAATTGGTACTTCCTCGAGGCATTCGAGATAAATCCAAGGTCAGAAAGCCTGAAATGATAATTAGAATAATCGATTTGAAATAAAATCATTTATTTCTACTCAAGCTATTGATAGTTATTCTTATAGATAAATTTTATTCATAATTTTTTTAGATATTTAATATAAAACGTGACTTCCTGAATTAGACTTTATGAAGATGAATTTGTGAGGGCGATTAATGGTAGGGCAGTAGTCATATAGATTGATAAGAGTCGATACGACATTTTTGGGCTTTCACAAAATCTCAAATAACCCTGAGAGAAAGAAAAGCCGCTTTGTCAGCGGTGAATTGCTCTCACCATGTGAGAAATATCCCCTTCTGTCTTTTAAACGTTCAGAGGGTGATAAGGAATGACAAAAACCAAGTAAGAGCATGGAAAAAAAAACTTTTATTTCTTCTGAACTTAAGCCAAAGAGAGATTCATGTTAGCTAGAATATCCTTGGCCTAAAGCTTATGGAAATAGTCAATCTGTCATTATGTTGAAATCATTAATGATCGTCTTTATAGACTATTTCAGGCATAAAAAACGTATGAATAATAAGTGGGATTTTCAATAATGTTAGTGGGAAGAGACGTATTGGAAATAATAAATTTTTTTTGTAGAAAAAAAAATAATAAAATGAACAGTTGGTGTTATTTAAGGTGTTAACTTTTTGAGTATTTTAATTATTTAGAATGAAAAATTAGTTTTTATTTCAGCTTTTATTAAATTTAATCCTATTCTAAATGATAACACTAGGTAGATTAATAAAAAAAATTTTTGAGCATCTTTAAATCCTCGAATGCATCATTTTTTAATGTAAAGTTCATACATAAGATGTTCATTAATTTAAACGATACTAGCACCGATGTACATATTGAAAATATATGTTTTCTTTATTTCATTCTTATCTAACCGGATTAAATAACTATTTTATAAATATCAAATAATTTTTTATATTCAAATGGATATTTTACTCAGAAATTGATATTAAATTTTATTATTTCATGTTTCATTCCCACCAACTTAATTGAAAATATTTTTTTTTAATTACGGAAAATAATATATTATCCTCTAAAGCTATAAAAAATTGCAAAACCAAGTCTATCCCCAACATTTACGATACTTTAACTCTAATACTTGTCTTTAGTCAACTCTGTGGCAAATAAATCCTTTAATGTTCAAACAAGGTAGAAATAGAATTTATAGAAGACATAAAACGGTTTTTGAAAGGTCCAGTATATCCTGGTCATTAAATAATAAAAGTTCAATAAAGTTAAAGAACTTTTTGGAGATTATTTAAATTATAATAAAATTTACCCAGAAAATCATCTGGAGAAAAGTGATCACTATCCCACACTTGTAGATACAATTTACATGGTAACTTTTGCTCTGTTGCATCTCTTGCAAAAACAGACAATTTCTTCTTAACAATCATGAGATGTTCAGACTTGGAATAGGTAAAACGGAATACAAATCTCCAGTTAAAATTACCTTCACCAGTCAACGAGTTGTAATGAATATCTGTCTTCTGGAGATCTTCGTACAAAAGCCAACTGAAAAAGAAAAGGTTCATAAAACTTCAAATACCAGAGTTCAGAGTTGTGGTTTTAATCAAGTTTAAGCAACATCCGAGTTTATATAATTTGTAAGAGCATTAAGTGATTAAATCTCTAGTAAGCTTAACGTTAGAAAAATGAGTAAAATTATATAAATCTAGATATAAAGAAGAAATGTTACCCTTTGATGTAAATGTCTGAGCACTTTTCTCCAGTTAAAAATTGATTGTCCGATAGTGGTACATCCTCAGTGTTCCAAATGATAACTCGTAGTTCGTATTCCTCCGGGATTTGAGGTAAAATGTTTATGGGTGGTTTTGGTGGTAGGTCATCGATGCGAAACATGTCCACCCAAAGCTCCAATTTACCCTACATCAACATACATGATTAGTCCAAGTATCCACTCAACTTGACGATGAGACAAATCAACACTCAATTAATGACCGATCAGACAATCATCACAGTTATAGTAGATTAATAGTTTTTGATTTATGGTCTCATGGTTTATAAAGTTGGTCCATGTCTACCATTGCTCTCTAAAGAAAGTCGTTCATCAACTTGAGATCAGCTAATAATCACTGATGATTAGTCAATACTCATTGAAATTGTTTATTGGTAATAAAGCGATGATAAAATCTTGCTAAGGTAATGCAAAAATGAATTAAACTGTTTCTTAAGTATGTGTGCATGTTCAGGAAGTCGTGAACAGATTTTTCCTAGACGACAACTTGTGAACATATTGAGATATTGACTTTATTCTGGTAGCAGTCAGTGCGTGTTAACGTCAATATAATGCTATTAAATTCTCAGTAGAATTGGTTTTACAATTTTTATTTCATTTAAAAAAATGTATTTCTATTAAAATTTCTCAAGCATTTTGATTGTAATTTTATTATAAAATCAAGACTAAAAAAATTTATATTTTAATTTAAAAAAAAAATATTTGAAACAAACATCAGAAAGTTACTAGTGTGGACATCTATGGTTGCACTTACTTACTCGAAAAAGCTCTGTTTAAAAATCAATTAGAAGTTTGAATTTAAAACCACCAAAAATTGTGCTGATATCAAAATTATTATCAATATTTAATCAGATCAAACCTACCTGTTCAAGTCCTGGTTTTTTAGAATTAAAAAGTGATCTTCTTTCAAGATGTTCAGGCACTAATGCTACTCCACAAATAGGAAATTGTTGCCAGTGATGAAGAATGTGTAAAGCCATGCACTCTTGTCTCTCTAAAACAAGAATGAATGAATTATATTTCCTCGTTAAAATATGAAATCATAAGCTTCATAAGCTTCAGTTATGATATATGCTATTATTTAAGATAAATCTGTTTAATGATGATCAATTTCATGGTATCAGAAAAGCATAAAGCTGAAATCTTTTAAATATTGCAGTATATGAAACTGGGGTAAGATGTGATACTTGATAACTTTACTTTATCCATTCATCCATATTCATGCATGATCGTTTATGATGAATATATAATATTCATGGATATAGATATAGAGTAGCAGCTACCATGGGTATTGTTACCTACCTCATGTGTAGGGGAATTAGAATAGTTCAAAGTGACTAATTGGAACGTTCTATTGATAATCAATTGTTCAATTAAGGAGCAAAGCCTATTCTCTTCTTAATTGATGCTTTTTTGAAGCAATAACATAAATAAATAAAGAACAAATGGTATCAATTGTTCTATGAATATTTGATGACATGAAGTTCAACCAATCTATCTTATTTTAATTCTTAAAAATATTCCTACAGAATTCATATAATGATGAAGAATCCATAATAGATCAGTGAAATCCATGATAGATGTTACTATCTCAAGACTAAAGAAGAAGTTCAAACTGATAGTCCATTTCTCACGTTACCTGACTCTCCAACGAGTTCCAAACTTTTCGAGAAAGTGAATTTTTGTTTTCCAATTGTTGCATCTGAATGTGAGAATTCTGGCATAGGTAATCTATTTTTTCTGCAAAGTGATTCTAAAATTTGCATTGGTTTCTCACGATCTCTCCAAGCATTGTATCCTGATGTGTTATATGTTCTAGAAATACCGCAGTGACCACGATGATCACTGTAATATCGATTTTCAATGTCAATTTGTGTTTCACCAATCAAGTCATCAACTGACGCTGCATCCCAATCCCACACTTGAATAATTAAGGTATGATCTTTGGGAAATTCTGCTTCGATTTCAAAGCATCTATAAATTCATTCATTTACATCAAACTTACATTATTTGATTCAATGGATCATCAAAGCAAAAAGTTGCAAATTATTCATCAATTTGTTTTTCAATCAATACAACATGTATGATACTTACTTTCCAAAAATAGGATTCAGTTGATTGGGTATATAATTTTTCTGATCATTGATGGTAGTTTTTCCAAGCTTGATTTTTAAATATGGATCAGATTTTCCTGTCAATGGATCACAAGGATGTAAATTGATTCCTAGAGAAAAAAAATAAAATTGTGAGTTCAATTAATTTTTTTATGATAAAAAAATCTACTTGCTGATATAGCAGATGTGTGCTAGTAAATGGAGAGAATTAAAGCGTGAAAATAAATTGGCACTTTAACGGTAAGCTCTAATAGATCAGTGAACCGATTGATTTGAGACTTTTTAGAGTAATTATTTCTTACCCTACAAGAAAGTTTCCTATATTGCTACAATAATTGAAGGATTATAATTAAGAATAGTTAATAAATTTTACTCTTCACTGTATGCTATGGTTAATAATTATCTCGTTGATTAAATTGTAGAGCTGAAAGCTCAGTGAAAGGGATGATTGTAATACATGATACCGTGTACTATTCATTAATTTAAAAATATCTATTCTAAATTGAATCCTGATCCTTAATTAATTTCTATACATTGCAATAAAAAATATAACATCTCTAGAAGTATGTCATATTGATCAAAAAAGATAATCTTATTAAATAATTACACAATTTTTAATAGAATATGAACAAATTAGTTCAATCGATAATCGATCTTAAAGGCTTTAGACAAATGACTGACTTAGTCACGTTAATCTCGAGCTGATTGGCCCACTCAATACATTTTCACTTCATGCCAATCTCAATCTAGTGATGAAAGATAATAATGTAAGTGACCATAACTAATACGATTAAATTAAAACCAATATTAACCAAAGTATTGATATATTTTATTTTTAATAATATATAAATACTTCTCTGAAATGGTCATAAACATTTTAGAATCTTTAAATTTATAAATAACAGCTACTCAAGACAGATATTCTACCTTTTACGACATAAAGCCGGACAATGAGTTTCACTGGCTCTTGATGCGGATAATCTGCTAAAAATCCACTTGACACACTCCATCCATTTTTAGTTTTACATGCAAGATTATCCGGATGAGGCCATGGATAAATTGAAATATGACCCTGTAATTGAAATGAATCAATAAATAAAACATTCAATTATTTTATAAATTATATCATAAAATCAATTAGATAATCTTTTGATCTTTTGCTCAATTATTAAATTAAATAGCATGATCCTAGTGAAATGAATACCAATTATATCATCAAAGGTCATATGTTTCAAATTTAGTGTGACAACAGAATGAATTAAATTTGGCAGATCTAAATTTATCAAATTATTTTGTGTTTGGCAGACACCCAAACATTCAGCACCAGTGGAAACTAACATTTGCACAAACAGATTCTCGTTGTCATCAAGAAAATATGAAGATCATTGAAGAAAAATTTAAAAGAATTGGTAAAGAAATTTTATTTAATTAGTTGGTAATTGGATATTGAATATTGGAAAATAAAGTAATTCATTTCATTAATGTTGATGCTGATTTTTTCTGATGAAAATAATGAACATTCAACAAACCTTAAATTTACCAGCATAGTTTTTTTCATCTTGTTCCGAGTCACCGGTTTCTTTTCCTCTCGATAGCTCGAATGTCGTTAATTTATCTTGGAATCCTTCAAACTCTGGTTGCATCTCAAGCTCCGATGAATAAATCTAAGATTCATTGAAGAAGAAAAAGGTTCGTTTTTCAAGAAGGTTCGTATATTGTTGATAGAGATTGATGGTTATGAATGAAAATTTTTTAAGTACTCTTTAAAAATCAATTGGTGAACTAGTGATATTTATATTAATTTATTTTTTAGAAGACGAAAAAAAAATTCTTCTACTCACTCTTCATATACCTTTTTACCTTAATATTTTAGACGTTATGCATTCAAGCATACATCATGTTGTTTAAATAAAATTCCAAATACTTTATGCTACGTTATCTTAAAAAATTATATTACCTTGAAAATAGCAATTGGTTTTTGACCAAGAGCAATAACTTTTTTCTCTCCAAGCTCTCGATTTTTCTCTTCCTGAAAAGATAAAAGAAGAAAAATATATTACTGACATTTCCTAGTTAAACCTCTGGAAGAATATAACACAAATTTATCTGAGAAAATAATAAGCATGACATATAGTGATGTGAGGGAATAAAAAATGTATTTTTTGAAATAAATTTTCCAAGGAAAGACCTCGAGGGATGCGAAATATTTGCTCCACCAGTCATAACTCTCATCCTCATCATTTCCATAATTTTCTTCCTCATTTTTCTCTTGATCTCTGCTATCAAATAAAAACTTTCTCGTAACATCTAAAATCTTCATCATGCGAGATGGACGATCCACTTTTGAAGCCTCTTCATAACTAATCAAACTTTTCTTTTCTTCTTTCTCAGGATCATAATCGATTGGAAGTGGTACTAAAAATATACATAGATGAAAGCTCTAATTTATCATCATTTTCTTTTTGTTATTTTTAAAACAATCATAGTGTACTTACAAATCAACTCTGATTCCGATTTTCGTTGAAAAGACTCGCCAATCTCTTCTCCATAAATTTGATAATTGTATTCCGTTTCAGTAATTAATTCTTCAAGAAAAATATGAGCTGTTGGTACGATACAAACACCAGCATACTTAAGACAACCAAATTTCCGGAAATCAAAGACTTGGATGGTAATTGGAGGATAATAAATATCTTGTTCAGGTAAATCCTGTTGTAAAGAATTTATTTCATCAAATAAACTGTGAATTTAACTATGTTTGGGAGGTTAGAAAATAATTGATTGCATTTTGATGACTATTTTTTCATAATTTCAGCAATTAGTCCATCATTCCAGCGGTTTGCATTGATTTATTTTGATGTCTAAATCAATTAAAAAATTTTGTGATACCTAAATAATCGTCTTGAATAATTTTATTCAGCATTACATTTTTATTTGATCGTTTATGACAATCATGTCTTAATAGGCCTAAAGATGGCAGCACTCTATTGTCGAACTGAGAAAAGAGTTCCTCAGTCGCTTCAATGCTTAGGGCTCCCCACTACTGATTTTTTCTATCCCTTCTACCACGTTTTTGCTACTGCGCAAGCGTACAAAAGGGCACATGAGGAACTCTCTTCTCAGTCCGACTATACAGATGTATTTCCGACAGGGTCCTCACTTTGATTTACAATGAGCTTTTTTGATTGATGATGTGATAAAGTAAAATGTGTAAGCGAATTATGTGCATATAGATCTATCGATAGGATTGATATTACGGTTTCACGATACAGTATCGATACTTTACCCCCTGACGATCGATACTCATTAAGTTATCGATACATTTGTACAGATATCGATACTTTTGAAATTTTGAAATCTCAAACAATTTTAATTATCATTGTGATAAATTTTATGTATAAAATACCCTTAGAAAGTAATCTCCATAAAATCCTATGTGTAAGAATTAACTTTAATTACCAATTCAATGACAACATGAGAATGATGGAAGTTTGGAAATTTTTTCGCATTTTTCATAATTTCAGACTTGACATGGACTCCCGAACACTCTATTATTATTTGAGGTCGAGTCACTTTGTTGAAATAAAGTTTTCTCAAATCCCTTACACCCCAAAAGATCACTTCAAGCCGATGATTTCTCATAGTGGGACGGATATCGTCGGGTAGATTATAAATTTTGATGTCTGTAGAAGATTCTTCATCATCCTCTGTTACCTTTCAAGTATAAAATAAAAGAAGATATAGTAAAAAGTGTAAGAATAAAAAGTTATCTCTAAAAAAGTAACATGTAACTTATAGACCAACAACTTTGATAATATCTTTTGTAAAAATTTGTACAAGTGATAAAAAGAAGTATTATGTAACAGACAAGAAGATAGTTGTAGTTTCTCAACTGCAAAAATTTTTCTGCAACTGCTGTGGTCAGCCAATTCTTTGTTGTATCCAAGTTTGTTTATTAAGTCTAGTGATGCTAGACATTCTATACTTTTTCTTAAATTAAGTTTTGGTCAACAATGCTAATAACACATTAACATTTATTACATAATTAAGTTTATATATTTAACTAATCAACTAGTAATTTATCTCATCATATTGATGCTCAAAAGTCTTCACGAATTTTAGCTGAAAAAAAACATCAATATTGCACGTTAACTATAACAATTAGCTAATGCTACTGATATTTTGGACCACGCCCTTTTTTTAAATTAGTTTTTACAATGATAAATAATTTGCGTATTGAATTTAAACGCGAATTATTGACATTAGTTAGGCCTATTGGAGTAGGAGAAAATAAAATAGATAGAAGTGGCATGGAATTTATACGTCAAAGTTGGGCCCCTTTCTCTTTTTTGGATCGATGAGAGAAAGATCAACGCTGCGTTTCAATGTAAGTCCCGGAGTCTTTTTCTTTCTTACTCTTTCTTATGATAACCATGAAGACAGAAGGCATACACACAGTGTCGTGTCACCTTGAATACGTAGAAAAGTTCATTAAACAGCAAGGTCCGATGATAAGCTACTCGTCGTGTAGACTTTCAACGATAGTGGAAAAAAAAATCTTATAAAGATAATGAACTGAAATTTCAGACGAGTCTTTTCTTGTTAAAGAAGCATAGATAGAGTACTTCTTACAGTCTTATACTACCCGGATATTTCAAGTAAAAGTGATCGCTGACCGAACAACGGCTACTCAACTTTTCTATTGTCGTATAAAGGCTGTGCAAAACTTTAAAAATTTTGATACAGCCTTATTGATTTTTAAAAAACGATCCAAAGCTGGATACTTCAATAAATTATGTAAGTATGAACAGAAAATGAATATAAATAACATTTGCACATGATTGAGTATACTATCGCTTCATTTTAATCATAAATATGCTATTTACTTAAAAAAGGAATATATGATACATGAAATATTTTAATTTCATAGTTACCAATATAAATCAATTAATTTGAAAATTTTCCGATGTTATAATCTTGAATTCACGCAAACCTAACGTTCACTTAGTCTATATCAATATAAAATGAAGTAAATTCAATTACTCTGCTCTACTTGAAATAGTCCAACTGGTTACTTTGAAATTTAAGTAAAGTTGGAAAACTAGATAAGAGTAGGAGTTTGTAGTTGAATATGCAAATCGTCTCAACTAAAATTTTTGGGTAATGAATTCAATTTTACTTTATTTTCAGTGTAAAAAATTAGTACATTATAAGAAAAGATTTTATAGTAGATGACAGAATGATATTTTAGGAATTGAGTTGAAATTTTTAAAATATAATTTTTCATTATTAGATTTAATAAGAATGAATTAAACAAAAGGATTGAATTGAATAAAACTCACCACGGTAAACCTAAGTATTTGATAAAATGGTAAGCAATCATCCTGAAAAAATTAATAGATAAAAAAAAATTAACCTTTATGAGAATCGAACTCAGGACTGCAAAAGCCAAGAGCCCTACGGCGCACCGGAGAGGGAACCGCAGAGCTATGGCGTCAATGTGTATGAGCAATTCAATTTATTTAGTATTTAACCGGCAAAGTACATGTATTATAGCGATACCAGTTGCTAGTTAACAGAAATTTCTCAATATTGTATTAATCGACATTTCTTCTAGTAAGTAAAAAAATTTTTTAAAAATCATTATTTAACATTTAATTCAATTGATAAAAGAAAAAAAAAAATGGCTTCGATTGGGATCGAACCCTGATCTGCAAAACCATATCCCCACGGACGAGCCGCAGGGCTATGGAGTATACTACTGAGAAGTGTTCATTTTATTTGATATTTAACTTACACAATGCATGTATGAAAACTAAACTTATTACTGATAGACAAAACTCATATGAAATAAATTGGTAAGATTTATTCATAAATAATAGTGACCAATAAACATGAAGTTATAAATTTTTTAATGTATTTATTGTTTGCTGTAAACTATCAATTAATTATTTAAAAGATGATAAAAAATCTGTAACTATGCAGAGATAAAAATAAGTAAATAGAATGTAAAACTGAACTAATAATTATAAAACTTTATGCTTATTAATTAAATAAATCTATAATTCGAATAAATTATCCATTGAAGCTTACTTGAATGAGTTCGAAAGCTGCCAGTACACTTCCTTGAAAGTCTAATTCCGTGAGAAGATTATACCAAATCAAAGTCGGTGGGAAATCTGGTGGAGAATATGGCTCATCTTGAAAATTGACAACTGGAACAGCTACACATCTTCCAAAGAACTCTTGGGCTCCCTAATTATCATTGTAAATAGTTTGGCAGTTGTAGACAATTTGATCACAAATCACTTATATTTTCAATAGTTTATTAGAATTGAAAATTGAGCTTGAAAGCACGTACACAGAAATCCCAATCAAAAGCTTCAATCACGACCCTTGGAGGCATTGATTTGATACTTTCCTTCATTCCATATAAATTGATTGACGGAAATACCAGAGTTTCATCCCAAACAGGAGCCAGACTTTGTTTAATTGACTGAATAGGGAATATTGATTAGGCTTTGTTTCAACTTAAATTTGCTGGAGTAAAATTATTGAAACAAGTCATACTCTTGTCATGGCAGTATATCCATGGAACATTACTCGAATAAATGGATCCATTAAACCAGAAGGGTCTAGTCCTGAATCAAAGCGGCCTTGGAAAATGTGAGCACGAAGTTGGAATTTCTGTAAAAAAGGTAATGAAATATCTATTGAGGAATAATAAATTTTAATGTCACAATCAATTAATATTCATTTCTTCAATTTTTTAATTAATGATAAACTTTTATTACGTTAAATTGAACATATGAAATTTACTTTACCCGAGTCACAACGTAGTTCAAAGTTCTTGGAAACGTTTCACTGTTTATGAACTGTTTCGCATCATATCCTTCGGGTATAGCATCCCAACATGCTAATGAAAATTTGATGTTCCCAAACCACAAAAATATTTCTATATTACAAGCACTATAATCTACTACTCCAGAGTGTTCATCAATATTATTCATGAATAAATTAACTCTCTGTCCACACTGTGGTCCACAAGACATTGACTCTTCTGAATAAATGATTTTTGATGCTGGTAGACGTGCCAATGCTACATGTTTATTATCAGACACCATCCAAATGAAAATATCAGGAAAACTGTGCTGTGGCTGGAGATCAATAATAATTCAAAAAAAAAATGTCATTTAAATTTTAAACGTAACTTGATGAGCTTTAAAATTGGAAACAAAAATAATATAATTACATCTTCGGATATCTCATAAATTTTCCTCAAGTATTTATAAGCATGCAACATGGCAATTTTAATGTAATTGTTATTCTGCAGCTTTCCATTAATATCAATCATTTTGACAATATCCTGAATGCTGTTACGACAAAGATTAACCCGATGCCTGTCTAATTTTGTGGTTCCACCACTCTCATAAAATGTTTCCGTATCCAATATCTGAAGATATTGCATGCAGTAACCTTTCAACGATTCAATAATATCATTATAAGTTTCGTATACAGTAGGATTTCCTACTGCAATAAGCATCTCCAATTTGCTCAGCTTATCTTCCTGAAATGGGTTTAATTAATTAATATTCAAGATGGTTCAAAGTGCTATGTGATACCTAAGTCTATAATTAAAATCTATACCTACTCATTAAAATGACTACTAAAGAATATGTGAATTGTTTTTTTTTTTTTTAATGCAACCACTAAAGCTTTTTTTTACATTTAGAGACATTCCTAGTCATTTCAATTAAAAGCATCAACTGTTGAGCTGTTGTTGATGTTTTTTAATGGGATAATAACGTTTAGTGTTAGCCAGAATTACTTGATTTCATAATCTCTCTAAAAGAGGTTAAATGCACCTGAGGACTAAAGAGAACATCTTTGAATGGCGAAGGGGACCAATTGTTTTTACCCGAGTGAATCAGAGGAAAGTTTGAGGTAAGTAATTGTTTGATATTTATTATTTAATTATTTTTATTATTTACATGATTATTAATAATTATATACCTCCATTGAATAAAGTATATTATGAACTAGTTACTTACCA
Source organism: Chelonus formosanus (assembly GCA_028641665.1). Classification (NCBI taxonomy): domain Eukaryota; kingdom Metazoa; phylum Arthropoda; class Insecta; order Hymenoptera; family Braconidae; genus Chelonus; species Chelonus formosanus. Next base: position 1,678,733 of record CM054002.1, read on the forward strand.
GAAAATTATGAATATACGTCAGTATGTTAGAATTAGAGACTCTCCATTGTAAGTTAGGCCACCAGGATTTAACGTACAAGCAAGGTTTATTCGATCCAATAGGAAGGTAATGAAACTTGCCATCTGTCGTAGTCATTAATCTCGGTGTAGAGCTGCTTTCAAAATCAGGACGTTTCTCAACAATCACGTCGTCTGTGAATCATACATATACATTTTTATTTTAAATTAGTTGAATTCACGTATTGTTGAAACAATTCCTTACTTCACGATACTTTCAGTTCTTAAATTTTCTATGTAAGATAAAATTTAAAAAAGGCTAGCATTGCAAAATTTAAACTCGGATTTTAGGATTTACTCCAACTATGCACTTTAATTTTAGGTTTCAATGTAATGAGCTTCTCTACTTTACCAAATTCATTCTGTTAGGTCATGTCTAATATCGAGCTTGCTTACATTGCTCATGAGTATTGTGAATTTCACAAATGAATTCATATTATGTTTCAAATCCATATGACTGTTAATAAATGTAATGGTTCGGAGGAAGTAGTTAAATAGTAATTAATTTTATCTTTTGAAAATTTTTTTTTATTCAGAGGAATAATAATAACAATAATATAACAAATTAATAGACAAAAAAAAATTAACCTTTATGAGAATCGAACTCAGGACTGCAAAAGCCAAGAGCCCTACGGCGCACCGAAGAGGGAACCGCAGAGCTATGGCGTCAATGTGTATGAGCAATTCACTTTATTTAGTATTTAACCGGCAAAGTGCATGTATTATAGCGATACCAGTTGCTAGTTAACAGAAATTTCTCAATATTGTATTAATCGACATTTCTTCTAGTAAGTAAAAAAATTTTTTAAAAATCATTATTTAACATTTAATTCAATTGATAAAAGAAAAAAAAAAATGGCTTCGATTGGGATCGAACCCTGATCTGCAAAACCATATCCCCACGGACGAGCCGCAGGGCTATGGAGTATACTACTGGGTGATATTCATTTTATTTGATATTTAACTTACACGATATATGGATTACAACCATGTAAGTCTGTAATACACAGAAACCATTAGATAATTAATTCAAATCTAGTTGATAAAATGTTCTTTTTAATGTTCAAAAATTATGTTTTTGCAGAATTGACAAAAGATCCTCCTTTATGGGTTTTTAACAAACTTATCCTGGGAGGGACTGTTGGTGGGATTTACGGTCTGATTCACCAGTCGATTTCTTCAGTCATCGTTTAAACCTCAACCTGACTACAACTCTTAATGCTACAATTATACCTACAAGTGAAGTGAAAATTCTATAGTGTTGTCTCTTTGCTAATTTTTAACGTACATAATAAAATCTCTTTATCTTTATCCACATATTGTATGGTGCATTTATAATTCCGTATCATGGAAAATGAAATCAATTATTACTACAGTAGTCAGGGAAATTCTAAAATATTATTTATTATATTATTTAAGTTATTTGTATTTTTATATAAAGTAGAAAATTATGTATAACTATATATATTTAATAATAATAAGAAAAAATTAAAAAGATGTGTTAGAATTTTCTTTTAATTTTGAAGTTCTAACTGATGATGCAATACAGATGTGGATGTCCACGTTAGATTTTTGCATAGTTTGTTGCAATTAATGTGATGTTTTTACTGGAATATATATTTTTTTTTATAATTCATTTATGAATATTTTGTAGTTGTTCACAAAGTTATATATTTTTTCTTAATGAATTATGTATTAAGTTATTTTGTAAATAATAATTAATTAAGTCTCTTTAAGATTAAAAATAACTGAAAGCGTTGATTATCAAATATTTTACAAACTCCAAAGCCAATGTGATCTTTAAAAAAAATTTCTCTACGCAATGATTTATTTATAAAAAAAATACAGGAATGAACCTGTTAAAACCTGTCCCTTACACCCATGACGTCATCTGCGTCTTAGAACTTTCTAGAAATAGAAAGACCTTGATCTTGGTACTTCACTACTGTCGTTAGAGGGATTCATTGTTTGATCTACCAATCAATAACTCCAGCAATAATAAACTAATAACCTGTTATTATCATCACAATGGTATCCAAAATATAAATAAATTGTTTTAAATTTTGTGTACAACACTTCATTCATAGTTTTTATTTACGGACATAACAGAAAGTCAGATGAAAAAAAGGTTATATAATGATATACAATCATTGTTATATTAATTGACAATTATAATAGCTATCTATTAGCTTGGCTTATTTTTACTAGCATTGAAATTATTATTTATAATTTTTTATTATCTACCAAAATGTTATTTGTAAAATAAATTACTCACGTAATACATGGTCATAAGTTTGAACATTGTGAGGAAAGATGTGACTACCAGCATTGCCAATGTTAATTTCAAAGCTAATAGACTTTTTCATAAATCTTGAACGATCAATCATCGAAGCATCATAGATGATTCCAACAAGTAAATATTCTTCTGTGCTCCATAACTTTCGCTGTAAAAATGTTCAAAGTTTTAAATAAATATTCCAGGCTCAATAAATCTTAGTGATCATAGAAAACGTTCATGATGAACACAAATCATTGATGCATATGGTGACTATTGATTAAAGTTTAAAGACTATTAAATGAAAAAGTGAAATAAAAAGTTATTGTAAGTATTTCCCTATTTTTTTGTCAACTTCAAGTATAGGCTAATTTTTCTTTCATATTGCAGTAACATCAATCAATCTACAAATAATTGCAACTTTTCAAACAATGTGATATCCAAGTAATTGAGTTTTACCTCAATAATTGGAGCAATGGGCTCAGTATCCACTCCAGAAATGATAGGTGATCCTGAATCATCAATTTCTGTCTTCAGAGAAAAAAGCACTCTGCCTTGATAAATAGGTCGCATGACCTGACACTTACTAGCACAATGACTCCTTGAATCCACGCTGTCACCATTGTAAAAGTGAATAAATGATGGACCATAAGTTGGTAGGAATCCTATCAGGTAGATAAGAAAGTAAAACATCATTACAAAGAAAAAGGTTTATTCTAGGGTTTTTAAGGCTATATGTCAAAGTAGTGAGCAAAAAATTCACCTAGACATGTTCATTAAGTTCAACTTGATGGAAAATCAAACTGGATTAACTTAGTTACACTTTTTAAGACAGGATTAAAACTATGCTACCAAGTTAGAGACTCATTGGTACTCAAACTTATGTTGAAAGTATATATTCTTTTTATGCATGTTTCAATTTTGATTATAAATAATATTCTATCTTGATAATAATTGTAGCTTTAGAAAGCTGTCATTTCTACTCACCGTATTCTCCAGAACTGGACAGCTTTGCTAAGCTGAGTATATTAGTAGCAAGCACAGTGGACCTACAGCCATCAACCTTATGTTTTATGGCGATTCTAACTCGATAGGATAATGGTGGAAACATTTCCGTAAAAATGATTTTTTCATAAAAACAAGCCGTGTGCGTTTTAGTATGCCATCTTGTTTCTCCCTAAAATATTGTTTATTTAAAGGGTATGTACTTGTTTTTTACTTTGTCAGTTTATATTCTATATGAATGGTCCTGTTCATGGCATAAAAGATTTTCTAGCAGAAAAAAAGATCTAATTCTAGCATTTTATTATATTATTCTTGGAGTCTCATAAAATTTTATTATTATCTAATAAAACAAATTTCAGTTGTAAACATTTTCATGTTAAAAGTTAGATGTTTATTTTTTCTAGCTTTAAAAGAGATGAATAATGGTAAAATTGTGAGGAGTGAAAATATTACGTGTTTATAGTAATAAGTATGAGAAGCAAATTAAATCTAAGAATGGAGGTAGTGAACAACAACATCAGAAAGAGACATTATTTAATCTCCTTTTTAGATTTTTTTGTGCTGTATTTTTTGTAGAAAAAATGTCGACAAATTTCCTTGATGGAGTTTATAAAGGTGCAGTTGAAGCTTTTATTCTTTTTTTATACAATTTTATTTTACTTAGTAATCTTTACTTAAAGATTAAATTGTTTACTCAATTTTATGCCTTGACTACTTTAAAACAAAGTAGTATGAAATTTTTAAAAAAGCTCCACTCTATAATGTGTACTTTTAAAAGCTTCTAAAATAATTGTTTAGTGAAAAAAAAATTTCTATCATTAATTTTTATGAATTGGAGTATTTGATAAGAAGCTAGAGATGAAGTACAGATCATTAGAGAAATAGTAGGTGGCTAGGAAAAGATTTAGAACTTTTTGAACATTAGATATAAATGTGTCTTATTACAAAAGATAATGGAAAAAGCTTGAAGTAGCACTTGAGGTATGCTTTATTATGTAGCAATTTTACATTGAATAGCATACAACCATTTTACACCTATCTTTTATAGTTTGAATAAAAATCATCGCTAAAAATAAAAAATTACAAAACTAATTTTTTCACCTTATTTCAATATTTTCAAATATTTAGAGAGAAAACAAAAAATGCATTTCTTTAATGAATTAATCTGAGTGACTATCAGCAATAACTGTATACAAATGTACCCATGTCAATTTAAGTGTACCAAAAAATGTGCTCTAAATATTTCCTAAATTTATGATATCTATCACATCATCTATCCTAATTGATTAATTAACGTGCTAAAACAATTCTTTACAAAGAACAAAAAAAAATATTGGAATAACTATCTAAGTATAATCGATATGCTAAATATTATATATGTGTAAATATATGTATGTCATTCTATCACGTTTGAATAGTTGAAAACGAGGAATAATATGTTTCTCCTTAACTCGCTGACATATCGATCATCTATGGAAATATATGTTGATGGTTATTTATAGTATTGGTAGAACTACAAAATGTACTGAAACGTAAAGTAATAAATGTGATGGAGTGAGATGAGCCATATAATTATGAAAAATGACGACTGTTCATACCTTCAAACCAGCAAAAGATATTTGAATAAATGGATTAACTGTTTTATCAAATTCCCCGTAGCTACAGTTGAAATTATTACTCGACAACCCGTCAGCTCGATAAACAGAAAATACATATCGAGCTTTTTGTCGACCCAATGGAAAAAAGTTTGCAATTGGCATCAATAAATTTCTGTAAAATTAATATTTTTATTAATGAATAGTATCAATTGAATTAAAAAAAAGCAACAAATTTTTAAATTCAACATTAAATAGAAAAAAATTCCAATATATAAATAAAAGCTCATTGCATGTTTGAGATTTTCACTGAAACTAAATAAAACAGCTGATAGTTTTTAAATGACCGAACAGATATTTATCAAACCGAGTAAAAAATAGTCCTGATTAATCTTATCAGTTTCCAGATTTAGAAAAATAGCATCGGTCTATCAATTTAAAGGCTGTGATATCATAAACATGCACATAGACAAAGGTTTTGAATGCTTAGCACTTTTTTTTAGCATTGAAGATTAGATTGAATCATTACTAACCCTTCGATATCTTCTTCTCCTTCACTTTCTGCATGAATCGGCATCTTTTCACCCTTTACATTAATCGCTATGTTACATTTGACATACCCTTTTGGAGTTCCTGTTGGATCTTTTGGATTTGTCAGCATTGCCCATTTATGATAATATTCACGATCTAATGTAAGGTAAATAATTGAATTTATCGACGAATGGTAAATTATTTACCACTGATAAAATATACTTAAAATATACCGTTTGCGCATTATGGTAAAAATCATTATATGATTAGTATGTGTGCTAATTTATCAATAAAAGATATTAAAGGTATCTTTGAGATAAATTGTAGATGTTTGAAAATAAAAAAAAACTCACTTGGTTGATCCCAAACTGTTGCAACATCAAATGAAATGCCACCATGAAATTGAAGCCTCAAGTAACGTTTCAAATAAACTGATATAGAAATTCTTGTACTGAGAAAAACTTGTATGTCACCAGTGAAACTGAATACGAAGTACTAAAAAGAAAAAAATGAGATAAATATTCATTAATCTATTAATTATTTATGTTCAAAGTTTTTATACTTCATTAAAGTATGGTGAATCAGTTCTGTTTCGTATGACAGTTTTTCTTTTCTGATTTCCAACTTTAACCACAACCATCGGATTGGCATTTTGAGCGAGATATTTGGCTTCGATTATAGTTATTGCAATTTGATAAACACCTTTTTTGCCTTTTTTTTTACCACAATTCATGATTTATCACTAACTATAACTTATTTTTAAGATAAATAACCTTATAATATAGACATTATAACTCTTGATTCAATATTGAATGTAAAAAAACATCACCATGACATTTTTCAATTGTTTCAAATATTTTTTCGGTCCAATAGAAATTAAGCAAGTATTTCTCATCTTTATTTGTCTTAACTGGTCACGACTATTTGGAGTGAAAAAGGGGTGTAAATATATTGATAGATGGTATCGAATTGGAGAGAAGAAAAAGTCAAAGTAAGAAAATAAATAAATGAAAAAACCTTCAGATATCAACAGAAAGGTGAAAGAGAATCTCTACGACATCGTTGGATTTATTTCACCAATTTGTTGGGATGGGCGCAGGTGCGGGGACTTGGGTTTTAAGTTGAATCGATTTCGATGGTATGTCTAAATTGGTCCTCTGTGTCTCAAGTCTGCATCTAGATCAGCTAAAAATTTTATACGAAAGGTGCCGGCGATCGAAGCATGGATTAAACCGAAACCTAAAGTATAGTAGTAATTATCGCCTAACAAATTACCTCCGGTAAGTTATTTTTATTAATCATTAAATAACAGTTACTTAGTTGTTGCTATTATATGCTGGGCTCATAAAAATACGGTTATATTGGAAGATTTAAATAGAACAAATTATATAGTGATTTCTTTTATGAATTTTGAAAATATGTAATAAAATAGTCTCCATTTTTAGCAGACATATAATTAAATAATTGATTTAAAATAAAGAACAATCAGGGCATTTTTTTCATATTTTTAACATTAAACAGCAATCTAAATCTTCTATTATAATTCATTCAGATTATTTTTTTCTTATAATTATTGTCAATTATAAAAAAATATTCCAATAAATTTCAGATCTCATAATAATAAATTAAAATTGGTGTTAATTTTCAATTTTATCAAAATCAAACCATTATTGTAAGACTTCAAAACTCCTTGAAAATAATTTCTCATAAATTTGAGTAACATTTCCATTCACTTCTTGCTTCTCAATTCATCAAAAATAGAATAAAAACAATTTCATCTCCAGAGTAGCATTATTTTTAGCCCAATAACCACTGTCAATAATTCTTTTCTCTGCACCGGCATACTTTCTTACCGTAATTCCGTCAATTTATGACACAATATTAAATTTTGGAATGCAATTCAATGAAATGCAATAACACTTCTTTAAGTCTTTTTCAGTACGGGAAAACAAGAATATCAATTGGTGGTAAGCGGGAGATTAGTGAGTGACGAGCGTAACTCATTCCGTCTGCAAAACCGTAGCTGGCCACAACTACTTCGTAAATTCTTTAAATGCGCCGATTTATTTCAACAAAGAATGCCGGCTACCGACGTTACGGTCGACATTCCATGGGTGTCCCCGGCTCATTCGTGCGTCATACTTCAAGTCCTCTGGTTCTGCAATGTTCCTTGCGGAATGGACGCCAACAAGATGCTCCCTCGTATTTCATACTATGACATCTAACGATAACGCATCTCTCCACCCCTTTCGGCATTTTCTTTGCTAACTGGAATCCATTAATTTTCTTTCAACGCTCAGATTACTTTTTTTTCATGTATAACCAATTTATTACACCTTTTAGTGCTCATAAAATTCTTTAATGTCTGGATAAATATTTATCGTGACACAAGAAAAATTGTAATTACTGATAACATATGAAAGAGGATTTTTTGAAAAGTGAATGCCGTTCACTTTGTGTTGCACGACGATTGACATGAGAAGCTTCCACTTGTGCTTGTCATTTTGTGTCACCCCTCTTGTGTTTATTGTTGACACTATGACTATGTATTTTGTGTTCATGTATCACGATTCCTACGTTTCCTAACTATAATCGTCTATTGACATTTCATAATTTCACCTGTTAATTTTCCTCTTACTTGTTTGTTTAACTTTTATTGTAAATATTTACCAGTTTGATGCAACGTAAGCTTCAGGAATTCAACAATAACAGTGTGTGCTTGCATTTAATAGCTTGATTTTGATGCGCATAAAGATAATAATAAGTCAAAAGTATATTTGTATTTATTTTATATTTAAATATACTTAGTATGACAATACTTTAATATTAAAGGATACTAATAAATAAAATAATAATTCACTATTATTTATGATTAATTAATTATAATTAATATATTATTGTATAATTACAAATAATTATTTATTATAATAAATAATAATCTTGATAAGTAAAAGTAGTTATAAATATTAGAAGAGCTCATACAAGATAGTATACTTGGTTTGATTGATCATGGTTTTATGAGTTAGAGTTATTGAAGCTCTAGGAAAAGTCAGAACAATATGGGATTATAATTGTTTATTGATTATTAAATATACATTACATAACAATTATTAAAACATTTAAAAATTTGTGTATTTAAGTAACAAATAGTCTTAAACGACTTTGATGTATCACAAAAAGTTGAGGTGTCTATATGTGGACCATGTTCAATTAATAAAATCAATTAACATGGTAGCTATTTTATAAATTTCGTTTTGATGATTACTTCAAATAATTCATTGAAACAACACATTTTGTTTTGTCAAAAAATATTTCTTAGACTCCCTTTCAAGAGTCTTTTTCACATGAGTTACTCCACAATCAATAAAACTTTTCCAGAATTCTCCCTTCATGGTGCTCCTCCAGCTTAGTGGCTTGAAATTGTGTCCTTTGCTTCTATTGAATCCTATATTCTGTAAGTATTTAATCCTCATTTAATGAGAGTTTAAAAAAATGTTTATCAAATAAGTCTTTACATTGACATTTAAAAATATAGCACTGACTAGTCTAGATGTCGACAAATGATAGCACATTGTCCCAATTAATTGGGATATCAAAAATATATTCAGATTCTAGCTGAGTAGGAGGAATTTTGTCACGTTTATGATTCCAATGGCAATGATAAGTGCATCGTAGAATAAAGTACTCAAAGTTTTTCTATCCTTTTATAAAAGCAAATGATGGCAATTTACCACTTGTAAGGGCACGTGACCAAACTAACTGTACGCTTATAATAGTGTCTGAGTCGTCCAAGCCATTCTTAACTGTGGTGTCTCCCTCACCTCAATGCCATTCTTTCGAAAACCAACCCCATGAGTGGGAACAGGCGCGTGGTGGCTTTGGTTGACATGGTAGTAATGATCACCCATTGATACTGGGATTCTTTTTTTACTACTAGTCAATCCTACTGAATAAAATGGACAAGAAATATTTTATAGAATTCAAATTGAAAAATAGTTGGATTGAATATTAGAATAAATGCCTTGGTAGCTGATATGCTGGAATAAATAGGAGTTCAAAACATGGAAGACATAGAACATGATAGAGTAATGAGTTCAGATCATACTGGAAAACTGGATCATCATTGAAGGAAAAAAAAAATTATCTTATATTACAAGAATAAGATAACACCACCGAGAAGATGGAAAAAATTTTTAAAGCTATAAAAAATTAAAATCTATGAACACATTCATTCAGTTTAATTTTATTCATTATTAATACCATTGATTTCCATTATAAAATAATAGTAATATTGTTGAGTGTAAGCTTTCAGATATTTTTGTAAACATTGTATAATATTTTTCCACTTAATAATAATTATAAAAAAAACGTTAAAAAATTAATATTGATAATAAATGATAGAAATATTAGTATTATACAAAAAAGAAATGAAGAAAAATCAATTTTTTCTCACGTTATCTGATGATGCGTAATGAAACAAGGTGATTTCTATACTCCAATGAAACGAATGTATTGTTTCACGATTATAATGGACTAAAATTTTGAATGGATAAGTGTGTGAACTGAGAGTTCGAATAAAAAAGTTGGTCGATGAAACGAAAGAGCGAAAATACTAGTGTGCAAAATATACAAACAACAGATTTTAGTAATGGATGAGGTATATAGTGCGTGTTGTACAAATACGATATCAACTCAAGAGGGTGCGTAGAGGCACGTGGCTCATTCAAAAGAATATGTAGAAAGGACTAGTAAAAATAATGAGAATGAGACAGAAGAGAGGAGTAAGGAATGAATCGCTAGAATATAATGAACACCCCCGACAGTGAAAAGCCTCGGGGTGTACGCCCCCTCGTGTGTCGCTAACACTTACCAAGGTTAACTTACACATCCACACGATATTAATATAATATGACATACGTTACTATTAATGTTCTACTTTTTTTTGACTCTATACCATTTTTAGGGGTAGTTTAACAGAATATAACACAGTTAATTATGAAAATATATATCATTACTCCATTCAATTTTTATAAAAAAAATCAAAATGAATGCACTTTATTTTGAGCATAAAAAATTATAAAAAAGTAAAAATTAATTATTAAAAATTAGTTGAAATATTTTTTATGGTCTTTTTTTAATAGAATACACCACAAATAGAGGATGGATTAAATATGTAGAATAGGCAAAGCAAATCAGAATAAATGTAACGCCTTTAAAAGCTCGTTGGGTCTTTTGAAAATATTTCTAAGGCCCATCAGCAATCCTCAAAAGCTAATTGAGCTTTTTAAAAATTTGAAACCTCTTGAACATACTTGCATGAACAAAGATGTATGAAAAACATTTTTGCTAAGTCTCAATCTAGATAAATGATTAATGATCGCATTGTCATTGATAATCAGTAAATGTTCACTAATGTTTAGTTATTTATATCAATAAATTGTTATCGTTAAAAATGTCAATAATTGTGTGCAATTCATAAATAAAGCATAAACATCGTCGCAAGTATCTCAATTGAATGATAATATTCATAAATTCATGCTAGTTATAGGCTAATTCACATTAATAATAAATCAATATTTCGTGCTGTATATATTATAAAATATAGATAATAAATTAGACTCTTAAACCTTTGTGCTATTATATTGGATATAGTATAGTGTCGATTGATTGAAATAAATATGAATGAATGCGTTGAAGCGATGATGATCTCTCAATGTAATTTTATGCTGACAAATACAAAGAAATTTTTATGAAGTAGGACTTTAGTTATAAAGAACCTGGCTTTCTGACTCATGCACTATAGGGTGTACGGGCACACGAGTAAGTGCAAGAGCAGTTCATACATGCATGTGCGCAAGGGTTAAGTCGAAATAACCGTTGAATAACATGAGTTAAAGACTCGCCACTATGAGTTCCCACGCAAGAATCCTCCCACGATTTCAATGTAGCGGAGGCGTTTCGCGATTCATAACTGCTGAAAAATCATATTATTCATTCTTATTATTGCATTTGAAAAATAATTTTAATATCAATCTTTTTTTTTTCAAGATACTAAAAACTTTGTTTAATTAATTAAAAAATAATAATAATAAAAATTTAGTGAATAACTAAGAAGAATTTTAATTCATTTATTGATTAAATCAAATAATTAGAACATGAAAAAAATTTCTTTAATGTCTCCTTACCTAGCACAACTCTAAGACTCCAACTTCCATGTGGAACAAAGGTCCATAGTAAGAGTAACCCATACAGGGGATTCCTGAACTGATGTTATCATGCAGTCGTTTCCCAAGACTAAACCAACATTAGTTGCCATGTACAGTGATGGTCCAGTTGTGGGAAATGAGTTGATGATAATACTAGTCCAAGAATCTCCTGTATGGGAACATGAGCACATTGCTGGTCCAACTTTAGATCAACATTTTCAGGTTTGATTCAATGTTGGACCTGGCATGAATCACTGATACTTCATTCCAGGGGTTTTTAGTGGTTTAACTTAAAGCAGAGATCACTTAGCAGTTGCCAAGACATAAGAATGCATTTTTATTGAAAAATTTCAACCAAGAAAAAGAAAAGATGAAATACCTAGCAGTTTATGGAAATTACTGCAATATAGAAGGATAGAAAAAAAAACACCAACTGCTAATGCACAAAATATCCTTAAATCAATCCTTGGAAGATTAATCATTGCATTGGAATTCAAAAAAAACAAAAGCTAAATTATCTCTGATGAATATTTAGTATTAATTGAATGCAAAAATATCTTTTTTTTTCAACAATTTATGAGTAAACAATTTAAAACCGTCTTAAAACCAGAAAATTTAGAATTCACAGCCTTTTTTTGATTAATTTATAACACCGAATCATCAGTTCTATAGTTAGAGTATTCCATCTGAAAGTTATGAGGATAATTTTGAATCTGTGAGTCATAAAGATGGTTAGGTAGACGTTGATAGACTGAGAGGTAAGATTGCAAGAGGTACAGGAACAGAATCATAAAAATTTTTTGATCTGAAGAATAGTTATCTTGATTTAGTTAAAAAATTATCAACTGCTATGCAATCATTAACAGCTACTGGATTTAAAAATTGTTGAACAAAATTTACTGTTTCTCAGTGATTTTCACTGGTTTATTTTTAAAGAGAATATGGTTGTGACATTTTATTTTTACAATGTCATAATGATCCGGAAACAAAAGTACACCACAAAGGTAATAAAATGTTATTAAATTTGATATCTTCATAATACAGGTTATAATTATCAATCATTCTGAGAAGATCTGTAAAAAGAAAATTTAAGGATTAAAATCATTTATGGTTTAATGAAGACTTTAATGTTCAGCATAATTAAAATACAATTTTATTTTAATTCTCTGTAATTATATTCTTATCAATCATCGACCTTTTGGATTAATGAGGCATCAATTACCTGAGGTAATTAACGTGCGATTATAACCCACCTATTCATCACAAAGTGAAGTATTACATAATATATTTGTCGTGAAGCAAAAATGAGAAACATATCAGGAAGATTATAGAGGTTGGGACAATGATCGCGAAACATTGTCCCTGGGTCCTTGGTGGCGAGTGCAGTCTCCGTTACTTTCTCGGGCTGCCTAACAAGTCGACCTGTGCCCCCTCGAGGGTGGTCGTCCCCGGGAGGTCTTACGATCACGCGCACGGTATCAGCTACTCGGACACGCCCGCAGGTCCATCAAACCATCATCGTTTTTGAACTCATCACAGATGGCATGAGTACTTTGCCAATATCGTAAACGAGTTTTAATATCATTATTGATGATAATTGTTCTTGGTAAAAAATTTTGCATAAAATATTCCTTGATCCTCTTCACTAATCATGCATAAGAGTTGAGATTCAGTTGAGCATTCAGTTTAAGGGAGTAATAGCATAAACTCACGTGAAATAGAAAACCACAGTCTGCTTCAAACTATTTGTTCAGTGCACCAAATCGTTTTACAAAAATTGTAATCTGACGTGCATTTACCATATTATCATATAGAAATGTTTACAACTAAAAATATTTTTCTATCCAACAATAAACCATTGAAAATTTTTTTGAATAATGTAATATATAAACTCATGCTTATCAATCTAACAAAAATGAAGTTTATGTAAGACCAGAAAAGAAAAAACTTTAATGGTTGAGTTAATATTTTACATCAGCTGTATACTTATCCAATCATTAATATGTACTGGAGTGATTAATTTATGTAGTTTAACTTATATGTAATAAGAAGCATGAATAAATTATACGAGTATACGAGAAAGATTACCGAGATAATTGTATCTTAAATCAATAAAATATTCGTAGATGAGTAATCAATTTCTTGAAACTATTTAATGTAATTATATTTTATTTATGAAACGGATGTGAGAAGAAAAATAGTCAAGTTTGATTTTTCCAATGCTTGAAGTGTATGATAAATGATTGACGATGATCACCTGGTATCCACACACACACACACACACACCTCATATTTACATCCTAGATTCATGAATAGTATTTTTTCTAGGAACCTCAATGATCCCAATATAGTTTAATTTGATAGTAAATTCAAGTGTATTAAAAATAAATGTGAAAGAAAGAGTAGAAAGGGAAAGTTTGAGTGTAAAAGTATGCCAGAAGTCAAAGTGGGTTTGGTAGAGATTAACACTAAAGAGGAAGACAAGGAGGAGTCAGACAAGTAAAGAGGATACCGGTTAACGAGATTCTCTTAAGGTCGGTAGCCTCTACTAATTAATGAACGAACGAATACTCTCATTTTCTTCTCATTCCTTGACTCTGAACGTCCTTCTCTGGTTATACTACCTTTCCATCCTGAACTCTCTTCCTCTTTCTAGTGACTTGTGGGTTGGTACACAAGCCATCCCAACTTTTGGAACGAAAGTATTCCAATTAAGAGCCGCTGCACATCAGAGACTGTCCTGCTGACCCGATTTCAAGAGACAAACGGAATCTACTTCTAAAGCAGGATCAAAGAGTTTGATGGTCTCTTTCTACTACTACTTCTTTGATCGTTCCTTCTCGATCGCAGAGGCGGCCCCGTGAAAAAAGGTTAAACTCGTTTTCGTTTTCGTTGCTAATTAGACTCGTTAAGCGGCAGCGTAGCCATAACTGGGCAAGCAGAGTCAGAAAACCAATGCTAGTTCCATTCTGTCGTCCAGTCTTCCAAGGTGCGTCGTGGATGCTTCTTCTTGATATTCAATTCCTTATAGTCTAAGTAAGTCAAGTTTTGAGTAACTGATACGTGTGGTGATGGCTAAGTGCAATTGATATGTAGATGTGGGTGTAATTTTACTAGAGGATTGATGTCCCACGTTGATTCCTTATAGGATGGAGCACTAACCTTCTTGGTTGAATACTCAGTGGGCGGCCATATTGAATCGTGATATGGAGCCGCAATTAAGGCCGAGTAGGCCACCCGGACGAGAGCTGCGATAAGGTAAGTTTGCTTGCACACTCTCTGGCTAAGCCTGACCTTTCCTGGCCCGTTCCAAGTGTTGCTATACTTCCCAAAGTCATCTTCCATACTGTATCCTCCCTTCGCGGTCACGAAATCATTGGGTGGGCCCTAGATATCAGTCTCTTCCAATCTTTATTCATAACCAAAAGTGTCCGTGTCTCATGAATTTCTCACGGTTAGCTACTGAATCCGATTTCGTGGAAATCCAGAATTGAAATATCTTCCCTTGACTTGTGGTCAAGTAGTTTATCTAGTCAATTTTGCGACATCAATGGCTGCTACCTGATGATTCACCAATAAAGTGTATGGAGATGAAATTATATTCTGAAAACAACAGAGTATTTTTTCACCTGATGTGGTCGCTGCGATCAGATAACCATGGGCTTGGCTCCCTGGTATGCAAATCCCAAAGCTAACTAATGAAGATTAAGAATCCACTGTGCCAAGAATTGAACAGACAAAATAGGGAAAAGAGTTTGCCTCATTTCTAAAACATCTTCTTAACGAGTTACTAATACCATACATTCTTTAAAACTACGTTCCATTGTTTAATCATTAAAGTGTCGAAGCTGAGACCTCCTAGGAAAAAGGACTCATTCAGTAGAATCATCATATTAAATAGCATTGATCCCAGTAGCTGAATTTAACGGTAGCTATGAGAAATATCTACCTATTTCCTTCCCTTTTAGCTCTCTTCTATTCTTTCCATATACCGAATAGATCACGCTTCTGGCACCTTGGATCCCTGGTAAACTTGGAATGCCGGCAGAGCCACTTAAAAATAGCGCACGTCCCCACAAATCATTGAAGGCTCACACTCGTAGCCCGGGAATTGAAACAGGCCAATGGTTTCATTTCACCGCATAACGAAGCCAATTAAAATTATCCAAATACGAAGACCACTTCCTTTACTGAGTTATGCAACATTGTCCTTTTGCTTGGAATCTGGATTATCCTATTGGTTACAAGAGAATCCTTTATTGAAATGTACATTGAAAGTCAGATAATTTTGCATGAGCATCCTTCGGACTTAAACAAGACGTGTAATGATGCCGCGTGCACGCTGCATCTGATGTATTTATATCTTATCGGATCTCCGTCACTGATCTATTGCCTCTCTCTGATTGTCTCTTTACCATTGAATCACTAGAATCTACTTTATCTTTTTATGCATCAAATGCTACATCATAAAATCAGCTCTTTTCTCCTCCAAAGACTTCAACATTCATAAAAGGTTTTCATACCAATCTAACATTTACACTATAAACAGTTTTAACTTTGGATCCAATACATTTCAAAATCACTTGACCTTCTTTCTTTGCTTCATTACCTTTTCTAGAGTGGCAGCTTATAGGAGCAAAATGATCTCCATGGACATCACGTATTCTCTGTGTTGATTATCGCAATATCAATAATTACTCTAGTTAGTTATTGGAATTTTTTTTTCTCTTTTCGAATCATTTGAATGCAGAATTAAACGTTGATCAAGCAGAAACGCATAAGGTACAAGGCACACAGACAAAGCACCTTACCTGAACTTATTCCACTCATCTCACGACGTCCCATTTAGAGAACTGAGAGAAGATAAATCACTGTACCATAAACAACCAATATTTCTTTCTGTATGTTTACCGAGTACTCTTTAAATGCCTTGTTAAAACAAACCTACGCCTTATGCCCTTAGAGAAAACTGCTTTTCATTTAGAATGAATTACTTTTGTTTTATACTGAAACATTGATATTATGATTATTGTTGGAACATTTTTTTAATATTTAAAGTAAGGAAAATAATATATTGAGAAATAAATTTATGCCATGTAAAACAAAATTTTGATTTAATTAATAAAAGGAATTTGAAATATTCGCAATGAAATATTTTATTGATATTTAGTTCAAGATTATGATAAGTTTAAATACAAATAACATTAGATTAATTCTTACTTTTTGAAACACCCAAAAGTAAAAGATTAAAAAACTAATTAAAAAAAAAAAAAATATTATTGGGATTTTAAATACTCTGATGATTTCATTAAAAATAATTAAACACAATTAAAAAATATTTTTTCAATGAATCATTTTGAGTAACTATCAAAACTGAGTCTATAAAAATTATTCATTACAACAATTTAAAATTGTGATTGTATTAATTAAAAAAAAATATACTTATTTACAATAAATTTTTGTTCCAATGTCGTTTTTATGTTTTTTTTTGTTCTCCAAATGTAGATAGTGATAAATGGCATTGATTCTAAAATATGGTAGATCTTTATTAAAAATACGTTAAGTCTAGACAGATGTATAGTGGAATGTTGAAGAGTCAATATATATATATATATATTGCAGGGTAAATAATGCGTACTCAGGTTCTACTTAGGATCAGCAAAGGAAAAGGAATCGTCTCAGAAAGCGTTCACTGATATTTATGCACAGTTTCTCGTAATGGCTTTCTCGTCCAGCACCTGCGCTGTCCTCATGGAATCCTACCGATTCTTTTCATTGCATTACGATAAATATTCAACTTGACGTATGTGAGCTTATTATTTATTCCATTTCAAATAAAAAAAAAAGTGGAATTGGATAACAAAAAAAAGTACATTACCTAAATTAACATAAAAATGTTGATAGTATATTTTAATTATCAGTTACTCTCATGAGTTAATAGCAAGTATGTGTGTATGTGTGTGGTATGTATGAGTAGAATAAAATGATTACGAGAAAAAAATAAATTTATAAAAATAATAATAACGAAACGGGAGAACGGAACAGAAGCGCTTCAATTAGCATAAATCGCCATTTTCGTGTCCCTTTGAATTCCGTCGCTATGGCGACCTTTGTCCAGATCGTGCTACAATGGCCACTATCTTCCCTCCCTATTCCACCTTGCTCTTCTTTCTCACTTTGTCATCCTCTCTCTCACTTTTTTTATCTCTACCAACCTCTCTTACCCACATTGCCTCTTCCTGGAGCGACCATGGCAAACAAAGAATCTGCCTTTGCGTCCCGAGAATGAAAAAGCGTAAAAAACGTTTGATACACGAATAAGCGATGCGCCGGTTGGATAATCCAAGAGGAAAAAAGACCAGGAACGTGAACTCTTACTGCAGTCAAGGGTCCAGATCGGCCTTCCTCTTGTGCTCCGGGGTCTCTTTTTTCCCTCTTCTCTTTCTATACTCTTCCTGTCTCACGAGTCCACCGAGATAACAGTCTACACCTACAGGGTAGTTCGACCAAAATACATCGAATTTCAAATGCGCTCAAGATTTTAAAAAAAAAAAAACGCTTTTCAGTTGTATCAGTTGAAGTCCAATAGTCACAATTGAGTGAATATTAAAATAACGACCTTCAATTGAAAAATTATTCGGTCGTTGATGCATCTTTTTTTTATCTTGCTCATGATCGTATGGAATAAATGATCATCAGTGGAAGAGCAACAAAAAGGTGATGTAGAATAATGTTGATGAGACTTGCATGTATCACGTTGGTTCATTACTGATAAATGTCCAATTTTTATGTAAAGTCTACTAACGTTTATTGAAGTATTATTATAATATCAGATGATTTTGTTGATTCATGTTGAAATAAATTATAATTTATTGATCCTCATTTGATGATCCAGTCAGCAATTATTCAAAATATGCAGTCCAATAAATTTATATTTTTTTTCTTTCAATCATATACTTGTTAAAAACAAATATTATAAACTCCAGAATGTACATGTGTTGTTGTAATTTGTACAAATGTTTACTCGATAATACTTTCCATAAGTCATTTGTACTCAAAAGTAGTCTTATTAATCATTAATTAAAAACAGACATCATCATGAAAACAAAGTGATGATAAAAATAAAAAATTGATCAATTTAAAAAAATTCAAAGTAAATAGTTGATAAATAGCTGAAAAAAGATGTTCCGATTAAAGATGAATACTCGTTTAGCATGTATAATTTCAATATTGAATTCTACATGACAAAAATATCGATCTTAAATAGCCACAGTAAATTTACAGTAGCAAAAAAGGATCTGTTATCGGGAATTGGGTAAAGACTTAAACCTGATCGACCAATGAGAACGAGGAATGAAAGGGACATCGAGACCGCATCAGTTTATGCGCGACAGGTTCCAAGCCAACGTCGAGTCCAACCACAGAGGTTTCCAGTTAACTCCAACCTCTGCGTTTGCTCTTCGGACGCTGGAGACATTATTTACAATGGCAAGCGTGGTAGACAATGCATGAGGGGGAAAAAGAAGCCATCTTTCTTTTCTCTCCTGTTCTCCATATGCAATAGCATCTGCTTTAGAATAGTCTTTTACCAACAATCTACCATTTCTCTACTCTTTTAGAAATCTTTTATCTAAACTCATGAGGATATACTGCAGTAGTCATTATCGTTATCGTCAACTCACCTGAACACACGGAATCGAGCTTTACTGTTTCTCTCTTTCACTTTGCATCCTACAAAGGACTTTATATGTCTCTAAATGTTTAACATCAATTATACTCTTTAAAATAAATCAGTGTAACTTTACTGAAAATTCACTAATCTTGATGAAGTAATCACATGACTGATAATACGTGAAATTAAATGAAATGGATCAGTGACAGTTTTAGTCACCAGAAAATCATTGAATAATATTGGTCAAATAATTAGTGAACATCCACTGTTTCGCAGTAACAGCTTTATTAATTTATTTTTAGAAAGTACTGGATATCTTGATGCTAAATCAAGCGAAACTTTTGCTTTGAATTTAATTAGATCAACAATACTGTATGCATACGTGTTCAATGATAAATAGAGTATCTGGTAGAATAATGCAGATGGAGTATGAAGATGGATGATTTATTCATTTAAAAAATCAATACATGTTTCACTGATTTATATTACATGAATTTTAGTGAAAATTAGTTATTATTTAGTACGGTAAATGTACGGTTGATTTAAGTCACGCTGTCTTTATAACTGTAAATCAGTGTATATATACTATTTTTCACTGATTTTCACTGATTAAATTATTAAGATAATGATTATTGGTGAAAGTAAATTTAAACAGTTAGTTTTGATTCGAATTTCGATGACATAAATAAGTAGATAGCGTTGATAAGATTAATCAAAATCAGTGAAAGAAAATAGCGATTAATTAGTGGTAACAAATGAGTTTTTAGCTGAATGAGATGGTATACATTCTCAGTAGAAACTGTCATGAAGAAAGGTAAAATCCAAGTATATAGAGACAGAATGAAAAGAAGACAACGATTCCGCGGTCTTTTAGAAGAGTCTTCTACGCACTGCAGCTGGCAACCCTTCTTCTTGCTGTTAATACAAGAAGAGTGTCGTCAGAGTCAAAACCGTGTAGCACATGGTCATATCGGGAAGCGACAGTAGAAAAGAAAGACACACGGTATAGAGAATAAAGAACAAATACATACGAACAGTGAGAGAGATCGCAGCCGCCCCAATAAAAACTTACGGCGTCTGTATCGTCCTCATCGGCTGTTTCCACGAGTAGAAGAAACCGGGAGGGCAGTTGTGATGGCAAAGAGGACAGAAGAGAAAAGAGGGAAGAGAAACCGGGCGCGGTCCACGTTCCGACGTTTGACAGAACAAAAGACTATCGACCGGATCCTCTCTACCTCCACTTCCCTCTCTCGACAAAATCGCCAGTCGCAGCTCCCTTTCTGCTGGCCCTCACACCCTTATACGCATGCGTACTTGCGTCGTCTCCTTATGCGCATTTATTTTGCGTAGATGGCGCGCTGATGGTCTTTTCTGCTGTCACGATGAGTCTCAAAGCCTTTCGCGTACAAATTACTGAAAATTGGTCCACTTTTTTAATCTCTCATCATTCGTATAGAAGCTACAAGTTGAGTTGTTTTATTTTCCCTGTCTTTTGCCATCCTAAGTCAGACACAACTTAGGGTGGGACAGTGGAAATACCGCTGCGCGCTTTCTTGCGCGGTACATCAAACGGCGTCGCGGACGAATCGATCCGGGTGGTTTAGGAGACCGAGGTTTTATCGCAACCAGACGAGACTGGTGGGATTTATGATTCGAGAGGATTGAGGGGAGATGGATTCTTCGTAAGATACTCTTGGACTCTCTCCGTGGGAAACATTCACCTGGATAAAACTTTCATTATTAACTAAATTTACTTTTTATTGTTTGCTCCTCAACCATCTACCCTTCACCAATGTCATAATAGACACACTTTATTTATATATTTATTACATGAAACCCTCATTATTCCAGTCACACTTCCTCTACTTAACGAGTCCAATTTAATTAACGTCTAATTCAATCAGGTATGGAACACTGATCTCAATTTTCTGCATTTATGAATTTACGCTTTTATTTATCTCCATCATCTTCAACACTTTTTTTTTATTGATTCCAATTTTCAAAACTTTTTTTTTTAATATTTTATCCAAATAAAATTGATAGTTATTTTTATAAAATTACTCATAATTGTAATTTTTTTTTTATTTTATTCATTAAATATTAACGAGAGTTTGAATTTCTTCATTTTGTTGATGAGTCGCGGCGCAACCATCGAAACCCGCATATAGATTGAAAATTAACTTATATGAGCGCCGACAAAATATACGACATGTGGTTCTCACTCCCATACTCGTAAGCATGAAAAGAGTTTAGACCTTGTGTACTTGTACAACCTGAGTAGAGCTAAAATTTATATACGAGACTCAATGTGTTGGTATAAGCTCTATAAGCAGAATGACCGAGCGACACGCCTTCGTGTCCCTTGTCTTCGTGAAATTTTTATATACCTAATTTGATGCTAATTAGAATTCATCAGTACCTACTAATTCTTTACTATTTAAAATGTACGATTTTATACTGATTTAATCGTAAACATAACTTGCAAGAATTGTGATTGTTCATCTCATTCAATATATGCAGTGAATTTTCACTGATTCGTTTAAGACAGTACTTAGAATATTATTAAATATTTTTGCCAACTAAAATTAAATATAATTCTAAAAGATACTTGAAAATGTGTTTAAAATACTGAAATTCCAACTAAAACTATAATTTCAGCTAGAACTATTCCAACATCATTGACATCCCCTTATCATACATGTTTAGTTCATAAGCTCAGGTATTAATGATTTTTTATATAACCACGTTTGTTTTTCTCTAAGTACAAATAACATCAGTACTTGTTTTAGATGAATTTAATAATTAAAAAAAAATTTATTAAACCTAGAGTAAACAAAATTAAAATAAACACAATATAATAAGAAAGTGTATTAATAAATAATAAATATCACAAGGAAGACTCTAGCTCAAATCAAGAACAAAATTTCTTCTACCTTTTTTGGATAGTGAAATATTAATACTAAAATGAATAAGAGCTGTTCGGATCGTCGTTACTAAAATATATTGCACATTAAAAAAAAAAAAAAAGCTTCTCTTGTAAACAAATGTTTTATAAATTAAGCATCAATGAAAAATATTTGAGCATTTTATTATTTCTAGGCAACACCTTAAGACTCTTTCATCCAAACATCTATTCCATCAGTATGTATTAGAACTGATATTCAACGTCTAAGTAGAAAACGACGATACAGACCAGACAGCTATTTGAGGATAGTCAAGAGGTAGAACTCCACCCAAAAATACGATTTGATAGGATGAACAAATATTCTTACTCGTACTAGTTTTTTTCAAAAATAATTTTATGTTTAATAAATTAGACTTAAATTATCTAGATTTCTTTATCCTAATATTTAAATAATAAAAGTTAATATAATTATTATTGTTGTTTTATGAAATCCCAATCTCAGTTTACAGTCAAAATGTGATCCAGTTCATTTCTTTGTCATTGTTTTTCCGCACATAATTTCGAATTTTACTTGTCATCCAATACGAAGATGCTGGTTTCATATTTACTTTTACGAGTAATCATCAGTTATATAGTGAGAAAAATGTCAGTCCACTAGTTCTAATTAACAATTGTTATTTATCACTATTTCTAAATCCACTCACAACAAATAATCCTAAAAATGATCCCTTATTATTCACCATTTGATCCCAACTCTTTTTTTCTATTTTCCATCACTGTATAATACGTCATCAGATAGAATATGGCTGTATTAATTTAAAAAATGAGATCTTTATTTAGATTTATCTAAAATTAGTTTACTAATGATTATAAGCAAACTGATAAATATATTTAAATATTACTTTTTATATGACACCCATTAAATTAGTAAGCACTTAGCACCGTAAGTCTATTGTTTGTTCAACTCTTCATCAACCTACCAGCAGCATTACTGTTTAGGCTGCAGTTGATATCAATAAAGATCAGAGAATGAAACTTGTGGTGAAACACTAGAGTGTAAATGATGAAGAGCATGAATTTCATCCATAGAAGTTGATGGTTGACTATTGCTATCTCCAAGGAATGAAGAACTGGGTCCAAGACTAGGAGAATTGCCAGTTGATGATGGCACTGGTGTTCCAGGACATCCAATACTATTAGTTCCACCGTTTCCTTCTTGTCTCATCATGTTACGTCGCCATTTTGCTCTGGCATTTTGGAACCAAACCTAACAAAAACATAACAAATAAAGCTTTTAGCAAAATTAACAGAATAAAGTTATACCTGAAGTACTCGTTTAGAAAGTCCTGTCTTCTGAGCCAATTGTTTAAGATCCTTAGCATCAGGGTTTTGATTAATAGCAAAGTAACTCTTCATAGTACGTAATTGATGATGCTTAAAGCTCGTCCTCATGCGTTTGGTTCGTTGGGTTGAGTGAACTGGACCAGGTGAACCAACTGATGTATCATACGCTGTTAATGATTCCATGGATGATGATAATTCATTTGGGTGAAGTAATTCTGTAAATAAATAAAAATAATAGTAAATTCGTGGTACAATTAGTAAACATGATTTGTTCAGAGGAAATGTTGAAAGCACGTGCTCTGGATGGACCATGTATTAACTTGGTAATAATAAAAAGAAGACAATGGATTGTGGGGAGGAAAAAAAGCGTAGCAGCTGCCTTGGAAAAAAGCATTGAAGACCGGATCGATTGGTTCAAGTATAACGGAACAGTCTTGAAAGACAGGTTGTGAGACGCCATTACCAATTTTAGGGAACCAATAAAAATCTTTACATTAAAGTTTATCGATTGTATTTATCAAATAAAATAATCATTGAATAATAAAATAAAAATACATTAAAGATAAAAGAAAGAAATAAATATATTATGATTTGCTAGCATTAAACTTACAGCAAAAGAAAATATTTCAACAAGGTGTATAACTTCCGGTGTAAGAAAGAACCTTACTACATGGTATGTGCTCCCTTGATCTGAAAAACTTAACGATGCACAAGTGCCTAATTAAGTGGAGGCTATTTTTGCGATCATGTCAAGGGGATCTGGCACACGTATTGCGAGGAAGACAGTTGATGCGGAATGGATGCTTCAAGAATGAGGTCACAATTTGTCACGTAGTGGACAAAAATTGGGAACGAACTGCTAAGTTGGATAAGGGAGAGATGGTACAAAGAAAACAAAATAAGAAAGAAGCAGCAAGTAAGGGAATGTAGGTATCAATGTTCGACGGCCATTCTGGTCGCAGTGGCTGGGTATTGGTCCGCGGCGGCATTCTTTTCCGGGAGGGAGCGGCCAATCGATGCATCTCAGCATCGATACCCATCTGTCACTGTCTCCGCGGGCCCCAACGTACTTCTTTCTTTCATCCTTTTTTTGCTTTTTTATTACCTATCCGCAATATATTACTCTTTTATCAATCCTTTATAATCTATAAACATTACTTCTATTTCATTTCAACTTATATCAATGAAATATTTATCAACTAATGTCATATAAACATTTGATAGTTATGATAATGCTGCTCCAACTTGGATTATTTTGTTATTTTTGGTACCAAGATATGATAGGTGGATGGAATGAGAAAAAATAGGCATTGAGAAACCTGATAGTGAGACTGAACCAACAATTTTATAGCTCCTGGTCATAAATTCTTGGTTGCGAACTTAGTGGTATTTCTTTAATTGTCCAACGATTATAAAATAACTGAGAATGACGTGATCAGGGTATTCATCCGTTAGTTTGAGATACCACTTGTCATAATTAGTTTAGGTTTGTGTTGACTATCAGACCTTTTTTATCCACCAACATTGTTTGTATCATTTGCTATAGCATTTCTCCAATTAGACTTTTTAGAATGTCTTTGGATCTTGATCAACATCATCAACATTTCAATGCTATCAATACTTGAAGTACTCATTGTATTATATTTTAGTGTCTCATCATATTTAGGTTTTTACTACTAATTAGGTGTTCGATGTTGATATTTTCACCAATGGATAAGTTTGCTTTGATTAATTAGCTTGGTTTGAAATCACACAACCAGCTGATAAGCGTGACATCAATTAACGAAGCAGTTAGAAGTAAACAAAAAACGTCTATCAATGGTTGAGAGTGTAATTGGCCGGCTGGCAAGCGAATTGATAAAAAAATTATTTGCTTGATACTCAACAGACCATTGAGCTGTTGTATTTACCAAGCAATCGTCATGCATTCATTTTCATGAGGGTGTATTCTTGAGGATACTAATACTTTATTCAATACTGTCTGAATGTTTTTACTTCTCATGAGATCTTTTGTTCTACTTTATACACAATAATGAGGGGACACTCTATTCAAAACTTACCTAGTCCTCCAGCTCCAAGTCTCATGGACACAGACATTTCTGATCCAGTAACTTCTGATAGTTTTCTCTTTCTAGGCCGTCCTTTTTGTACTGACGCAACTGGACTTTGCTCTGCTGCACTGTAATAACCCGGAAGTGGTGAAACTCCTGGAGAACCAAGATCTTCAACACTTCCAGAAGTGTTCCCATAATCAGCAGTACAGCAAATTAGTTCATAATGAGGTCTGTAAGCAAAGGTTTTGTTTTTTAATGTCTACAAAAAAAACCTTTCGTTCTTGGGTGTTTTAAAAATTTAATGAAAAAAATTACCTGCAGTAAACGAGGCCATTACGTTGTCCAAAATGATCACCCTTATTCAGAGGAATACCACAAGAAGCACAGACGAAACAGGCTATGTGGTAAACCAATTCTCTAGCTCTCATTACTAATTCGGAAGCAGAGATTCCTGCTCGGCAACGTGAACATCTTGAGACTGCGAAGAGTCTGGAAAATATGAAATTATGATCATCATGTAGGAAGGTTTGTATCATTGTGATCTACATGTTTTATATCTTATTTTATCCTAACTTTTATCTTATCCTGGCCGATTATTATTTTTAATTGGATACTTTTGGTGTATTAAAATAAAATACTCCTAAAAATTGAATGTAAAGCATTCCAACAGCATCAAATGATGGAATTAGATGAAAATAGAAAGACTTAAGATAACAGCATTGCAATAACAATCATTATTTTGGTTAATATTTTTTGATATAATAATTAGCTGATGTTGTCATTGATAATTTAAAGAATTAAGAGTGCAAATTGATGTTGAAAAAGACATAAAGCATTGAAGATCAGGGTTCTGAATATGACTTTAGAATGAATAAGTGATCTTGACTGTTCCAATTATCAGAAACTAAAGTCAA
Organism: Chelonus formosanus; assembly: GCA_028641665.1. Taxonomy (NCBI): domain Eukaryota; kingdom Metazoa; phylum Arthropoda; class Insecta; order Hymenoptera; family Braconidae; genus Chelonus; species Chelonus formosanus. Next base: position 1,705,291 of record CM054002.1, read on the forward strand.
TACCATTTTAAAAATAAGATAAGTCGAGATCATTTAAGAGTCAACATTACTTTCGTTAACGTCAAAATCATTGTACACCTTTGTAATGAACAATAGAATTCTCTGCCAACGTGACTCCCACGTTTTTTGCTGATTATGACAACAAGGTACCAGCAAAGACTATAATAATGGCTTTGCAAATAAGATCTGACGTATCTTCCTTTAAAGAAGCCCTCCCGCATTTCAATAGACCACCACAAATATCCCAGAAATGGCAGACAATACTCTTTCTCTCTCTCTTTCTGCTTTCTCTCCTCTGCCGCTATATTTTCATTCGACAATGTAGAGGCTTTTAATTCTTGGTATCGAAAGAACTAAAGCTTCACGACTTAGCCATTTCTGAAATATACAACGATAGAGACAAAGGCATTTGCTTTTCTTCTTATTGCTTTTATTCGCCTGCTACAACTCTCATACTTCTATTCATCCCAACATCTCTGGTCCAACCACGAGTCGTATTTTATTGTTGCATATTGCATGGAGTGATGTTTTCTACCCTAACGAACCAGAACCATGGAAATACCAACTTCAATGTGTATTTTTCTCTCTGTCTCTCTATTTTCAATTTTATACACTCAAAAAAAAATTTACTGTCAACAAGATTCTTTTTTAATTGATAAAATCAAAATTTTGAATATTCGTAATGAATTATTTTTTTATTAACATGCTAGCATTTTTATAGATTTAGTTTTGATGATTACTTGAAATAATTTATTGATGAAAAGTTTTCATAGATATGTCAAAAGATACTTAGAAACTCCAAGAATTGTAATAAAAGAGAAAAACTAAAGAGAGAGAAATGGAAACTTTTCATGAATATTACCTGATGATAAGAGCTTTTATTATAATTTTTTTATAACCTAGTCTGTTACAAAGTCTAAACCAATGAATTTCTAATGAAGATAGTGCGTATTCAAAATATTCTAAAACAATAGAACAATCAAAATGATTGTTAGCTTTTTTTTTCTTATTTTAAATAGGAGCTTTCACTTTTGAATGATAAAAAAATATCAACCGGTAAAAGATAAGACTTTTCCTGTGCATCCCAGATGTTAGAATATGTGCAATTGTATGTCGTAATAATAAATCAACGGGTAACGAGACTGCGATTTCCACGTCTACTAAACAACAAGTTGCGTCAATCAAAATATTTTTAAACTGTTGTCGTGTTACATCATGTTGTCTTCCTTGTTCTTTCATGCTCACATTACATAATGATGAACGATACAATATCTAAAAAATAAAAAGTTTTAAAAAATTATCTATCAATAGTCATAATAAAAAAAAAAAAAACAATAACTATTTAATCAAAATAGCAACAAAAGTAGTAATAAAAAAAAACCTAGTGTCTATTAGCAAACATTTTGTGTGGTCCAAAGAATTACAACTGACTTCTATGCAAATTTAAAACTGCCGTAATAAATATCAAGATGGTAGAGAGCTTGGAAGAGCATAGGAGACCGTGAATTTAGATAGAGAACTGCATTGAGCCCCCCCCCCCCCCTTAGAAACTATGATAATTTATTTTGTGTTAACCTGTAATAATCCTCTTTGCAGTAAATATTTCCATCCCTTGAGAAACATGTCAGTTCAGCTGCCAAAGGCACCCTGCAGTGACAGCACCGAAGACATCCACAGTGCCATGCTCTATCAGTCACCCTCAGGTACCATCTTTCAGCAATATCTTGACCACAACCTACAGAAGCATTCACGTGTAATATAATAATTATTAGCTCTTGTAATTATCGATTATAAATATTTATAGCTATTAAAATAAAATGTAAAATTGATTAACATCAGAAATATGTAATGTGTACTTAATTACAGTCATTAATTTAATTTAATCTCAAGTAGTAATTTTTTTTCTGTTAGGATGAATTTGATCATGGTTAATTAATCAATTGGTTGATTAAGTAGTGTGACCAATTTTTAAAATATGAAGTCGTCATAAACAATACAATAATTGTACATAAATTAGTTAAGTATTGCTAACAACAAATTCATCAATCGTCAAACATAAATATTTTACAATCTAATCAGTGAAGAGTAAACCTGCACAAGCGAGTCCGCCATCCACCAAATGTCGTTCATTTTCTGCATCTTGTCGAGGGGTGCGCTCCCCTGGTGGGGGTGTGTTACTTCCACAACCCACTTCTTTCAGCATTACGGACCTCCAGTTAGTTTAAACATTCTGTGAACAAATTTTAAAACATTGACAAGTTGATCTAGTATTGTTCAATAATTTATTTATCTTTATAATAATCTTATTTATCTAAAATTCATTATTTTGCACTGATTCATTTTTAAAGAGTATTCTGTTCCATGAGGTAGTTGTTACTTTTTGATCATTTCCATACAAAAAATAAAACATAAAATATTTGAATCTACCATGAAATAATTCCAACCAGGATGCAAAGTTGTTTCTGAATGTAAGAAGCATGGAAGGACATTTGTATCAAAAGTACAGTAGACACACATAATGATTATTGAAGCTCTCTCAGGTGCCCCCATATAGAAAAGTAATTAAGAAATTAAGAGGGAACATGATAATAAGATACCAATTAACGTCGAATCTTTAATTCAATCGCATTGGATGATAGAGACGGTCAAAAGGATTTCTCGAGCCACCGAGTGCGGAACGAGGATAAGATATCCTACTCACAGGAGATTGAAATCATCGACCGTATCGTCGCGCCTGGTAGAAACAAAGTCATTCGCGTTAACGTCCACGCTAATGGCAAGGGAGAGAGAAAGAAGAGAAGAGAAGACACTGAGAAAAAGACCGCTTCTCGTTCATTCAGGACACGCTCAGAGGCGCGTGCTCGTGTCTATACTACGCACGAGAATCCATGAATGAAAACAATTCGTGACCGGCGTCCCGTTAATGAATGGATTCCGGAGTAGTAGCTCAGTTTCGAATCGACCAAGTAGCTAATTGGTAGAAGCCAAGGCAAACGTCTCTCGGCGATAACTCAACGTCCCTACTCTCCATACAGACTCTTTTCTTTTTCTCCTCTACCATCATCACTATTTTCTTTTGACTTATTACATTTTGCTCCTGGCATTCAGACATTTTTTATCCATTTATCGTGTACTGTATGCCTGTCTATGCTTTATGATACTATACACTCATATTAACTCACTACTCGAGTACTACAGTTCACGTCCGTAGGCAGTTATTGCTATAACAATCGTTAAAAAGCTTCAACAATACAAGGAATACTGGTATGTTGCAGGAATAGACTGATTAATGTTTTTGTTGTATTTTCATTTTCTAAGATGAACGAGAGAAAAAGTCGAGTATAATATGAAAGGATTCTGCTACGTGGGTACTCGGCTGTTTTTCAACTCGATGCCAAGAGAAATATCAACTGGAGTAAAACTCGTTTCATTTTCTGATAAATAAACCATATTTTTTCCAACAATTATTTACAAAATGAAACAGTAAAAATTATTTTGTAAGATATGGCTAAAATTTACTTTATACAGTAAAAAAAAATGGAGTAAAAAGTGCTGTTCTGGAACTGTTTTAGTTAGTAATGAACAGTACAACAGTAATATTCTGATTGGTATATTTTAAGATTGAAATAACTTTTTTACAGTAAAGGTAATGTCATGTTTACATTACAGGATATTTACTCAACAATAACTTAACATAAATAACATCAGAATGTCTTTGATTGTCCTTTCAAGTAAATAAAATTAATTCTATCATTCTAGGATGATACAAATAACTTGCATTTCTTATTTGTAATGACAACATTCTTGTTGGTTTACACTCACTATTTATTTCTTTTACATACATACTAGTAAATTATTTAAAAGCTTATTAGAAAACATTTTTAATTTTTTGACTATTTATGATAAGTTTAATAAATTTCCGCAAAAAATTAACTCCAAACTGTTTGAGTAATTATCGTAATTTGTTTTTTGGCCTCTAAACTGGACAGTGAAAAATGTAATTTTTATCTCAAAAGAGAAAATATTAAAAAGCAGTTCACTTTGACCTGAAAAGGTAAGAATTTTCTGTTTTCATCTTTTTTGCTTCTTTTTTCCTTGAAATGGTTTTTTGAGATTAAAAATAGTCCTGAATGAAACTTGCAATACTCATCCAACAACTGAAGAATTTATTTTTGACTATTTTATGTTTTTGTTTAAATAAAACTATGTTAAAAAACAAACAAATTAACAAAATAAATTTACAACATTGTTTTATTTAGAATTTTTTTCTAATAATTTTTTTTCATAGATGAATTAAAAAAATATCGAATTTCACATTTATTATACACATAAAGCTAAAAATTTTTCTAAAATATTTATTATTCCATCCCATAAAGTGAATTTAGCTAAATAGCAGTCAACTCACGAATTCAAACAGATGTTATTTCGCACATGGAGCAGAGTTGTTGTCTGTTTTCCCAATCTAAATACATTGTCGTCATTTATATCTTTCACTTCAAAGGATGCACAATATATTAACATACTCACGAAAAAAATATTCTCACTACTGATACTGATACTAATTTTATTGTCAAGCAATTGAATTTTTTTTTTACTTCCCTACATGACTAGTTAACAGCATGCTGAATTGAGTTTTAGTTTCCCACTTAAAATGATACAACTTGGCTTTACTATATACTAAAGTAATTAATTCAGGTCTATTTCGTGACATGAAATCAGATCAAAGTAAAAAGTGATTGTTGCTATGATCGAGATTAAAAAAACTTGAGTTATCATTCAAAGCTTATTAATACTAATTGTCAATACAAGAAAGAAGAAAGAAAGAATGGGAACGAATGGAATGTGAGTTTTTATTGGCATGTGACAAATATCAGCTTAATCCTGATTCGATTCCATTCGCCATGTGATTCAATTTGTTCAACTTCATCATTTTCATTTGGTACAAAAAAATGAAATTATTTATTAATTTTAATTAGTTCATAATTTTATGAATTTATTTAAAATAAACAAGGAATATAAATCAATGTAAACTCATTGAAAGTAAATGTTGATAGTAGTAAAAATTTTTTTTACTATCATTGCTCAAATTATTTTTTTTCTGATAGTTGGATATTTTTATGTCCCAACGTTTGGATAGTTGTATTACGTTACAGCTCATGATTATTTGGGAAAAAAGGATAATGATAGTAGTATTTTTCTCTTCTGATATAAAATACAATGGAAATTCCAGTGGATTCGGCATCATTCATTGCCTGTTTTCTCATGAACTTTCATACAATTAAAGTCTATCAACTTTTTCAGCTAAAAGAAAGTTTTCTGATTTATGGCAATATCTTGATCGTACCAGGGCAAATTTTTCTAGTTTCATGTACTGAGAATATTTTATAGCTAAATTGTTAGGGAGTTTAATGTGTTGGGTTGAAGTAAGTGATGATATAAATTTATTACACACATTCTCGTCTATTAAAAAAAATTCATTTTTTAATTCAAAAGTGTTAATGAAGACATTAATTATTGGTCATCATTATTACTACAAATTTTGTGAGGTTTGTTTATTTATGATAGTTGAAAGTAATTAATTAATATCAATAAATAAGTATCAGTGAGTAAATAAAATAATAATTATAATTAGTAATAAGTTTTAATGTTGAATTTTTTTAAAAATAATTCTGATATCTTCATGTATGCTGATTTAGGATTTTTTAATAATCTGATAACATTGTTTTTTTTTTTTATTTAGTGAATGTTACTTCTTTATTATTTGTATCTTCAAAAATAAAATTAATTAAGATGCATTAACACTTACCTGAATCCTCAACTTGATGTTGATATAAATTCGTTGAGAATCGACACGAATCTTCCTTCAGCTATCAAAGTCATTTAGGATTTAGCTACAATTACTAATTTTCTAATATCATCTGCTTCAATTCCAAATGTTAATGATTTAAAGAGCTTCAATAGTACCTCACATCATTGTAAATAAATAAATGAAAAGAAAAAATTGAAAGTGATTGAATGAGATCTTCTTGAAAGTCGAAAATTAAAAAAGATGTTGGATTTGAATATAAACCCATATGTCAGAAACTGAAGTCAACAGTTGCACACGCGTATAAAATTATATAAGCGTATAATTTCATCATTTATTTCTCGTTCTTCCGCGATCAACAGATAAGATTTTACGACTAAGAGCGGCGGCTCTTGAAAGCTACATCATTGTTCTCTTTATAGGGATGATGTATTAACGGTAATTTCATTTAAATTTTTCACATGTTAAGATAACCAAATAAAATTTAACTCTTCAATATAATTAACAATTTAAATTAAATCAACTTTAAGACATAAAAAAAAAATCTCGCTAAATTAAAATATTATGTTAATGTCTTTACATATATCCTTATTTATTCTATCTTGGAATGTTATTGGTTTTTTATTATAAAAAAAAAAAAAAACGAAAGGTGTAAACTGCAGAAATGCACGAACACAATTATAGTAATCACTTGTTAAAAGTTGTCATTTACACAAGTTTCACCAGCTTTTCTTTTTTTTTTTTGGTTTTTGCCAATCCATCGGAAATGATTGTTAATCCAATTATTGAAATGATCATGGGATAATTGGGTTTATTATCATACCAATCACATAATAAAAAAAGATGACAGAAAGAGGTGAAAAAAAAATGAAACACTTGAATAATCACTGGACCAGCGAGATTGATGTAAAATTGATGCTTGTGCCGAAAATATACCGTCGGTTACGACGACCCGACGAGGAAGCGTTTGGATATAGTTAACGAGAACTTGCCGGCGGCAGCAGACGTCAGGAAGGAAGAGAAGAAGAGGGGTAGCTGACGAACATCGGAGCGCGTTGAATAGGGAGGGGTTTCTCAGCGCAAGAGGGTTGCAGAGAAGTATGAAGGGTCGAAAATGTCGCGACGCTTGCGCGATTATTTTCCCTCTCTCTCTTTTTTTTTTTAGTAACATTTATTTACCAAAAAATTTCACAAACTTTCAAATGAATATATTCATTTTCATTTAGATATTTACAATTATTTATCAACTATTTGTAATACTCAGAAGCAAATAAAATTAAGTTGATAATGCAATGGAGTCTACTTTTAAAAATTTCAAGGACTCTTGTGCAGACACTCGACTGTTTTTAAAAAGTCTAGAGTCAGTCACCTCAATAGTGAGATTCATCTTTTTCTGATTTATACGCACATCACACTACAACTAAAAAAACTCCCCTCTATCAATTGATATTTGGGTTTTCTGTATTTTTCAACTTCAAGACATCATGTTGATTGTTGACACAAAAGCAAGTGGCTAGGTGGCGAGTTGTAACCCCTCAGTGTGGCATAACTTACCTGAATACTTCAAGTATAGAATCTGAGAAACTAGGCGCGGTTTGTGAATCGCTCGATAGGAGTCACGATACGCGGACCAATCAAGCAAGTTCGCGATGATAAAGTCGCCTCGTCATTGGTTGTAGAGAGTCGCTGGGAAGTGAATGAGAAAGAGAATGAAGAGAGCAAGAGAACTGTCGAACTGGTATCTGAACTGATGCCAGTAACAAGAGACATCTCGTGGGCAAATGTTTGATTTTGGAGTTTTACATTTTATTCTATAAAATATCTCTAAGACTCTTCAGTAACTAGAAAATACAATAGACTGTTTTATTACATCTATCTACTGCTAGGAACCATTTGCTGGTAGACTAATGAAGTAAATGAACTACATTATGGAACCTAAGATAACATTTAACTGATTATTATTTTTTTGCTTAGTAATTTTAATTAAAGCTAGCAATGAAATGGAGAGTTAAATTAAAAAGTACTCCCTAAAACTAAATCAGTGAAAATTCACTGTAATTAATCGTCACCGATTCATTTTTCTTTTAGAATAAGATAGACTTACCTCAAGTTAACAGAGAGAAGAAGTATTGAAGTGGCATTTGAACACAAAGAACATAAGAATAATAATTTTATTTATTTGTAGATTGCAGTTTGCGAAAATATCGTTTGGATAAGTTATCTCGGCTGAGGCATGGGTAAATAAGTGCAAAGATATAACGGTTAATTTCCGCATTAAGCATGGTTATCGCTCGCGTCTATCCGGAATACGCAACTCTGAATATGTATACAAATGTACAAGACTGCTGGGCCTTTTTTAATCTAAAAATACAATAAAGAATCTTTTGAACATTAATTGAGTTAACTGTTTAATATTAAAATTGAAGGTAAGAAATGAATTAATTAGACACCTTTTTATTTTATTTTTCTCTCCCTCACCTCTTCCTTGTGATGAAAAATTCAATTATGTTTTAGATAACTTCTGCATCAATGAACTAGACTTTTTACTTCCGGTTGCAGTATTATTTTATTCTACAGAATAATTACAGCTAATCTGAAATAAACTAACGAATTTAATAAGAAAACACCTAATGTGTTTACAATGTTAAACGCCATAAACAAACTATAAATTTTAACACACTTTAAAGTGTGATAAGAATAATTATCAGGTTCTATAGTTTGTATTATTTTACCACACTTTCTGATTTAAAATGTAGGCATTTAACATTGTAAATACTTAGATATTTTAATATTAAACACTTTAAGCGTTTGATTCTTGGATTTGCAGTGAACGACATTCATCACAATAGAAAAAATATCAAAATAATAAAAATTGAAACCTGCTAAGGACAATTGAGTTTTTGTTATTTCATCGTCATTAGAAAAAAAAAAAAAATACTTAATAGTTCAACTGGATACGTGAAATGTATACTGTTGTACGTGTCTTTACAGACATACTTTATTTTATGTGTGTATTTTGCAGAATATTGTGTTGATGTCGGCAAGAAAGAAAAGAAAGGGTAAGAATAATAAAAAGATAAAAAAACAAAAAAAAAAGAAGAGTATATAAAGAGAAAATACGGAGACGCCTCACGGTGCCGGCGAACGAGGTTGACGTGGATAAATGGTACGTTTCACTGCGACAGGCGCGTAGTCCCAACAATCTTCCGGGCCTCGAATCAGAAAAGACAACCGCAAAAGACGTTCTTTCAGTTTGCACATACGCTTTCAATTTTTGTCCGCGCGTATTCATTGTGCAATTGAATGCTGATGAAACGAATATATAACAAAGGTATACATATTTATTTACATGTACATGAGAAAAAATATATAGAAAAGATTATCTTGATTATATTTATGGTAACTAAGACAGAGATTTTTAAAAAATTATCAATCAAAAATATTAACTATTCAATTTATAAGTTAAATTCTTCAACAAATGTACAATTTTTAAAATAATTATTTTTTTTTACGATAAATATCGCCAAGTAATTGAAATAACAAATTCATATAATTATACAATGTTGAAAGATAAGAAAACTTGATGAAAATTTTCAATCTACATTGTAATTATTACAAAAATACACAACTTCAATCCAGCAAGATGCTATCTACTACGATAGAAACGTGTATCACTGGTTAATCTACCGGCATGGTATTTAACGTGGATGTTACATACTTATGTATATAAACAAGTTGTATGACTACTCATACATACCTCCTATGCTTATAAAATTAAATTAATAGATTATCGATACACTGAGGATATGCTGTACAAGCTACCACGGTAATCCAATTAAATTAGTTTCCGTACGACAATTAAACTTGCCAATTGAAGTAATTAATTTATCGATAGTGACTTTTTGACGAATGTTACAACAAAAAAATATCAGCCATTGCTTTTATTGCCTTTTGCGCTGACAATATTAAATAATATTTTTAGATCAAACATTATTTCATTCTACTGCAAATCATAGTGTTTTAATTTAATGTACTTATAGTGTATTAAAATAAAATACTACGATTTACAGTGATGTCAATCACGATATTCGTAAATAAAGGAACATCATTTTTAATTTAGGTTTTGTTTATTACTGAGAAAAAAAAATATTCTTCTATATAATCTATATTTGAGTCGAATAAATTATTGTAAAATTATTGATAATCATTATAAATGTTGAATTAAATTTAAGAACTATTTAAAAATAATTTAGTGCTGAATATTGTGATAATAATAAATTGATATATTAATTTATAATATTGCTAGTTTAAATTAATATAAACCTCAATGTAATTTTAATTACACGCAATTATATCATATGCTGAGTTTATAAATAAATAGAAACAGTCACAGATTAAATAATTTATGCAAAGTTAAACGAATTAGTAATAGTTAACGTGAAAAATTAAAATTTTTTTTGGTTGTCACTTGAAAATAAAACCAAATTAACGAAGTAAATTTAAACTCACTTGGATTCTAGTTTCATTTATAATAATTTGAGTGCACTTACCTTTAAGCGGAGTTTCTCAGATCAATATATTTAAAAAGTTGTCTCGAATAGTTGTACAAAATAAAGAATTACTTGAATTAAGTAAATATATTAATGATAGTATGTAATGATATTCAATAAAAAATATTATACTGATAAACCTTTATAACATTTTTTTTTTTTGCAAATAAGTCGATGTTATATTGGATAATACTAATCACATTGATAACTCACTCGACATTAATATCATTTTTATTTTATTCCAACTTTTATTGTAATATTTGTATAAAAATTTTTCATGAATTATCTATATTATTTCAAGATTTCTATCTATCAGATTTTAATAAAGAAATTCAATAACAGAAATGAATTATTTTCCCTTGATGTTGATAAGAAAAAATAATTTTTGAAAATTAATTCAACTTATAAGGCGTACATAATTACACGGAGTTAATTATAAATATATGTGCGTGTGGTGATTGATGATTGTGAGTTGTTAAATATATATTAAGTAAATAATTTTGCACATTCATTTCGGTAAATCATATATATTCATACGAGTCATTTTTTGTTTTTCGCTCCCACATTTTATTTTCTTTTCTTCATACTGCCATTCACAGGCAATCGACGTGGTAATCACGGGTTGGGCGCCGGAAGCCGTGGCAAGATATTCGCGCGTTCACATCAGATAAATCCTTAGGCTTAACTCCGACTGACCCATGTTGGCCTTTTACTCTTCTTTCCTTCGTCTACTTACCATTTTTTTTTCTTCAATATCTGATTCAAGATTCGAAAATATACCAAACTAAGACAAATATTGTGAAATTGAAATTAAAAAAATAATAATAATCTTAAATTATATAAAATTCGTTTTGGCCTTTTTATATTAAATGATTTCTGATAATATTCAATTTTGGAACATTCCTGTTTTGTTCCTGCACCCTCCGAGACATCTTTACTCATCAGCATTCTATCATAATCATTCAAATATTTTACAGCATATATCTATATATTCCATTCATGGACACCATTACAATGCGTTAACTATCACGATTAAATTTTACTTATATGTAAGTTTAGAAATTGCACGTAGTATATCTCAACAGACACATACTCCAAAGTTGTTGACGTGACAAGACGACAGTCTAGAAAGAAATATCGAGATAGCATCTGTTGAATATCCAGGAGAGGAAGCCTACCGGTTCTGAAGCCAAATGATCTTATCTCTATTTCATCATCTAACTTTTCTTATCTCATTTACTGGTAAATACATTTAGAGAAATTTCAAGTAATTTAAATCAAAATTTGGCCCAAAATGAAGTTTGTATTAGTTACGTACACGAATGGTATATAAATCCACGATGATATTCGAATTAATGTGCTCTAAATAAAGAAAGCACAAAGAGTGAATCAATAAAAATAATGAATTGAAATTTCTTAAGTCTCATAATATTTATGATACTGAATGTCTCGCGAGCGTGTAACTCAAGGAATGAAATTCTCATTATTCTTACTAAAGTTTACTCTGCACTGAGCATCCGGCGGCCAAGCGATTTATTTGAGCTTCCGTCTCTATCGTAGTCAGAATCTCAGTGAAAGAGGGTATAGAGCATAACCAGTTTACACTGTCTACTTACTAAAGCAATGCAACTCACTTTAGCAACCCACATTTCTAATTAATTGTTTTATAAATTTCCTTATGAATTCTATTTGAAGTAAATGTAACATATTCTACACATTTTTGTATCATTTATTTGATATATTATCATATGGATAACTTCAATTACCACTGGCATTCACTTTGAAGCTCTATTAAATAATGAACTTAGTTATCTTTTAATCAATGACATATGTCAATCACGGGGTTATTTAACAATTCAATCACCGATTGTTTAACGGAGAATAGAGTAAGTGGAGTGACATGTTTTGTTGGCATAATCACCCCCATGGAAATAAGGAAATACAAATTATATGAAATATTTAAAATAAATTTAGGCACATTGGAATGCATCAAATATACAATGCTGACAGAAATAAAAAAAAAATTGAAAAGGTAAGTTAATGTACAACCGAATATCATTGTATATATATTTACTAGTTTTGCGACACTTGGACCAAGCAGTAAAATAATGATTACTTTATATAATGTAATAAAAAAAAATTATATAAATTGTGTATTGTGTTTCCTGGGGCCAGCAATTATTACATTCCAATAACATATACACCTTGTCCAAGCTTAAGCAAGACTCGGAAAAAGTGATATCTTACTGTGTACGATAATTGACAACTAAATATTAAATGATTTATAACATCTACAAACAATCGTATTAGTGTACAACTTGATAAAAAATTAATCAAAAAAACAGTGTGATAAGCCACAAACTGCTGGAAGAGAAATCAACAAAGAGTAAGAATATAAACTCATGTTTTTACGCTTTGCACCGTATGGACGTCAAGCCAGGATACTTTGGAAAGGTCCTTCTTAGATTGAGGATGAAAGAGTCAGGCTTGGGATGATACATATGTTGAGTGCATTCAGATATAAACGTTTTTTTATTATTTTAAATGATAATGTTTCATGAAAGTAGCATTCTATAAACAAGGATTATTGTCCTCGTCATTTATACTTGGTACTTTTTATTTATTTTAACATCTTTGTATTTATAATTATAATTTTTTCTTAATTATGTTGTATTTGTCAATTGTATAAATATATTTATCACAACAAAAACCATATGTTATCCATAACAAAACTGATGAGTAAAAAATAGTATCAAGTGAACGTAAAAGTAAACATTTTTTGCACTGTTAATTTTAAAAATGTAAATAACTTTTTTGTCAATTGAGTAATTTGTTATTCATATTTTGAACCCCTCCAAATTAAAGATCTCGAATTACAAAGTAAAACCACGGCATGTTTGAAGATTAAAAAAATATTATTATACTTGTCTCTTTTTCGATGTAAATGAATACGATTTAAACACAGAAGCAAGAGAGTGGCTGACGTACTTAAGTATATGCCCGGAAATACTGACGTGTACGTCAACGAGACGAGACTCCTTAGCGGCATTCTCTGATGTTCTGTGCTGCAATAACTCGCGCGTTTCACATTTTACACCTTGGTAAACAAAAAGTTTATTTCCGGATCGACGGCGTATCGTAACTATGATCAAGATACTCTTAAACGAGAACCGGATGTCAATATAACCAAAAGGCACATCATTTTTTTTTTTCACTTCAATTATCAGTTGTTTTCGTACATATTTTTTATATATAATAATCAAGCATATATTATGCGTAAAGTATAATTATCTTCTCTTATTAGTAATTGTAAATAATTTAAACAATAGTGCAATTAAAATTTATACTCTTTAAAAATAAATTTGGAATTATTTAATAAATATTAAAGTATAATAATTAAACTTTCCTTATTTTTTAAGAAAATTAAGATTCTTAATGTTATGAACACTCGAAATTTCACAATGATTCACGGAAAAAAATACATAAGTGCATTCACTGTAAATTATAGTGTTTTACTTTAAAACATTAAAATTGTTTTAATATGACGTCATCAATTTGATTAACATTGTAGTCACTTTTTAGATACTTGGAAATGGTTAAAAAGTGACTACAATAATAGTCAAGTGGGTGACATCGATTCAAAACACTTCCTAATTTGTGATTAAAAATAAAGCAAAAATCGTTATTACAATAGTTGTTTTCTTTTTGGTACAAGAAATATGTTTTATTAAAACAATTTTTTCCTAATTATAATAGTTTAGAAATGTTTATAGATCATTTTATTATACTAGATAAACTATTTTATAAATAAAAATGATGGATATAAATTCTAAATTTTATTACCAGTCTCAAATTTTAATATACGTAATATTTTCCACACTTCCTCTCTACCTTTTTTCATAGAGGAATGAATGAAGATTAACAACACTCAATGGCGAATTACATTAAAAAAAAAAAGATAAAAATTTAATCAATAAAATTGATAAATACTTAAGTGACTACTACTTACTTTTTTGATAATTAACGATTCCTCTTATCTGTCAACTGAACCCATAACGACAGCTCATTCATGCCTTTACTCTCTTTTACTCTTTTTATAGATCCGGTTAAGCTACTCAATACTCGGTTTGTCTATCATTAATCTATTCCACCCGAAATCAATGTGATAATATCGTGTTGAATTAAAGCTGTCACCTTTAATAATTCGATAAAAAATAGAAGTGTTTAGTTGATGTTATGTTTAGGACAGGAAATAAATGAAGTTATCGATATAAAAAAGTCATATGGTTAAAAAAGTATTATAATTATGCTGAAGTAGGTAGTATTATATATGACTATGATAAAATTGTGTCAAGGATATCATATTCTTATGGGATTGAAGGTGAAATAATATAATTTATTAACCATAAATGCACAATTTAAAGTAACAAAATTATATTTCATTTTACGGATTGTAATAAAGGTTGTAATGTTAGAAAAAATTATATTGCACTACTTTATAAATATATTGCAAAATAAGCAGATGTTATCATTTGGAAATGAGCAATAAAATAATTGAAACATTTATTAAATCGATGATGTTCTAATATCTCTCTAAATATGAAACAGTGAAAATATTAAAATACACTGCAAAATCAGTGAATATAATACAACTGATTCAAACAGTGGTTCAATTTATACTGCAAAATCAATGAATATTCACTAATTTTGCAGTGTATTTTATTATTTTTACTGTTTTATATTTATATTAGAGAGATTTGTCGCACACTCCTCAAAGTCTTTCCTTTAACCACCGAGGTAAGAAAACGTAGACCTTCTTCTGGAATATAAATGACAATTCTCAATAGTCAAACTAAAAAAAATATCACTGAATTAATATTTTGTATAAAAAGAAAGGAAATATGAATGAATGAAAATATCAAAACGCGGTACTTTGTGACGAAATTGATAACACTAGATGAGAAACACAACGGGGTACCATATATATATGTATATATATATATATATTTATATACGTATACATAAAAAGACATTAAAAAGTTGTGTTGTGGGAACTAGCCGAGTTTTTCAGGCAACATTTCCCCTCAAGCAAAAACCCCGTTCTACTCGTCGTAAACTCATCGAGTTTATGATAATGTTTTGACCATGACGGCGTTATGGAACGTGTCAGGCTACAGAGCCTCGAAATTCGAAATTTTCAAATACGCATGTGTATATAAAGTAAAAGCCTTTCTTACTTGAATACACGTCGATGGTGACCATAAACATGATGACAAAATTAAAGAAAGATGATACTCAAATGCTTTGTGATGTTTTATAAAATTTTTGCAACTTCATTTTACCTTTCAATAACGTCTAAATATAAAAGTATACGTATTGTATTTCGTTAGGCATTGAGGCTTTAGTAATTTTATATCCCAAGATTTTTGAAATTTTTCTCACATGTCTAAGAATAGGTTGATGTACTTTAGAAGTTGGATTTTTAATAAAGTAAACAAGTTTGGCCCCCGAACATATGACGACATTCATAACTTCACGTCTTTTTTGATAAAAATCTCATACTCACCATTGAATTTTTATACACAGGTAAGATATAACCTCTTCACAACACTATTATGCATGATTTTCTGAAGAGAATCTGTCTGTTCTTATCTCTATATCACACTCAGTAACGTGGCCTTTACAAGGTCCATTCCATGTTTCATTTGCTCTTTAAAAAACTTACAGGTATTGTAGTTATATGATTTTTTTTACGAAACCTATAAAACTCGACACGAAATCGTCAAATTTGTAGTTTACTATATATTGGTTTATTACTTTATCAGTTACTATGACTCGTTAACCAATTAAATTGACTATAAAAGAGGAGAAAAAAAAATTATACGATCGAGAAAAAAATTAACAACATTGAAATAATCGTTTTCTATATACTTTAATTCATATTAAAATATCAATAAAACGGTAGTGATTGCTAGTGTTTTGGGAAGAATAAAAAAATTATCGGTCTTTGGTTGAATAGATTTAATTATTTGACTAGGGATGGTTAAGTGTAAGAAATAATTTACAACAAACATTGAACATTCATTTTGGAGTAATAAATATAATAATAAAATATTCTCATAAATAAAAAATGTTTATGAAATTTGTGATAATACTTCGCAATTGATTTTATGCCTCAACAATGACCAAGTATATTTACTAAACACTTATTACACGTGTAACTTCCATTCGATTTTAATCCCACACACACACACACCTTTGCCGTCTCCTTTTAACTATAATATAAGTCAATTCAGCAAAATTTTATTTGTTTAATCAATTTTTAAATTAAATTATCTCTATTCATATACACTGATCAAAAAATCAGTCAAAAAATTGATTATTACATGTTAATGTTTCGTTAATATTTTATTAACCCAAAAATCGATTGAATAACATTTAAAGTTATTAAGTGGAGCTCAGTTTTTTCAAAAAAAATCGGAACAGTTCCAATTATTCAGCTTATGGATCAATTCACTACAAATCGTAGTGCTTTATTTTAATGCACTTGAATGTGTCTAAAAAGCTATTACAATGTTAATCAAATGGATGACGTCATTTTAAAACACGTTAAGTGCATTAAAATAAAACACTATGATTTGCAATGTTTAAAAATGATATGATTGTGCATACAATCGAATCTTAGATGAAAGTGTTATTAGTTATTTAAAAGAGGATAATGATAAATTACCTGAATCATTAATATAATTTACGTCGAAAAAATGTGGTTTTACTTCCTGCGAAAGTGATTGATAAGTTGGAGTTTCGGTTCTTCCGGACATAGAAAAAACAGATAGCGCCACACTCTCGTTCATGCCCATCAAGACCATGTGTGTTTCTCTAGTTGGCGTTTAAGGTCTACCACAAGGGCGGAGAAGAGTGTGTAAATAAAAAAAACCAAGGCGCCATATATCCTGCAATCTAATACATATCGTTAAAAAAAGCAACTCGTGTAAGTTGGTTTCGGCATTATTTATGTTTTGACACGGCGCCTCTTCCTCTTGGTCCTTCCAATCCCTTCTTCCAGATCTCATTTCATCTAGATGTATGCATATAAACGCATAATTGCCTTCCTTGACTGTAGGAATTATTATTTCTTCTACTCTGTGATGTCTTTTTTTTTTATTCAACCACTGAAACGAGCCTCATCGCCTCATATTTGTGTAAAAAATATGAAACAAAAGAGGAAGAATTGTTGTAGATGGTGCTTGGAAAATGATATGCACATATAGGTAGCGTCACCGCAGAAATAATCAAAGGCGATGCCCAGTCTCGAGGTCATCAAGACTGATAATTAAAATGCATTCAGCTGAGTTATAAACTTTTAACAGTTTCTCTGGTTCGTCCTCTTTCTTTGGTTATTTTATGTGTGTGCAACCCATTTTTTGTGACGTTTCTTCGACTCTGATAAAATTTATTGCTTATTTAATTTTATTCTTTCTGATTTATTTTTCAAATATTCATTCTGACTGTATTAAAAATGCCTCCTTAATACTAAATACATTTTTTTTTCTTTTCTCCAAGTTGCCTATGATGATTAACAGCTTACCTGTTTTTATCCCATCTTTTTTCATTTTTATTGAATGCCACTCAATCAAAATGAATATTTCTAACATCTTAGTATGAAGTTACAGTAATGAGTCCGATTTTGCGAATCCTAAATCTAATCTTATTATTCTTTCCAAGTGACACATTAAAAAGATAGGATTATGGGTCATTCTTTGTTTTTAGTTAATTATATTATACTCTGTTGAATTATCACTCGCATAATAAATGAATGGACCACATTAAAAACCAGACCATAATCCTACCTTCTCCTTTATGATTATACTGATCTGAACAAAGTTAAAAAAAACCAGCATTTGAAGGAGCGTTCTAATAATAATGGTTTTTTATTGATTTTCAACATTCTATTTCGTTCATCTGCTAAAGTGCTGTGAATAACAATAATTTTGAAGGAAATAAAATATTTCTATACGGTGAAATGAAATGTAAAAGTTATTCACGTGAATTTTTTTTTCCAAGGGCGTGAAAATAAAAGAGACGGTGGCACCCTTTGACAACGAAAGTCAGCGTATCCGCACGTGACACGCGTAGGTCCGTGTACGCTTATATATTCTTCGAACAAGCATTAACAAAAGCTCACGGTAGGTGCACGCGAAAAACGGAGAAAGAAGGCAACCTATAGCGTTCAAGTTCGACCGAGCGAATAAAATCCCTGCGTCGCGAATTGTCGAGTAGCTCGATCAAAGGTCCCGACAAGAATTTATCCCATCCGTCATATTTTGTGCTTCTCATTCCAAATTCATTGTGATTTTTCTAATTACTTGTTATTTACCTAAATTTCATTTTATTACACAATTAATTTTTTTTTCTTTTGCAATTATTAGGTCATAAAATAAAAATATTATCCTCTTTTTCTCTATCAATTACTGCAAATCCCGAAAAATTTAGATGTTTAGTAATAAAATGTTTAATGTGTTTAATAATTAAACACCTAAATGTTTACAATGTTGAACATCATAAACACTTTAAATATTTAGTTTCTAAACACTTGGATTTGTAATTTTATGGTTAGCAATAAAGCTGAAATATTTCATCATCAGATGAGGCATAATGTATGCCATTGAATTATAATTTTATCAATGATTATTTTTTATTTGTTATTATTTTTTAACATCACCTCCTTTAATTAAAATAGTTCAAGTTAAATCATTCGTATAATTAATTCTAAAAAAAAACTTCGATATAGAATTGATCCACTCTTTATTATTTAGTAAATAATAAATTGAACATATTCATAAATTTTTTTGCTTACAACCAACTATAATCCAGTTATTTTAAATCATTATTTCTGAATTATTTAATTCATGTTTCAACTTAAATATTATTAAATGAAACAAAAATAATTGAAAATGATTATTTAAATAATTAATTTTTAATAATAAAAACAAGGTTTTCCTGAAGTGACTTAACTTATTGACATCCGTCCGTGATCCATAATTTTCTATTTCACGCTTATTTGACAGTTTTTTTTTTGTCGCGACAGTATTAGCTAACATATATGTTCAAGAATTTTGTCACAGCTACTGATTTACGAGCTATACTAGAGACGGTCTGGTGAAAATATCGCAGTGGCGCCTTGATGCGTGAATGAATAACCTTTGCCCTTAGAATGGGACTCTACGTGGGTGGTTTGCACTTTTTGCATGCTTCACTGACGACTATGTTCACTCAGATGCCTAGAATTCTGGAATTAGAAACGATAATTATTCATTATTGCCGTTATTAATTATCACATACTTCCTCTCATAACTTGCAATTAACTTGTTTTTTTTTTTTTTTTTTTTTCATTAATTAACTCCAGAAATACTAGCACTTTTTTTGTTAATCAAATAAAGATTCATTGACTTGAAGAAGAATAAATATCAACTATTTTTTCCAAAATTTATCAATCGTCATCCTTTGAACTTGTGAATAATGAAGATAGCATACATAACGTAACATCATAATGATTACACATGAGTTATGTTAATGAATGTCTAATAAAAACAGAACTTGGTATGGTACAGGTTTAAAGCATCGATGATGTTGTTCAAATTAGTGTTTCTCTCGCATGATAATTCAAGAAAAAAAAAAGAGAAAGTGTGACATTTTAATTAATAAATCATGTACAAATCAGGCATAATTTTTTTTTTACCTAAGTGTGTCAGTTAGAGAGATGAGTTATAATATATATAGTAAATTGAAATAATTCTTTTTGGAGAATAGCTTGAGGGCAGTAGAGTCAAGAAGAGATGAACGACCTGGCACGAATGGTCTAAAAAAGGAAGGAAAAGATTAAGAATAGACAAAAAGAAAGTCAAGAGTTTGAGCGAGATAGAGCATAAACTCGTGACAACGTAGTCGTAAATCGAGGCAAGTTGATGGCGCATTGATTGCCTCGCATCTCATCGTGTTTAACCTTCTATTCGACCAACTCACCACGTTCGTAATCACTTATTTGATATACCACCAAAATTAATCGAAGCCAACGGTGTGGATTTGAATGAAATTGACATAAGAAAAGATGTTGAAATGATGATAGCATCTAGGTAATTCAGTTTTACTCAATTAATTGGGATTCACATGTTTGCATATCAAACATTTATTTAATTTCAATAGTAGAAAAAAATGGAGGACCATGGACAATTGGATTTAAAGTTAAAACATTATCAGCAAAAGTAGATTTTCTAGATCAGAGTAATTGAAAAGTTAGTACATACAAATCGCATTTTGAAGAGGCGTGTCAGAGACTTGGGTCCATTAGTTCGTGACCATAATTTACGTATTTGTTCTACGGCTTGTAAATCTTCTAAAGTGAAACAAAAAAGATAACGAAAAAAAAACAACCAAGGAAGAAAGAAGGATGAAGGTAAAAGGTAAGAGTGAAGAGGCAAAGGTGCGCGAAGAGCCAATATGGATAGGAATGCATGACGTTACCATAATATTAATAGTTTATTTACTGAAGCCCATACGTCACTGCTGGCAATGGTTCGGGTTAGGTTTTGTGCACCTAAGTCTCAATGGTTGTGCAACGAAGACGCTGCAGGCAAGTATCACTAAATATTCCAGCTTGCAGAGCTGCTGACAGGGTTGAGGGTATCTCCATAGTCTAGTTCAGTTGTCAACAGGCAATATTGATGGCAGGATGTACCAGTTGACCGCTTTGTAAAGTGCTTATATACAATACAATCCCTCAGGCACTTCAGCATCACATTATTCGTGGTCTTAATGAGAAATCAAAACTATCAAAAGGTGCAAGATTAACTACAATTGATTCTAGAGATTTATAAGTAAATTACTTTGATAAATATGTAAGGTAATAAGACAAAGAGCCAACGGTGCTTCATTGGCAGTTGGAACAAATTGTTATTGCGTTACCAACAGGATCACTGAAGTCATTCCTGAACCAAAAACCATCAACAGAATCCAAGACCAAGACAGAATCCATTAGCACCAAGAAACGTTTTATCAAAGCCTCAATTTTTCTTGAATTGGAGTATCAATTATAGATATGTTTTACATTGGAATATGCATTAATGAATGTGTTTTAGGAAATAATAATGATCAAATTGAGAAAATTGATTTTCTTAACTTCAGTGAAAATAGTATAATGATTAAAGGGCATAGTTAAGTTATAATCTTAAGTGTATCGTTTATCTAACGAAACCAATCAGTTTTAACATCTATAAATTGTAGTTGCGTGCCCAAGACTACCATGTATTTCCGTCGAAAATTCGTGAGGAGACTTCGCAATAAACTTCTTGGAATAATACATTGAATAATGGCTAGTATCGAATGCTGAAAACCAAAAAGATAATGACATACAAACAACACAATATTTTGCGACAATTAAAGTGCGGCCTGTTGCGTGTATAAAAATGTGTTACTAATGCAGACCGGAAGCTTTGATTTATTTTTTTTCATGATTAAAGCAAAGTTGAAGTTTTAAGGTTCCATAACTTGAGCCTTAATTCAACAAAACTTTTTCCATTTGTTGTATTTGATGATTATGATGAGAAAAAAAAACTTTAAAAATCGTGAGAATAAACTGAGAAAAGAAGCAACCATCCAGATATTTTCAAGAGGTATGAAAGAGAATTCGCCGAGTAATAGTCGCTTTGCTATTAAATACTCTTCCGTTAGAAGTCGTGAAGCAGGTAGTAGTCTCTCACTGAATATTTCTATACCCGTGTCACCTTCGCTTATAATTCTCGGGGGATATTAAAAGGTAGTTTTAAGATGACTGGTGGGCTCCTAATGCTTTTTTTTTAACACGTTTATGCAGCTTTTGAAAAGTCACCGAGTTTCAATGCTTTAGCTTCTAGACCCTGCTAACATTATGACTCTGCCAGTCACCATCAACCATCACCTGACAATTCAACTTTCATCCGAAAATTAAAATGTAGTTTTAAATTATCACTAATCTACTCAAAACAACTATAATAACATATTCATTTTAATCTAAGATAAAATCTATTGAATCAAATTTATACTCAAATTTATCATTAAACCTTTTTTTCTAAATAGAGAAAAGATGATGATACTTATAAATAGATTTTAGTGGGAACAACACTTTATGCTTGTGAACTAAAATCATTTTTGCCCATCTAGAAGAGAAAGACTGCTTTTGGTATAATAAAATCTACTTGTCACTAGTGATTATTGTTATCAAGTGATGTAGAAATTTCAATACATCAGATGTTTGATCAATCTCAGACTTATGTTTAAGGGTATTCGTTTTTAATATTCACCTGCTTTGTCTCCATGCTTCACTATTCAACTCAACACCTCATCATTATCTCTTGAAAGTCTAATTTCATTTTTCAAGAGCTGACTCCAAACCATCCAAGAGCATTGAAGATTGAATTCAGTCTCAAATGCACTTGTCTACTTCTAGATACAATGAAATTCGTGGAGACTATTAAAAGGCAGTTCCAATTACAAGATAATTATGAGTATTAAATGAATTGGGATTACAATTAAATCTAGGAAATGAGTAAATTGTATGTTTTTATTATTTTAATTGATAATAATTACACTAATAATGCATTGACTGTATTCTTCAATCATCAAGGGTTATTGTACTATGTGTATAACTGTAATTGGTTTAAAAAGAATGTTTGTAATCTAAATAGAAGAACAATTAATGGCTTTATCTGTCATGATGAAATTGGAATAATCAATCGTAATATGATGATAATTCTGACAGAATCCATATTCTGATTATAGACATCGCACTCTTGGGGGGCAATAATTCAAAGAGTGCCGGCAGTATTCTTATCTTTAACTGAGGCCAAGCGCTCACTCTGGGTTGTCTTCAAGTACTTTTAGATATTGCCACATAGCAGGCCACTGTTACTATTGTGCTTTGTGCAAAATTCTTCTTTTAGATTAAAATAATTATACGTTTGTAAAAATATTCCATGATTTTGCTAAAATTTATTAACATTACTTGTCATAAAAAATAATTGTTGCTCTTCTCAGCAAAAAATATAATTAAAAAATGAATTTATCAGCAGTAAAATCTCAGAAGAATTCAAATTTAGTACAAGAATTTAGTGAATCAACAGTCATCATAAGGTTGGAAAAAGTTTACTGAAACAAATAAAATATGGAACGACTTTCTACATTCCTGATGCTAAGGATTGATAACTCAGATGGCAGGAATCATCCAGTAAACTGTAATCTTATCTGCGTATCAACCTCGCAATGATGTCAGCTTTAACTGTCTAGAGTCTCCATCAAGAATGTGGTGGAAATTTAGTAAGCTTAATAGTCCTTCGTCTTTCGCACCATCTAAATAATAATTCAAGGTAAAAAAATATTTTATGAAACTAAATAATCTCAACATTTGCTTCCAACAATTGCCACACAAGATAGAGTTTGGTATAGACTTCTAGTGCTTGTAAAAATAGACAAACTAATCAGACATAAAAATACATATTTTACTGCTTCTACATAAATGTACATAATTTCATGATGAACTCTTCATTAAATTTTCATTTAATTCAATACATTAATTTTTTTAGGAAAAAAATCAACACTTATTGAAAATTTCTAAGGATACCAGAGGAAGTGTGGCTAGACCGAATCACACCCAGGCATATTTTTATTTTTAAATTGTGGTTGTCATTGTAATATTCAATATTCAATTCTACATACAGGTGCTCTCATCTCCGTAGAAATTTTCTATACTATAATTAACCACAAATATATGTTACATTGAGAAAAGACATAATTTGGAACGATATCTTTGGTGAAGATTAGAAAAAAAAAAATACTTACATGGGTATTAAAGCCATTAGACCACATCGGAATCCTTTGAATGATTTAATTCACTGAAAACCTTGAGCATTCAATTGATACTGAACATTTGACGATTACGACATGACTAATCATATTATTATGATGATTAATGTTACAGAACTTACGTCTCAATCCAATGAATAAAATCTCTAACGACTCAGTAGCCCTCTAAGCTTCGTTAGGTTCTCTTGTTATTTTTTTCAACGCCTAAAAGATATGTCATTGAAATATTAGATATCTATAGAATGATCCACAAATAACTTATCAAATACATACAGCATGAGTGCATATAAAAAAAGAAAAAATTGATTCGAATCATAAAGATAAATACATCCGCGAGAGACCAACTCTCTGCTGATAGACTGATTGATAGTACGATGATGATTGGGCATTACTTTACATAAAAGTCGGCTTTATGATCAGCTCTCTTGAGGCTAAAAACCTCCAACAATGATTTTTACCTTTGCCATTAATCAGAGACTACTCTGAGCTTCTTTTTACGCTACCTTACGTATACTTCCCTAGGATTTACCAAATCGGATCCTTTGTTGTCATAACATCATCTTCTTAAGCCACTGAACTATAACCAATGGTCCCACCAAATAACTTCTTGTCATTCAGTTGATGCAATAATTCATTACTGCTATGCCTTCATTTTTTATTCTGTTTTGACAATTGATGTCTACTTTTAGCTTGTTACCTGTGTAAACCTTCACCATTTTCTAATAGATGTTTCAATGTTAGCAGAAATAGAATTTAACTTACACTAGAAGTCAAGGTAACTTTCTAAGGATCAGTTAGACTAGAGCACAATGAGTGCTATCAATCATTCAATCATCAACTATGATTCTATCGAGAATAAGTATAAAAAGTTGACATGTAATCTAAAGTATACATATTTTTGTTTATATTCCCAATGTGCTTTTATTTAATTAGACGATTAAGGTGTATTTGTCAAGATACTTAGTCTCGCCCAGCAATTGGTGGGTTACAGGAGGAGAAAATCCAACAAGGGGGATCATTTATCAGACTTTCTATCTGATTCTGAACAACCCTCACTGTTTGCCTATTTACTTACTCTTACCTAAACAATCTGCTTGCGATTATTCTTCAGAAGTCGAATTTCTCTCAAACTATGGCCCATTTTTTTATCCACTTTCACTAATTGTCACACTAATAGATCAACAAAGTGACATCAAATGAATCTGACCTGTGATCTTTCACTCCACGTGTGCAGGTTCTTTCCAATTAAGAGCATCAAGCATATGTTGGAATAATTGTCATCAAGAAGAAGCATCAATTTTGACCTCTAGATTGGAGATATGATATTTGGAGATATCGTACGCAGGTGTTATAGAACACGTGGATGAAATGGAATAGAACAGGACGAAATTCAGTCTAGAATGATTCCCTTTAGGAGCACTTGAAAGATCCTAACTGAATAGCACCGGCAAAAGAGAGGAGAAGTGCAAGCGATTCGTCACAGATATTATTTGGAAAAGGGTGGTAAGCTAGCAAGTAAAAGGGACTCACACAACTAACCCTCGTGAATCTAAGGGTAGTTTTACATAGTGGTACAATACAAGTCAACACGGCTGTCTGCGTAATGAAGTAGTTTTCGAGGGTTCAAGAGACTAAGAGAGACGAGTACAAGCGAATACCAGCAAGGGGCGATCCTAATTGGGGGGTTGCCCACTCACTTCCCGCAACCCCCAGAGGGAATAGAGGGAATATATCCTTGGCATATGCTACGTATAATCCTTGATGATTCGATCGGCCTAACGTGTAATAGATAAATAAAACTCGTGTTTCTTGACAATTGATGAATATATAAACCCTCGAAAAGGTTTTCTATCCATGTAATAGGGATGATTTTATCAGAAAAAAATTTAATGAACGTCTTTACGACTTGGAAATTTTATAAGGACTATTTTATTAAAACATTTTTTTTTATGATTGTTATTTTGTTGATGGTCTGAAATCAACTTACCCTTTATTATTATTGGTGTGGATGAAAAAAAAAACAATCATACAATATGGTAAAAATTCCAAAGGAAGTGATAAATTTAAGAGTGTATGTCTATGTTGGACAATAGAGCAAAATTGAGCTGCAAAAAAAATTCTAAAGGGATAATTGTGGTTGAAATAAATTTATGTCATTGTCGAAAGGGTAATATGCACTTACAAAATAGATATACATAGATAGTATAAATCAAGACATGAATTTTTTGTTTGGGAATCATTTCAATGTATAGATGACTTACAATTACATCAATGTTGATGATAATTGCAATTGCGGTAGAAAAAAAATTTTTCTAGAATTTTTTGCCGCTACGATATTAGCAGAGGTGATGATGATAAATATTTAATTAAAATGTTTATAAATAGATATTGACCTATATTATTAAATAAATGTCCTTTGTCGTGGAATACAAAGCATTGTCATTCATTATTCACATGAATATATTGAATAGGCACGCGGAAGGTAAGTTTTTGGGGGCTCTGGACGATTTTGTGGTAAGTATTGCGTGTCCCAATACGATTACTTCCAGCATTGATTGTGAAAGCAAGACTTAACGGTCGTTCCACATTCTTTTTATTATTTAAATTATATTCTATAAACATTATAGAAATTTTGTATGAGTATAAAGGTACATGCTGAATAAAAAGTGCCACCTGATGTCCACAGAGGGATCGAGCATGACCACTATGTAGCTAATTTTCAATGTTTTTACACTTGGTTGAGTATACGAACACGCATTTGCTTGATTGACCAGAATAGGGTGATTAACAAGCGTGACAAACAAATGCGCATCAGTGGCACTATCGATGACAAGAGATAATTGATTGATTAGTGATGTCATGCTAAAGTTGTTAGATTATTAATTATTTGCTTGTTTTCTTCATCTCGAAATTTTATTTATTTCTATTTTATTTTAATTTTTAAAACCATTCATGCAATTGACCAGTGTCTTTCCCACTATAATATTGGTTATTTTTTTAATAAAAAAAAATTAAATAAATTACGTGAACAAAAATAACTATCAGCCGTAAATAAGAAGAAGAAGAGTATAAAATACATAATAGATTGTAACTGTATTGTTTTCTTGATTATTCATGAGAAATAGTTATATCAATTGATGCTTTAAATCATCAGCTTCGGATCGGTTAGATATTAGATCATGGATAAGAAGTATGTCTTCGAATTATTCAACAAATTTTAATAATCTTTAATATTTATTGAACATCTGTATAAATAGCATGTTTAAGAGAACTTTAAAATAAGTATCATTTATATCATCACATGGCTCGTCGACTCTATCAGCAATGATTCAATTGTTACATTAAACATATTCACCATATAAAATTGAGAAATAGAAGAATGACTAACAGGATAATAAAGCCATTCAGTTTCATCGGAACGATGAAGATTATCAACCCCTCTGGTTGTAGTCTCCTACCCTCGAATATCCTCGCATGGCGTAGCAAATCTGCAATAACAGTTTTGACAGAGTTCTCTTACTCGAACAATAGTTATGGAGCCCTTGCTAAAGTTCATAATTCCAAACATCTTCTTTTAGGTAGAATATTTTTTTTATAGCACTTAATGATTGCTCATTCATAATCTTTTTCATTTTTTTCATCGAACAAATATTATACAGTAGGTCTTTTGTACTTTCGATTGTACAAAAAAATTTATTTAAAATACTAAAAGTTATAATTAAGAACGGGAAACCATGAGGTTAATTTATTTTTAAAAATAATATAAATATGCCCATGAAATCTGTTCAGATTGAGGTAGGATTTCCGTAACGAAGGCAATTTCATTCCTTTCTCGAGAACAAAAGGACGTTGAGTTTTATGCTTTACAAAGAGTCAGATTAAAAAACAAAAAAATTGTCAATAAAAATGAATGCAAATGACTAGAAAAAAAAAAAACTTCAATCTAAGATGATGGAGAGAAAAAATACTTCTATAGTCAGATTCATTGGTATTAGATAGGAAGATAGACTATTTTTGAAATTAAATCAAAAACAATTTACACCAAATAGGGTAGTTTTTGAAATAAAAACTTTCTGAACAAGTTGGTCTACCAAGTAAGATGTTTTCGTGTTTAAAAAAAATTATTTTAAAGTAATACTAAATTTAAAATCATCATTTTCATCCAATGAACTGTTAGAGCTGTTAGAGTAAATGAGCAAAAAAACTCACATTTTATGATTTTGGCCGGTTTTCAAACAGGATGTCCGGATGGACTTCTTTCTTGAACATTCAAATGCAAAACAGTTTTAACATCCAAAGACGATATTTAGGGCTGTCACCCTTCTTGCGACAATTTTTTCTTCCTCCTCATTGACAAAATCCATTGAACTACAAGAACCTACAAATTCCTTGCTTATTATTATAATGAGTTTCATTATAAATATTTTTTTAATTTAAAGAAAATAAATATTACATTTTACCTACCTTATAACTTATTTGAACATTAATAATACAAATAAAATATCAAAGCGTCGTAAAACTCTCATGTAGATCAGAAAAGTACCTCAATAAATACTAATAATATAAACATTAAAGTCAAACTTCTCAGAAGACCTAGACTTTCTTAAGAGAACTCAGTCGTTCCTTCTTCCGACATATTTGATGAATGTCCCAAGTCGTGCAAAGTCTCCGAAATAACTTGGATACCATGGCACGCCTGTAGCCTTCCTTTCCTTCTATGCATCATTAGCTATGACATGAAAAGTGTGAAGGTTTTTTCAGTCTTTTTTCTTTTTATTTTTTTACAGCTCTTTTTGCAAACTTTTAAATTCAGGGTCAAGATAGAGTTAGTCGCGGCGACGAGTCCTTGTTCTTTTGGTTGCGGTGACACCCCCATAGACGTATCGCGTGTCAGACTAGCAGTAGCTTGGCGCCGCTGGATCATGTTCTTTTTTTGGAAATGTAAAAATCACGTAATGTTGATGATTATAATGTAGACCTGCTTTCATATATTGTTGTTGAAATGAATAAATATTTTATTTTGACAAGCTTCCATTTAACTTCATGGACTGCACATTAATTTCTTCCAAAACAAAAACTAGAAATACGTGGGAGTTGATTACATCAATTAAACTTATTTATTTATATAATTCTTGCACTCAAAGAAAAGCTAGTTTCCCAAGTCACTATCATTTTTTTGAATCATATAAAATATTCTTTTACCCTAGTAGACAATACATTTACAAGGCAACATTCAAAAATCTTACAGTTTTCTAGCAGTAATCTTACGAAAGAACAAAAGACTTCTGCATTTGGCTACGGATCTTACGACAAAATGTGACGAAAGACGAAACAAGCAGATTTACAGCAGAAATATGGATGGTATTATTTGTCCGACCAGTGGTTCTCATCAGATTATGTAAAAATATTTATTTATTTTTTTCTTGATTATAAACATAGAATGTTTAGAAAAAGATAAATTAATTTAGAAGTATTAAATAAAAATTTGGTTTTATCAACAATATGGAGTATTCAAACCAATACGTAGATGCTAGCCAGTAGATAAATAGACAATTAAAATAATAAAATACGTTCGAAAGATTACTTCCTACATTAAAAATAAATTTTTGCCTAAATATTTTTTTTCTACATTCAAATATTCTGTATGAAAATACATTTCCAGACATTGATTCAGACTGAAAAAAAAAGATCATAAAATGTCTGTCGAACGCCCCAACCAAATAAAGGAAGTCAATGATTATTCATATTCTACATATATTTCTTCATGTAGCTTCAACCAATTGAACCGAAAGATTTATATTTCCATAATATGTATATTAAATGAAGTCAACGTTATCCAATTATATACCGGATAGTCTGATTATGCTTATCACTCAGGTAAAAAAAGAAATCAGTTATGTCTTGTGCCTCGGTAATTTTCCTTGAGTTCATCCGTAGGACAAGTATAACATGCAACCTCCATATTTCAACCTCTCACGTATACTGAGAGATGTACATTCACATGGACGACAGCCAGTGAGTAATGTAGTATATTCTCCTCTCCCCAACAGCCAAAATATACTGAGGCTGACCCTTTTGCTTTTCTTGTGATAATAAATTCGCAAAGACAAGGGAAAATATTACTCTATGAAAAGGTAATGTATTATACCTACCTCTCGTATGTACACATAATAATATTATCTTGGTGACAAGTACCATTTTGTAATTAATAAGATCGTTTGGTTCGTTGGTGAATAACTTCTCCGTTAACGATCAACATTGAGTGACATACAGTAGAATTGTTAAGTGTAATGAAAAGTGTTGTCATAGGTCTCTCAAGTCTCTCTAATAGTACCTTGGTAATAAAGGGACGTATCGTAACATGCGCGTGACGCTGTTGTAGTAATGGTACAATGACAGCCTACCCTCACACGTATTTACTTGTTTCTGCGATTGCGTGTGGTCTTGGTGTACTTGATTTCTAAACTATGTTCTTTTTTCCAAGTTGTCGTCGTAGATTATATCATTTGAATAAACATCGTTTGTTTTATGAAGTGATTGATGATTCGTGAAATTCTAACAACAAGATTCTGTAAATATTACATTGAATGATATTAACGATTTATATCTGTATGAGAAAGGCTTTTAACTTAAAATCATGGGATAATTTGTTATCAACCAAGTATCAAGCCAGGATGAATACAAGTTGCAACAATGGACCTTCAAATTAAAATGGAAGACTTCAACATATCTTTTCTGGTACAAAGTAAGAGCCTTGCCCAACATTGGAGCAAGCTTGAACATCTGGGCTAGTAATGTGCTGTTACTGGTAGGATTGCTACCTGAATCAAAGTAAAGGTAAGGAATATGTCATTTAAGATGATCTAATTGTCTTCTTGAGGTTTATATATTATTTTGCTCTATTTTTTATGTCAGTGCTGGGTAATTCTATATCTTAGAAGTACAATGTGCTCTTCAGGTATCCATCACACCCATTACAAAAGTTATAGTTGGCCCAACCCCTAGTCTGATGTGATACAGATGTTTCCAAGTAATAAAAATTCGCCCAAATACTTTTATCATTTACCTCTACAAGAATTCACAATCAAAAAAATTTTATCTCTGTTCTATAATTAATGCACTTCAAGATAGGTCTTAAAATTATGGCCTCTAGACTAGATATTTTTATTATAACATGGTATCACTCAGTGTAATGAAGTTCAGCCATTTTTTTAGACAATAATTTATTTCTTTGTCTGTCAGGTAGTCATATATCTTGAAGCTTCTCTACAAAGTTCTAGCATCTTTCACCATTGGGTTAATATTCAAGACTGTGCAAATAAATGGAAATGAACTTATACAAATTAGAATCACGACTCTATTTGAACATAAAAGTTATCTCCAACGATTTAAGAGCTATAAGAAAGTTATTTCTAACCTGAAATTCATCGATGAAGATTATGAATTCTATTCTATCTCTCAGCAGGTGCCCAGAAACGAATAATCATATTTACGGTGACCTTTAACCCATCTGCAACTCTGCAATATTACTTTTTTCTCCATTGTAGGTCGGACAGACAGATGATCGTGGTCGCTTCCCTAGCAGCGATTTATGTATGTCTCGACAGGGAGGAGTAACGATCTGTAAAGAGGTTTGTAAGTTATTGAGTATAAACAAGCGCCCTGCAGCGAAATCCAACAGACCTCCAGGGGAGTTCTTCTCACTTTTTGACAGTAGTTTGCCTTGCTATACTTCCTATTTCCTGTAATGCACTGAATACCTCATTCATGTCCACTGAGTTTATAGTGATAATTGTATCAAGATATCATATCTTGTCATCATAATAGTGCAAAGAGAAACTAGATAGTGTACTAGTAGACAACTAAATAAATTCAACATTGCGGTACTTTGTTAACTTCCTATTGCGATAAGGAAACGGTACAACTTCCGTTATGCTAATTTTGATTGTTCTCAAGGTCAAGTGGAAATGCTCTTGCATCGGATACCCTGAGCTAATTCGACCAACTAAAATTAATTAGATAAATGGAATGCATTCGTTAACTAAATACCCTATTAACTGGAATTGCACTTTTTCATTAGCAATTCTTTTAGATTACCAATCTCATTTTATCTAACTTTATAAAAGCATATCCTGAATAAAATATTGAGCACGACAAAAAACACCCTTACATTTGTAGATATAATTTTTACCTCAAGATGAAGAAATTTTTGCTACAATTCCTAAGTTATCCAAAGGTGGAGACCATTTTTACTCTATATTTTACCCTATACATAAGCGTATGTAATTATCAAAAATAGGTAAAAAACACATGATATCAATTTCATCACGTTTGTTATTAATTTTTACTTGTTGATTACACGATCTTAATAGTATAAGCTAATATTTATAAAGTGTATAGAATAAAACAAATTTATTTTTGATGCGAACGTTGATTATAAATCATGATTTATATTATCTCATGTCAATCTCGTTTCTGAGATCGTCTGAAAACTGTAACCTGGGACCATGTGCTCCCTGTTTCTTTACTCCCACGTAGCATGAGCGTGGGCTTTCGAAGACAATCGCCACCTACTCGTTCATTCAATGCCTTTTGGTGGCGTACAATTGGAAGATTTACAGTTTTCTTAAATTATGAAGCCAATTAATTAATCGATAAAAATGTTAGCTATATTATATTTAAACATCTTACAAGTTTTATGTATTGCCTGAAAAAATTGTGTCTTGAAAATAATTACTACATCTATTAGAATCTCATCATTAAACAATTTTAAGCGTAAGCATAGTTACATGAAAATCCTATTTATTGTTTCCCTCTAATATTGATATTTATCGAAACCTTTAGATGTTGATAATTAGTTGAAAAACAGGAGTATTGAGCATATTTTAATTGAACAAAGATTAAAGGATCATTTCAGTAGCTATCATAGCAGAGATCAAAGTAACGATAAAAGGGAATGTAAAATCTGTGCTTACGTTAAGCTTATTCACCTGCGTATTTATAAAGGATGTGAGCATTATAGGGTGAGTGGAGTTTAAACTGATTGATAGTACATTTCACACATGAGATTGATCGTTTATTCATTAGTAGATTATGTTTTTTAAGCGTACTGATTAGCAAAAACATATTTAGTGCAATTAGGAGTTGGAGACGTTGTTAACAGGATTTATTTCCGCTAAAGGAAAAAAAAAATAGTCGTTTAAATATAATTGATAGTTGATCATTTTTTTTAACAAGTTGGTGAACACTGGGTGGTCTAGAACTTCTGTTACACGTGTCCTAGTTAATGACAAGCTGAGGAAAAAAATGATTGAATGAAAGGCCATGAAATTTCGGATGTGGGCGCAAACCAATAGAGAGTTAAAGGTGGGTTACTTGAAAGTCTTTCTGCCATATGGTCGCCAGCTTCTTGGACATTCTCTGGAGTTTGTTGAAGATATTAATGATTCAACAAAATTAATGACCTACCCTTCATTAAGAAACTTTTCTAAATTTAATCCTTTGAAAAAACATCTGAGAAGCTATAAATGCTCATTGATAAACTGGACTGAATAAATTTTATCGAAGAATTTCTCGTATGGATTAGAACTCAATCTACACTCTACAATCTACACTTCGAACCTTAAAAGATAAAGAAAAGCAAATGTGGAGAGCAATAAATTAAAACGTAGACCTTTCGGACTGGTGAGTGTGGTAGTTTTCCAGCTAAGGAAACACAAATGTACACTGTGTCACACAATGACACAAAGACGAAAAATGCTTGCTGGAACGTTGAAGTTAAAAACACATTCGCTAGGTGGCAGTCATCCAAATTATTGAATTGTTCTTCACAACATTTGTACATGTATATTTTTTTAACACGAAGATATAAAAATGAATAAATTCAAGTCCGAAAAAGCCGTAAGTGCACAAAGAAGATCAAACAGCTGTATTGCTGATAAAATTCTTGACGTACTATACTTTGCGCTTGTGCAGCTATATTTGTGACACAAATCTCTGTACACAACTGAACTCTGCTATTGAATAGAGTTGGAAAGTGTCGCACACAAAAAGTCGATGGAATAGCTGTGTGACGATACTTGCGCCGAGTTGTGTTACTTCTGTTCAAAAATTGTACGATTGTGTTGACATATGCGGGCGTTGGAATACATTTAAAGTGATGAAAGTGTCAAGTTATGTTACTTGTATTGTGTCTCTTTGCGTTCCATGCTGGAAAACACCGTGTATCGGAACCCGAAACCCTAAATCACACGTTAGAGATTTCTTGGTGCCTCGCGGTCTCTGCTGAGTGTCTGGATAAATAAACAAATGCGGATTACTTTACTCTAGGGGCCAAAGAGTAAACGTAAATCATCACGGGACTTGTTACTGGCACACGAGAACCGGCATCTTAACAAAGTCGAGAGGGACTATATGTTTGCAGTCTTTTGATACATATTTGTTTTGAAATTTGAAACTTCTTCATGTTATTGTTGAGCTCCTAATTGAGATACTTTATCGTTCAAATCACTCAATTAAATATAACAAACTTGTAAAACAATGCATGATTATCTAGATCGCCTATTTTTTTTTAAATTATTCTTACCTATTTATGAGTATGCTAATTAAAATGGTTAGGAGTTATGATTTTTAATCGTGAGATTCATCTAAAATCATTCACACTGTTGGAAAAAATTGTGATTCATTTAGAAGAATTTAATTCTGATACTAAGTCTAATAATATAAAAATGATAAAATCATGGAAAAATATCAGTGCTCTTCAGTGGTCTGGGTGCGACCCGAAAGGTCCACACTACCAACTTCCCAGCGGAAAGAATGATAAGATTTAGATAGTTCCCCATTTTTTCGAGTTTTTTGATTCTACAAAAAAATGGCAGGACCGACTTTGCTGAAAATCTAATTAGTTCTAAGTTGCGTAATTACGCGTCGAATGCAGACGTCCACTCAAAAACTATTGTATTCGACTCTAGGGACCTTGAAACGTGGAGATTTGTCAAAATTTGGGATTCGCAAAATCGGACCCATTTTAACTTCCCACTGGAAAGTTAAAAATTTACCCTATGTAAAAGAAGAGCCATTATTGTAAATAATTTTTATGCTTTGATAGTATAAAAAATGAACGATTTGGAATAAAATTTGATCCGGTATCTAAATCGTCCTGAATTGCACGATAATTTTTATTCAATTAATACTAGATTGTTTTAGATGATTTTTAGATAGATTATGACATCATCACACTATTAACTAATCAAAAAAATATTATTTTTAAAAATCTATTTTTCAATTGAATGTGTGATAAAATGTTTTTAAATTTTATTTTTTATTTACACAAAATTTATTGTTTTAGTAAAAAATAATGGAATGTTTTAGTTTGACACATGAACATTTGACTTTTGATAAATATTAGCAAAAAGAGTGTAACAGCAATGCGTGTCTCCACACTTAAGCACCGCCTACCAAATTTGCCTTACAGTAGTAGTGTGTGCGGTCACGTATCGCTTACGAATACCACACTAAAGTACATTAACTGACAAAAATCTTGGCTCGAGTTCTCGTGAGAGAGAGAAGATGAAAAGAGAAAAATATAGGTACCACCACCCTCTGTACGAGAACACATCTTTCAGGCTCTCAATCGTACGCTAATTACTTACGAGTTAAGATAATGTCTGTGGCTCACTACGATTTATCGTCGGAAGTTGATATTCTGGACACAACATTAGTTGATTTGTTTCATTAGACAAAACTTTCTTGATATGTACCTGTTTTCTCTTAAATATTCAAATTTCACAATAAAAAATAAATTTTTAATTAAATTACAAAAAAAAAATATCTATATACATCAAAGAAATAAGAAAAAAGAGAAATAATATTCATTTAATATTAGAGGAAAAAATTTACCTCAAAATAGAATAAAAAAAAAGGTAAATAATAATAAGATAAAAAAATTTTACTATTTTCATCATGGAGTAATTTTTAAGCAGAATATGCTTAATATCCATAAATGGAGTAAAAATTTACCCTGGCTTAATTTTAGAGTAAAAAGTATTTTTACACTGTAAATAAACTAAAGACAAAGTAAAAGTGTGAATAAAGTTACTTAATTCGGGGTAAAAATTGATCTTAAATAAAACCTATTTGCAATTTATTGTTATAAAAAAAATCCTGTTTACCTCAATAATTATTTTCATGTAAAAAAAATTTTCCCATTTTAAAAGTGAATGTAAATTTTTATTATTACACTGACATATATTACCGTTAAAAAAGTGTAACAGTAATTTCAGTTTTGGTTATACGATCTGTGACATCTCAGTGCTATTACGCTGACTCAGGATAGCAGGTGCAGCATCGCTCACTGTCCTCAACATATACATATAAATACTAAGCCTCTATCTCTGTCCTTCCGCTATCTCCAATTCATGCAAGAGCACCGTCGTTTTTGTTTTCTGCCCCTAAGTCTCTAGGGCCCGTGAACTGCTAATTAGCTCAAACTGCGTGCTTTTGCGAATCCGTAGAATCCGCGGTTATTTGTCACCCACGAGACCTCAACAAAGATATTTTTCTCTTTTTTTCTTTTCTTTCAATATTCACTTGGTAGCTTTTGGTGTTACTTTGAGGTCTTTTGATTTAACTTGGTATGAATTATTAGAAAAATACAAGAAGTTATTATTTGAAAGAAGAACCGTAGTGTTGATGTTCTTCAGAGACTTCCTGTCGACGTATTATTCTTCAGATCTACTGATCTTACTTTAGTCAGTCACCAACATGCCTTTGTGCTAACGTCTTATATGAAATTTTAATCGACTCACTCAGTCATCTTCCAGGGTAGAAAAATGAATAAACCAGTTGGTGATGTAGAAAGGTGCGTAAAATGTCTTGTCGATAAATCGTTCTGTTCGTATAGGAAGACCACTTATTCTCAAAATCGATGAGCCATAAAGAGTTGGAGACAAAAAAAAAGGTAGTTTTCATTGATGTGTCACCATTCGCCCACTAGTTTTCTTGGATCGTCTGACTCGATAAGAAAGATGATCGATGTCTTTGGTCGGTGACAACAGAACACTCATGACGACAAGTTCCTCACATTCTAACTAATAAAACTGAACCACTCTTTCAAAAGATGATAGACATGGATTTTTTCATCAATGTACGGTTCAAAGTTGCTGTCAACTCTTTCAAATCAACTAAAATATCTTAGCTCACCTCATCATTTAGCTATTCAGAATGATACAAATATTTTAAAAAAAGCCAACCTCCCATCTGAAATCAACTCCAACTTTCTCATCACAAAGAACAATTGGGCATTGATCATTAATTGATTTTTCACATCAATCAGATTATCGGCAAGATTAAAAGCCATACATTTGGATAAAAGTAAAACAAAATAAAAAGATCTGATGGCGAATCTCTTCCATTCATGGAGGTTTCCCTCTCAACTAATTAAGATCGTTGGAATTGAACAACCGTATACGTGGGAATACGTTGCTTGGTGGAGGGCTGAAGCAAATTGTACAACATAAATATCCTACGTACCTTACGATGCGTACGTACGTGGAAATCCTGAGCTATGCGTCTTTGCTACATTACCCAGGAATCCCGGTAAAGCATTCTAACGCTTGCTCGTTGTCGTTTTACTCTCTTTCTCTTTTCCTACTTCAAGCTACTGACTCGTCTTCAAGCTGCTACCGGCGTTTGCCCGACGTAGAATGCAGACACAGAATAATCTCACTTGGAAATCGCAGCTACTGTCATCCCATCACGTTGTTAGATCTTTGAATTATGATTCTAAATGCAGGTATGTTCTTTACTCTTTTAATCCATTTATTATCTTGCCAGATACACGACTATTGGAAATGAAGCAAAAAACGTTCATCTTGGAGAATCTATGGCTTTTTTTTTCAACTCAATTCCTACTATTTTTATCTACTCATTTTTTTAGAAAAAAATACGTGCTTTACATTATTACAATCTACATGTCATCAAGACCTCATAGTGTAGTGAACATGTTGGTACCGATTTTAAATATGTTTTTAAATAATTTTGAATCTTTTTGGGAGAGAAAAATGCTTTTGCTCTTGCTACTATTTTATTAGAAGATAAACTTCAATAGAAAGTCAGTCAGAATCAAGAAAATAATCATCAAAACAAATCATGTCCCTAAAGAGAAAAATTAGTAAGGAAATAGTTGCTTGAAGCACGTAAATGGATTTTCCAAAAAACATATACATGACAATTAACCTCTAGGATAGAGCTGAACAATGTATGTTCTTGGGCGTAGAATATGCTGTCATGGTTTCTATAAGAGTAAGTGAAAGAGTCTTTGGGCAATACATATAGATAAATCAATATGCATGCGGGTTTACAGATTACATCGATTGGTTTTGGGTGGTACTAAAATAAATATTAATTCTTTCATACTTCTTCAAGTCTACAATACTACTTTAGAGTAAAAAAAAATAAAGTGTGTCATATGACATCAAATACATGATCAGAAACATCAATATTATCATTGCTGTAGTAAATTATCCAAGACCTTCTGACAACTTGGGATGTATCATGTGATAAGACACTGCACTTAAATTACAAAAAATGTTCAAACTGGCACGCAATGACTACCCTGAAACATTTTCGGACTAAAACCATGTTGTCACTCTCGTATTATAAAGAACTTTAATCATTATAAGAAATTCAATGTATGCTTCTAGATGCTCTTCTCAACTAGATCACCTCATCTACATTTCGCTTATTCCAAGCAAGACCTTTTGGAAGTACAAATTCACTTGGATGTTGGTCAATTCAATTACATATGCATGAAAGCTGGTACATTGATGTGTACATAAAATAAGTCTTGAAAAAATGAAGATGACTTTGTACAGAGAACTTGCGAATACAAAGAGACATATACATACTAACTCGTACACTATAACCCAGTACTCAAGAAATAGATACAAGACTTTCTATTGCTCCTCGTCAAGATATCCACCATACTTGGTTACTTGCTGAAGTTTCTCCTTCTTGTCCCTTTGGTAACTAGTATCGGCGCTTGGTTATCGCTTGTTTTTCCAATCCAACTTCTTCCCACAAATTAAATGACTTGATTTATACTTTGAGAAGAAATCTACTGTCTTTCATGTCTGATAGAAACTTGTAGTGTTACTGTAAGACATGGAAAACTCTCGGAATAAGAATGAAGAAGTACAGGAAGTAGGAATTTTAAAAAAGGGATATAAAAAAGAATAAAAAATCAGTAATAATATTGTCAAAATATATTCAATGAAAAAATCATCTTGTAAAATTATGCAGTTCCGATCAGTTACAAGGCTAATGATAGGAGCAATAGTACTATTATTATTACATGACCACAGCTATAACGACCGCAACCTTAATGCAATACATCTCTAAATGTAGATCACTGTCCACGATGTATGTTTTTTTTTGTTGTATGTAAATGTATATTATGTACTTATTAGGTGATTGTTTGTTTTTATTGATTCAAATATTTACATAGAAAAGTATCGTCTTTAATCCAATAAAAATAAAATTCCACTGGCAGATGAAATCTTACAAATAAATACTAATTAGCTAGTCATGTATTATTTATTTAAAAGAGTAATTGTGAAAAAGAAAGAATCATCTCTTGAAATAATGCTATAGTATAAATCTAATCAGCTTTTTAATCATCATTGCATTCCACAGTTATATATATATTTTTTTAAACTTTTTCACGTCATAGCCTTTGTCAATATCATCCGGGATATTGTTAATTTTTATTATTATTATTTTTTTTTTGTTTTGTTTAAATAACGACAAAAATATCTTTTGTCAATTTTCTTTAACGTTTACAATAAATACACGTAAATTTTTTATAATTGTTTTTTTTCGCTAGCTATAGTACAAGGCGATATTATCGCTATTTATATATTCATATTTTCCTTATATAAACAGTTCATACAACTACAATTTTATTCTAGTTGTTCAGACGTTAAATTGATTCTTTACAAGGTCTCTAAGACTCGTCATTAAATATTCACATCGATTTTAGAGTCGTTAGAGGCTAGATTTGGATAATGAAATCCACCTGATACTGATTCGCAAAAGATGTTCCTAATACGGAATAAATGATTAAATCACGCGCAATCCAAAGAGGCCAAAGAAGCAGGACTATGTGGTCCAGCTAACATAAAAGGTGGACTCATTGGTGGACCTCCACTTCCAGCGCTGTTGCCATACAATTCAAGGTCTCCTAAAGAGTTTCCATCGACGCTGCCACATTTGTCTGATTTGCCTTCTTGTTTTAGTACCATTCGTCGCCATTTCGCTCTTGCATTTTGAAACCACACCTGAAATCATCAAAATTTATTGGTAAATTAATGTTGTGTCTCCATTCAATTTCAATTTATTTATTACTTATTTTATATTATTGAGTCAAAATATTTTATCAAGTTTATTTTCATTATTATTGTTATTATTTTATTGTAATTAACAATATTGAATAATTATTAACAAATAATCATTTATTAGTGACTATATTTAATAAGTCATTTTTATCATATTTTTAATATTTATACTCTGTATTAATAAATAGTAGAATTTATAAATTGCAAAATCCAACTAATTTGCCTTTTTTTTTTAGGTTTTTGATTTTGTACCAAAAAAATGCCGAATCAGAACTTAAACTTAAGACTCTATAAAATTGTCATCATGTCTGTGGTAACGATTATTCAAAATTTTGATTTTATTAATTGGATAAAATATTATTTATTTACAGTTAATTTATTCTAAGTGTATCAGTGTGCGTAATTTCCAGGCAGATTACACTCATTATTATGAAATACTGATAATGCAAAACATGAGCAATTTGTATCTTATTTTTCCATATCAATAAAATTTAAAATTTGTAAAAAAAGGAACAACTGGATAAAATTATTTTCAATATGTCGGTAAACTTTTAAATATCTATAAATTACATACTCAAAGACATCACATTAAGATGGGACATACAAAGTATTGTACAACAACACACATGGATATGTTAATTATGCTGATTAATTAAAACAATTTGTCGGTCAAAAAAGAATGATTTTAAACAAAAAAAAAAAAAAACGGAGAAGATATAAGTGTCGCGGCGCCTCATAGAGTTGACAGTCATTAGTTTCTCGTTTTTTCACCTGTTCCAATTAATTCAAGTCGCAATCGAACGTGAGCCAAGATCTGACCTTGAAGTGAAGCATAAAGTAATCACATCAGTATAGGGACATGCTATAGTTGGTGATAAACAATATCGAGCATCCGGTATATATGATCTCATTCAATGAAAATAGATCACGCAGTGTACTAGAGAGCAATATAATGCATATGTAAAGTTGTGGATAAAAAAGAGAGGAAAAAAAAGGGATGAATCCGCCATTTTCAAGAGTCTCCACCCTCATTCCCAAGAGAAACTGAGAGAGTTACGTAGGAAAGGAGGAACCAACAAGGGAAGGAACATTGAATAACAGGCGGTAGAGAGGTTAGTATTTGCGTCTCGCGATCAATATCAAGCAAGATGGCGCACACTTCCAAGACCTCTTCGTCTGCGCCAAATACAATAGATTCTTTTTTTTTTTGCCCACTGCTGAACTCGCTTTTCGTTTTATATCGTTTCCCTTCCTTTCACAATTCTGTCTACTCATGTATCTTCTTCAAGAGATCTTTCTCGTTCTCTGAAATCTAATGGGTAAAAATAGAAAAAAAAAGAAGCTTTAAGAGATAATGAAGTGTTCTTCATGAATCCTCGAAACTGTGCAACTGAAACTCACTTGAATGGACTCAACAGTTAGAAACTTTGATGTATTTGTTACTCTCTGTTACTGTTATATTTAAAATAAGTAAATACAAAATGAAAATGATTTATTTAAAGTAGAATGTCTATATGGTTTTTTTTTGTTCACAAGAAATGTGGTAACAGTTACACAAAAAGGCGTCATTTTAACGAAGGCTAAAGAGGGCAGACCAACGATTTAGTTCTATTTGAATGTTACTATACGTTGCCCAGGTCGGTGGAGAAACGTGGATAACGAAGGAAAGCGTCGACGGAAATATCGCGAACGCAGCCGTTCACGTGTACTGGGACGCACTAATTGGAAGAACCTATATACATACTCTCTGACTCGCCCTCTGAATATTTTTATAGGAATCGAGTGCAAAGAAAAAACGATATATAAGATACTGCTCAAAATCAAGAATAAAAGCATACGTTGATTCATTTTTTCTATTTTTCGCGAAAAATCTTTATTATCAGCTTTATTTTTAGGGTACTTGCAATAAAAAAAAAATTATTGGAGTTAGTCGAATAAGTTTATATATATTTAATAATAGAATATTTTTGGACAGTGCTGCTGGACCTACCCTGGAACTACTTTAATATTATCCTAAAATATTTCAACAATTAGAAGTAGTATTTCATTTCAATGCAATTCAATTGAAAATTAAGTTTGATGTAATAAAAAATTGAACAAACAATAATAAGAATCATTTAATTTTGATAGAAGACTATTTTATCATCAAGTGCACTTTATTGCAAAAATTAAGAAACATAAAATGAATTCTTGATAAAGTTTTCTCAATTCTAACATTATTTTGTTCTCCCAAGAACATCTTGGGAAATTTTCTAAAAATAATTGCTCAACTAGACTATTTAAAATTAAATCGGATTCAAGCTTTCGTAATTCTATTTTGATCAATAAAAAAAAAGAAACGAGTATATTATTGATTCAAGTGAATGAAAATGGTATTGCTTACCTGCAGTACCCTCTTTGGCAATCCGGTCTTCTGGGAAAGCTGCTTAAGATCCTTGGCATCAGGATTGTGATTGATGGCAAAGTAACTCTTCATCGTCCTTAACTGATGATGCTTAAAACTTGTTCTCATACGTTTTGTTCGACTATTAGATCCAGGCATACCTGGAGTTCCTGGACCACCTCTTCCGAAAGGCATATCCATATATTCTGAGTTCAAATCTGCAATAATGAAAAATCCAATATAACTATTTACAATCATGATCCATCAAGCTTATAATCTCTACATAACTATTTGAATCTCCAATCAAACATTGAATTTATTTGGCATCTTGTCAGTATATCGCATGCTTACAAACTATTCACGACATAGAGTTGTAATTGGTCGTGTATACCCAGCTCAAGCATTCTCTTTCGCATATGCTATCACTCCTCACTCGTTTGCACTCGAGAAGCTAATGAGCCGTGATACGCATCAAACAGCACTAGAGTTTGAACTATAGTGCAATGTACGCTTCTTATGTACTCCCTAACTTCTCTTTCTCTTATTAACACTTTGCGATGAATCTATTGAATTTACCTAAGCTATCATGTTCATATTTAATGAGTATTTTACTAGAATCCAAATTATACTTCTAGACTTTTAGTGCTATAATCTACGTTTAATATTGCTTTAGATGATTAATTTTTTCCAAATTTCGGTTAAACATCATGAGAACAACCATCATTAAATCATCATGCTACTAGTAATTGGATGATCTTGAAGATTCTTATCCAAAACTACCCAACATCATAACACAACTAAAACAGTGAAGTAATAAAAGCTATAAATTAGTTAGTTTATTTGATATCTAATTGTTGATGGCAACATTCACAACTATTATTTACAACGTTACTCAAGATTTAATTACTCAATAAAGATTATCAATACAAAATGAATTCCAATTAGCTATTCATTCAACTACTTTATGATTGACAACATTCCATGCTTAGCAAGCTAGACCAGGTGTTCAACTCCATCACC
Source organism: Chelonus formosanus (assembly GCA_028641665.1). Lineage (NCBI taxonomy): Eukaryota > Metazoa > Arthropoda > Insecta > Hymenoptera > Braconidae > Chelonus > Chelonus formosanus. The sequence goes on from CM054002.1 coordinate 1,749,337, forward strand.
ATTTTCCTTTATTTTAGAATTAATTGTATTGATATTCATTTGAAATTATAGTGAGAATGAATTCTTAGCCCATGTCATTATCAGTAAAATTTTTACACTAAAAACAAGTTTTTGAAAAAAAGAAATATGTTGAAGCAGAAAAAAGTCATTGTTTTCCACGATCGAATGGCAAAGCAGATTTAAAGATTGAAATTTCAAATGATACGACCCACGCTAATAAGAGGAATAAAGATAGAAGAGGAAAAAAAGCAAGACGAGTTGAACGAAAAAAGCAGGAGATCGTACTTGTGAATTTATGTCGACCGTACAAATTTTATCAGGGTTCAGTGGCAAACACCAAACGCCTACGCTTTCCGTAAATCACCACTGCTTGAGGTCGAAAGCAATGAAAGAAATAAACTGAATTCAGAGCAGCTTGGCCTTGGGAACTCGACGAGAGTTCCAATGCCTACATTTGAATCCCGTGTCGTGTAAAACGTTATAGTGTTTCTCCGCAAGTTTGTTTTGCCGTGTATCAAGGTACCTGATTGCGATCGCATGGATCTACAGAGGCATAGTCTTTTCGTGAGAAGAAAACTTTACAAATGAGAAAAAAGACTTTCTTACAAATCGAATTCACGCTCATTCTATGTAACCGTCATGAATAAAAAATGACTTTGTCAGACTAATATTCAAATTGAATTATAAGTGCAGTAATACATTCTATAGTGTACCATGATAAATCTTGACTTCTTCAAATTTTTTTTTTATTATGCCACGCGACCACAAGCACTCAACCAAAACCTTCTAGCTCATTGATCTAAAAACTGAGATTGCTTAAAATAACAATAAAAAAGTAGTCTTGAAATTTCTTACATTCAAATACTCAATCTCAGAAAATGGAGAAAAAATTATATTCAAGGATATTGATACTAAAAAAAGAGTATTATAAAAAAGTAGGCTCTTTGTATATTTTGTCTGAAAGCCGCATGTGTGTCTAGCACATGGTAATGATGCGAGTAATACTTTCTTTCTCATTCATTGAGAACACGTGCGAATGAGTTCTCTAATCAGAAAAGAACAGCTTGTGAATGCAAGTTAAATCTTGAAAAGGAAGAAAGTAACTAACCGAGACTAGCTGTCATCGACTCCAAGTCCTTGGGTTTCCTTTTTCTAGGTCGTCCTTTTTGCCTAGGTGGTGGAACTCCGGCAGCACTTCCAACAGCTTGAGCGGCACCATTGAAGTAGGGTACTTTAGGTGGTGATCCTACATCGGGTCCTGAAGGTGTCGATGGTTGAAGTGGTACAGGACTGGCGTGAGTAAGTTGATGAGGATGTTGAGGATGCATAGAATGATGAGAATGTGATGATACATGGTGTGGTTGATGATGCAAATATTCGGATGATGAGAATGGTTGACCAGGATAGTGAGGGCCTGGTGGATATACAGGAACTGGGGGACTTTGTGATGGATGAAGTTCAGCACCCATTTCATAGTGAAGACGACAAAGTACAGCACCATCTCTCATACCAAAATGATCTCCCTTAGTAAGTGGTACTGCGCATGCTGCACAAGAGAAACATCTGACGTGAAATACTAATTCTCTGGCTCTCATCACCAACTCTGATGCTAAGATAGCCGCCTGACATCTTGAGCAACGTTTCATACTGCCAAACATTCTGAAAAATAAAAGGTAACATTAAATATCAGAATATAGCTGAAAAGTAAATAAAATAATGATCATTTAAAATTAAACGGATAAGGCACGTTCGAGAACATTTCTCACTTATGTTATAGAGTGAATAAAAAAAATTTAAATCGATATGCAATTGATATCGAAAATCAATGGCAGTAAAACAGAGGCATATAAAGCGGCGGAAGAGAAGTATTCTGATACACGGAGACTACTTGACATCGCTACTGCATTAGTGGCACCCTACAGTCTCCATTACGAGCAGCCGGAGAACCTTGGACCTTCTATCTTAAAAGATATCGTCCTCCCAGCTACCTACCTTTTTCCTGTCTCTGATACCAAATATATTGCAGACTTCAGGTTGCCGACGGAGTGAACTAGATAGAGATATAGCTTTTGATTCTATATAATATAAAATACCAGTTGTTGACCACTCATTCACACAGATTAATTTGAAATTCTTGTCGAAATATTTTATCTCACTAATTCACAATAAAAATTGTCATGCTGTTGTAGTTAAATCAAGCAAAACCAATATGGAAGAGATTAGTAATGCTAAGTCTTTAAGAGTCTCTTGACTTAACACGACAAATACACATGCATTGTCATCTTGATCCCGTCAATGCCGTTACCCTCGACCCAGGAGGTCACCGTTGGTTACATTTGGGTTTAATCGAATCTGACAACACGTTATGTAATCGCCAAGTCCAGTTAGCCCCACTGTTATAAGTCCAGAAAACATTTTGCTAAATATTCTCTCTACCTGTACAAACACTTTCTATCTATATTTCCAGCTTACCCTCGCCCTTTTCTTCAAAACTCCCAAAATCTATGAATGAGCCTCACCAATGACGTCATTCAGATGTATTTCATTATGGATGCGGTTGCCCCGTCGGGACTTCCCGCAGAGTTTTACAAGTATCGCCATATGCGTTACATTATTATACAACTTTGGAATCACGCCCCAACCTCCAGAACCTAAAACCTTAAACTACTAAACACAAATCTTCACAAAGAGTCGGAAATCTTTTATAAAAGGTGTGTTGTGTATAGGACCACTTGCCGTGAGTTCGCACACTCAATACCAAATCTCACGGCAATCTTATAAGTAGCACGTGAGTTACACCTCATATGTCGATATGTCTTTGCTTTGGAGATTGAGTAGTCTAATTAAAATCTCTTTTTAGACAATAAATTCACATGGAATAATCTGGTTTTACTCGAGGATTATTTCATTATATTTCTTTATTACTGAATCATTAAAAATATTAATTTAATGTACCAAAGAAACATTGATCTTCATGAATTATACAGTTACTTTATCACTACTCCAATCAACTTCAATTTCACTGATTCTTGGTAACATGATTAAAGCTGATGGCATCAGTGAAAAGCTGGTGTTCAAATTGGAGCAAGATTTAATTCATTGACCTCATGTTGGATTAGTAATGTATCAACGTTAGGATACCTCAGAGTTTGCATGTAAAGTATTTAAACATAAATCAATGAATTAACTAGCATTTATGCTTCAAACAACTGACAAGCTTTTGGTCAAAAACATAATTAAATTGTCTTGATACTTTAAATTGAACCTATAGGTATACCAATTTAATTTGATGATAATTTTGGATCCAATAAGCACTCTTCCAAACCAAGTAATATTATCATCTTGAATATTCTCCATCATTGATCTGAACGACATATTTTTTTATTCTTTTAATCATAAGCTCATAATGTTTTATTTTATGAATGACATATAGCATGATAGTGTCGTATATGAATAGTGGATACCGCTGTGCGTAGGACGCACTACGTGACTACTTTCTGGCTCCTTACATTAATCTAGATCATGGTATTATATTATCCCGATATCTTCTTATTGGCATACCATAATCTCAGAGTAGTATGATTTGTTTAGCATTTTTTCAAAAGATAAATGAATGCAACTGTTTATGCTGATTTATCTAGATTTCTGATGTTAAATCATTAGTGATATAATGAAATAATAATATGTAGATACCAAATAAATATTATTGTAGATTGGATAATAGTATTTTTATGACATTTTTCCTTAATGTCATGTATATCAAAAATTTGATCAACACTTGAATTTAATTAAAACATCTATCAACCATTCCATTAGTTATATTCTTTTCTTTATACTCTGACTGTCGAAGAAATAATAAATTATAGCAACGAATAAATTGCAATGAGACCACAAATATATCATCTAAACAGGTCTTACATATGACGGTGTTAGTGCTGCTGGTGTACGCGAATAGCACCAACACCGGACATCGTCGGTTGACTAATGCGACGGCAACACGACATCGTAAAGTGCGTTTGGGATCTGTATCACGTACATATTATCGTGAAGTTTTGTTCACTGATTCACAAAGTATAAGTACCTTAATCCTTATCATATTTTTTTTTCTTTAAAAAATAAATCCAACAGCTGGCCACTGCATCAAATTTGCTTTCAACCTTTTTGTCTTGCACCAAAAAATGCAGCTTGAGATTGAGTAAAATTGTATTGTGAATTTATGTCCAAGAAATATGAACATCTTTTTAAAAGTTAGTCTCCACCCCAGGTAACCCGATATTTTTGTCAGGATGCTTTATGTGGTGACACTCGGAGTTCGTGTGGACACACGACTTGGATATGACCTGCTTGGTTCTTCGAGAGAACGCCCTCCTGTGGAGTTACGCTGAATCCTTGGAGTAAACTAAGTGGTATGTATGCTGAGAAAAAATCATTTTGCAATGGTTGAAATTTTGTTTTACATTTAAACAACAACAATTATACTTAGATAATAATACAAGTTGAGATTGACTTTTAGGTAAGCTACTGCATCATAGTCAATCGTTGATAATGATGAGACTAGTTAATCATTGAATATTGACTAGAAAAGCCAATTCAATTCTAGATCATTTCTATTTTATTCTGTCCAATGATCATTGGAGTAATTTTGTTGATTTAGAAAAAAAATTATAACGAATTAAAGTGAAAACAAACTGCTACATCGATAATACCATATAATCAATATGTTCAAGACTGGTTGCCTTGAAAGTAGTTACACTTGTAGCTTGTTCTTAAAAGTGGCCTCGGATCTGGTCATGCAGATGATACATCGCATGGTTGGTTGCAGGTGTCACCAGTATAAATATGTTTGTCGACTATCTTTTAAAATCTACTACATCGTGATACCAAATCATCCTCTATAAGTGCTGATCTATATCATAAAAATTATTAATAATGGCCTACTTTTAAAGCTACATGTTCTACATTATTACAAACAAAAGATTTTTATGAATAACAAGAGTTTCAAAATTACTGCAAGATGCCCAGGTAGTATGTTAAAAATGAAAGAAAAAAATATCACGACACCACGGTGGCTACTGATGATGCATGTCCCGAGTGTCAAGTTGTCACGGCGCCGGTAGTATTATGTTACCCTTGCTGTACCCTGCAGGGTCGTGACTCTGTCATATTTATACCCTTGGCTACTTTTCCTCCGAAAATCCCAACGGGATGCCACGTAAATTTTCTGAGATCTTGAGTCTTAGTATTTTACAAACTATCTTTAATTTTATAGTATTAAAAGATTGCATATGCCTCAACTCTTGAAAATAAGTGGATAAAACTGGAAAGACTTTTTACAAAATATCCAAAGGTTTATTTTGCTAGCATCTAGCAATTAGATTGAGCTGGAATCAAGCTTGCTATGTTGAACTTAGACCTTTGAAGATTCATCATGACTTAATTCATGATAAAGTTGAGTATTGAACCTATCAATTAACCAGACTGGGTCCTTATTTTCAATCAATTCATATAGATTGAAAGGAATATTGATGCTAGACATATTAATTGTTTAGTTACATTTAAACTATGGTTTGGAGCTGGAGTAAACATGGGTAATATCTTTATGATAATCATGATAATTTGCAACAATGTTATAGATATCTCAGCTCCTAATACATCTGTCATGGGAATATAAACGGGACACTCTTGGTTCTCCCGCGAAAACTTGGTCTCCATCAAGATGGGCTCAGATCCGCTGATGATAGATAGACCATGGAAGTCGAGCTCAGTCATCGTGGAAGAACACGCGATGTTCTTATCCGTAAAACGATTTCTTGGGAGGGACGGATGGTAAGTTCACTTATATATACTTATATTTATGTGTAAGTTTAATAAAAGTTAGTGAAGACATGTTTTTTACATGTATGTATGCAGTATTCTAACACGCCATCTTTTCGATGCGTGACTATTGCCACCCAGACGATCCAGGAAGTCTAGTACTTAATTTACGATGAGCCTTCATAGGAATAGATGAAAGTTTCCACGAGAATTATCACTAAAATTTGATGAGGAAATTGTTTGTAGATTGGTGTCATGGGCCATGAGTATTAATTATTCATCATACAATGTTACGATGCATCGTAAAATCAGGTATTTAATTTATGTATTAAGTTAAGGTTTTATTTATAGGAAGGAAAGTAGCTAAGGGCACGTCAGTTAAGTTTAGCAAACATGTTATCACTTGAATAATAATTTAGATAGTGTTTTTGTCCTTTTTTTGGAGTAGTTTATGCTCATTTACATCTATTGTCGGTCTAAATGGTTCAACATATAAGTAATTAATTTAAAACAATGTAATTTAAGTAATAAAGAAAGAAACTAGCATAAAATGATTACCAAAAATTGGCAATTGAATTAAACTTTATTGATAAAGACTAAAAACCCAACAAACTTTCTGATTTGGATAACTATCAGAATTCTACAATTAATTATGATAATTAATGTAAATAAAATATTCAAGATAAACATTACCATTCATGATCTCCATGATCACACAATTTCCTTTTCTCTTCCTACATGCAATGATTGATCTCCTACTAAATATTCTCTTGTCGTTTCCAAGTTATATTTACTAGTACTAAAAGTGTGTATTTAAATACATGAATTATTTTAATATTTGCATTCCATTAAAGAATCAATTGCTCTTGAAGCAAATACTAAATATCATTCTACCTCAAGTGATCTGTATGTTCATGTCAAAAAAAAAGCACAAAGTTAGTTTAGCTATCTGGCAGTAATTCTTGAAGTGAGTTGTTCTTTCAATCTTTCATGGCAATCGCAGTCATTAAGTGTAACTTGTACGCATTAAAATTGTCTGATTCATGATATGAAGGTTCCAATGCACGCGTCTCATCGTTTTATGCTTTATAAACGCAGTGGGTATCCATTGATTAATCATTTATTTTGAATAAGGATGCCAAAAAAAATTGAGAGAAAGTTATTGTGAAATACAAACAGTTTATCTGCACGAAAATAAATAATTAAAAATATTTTATTCCTCATCATCATCATCATCATCATCATCAGAAGAAGGAAATCGTGAGTATATTGAATTGAACTTAAAGTTAATTCAAAAACAATTTCGTTCCTGGTAAAAGAGGCACCAGTGTATTCAACTAGTCACGCGAAATTGTAATGCAGTTTCTTTTTATCATTATCTATTATTATTTGATTACCAACTCGACGTAACTTTTAAGTACTTTAAATCATTGTCAACTCAATTTATATTTCAATAATCATAGTGCAGTATCAGATAATGTTTTCTGTTAATCATTATATTTATTCAAACATAATGTGTGATTATTATGAACAAAGTGCTAGAAAATTATGTACAAGTGATTATGAGAATAAGTCATTATATGACAAAAGTTTTTTTTTGTTCATGATTATATAGAATTTGACATTTACAAATTTGTCTGTTTTCTTATCTTGTCGAAGAAAATGATTTTCATCAAATGACACTTCTTTACGCTTTGTTATTCACATGGTTTCATCATGAAAAATGAAAAGATAAAGAAATAATCCAGGAAGTTATATAGTAGCTACAAGTATAAAATAATAATCTCCTTTACGTGAAAGCAATTTTTACAACAAAATCACCCGGGCAGGCCCAGTCATCACGCAAAGTGACGAAGAAATACTCGTTTATTATCGACATGACTCCTGCTAATTTGACTCTTCTTCATATCATTCAAGAGCATCGAGCAAGTCCTGCATTACAGTACAGACAAATAAAATAAAATGTTAGATTAGCTGATTTCTCAGTACAACAGTGAAAAAAATGAACAAAATCAAAATACATAAAGCTATTTCCTTTGTCTGTGATCTACAAAGAGTTGAAGACAAGGGACATTGTGTCCTCACGCGACGTCTTCTAATAACAGTTAAGACTTCCCCACTTCTTATTTTCGCTCTAAGATTGCACATGCAAGGGTAAAGATAAGAGCGTTTCATCCAAAAGCGTGTCGTGACGGGATATCCAACATTGTCTTACATATATACGTGTATATATACGAGCATAAGATAGTGCATAGATAGGTACCAACGTCTGTTGTTGAGCTACTCTTTAGGTAGGACTTTTCTACAAAAGATCTATCACATTAACGCACATAAACATTACCAACGCGTGCACATGAATAACTTGTATATCAAAGATGTCACTTTACTATCTCCAGTTCCACCAGCTTCTCTTTCATCATTTCTCTTTTTTTTTCATCTCTCTTTTACTCTTTTGGTGCGTCTTCATTAGCGTACTAAGACCGGCTTCTTATCTAGTTCTCCAATCTATTCACTATATAACACATGGAATGCCAATGTTATTTTGGCGTTCTAGCTAGCTAAAGATTTTATTTTTAATCTATTTATCTAGGATCTTAAAGGTTGATTAAAAATGTAACAATTGACCCTAGATGAAAATATTTACTCAAGGACTCATGTTGAATATTAGTGATCAGCAAAAGGAATATTTTTAAGGACAATTATGGTTTACCTAGAAAATCTATCATTAGAAATGCGTAATTATCAATTATAAAGTAGTTAAAAACTGAAAAAATTATAAATCTCAGGTTGTTTGAAAAGTAATATCGTTTATTTTCAAATGATCGCTTAGAAAAACTGAACTTTCTTTAATTGCAGAACTCTGTAGCTAACAAGATGGAGACGGAGAAAAGTCATTCAATAAAATGGCAAATATATCATTAATTTTTGTTCATTATTTGTGCTAATAAAATCACTTGATACGGTTCTGGTGATGATGCAAAAAAAATTCAACCACTTCCTAACTCTCTTCAAGTTGAATAAAATAGTTTGATCAGAATCTTATGTTCTGATAGAGATTCATCAAAATCTCTGGCAACAATTTGTTTCGAAATTTTGTTGACATTGCTATATACTGCTAGACATTTTGCTAAATATTCGAGCAGTTTGGCATCAAGTTGATCAAGATTATTTATTTGGTTATTATTTTGAAGTTAAATAAACTTTTAGACCTGCCTAAAGTTTCTGTTGATTTTTTTCTGATTAGTATTCGTGGGGAAATAATTATAGCACATCATAGTAAGTTTTTTCAAGATAGGAAAATTTGTTGCAACTAGATATTTTAAAAGTGTTTATTATATTAATTGAGCGAAGTAAAACATTACTAAAAAAATGTATTAAATTTCATTCGAATTTTTTGTACCAAGCAGTAAGATATTTTGAGGCCAAGTAATTTAGTAAGATATAATTAGTCAGTTTTGAAATGGAAATTATAAACATGTTGAGTAAGGTCAGGATGTTATTTTCTAAATGTTCATTTTTTTTTCAACAGTTATAATTATCAATGACAAAATTAGAATTTTTTTTTCTTTTTCATTAAAAATAAACCTTCAGAGTTTATTATTTGTAAATAATAATTAATTTCTGATGGTTGTATTTGGAAATTTAATTGGACGCAGGAGAAAGAATCAATCTCTTCATAAATATGATAAAAGAATTGTACTGTACATGGTGAATGTTAAACTGTACGAACGCACAGGATGCTGAAGTGATTTCTACTACTCAAGTCCAGAGAATTCACGGACTAATGGTCACGACTTGGCTATTTACCTCCGGTGAAGCATTGATTCTCGATAAGTAAATCACCGTCAATCTACATTTCATCACGAATGAACGATACCTTCCTGAAGTGTTTTATGCATTGTCTTTAATCTCATTTGTCCAACTGCTTTAATGCTCATATATTTTTTGATAAAATTATCATTCATTTATTTTGTTTTTGATATCAAAACCGAATAAATTTAAATGATACTGAAGGAATAGGTAATAATTTACAGAGTACTTACTTGTAATAATCTTTTTTGCAATAAATATTTCCATCTCTGCTGAAACAGGTGACTTCACCATCAAGCCCCTGGTGACAGTGAGAGCATTGTAAGCATGCAGCATGCCACCTCCTATCGACCGCCTGGAGATAAAACCTGTCGGATATTCTAAGACCGCATCCAGCACAGACAACCCCAGGAACATCGTCCAGCTGAGATGGTGGTGTTGGTGGTGGTTCCAACTTGGGAACTGCATGTAAATCATCTGGCGGTCGGCCTTCTAACGACTGTGATTGTTGATGAATTTGATGATTGTGATGTTGATGATGATTAGGTGTTGATTGAGTTTGAATATTGGAGTCATTTGGATTATCATAGCTACTATTTCGAAACTCAGTTCCACCTGTTGAATGATCAATTGATTAGGTATTAAAGTCAGCATGAAAAAGTTTAAATGTTCAACCTACCTCCAGGTGATCCGTAATCTCTCAGTTCGTAAGGGGTGGTCGATCCTTCGTAGCAGTTATTATTGGTGCCACAGTGAGTTTGATAAAGCATACGATGTGTTCCATGATGAACCGCAGGGGGGCTACAAGGCAAAGTAGTTGGTCTTGCGGCATCACCCATTGACGCAGGAAGACACGGGCTAAGATCCCGCGTCTGATCCATTGCTCCAGGCCCCCCTGCGCTCCCTCCTAACCCACCTTGACAGCCCAAAGCCAAGCCGCTACCTCGCTCCTGCGAGCTTGGCGGCTGCTAAAACAAATCACGCTATTTAATCATTCTGAAGTCTTGAATCAATTCAGCTGGAGTTCCAAATAAGTGTAAAGCAAAGAATCAGAAAGAAAAAAAGGGGTTAAATGATGCAAAGAAAGACTCAGTTCAAAAGAGGGGGAGAAGTGACGGCGAGTTACGCCGTGTGACAGTGGCACGTTGGTAGACGCTGATGGATGTCGCGAACCTCCGCGCATGCGCATTCACCCTATAAGGCGCCTCTACTACCGGCCAATCCGAACCACCGCCGTGTTTCAACTGTCAGCACGCGGCTTCTTTCTCTCTTTTTCATTCTCTCTTTCGTTCTCTCTCTTCGTGGTTGCACCGCGACATAAATTATCGTCTCTCTCCCTTTGGCCGTTTCCTCTTGATACTCTCCAGCTCTGCTAGAAAACCAATGCCGTACTTTACGACAGCAGATACCGGTATTTACGGCAGTCTCAACCAAGCGGCACGTTTGCAATCAAATGATGCAGGTTATGGCTGCTATGCCATCATAAACAGTTTTCCTCAAGTGCTACCTTTTGATTCGCTATCAGCAATCCTTGAAATCGCGTTAACTATCAGTTGTTTTTTTTTCTCCAATAACATCTAAGGAAATTGGTTGCTCAAACACCACCATAAGCTTACTTTTTATGCATCCTCTAGTCAATACACTCTATCGACTTTCACCGGTCAAACCTCCACATAAGAGACAAAACAAGCTCTCAGTACCTTTTTTTTCATTTTTCACAAACGTGAGGTAAATAACAAGAAATGTAGAGACGCGGAAACCTACCGCGAAGACAAGAATGCAGTTTGAAATGTCGCTCAGGGATATGAAGAAAAAGAACTTCTAAAGAAAGTTTGTATGGGACATGTCGTGAAATGTACTTCCGTTTTTCGTTTTATCAAATTCAGTCATAGTTTAATTGTCAAGAAATAGTTTTTTTTTTTTTTTTTAAATAATTCTTTCATAAATTCTCAATTAATAATCTATTTCACTTGCGGTTAACTTTAATTGATATTTTTATTTTTCAATAAACAATTAAAACATATTGCGCGCCAATGATTGGATGATAATTTAAATGTTTCAACCAATAAAGGAGTCACTCACTTTTTCAATATATATTGACTATTGATTAACGTCATGTCTATGTAAATTTATAGATAAGTTTAGATGATTAAAAACAACCAGAGTTAACTTGTCGACAAAGATTTGTCGATACAATTTTTACCGTTGATCCATAGATTATTGAGCAAAAAAAAATTTACAGGAGTAAATAAAATAATCTTGCTTCAGTTTATGACGTAGTTTACATGATATTTTCCGACAAAAGTTGGTTAAACTATTTTTAGCGGGAAAAAGACCAATATATATTTAAATAAAAGTCTGAAATTGTCTAAATACTGAAGCATTTACAAATCAACAAATCAATTCAAAAATATTCTTCTAACTCAATTAAAAAGGTATTGAATGACAATGCAAAAATCATTCAATTAATTTTTGAATAATGAAAATATAATAAAAAATAGTTTCTTATTGTCAGTAAGCAAAGGAACATAACAGAAAAGATATCAAACGACCTCAGCTTGTTCCTGCATCCTCAACTCTTAAAATAAATGGTCACTACACACATTTTGCGTGGGTGACGGTTAACATTAAGGACTGATAAAATATCTACTTTTCTACGCCGCCACTGTTTGGATTATAATATCCATTTTATTGTTAATTCAGAAGAATTTTCACTTTCAAAATAAATCTACAGAACTTAATGGATTCATAAATCCTAAAACTTGTTGATAATCAAGTCAAAGGTCTCAGATCGTTAAAAAAAAAAAACTGCAAGTTTTCGACTGGTGAGCCGAAAAAAAAGAAATAGAATTTCAGTGATAAAACCTTGAAGCGATGATTGGGGTTATCATTGGGCTGCCCACGATTTTTTCATAGTATTTCTATATTCAGTAATCGAGCTATTTATCGAATATGACATAAAAAGTTGTTTTATTTTAAAAAAGTGAAATTTGTTCTTTGGTCTTGAACCGTCGTGGAAAAAAAAAACATTTCCGAAGAACATTTCTTTTTATTATACTCGGAGTCAACCCGAGAGAGAATCAGACATCGTTGTCTCGTTCATATGCCAATAAATTATGAGTCTCGACACAAGAACACACTACGTCACTATTTTACTATCGTCGCCAGACACGCTGAGTGAGGAATAAGCAACAGAGTGAAAGAGAAAATATTCCTTATCTTATAATGCGACCAAGATTATCTTTTAACTTGTACTGTACTCAGTAACACTTATGAAATAAAACTATATGAGACTCATAGACGCCACTTTATTTTCTATTATTCAAGTTTTCATTATTTGTTATGCACCAGAACAATTAGATTGAGGTGATTGGTCCTGTGGATAAATGCATTTATATATATGTACATTCTATATAAATTGTGTATATATATATTTATTTATATAAATTCTGATATATATATCATGAATGTGGTTTTACAATGAACGGATCTACGGTTACGCTTTGCGGTATAAGAATAATTATCATCGAGTAACGCCTTTACAGGCCGCTAGCCAGGAAGTCGAAAAGGGTAAGTAGCCCCAGTTCTTCATTAATCCAAACTTTGCTGATGTATATTTATATCTATATATTTATATCATTGGGCTTCATTTAAATATTTTTATTCAATTTTCAATGGTACATGACAGTGTTCTCATAAAAATTCATTTAAATATAATAATCCCGGAAAGCAAACAGTGACAAGAAGATGATTTATGACGTCTTATAAAGCTTACACTCGTGCAGGATGTAACGCTCTATGCATCTGAATGATTACTGCTAAATAATACCTTTACACGCCTTTAATCTAAGGGTTGTTTCAAGGTGGTCAGTTACTTTTACTTCTGTCGGGACAAAAAGAATGCTTAAGATGAAAATATCTACATGTCTTATTTGCTGCTTGATTTTGAAGATTATCTTTGATATAAACTTCCGAAATGTTGGAATAAAAATGAAATATACTGGAATCGAATGGACTTGGATGGTGAACTCTACCTATTTTAATTAAATCTCAGCAATTGGAGTCATTGCTATAAAAAAAAGAAAGATTGAATAAAAAATACCCTGACATACAGGGTAATCATAGTACACTTTATAAAGACGAGTAAAATTTACCCTGCAGTGAAAATTCCTAATTATATTTCTAAATCTACCTAAGTAGGATAAAAATATTAAAATGTCAAAATTAATTGAAACAATTTAAAAAATTACATTATCAAGAAAGGAAATTTTTTCAAATATTTAAAGCTGAATCGATTGTTATAAGTTTCTGTTCATGTTTTTACCCTTCAGGTAATCTTAATGCCCATTGATATAACCATTAAATGCAATGGTATCAAATACTTTTATGTATTTAATTACCTATAAAACGTTTTTAATTTCTTTACTTTACATTAATCATTTTGTATTAAATAACATAAATGTAATGAATAAATTAATATGTTTATATGATCAATTAAAACATTTATTAGAGAGTTAACAAATTTAAAAACTTTCATCCACACGATCATAATAGGGATATTATTGATAAATAAACTATAAAATAAATAATATTATTTAAATGATTTTACAGACTGTGATTACAAAATGATCTCTACTAAAAAGCTAAAAACAAAGAAGCAACCGAGCAGGTGGACGATGTCCTGCTTCAGTTCATTCAGAAGGGGACAAACGTAGAAAAAAACATGAAAAAGACGAGATATGTCAGTATAGTTGTCAGCTAAAAAACACAAGTGTCTTGTGACATTTTTCTATCACTGACAGACATCAAAAAAAAAAAAAAAAAGGGTAGATTGAAGTCAACCCTTGTTGGAAAATTATTCATCCATGAATTATTTTATTAAAGTCTGGTAAATTATCAAATATTCAGACGTAGTTATGACGATAGGAAATAAATGATTTTTGAATGACAGATGCCAAAGTGCAAATTCTACGATAGGTTGTAAACCTACAGAAACAGGTTTTTAAACGAACGACTTGGCTTGATGAAAATAATAAAACCATGCGAATAAAAGTATGAATATATAATTCATATTGTAAGACACCATCATTTGATCACTAATGAGATTGATGCATGTCAACAATAATGATTGGGTTATTCCAACTGTTCAAAGACCATAGATTCCATAAAAATGTTGATTTTAGTGTTTGAAAAAATGAAAACCAATTTTTATTACATTCTGAAACCGGTTTGACACTAATAATTCAAGTTAGTTGTCAACGCTACTGTTGGAATTATTTTCATCATTGGCTATATATAGAGAAGAGAATAAATAAAATAATTACCATAGAATAATAAAATCAAGATATTTTGTGAATGGATCTCACTTTCTCAAATAATTGCACAACATAATATCGCGTAATAACAGAAGGTAGTTGGTGGATTTCTCATACAAACGGACCATACACAAATGCTAGTCACTGTTGCAAAAAGCCATGAAAGCATTTTCTCACGTCATTCGTGTACTTTGAAATGAAATCGATTGGACATATGAACAGTGTATCAGATGTAGAAAATAGAAAGCAAAGATTGAATGTGATGTTGAAAAATATATATTTACCCAGTGCATGCCGGTGGTAGGAGGGTTGCGCTCCTCATACACTCCCATCAGGGTGGCTGCTGTAGCGGGGTAGTTCCCGCAGAAAATCTGAGATGACGTTGAAAACGCTAAAAGATTTTTAATAAATTATATATATATATATATATATAGCTGGTGCTTTTGTGACCAGTATTCTTTCTTGATTTTTTATTTAAACAATTTCACTTGAATTGTAATACACTTGACATGTCGGTCATTTATAGAATCTTTCTGATATAATAAATCAAAAAACCATGGTCTATAAGTTGCCACTGGATCGGAATTCTTGAGGTTTCAGTTAATATTGATGGTAAAAATATTCACGCACATTTTAAAAGTCACTTAATATCACTGGCACTATAAAATTCCAAGAAGGACCCGTCGGAAACACGACACTTGGTCACCAAATTAACACACTGTCCCGCAAATAGTTCACTAAATTTGACGTCTAGCATCAATAGCAACAATCAGATGAATTCTCGAAGTTGAATTTATACAAGATAATGTATATGAGTATTCGACACACCAAGTATATTGCACAGCACATGAGATTTTAGTGCATAGCGCATGTGCCTTTGGAGATCACACTACGGGGGGATGAAAGAACCGAGCAAAGGCGCAGTGACACTGCGTTGTTGCGCCGCTCGGGCCGCGAAGTGGAGTGAGGGAACAAGCCTGAGGATATCATCGCAGGGAGTTTGAGTGCCCCCAGTTGGAAGTGATTCTGGTGGTGGTAAAAAGTGGGGAATGTCTTGGTTAAAGGACGTCCCACATACCCCTTACTCTTAGCCAAAATAAATGTGACTCCGCCTTCCAAGTCCCTCTACTCGTTACTCTACCTTGTCGCGCCCCATTAGACGTCCTATGTTACACTGACTCTCACACCTGCGTTCAGCAACTCTGAACCTGAGTAACTTTGTTTGTAGGCGTGTATCTGTAGAATCTAGTAAGCACTGTTACACATCGGGCGTTCTGCCGAACTCTCAGCCCACCTTTTGCAATATTTTTTTTCGCACACACTTTCTGGCTACGAACACAAACTGTTTAGAGTAGGCGTGAGATTCTATAGATGTTGGAGACAGACCTTGAAGATCTCTCATGATGATTGATGATGTTTCAGCAAGAACAAATAGCTTTTCAGCATCATCTCATAAAATAATCGTATTTCAAATATTTTATGATGAATATGTATGACGAGTTGAAGTGTGTAGGTTTTCTAATTCATGAAAAGCTTATTTAATATTTGTTTAAATTGTTTATTAAATGATATTCAGTGGTAAACCATCAAAGAGCTAACATTTGTTTCCCTATCAGCTCTATCAACATGAACTACTATGAATCCCCATGAATTTGGTCGAAAGTAAATATCCCTAGGCTCGTACTCGATTGTTTGTAGATATGTAACCACTTGTAATTGGTTCTATGTATAATACAACCACAATAAATTAGTTAAAGCTTATATGTAATCTCTAATACAATACCAAACTTCCGTAAAGTTAAATTTCAAGTTAAACACTTCCTTGGCAAGATCACTATCGGGAGAAAGATGCAGCAGGACTCATTGAAATCAGTGATCAGCAGAGCGAGCAATTTTATCCGGCCACGCTTTCTGCGGTTGAGGGTTTTTACCAGTAGTTGGAAAGCCGTCTCTAAGAAGAGAGACTTTTATTTTATTGTTGTTGATTTAAAGACTATTCCAGTTGTTGGTGCATGGATTCTTTGAAAATTAAAAAATTATTTTCTCACACTCTGCGATACTCTTCTTTTTAAATGGTGAATCCTAAATCTGTTACCAAGTCTTGAAAGTTGAATCGATCGTTTGTAGATCGTACCAAACAGACGACATTCACACCGAAAAGTTATTAACCAGGCAAAAAGAAACGGCACAAGTATCAGTCGAAAAACCGGTTCTGCGGTAAAGAGGGAAACCGTTGAAGAGACAAGAAGCCGATCGTTGAGGATACCGAATCGAGAAGGACCCAAAAAAGCACCACCGGAACCAGTAAATATACACGATCTGTTGGAAGAGACAAAGAATCTGCGGTAATCGGATACAAGCGATCGGCGCAACTCAATAGAGGAAATCAAACATTAACATTGATGTTACCGACCTCAAGTGAAAACCATTACCTATCGGCTAAAAAATTCTAAGATCAACAGGATGTGAAACGGAAGAACAGCTCAAGGGAGAATGTCGTCAACGCGCGGTGTGTGAATGCTAAACAAGTAGGACTGGGACAATGAACTTCGACATCCTGCAGGGAGCTAAATCCCGCCTGGTGAGAACCCCCCATGATTTTTCTGAGACTCTAAAACTCCACATTCAATATACCTCATTCCTTACTCAAAAATCATATATATATATGCATGCTGCATTGAAAATGTTTCACCTTTGAAAAAAAAAAATTACATGACAGTTTGGTGTATTTCTAATTCTGTATTTACAGTGAAGTTTTAAAAATTTCAAAGTCATAAGTCTACTTGTTCTAGGAATTAAAAATTATTCTCACTTTGGAGCAGAGAACAACTCAGCTTCTACCCAGGAGAAATGAAAATGATTGGAACTTGTGTAAGGTATTAACATAAATATTGTTCTACTTTGAAGTTACCAGTGCTGTTGAATGTGAATGATTCACGTGATAGAGCTAACAAAACATATTTCACAATATCCAAAGAAAAAACCAGCTATATAAGCTTCTCATGATAATAAAATAGGTATTTTTGATCTTTTATTCTGACATAAATTGAACTACACCGTTGGATCAAAAATCGAATCATAATCAACATGAAAGCAGTGGCATTTGATGATTTGAAATTGATTTTATAGTAAAATGGAGTTGGTAAACCTTATCTATCTGAGATTAGTGCTAGAAGAGAAGTGTTCTTTCAACTTTTGTTGAAGATATTTGATAAACTGATAATATGTAGAGTATTTGTTTAAAATGAGTGCATGCGAAATTGAGATTGTTTTGGTTCTCACCCAGCAGTGGTAATGATTGAAATGTAACTGTGAATATGATACGAGTGGTCATGGATATCACCAGTGATTTGTTACACCCTAATTTTCTAAATAGTGTTATTACTACTTAAAGTAGCGATAAGAATTTATGTGTTTCTTTTTCTTCATTGAAATGATCTAAGCCGGATGAGATGAAAGAAAAATAGAAAGAAAGATTGAAAGTCCCAAAACGCCAGGGGCAGCCGTAAATATTCCAGTCGAAATTCTACTCTCTCTCAAAACGCTCCTCCCTGTGGACATTATAACCTTTAAAGGTTCTTCGTTGTACTCGTTGAAGACTAAAATACAAAAGGCGTACTAGTTACACGCGTCCGACAACTATATTACAATTGCCATTGAACTTGGTGACCGCCTTTATTTTTCAATTCCTGAAAAAGTTCCCCGTTGAGAAAAAAAACCAAGCAAGAGAAGGAATTCAATGTCTTCCACAACATTATGGTCATCTAGAAACTCTGTCAACGGTCAGTAGGATTAGTAGAATTGGACAACAGCTCGTGCCAACTGCCGAATATTCTCTCTCCTTTGGTCCTGAAATTTGTTAATGAATGTCATCAGCTGTCCAGATGGTTTGTCAATTATTAGCAGTTGATGGGATTCCACAACACGAACTACTATTAAAAGGCTATTTACAGCCTTTTCTATCAATGATACTTCTTAATAGTGACACATAAAAATAAGATTTATAGTTTGTACAAATAATACATTTTATGTACAGATGATAATTATATTGGAAAAATGAGTGATCAATTGCTGAAATGATTTAACTAGGACGATCTTGATTTAAGTCCCAACTTTAGAGTTCAACGTTGGAATAGTTATGAATTCAATTTTATTTACTTATGTAATAGTTAGGAATACTATCTTACAATAAACTGCTCCTAATAAAAAAAAAATACCATAAAATAATGAAATAGAATATATTTTGATCAAATAAATTGTAGACCTCCAAAAATAAACAGGTCTCTTTTGATTGAAATAAAAATAAATCTCCCGCCCTTTTAATAATATTTCCTCAAATCACACACCACGTAAAAGAAGTTAAACACGGGTTTAGCAAAGTGTGATTTCATATAGGCAGAGACTTCTCAATTTACGGATTAAAATTAAAGGACCATTAGAACCGCACCCTCATTTCATTCTCGACTATCAGGGATTTAGCGAACTTGAGAAATACGAGAGAAACCAAAAAGAATGTAGAAGGCACCTGAGTTCTATCGAAACGATAGTAACAACCCCCAAACAACTTGAAGCGACGGCATGGATGAATAATATCTTCTTACAGACACGTGCAGGCCACGTGCCTATCCATGCTTGTCCAGAGCAGTCGGCCTTTCCTCTTTTTAACAACGTGAATCTCGAGCAATCTGAGAGTTTCAACACTATTCCATAAGACCGTAATATAATTGGACGAATCATTGCTTCCTAACAATCATGAGTTTAAATTTAAAAATTCATAAACATTAGTCAGATCAACAATTTATTAATAGCAAAGTAATTATTATTATCAATGAAC
Organism: Chelonus formosanus; assembly: GCA_028641665.1. Classification (NCBI taxonomy): domain Eukaryota; kingdom Metazoa; phylum Arthropoda; class Insecta; order Hymenoptera; family Braconidae; genus Chelonus; species Chelonus formosanus. The sequence goes on from CM054002.1 coordinate 1,769,110, forward strand.
AAAAATTATTTATTCATTTAAAACAAAACAGACTCAACAGTAATACAATATAAAAAGTAATGATCTTAAATTAATACCAAGTTGTTATATATTTAATGAAATAAATGCAATTTTTTTGGATAAAAAACACATTTTGCCAGGTGGCTACAAATGAGAATAAAAAATAATAGAATAGAAGAGAATAAAAGGATAGATTAATTAATAACAAGTAAGAAAAGAACAAATAAAATAATTGAGAAATCTTGGATTGACTTCAGGTCACAAGATGTTGCTTTATTTTAAAATAATGTTGATATCAAACTGTTCAGCCTCTAGGCAGAGAAAGAGAGAGAGGAGGGGAAGATCAATACCTTTACCAGCATGAATTTTATTTAAATTCACATCAACTACTGTAAAAAAGCATTAAAAGCCATGTCAACAGTTATTGTTCATTTATTTATTTATTAATAAAATGTAATCTTCCGTTACACAATCATGTAAAGTTCAATGTTATTGTTTTATGCAATAAAACTCTTCTGTAGTTTTATTTTTTTTGCTGTGAGATTAACAAATACTTGACATCTTGATAATTAAATTAAAAAAAATTTCAAAAATGTGCTCAATACTGTCATGTATAAAATTTATTTTAAAAAATAAACTTCCCTACTTTCTTCTACAATGTTGTCTGTATTTGTCAATATTTTTAAATTATAAAAAAAGAATCAATAAAAATACCAACAAGTTGATTAGTTTGTTCGATATCATGATTCAGTTGACGGTTCAATCCAGCGTGTAAAATGATGTGATACGCTTTGATGAGAAACGACCTATCAAAGATTAAAAAAAAAAAACAAACAAAAACAACTGACAAGGAAAGAAAATTAATACAAAAACAAATTTGAACCTAAATAAACATTATCACATATTGATATTGATGCAAAGAAAATTAATACTTCAAAAAAAAAAATGCTTTTTTATTGTAATTATCAGGATAAAAAATGGATGAAGTATCAAGTAACCATAAATTGTGATTGTTATTTTGGCCACGAGCCTAATTTTCTGGTATTTAATCTCCATAAAAACCTAATAAACAATGAGCGTCAATTCCCCTTTTAGCCACAACATTCTAGAGACGCGTGTCACGTTACGATGCCATAGGATTCATCCATCACGCGAGTTACTCTGGGCTCAGAGACACGTCCAACGCCCGCGGCGAGCCCGCGTCGTGATTGATAAAATGTCAAATTAACTAGAAATTTTTCTGTGTTAGAGAATTAAACCACGCGTGCTGTATCTTGTCTGTCGCTACCATCCTCTACAAAATAACTCCTACTTCCCTTGTTGTTCATTAAGGTATCTAAAATTTAACGATATTTTTGTCAGGTTTTATTTGGGTGCTATTATTCTAATTTAATAAAATACTGATACAATTTTTTTTTACAAAGTTTCAGCATACCTTAAAGGTTGTGGAGAAGTATCATTACTACTAGTTTGGATCATCAGAAAGATTCATTGTTGAATTAGGAACAGAAGGAACCTAGTCAAATGAGATGTAAGACTTGGTTACAAAGAGTTCACGCCCAAATGACATCAAAACCACTCACAAAATATATATCATTTACTGACTTAATACTTTTTTCAGAGTTATAAAAATGGAGTGATTAATGGACAATGGCATCATGTTCTGATTTCACTAAAGGGACTTGGAGACACGTGTTGGGGATCAAATCATTCAAGCTCATGATGCATGATTATCATTACTGGTGGATAAACTAGCAAGCTTCAGTTATTTTTTCCCTTTTATTTCTCAATGGCTAACAAGCCTGCTTTAGTATTAAAAATTAATGGTTGTGATTATTATTATTATTGAAAATTAGTAGTATTTTTTGTAGATAAATATTACTTTGAAAGAACATAAAAAAGTTGGATGTTTATAACATATAATAGTTGGATAAGTATTTTAAAATAATCTTTTACTTTCTCCAGATATATTAATTAAATTTCCAGATACTTTTTTAGCAAGCTCAATGTTCACTGGCTCATAAATAACTTGAAGTCTATCTACTGAGAAGTTGGTAGAATCTATTTGTAGTTAATAATAGCAACACCAGTTTTTTTCTTTTAGATAAAAATTACTATATTTTTTTAATTATATAAAAATATTGATCTTCATTGATCTGATAAAGCACAATGAAAGCACTTTAGTTAGATAAGAATGCAGTCTACCAATTTAAATATATTATTTATTTTCACATTCAGGTTTAAATTATATTGAATTTTTTGTTAAAAAAAAATAAAAATGACTTTCAACATGAGAGATGATCATTATATGAGAAAGAAAAAAATCTAGAGTTTGTGGTCCCTTGTTACGGAAATCGAGTATAATCAGATAAAAATGAAATCGTTCCGAATTATTACCTTTGTGACTGGTAAAGAATCATCATAATATGGTTTTGCTTCCGAAGAAAGTGAATGTTGGGTCTAGAACTAAAATGTAAGCTGAACAAGGATCAGTGTACCATCAATAAGAAAAAAGTTGAAAATAGATCTAGTGATAAAAATAGTCATTCATAGAAGCTTCTGGTTTGTATGAATGAGAAATTGATTAATGGAGTACTCAAGTCGTTCTGACAACTAGAAGATGACAATGATTAAGAAGTTATATGAAGTAACACTGACCATTTGAAAAATCAGGCTACAAATGTCATCAACAACTGTTTGTTTCAGACGAAAAAATTCATTTTTTGATTCATTCAGGATTATTTTTAGTTCTGACCAACGAGATTTAGAAGGAAGACGAAACAAAGGGAAACTTTGTCTGATCACTATAGTGATGTTAAACTATGCTTCAATAATGTCATTAGACATGATAATTTTGTATGTATTAATGATAAAAATAGAATATTTTTATATTTAGTAATTATGCATTGTCATCGTTGAACATCTGTTTCAGCTTATTTTACAACATATGTCAATGTGCTATATGCCAGCATAACTCCATTGACCAACATTTCCATGAATTCTCTCGAGCTTTCCAGTGATCAAGGAATGCACATAACACCTGGAAAAAATTATTATTAATTAGCAACATTTTTTAACCATTCTTGGAATCATCGTAAACATAAATATTAATGAATGTGTTTAAAATTGATATGTAATAATACATTACTCCAAAACTGTATTCATTATAAACATCAATTTAGAATGTAGTTTTGGAGTAAAATTTTTTTTAAAATTATAACAAGCTAAGGATTAATATTTTGTTTAAAAGCAGGTGATTGTTTATTTTAATATAACTAATTGACTTGAAAGTAGTAGTAATAATTGTCTATAAATATGAAATATAGTCTTGAAGCTGATAGCATTGGACTCCTAAGTATTTATCAGAGTTCAATCGACAATTTAACTTTCACTTAAATCCTTTATTTATCTAGTATAGTTACAAAGTTTCGCTAATTTCTTCGAAACTAATTCATAATGAGATATGATCTGAAAGGGATTTCTGCGAAGCAACTTAAGAATTGTCTAAGGTCTATATATAAAATAACGTTTTCCATTTACATGCTCTGGACAATGTCTTTCAAGTAAGAATGTAGAGTTGTAATTTTCAAAGTGTACATTTATTTATGACTAGGATTATTAGAGGTAGTTATAAATGTCGGTATTGCAAACACTTAACAGTTCGTATATCAATCAAACGCCAGGTCAGAACTCGACCTCGTCGACGAGTCAGTCTCTAAGAAAGAAGTATTCAGTAGTGAAGATCAGAAGTATGGACTTGTGTCTGCTGCTGCATATAATCTGGTAATATACTTTGGCGTTGTGATGTCCTGCAGAGACTCAACCTACGGGATAGCTCATTCAATCTGTCGAAATGTACCATTATTTTCTCGTTCTTAGTGCGAACACTCTTGGGCGAGTTTTATGTCACTTCTTATGTTTTGGTTTATTCCACTATTGGTACATGTGGTTGGATTCACTTTTTTTATTACAAGAAATTGCGTAATAAATAATATTCAATAAAATATATATTTTTTATTTATTCATATGGAGTAGAGTTGAATGTCCAGTTGGATAGAAATGATCATTTTGCCTACAAAAGGAGGTTAGTTTATAAATATTGTAAAAATTACCAAGAGTAATGGATAATGATTAATTTATAATTGTAAAACACAAATATAAAAATAGTAAGGGTAATTTGAAACAATCTAACATCACATTTTTATTTATTTTCATTATTTATTATATTATTCAATTGAAAAATATTTTTGATAAGAAATTAATTTAATATTACCAAACTGAGACTGGAACAAATTAAATGAAAGATTGATGCTGCTCCAACGCTGAAGTATAGACTCAAGAGGTCACACCCCTTTTACTCATTTTTATTATGAATAAAGATTTATTAGAGTACCGTTATCAAAATGTATGCATGTCGATCTTAAATAAATAAAGTGAGAAAGTTTAAAACTCCTTGTGATTATAAGCCAGCCGACAGACACGCCCTCATGTCTCGTAGCATTCATGATTATCCCATAAGTTGAGCCACGTAAATATTTTCTTAGGTAAATCTTGCCTCAAGAGACGCCACTTGTCTGAAGTAATTGAGACAATGACAACGTCAATATTAAGGTTATATCGTTTACCTGACAGCTTTGTCTTGATTCCTCTTGCCCCAGACATTGTATTTTCATATAATTTCTTCAATAGAAGTTACTTCAAAAACTTTGGGATCTAACCTCTAAAGTAAACTACACTTATCACGTTTTAAAATCAAACGGACTTATAATACTAAAAGAATAGACCAATAAATAATAGAATCAATCGTCAATGTAAAGCTTTCATCATTCAAAACTGTGACTTTAGAAAGCCTAAGTTACAGGGTTGATGTAGATCAAGATGAAAGTAATCAACGATTAAAACCAGTTCAAAACAAATTAATAACTGATGATAATAATTTATTCAGTAGGTTGTTGAAAAATTTCAAATAATTAAATAGATAAGAAAACGTTAGAGATATTTTAAAATCGCCTTGATTTATCCTCAAAGATCCTTGATAAAAAAAAAAACTTGAAAATAGTATTAACGTAAATATTTCCCCAGGGTCATTTACAACTGAGACTGAAATAAAATACTGAGTATATATTCCAGTCATTTGGACAGTTACTTAACCTTCTAGAATTCTAGCTGTAATTTTCTCATTCTTTTTGATTCTTTTTACACATTCTTTTATATCAACTGTCTCGATCAGACCAAATTCATGACAGGAATCATCACCTACATAGCCTCAATAACAATTAAACTTAGCATAAACTCATGAAGAAGCATCATAAGAAGAAGACTCTAAAGTAAAATTGATAAAAATATTACATAATTTTTATTTTATTTGAAATAATGTCCAAAGGTCGTCAGCCAGAAAGCAAGAAACTAGAAAAATTGTCATTGGTCTTGTTGGAAACATGAAAGAAAGAGAAAAAATGAAAAAGTTGAACGAGTGTTTGGGAAACAAACAAAGTATGGAAGAGAACCGCAAAGTGTAGGTATAGCACACGAATCGAGTGGAGAGAACGAGCGTAATAAACATGTCAGACACAGAGTTAGACCCCCTGTGGGTTTGCTTGGCGTCAGAGCCTTAGACCATACTTAAAGATGAGAGTCTCATTTTCTCCTCATTTGTTTCTTTTCTTTTTATTCATTTATTTTTCCAAGTGATGACAAGAACTGTACTCTATGCCACTCTATAAGACTACCCAGGATGTTTTATATACATACACTTGGAGTAAGAAGGTAAAGAAATGTTCTAACAAGCTAAGCTAAAATTCATCAAGGTTCACTAATAATAGTCATTTTTTGTTAGTTTTCAGGTTTGATGCAACTTGTTCTAATTCTCATTCTTGGAGTAGTTATTCTGAATACTTTTATGAAGGATACTTGAAAATAAAACTTGATACTTTTTTAGAGAAATGCTGATAATTGGTGAATGTATGAAGAATACTTGAAGATATTTTTAATCAGTTCTAACTTATACTTTTTGAGGAAAAAATATTGGAATTTGTTTGTCTGAAAAAAGAGAGATAATGCTATTGAAAAAATAGTGTAAATAAATTTTACTTGTTAAGAACATTGATATTAAAAATGATTCTATAATTTGAAAAATGTGAAATCTTGATAATAATTAAGTTGTTTAATATGGATTGATAGTTCAACCTTTGGTACTAGTGATCTATGAATGAAAATTTTTCTGACATTAATGCTGGCTATTAGAAACAGAATTTTTCAATCTTTAGAACTATCCAAACTAAACTAACTCCCCTAAAATTTAAAAAACTTCCAACTTGTTTTGCAATTGTTTTTAAATTTTGTTCGTTGGCATAAAAGTCATGCTTTTTGTTTTTGCAGGTACTTATTTACTAGTCTTCACAATAAACTCAACTAAAATTAAGGAATTAAAGCAGGTACTTTAAAAAGCTAAAAATTTGGAGCAGGTCAACACCAGAAAACCTACCAGGTGGCTAATAGCAAACTTTGGATGTTCATCTCAATTCTCAAGTCATTTAATGCCTCATAACGATAATTATCTATCATCTGGTACAATCATGGAGTTTTCTAGTGGGAATGAGTAGCTAAAATTTTCTTCACTGCTAAAATAAATATTTACACCTAGAAATAGCATTGGAATGTTGGTGAGTAATTTTTTCTTGTAATTTTTTATTTAGTGTGTAAGGAATGGGTATTATATGTGCATGGGCGTCTGAAGAGTAGACAATTAATTTTCGCTAGATCTGTAATCTAGATCTTCCTTGGACAAGGAACCGCTAGTCGCAACGGCCTTTATGCCGTTGTTCGGTGTTCAAGCGATGTACAAGCAGAGTCTGAGTCGATGCACTTCCTCTAACTTCTCCAATTTCAACTGGGGATTATTTCAGTGGATGTGTTAATAAAAGGCTTTATAGCAGAAATTATAATAAAAGATTGTATTTAAATTGCTTAATTTATTTGATTGAATTATTTATTTACGTAGGGAGTTTAAATTGATTATACTTTGATTCTTTTTTATTCTCTTTTACAGATACATAAGTAGTTTGTTGAAGTAAATAACAACACTCATTCATAAAACTCTAATTTATGCACTATAACCATTTTTTGACATTAAATTGATAAATATAATAATAGAAATTCTATCACAGGAATTATAATCAAGACATCATTGAAGTTTTCTTTCAACTACTAGTAGTGTGTTAACTTTTCAGTTATTGAAGAAAATTCAGCTTTTTTAAGATTAAAGTAAATTTATTTACAAAAGAAAAAAAATAGGAGAAAGTAAAGTAATATGGCTGTATGAGGTAATTAAATTCATTACTCTTTGATGTATTAAAGACACGCTTTTGTTTTATTTTATTACCTCAAGTCTGTAAAGATATGTTCTTTAATTATTGTGATTAGTGATTAATAAAAAAATCAATACTTTTAATTGTTCATTGACCCTGAACAGTTTGATTTTAATTCAAAATTATTAAACTGAAGTAAGATTAAAATTTGTTGATAAAATTAAATGTAAAAGATAATATTTTTATCAAAACTTGATGTTGTGGTTTGAAAATATCTTTTTTTTTATCTCGACAATACCAACCACAATTACTTGAAACTATAATTTCGATTATCCAACGATAATTTTAAATGGTTGATGAAGTTTTATAATAAAAATGTAAATGAAGTAAAAATCATAAATATTGCCGGAAAAGCGTGCAAATTTCCTGTCATCGAATAGCATCAAGGGATCTGTTATCGGATGATGATTATGTGTGTCGTTTTGCGTGCAGCTGGTTTATAAAGTATAATAAAGCATGCAAACCGACATAAGACAGTACTCAGGGAGCCTCATAGGAAGTTTCCGGTAGGGTATATCTTTTTTTATTTGCATCGTAAGTAAGATGATGTATATATAACTCATAGGAAAAAGACGGAAAGAGATCGACCTAGCGTTTCTGATTGGTAATTAAACGCATGACAGCAGCCCGCCCTTTTACCAGTGGCTCGAGCTATGATCATCACGCTGTTAATGACTCTTTAACATGAAATTGCCTGCTATCATCTTAAGAATATCAATGATGTATTTTTACTTTTTTTCGGTATATAAATAATGTTTTTAGTGATTAATACATAAGTGAATACATTTATAAATTTTTTTTTTTCAATCTATGATTTTATCTTTAATATTCTCCAACAATTGGGTAAATAATGTCACAATGACGCTTCGACCAAACGTTGTAGCAAATTTTGCCAACATATCTGTTACATATAGTAAAAATTACTAAACTATGTAACAAATCAGTATCTTGTGATACTAAATTGTTACCTAATTACCTATCATGGAGTATTTTTTCTAAAAAAAAAAACCTAGAGGTCCAAGATAAGTTTGAACTGAGAATAAATCCATGAATTTTTAAAAGAAGCTTTAGATAGAAATTTTATGAATTAGTAGCAGCATTAATTCTTACCTGCTCAGTGAATCAGTGTTGCGCGATGAAACAACTATGCCCGTTTCCTTCTACATTAAATCCTGAGCAAATCGCAAATCTCTTCATGATCATGCAGTGAATTGCTGTAGGGCACGCACAGCATTAATGTGGCTGCACTCATACTCTAACGTCACTCAAGCGATGCCACCAACATCCTTTCTTAAAGCGTCCACTAAAGGGCTGAACTCTTAAACGTCATTCCACACAATCTCGGCCATATCACTTCATAATTATTTATTTTTTTATGAGCATTACTTAGCCGAAGAATCTCTCGTACAATTAGAGATATTTCGAGTGTGTCGACGAGAGAGCATAAGAGTCAGTGTAGTGAGTTCTGAGTAAAGTAGCGTGTAATTAAATCACTAGGCTTGTCTCCTTACCGTTACGCCAGTTCACAACTCCCTCTCTACTTTTTTCGCGCTCCCCACAATCTTTTTTCGACTTACTTGTATCATCCAAGTCCTTTAAACTTCAAAAAAAAAAACCAGCTTCTTTATAATATCTACTTAGATATGTATATATAAATAAAAGTGTATTACACAAGTTTTGACTTGACTGAAAATTTCTTTCCTTCTTTCTCTCATCCAAGCGAGTGAACTTTGTTGTGAATCCTGAAACATAAGCTAACAATTTTATAAGCACTCACTACAGATAAATATGGAAGCTTATGAGCTCGAGGTCCACAAGTCTGAGCATATAACCGTCCTGTCCAACGTTTATTTCACTATAATCCAACTTTTCCGACAACTTATTTATGCTTTATATGTGAATTCGAGTATTTAACTTTTTTTTAAATTACTCCAACATTGTCCATCTGATAGTTGATTTCATTTACGTCATCTTCTGTAATGTCAGTTGTCTTATTTATGCAAAAGATTGAATCAGAGTTTTTTTTACGGTGAAGTTTAATCAGACGGTAAAAAAGGGTCGAAATTGTGACCTGTGAATAAGAATCGTTTATGTGTTCTTCAAGTGTATCAGCCAGGGAAAAGATAAATTTTTGTTGCCCGTATAAACAAATTCGATTCTCCAAACGTTCCCCGCATGTTCTCCAGAGGAGAAGTTCCCCAACGTACCCCTCGTTCTCCTTTCTACTCCAAACATACTTGAACTTAGTTTTCTGCTAATAATTCAGGATCTATGAGGCCTATATAGACAATGAGGACATCAATGGATTCGTGAAAACGAGATCTTTTTATTACACTAGTTAAAATCATAATTGGAGCATAATTTATGCTAAAATTTTTGCAAAGTTCCCGTTTTACCCCATTATAGGCATGAAAAATTTTTTTTTTAAATGTTTGACCTGATTTCGCATTTCTACGCATTAAGACGAAGAGAATGAGTGGTCGACCGTCAAAATCGGACAACTTTGATTTTTCGACCCAAAAAAATGGAAAGGGGTACCACTTGCCATTTTTTTGGGTCGAAAAATCAAAGTTGTCCGATTTTGACGATCGACCACTCATTCTCTTCGTCTTAATGCGTAGAAATGCGAAATCGCGGCACAGCTTAGGAAAATTCATTCTAACATCCTTAAAAAGGGGTAAAACTGGATACAAATAACTGAACATCATTCCTTTTTTTTTTTAAATTTGACTTTAAACTCTCTTAACATTTGAAATTGATGAAATTTGGACATTACGTTGCTATCATTCTAACAAATAAAATAGCGTCTAAACTACGAGTGTTTAACTGATAGTTATGCGTTTTTTAAAGCATCATTAATCTATTAATGAAACTTGCCACGTTACTATTTTTACTTCAATTATGATTTTAACTAGTGTAATAAAAAGATCTCGTTTTCACGAATCCATTGATGTCCTCATTGTCTATATAGGCCTCATAGATCCTGAATTATTAGCAGAAAACTAAGTTAAAGTACGTTTGGAGTAGAAAGGAGAACGAGGGGTACGTTGGGGAACATACAGAGAATGTTTGGGGAATTAAATTTTTTTATACAGGTAGACTTATTATTATAATTAAGCAACTAGGATTAATTAGATTAGAATAGATGGCATATTGGGTTGAAAGATAGAAAATACGGCATTTCAACACACAGAATAGTTAGAGTGGTAAATGTACAAAATTCAAGATGGCGTAATTATTTAATTTGTAATAGGGTCTTTCAAGACAGTCTGGCATATAGAAGATATGTTTCATCAGAAAATCAAAATTATCTAATTTTATTTTTTCTTTACCAATTGATACAATAACTCCTTTTTTTCACGCTGCAGATCGTAATGTCCTATTTTTCTTCCTAGGTAAACAAAGTCTTATAACTAACCTGCAAATTAGATTAATATTATGATACTTTTTTATAAGGATAATGTTGACGATTCAATTGACTTTTTGTAACAATTACGCGACTATTTCAACGTTTTCATGAAAATCGTTGATTCATTCTATTTTCTAGTCAGTGATTACAGTAATAATAAATCTTGGATAAGTTAAAAAAAAAACGATAGAAGATTGTGGATATGTAGAGTCACATATTTATGTTCAGCTCGTGGCGTCGGTTATTACTTTCCCCATGCCGAGAAACTGCGAGACTTGCGCTCTCGACGTTTACAGAGGTCACGGGCGTGAGATCTATGCAAGATCTACAAAGATATGCCAGGTCGTCGTAGTTCCATGAAAGTAACATACGGAAATAGCAAATCCTCGCGTTTTCCGTTTTATTCTGATTCTTTACTTTATTCAGTCACCCTTTTTTGCTCAGCCTCTACGCCATTTGTCTTAATTTTTTATATACATTTAAAGATTTAAACTATCATTATAAATAAATTTAGATAAATTTTCCAAATAATTACAACTCCGTACTGATGAATGGATAATTATGTTGATAAAAATACATAATTATATACACATTAGAATTACATATTGCTATTTTTTTCTAGTTTATGATCCGTAGGAATGATTTTAAATTCATTTACCATAAATTTTCACATCGTATTCACTTTAGCACATCGTTTAAAAGCCTTTGAATAATCATTCACTTTATTGTGTACACATGTTTTATGTATTTAGGATAAATTCAAAATGTAGATCATCAAATAAAACTTTATTTATTTAATAGTTTAAAAAAATAAAATAAAGAAAACTCACTCTTCTTAACTTCAAAATAAAAAACAAAAAATAAAATGAAATTTTATCTGAATAGAAATCATCAGCTTTCTAATAATCTTTAAATAGTTTTTGGCAAAATCATAAGCTCATAACTGATTTATAAGTTTAAATAATACTGCATCAATGGGAAATAATTTTTAAGGTTAAAAGCATGAAACAATTCCTGGAAAAGAAGGCAAGATTATGGTCCATTCTTTTATTTTTTGAATAATAATTTTTTGGCAATTAACAGAAAATTCAAGAAGTGACGAGTAATGATAATTTAATTAAGTAAAATATGATTTAGTAAAAACAAAAAATGATCTATAATCATAATGTCGGTTCTTAAAAATTTCTTCACTCGTGACATTTCTATAATTTACTTAGACTTATCTTGACATCTACATAAACTAAACCACAATCATACAGATTAAAAATGACTTATAAATATGAGATTATATTAAATAGTTAAAGATTATAATATATAACTATACTGAGAAGCTAGAGGTAAGATTCAGTTGACGTGTCAAGACATTACAAACAAACACGACGACAGAAAGTGCACCTGCCTTTTTTCTGTTTTTGTTCTTTTTTTCATTCCTTCATTGAACTGAATAGTATTCAATTTTATTTAAATTTATCTCCAAAATTGATGACGTTATTTATGCTTAATGACAATTCAGGACTTGAAACTCTTCATCAAATTTAATCTTCAATCTTCCACTGAAAATGCATGGAAACTGCCAATTAATCAACAATTCATTAGTGTTGACTTTAAAACGATCGAATCAGATGACAAAATTTATTTTAAGTTGATTCTTTTCCAAGAATAATTTTACTTAGTGCGTAAGCACATATATGTTTTTCTTCAGGCCGATATAACAAAGATATAGAGAGGAGGAGTAGCTTGGGTTCTATAGTCCATCATTATTCATCCACAACGATGATACAGGTTACAGTCACCGAGTGAAAATGTTCATCAGATATGGTAGGCGGCCACCTGCCAAAACCGATATGCAATTAATGCTAAATGTTCATGGGGCACGCAATCTTTACACGTCTGCCTTTCAACGAACAAGATCAACTCCTTTTGTTTTATTTTCGTACTATCCCGATACATAATTTGCACTGTTACAGTTATTCTTTTTTTTTTTTTTCATTCTTCAAAGCAGATTATTCTTTTGATGCAAATTTTGACTGTTGAGTTAAATACCTTAACCACTCGACATTCCGAATGAATTTCATTATTTTTTTAAATGAATAATTATTTAATCTCTAAAAATAAAATAATGAAAATTCACTGATTTATAGTGCTAAAAGTATTTCTATTCAATAGTAGTGTTATTATTATCACTAAAAATAGTAAATATCCATTGATTCATATCTAGGTAGTACACTGCACAACAAAAATAAAATTTACCCTTCTACTTTGTAAAAATCGTTATTGAACAGAGTAAATTTTACTATTTTTTTATCTAGTGTGCCATCATCGTTCGGCACGACATGGTAATTTTCACTTAATTCTTCTCTCCATGTACATATTAATTAATCTTAAGTGACTCTTATTGTCCAAGTGAAAACATTTGATTTAATATTTCATACTAATTACAAAAATGTAACTATCACTCATGTTTTAAATGAAATTTTTCCTGCTCAATCACTCGAATCAAGAGAACTTTATTAAATAGCGTTAAATCGTTCAATCAGATTATATATAGTTGGACAATACATCAGAATGATACTTGATAAAATGCTGACTAAACTCTTCATTATAAAATGATACATATCGTCGTAACAAGTGCTTTGTCAACGTATTTTCGACCATTATTCAAAAAAATATTTTTACACACACTATTTTTGTGCACTGACACAAATTATCCATTAAATAAAATATTGCTTCGATAAATAATCTCATCAATTTAACATGTCACTCTTCCAATTCATCAACCTCAAAACATCAATATTTCTCCAACTGTAATTTTATTTAAATAAGTTCAATTACAGTGAAAATAAAAAAATAACTTCAAGTACTTAAGCACACCTTTTTTCCGTCGGACTTTGTTGCACTCCAAGACGTCTTGTAGCTTTGTGTTGAATGAATAGAAAAATATAATATACAAATGGCCATTGAAAGAAAGAGTGATGTTCATAGATTTTCATAAGAAAAGCAAGAATATCTTGTCACATGCAGTGTGTAGTACTAAATTTCGCACCTGGCGTCTCACTCTAATCGTTTCAGTGGATAAATGCCGAGCTTTGGCAAATAGCCAGCGCGTGTTTCCTATTTTCAAGAAGCGATTATCTACTCACGCTATACTGGCTAGAATCCTGCAGAGTGCACGAGTTGTCGGTGTGTGGTTCTGGATCTAAACCTACGAGCCGCCGACACTGGATAATGATATTTAAGAGGGACACATTTCACGGCTTACAAATGACCGGATTACCGGATCTAAAGAGTCGTCTTTTTTTTTTTTACTTTTTTTCCAGCTACTTCTCCACCCTTTTGTCATGTCAAACTCATATTTTTCCAATTTGAGCAGTCTAGTAACAATGTTTATTCAGCACTGCGACCATTTGTAGTGTCTTTTTTGTTAAAAATCTCACGTTAATACGATTTAAATGTACAGAACTGGTATACATATTCATAAAAGTGACATTCATTACCATACCTTGCTTGCATACTAGAATAAAATATCCTACTGAACCGTTAAACCAATTTTTACTCCAATAATTTAGATTATTTTATTGGATCATAATGTTCTGAAAACTTTAGATTCACGGTTAACATTTAGTAGCTTGAAGAAAACATCAGTTTAGAAAATGAAACACCACATTTACTGGAGAAACAGCTGTAAGATGCTAAAAGATTTGTCACACTCTTGGATTAACTAAACAACTTATTTTCATCAACAATGCCCTGATGACCACAGAGAAGAAATAAATGTATTTGTATTAGTGAATGTATGATGGCAAAAATCAGATCCAGCTTGAATCAAGAATTTTTGATTTATGTGTTGTCTTACAGAAGCACTATGTAGGTAGTACTTTTCAGGTATGTTCTTTACTCATCATGAGGTATTTTTAAATCATTGCTGGTTACTCTACAAAAGTCACAGTTTATCTAGCTTTGTCTATCAGAACCAAGGATTATATGACGAGTCTTAATCACAGCCCTAGCAGGAAGTAGTAGCTCATTGATGGTCCAACATTGGGCCATGGTTGGTACGGACTCTAGACCAGGTCAGGGATAGACCTGTTGAACCTTTATAAAGGAAGGTAATAGACAGATCTTTTTTTGATGATAACTTTTTCAAGATAATAAAAAAATTTTCTTGGGTATCTTAACAAATGAATTAAATATTATAATAATTTCCAACATTAAACCTCATCGTCTAGATAAATGAACGTAACCCAAAGGCAAAAATGCCACGCGACCATGTATTAAGGGGACAAAGACCTGTCGACCTAAAAGAGCCCATAGTTCGCACTACATGTAGATCTACAGCAGATAACCTTACGACAACTTAAATTATTGTCATCTGTTTAACTTAACTGGAAAAATTCTAAGCAAGATATAACATTAATGGTTTTATTAACTGTGGGAACATATTACTAGGCTCTAAATAAGGACATTTAGACCTATTTACATTCTTAAATTTAATCATTTATTGACCAATCAATTGAATTATTTAGCCATAAATCTCTTTTTTTAACTTGAATTACTTGAGTTTGATTTTTTCTTCATTTTTTCTTTCAAAATTTCAGACAGATGATGCCATCGTCTTTACTGGCATCTAATCATCTTAACTCAAATCTGTTGACTACATCTGCAGTGTCGCCTCACCCTTGTCAACGCATAAGACAGTATCTGATAGAAGCAGTCACAATGACAAAAAAAAGAAGAAAAATTATACATTTCCATGTTCCTATCATCGTAGTCAAACTGAAGACAGGTGGGAATGATGAGCTTAAAATATACTTAAAAAGTCGTATTTTATTTTAGTGTCAGCTGTAGTTATCGACACTGTAAAGAGAAACATAGGAAAAAAGAAAAGAAAGTAAAGTTTTTATTTTGAAGTTGAGGAATTTTTTATTCTCAAAAAAGAAAGAAGAAAGTAGAAAAATAAACCCTACATTTGAGTTGGATTCATAAAATATTGTGAAAATAAGTATGAAAAAGTGGACTTGGTAAAGCTAATTGAAAGAATAAACCGATGAATCGATATGGCACACTCTTCTTCACCCCAAGTCTGATCGAGATAAGGGCGAATCGATTTTATCAGTTTCGCGCGTAATTACGCACGTTGGGATACAAGACTACTATTGTTACTTGATTTAAGTATCTATGGAAATATCAAGTACTTGCTTTCACTTTTCTCACACTCATTCCAGAATTTGATATTTTATTGATTTATTCACCATTTCGACTTGCTTTTGGTCTAGTTTTAGCACAAATAATTATTTTGTCTCTTATTCTGATTAATTTATAAAATAAATAAAAATAAAATAAAATTTTCATTTCACTTACGTAAGTCGTACAATTTAAATTTTTCAATGTGACTTACAATTCAGGAAATAATTTTGGAGCTGCTAAAAACAATCAATGATAGTTTTTTTTGCGATTAAACATAGAAAAAAAGTTAAAGATCTTTTGATTCTACATAAAAAAAGGCGCTAAAAACTTTTTATCTATTTCTTATAGTTTAATTGTAAAATAACAATAAAAAATTAAAAAACCTATTTTTATTGTCATGTAGAATTTATTTGATGAAGATTAGTAAATAAAATCATGCTGTTCGATAAACAGAAATTTTTTGAAAAGATATCTCTGATCAATTTGAAATGAGAACCGTGGGATCTTGGATCAAAAAAACCAACTAAATCTATTGTCAAACTTGAAGTATCCTTGTCTGGCCCTTGATGAGTGGTTGCACATTTTGAAGTATCACACTTCAAGTCCACCTGAAAGTCGATTAATTATCTAAATATAAAAAATACTTTACTGGCTTTGTGTCTAATAAAAAAAATTTATAAAGGCTGTCAAGTAATAAAATTCATGTAAAACAAAAATGATGAAAAAAGTTCTATGACATTCCTTTGAATTTCAAACTTTAAGAGTATCAATAAAAACAAGAATGTGATAGACACAATCATAAGCAATTAAGCAGTAAAATAATAAATTGAATAGAAAGGAGTTTTAGTGAAAGAAAAAAATTCTAGAGACAGTAAAACAATAATTTGTTTCTAAAAAGATAAAAGTTAAGATTTATGGCTCATTGACCAGGTATAGAAATCAAAGATGTTGCAATATTAAATAAAATAAATAAATAAATAATGCATCAACTGTGATGATATAATTAATACGGTACCAGATAGTAGTCACATGTATATTTATTTTTTTCTGGTGTAGTACACTCACCCCTACAGTTCTCAACCTCCCTCTGGTCACAAGATTCCAAGTAACCCCTGAGGTGGCTACCCCCTACTGTCTCCAGCCCACGGGTTGCTGTATAATCATGAAGTGCATTATTTGTGTGCACCTTTAAGCACACGGCTTATATCTGGATGGATCAGAGCAGTGAAGCATCAAATTGGCTTATGTTGGTGATGCGGCCACACCAAGGCTGGATCATGCGACCGCAAAGAACTTCATTGTCCAACTTTTACCTACTCAACCCCCTTGATTCCCACAAACATGCCGCGTCGGGCAACTGAAGCCTTTTTTTGTCCAAATCACTAAGCAAATACTCTGCGCGTGTGTACAGGTAAGTATTTTAACTCGAGTGGAAAGTGTTTTCGTTTGAGTATAATGACTTTTCATGCTATTTTTATTTATGTTTTTTCAATACTTCTTCATGTTGATATTTATGAATTTATTCTGACGATAAGTAATTAGTTTATTTTTAATTGTTGCAACAAGGTGTAGTGAGTAGTTTACAGTCAAATTTTTGAGTCAAGAAGAAACTTGCCGTGTGCAAATAAAATTAGTCTCTTTAATCAAAAAGAAAAACTATTGTTCAATGGAGTTAAATATTATACTTAAGTTATATGTTCAAATTAAGAAATTTTTCGACACTTGAAACAACCTACTCTTTTACGGTATTTACCCTAAAAAATGATTAAAAAAAAATTTCTCACCATTATCTGATTGATAAGAAGCATATTTACATTAATGCTCAAAATTTGATAATCATTTAAAACAAAATGAGCATTCACCTGCTTCGATTTTCATCTTTCATATACAAGATAATTAGCATTCTGCATTAAGATAGATGGTTTGAAGACGTTGCATATTAAATATCCCATTTGTTCTCTACCACGAAATTACGGACTGATAGTAATGGTAATATTATGAATACATTTTTTTTTCATTAATTTATAGTCTAATAATTATGAGATAATATCAGTTATGACAGCTCGTCACGATATGCATTTGCACCTTTGCTGTTTGACAAATTATACTTCTATAACATCATTTGAATATAAATCATTGGCTGCGATCAAGTGTTGCAGTGAAAGCTTTTATGATAGTTTTTGTTGATAAATTAATAATAGCAACACAGAAAATCGGATTATTTCATCAAAAATGTGTTCTTGTAGTGGAAATATTTTTAAAAAACTCTGTCATCACTTTGTTGATTGAAGGTAATAAGTGTTTCACTATTTTCTTCTTCTAAATTTAACTTAGAAAAAAAACTAACGACCGAAATATTTGAGTCCCTTGACAAAAACTTTTGACAAAGTTGTCGTATCCTTTCAACCAATTAATCATTTTTCATCACTCCATGTGAACAGGATTGAATACGTTTTTTTATTCTTCCTCCTTATGTTTCAAATAATCAGTAATATTTTTCACACAAATTGACGATAGCAACAATCGAATATAATGTTCATGTAATTAATACTAAGTACCGTAGTTAAAGCGGTACGTAACACAGAAGTCTATAATAAAATGATGTTAAACCATCTGTTCAACTTACTTCTGTATATTGTCTCTATCCTTGCAGAAACCGTGCATGAAGTTGTGCATGTCTGTGTTGCAAAGCAGACGCATTACTTTTGTCATGGGGCATTACACTTCTTGACTCCGCACCTTTCCCCCTTTATGTCTTCCATACGCACTTTCTTTACAACCGACACTTCGGCCTCTATTACTCGGGTTAATGCACCAAGTTTACTAATTTTTTCTTTTCACGCCTCATAATTTTCATAATCGCGGCTTCTTATACTGCATTCTATTTAATATCATATTTCTTTTCTAGAATTATTCAAGTTTCGCTTCCTTTTATAGAATGAAAATTAATTCATGATTTCAAAAGCATTTATTTTAATAATCACTTGTATTTAAATTTATCATTAGCTTAAACCAAATATCAAATTCGATAAAATATTTTTATTCATTAAATTAACAATTTTTTTCTATCCACATGAACCACGAGAAGACTTTTTATTCGTAGCACAATTGGTTAAAAGAGAAATGTGTCCAGTGATTAGTTTAATAGTATATTCGGTAATTTTATTTTTCCAAATTGTTCGTTTTTTTGTGTAGATTAACAAAAAAAATATATGAACTGCGTTTGAAGCTTTGTAAAAAAGTTATGAACGATTATATGCGAAGAAGTGCATTTATAATCACATTTAAAGTTATAAAACTATATGAAATCTTCAGTTGAGATATTTTTCATAAATCCGTCGTAAAAACGAAAGATTTTAATAAAAAATTCATCGAAATCGGATGATTTTTCGATTTTCTAGAGCCAAAAAACGAGGGGACCGTGAAAGTATAAAATTACCGTAGATTCAATTTCTCTTCTATTCAGAACAAATCTAATCATTACCAAAGAACATCAATAATTGATTTCGTTTGAATACTTTTCCATGATATAAATATTTACGTTGCCTACAATGCAAATTGTAGTGTTTTATTTTAATGCACTTAAAGTGTTTTAACATGACGTCACCCATTTGATTAACATTGTAGTAACTTTTAATGCACTTGGAAGTATTTAAAAAAGACATTACAATGTTAATCAAATAGGTGACGTCATATTAATACACTTTAAGTGCATTAAGATAAAGCACTATGATTTGCAGTGTACTATCTATCCATAGCCATGGATAAAATAAATAATAATTTCAACATAACAAATGCGATGAAAATATATTAAAATTCGATTTTTTGTTGTCGTCATCTTCATCAGAACCACAATTTTAAACCAACTAATCGATAATTATTTTGAATTCTATCTAATTATCACAATTATTCAATAGACTTATTCGAAACATAGTCTAGTAATAAAGTAACATGAAGGAATTATTTGGTATTGTTAGATAAGGAATGAAACAATTTAAAGTAATTAAAGTCTTATATAAACCATAATACATCTAAGACAAATAGCCCATGTTAATTCTAAGAAACATAATGACGCAGCTAAATTTAAATTTGAAATTCACCCATTATTAAGTAATATTATAATTGCTTATACAAAGTACGTAAAGTCTAGTCTATGTATAGATTTATATGAAATTAATGAACAATTACGAAAGATGTTAGAGCATAAGGTTAGGGCTGCACAAGAAAGAAGCCATACAGTATGTCATAATAAATCATACGGGTTCCTGCATTTGACATTTTTCTTCTTCATTACCACACAAAAGGTGTCAGTCATTCAAGTATTTGGCCGAAGATTGTTAAATAATTAGCCAATGTTTACAAAAATATGGGTATCATGTAAATATATTTAATTCATTGGAAATGTTGACGATTAATTGAACAGGAAGTTGAAGCATTGAACGGAGATGCATGGTTGGAAGGAAGAAAAAAGATCGGAAAAGTTGAGAAAAAAGGCGATATTACTTTCATTAGTTGTCGAGACTTGGTTTTTTTTATATAGTGAGCTGGGCGTCGACTGGATGCTGCTGCATCGCGACGCTTGCTACATCTCAGCTGTTTTTACGACACTTTGAGTCGCGGGTGTCGCACCGGAATGCGCTAATGAGGACTTGGCTACCGTCACACACTTCCCTCGTCAGTCAACTTTGCCCCTTTACTATCGTCTCTGTCTACAGATGTGTGTAGAAGTATATATAGTTTATATACATCACTCTTCTTTCATTTTTGATAATGGCGTACGTTTTTTCTTTTTTTGTAAATTGTTCTGATATTTATTACGACTAAGAATATGACAATGTAGGTAGTAATATAAAATTGGAATAAAACGTTGTCATTTTGATGACATTTAATCAAATTTAATTAATAAAATAATCAATAATGTCTTTAAAAAATTATTATAAATTCTGGAGAATGCGATATAAACAATCTATTTCGCGTCACACATACTTTTCAACAAACTTCAGCTGCTTTTTTACACACGTATAGATTTACAGAAGGTGAATACATTTCAAATAAATTCAAAACAATCTATAGATCACAATAATATATGAAATATTCTCAACAACAATAAAAAAAATTTTATTAAATAAAGAATGAAATGAAATAGAGTGAGTACCATTGACTAAATATAATAAGTGTTTTTAAATTTTGATTTGTCAATAATTATTTTTTTATCTCTATGTAATTAATTTTTATTTTTTTTATTAAAAAATGTAACTCAATAATCTGTTCCTAAACTCTTTATATAGTCTAGTAGTCTTAAGTCCTATCTTTAGATGTATTAATCATAGAATGAAAATAGAAAATTTTGATCGTAGAATTGTGTAAAGGTCAATGACAAGTTTTTATTACTCTGAAATAATTATTGTTATTGTTTAGAGGTTTAAATTACTCCAATCTTTACTACAACTGCTCCAAACTATCATTTACTCCAAAAACTTGTTCATTACACAATGTAACATTTTTTTTGAAAATTTATGTACATCATTTGTTATTGTTAGCGTACATGAAATAAAATTCAGAAAAAAAGGTAAGAAACATTAATTAAACCAAACTCAAATTAAATTTGATGAACTCAATAAACTTTTCAAATGTATTCATACACACGAAATACACGAAAAAAATAAGAAATTAAATTATACACTTGAAAAATTTCTGAATGCTTTTACAACTTCTAAAATCATCCATAAAACACTTTATTTGACAGTTGTAACAAGAAAGCGCAATTTAATTTGTCGTCAAAACGAGCTTATGTTTGGATGTTGCGTACAATCCGGAGACAAAAAAGAAAGATTTAGATTCGTTGGCTGACAGTGTTTATAAATAGTAAAAGTCAGGAAGATTTGTCACCCGTCTCCCGATTGAGAAACAAGTATTAGATCTTGTACAATAAAAAAAAAAAAACAAGTCTGTATAGAGGACGCTAGTGTCCAAGTTATTGACTATAACTATTCGCTACTGCTAATGATGCCTTGCGGCACATTAAAAAAACTGATTTTGAAAAACTTCAAGACGCCCATAACTGGTGACTGACAGTGTTGCCTTCAATGACCCTATTAGCCGTACTCAACAAGTCTTGGCGATCCGGTCGCACCTCGTTCTCAAGTAGATAGTTCAGAGCAAAAAAAAAATGACGCGAAAGGTGCCGATGAAAAAATAAACGTTGAGTAATTTCTCGGCACTCTCTTCTTGATTTAATATGTTCCCAAGATTAATTGAGAATTATTTATCATTATTCTTATGTAAATTTTATTATTTACAATTGAGTTATTTATTTTTTAATTGACTCAATCTGTCGGTATGTTAAATTACCTTCTTCTAAAAATAAAAATAAAATTTGAATAATTGTTCAAGATCGAGCCAGTGGTTCTTAGAAATAAACCTTCTAGAATTTATTACTAAATAATAAGGAATAATTTGTTTAACTTTGAAAAAAAAATATAGTACATGATTGCTTGAAGGAAATAGAATTTTTCAATGTTATTACAGTTTAAATTGATATCATGTAACAATATAATTTACTTGGAAAATCATTTTCATCGGTTCAGTGGCTGAAAAAAGTGAATTTAAATTATGTTTGATTATTTAAACTCTAAAAAATTGATCAATGTGACTGTTGATTTGGAAAATTCAGATCCAATTGAATTGACATGTAAAATTAAATCAAAATTATTCAATAAATTTTCAATTCAATAACGTGAATTAAAATATTGACTTATCACATAATAATAAATATTAATGTTGTTGTTTTTATGAAAATTTACGATATTTCAAAGGTATCCTTATGGAAATTTTCTCGATGTTCTATGTATGTAGATAAGTAACACTTGCATATAACTATATATAGCATGTCTGCATGTCGTAACCCTGTAGTGGGCATTACACCGAGAATCAAGTGTAATGCGTAACCTGTCTGTTATGAGTGGCCATCCATAGCAGAGCAAGTGTGGATATGCGTTATAATGTATTATCATCATTATCAACGGTGCACGAGACTTAGCCGAGAAATACGGCAGGTGAATTCTTACATTCATTGGTGTTGAATGCGTATACGCATTAAATTTACGCATCATGTAAAGAAGGAAGGACGAGAAGATTTGTTGAGAATGGAAAAATTTTTATTATGAATTATATTGTAAAAAAACAAAAAAAAAATAAAAGGTAGATATATATATATATTATAACGAGTCTCTTGAGTATAATGGTAATATTACTTTATAAGAAGAGTAAGATTTACCCCGGCACGGTGTAATTTTTACCCTCAAGTCAGGTAAAAATTATTTTACACTGAAAAAAAAAATCTATCGTAGTCATTGTGTTCCACACGGTTACTTTATTGTAGGGTAAATTTTATATCATTGTTTTGGATAATTTCAACACAAAAATTTTCTTCATGTACAATAAAAAAAAAATTTTAAATGCACTGAAAAAAATTGAAAAAATTGGATTTACTACACTGCAAATCCGGAAAAACGCAAGTGTTTAGTGATAAATCACTTAAAGTGTTTAATGATTAAACACCTAAGTGTTTACAATGTTGAACACTTGGATTTGCAGTGTACGTAATTTTAATTTTCCATTTATGAGCTCATAGTAGAGTCTTTTTCTTACTATAAAAGAACTCAACTATGAAATGTTAAATGGAAAATTAACATTACATAGTAAATCCAACTATTTCATTTCTCTCAGTGTGTTAATGAAAAAAATTGTTCTGCATGCAAACCAAAAATTAAAACTAAAAAAAATTCCCATAGTTAAAGTATACAATAAGTGACTTTGTTGCAAACTACTATATTCGTATGAATAATATTTTTCGTACTTTCACACATTTTAAATCTGGTTTCTTACTTTAAAAACAAACATTAAAGTATTTAAGTGATTACGACGATGACGACGATGAAACACACAGTCTGGAAGGTGGACACATACTTGTAAATGACTATTGCGAAGACAAAATTTCTGAGAACATATGAGGCAGTTTTATTATTGTGGTGCGTGTACGTAATACGTGTCACATACACCACATAGATTTAAGTACATGGTCTTGCGTGTAGTGAACTCAGCACGCGTGAGACCAACAAGACCTACCCCATCGTTACGGAACACCTATTTCAAGTATGTGAGCACACGCACGGGTCTCGCGTGATCTATATAATCGTCGAGGTGCCCTGACATTTTTCCCACCGACGCGCCGAGAACTCTTTCAATGGGAGCCACTTTTGTGGATATCGCGAGCATCAATGAGATACATCATTTTATGTCTGTGAACGACCAGACCGCGGGAATGTATTGGAATCTTATTGTTACTTAATTAATGCATTTTTTTATAACCTTCAACCGATTTATTTTTCAGCATAATATTCATTTAAGCTTCTCGTTAGTCACTAGAATTTGAATAAAATCTCGGAGCAATTATGTTAATTATTTTAAAAATATTCTTCTCAATTGCTTTTATATTATGTCTGTGTAGGTTTTAATTTCTCTAAATAATTATTAAATATATTTTCAACAAAGCTAAAAATGAATGATTATAAAATTCAATAATTTAGGAGGAATTCAAAGTCTTTAAGGTTAAATATATGGTACACACATTGATACCTTTAAAGAAAAAAATTACACAAGAGAGTAAAGATTATCAAATTTGGGTTGCTTGCTTTAAAATTACAGACCATTTTCTTTTAATAATAACAAAAAAATATTTGGTGACATTATTATTTATTATTCCCCAGATGAGTATCTATTGTTCGAGTGATTTAATTTACTCAATCATTCCATCCGTATAAAAATTAATGTTTCAATTGATTGAGAGATTAATGAACCAATAATTACTTAAATCACAAAAATAGATATGAAATATTTAGCAACTGCATTGCAAGATTATGAAAGAAAAAGAAAGAAAGGAAAATAGTCTAGTCTAAAATTAAAAAGAATATCACCGTAAAACATTTAGTGAACCAATGTTATTTCTCCAAATATTTTCGGCTTTTTTTCTGAATACTTAATTTATTTAAATTGAATTGTCACGAACGATTAAATATAATAATTAATTCATTTATCTTTTCCTGTATCTTTGACTCATTTTTTCATAGTTTGTTACACTGACACGCGAGAAGATTGAGGGAAAAGAAACGAAAACTATCAGGAGTATATCAATAGCATGTAGCTTTGGATTATCTGTAATCTCGTCTTAACTATCCAGGTATTTAAAATTGATTGAGTCAAGATCAAACCTGCTTCCTGAACAGAACTGCCCACTTTACGTCGACAGGTCCGTTTCAGAAACACACTAAGATAAAATAGAAATATATATATATATATATATATAATAAGAAAAAGAAAAAAGAGAAAATGTTCGAAGAAGAACCAAGTACTGAAGCTGTCACGAAAAACGAATGACACTAAATCTTGTATCTGTGTACTTTTAAATCTTTTGATCATGCCGAAAAAAATAATTTTTCACTTATTTCTTCATCTATTTTTATTTATTGTTTTCCTTACTTTTTAAATAAATTTGGATTTAATAATTGTCGGAAGGATACAGAGGGACTATTTTCTAAATAACATTATCATATCAACTTTTTGAATTATCAATCAGTTTAGTTTATTACTTGATAATTGTATTCACCGTTTGTATTACATTCATTAAAAATTATAATTATGATTTTGAGATGCATTTATTAAATTCTATGGTAATTTTGTAATTATTGTCAGATTGAGTTTCTAAATGAATTAGGGTCAAGACAAATGAAGGGACTACTGTAAAAGAAGATGATCACACGGAAGAAGTGCATCTCTAAAGTTACTTCTGAATAATATTTATTTACCAATAACAAAATTAAACAATAATAAGAGAAAAAATATTAAACTTGGGTTTTGTTTCTTTTTTTTTTAAATGATTAATAATTTTTAAATCAATAATAATTCATTAATATTGATAAATTTAATTTATTTAATATTCACATTTAGTAAATATTTCATAATTGATTATCACCATCATCAGACCCTCAGAAATTGAATAAATATTTCTTCAACTTATTCCATTTTTAAATATTAACACACTTGTTTTTTTTTATTAACATAAAATTGTTACTGATTTCTAAAATTTTATTTAATATTTCAAAACAATTGTTATCATTGACTTAACTTATTATAGTTAGAGCTCAAATTAAATGTTTGTATCCACTGAGCCTCTGATGAGGTAAAATTTTAATTCTTCGTTTAAATATTAGAGTGTCTCATCAATAATGTCAGTGTTTAAACCACAGTGACTGCATTTTTTTGTATTTAAGAATAAAGATTGGTTTGATCAAGCTTTTTAAAAATTGTCTGATTAAAAAAAATCAGAACTAAATCTATAAAATGTTAATTTAAAAAAAATTAAATTGCAATATTTGTATTGAAAAACTAAATTAAAATGTCATGAATTAAAAAGCAAAAAAAAAAAAATAAACCTGATTACCCGAATGAATTTTTTCCTTCTCAACGAAAGGATACAGTTAGTTGTAGGTAGAGTCTTTATTTATCAGAATAAATAGTTTCCACAGTAGTTTTTTTTTCTCAAGCCCAGATGATGGTATAGTTGAATAGAATTTACTGATAAGACTTACAACAATATATTTTCCGTAAAGATAAAGGTATCGACAAAAGTGAGATGACTTCATTTAACGGATAAAGTTATGAGGATTTTTAGTAGTAAGATTTTTTAGAAAAGCGTATAAATATAACCTAAACAACCCTAAAAGCTTGACAATTTGAGGCAAACATCAAAGAATCTTTTTTTTAATTCTCACAGACCACTTAAATGTCTTTATGAGTTTTAGTTGTTAACATGAGAAAGAAACAGGTCCAAAGTGAATCTACAACGAACCTCTACGAGTCTCTATCTAGTCACTAGTCTCTGGTCACTATGGCTTGTGCGTATCTTCATGATCTTCGTGGTCGAGGACGACCAAATGCCGAGAAATAAAACCGTCATTGGTTAAAAAGAATCGTTTTCGATGGTCAGACGCATGTTGAACTAAAAAGATTTGTGATGGGGATACAGAGGAAGTGCCGTGAGAAACAGACATTTTTTAACATTCAAATTGGCCATTTACCTTTTACTCAATTTACACTGCTTATTTATAGTCATTTAAGAACTCATTTTTCTTTTTTTTTTCTTTTTTTTCCTTTTATTAGATATTAATTTTTCTTCAAATGTTATAATTAGGTGATGGTTAGAATACTTCAAAAAAAAATTTTTTGTTTTATTTTAAAACAAAATTACCAGTAAAAAAATGTAGTATCAATTCAGCAAGTTACTTAATTAAATTGAAAATTTTACATCAATATATTAGAATTTCTGAGCAAAGTTAAGCCAATTAAATTCTCAAAATTGGTTTGAATGAATATAAAAAATAATAAAAATTTGTGAACAATCCAATAAAATCCATACATTTATTTTTAATTAAATATTTCTCGTATTGTGTGGATATTAGGCTGTTTTGTTGATAAATATTTAATTTAAAATACTCCTTCATAATTTAGGCATAAAAAATATTCTTTCAACAAATACAATTGTCCTCTTTATTATAATCAATTCTCACAAAAATTTACTGAGAAAAAAAATTAATATGAGAGCCAATTTTTTGCAATTATCTCGTAAACTATTTGCGATCCAAAAAAAAGTTTATAAAAAAATTCCTTAACAATTTTACTAAAAAAAGGTCATTATACTTTTACTTTGATCTCTTACGGTTTAGCTGTAAAATAACGATAAAGTAAAATGATGTTGAAACATAGATTGTTCAGCTTTATCATCATTTTGTAGTTTAATAATAAAAGGACTTTGAATGAAAATTGTTTCTTCTTCCTAACAAATTTTTGATTGAAATTAATAATTTTAATATCAAAAGAATATTATCAACTTCATTTAGAGCTGACAAATTACCCAGAAGCCTATTTATAATTATCTCATTTATCTATTTACCATACTAATTAAATGAGGTCAGCAGTAAAAATGTAAATAAGCTATTGCATGGTATGTTTTCCTCTTTTAATGAAAAATTAAGAATTAATGCACTTAATGTTTTTAACCTTTTAGGAAGAAGAAGCTGACGTATTAATAAATATCATTATATGCAGCGGTCAACCTCAATGTGTTTGATGTTGGATCTTCATTCCGATGAAAAAGTTCTATTCATTTATCGAAAGAACTATTTTTTAAATACCTTGAGGAAGTGTTGAAAGTCATTTATCAAGTTGATTAAAATTTAATTATCGAAATAGTGATGAAGTTAATTAAAAATTATAAATATTTATTTAATTAAGTAATAATAACACTTTGGATGCAGTCAAATGTCACTTTAAAATGATATTCAATCTTAAGTAATGACTACTAGAATATTTAATATTACCAATTAATGAATCATTAAAATTTTTTAATCAATGTAACAGCATGACAGTATACGTTGGATTCCTATCACAACAATATTTTTATTTCAGCATGAATTTCGTTGCATGATCTATTCTGATAATTTTATTATATTTTCGATCATCAGTGTCAAGCTAAGGTAAGAGATATTAATAATTAATTATCAACTAATTATTGCCATTGTTGTTAAATATTTGAATTTAAATAAATATATTTTGTAAACATACGTTAGCAGATGATTATTTGAAAAATAAGGATATTTTTTTAATGGTCGATTAAACAAAAACACTAGTAAGTTTCACACAAATTGAATAGACAGCCCGTGGACAAAAATACGCTGGAGCATACGTGATTTTTGCACCATGGCTTAGTGGGGGATCTGAAAAGTCAGAGGATTGCAATATTGTTGTTGCACCCCCTAGAGTGTTAAACACATATGTATCGCGGATCTAACTCAATTGAGCAGGGAACCACGAATTTATTTGACACTCGCAAGTTCTCGTTTAACGTTGAAATAAGTTATGGGAAATTCATGGTATTGACATCGACCCTTCAGCCTCATTTTCATAGCAATAACACGATGGGGCGTTTTCTACAGTAGTTTCAAATACAGATCAAAGGTTGCAATAACGATTGTGCAATTCAAAAATATTCTGAAGAAAAAACATTCATTATAATATCCGATATTATTATTATTATTATTGTCATTATTTACATAGACTTGGATTTTACTATTATAAATATCTAATAAATTAACAAAAAAATTTTTTTAATGTACAAAGAACACTATTGATTGAAAATCACTCAAAAATTGGTATAAAAAATTGAAAAAAAAGCTTATTTTAAAGCTCATAGTCTTTAGTTTTCGAAACACTACACGAAAAGCTATATTTCACATATATGTAAACTTACCTATAAGTAATCTATAAAATATTTAATCAATTGTTGAATATATTTTTCATCGTCTTTTTAATATTTTAAAATAATTCATTCAAATAATATTCTTATTAGACATTCTTATCTATCATGAATAATCATTCACTTTATTTAGAATCAATAGATTTGGAGAAAACATCCCATTTTTTCTTCAGTTTACATATCAAAATTTGCAACAATATCCACAATAGGCAAAAATTTCATTTAATTTAAATAAAATGGCAGATTATTTTAATTCAAATACGAGACGAGAACAAGCTATTAGAGAGATAGGAAAACACTTGAATGTTGAACCGAATGGAAGTCTTTAATTACAGCAATGGCAACTCACATTTATCTAAATGAAGATCGGAAGGGCAAAAGTATATGCATTAATGTTTTTCACGGCACGAGAATTTGATAATAATTCTGATTGCTTCCGTCGCTTTTTTTTTCTTCACTTTGTAAGTATGAAGTTACATTCAGTCTTCTTAACTGATTCCGTATCAAAAAAAAAGTAATGAGAATTTTTAAAAAAATGTTTTACTAAGTACATTTAAATAAATATATTAATATACGATAAAAGAAGTGTAATAAAAAAATATAAATACACTATTAAATTATAAAATTCCGAAAAAACTAATGTCTGATAAATAAAGTGCAATTTATAATCAAAGCTTTTAGATATACTGAGAAAAAAAATTGTATTAAATTATTATATATTATTATAACTTTTTAAAAATAAATAAAATATTGCATATATCCAATTGTAGATCTATAAATATTTTTTAATTAAAAAAAAATTCTTCCACTTACCCCTCGATAAAATCACTCAATGTATCACAGCATTACACAATGATATATGTTTTCCACTGTCCTTATATTTTTATATTTTTTTTGTATCAACTTCCAGTGGCAATTAAATCCAAGGTGTTTCTCCATAGTCGAATGTTTAAAACTCCCGAAACCTATCGATTCGTTCGTGAATCTTGGTAAGAAGCAAGAAGAAAAGAAAATAATATCTTCCCATCTGGAATTCCAAGCAAAAATCGAAAAGTCCGTGTGGACTTTTTATTGAGTACTGCAAAAAAAAAAAATTCTTTAAATCACGTGTATTAGTTCTTGTATACTTTTTTTTGATTAAATCAGTGAAAATAAAATTAATTTATTAAAAAATAGTTGATTGATTTGTTAAGTGTATGAACAAATGATAGGTTAGTTTTATATCAAATATTTCACTAACCTCAGAATTAAAAATCTTTGGATCCACATTAAACGTATTGATGATGATTGAAACTGTCAGGTTATATTAATAAAACAGTGCCTGAAGTTCATTATAGAATTAAATACAGATCAGTAATTATATGAATGTGCTATCTCTATTTCCATGATAGTTTTTTGCTGCTGTCTACCATCTATATTCGATGAGGGCAAGAAAAAAGTTTTACAGTCTAGTATTATCGCTTTTGAATCAACAAAGCCAGATTCACTGATTATTTTTTTCTTTCTCAGACACTTTCCAATCGTCGTAAGTATGGGTCGAACAAAAAGAAACATACCGAAGAAGAGACATACGAAAGAACAAGGGATTATTTAATAATAGGTTTCTCTTAATAACCGACATTTTGCATCGCAGGTCCAATCAATTGAAATGTAATGTTTTATTCTTATTGTTAGTTTGGTAAATCAATCCCCACATCAAGAATACTTATTATTTGCACTGATAATTTTGCTTTTTAAATCCTATTTGATGATGATGATTATTATTATTATTATTATTATTACAATCTACACTATAAAAAAAATTTTTTTTCCAGAATGGATGCTTTCTTGAGATAAATCAGTGAGAATCAGTAACCGTTAACTAATCACCAAAACTAACTCTTCTATGAATTGGAATCAACGATGAATATATAAACGCTTAACTTTATTATTATTCGAAACTCTAGTTTTGTTGTAAAATGTATTTTTTTATTAATTAACTTTTATTTTGTTACACCGCAAACAATCGAAAATTTCTTTCCAAACTGATTGTTGCATTAAAAATTTCTGTTTTATCAACAATTGCCTTACCTGCTGATTATATATCCAAACCTCTTTTTACCGACTCTTGGTAACTGTTTTGATGAAAGAAGTATAAATAACTGCAGCCGGTAATAGAGAAAATAAAAATCACAGTTCGATGGCACGAAGATTTGAAAAACTGCCGATAAATTCAACTTCTATTTTTGTCTTTTCCCAAAAATGAAGTACAGGGCAATAATTTCGCCCAGTTGCCACTCTTGTAGCAACGACTGTAGAAGACACACGTTTATCATAACTCGTCCAAGCTAATTAGTGAGTCGTGTATCATTCGTTCAAATAACTAGCTATTGATATAATAATCGTCCACAATGAGTGGTAAGTCTTGAAATTATCTTTAATTAATTCATTACTTACATCATTATTATTAATTTTAATACAATTGTTCCCCATGAATTTTATTGATAAACTCAACAGTATGTAATATGCCAGCAACCGGTCTGAAATAAATGACCTTCAATCTTTGTCACTTTTAACATGCTTTGCTTTACAAAATTTTAAGCTTATTTGTAAAATAATCATGATAATCATAAACTTTAAATATTTTTTCACTTTCTTTTGTTTTTAATTTTTTTTTTTTTTTTGATTTAAATAAATAATGACATTTTTATGAATTGTTACAATAATAGATCTCTAGTATAACTATTGATTCTTAAATTTATTCTTTCTTTATCTTATTTCCCGCTCAACAGAGCCGTCTCTTACAATATTAACCCTTCTAGATATAAATTAGTATTGTTTGATTGACAAATCAAATTAATCTTCCCTCATGACTATTATTTTTTTTCTCTAGTGGATAAAAAATATTTTGTATCATTTGATAAGACATATTTTTTAACCAAGCCTCAAAATATATAATGTAATGGTGTACGAATTATTTTAATCCGGATTATTAAAATCCAAAGTTCGTTATACCTATGTCAAATATTAAAAGTTCAACAACCCTAAAGCACGCGGCGTCTTCTAGGAACTGGTACTAAAAAATTAGAAAAAATAAAAAAGTAACTTCTGGTGGTTGATTTTTGAACAAAAGTGCATTAATTCCTTGCAAATCCGTGCTATTATGAGATCCTAGAATAGTGAACAGAAAAGAAAGAGTTGATCCGACTCGAGTGTAAATATAAACCTTTAAAGGAGACGCCGGAGTGTCGCGACGTTACTATCTCAAGTTTCCTCTGCTATTCATATCGTAAAATTATTATTATTTCATTTAATTCTCCAAAAAAAATTTTGATTCGCAGCGATGAAATTAATTGACAATTATTAATAAATTTAATCATTAACATTTAGTTTGTGTACGCAACTATGGATCCTAATTATAATCAATTTGACCTCGCTAATCTCAATTTATCAAGGTCTCTACAGACTGAAGTACAAAATAGCCAGTTTTAGATGTTGCTTCTTTATACTTGTAAACTGTATGAAACTTAATATACACTATCCTTACTATTACTACAGCCCAACTAGGTGTATTGTTCTTCAATGAAACACGATTGCATGTGAATCTCAATTTTTAGTGTCAATAGACTGAATGGAGTAGGCACAACTATTGTATTTTTTTTATCAGCGAGCTGATAGTATTTTTTGGCCATTGACACTGTCAATGCCAGAGATGGTGGCAGAATAATTGTCTATATATTTATATCTAGATTAGATAGTACATGTGGCTCATCACTAAATTAAAAAATCTTAAATTACATTGTCAACGATGTTGAGTACACAATTATTTTAAAAAGAGGCTTCTGGCTCAGGCATTGAGAGGCTCACCAATCAGGTTCACATGTGAAGCAGTGAAGTGCTTCAAAAAAGTTGCCAAAGGAAAATAAAGCAACACTGATGATAAGTGTAGAATTAAGCTTTAAATGGTTGTGGTTGGATGGATGATATGAGATCATAAATTTTTGTAAGAGAAAGGATGTGTTAAATG
This sequence comes from Chelonus formosanus, assembly GCA_028641665.1. Classification (NCBI taxonomy): domain Eukaryota; kingdom Metazoa; phylum Arthropoda; class Insecta; order Hymenoptera; family Braconidae; genus Chelonus; species Chelonus formosanus. Next base: position 1,802,445 of record CM054002.1, read on the forward strand.
TGAGGTGTGTATACAGATAATCTTGTAAAAAGAATATTGTACATTGGTTGAATAAATCTATCTATCTATTTTAAAAAGACCAAAGAAATTTTCTGGGTATACAGTAAATTGTTAAATGTCAATAAGGTAACCTTTTTAATTTAAATAAAAGATACAAATAAAATTTTCAATATTCTTATCATAAAACACTGAGAGAGAAAGAGAGAGATTTGCCGAAAAAAATAACCCTCAATTTATTTTTGATAAAAATATTTTTCCTTGTGGTAAATATTTACTTTTCTTTATCACAAGTAAAAAATCGTAGGCAAAACATAAATTGACTATCACCTAATTCTACTCCATTAAAGTTTTTGCTGTGCTCGTAATGATTAGTGTATAACATCAAAAACTAACTAAACATAATACTTTTGCAATTGATATTCTCATTCATTAACAAGTGGAGGTGATAATCTGAAATTCTTATTATTCATTATCGTCTTGAATGATTGTTATCAACACTCCTAAACTAAATCTAAATGGTCTACAAAATAATTTTTATCTGCTATCAATAAATACAAATTCAAGTTAAAGATGTCAGAAAAAATCATATTCAATAAAAACTTCATTAAAAATTCTCTTGACTTTCAGGAAACCATCTCAAATTAATTAAAACATAGTAATATCCAATTTTTACTAATGAATTAAAGCACGCCTTGAATGTGATATTTTATAAGGTCATCAACTTGATATCCATTGGATAGTAATTAACATTTTAGAACGAGATAGAAGAATAATTACTAGTTAAAAATACGACCAAGCATCCCACAGAATAGTTTAAGTCAACATTATTCTGATCACCAGAAATAATAAAAATATTATTCACTTCCTCCACTAATCTTAATTCAACATTTGAGTCAGACAATTCAAAATATTATTACGAAAATTTATTTCTTAAAGTTTGTTTCAATGATGTTGAAAAAGTTGCATCACTGTAAAATGAAGAAATTCATAATTTACACGTGCTTGTAAAATGATACAGATGCAACATTTACATCGTGCCAACAAAATTTCATCTATAAAATATATTTCTCTTCCAAGCAACTGTATTTAAAACATTCAGTTGTGATGACGCACGAATATCAACTGCGCACAAAAATATTTCGATCAATATATAAGACTGTATTTTGATAATACAACATTAGCATCCACTAATCTGTCATAATCACAGATTACTCCAAAAATATGGGTCCAGCTAGATAGAATACTATTTATTTTTATACACGATATATCGTTTGCTATCTAATTGAAAGCATAACGAGTTTATTCCTGGCCCAACATTGGACCAAGGCTAGTTAGACTGGCCCAATCTTAGGGCCACACCAGGAACAGACCAAAAAAGACTAAACTACTCTAGTGTTGAGCCAGAAATAAGCTAGCTTCTCTATCTACCAAGAGGTCTATAAGAAAACTAATAGATCTTTTTAATTATTAAACTATCTAAATAATTTCCAGTATTTTAAGAATGTTTCATTATTCAGAAGCCACACATTTGTTGCTACGACATCTAAATATATTGAGGCTTGGCATCTTGCCATCTATCTGTTTAATATTTTTTTTTTCTGTCACCTCCCTGCATTCATATCATTCCGTAATTTAATGTTTTGTGTCAATTTCAAATTGGATGAAACAAGTCAACTTAAAATACGTTTGAAAAAATTTATGTTACATAAATAAACTACTGAGAAAAAAAAAATAAGTGATCATATGTTTCATTAAAGAGCCATTAAACTCTGACTTTTTTATTCGATAAGTATTATGTAACTGATGTGATAAATGTAAAAAATGGTTCAAACTTCTATCAATCACATAATATGTAGTGATAATTAATAAATTGAAACAGTAATGTAGGCTAAAGAAAAGAAGTCAGTAAAAATAATTATTATCAACTTTATTAATTATTTTTTCTTTTATTTTCATTTCAGGTTTCGCATGGGTAACTTTAGCTACTAATGATTCATATTGTCTTGGAGCTCTTGTGTTGGCTCATTCTTTGAAACGTGTTGAAACCAAACATGATATTGCAGTACTTATTACTCCAGGTGTAACCGCGCCCATGAAGTAAGCAATCTAATGTCGAATAACCAATTTTCTATCCAGAGTAATAACAGTAATTAATAGGTAGTGTTGATCATTGATTTATGGTTTTATAACTTGGTAGTAATCTTAAAGTTCAAGTTGAAAGCCAATCATGATGTCAATTAGGATTGCAGTTCTTGCCAACATGTACCTATAGGCTGCTGGCAGCTTTAAATTTGGATGACTTTGAACTTGGAAGTTTGCATTTGTATACAATAACTTCTACGACTGTTTGTTGATGATGATAATCATTTAGTAAGCTGATGCTCTTGATGAATGAGACTGACGACAGTTAGTTGATTATATAGATGTATATTTAAGTTTGTAAAGCTTCTCTCTTTCATAAAACTTTCACCCTCATGACATACTTCGTCAGCATCATATACCTGGCACACTAGGGTGCTTCAGACCTAAAGCATTTAAATGTTTACGACCACATGAAAAGAAGTTTGAAAGTTTAATTATTTTTATTACGGTCTGATATAACTCTCATTTGCTAAATGGGTCAACAATACACCGTAATAATTACTATTTCAAAATTTTGTCTGTGTAATAAGCTACTGTGTACTAAGCTATTAATTATAATTAATAATTTAATATTCTTTTTAAATGTTTCTAGAGAAAAATTATCATCAGTGTTCAATTTAGTCAAAGAAGTCAACGTTCTTGACTCGCAAGATGAAACCAATCTAGCTCTGCTTGCTAGACCAGAATTAGGAATTACATTTACTAAATTACATTGTTGGAGATTGACAGAATATGAGAAATGTGTTTTCGTGGATGCTGATACTCTCGTAAGATAATTCATAATCATAAAAATAAGATTGATTTTTATTGAATAAATCTAAATCTGCTTTTATCATTGATAGGTAATTCGTAACTGTGATGAACTTTTCGATCGTGAAGAGCTTTCAGCAGCACCAGATGTTGGCTGGCCAGATTGCTTTAACTCCGGAGTTTTTGTCTTCAAACCATCACAGCAAACATTTGCGTCATTAACATCTTTCGCTGCAGCAAGAGGATCTTTTGATGGAGGTGATCAAGGTCTCTTGAATCTATTCTTCAGCGATTGGGCTCATAAAGATATCTCGAAACATTTACCTTTTATTTATAATATGTGTTCCACTGCTAGTTATTCTTATTTACCAGCCTACAAACAGTGAGTATTACATTAAAAAAAATTTTTTTTAAAATTATTAAGATGGTATTCATGATAAACTTACTTCACAGAAAATATTATTAAAGTAGCAAATAAATAATACATCATATTTAATATTGATGAAATAGATTTGGAGGAGATGTAAAGATCATTCACTTTATTGGTAATGCAAAGCCATGGCTTCAATATTTCGACACACAATCAGGTCAAGTTCACCCAACATCTGAACTAGGACATCTTCAATCACTCCTTCAACATTGGTGGGATATATTTTGTGAAAACGTGCATCCCCAATTATCGTCAGCTATGGTACGTATTTATTGACCACAACGTGATTGTTATATTGTTTTCAGTGTGAGATTTGATATTAAAAATTTTTTTAAATTAATCGTTGAATTTTAAATATGAAAATTTACTGAATAATATATGTTATATTCATTTGGATTTTTGCCTGATTATTGTAATATGCTTACCTTTTACTGGTTCTGGAAGCTAAGCAACGGGGATACGAAATATCGCGAGGTAAGAATTAATTTATTTCTTTCATTAAATGATTTTGAGCTTTTTATTAAATTATTTCACGCCAAGCCAATTTGAATGTTGATAAAGCACCACGTAAATGTGTCAAATAATATCAAATTTCAACACAAGTATGATTTAGATTCCAGTAAATGTTAAATTGGCAAAAACATTATGTTCTAAAAATATGTTGATACCACTAGATTTTTATAGAAGCATTTTATCAAAATTATTCATTTATTATTTTTACTTCTTCAAAATTAGCTAATAAAAAATATCATAATTTTGTATTTAATTAATTTAAATTTGTAAGAATTATTAATTAATAACTAGGTAGTGAACTAAAACAATTAATTACATAGGTTTACAAAAGTAACGTTTGTAAAAAATTACACGTAATGTATCAGCTTTTTTTTTTCTTAGCAAAAACTGCAAGGCTTTTCTGTATTTTTTTTTTGCAAACATTAAAATACTGTAAACCTGTGTCATCTAAAATGACTAACAAAATATAGTATGCATTTTTTTTTCTGTTTTGGCATGATGATGCTCTCATAGGTTAGCAGGATTTTGGCACCATGTGAGAACAATTGTTTCCCTCCTGAATCTTCAAATCCATCGTTTCCTCATACATCGAATCATGTATGTCATACATCGACAGACGAAACATTTGACGAAGTTGATATTCTTCCAAATTTTTCAGAATTTAAAGATCCTTGGGAGAATTATGTAGAGTATTCTAATCAAAATGAAAACAATCACCCAAATGAAATAAATCATGATAATATCAATAGTCATAATCATGATGATAACGATTGTCCCTTTCCACCTCAAAATTATCAAATACAATATTGTTTGATAGAAAATGATAATTCGTTAAATAATATCTTCAATGACTTCAAAAATGAGAACTTTCATGGAGAGATCAGTAATTTAATTACTAACAATAATAATCATTTCAATTTTAATCACGAAGATAACTTTGATGATAAGAAAAGGGAACAGAACAATAAAAAATTTACTGAACATGTGTCTGAAAATTTTTTCTTAAACGTAGGAAATAGACAATTGCAGGGTAACGATTGTAATAATGAAGATACAAATAATATTGATGCTTATTATGATCACACATCACCAATAAATCAGTCAAACTATGTAAATTTTAAAAACGAACAAAATTATTCCAACCAAAATGATAATAATTGTAATATGTTACAAATAGAACCCCTAATACAAGAACAGTTAAAGTTAAATAATTTATCAGAAGTGATAACACAAAACCCAACAAGTCTAAACCATGTTGAAAAGGTGATAAAATGTAATGAATTAGTACTAGACACTGATTCCCATCCCAACTCCTGCACAGACCTTCAAAGTATTGCAAGTCAATCAGAAATGAATAGTATGGACAAGATTGATTCTGTAAGTATTGATTGTGTAAATGCATTGAATTATTTGTTTTTTATATTGCTTTCGCATGAATAAATAATTTTTAGCTTAAAAAAAAGAAGTAATTCTTTGCTGGTGATAATGATGCCATTAATATTCACTAGAATGGTGAAGAATATAAATTTGAATTTCAATGATTAAGGTTGGGTTGGTAATGAATGATTTCTTTTGCTCCAATAGGCTGGAATTGCTGGTGCATTATCGAGACTTATTCTTGGAGAGCCAAGATCACCAGAACAAATGATCTACGAGGATCATGTTAGGAAGCAAAGTTGGGAGCAAGGACAGATCGATTACATGGGTAGAGATAGCTTCGATAATATTTGGAAGAAAATTTGTACCACATTATCAACTACTCCTGAAGAGAAATCTCAATCAAAAGTAAGATAAATAAAAAAATTGTTATCAACATTAATTTTTCTTCTTCCTCTACTATGATAGCCAGTAGTTGGAAAAGCATTTTTCTTCTTTTATCATCCCATAAACGATCCATTGGAGAAAGACTAATGTATCATTATCTTGATTACATTTTTATTGAATTGAAATTCCTTCCTATAAAATAAATTATTCAATGATACTTATGTATTTCACTTGATGTAATTGTTCAACATCAGTTCAAGCTTTTACTGAGATTCTATTTATAGCCATTATATATCTTTCATATTACTATTTACGCTTGATCGAATATTATTGATATTATATTAATATTATAATGATCGTTCTTGATTTTAATAAGTAACATTAAAATAAATTTGTTCTCAAGGAAGAAGTATTGCCTGAATCAGAAGAAGAAAAGGTACCATCATCAGATGTTCCACAGGTACCTTCAAAGCCTGTACCTGATTCAAGTGATACGACAATTGAAGATAAATCAGGTATGTGATTATGTTCTGTTAAATAAGTTTATTTATCTTACTATAAATGAAAACAGAGTTATATTTTATATTGAATATTGATCGAAACTTTTTTTGAAAATTTACACGAAATATTTTGTAATCGATACAAATAGTGCGATTGAAGGTACATATATATTAAGATATAACATAATAAAAGTTATTAAATAAAAATAAAAGTACTAAGTGTTTCAATTATTATTGTGGAAAAAATTTTCTGGTACATTGGAATGCTTGCTTTAATGAATTAACTACATCAGCTTTAAAAATAATTTTTGTTTGAATTGAAAAGTTTTTTTTAAATCTAATTTGGTTAGTTTTTTTAATCAAAATATTATTTAAAACTTTCTTCAAATTTTTGTTTTAAATTTGTCGAAAAATTTCATGATATTTGATTGATTGAAAACCAATATTTTTAATAATTACTTATATTTAAGTGTTTGAAACAGGAACAAAGGAGAGAAACTAACAGTTGGCGCCATAGTATAACTACATCTTGTCTTGTCGTTTTGCTTTATTGGGGTAAATATTTTAAACGCTTCACACTAACTGATTGCTACTTTACTCATTCATTCATGTAACAATGATATCATTCATTAAAAACCATGGCCAAGAACAAACAAAAAAAATTTTAAAACTAACATAAAGAAAAAAAATGCTTCCTTTGGAGATCAGCAAGTTTGTTCTGTGCTTGATCTGATTGTTAAACTTTGGCAATTTTTACCTGAGATTGTTCAATACTCAGCAAACATGAATCAATTACATCCATGGACTGAACTACCATAAGCTTCATTGTCTTTTAAATTTTTGATGAAAATAATAGTTCTAAAAAGATTGTGTTGTTATCATTTCATCATAGCAATAATTTTAGTTTTAACTGCTTTTTTAAAATAATTACATAAAATTCATCAAATATTTTTCATAATGAACATCATTTATAAATTATCATTGAAAGAAAATAATGAACACCGTTGAAATGATTATTTTTATATTTTATAAAAAATATCGTCTTTCGCACAATTCATATCATTATTCATTTATTATGACATTTATCATAATGATTCATACTAACGATTCTTATGTATTCTACCATTCACTAGCAATAGAAGCCGAACTACAAGATGCCATAACGGATTCTCATTCAAAACAAACCGATAAAAAAATTAGTGACGTAGCTTTTGCAAGCAGCGCAATACCCAGTGGAGAATTGAAGCAATCTTCAGAGGGCCAAATTCAAGAAGCTGCATTTTCTTCCACTCCAATTTCTCCATTATCTCCAGAAACGTGTCAAAAAAAAATCGAACCTATGCTAGCTCTTAAATCTCCTCCTCCGCAATTGTGTATCAAAGAATTTGGAGAAAAAACGAGTGAAGTTAAAGCATCCACGGAAATTAGAGAAAAATCAAAAGAAGAAAAAAATAAATCAGCAAGTGTTACTCCTTTGAGTTGTCCAATGCCTAAACCAAAATCTCCGGTTGAAGAATCGACCGTTATTGATAGTCCAGTTCCTTTTCAAGTAGCAGAATCAGTTTTAGAGGCAGATATTAAAGAATCTGTATCAGAAGATGTAAAACCAGTAAGAGAAGAAGCTATTTCTTCGACTTCAGCATCAGTTCAAGAAACTATTTCTGCTGTTGTTCAAACTCCTCTTGAACCACTACCTATGTTATCTCAATCAATTGCAATTCCACCACCACAACCTAATGGATCAGCTTTAGATATTGATCCTAATTTTTCTATAAAAAAAGAACCTTCACGTGCACCAGTTCCATCAGAACGAACTGTTGCATCAACGTCGCCTGTAAGTGAGTCCAGATCAACACCATCACTTCCAGATACTCCGGCCACTAGACAAGAGACTAAAAAAGAAACAAAAGTTGATGATGTACCTGATGTTCCTGAAGTTTGTCAAAAACAATCAAGTGTGGCAAGTACAACAGATATTAGAACAACAAAAGTACCTGAACCAGTGCCTCAAGAATTAAAGAAGTCAACGAATAAAGATCAATCACTTAAAGTTCAATTGAAAGAAATAAAATCAGATGAGTCTTTAACTTTAGAAGCATCAAAACCTGATGATTCAGCTACAAAAGTATCAAAACAACCAGCTGAAGAAACGAAACCAAATGTGCCTACCGCTTCAGAAAAAACTGAGCCAGCATGTCCAAGAAAACCACAAGAACCTGCAAAACCAGTACGAAGCAAAGAACTTAAAATCCCGGGAACCCCAATCGTAACTGAAGCAACGCCACCTACTAGTCCTCCTTTAGAAGCTGGAGGAAGTTTGACAGAAGAATCGAAATCGGTGAAGAAAGTGACTAAGAAGGTCACTAAAAAAGGGTCAGAAGATAAGCCAGAGAAAAGTGAAGGAGAAGAAGGTAAAAAAGGTGCCAAAAAAGTTGTTAAAAAAGTGGTAAAGAAGCCTAAAGAAGGGGAAGAAGAGGCTGAAAGTAGTGCTACTAAAGATAAACCAAAAAAAGTTATTAAAACTGTGAAAAAAACAACTAAACCACCAAGTCAAACCTTGGAAGCTGATGCATCTGTTCCTGATACTCCACCACCAACTACTGTAGACACGCCAGTGCCACCGAAGAGAAAAGTTAAAACCACTACCACCAAAACATCAAAGAAATCTGAGTCAGAGTCATAATTGACTCTACATTACTGATGTCATTAAAGTGTTTAAATAAATTGAAGTAAGATTTAACATAATTAATAATAATTAATTTAAATATTTTTTTTATTTATTTCTAAATTATACTATTTATTATAAAATTTTTAAGGACATTTTATAAAGTATAAAAGGAATCTAATAAATTTTCTATATCTTACTTCAATTTTTTCACATCGTCATTGTTTTTGCATTTCATATAATATAAATATAAGCAAAAATACCAATCCTACATTGCAAATCTTGATGTACTCGAAGTGTTGAATACTTTAATTAATTTATAGCATCATTTTATTACATTAATTTGGTTCACGCCGATCATGAGAACTATTTATGCATATTTTATGCAATATTTGAACATCAAAGAAATTGTTTTAGAAGTGATAAACTTTTGGTATGTTAAGATCTGCAGTGTCGGTAAGATTTTTTGGAGAGCTTTTGCCTAGTCGCTGTTTTGTTTTTGTATTTTCTTTATAAATAATAACTAATTTTTATTCTAAATCCAGACTGAACTAATAAAAAGTGTTTTCTAGACTCTTAAGATCACTAGATATATCATTAATTTTAATATTTCAATTTACAAAAGCATAACAAAACTTAATTTAACTTTTATTCATGCACTGTCTGATGTTTTATTGATTTACACAAAGAATTTTCTCAAAGCTATTTTAATTTATATAATTTGTTACGACTCATGTTGATCAAAAATAATTATAATCTCATTATTGTTCATTATTTTAGTATTTTAAAAAACAACATGAAATTAATCACGTTAAATTAAATTACTATTTGTTATTGTGAATTATAAATAAATCAAACTACTGTATACATTTTTAATATTTGTTTAAATTGTATTATGTAAGAAGAGATTAAAAAATCAACAAGTTTTATTTATGTTTATATTTATAACTATAAAAATTTATACTCAGTTATTGTTTCCACGCTGATTGAAAATAGTTTGCATTTTTTTTTAATGGGTTTCAATGGTCAGAGATTATTCTTGAGACAATAGAGAAGTGATTTGTTATTTTATAATTAGAAGAAAACATCCATAATAATGAAAATTGATCTTGCTATTAGGATCAAACAGAAAGTGGACACCTGCGTGGTAAAACAGATAATGAAAACTTAACTGTTATACCGGCTCGTCTTGGCTTAGTAGTTCGGTGGAAGTGAAAAATCGGAAACAGGGGCGACACTCAATAGAAATTTTTTTCAAACGGCATTGCTACTCTCAGTCTTCTCTCTACTACTCTCATTTTTCTCTCTGTCTCAGTCTTCTCTCTAGTGAAGAGCCACCAGTATGGCTACTCCAGTGAGTCGCAGTAACTGACAGCAGCTGAGCAGTGGCAAGCGCTAGAGCTCACATATCTTAACGTAGTGGTGATGAAAAAATGATTTAATTCATATAAATTAAAGTCCAAATCAAATAGTGAAATGATTAAAGACATGGCGGATGATGAAGCTACTCAAGCAACAAATGATGACGCGAGTGAATGTAAAAGACACGCGGTTCAACTTGGATACTGGACTGATCCTTACATAAACTTTTTTGTCAGACAAACAGCTCGAAAACCTCCGGAAATAAATCGTGGATATTACGCAAGAGTTAAAGGCATTGAAAACTTTATTAATAAATTCCTCAAAGTAAGTATTTATTTTAGATAATTAACGTTTTATTGAGATGAAAATGTTTGCGAAAAGATGAATTCTAACCTCTAAAGTTAGTCCGCCGAAAACAGACAGCTGATGAAGTAGTGTTAGAGGGGTCGAGGAGTTAGGTGAAAGAGGGATGTGATCAAATAGAGATGGAAACCTTGACCTTAGCGAGGCCCTGGCCTAATTTTCCATCTGGATCGTGGCTTTTATTACGAATACAAGATATAGGTCAATGCAAAATCAATGTCCAGATATTTTCTGTTAGAAGTAATAATGTTTCAACTTCCTCATAGTATTTCACACCTGTTCATAAATTTTTAACTGCAGTAATCAATTTTTTTGTTTTAGGTTCAGTTAATATATTCCCCAAATTTTAAATTTTTTCCTTGGAATGAATTATTCTTTAAGCTCTCAGCTCTTTAATGATATCTATTTGATGTTGCCATTCTTTTTTACTCAATATTAAAATATTTAAATAGAAATGTTCCTATGAAATACGTGATAAAAAGTAGATTTAGTTCAACTTCTCGTATTGTATTTTTATTTTTTCTCTCTTTCATTTTTTGTTCTTTTTTATTCGTCAATATTCCAATAAAAATATGTATTAGTTTTATTCTCATTTTATCAATTGATAAAAATAAATAATAAAAAAAAGAAAAATTGATGTTTTAATTTTGATTTATTTAGATATCTGGTGGAAAAGGTCAAATCATAAACTTGGGTGCAGGATTTGATACACTTTATTGGCGGCTAAAGGATGCTGGAATGTGCCCACAAAATTTTATAGAGTTGGATTTTCCTAGTGTAACAGCAAAAAAATGTTACCATATAAAAAAACACAAACAAATGATAGACAGCCTTAATACAGAAGGTACGTCATGTGTTTAATTACTTTAAATTGTAGTTAATTAAAGAAAATTATTGGCTCATTTAATGATGATCTTGATTTGAATTCCAGATGGAGAAATTAGATTTTCAACTACTGATCTTCACGCGGCTAATTACCATTTAATTGGGACAGATTTGAGACACATATCAGAATTATCAAATAAATTAACTCAAGCTGAAGTTGACTTCAATATTCCGACGTTATTTTTGGCTGAGTGTGTCCTCGTTTACATTGATAATAATGCAGCGTCTGTTCTTGTTAAATGGCTCGCTCAAAAATTTTCAAATAGTATTTTTGTAAACTATGAGCAAGTGAATATGAGAGATAAATTTGGACAAGTTATGCTATCTAATCTACGTTGTCGAGGCTGTTTATTAGCTGGTGTTGAAGACTGTGAATCTTTAGAAACTCAACAAAGACGGTAAGATAATTTCATTTAATTATGTCTCCTTGATTAAAGAGTTATGCATAAAAATTTAAACTTTGATTCTAAATAAATGCCTAATTTTACTAAAAAACTTTCCTTGAATATAATAAAGTGCTTTTATCATATCTAATATATATATATATACAATAAATCAGCATAATTTATTAAAAAAAAAAAATTACTATTCATATTGGATTCTATGAATTAATGCAATAATATAATCAACTCTCTTTTTCTTGACTTTCAATAAGAACATCTCAAGATGGTGTTTTATAAAAAAATCATTATTAACTCTTTAGGGAAATGTTCTTTTCCGAGCACAATCGACACCTAGGATTCAACTTGAAATTATCAGTTATAGATATTATATGAGTTTTTTGTAATATTTTTAGAATCACATAAAAGTTGACATATTCAGTTTTCAATCAATGATTATATTAATATGATGATTTATCTAAATAAAATTACTTCAAAGTTGACTTGTATAAAGTTGTAAGATTTTAATTAAATTAACGGTAAATTCAAGCTAATTTTGTAATGGTAATACTGAAGTCACAAATGTTTATTTGAGTAAGTAATATTCTTAAATGATATGGATGACATAATGTAATTTCAATCTATATGTACACGTAAATTTCAATTACTTTTTAACTCAATTTTGATAACATATTGTAATTTAATTTATTCAAACTACTCTCTTAAAATGAAATTCACTATTTTACAGCATAGTGGAAAGTCAGTATTAAAATCGTGAATGAAGAAACATTTTAGTCAGAAGAATTGAACAGTTGAAGGAGTTTTGATCATTGAGTAAAACCTAAGGTTTAAAAATAAAAATTGTCTTGAGTAACAAAAATTACTTAAGCTGCAATGAATGAAGAAGTCGTCAGAGTGTTGGAAGTTGAATAATCAATTCTATTTGTTAAGTTTATTAAAAAAAATTAACTTGATTATTTTTCTGGTAAATTTTTTTTTAACATGATTGAATCCGGTATAATACGATTGTTCATAATCCTATCTTCTTTTAATTGTTTCAAATTAGCACAATTAAAAACAATTAATAAGGATTTATTACTTAAAAATCAGTCGAATACAGCAGAATTAATATAAAAGGAAATAATTTAAAAAATGCCCCTCCCTAAATTCACAGATTGTTAGAATTATGTTTTTTTCCAGTTTCACATCAAATGGCTGGGAAGGCTCAAACGCTTGGACAATGGTTGAAGTATACGATTCATTGCCGGAATCTGAAAGGATGAGAATTGAACGAATTGAAATGTTGGATGAAAGGGAATTACTAACACAATTACTACAGCATTATTGTATTGCTATTGCTTGGAATGGTGTGATGTTTAAAAATTTATCAATAGCGCAAGGCTAAATAATTACAAGTGTCTGAAAAGTATCCATGGTTACTCCAGGTAATGACAAATGATAATGAAGTGATGATAATTGGCTAGAAGCAGGTTGGTAAAAGTATTCTTTCGTTTTGCGCTCGAATTGTGATAACAGTGGGTTCTGTCCTCGTGAAAATTCAATTATTTAGACTGATATTGAGCTCATAGTTAAAAATATTATAAATAAAATATTTTGATTGGATAATCAACCAAATGAAACCCCATTGCTACAACAATTTTAGCACGTGAAGTAACAAAAAATTACTTAGTTTCTATATAAAGTTAAATGATTCTTTATACTTCTTATACCTCTCCATTTTTTTCTGTGATGATTAGATATTTGAAGAATTCATATAATATTACAATTTATAAAATTTTATAATTATTATTATTATTTTTAGCTTAAAGATCTACTATTATTAATAATAGTTTTACTTAAAAGAAAAAGAAACAATAGTTAATATGAAAAAAAATTCTCAATTTAAACTTATTTTTATCTAATTTATAATTAAACTGCCATTTATACAATAGACCATAATTTATATAATAGCTAAAAAACAACAAAGGTAATTCTTACGTTTTTTAAATTCGATAACTATTTTTCATGTAGAAAAAAAAAAAGATTAAAAATCTTTGCACTTAATAAAGATTATAAAGAAATTAATATTTAAATAAAATTGATAATTAGAAGGGTTGTGTTATTATATTAAGTAATGTTAACTATTTAATTATTAAATAAAAAAAAATGTTATAAACACATTAAAAATCTTAAAATTTTATCGATATTTTTATTGAAGTAGGGTTTTTAAATAATAATCACATTTTTCAATAACTGATTACTTAATAAAAAAAATATTCAATCGCGAATAATGAATCTCAATACATTATTTTTCATGATAATTATTATTACACTTTTGAACGGTAATTAAAATTTTCCTTTTGAATAAATCGTAAAATAATAAAATCAAAGTCAATAAAATCACACAACAGTTTTGCATAGACATTCTTAAGGATAATCAGGGTTTTAAATTAATTTTGATGCAAATGAAATTCAAATAAACATAAAGTGTAATTAAATGTTTTTTGTCACTTAAACTCACCATACTTCTACGTATATGATTATGCTTAAAGCTATCATAATCTCGTAATATACATGTTTCGAATGTTTAAACGTTGACAAATTGCTTTTGATCCTAGTCTGTTATAAAAGAAAAAAAAAAAAATTAATATTAAAATCACTAAATAAAACAAAAATTATTTAAAAACTACTTCAGATTCAAGAAGCTAAAAAGTATACAATTAAAAAGAAACGTAAAATAAAGATGTGTATTTTTCTTGTTAAAAATATAATAAAATACCTGGAGTAACAAGTAAAAAAATATATTTTTCTCAAAGAAATTAACATAAAGTATAATCACAATATCTCAAAATTCATGTACTCATTACATGTCACTATCTTAATGTAGTTGAAAAAAATTATATTTTCACATATTGATTTATAATATGCGCAACTTAATTGTAATCAGTGTAAAAAAAAAATAATTCAAGTTATTATAGTTATGTTTTCTATTATTTAGAAAATTATTATTAATAAAACAGCGCAATCGCTCAAAAAATTATCCAGCCAAAATCTGTTTCAACGAATATGCACATGTATATTTTTATTAATGCCAAAGAACTTTTACATCTTGCTGTCTGACAATACCATTAATTATATTACCTATTTTCGTAAAAATCAACAGACGGCACAAATGTTTCATAACATGTAAACAATTAAATATTAACACATTTTTATTTAGTTGGTTTTCGAAATTGGTTTTGTCAAATTTAGAAATTTCATGTGCTTCCATGTCAGTATAAAAATTAGACAATTAAAGTCATAATTGATATTCCTTAAAATTGGGAAATTTAAAATCGTGAAAGTTTATATAAATTCTTAAGGAAGAAAAATATTCAAAGAAAGACAGCAACAATATATTTGAATGAATTAAGCTAAAATGAAAAAAAAAAATTATTTACAAGTTAATTAAATTGAGAATGACTTATTTACAATGAGTTAGTTATAATTCATAGCATTATATTTATTGAGATCATTGTATATGCGAATGTTTATTAGAATAATTACATCTCATATTAATATCATTGTATAGTTTTGTTTTTGGAATATGATTTTATTATGTGAAAAAATAAAGACTATTTAATTCAAATTATTACAACTGAATATTTTTATTCATATTATATCTACAATAATAGGTATAATTTTTAATAGATAAAAAATTTTCTATTTACAAGAATTGCATTGATTTTTATCTCAGTTATAGAGTTAAAGAAACTTTTAATAACTTCTTTTATGAACTTCATAAATTCTTTTGTAAGAGCAATAATTAATTAATCAATAACTATGATTAAATTCGTACGTCAATAATTACATTAGGATCTATATTTTAATATTTCATATTTGTAGGAACAAGTTTATCACGAAATTCATGATTTCAATGTTTACACATAAATAGCAGCAACTAAAAATAACTGAATAATTATAGTAATTTACTTCGTTTCAATTCTATGATACAAATTTTGTTTGAAAAAAGAAAAATACACTGTATGTTGCACGTACAGACACCTAAATAATGTGAGAAAACATTTTAATAGAACTTTTTATCATTTTGTTTATAAGATTTTTCAATTTATGTGTACGTTGAGATTCACGGTTTAACTTAATTGTCAATTCAACTTTACTCATTTATTACCTCAACCTGTTGTTATTATTCCGCGTCTACTTAAGACTAGAAGATTGTCTTGTAATCCAAATAAATTTTCGGAAAACTTTCAATAGAAGTCTAATTTCGGATAACTTTTCTAAGAATACATAATCTAAATTTTTTCACTTCTACTTTCATTGCTTTGATATATCTACTACATATATGAAGCATTTCATTCACTAAGTAATTTTTTGCGTAGTTTTCTATTGAATATTCATTAGAACAATGCCACAGGTAAAAATGAATTTATTTTTTAAATTCATTTATTGCATTAATAAAATGAAATGATTAAAATAATTTTTTCTGTGGTTTATTTTTCTTTATAAATATTTTAAATATTCAATTTTCAAACTCCAGTGAACATAGTTCATAAAAGTTTTTCTCGTATTCGTTTCTTTTCATTAAATATATCAAAAAATAAATAGCTTTGAAGGCACCTATGTACTATTTTCGTATACACATTTTTTTGCTCTTAATTTTTTTAGAGTAACATCACTTGATTAAAATCCTAGTGGAGAATTTTGTACTCTACCGCCAGCATCACAAACATTATATGAAATTTGTTTCAAATTATTAAAAGTGTTTAGATATTTATCTGTTTTTACCACTTTCAAATTGAATGCTGTTCTACTTGCAGCCTGAAAAATATTTATTGAATTATACATTAATTTATTATTATGAATTATTTCAATTTTATAATCAAAAATTGAGTAGAGTTTACCTCTGTACACCATGTTCTAGCCATCAATAATTCATGATCAGCACTAGGAACTTTTTCACTAGCTGATTTAGTTGCTCTACTTAAAACCACCACTGACGTATACGTATCAATTGCTGCTTGCGCTAATCTGTTTAAAATGAATTGCTCGTCAACAATTCCTTTGCCATACTTTATTAAAATTCCTTCGACGGTTTGTCCAAAGGCTTCAATACTCTAAAAAACAATTAATAAACGTTACATTAAAAGAAGTCAAAGTAAAAAGATCTTACATTTGAGTTTTAAAACAATTTATCAATTACTTTTTCAACTTCAATTGAAATTAATTACAATCTTTTGAGATATAAAAGAGCTTACTTTTCCAGTCATTTCAGCACTTTCCCGTAAACTTGGATGAACCATATGTGAGAAAGTAGGAGTCTGTCCCAATCCAACTGCTTTGGTAGCTCGTTTAGCAGCCTCACCAAAAATTAATCCCAAGTTAGCAGTAGGATTTTTGAAAGCTTTCTGCAGTTCTTTCAAATGACTTCCAGCATATTGTATTCCAGTCAAAGCAATGAATAACCGAAGAATGTCATTGGTTCCTTCGAAAATTCGAAATATTCTCAAATCTCTTAAGACTTTTTCTAATCCAGCATGTTTCATAAAACCCATTCCTCCAAGAGTTTGAATTGCTTCGTCACAAGTCCACCATGCTGCTTCTGATCCAAAAACCTGAACAAAAAATTTAATTCGATAAAAAATTTTAATCTAATTGTAATTTTGATTTTATTTTTGAATTATATTCATAATTATTAACTACTTACTTTAGAAATAGCAGCTTCTAGGTGATAGTCTTGACTACCTAAATCCATATTTCCTGATACAATGTAGGTTAAAGATTGTGTAACATACTGCAGCAAAGCCATGCGTGCCAATTTCTCTTGGATTGCACCGTATTCTTTTATTAATTTTCCAAACTGCTGACGTTGATTCGCATGTTCAACAGCTTTTTTCAAACATGCCTGCATTGTGCCAGACATTGCCGCAGCCATTCCAAATCTACCATTATTTAAAATATTCATAGCAACTTTAAATCCTTCTCCTTCACCACCAAGAACATTTTCAGCTGGAATTTTAACATCTTCAAAGAAAACTTCTGCTGTATTGCTACATTTAATACCCATTTTTTTCTCAGGAGGTCCATTAGTGACACCACCAAATGCTCTTTCGACAATAAAACAAGTTACTTTTTCCTTAACTTCACCTGTTTTTGGATCGTTCATTGGTACTTTGGCGAAAACTGTCATAATTTCAGCAATTCCACCATTTGAAATCCAAATTTTGCTACCATTTAAGACGTAATGAGATCCATCAGCTGATTTTACTGCTCGAGATTTTACTGCTCCGGCATCTGATCCACAACTAGGTTCAGTTAAAGCGAATGCTGCGTATTCTCCATTAGAAACACGAGGTAAATATTTTTCTTTTTGCTCTGGAGTGCCGTAAAGTAAAATACCCTAGAAATAAAAATAATATAATTTAATTATTCTATCCTAGCAGTAAAATTAATTGATTTTAAGTACTAGACTCTTTTCTCCATAAAATCTATTTTGTTTTCCCATGTGTATAATATAATTAAAATGATAGTCTAACGTATTTTTATTAAGTAAACAAAACCTTTTAAGTTAAGTGATATTGGATTAATTGAAATTTTAGTATTCACAAACAATTTAAGAAAAAATTTTTTGCATCATTTTAATTTTTATCGCATCAAATGAGTAATAGATAAGTTATTACTCTACTTGGTTAACATAATTCAGCATAAATAAACAATTTTGACTCTCAGATTTTTATACCTTTTTTTAACAATAATATCTCCAAGGCTAGACCTAGGAATTCAAATAAATTTATAAAGTAATGAAATATAAACAAAAAAAATTGCTTGTAAAAGTTGAAAACATAATTCATGAAAAATTGTTATTAGATATAGTTGGAAGCTCTGTAAAATATTGTACAATATAAATTTTTGAAAACTTATGAGAATGATATATAGGTTTTTTAACCAATATAAAAGAATAAATTTTAATAATAAGATCGATTTTATTATTATATAATTTGCAGTTAATTTATTATCCGTCAAGAGTTTTATTGAGTTCATAGGTTAATTTATGATCAAAATATCACAGAAGTCGATGCTTTAATTTTAGTGGATAAATACCAAAAAAATGGAATACAATGATTCGTTTAAAATTCAATACCAAATGCATTTTTATACCATAATTATCAAATTACAATGAATTTTGCATAAAATTTCTTATATTTAATTGAAAATTAGAAATAAAATGAAATATCATTGTTTCCGAGAAAAAATAAATTTTTAGGAACAAAATCTATTCTTATGATTTAAATGTTTTCATTATGACTCTTATAACTAATGACAATGGCTGTGCTGTGCTTATTAACAGTGATAAAAATCATTACGTAAGTGATTAAAATAAACTTGGCATTAAATTAAAAATTTAATGGCAATGAAAAAAATTACTTAATGATGTACTATAATTATTCTAAAACAAATTTAAGAACTGTTATGAATTGTTAGATAAATTATTCTTTACCTTAAATCCAATACTTTGATGAGCGCCTAACAATATTCCAACTCCTAGGTCATGGGTACCAATAATCTCTACCAATCTTGCATATTGAGTATTATTCAATCCAAATCCACCGTATTGCTCAGGTACTTGCAAAGAAAATACTCCAAGATCCCACAATCCTTTCATCGTTTTCTCATCAACTTCAGCAGTCTCATCATTTTTCATAGGATTATTGACTTCCTTCATTAAGAATAAATAATATATTTAAAATCAATTTTATCAAATTTACTTTACATTAATTATAAAACCTTTTACTTACGGTTAAAAATTTTTCTATTGGATCTGTAGATGCTTGTAGAAAAGTCATTTGATCTTGAGTCAACGGTTTTGGGAATGGAAATACTTGATTCACTTGTACTTGACCTCGAAACATATTCATTGTAAAAGATTGTGTTTCTTTTTTATCCTTCGTGTTTGAGGTTTCCATTTTTGCTGCTGCTTGAGTTGCCAAACATCTATCAATATCAAAAATTTTGTTGATTACTATTTTTGTTAGTTATAAATATATATCGATAAAATAGAATAGTTTGTAAAAATAAGGTCATACAATTAACAAAAATACATTACCTTGTATTAAGATTAATAAATTTATTAAAATGTTTTGGAGTTTGTGTAATTATTCTTGATACACTTGACATCATTTTGTAGAGATTCTCAGCAGTAGCAATATTGAATGACTTTGTAACTTCAAGGGTCGTATTGAAACTATCTCTAACAGCTCAGTATTCAATCAAATGCAACAGCTTGACGTTTACTAGACTTAAACTAACTTTTACCAATATACAGACTATGAACTTTGGACTCTCGAGTCCAAAAAAAAATAATGACGTAGATGCTGCATAACAAACTGAACTGTTTTTATTTTATTCGACGACCAAGGTTCTAAAGATTTCGGTAGTAATATTATCAACAGTGAATCAAACTATCATTTTATTCTTAAATAGGTTATGAAAAAATGTTGGTTATTAAAATAAACAACAATTACAAAGTTTTATCAAGAAATTTTTACCAAATCTGACAATCGGTCTTAAGCGGCATTATCACTGGAATGACAGGCTGCGAAATGCTTGCGTCAAAAACAAACATTAATTTCTGTTGTATCGACAGTCGCAATAAAACTTAAAGAGCATCCGCCATTACTTGACATATGCGCATGCGTCCTCATGGAAATGCACTTTTGCGCATGAATGCATTTGTATTTGAATTCATTAGTTTGACTTAACATATGGAAGAATATCAACGAGTTTTATAATCATACGAAAATTAAATGAAGGTTAAAACTGGATAATTAAACAAACTAAAAAATAATATGTATTTATTACAACTTACATATTTATATTCTTGACAATAAAATTTTTTTTCTGTATTGTATTGTTTATGTCATTTACTACGTTTGGAATTCATTAGTTATATAATTAAAATAATATTTATTTAGAAAAGAAGATATTATAATTGAAAAATACTATATCAATTAATATTTGGATGAAATAAAACGAAAAATTAACAAGTATTAACTTAAAACAAATAATACACTACTTAAAATTTAATTTAAATTATGTACTTTAGAAATAAATTTTTCAAATAAATCAATTATAGATAGTGAATATTAAAATGAACAACTTTCATTATTACTCAAAAGAAATGAATTAAAACAAATTATGGTACGAATTGACAATTTGTAGAGATAAAAGGTTTTCAATTCCATTTGTTCCATTCAGAACAAATTTATCTTTAATTTACTTCAATTTCAATGTGAGCTAAACAAGAACATTTGGAATAAGGATTGAATCATCGATACAATTTTCACATCATCATTCATTTTCACTAAAATTACAGTTGAGTAAATTCATTTGGAAGTATTAGTTAACAGTACATAATCTTTTAATACATCACTGGTGAGCCCTTATTTGTACTCAATTAACTATATCATATTTTATGGCTCTAAAATAATATTTTAATCGTCTAATTTTGGACTTTATGAATATTTATAACAAAAATTTCATTAAACAACTATTAACTATTAATTATTAATTCAATAATCTCGAAAATCAAATCGAGCTTTTCAAGAAGAAATTTTAGTGGAATAATTATTGGATATTATATCTTATATAGAACATCTAATTTTGGGAATATACTGATAAACTTTATCTTTAAGCGACACATTGAAGAACTAAATTATTGGAGTATGAAAAAACTGAATTATGTTCAAAAATTCATTTTCAACTTCTTATCATTTATTTTCTGTTTCGCACTTGGTTTCACTTTTTCTTCGATAACCCACTCTTGCGCACAGAATAAACCTTCTAGCTCACTCGAAGAAGAGTCTCACAGTCTGTTATCAACTATCGTAACAACCATGACGGACCACTATTTGGACAAACGTATTGAATTGGCTAGAAAAGATTTGCAAGCTATTTTAAAGCAAACTGATAATATTGGTTCTACTGTGAAAGCTTTTAAATTTTGGAACGCATATTTGCAACTACGTGGACCGCCCAAATTTCAAATAAATCGAAAAGTTGTGTGGGCTCTCATTGCTTTTGGTTGGATTTTTTATTATTTTATTGTTCATTATATTGATTCAGTTCAATATCAAAAGGTATTTAATTCTTTATTTCACATTTCAAAACATTGAGTTAGTAAAGAAATAGTTCAACATTGGAAACAACTTATGACTTTAATATTAAAAATTTACCTTTAATTTTTAAAAATTTATAATCAGCACAAAAATTATATTAATTGTAAATCAACTGCCATCAGAATTCTAAGAATATTTTAGAGGCCAATTTTTCACCGTGT
Source organism: Chelonus formosanus (assembly GCA_028641665.1). Taxonomy (NCBI): domain Eukaryota; kingdom Metazoa; phylum Arthropoda; class Insecta; order Hymenoptera; family Braconidae; genus Chelonus; species Chelonus formosanus. The sequence goes on from CM054002.1 coordinate 1,824,535, forward strand.
TGTTCATGCAAAAAAGTCATTTTCGAGAACACGCGATTTTATTTTTTCATGAAATATTCCAAGAAAATATAAATTTTTAGTACAGATTCTATCGTTTATTATTATAAGTTAAAATATAGATTACTAAGGAACCACTGAATTAAAAATGTAATGACCAAACTTGCATGAGAATGTTCATTTCCATCAGCTATTGTAATTTCCTGTAATTAGATTAATTTTTTAAATTAAAAATAATTTATATATATTTTAGTGTTTAATTGACTCACCTGATATCTTTCGAAAAATCTTCCGACCAGCAGAGGACTGTTCAATGTGCTTGGGAGTTCAACAGGTTGAAAAAATTTCCAATATTGATCCTGACGTATTCGAGGAGAGGTGAAAGTGCTATTATTGATTAATTAGCATTCCAATGTTCCATAATCCGACATAAATCAAAATAATAGAGAAATATAATGAGATGACTATTTCAAATGTTTCCAATAGATATGCATACTCTGGAGTGCCAGTAGTAATTACAGATGCAACAACAAACTGGACTGCATCTAAAGTATTTTCTTTTCAATTTTTCAAAGTCTTGTATCAAGATAGAGATGGTGATTGTCAATTTTTTCCTTATCAAACGGGGTTCAAAAATCTTCAAGATGTTTTCAACATGAGCCGAAATCGAGCTATGTTGAAGGCGGATACAGAAGCTTGGTATGTTGGCTGGTAAGTTTCTCAGTATATTTTTTTGTTAAACAATTCACTGTCTAAACTCAGAAATAAGTTATCAACAGAATAGACATGAATCCAACAATTGATAAACCACTAGGATTAATAGCATTTATATATTTAGATCTACCATTTATTAATAACACAATAAGTCATAAAGTCATTTTCGAATCAATCGAAAAACATGATTCCAATATTTGCGTTAATACATAACGTCACCTTAGCCCATAGAGTTTACCTCAACCTATAGCTGGAATCATCGTCAAAAATCAATGTTTAAATAAAGGAAAATAAACACGATGATTAATAATAAAATATTGTTTTGAAAAAATATAGGAGTAATTGTCATGAAGAAATTGGTGCAATCCTTCGTGATCATTACGACAGGCCTTATTTCTTACCAGCCACAGCAGAAAGCGAAAAAACAGATTGGATTTTCATGGGCAGTCCCGGTTACGGTGCGCCAATGCATGTGAGTTTCCTGTTGATGAATCACTTTTTCACTGGACATATATGTAAGCTATCCATTTGATGCCCTTTCACTCATAACACCTGGTCATATTCTTTAAAGGTCGATGACGTTGATCATCCTTCATGGCAAGCCCAAATCAAGGGATCCAAGTTATGGGTTTTGGAACCTCCCAGGGAATGCCACTATGTCTGTAACAGATTGAGTATCATAGTTAATGAAGGAGAAATAAGTAATTTTGTTGAATTTTGATATTTAGTTTTATTTAACAAGAAAATCAATATTTTTGATCAATACATTGATGTATTTTTAGTTATTTTAGACACCAATCGATGGTATCATCAAACCAAAATCATCTCTGAAAATCTCAGTATCACAATTGGAGCAGAATATGATTGAAATCGATACTGATAACAGCTGGATAAATATTTTTCTGTCTGTTGGATAATTGATTTGTTATTTTTCAATTGATTTTCACCTCAAGTTTGTTTATTTGGGGAACCCAAGACAAAAATAAATTTCGTTACTGCTTTAAAACTAAAACTACTAGTTGGCAGGTTCAATTTTTGACTTATTCATTGATTTACTTTTTAATCATGAAAATCAAACATATATACTAAAAATCACACATGAAAAATTTATGGTTAGTGATTATTACTATAAAAATTTAAATAAAAATATATTATCCAATATAATTTTAATTATTTTCTTAATCAAAACCTTATTAAACAACATTTAATCGAATAATTTAATAAACTGTAAAAAAAGTATTTACCTTTAACAGAATTTTTTCCATCACTGAATAAATAGATACTCATGAATTTCATCAGACCAGACGATTTTTAAAATGTATACTTTACATTACAAAGAATTGAATGTAGGTAGACCGGAAAAATCGGTAGTATCTAGTAGTCAGTCATGACGTAGCCTTAATTATCTCACGTGCTCGGCAAAAGGCCTAAAGGACACCAAGCACATTGGAGCATCAAAGTAAAGAGGCCTGGTAGTTTAACCAGTTTCCTAAATATATATATATATATTTATCGGAGCTCGTGTCATATATATTCATATAAGTATGTGTGTACATATATACGGGCGGATATATGAATACGCAAAAAAGGAAACGGTTTCGTGGCACGAGTTCCTCACGCAGATGGTCCTACCCCTCACACCTGGCGGCAGGTGAGCCCCCAGGGAGCCCCTCTACGGTCTTACTCAGTTGCTTGTTCATTCTTCGTGTGTGCCCTCACCATGTGCTCGATCATATGTTCGATTTCCTATTTTATGAAGATTAAAAAACCCAAGGTACCCCTGTTATTCAATAACCTCATTTAAATCTAGCGATCTTTATAGATTTTTGAGCCCAAAATCCTCGACCTTAAGAAGCAACAAATGTTGGACTACTTTTTTTTGTAAGAACAATTTCGTTATTTTTTTTTGTAACACATGGATGATTATTCGCTTTGAATAGCATAATATGTTTATGCTCTTTATGTGTAAACATTTTTTAAAATTAATTTTATGCTTTTAATCCATTGTAGCCTCATATGACATCTCTGTAACAAACAAATAATAATACAATAATTAATACACATTTATTTAAAAAAAAAATAGTATTTATATTAAAGTATAATTCAAAAGTGTATATTGATACAAAAGTACGTTGTTTTGTTAATTATTGATTTCATGATCATAGAGAATTATTCAAATAACGAAAAAAAACAATGTTTTTTATAATGTAGATAGTAGCTATAATATTTGTCGTATGTGTAAGCAGCTATTTTCATGAGGAATTATTTGTATACATACATGATTATATGAGTGTACACTCATACAATAGGAGAGCTTGCATGACAACAGCAACTTGAAACATTAATAAAATCATTCAAATATGTTGTCTTTACCATTAACTTATAGGGTCGCTAAGGCCAGTAGTATTGTGTTCATAAATATTTTCTAAAAAAAAATTGATATTAAACTTATCTTCATACATCTAATTTTACAGTTTTTATAAAAAAATTTTCCCACTATTTAGCTTTTAAAAACTTTTAATTTAATTGCATTTACACTAAAATATGTATTTCAATCGTTTATCATTATTTATTTATTTTTACTATCAATAAATAATAATAAATTAATATTGAATGATTGTAATTATTTATTCCGGAAAACAAAGATTATTTAAATTATTTACCTACTATATTTTTAAAACAAATATTGACAATTTCATCTTTAGAGGCAGAAAATTAACGGTCAAATAATTAAAAACAATTCCCACGATCAGTTCTGAAATAATAATTATACAAACATAAAAAAGAGCTTTAAGTATCCTGTATTATATTAAAGACCTTATAGAGATAACAGTTTCAATTTCTTTTTATGTACTTGATTACATATTCGATACATAGAACCTTTGTCTCTTTACACTCTCCCAAGTCTTGACGTAGATCATACACATTCATATATACGCGCGTCGATCTGGTATATCGACATGCGCACGAGTCTAACATGTATATTATTTTCACATTGATACTGACTCACATGTATCCAACACAAGTATTCATATACATATCGGTCGTCCTATCGATTATTTTGTCCACATGGAATTTTCCTTTATTCGACCCTCACCCTATACGGCACCACGATATCTAGTATAGAGCGAGGTATCGACGTTACATCGCCGACTCTCGAAACCCCACGTACTGTGTGAACGCCGGTTCCCTGTAGTTTTTAACCACGAATCAAAATTTATCGTAACATCAAGGCCAATGACCTTGTATTTCTCAATATCTTTTTACTTTGTTGTTAAAAAAATTAATGTAAATACTTACTTGTCTCTAATATAATTTTTTTTGTTTTGATAATTCTCAAAAAAAGAGGGATAAAATAACACGCAATAGTCTTCACCATATGGGGAACTGAAACCTCACATGCTACCTAGAGAGCATTGAATTTCATATTCTGATGTTTCCGCTGGTAAATTATTTAATTGACGTTTCGAAAACTCCATTATTTACGATCGTTTGGTTGTTTGCTGTTAAGGACAGTAATTAAGAGTGCTGATTGAATAATGAGATAAAGATATTTTAGCTGAAAATAATAAAATATAAATACACTAGGGTCTAAAGAATAAATGATCCGTACCTGGCTTGCCCTTAGTCGAGCATTCCACCCCTCGAATATCCCACCATCTCTTCACAACCCCTACATATCGAGTTCGTTACAGATCCCCGTAGTGAGATCGTCATCCCTTACTCCCCTGGACTTTATTGCCCCTTCCCATATCTCTTCATATTGCGATTTGCGCAACTCCATCATCAACGACGTACTTATTCCTTCATATTATTTACTTTAATTTCAAGTCTGAAAAGGTTAAAAAAAATATTACTATGATTGTTGATATTTTATTGGATTATTGATGTCTATTGATTAATAATAATAATCATTAGTGAGTAGAAAAAAAACTCCCGGCAAAAGTGAATACTTCGAACTGAAGCGCGTGCGCTACTCAAATGCGCTACGCACATAGACAACGGAAGGAAGACAGAAGAACAACGCATACATATATGTGAAGCAATAGGTAACCGGGAGAGGGGTGTAACGTCGCGCGTGCAGAGAAGAGAGCAAGGCGCAGGCTAAACTCCTTTTCGCGCTATACGGATTCGTCTTCTCTTCATTGTGACTACGGTACATCTTGAAGAAAAGTTTACGTGCTAATGTTCCATCAGGTGCGTAAATATATATTTCAATTTAATGTGTTTGATAAAAAATAACAATAAAACCATTCAAGATTATCTGTAACTGACAAAGTGACATTGCGCCCAGGGAGCAGCCATTGATTTCTTTATTGACGCTTCGGTTGTACTTCTCATGATATATCTGTTTCCAAAGTAGATATTGATTCGTCGATTGTACTTATGACTATTCCACGTATGTGTAACTGTTTTTTGTTCTTTTAGTCAAGCATAAACAGTGCCGTGATTTCTGAGAACAATATTGTTGACTTTTATTTTCAAATTGTACATATTACTTTTATTCTTTCCTGTGTGTTGTTAAGAGGATGAACATCAAGTGAAATATAAAGAATGTGATAAGGGTTGAATTGAGTATAAGAACAGTGCTATCACAATGGCAGTATGAGTGAACTTGAGGTCGTCCATTGATTCTTCATTGACGTTCGATTGAACGTAGCGGTCAATTATATCCACGTGCATTCTTTTATCATATGAATACATATTTTTAATAACATTTAATAAAACTTTGTGATTATGATAATTGTTTATTTGAAAGAAAAACAGTCGTGACTAATCATTAAATATGTGTTTATTTTAATTAAAAATTTTGTAAATTTTCAAAAAAGTGAAGTGTTGAAGTTAAAAGATAAAATGTGATGATGAAATGTGAATTTTAAAAAATGATCCCAAGTAACTACATTATACAAATGCTGTAAGATCTGTGTTTATACGCTTTGGGAATATCGGCGCATCGAGCTATAGTGGTCACGAGGTATCGGAAAATCGATAGAAACCTGACTGACGCCAGTGGGAGGTGGGCAGTGATAAGGGAGAAGGAGAAAAGGAGTGAAATTTGAAAGTAGGGGTTGGAGACGATGAAACATTATGATTATGTTACGTCTTTGAATAAAAGAAATTACTAGTAAAAATTGTGAGAATTATTTCTTTGAATTATTTTAAACTTAAAAACATGACTGAAAAATAAAATCAAGTCGAAAAAAAATAAAAAAAAAAAGAAGTGCGCGAATGAAGCTGCTCCGTACATGATTCTTCCGAGGGGTAGTTTCTTTGCACGAATATAGAGAAAGAAAGGAAAAAAAAAAGAGTATATAAAAAGCAAGAAAGAAAGAACGATAGTACGAAGAACACCTGGACCAGCCGCACGCGTCGCACGTTAGTCGTAGGGGTGTTTTGAGGGAGGAGGTGTTTCACAGCGTCAGGGTGGGATAAAACTAGGAGGGGTATAAAGGAAAAGAGAAAACGCCAGGGAGAGACGCACGATGAACTGACTCTCGGGTGTTGTAACTGCTTGGGTTACCATACAGAATATAGACACCCCTCTCTCTTTCTTCTTCTTCTGCTCTCTTTCTCTCTCTCTCTCTCTCTTTCTCTTTTTTACGTTATTTAATTCACTCTGTACGATGAAAAGTGTATAGTGCTTACTCGTCTCGCGAGTGTCATGGGCGCACGTAGGACGTCATTGTGTTACTGGATCCTCACACAGATCCAACATAACATAATAAATGTATTTTCGAATGAGGATATACAAAAAGATCATCATCATCATACCGGCATAACATTAACGTCTATGATTAGTGTTATGACGTGTTTAGTGATTGCAAGGTATGTGTGCAGATTGTGTTGACAGTGTAAACTAGTGAATGTGACACAAAACATAAACTTGAAAAAACAAAGATATACTTATTAGTGAGAAAATAAAAATAAAACAAATAAGTACGCGTGGTGTAGGAGAGGTTACAAACACCAGGGGGTTGAATTAGTGGTGGCGCGCACGATAACAGTAGCTACGGAGTGGTGGTGAAGCTTGCAAAAAAACGGCGCTGGTGACGAGGGACATTGTGACGTTATCATAACGGCGGGAAGCAATATAAATCACAGTCGTAAAGTACGATTGAAGAAAGCCAAAAAGTTCGATATCCTAAACTAAATGTACGTAAATGGAAGGTATAGGGGACATAATCGATCATCACCGATCGCATAACGAGCAATTGTTAGACTCGGTCGATTCTCCAACGGGAGCTTCTACGCATGGTCGTAGAGGCGGTTCGAATGGCAACTGTGGCGGTATCGGTGATGGTGGCTGTGATAGTGGTGGCAGTAGTGGCAGCAGTGGACATAGTAGGAGCAGGCATCATCACCACCACGAGGCGACTCGTGGTGGTAGTGGAGAACTACGTAGTGGGGGTGAAACTGGTGGCGAGGGTATGTCGTCCTCTGCTTCACAAAGTCCCGATATCGGGTGCGCGAGCATCCCGTTGGAATTGCTCGCGGCTGGCGCGCTCGGCGTCAAGGAGGAGCGAGACCTTGCCGCCGCGGAGGATTTGTCTTCATCGCAGGAACCACCGGGTAGAGCGAGCGCGAGGGAGTCCCTGTCGGTGATCGTACCACCGCAGGACGTGGACGTTGATTCACGTGACGCTGACTCGGAGCTTCTCAGTCCGGGTAAGCTATCGCCAACGTCCGGCATTAGTGTGTCAGTTGCGAGTATGATCGACGCGACGGACTTCCGGACAATGCAACCAGAACCGACTTATCAAACTTTAACGTCGGTCGCAGAAAGAATGTCACCGCCTGGATTTTCACCAGGATCATCTTACGCGACATTGACGCCACTTCAACCATTACCACCGATATCAACGATGAGTGACAAGTTTGTTTATGGTGGACATACTAGCGGTGGTGTGTCTGGAAGTTTTGCTGTGATGCAAAATAACGGTTTGGGTAATATCAGCCTGGGAATGGGAGGTTCACCATACACCTATGACAAATTACCACCAATGGGAATGTCACCACCACACAATTATCCATCTCCAGGAGCTAATCTACAACCAAGTCCTCTATCACCTCAGAGTGCGTACAGTCAAAGTGGACTTAATTCACCTCATAAATCGGCAAGTCCACATTATGAACCAGCCTTTCTGCCAAGATTACAACAAAGTCCAACAGCATTGAGTCCACCCTCGCCTCCGGTTTCTGCAGCGACGAGTTTTGCACCTTCACATCATTCTCCCCCAACGCTGTCAGTACCAGCTGCTTCACCACCACCTCTACAAACACAATTACAACAACAACAACAACAACAGCAACAACAACAACAGCAACAACAAACAATACAACAACAGACAATATCACATAGCCAACATGTACAACACACTTCGGTCGTCATGAAGACTGTATCGTCGGCGGGAAATGGTGCTGGTGAAGTTGAAGAAATCAACACTAAAGAGCTCGCTCAAAGGATCAGTGCTGAACTTAAACGATATAGCATACCTCAAGCAATATTCGCCCAAAGGGTATTGTGTCGTAGCCAAGGTACCCTCAGCGATCTTCTTCGTAATCCAAAACCTTGGTCCAAACTTAAGAGTGGACGAGAAACATTTCGAAGAATGTGGAAGTGGTTGCAAGAGCCTGAATTTCAAAGAATGTCTGCCTTACGAATCGCAGGTTAGTTTTAATAAATAACTTTCCTTATTTAACAACATTCAGACACCTTCATTCTTTTCTTCTTCCATAAACCCCTTAGTTAAAACAACCTTTTTTCTTTATCTAATTAACAATCATAACCACATTGTTCGCACTTTATACTCATTTTTCCTATTTTACACGTGCTCTGTACTGAATTCTCTATTAGGCTTGCTGATCAACATTATAATGAAATACTTGGCCACATAATTTCAAATATACCTTTACAATTGATCGGCGATGTATCTCAACTATTTGAAATAAAAAAGAGGCGAAAATGGACATCAAGTATGATGAGAGCAAAAGAGAAAGAAAGAAAATAGCACACACGTGGTATCCACGTGGAGAGGCGTTCCCTTCCATATCATTCAGAGATAGACGCGCGGAATAACACTTTTCGAATTCAACATCCTTCAGGGTTTGCGATCCCCTACCATCACTGCTAATACAACAACCACGCAGTATTGATCGTGGTCACGTGGTATTTTCATCAAAACGCAAGCGCGACCTCTCCGTAGACAACACTATCGCCATGCTGCCGCCACGCTGCTTACCCACCCGTCATCCCCTCTTCCGGTCTCAAACTTGTCTAAGCCTTATCTCTAACTGTCTGTGCATATCATGCTGCACCACTAACTTTCAAAAATATCCTCACATCCCTTTAGCATTATTCCTGAATGCCTTGATCAGTTTTACACTAATCTCTACAACAATTAGCATTTAATTCTACTAAAACTACCACCATATTTGTCATTATTTTTCACATTTTTATATTCTTTATTGCTTTTTGTCAAGTTGTATATAAGGATAATCTTGAAAATGGTGTCAGTCTCTATGTTCGTTCCAAGACTTTCGTGGCACGAAATAATCGAGTTCTCGTGAGCGGGAAAAATCATGAGGGAATTGAAGGACATGAAAAAGAGAGAGAGAGAGAGAGAAAAGGAAATAAGTATTATGAATCATTTGTTTTAGGTCTTGATAGCAGAAGTAATGTTGAAAGAAAAAGAGCTCAGATCTTGATTGAGAATCATCCCAAGAGACTGATTGTTTTCTTCGCGTTAGAGATTATTCAATATCTTCATCACAAATAGACTTAGGGAGCTGGCTAAATGAAAATTATCATCACCATCGTCAACGACATTACCCTGAAACATTCAATTACTTGACGATTAAATAGTTGGGATGTTATTTTATATCATGACATTTCCATTGTTCTTATCGTATGTCTGTAGAATCCATTTACAAATAATCAGGTGTCTCATACTCACACACTTAGCTGTCCACTGACTCGCGTGTGCAGTGTAGTATTGATCGGTTCGAGGGGTCGAATGCACCAGTTAGCAAGTCAGGGACTAGACAACTCTTACTTTCCCCAAGGCTTGAAAACAACGATTGTTTGATATTCCCCCAAGTATATACTCTTGAATCATTTATTCATTAGACTTCTTCACCTCTTTTGGAGTCTAGCTGGCATTTTTTTTTTATTTTTTATTTCAAATCAGTTAATCAAAATACCAAGACCTAGTCACTAAAGTAATAAAGACAATTGAAAAGTATTTACATAAAGTGACATTCTATGGTCTCGACGCCATGACTAAACCTGGTGCTACCCTGTGTCAGCGGTGGACGTTACGTGCACAGGACTGGCGTAAAAATCAATACAAACCCTGTTTTGTCTCGGTTAAGAGTTTGTAGCAAAGTTGTGCTTTACCTCCGTCCCTCTCTTGTGAGGTGAAAAGGCTTGACGATGCCAAGAGAATAGAAGGCAAAGAGAGAACACTCAAGTCGAGCTAGGTGCTATTTCAGAATGCTATAACATCTGTCTTCATGGAAGGTTAGATTGTGTAGACGTAACATCATGCTCTTCTTCAAAGCCTCGATAATTTTGTATCAAAAAATATATTATGGATAAATATGTTTTGATCAATGATGGGCAGCTTACAATTATTTTATTCTCTAAAACTTGCACCTTATCAAATAATTCATTTAAATCATTATCTTACGATTTGTAAATTTTTTATAAATATCATTTTTATTTATCCATTGAAGTTGAATGAAGTTAACAGTTCATATCAATAACAGGATCAAATGATGATACTTTTTAATTTTTATTGGATATAATTTATTTGAGATGTCAATAGTTTTAGATGCTTTTAGAAAAATGAAAAAAAATTCTTTTTATTTTTTAGTATGATCATTTATTAAATTAATTATTGTTTATTAAAGAAGTCAAGTAGTTACTTTGTCCAAGTAAAATATAATTGAAATATTTTGTTGATAAAATTGTTTAATTACTTCAATAAAATTAAAAACTATCAGGATAAAATAGATTGTAATTAATACTTTAATCAATAAAAAAATTTTTTTATGGTTTTACTTATCTTGGTATAATATATTTTTATGAAAAAAAATAGTGTATCAAGTAAACAAAGTATTGATTTTTTATTAAGTGAATATTTATCACAATAACAGTTATTTTCTTAACGATAAAGTTTCACGTGACAATTAGTATACGAACTTACTCGAATCAAGTTCTACGATTATTCATAGAAGCAATAACTTGGCAATATGGTAATCAAGTAAATGGATTTATTCAAACATCATTTTTTCACTCAAGTCAACTCATAAAAAAAAGTTTGTTGTAGAGTCTTTTTTTTTTTTTTTTGGTAAAATTAAGGATCAAAAATATAATCAAAAGCTGCCCATATTAAAGTTTAAAAAAAATATTGAATAAGTAAAAGAGATAAAAGTCATCAAGGCAGGGTACTTATTCTGTTCATTTCAATATCATACACAACGATTCTCTCTATACACATAATGCTCATTTACTTAACTCATCGTATTTTAAATTAAATTCAAAGTTTCAATGAATTCCTCTGATTTTATTTATCGCTTGAAAGAGTTACCTCTCTTGAATTGGACAGGCTTTTAGCTCAATTTTGCCCACATCTCAAGCACGTATCTTTATAAATATTTTTATTTCACTTTTTTTTTTGGTAGAAATCAACTCAACCATAACACTAGACTCATATATATATCCTAGTGATTATACAATCAACATCGTTAAAATAATTCAAACGTTTCCTTTGTTGAAAAATAAAATAGAATATAAAAATGGTAATATCCTGTAAGGGAGGACTCCATCATGATTTTAATGGAAAATATTTTTTTAACATTAAACATATATTTTACCAACAGTAAATTTTGAATTGTTTGATTATTGTTTAAAATTTAGTAGATTGATGGAGAATTGTTCATTGACGTTGAAACTTAGCGAATAAAAGGTTTTTTATAATCTGACTTGGATAGGATACTAAATGTTTAAAAGATTTTTTTTTATTATAAAAACTGTCAATATTCAATTCACATTTATTAATAACACTTATTTAGGCAACGTTCTAGTGGTTATTTTCTACCATCTTGAAGCTTTATACAATTTTTTATAATTAAATCTTATGTAACTAAAGTTTAAAGGTAGTTACGTAATTCAAAATTGATATAAAATCTGAAGCAGTAATATATTTGATATCTATGTTAATTTATAATTTAACAACTATTTTTTTTTTACTATAAAAGCTATTTATTAAATTAACAATTAATGTTATATCTTTTTTCTATAAAATTATTATAGCTTTTGTTAATTTAATAACGTTTACAACATTAAAATTTATTTTACTTGTTAAATATTTTTTGATAATTAATGAATATTTTATTCGATAATAATGCGAGTTAACATAACTTTGTACAAATTCAAATGAAAAACAAAATGTTAAACATCAAAATGACATTGGAGGCCTACTTATAAGATTTTACCATAAAAAAAATGATGTTGAACGAATTTCCCCAAGTCTCTTAAGGCTGTCAATAATTTTCATTACATCATCACACGCTCACATCGTCACATTAAGCCAGCTCGAATTCAGCTTCATTGCCTTGCTGATAAATGCAAGACGATACTTGGTATGTTTCTATAGATAAGCTTCACTTGACAATACAATTGCTCTCTGCATTGTTACTTTATGCGACAAAAGATGGTGGTTTATTTTTAGCATAAAATATTCTTATCTTATTTGTCCTGAACGTAATCGATTATTCGCGTTTTTGGGATTCATCGACACACAGACACATACACTAATGATTATCCTTCATTTAGAGTTTAACTTGTCTTTCTAATCCAACAACTTAATAACCTTCGTGAGATACCCAAATTTATCTACTGCCAAATATAATATATATAAATCCACAAATGTACACAATAACACGTGCTAGAAGATAAAATAACGAAACCAACAACATCTACACGGAAGATAAGGACATCGATCTACAAAGATATTCTGCTAAATTTATTTTATATCTCAAATATTATAATACTTTTTTGATTTATATATTTTTTTTTAATTATTCGTCCCAATAAACAGAACCAAATGGATAGACCGAAGCACCTCATCAATATCATTTATTATTTCTAAATTCTTCGCGATTAATTTCTGTTCACAATAGAGCATGATAAAATATGCTAATTGATATATATATATATATATATTTCGCTGTGATTGAACACTATGGGTTTTGTTGGTTTCTCTTACTTTCATTTAATTCATTAGAGGTAGTTACTCCATCCCTTACTATTATCCGTCAACTCTTTTGTCCTCATCCCTTTTATATCCTCATCATTTAATTTCTAAATTTTACCAGAAATCCTTTTGTTAAAAAAAACAATACATGGCTTATATTATTCTCATTTTATTTATTATTATATTTTTAATAATTTACTTCGTTAATTAATTGACATTTTATTTTTTATTAAATTAATTAATATTATGTGTAACAAAATTAAATTATTTTTTCAATTATTGTTGTTATTATGATTATCATGATTATTATTATGTGAATGCATTTTAATTTTTTTGTTTTAAGTTTATCCAATAACGTAGTTCAATCTTAACGAAATAGAGCGATACGAGAATTCGCAAAATTTCGTTTCGTCAATAATAGAAAACAGTATCAATTATTATTCTAAATTGAAAAAAAAAATAAATAAAAAATAATAATTCGTGATGCGGTAAGTCATTTTTCATTTATTTTGTTATTTTAAATTCATTTTGGCTATTATTATTGTTTTATATATATATAGATATATAGTATTTTAATGATAGTATAAAAAGAATGACTTTCCGCAAAAAATTAAAAATTAGATCTGATAGATAGAAGTAATGAAATGAAATTTAAAATAAAAAAAAAAAAAAACGGAATCGAGCCAAATATTTGTATGTTAGTGAAAACGCAAGGTGTGTGTCTATCGGTTTGGTTTTAGCTCTGAGTAACTGCTCTGAGAGCGGAGGAGACCCGGATGCAATGCTGGATATCCACCACCCAGGATCAGGAATCGACACCCACCATCAACAGTTTCACAACTCATATGGTAATATCAACATCTCAATCATTTACACCTAACATTTCTAAAAATATCTAACGAAAAAAATCTATTTGAATTTTTTCTTAGATTCACTCTTTTTTCTGTCAACTAACAAAATAGAAATAAGTCGGTAGACCCTCAACTAACCTTACTAACAGATTGTTTATATTTAGAAATGATGAATAGACTTTTGAAAAATGTAGATTTTACCAATTAATCTGTGACTTTGAAGTGTTTCATTTTATTTCTACTGAAATTATTTCTTTTTTTACTTCTCATGAGAATTAATTATGCATTCAATAAATATATCTAGATGATTTATTTCTTGAAATGAATTTTTGAGTAATTGCATTGAAATTGAGTGATGAAAAAACTAATGGAATATATATTTTATAATTTGCAAAAAGGAAATTTTTTTTTTTTTTATTCACATAAAATTATAACAACATAAAAAGTATAAAATAACAATTGATTTTTTTTATTCTGAATTTTAATAGTAATTATTTTATCGTTAATATGAATAATATTATTTCTCTATTGAATCAAAAATATTTTACTTCTGACATATAATGAAATAAATTAATAAATATAAAACCCTATGGAATATTAGGTTTATTTCAATCGAACAATTTTCAATGATAGATTTTTGAATTTAATGAATAGTCTAATAGATGTTAAATACATCCAATTGATGAGATATTTTGGCTATCATCAAATAAATTCAAGATACAAATTTACATTTTTAATCAGTTATTTATTATTTATTAACAATAATGTTATTGTTATTTATATTATTCTTAAATAAAACAATAATGATCCTGCCATCATTTGTGTTATGTTGTATGAAAATTATTATTTTATTTTAGAATATCATAATGAAAAAAAAAATTATTGTCAATAAAAAAAATATAGTCTTGTCAGTGTAAATCTATTTACAAACTTGGATATATAGTTCAATTAATAAAACATAATAATTTTATCTAATTGACCATTTTAATCTATATACATTCACTTAATTATCAAGTAAAACTTTGAAAAAAACTGCTTAAGAAGTAACTTTATTATATATCAAAGTTTTATCTTCAAAATATAAATGGAAATCATTCAGACACGATATTAAAAAGTTCTCATTAATTATTTGAATTTCTTTTAAAATTCAAATTATAATACACATTATTATTAATAAAAAATTAAGCATATTAATTCTCATGAGAAAAATTTAATCGCAAAATTATACAAAGCATACGAAGCAAAAAAAAAACTTCAATTGAAAATGGAAAAAAAAAAAAAAAAAAAAATGAATGATCTGCAAAAGGAATTGACTAAAATTAATCCACTGGTCCAAAGATGCATGTTAATAAATATAAAATTGATCGTATAGAGAAAAAAGTACGACTGACAAAAATAGTGTATCAGAATGAAGAGCTGAGCTCAGAGTTAGTTGAAGTTATCCAACAATATTGAACAAGTCCCCATGAAGAGAGGTAATCTCGCTAGTTCAGATCCTACGCTAAATTTCAATCCGGCTGCTGTACAAAAGTATTGCCTCATCCCCTATAAAACGACACAAGACCCCTCTTTTCGAATACCACGACGTTGGTTTGTGACTCTTCTAGTTTAAGGAAAAAAGGAGAGAAAAAAAGACGACCCTTCTCAACTCCCCCCTCTGTGTCCTATATCTCATCCTATCCACCTCCTCAGGCACTCATTCCATCCCTATCCGATACCTCGCAATGGATATCGGCTGGTATACAAGAGGGGAGATGAGAGGGGACGACCAATATATAGCTATATACTAATGCTGGCGCACCTAATTAAACTTCGTATCATGCCCATTCGCGTGTGTCAGATTCTCAACGACGACTTTCATTTGTCACAGTACCATATGCTCTTTTCTTCCCGATTCTATTCGTCTTTTACCCTCATTTCATGCCCTCTTTCTAAAATCACCTCTTCACTTTCAAAAAATTTCATGTTTTGCATTTTTAATTATGCTACACCTTTATTTTTTATAGTTTATCAAGTTAGCTGCACTGAAAAATTGTTGGTCAATACTTACCCCTCCCCCCATGTTGTGAGTAAACTGAGGATATGTCACAAATGGTTATAAAAATTATCCGATTACTCTAGAGTGAGTTTTATTATAATTGGGTGAAATTAAAATTATTTCACATTTTAGGAGTTGGTCACACTACTTCGATTAATTGATCAACTATAATCAAAGTTATCTGTAGGCGAAAAATTAATCCAAATTAATTAAAGGAATTGAAAAATTAAATCTCATAATGTTTTTTTTTAAAATAAATCTTAATTATTATATTCATATTCATAATTGTTTATTATAATATTTTTCAAATTTGAGACTTTTTAAAGTATAATGTAATACTGATAATGTAGCATGTGCTAATAATTTTTACTTCCCGAATTGGGCAACTTTTTACTCCATTCCTGACCTGTCCCCAGTTTGCAATCGTGCAATATGATGACAATTTTGGTTCAACATTTTGCTCAGTGTAATCTATTTTGAAATACACTTAATGTTTTATTGAAGACGAAGAAGATGTGTATTTTTTGACACACTGCACGTGCTGTACATTTTTTGTCTGAATAATATATCAACTGCTTTATTTTAATGCATTCAAGTGAATTTAAATTTTCCAAATACATATTATTACGTTAAAGCAGTGATACACAACACTACTACCTAAATAAAATGCTTAAAACCCACATCCTCGATGTGCATAACTTGTTCAGAAAGTTTTAATGTGGGCCACTCTTTCCAAAGTTTTTACTCTTAAATGATTATTTTTAGTGTCTAGTTTATTTAATGATGATGGCTAAATGATTATTTCTGGCTGAACTTAAATTAGGTTGCAAAAAATATATATGATCATTTATTGAATCAAAATGATTGTTATTATCAGCCAATAATATTTGGACATCACCAAGATGTTGATTTGGGAATAGAAAAGTTGTACTTCCTGAACTCATTGGAGTGATTATTTTGACGTAATCTGTTGATCCATTAATTTCAATAAATTAATCATTATAAATAGGTGTAACTAGTGTAGTATTTATCTAATAAATTTTCTAAACATGTAATTATAAATTTAATATCCGGAAGTAGTTATTAAAAAGGAAAAATAAGTGAATGACTAATGTTTTTGACGTTAACATTGAGGAAAACATCCAAGTTGTGAACACTTTACGTAGGAAAACTAATTAGCTCCTTAACTAATACACTTAATAGGTACTTTACTTTGATGTCTTTGATGTTTCGCTGATAAAATATTCTACTGTTGCCTTTAAGGGTGTGTAACGTTACTCTCTTTACTTCTAGCCTTCATGCGCCCGGTACTAAGAGGCACCAAATGTAAGAAATACATTTTCTCTTTGTTTATTGAAAACTTGCTCCAACTTAAATATCAAAATCAATGGTAATGTTTTTCAAGCAAGTTTTTATCTTTTAATTTGAGATTTAATAGAAAAGAAGAAAAAAAAATGTAGTCAAGATCTTGAGGGGAAAAACAAGTTAGTCAAGTTTTTCAGAAAACCACCTAATTAAATCGATTCTTCGATAATGAATTCGTGTACTTGAAAAAAGCATTTGGGATTGGGACAGAAAAGTTTGTCAATCGACAGGCGTAGATTCTCTCAGCTTTTAAAATGTTTTACTCATTTTTATCGTCCTTAAGAAGTTGGTTGTATCAGTGGTCATTGAGTCCAATGTCTAGGATCATTGGAAAATTGATAAGTTTATTTTGAAGAATTTTTGAGTTTTACAATAGAGATAAATTAAATAAAATATCCTGCTAATGACCAGCATTTAGTGTATGACCAATACACTCTCTAAAACAAAATCAGTAAATATTCCCTTTTTTACACTGATTTATTTTTAGAAAATACAAAATATCATTATGTGTAAACTTTAAAGTTAAGTAATGATTAATTAATTAATTATTGTTACTTAAAATGAGGAAGCAAATGCCAATCTAAAATTTGCCATTAATAATATTTTCAGTACTGGTAATTCACTAAATAATAGTGATCACTTATCAGCCATTTAATCGTAAATACTAAGAAAAAAATAGTTTGAGTGGGACTGAAAATTTTCGTCTCTGATAATAATATTCATTTCAAGCAATCCATCAAATGTAGATATTTCATCTATGGAGATATTTATTTATGAGCCAGTCATAAGAGTTGTATTGAGATCAATTTCATAAGTTTTGTTATTTTAAAGAATTTTTTTTTCTGCTAAATCCAGATATATCATTTATCTTTCATAAAAGTGGCAGTTTGTTATTCATAAAAATTTTAATTGTTCAAACAATTCGGTTTTCTGTTGATAAAAGTATTTGGGTTTCTCTGTAGAATATTGTTGAATTTAATTTGTATTGTTGAGAAATTTTACCCTTAAGTCAAAATAATATAATGTATGCAATAATTCTGATATACTAATGACAATTAAAAATTTTAAATACTTTAGATTGAATTAGATTATTTTATAAAAATGAACTGCAATTTAATTAAAATGAATATTTGATAAAATGATTAATCTACCTATTTATATAAAAATCAATTTACCAAAATGACGAAGTGCTATTTCGAAGCTAAGAACTTTGCATTAATTATTTATTTGGAACAACTAATATCATAAACGTCAAAGAATTAGCTATATATGATTAACTAATCAATCAAATTAATATCGACTCATTTATGATATTCTATTTCCTGATTGTGTTTCAAAATGTCATTATCGAGTTGATTGGTTTTCATTTTTCTAAAATAATGTTTGAGATCTTTTTTCTATCAGCAGACTGTTTTTTTTTTTTTTTTGGTAATGTAGTATAAAAACAAATACATTGCTCCAAATAACAATAATCAAGTGCTTTTTGATAGAGTATTGTGTCAAATTCGGTCGAGAACGATAGACCCACTCACGTACTGAGCATGAACAAACAATTATGGAGAGTCACTTGGGCTTAGTGCCAATTAGTAAGAACATTTTTAATTTTTTTAGATTAGTGGTTTCTTACAAGAATTGATTTAAACTAAATATTATCACCTTATATTTACAGATTAATTTTTTCTCTATATTCCCTTGCAAAGAAATTATATTTTTTCATGGAAAAAATAACTTTTGTATATAAAATAAGATACCCAGATGGATATTTAGGATGTTCACGCGATACAAACATTCAATTCTCACAATATGTTCAAAAAAGATAATACATCATATGTGTAGGAGAAATGGTGTCAAAATGCTTTGATACAAGAACATAAATTTTTTTTAACAAAGAAAAAGAGAGAGAGAAGGTGAGCATAAGAGAATAAAAAATATTTTTAAAGGGGTATAAATGATGCTATACCACGGGTAAAATTTTACCCTGTAATAAGCAAACAATAAATAAATTTTTAGCATTGTAAGAACTGATACTAAAATAAAAATTGTTCAATTTTTGTTGTTGAGATATTTCAGTCTAAAATTGATTCAATTCAATATTTATTTATTATTACTGTCTTTTGATGAAATATTGTAGGGAAAATAATAAAATTAATGTTAACCATCATTTTAGAAATTAATACTTTTAAGTAAAATTTCATGTAAAAATGATGTTACGTCATTGACGCTATTTTTTATGGATAGAATTATGTATGGTTCGGGATAAAAATACCAAACGTTTTTTTATTATTTAGTGTTTTAATGACATAATGACTAAATGATTATTAGATGAAAACTTTCCAATAATTATTTTTATTTTAGTTCAAACTGTTACAAAGTAATTATGAATGATTATTTATTTATAAGTAAAAATATTTCAATTCGATAGTAAATTTTGAGTTCTTGTAAGTTAATTTTGTACTTAAAAAGTGTCTTAGTAAAATAGTTACGTGGGATAACTCACAAATTACTTACAACAACCGAAAATTCACTGTAGAATAAAACTATTTTTACTTATAAATTTTGAAACGTGAACTTGTCATTTTCGCACTTAGATTTAGTGAAAAAATTCTCTCTGTGTATATTAAATTTTTATTTTTATTAAAATGATTATAAGGTTGTAAGAAAAAAAGGAATTTAAGGTCCCCAAAATCTTGTCATCTTTTTCAAAGACACATTTGCAATGGACATTCTCTCCGATGTATTTCTACGTTCACTTGAGGTGGACACGAATGCAATTTAGTGGCAGCAGTTCACCAAAACACTTGTGTTACACCTCGGTAGTTTCAGGCCTCTGTAACGTTGAACCAAGCATGTAACGAGTTTCCAATAATGGCTCAGCTGTGTCTTCAACATTGTGGCCAACATTCTGTGGTATAGCAATTCTTGGTCAAAGAAAGTCTGCTAACAAATTTAGTCTCTTACCTTGTACCTACTTACCTTTTCGATCATCACAATTATTTGTCAGAATCTATCTTTATTGCATCAATTTTGCATTCAAGGCCTCTACATATTCATCATATAATAGTTGTTGGAATATTCATTAAACAATATTTTGAGTTCATTTTAACAAATAAACCCTTTTGAATCTAATAAACATTTCATATAACAGATGCATTGTTGATGACTTCACCTTTCAGCTCTAGATAATAATATGTTCATTTTTTCATCAGTTTTGCTTAGTCATTGCCATTGATTTTTATCGCTGTAATTATTTTGTCAAATTTTTTGACATTTCAATTTTTATGAGACTATTAAGAGTTGACATTTGAAGAGTTTTTTTTCAGTTATTGCTCTCATTATTAATTTCAACTATAAATAATCGAGTACACTATAGTTGATGTTTTTTTTCTCATTAGGAAAAAACATTTGTTTAAATGCTCTAATCCGTAATAGATGTTAGTATATATGAAGATAAAATTGATTTTTTTTGTTCAATTAGTTGGCCACAAATATTTTTTTTCAGCTCTCTCCACAATTTCCTTGACTAATAAATATTTGATGAATAAAGTATTCCACAACAAAAAAATATTCAGCCAATATTAGCTTATAACTTCCTAAATGTTTCGTTAAATATTTCATTTTATTATCTTTATATTTCATTTTTTAATATTGCTTAATGTTATTTATTAATAAAATAATTATCATTTATAATATGTTGATAAATATTACATATCAACTTCAATTGTATTGAGAACATTTAAGCAATAAGAATGTTTAAAAATATTTTAACGATGATGTTGAATTTTATGGCATCGAGATGATTTATTAATAATTCATTTACATTTAATCCAAGTGAATCTCATCATAATTCTGTCTACATTTTAATTAAATCAAATATCATTTTTTTCGTAAATTGGAAAACTGTAAAATTATTAAATAATAATTATAATAATTTAAAAAACGTACGAGAATATTTAATTAATTCAATATTTACTTGAAAAATTCTCTTATAAGCTTATAAGCTTTCGTCTTTACTGGAAATAAAATTTCTTATTTTCTAAATATTCATTAGTCATTGAGACCCTCAAACAAACATTTTATCGATTTTCAAAAAAATTCCTTGAGCTTTAATATTTAAAAACATTTAGGGGAGAGTAGGTTGATGTGGGCATAGCAGATGATTACGAACTTCATTTTATTTTATTTGTTATTTCCTACAGTTGAATAAAATAAATGCGTCATGAGGAAAAATGACTGAATATTGAGTAAAAATACTGATGTTCAATCAAATGAATTTTCAGCACTGATCCTCTGATCATTTGTTTGTTAGTAATTAAAACGTTTCTTAAACCTTCATTGAAGGAAGTAAAAACTACATTGATCCCTCTCTTTCCATAAAATATTAAATACTTAAGTGAATTAAAAAAAAAATAATAATTCTAAAAATAATATAAACCTTTGATTAAGATAATAATTTACGTAACCGTACTGGGATCCACAACTGAAGGAGCCTAGGTTATGGTGGCAATGTGTGCACCCTGTCTGAGTAGTCCTTGAGTTATTGCCTAATCAATAATCTATATGTAGTACTAACGGGATCGTAGAGCGAGCCGGTGTCCGCGTAACCGACCGGGCTACTGGGTAAGCTTGTGCCTGAATAACGCAGCTGGGTATCTCGAGATGCAACGCTTAATTTAACAGCTATCTTCATGATGTATCTATCGTCCTCGACACTTAAATATTCAGCTAAATTTATCTTTCTATCAGTATCGCATTTCCTATCAACAAAATAATGTTTTTAACCATTTCGATCAAGTCACTTCATGTCAAATTATATTCCTATAGTTGGTCTCTCTAAATAATCCTATTTTATCAATGAACTCAACGTCATTTAAAACATTTTATTACTCCCTTTATTATTTTCCAATCATGGAATAATTTTAGGTAAATATTTGTCTCTCTGTGTAATCTTTCCGATTTCCGGTTATACTCAAGAATTCAATATTGGCAATTACGTCGAGATAAAGATGTTCTGATATCGATAACAAATCACATTCTAATGGCTATTAATCCAATTCCGTTGAATAATTATTCAATTATTCTTTAAGTTTAGATAAAGGTTTTAATCTATTTTAAGGTCTGTTTTATATTTCAGCGGAAATTTAAATCAGTTAAATGAAAGGATATTTATTGAAAATAATTATAAACAGTCAAATATTTTTATTAGTAAACTTGCCTCCATTGATTTATTTTCACTTCTTCAATATGGTATGACCAATTTTCTGATATGCAGTTTATTACAATGATTTTCCCTTGACAACAATATTTTGAATTTTAGTTTATTTTTTATCAACTCTTTCACTTAGCAGTTAAGGTCAAGATTAGTCTTCTTGCTCACTTTCCCAATAGAAACGAGGGCTAATTCATTCTCCCCCAAAGTTGAGCCAATGTATTCAGCCTTAGTCCCACGTTGGGCAAGAAATGAGCCAATTGTATTCTTGGTAAGGTTAGACGCAGTGTTGTTTAAATGTTGATCATGTTTCGTATTTTAATCATCGTAGTAAAAAAAAGGTGCTATTGATCTTTGGCTTCTTCAGATTTTTCTCTGTCTCTAGTACCTATCAGAATAGGCTTACTATATCTAACAATTGAACCAGCCATATTTAGCTTTTATCAAATCAGCTAAATAATGATAAATAGACCAAAAGGCTGGCTCGGAGTCTAATGGATTTTTCAAGAAGAAAATAAATTCAATCCTTTAAAAATCTCTATTATGATGAATTAGTTGTGTATGATCAAGAAATATATTTTTATATAAACTTTAACAATTATTTGAAAATGTTTGCCAAAATTTCTTTCTCATTAAAATTTTATATAAATACTTTTTTTGATATTTATACATAATAAGATGAAGCTTTAATTTTTTAGCTACTAAATCATCAAATATTTACAAAATACAGGAAGTATTTTTCTTTATAATATTTATTTATTGGAAACAATTACAGATATTAAATATTACAAGTCAGATCAAGGCCAAAGATATGACAGATAATGCAGGTTAAATTGGTGTTAATAACCATAATCAATGATTAGAAACATTGATAAATAGTAAAGTAATACAAACTTTTTTTTTTTTAAATTATATTTTTTACATTGTGCAAATTGCGTATAAGCTTGAACTATTTTTAATTTAAAAAAAATAAAAATGATTAGTTACATATAAATCACACGCAGGGAAATAATATAACCAATCACTGAGACATCAATGTCAATTCCAGTGATTATACACTACTATGTCATTTCTTCATCACTAATCATGACGGTTTTCTTTATAGATATTCATAATAAATATTATTATTAATTATGAAAAAAATCTTTTATAAGTTGAGTAGTAAAAGTCATTGAACTTTTCTGAGAATAACTATCAAAATCATCCGAATTTATCAAAAGATTTATTAACATTATTAAGCTCTATAAAACATTAGAACGAATTTTTTAACAATTTAATTTTTTATCGTAAAATTACTAAACTGAAAATTTATATAATAAATAATAATAATAATAATAATAATAATAATAATAATAATAATAATAATAATAATAATAATTCATACTCACCATTATTAATCTAAGTGGAAAGAATAACATCAATTTAATTTAGACATATTCATCAAGAAAAATAAAATTGCACAGAGTAAGTGAAAAAAAAAATCTAATGGTTAATTAATGAAATATTAATTTATTTGGCATTGTTTTTCGGTAAAGCTCGCGTAGTAACTATAAGTACAGTAGATTAAAGAGAAATAGCAACACATTTATATTGATTTTTGTCCTTGGTATAGGTAGACGTCAGGGAATAGCTGAGGGAGTAGACCGCCAATCTTTACAGTTTTACCTCTTTTTTTTTTTTTTTTTCTTTCTTTTCACTATTCTATGCTTTCTCTAGTTCGTTTTCTGTCTCTTCCCATATCTTTTTCGTTTTCATTTGCTATCTCTGCCCTGTCTTTTTCCCTCGTTTTACTCCTCCTGTCAACGCTCCTCTACCTTCTATTTCTTTTCTTCTTCGGCATTCATTCAGACTCTTATTCTTCATTTGTGGCGCTACAATTAGAATCTACATTTGTTAAAATTGTTACTTTATTCTGCTTCATAATACATGTATAAAAACATCGATCGAATTTATTTTACTATCAAACGCACGGTATTTGAATTTTTATTTAATCTTCTTTCTTTCAGTTGGTTTGTGTTTGTACGCAATATCAGTTAAATAAAAATACAAGTTGATATATTAATCAATAGAATATGTACTAGTTCGTTTGAAGCATTGGCCATTCGTTTTGAATCTATTAAAACATTTAAATGTTCAAACGAATATTAAAGAGACTAAATTCACGATACATCCTCTACAATCTTAAGTAATTGTATTTTATTACTTTTTTCTTGAAAAAAATTACTCTCACCAATAGTAATGATACGAAGAAAATTATATTTTCATTAGTAATATTAAAAAAAATTGTCATATAATTGGAGTAAAATTTAATCCCACATTAATGATACTTCAAAATGATATTCAAACAATTTGGAGGTAATTTTGAGGTTTATTTAGTAAAAATAATTAGAGTAAAGTAGGGTAAAAGTATTTTACCTTAAATTATATTACTTTTTCTCTAATGGAGATTTGTTTATAATTTACCTCATATAAGAGTAATTCTATGTATTAAAAATATCAAAAAACTTCCCTTATAACAATTGCATACAATTATTTTTACCCTACTTTTCGAAGGAACTTTCCGTTATCTCTGTTATTTTACATTTATGAAAAAAATTTTCTCTTTGACAAGGATAAAGTCAATCCTTTAATGGAGGAATCTCCAATTTTATTACAAATTTTACACAAAAAAGATTTTGTGTTTGATAAAACTGTTTTTTTTTTCTATTAATCCATAATAGGATCTGCTGAAGTAACAAGTGTTTGCACGAATTTTTTGGACAAAATGAATTTGCTATAAAAGTCATTTTGTATTGTGTGATTAGATGATGAGAATAAAATGATGTTATTATTTATTTAGTAAATTTTTATCAAAGTTAAATGCATTGTTCGATGAGAACTCTCATATCATAACAAACACTATTACCTGGCTTCAAATCATACCAAGTTACTACATCGATTAAGTTATCTAATGCTCGGCTTTACTGATAGCTATACGTGTTTGAGACACCCATCATTAGTGCAGTGGATAAACCTATTGTTTCACTTTATAGATATTGACTCTCAGTAGGTCCTAAAAGTTCAAAATATTCTTTATTTATTATCATTTATTGATTCCTCTTTAATATTTTCCAACATTGTGATTATTATTCTAAACAAAAGAAAAAGAAATTATTATACAAAATAATCATTGATATATTTTCAAATAGTCGAGATGATTTAAAGTAGACAAAAAAATGATAATACAAACCACAAATACATGGTGGCATCAGTGAGGATTTAATGTTGAACGATACAGAGCTAGACTGAACTGATGGAATGCCAAAAGTTTTTTGTAATTAAATTTTTCCAGGGATGAGAATATAGTCTGGAGTGGTGGAAGGGTTTGGATGTAAAGGGGTAAGAGGTAAAACGGAAGGAGAGGCTGAAGTTACGTGAACCTACACCAACCACTATCCCAACTCTCTGCAACCGCGGCTATCGGGCTTCAATATTTTTAACTATCCATTCGTCCCTCTTCGCCATTTCCCGATCTTT
This sequence comes from Chelonus formosanus, assembly GCA_028641665.1. NCBI lineage: Eukaryota > Metazoa > Arthropoda > Insecta > Hymenoptera > Braconidae > Chelonus > Chelonus formosanus. Next base: position 1,850,482 of record CM054002.1, read on the forward strand.
TCCCTCCATTATTCCAGTCTCCCTCTTCTCCATCGACTTCATTCCCCGTTTCCGCAGGGCATTTCGTCGCGTTGCCGCTTTTTTCCTCACCAACTCGAGAGCTTCCAAAGCAATCGAAAATGAAACTATCGCAAGGCGAATGGTTTTTTTTCTTTTTATTTATTATTATTATTATCTCACTTTGCCCTCTCTCAATTGCTATTAATTTTTTTTCCACCGCAAGAACTTTTATTGATTTCTATATCAAACTTAAATGTTATTAACTAAAATACGGTTTTCATCAAATATTTACCACTGAAATTTGAAGTTGGTTGTATAGACGGTCAGTCGACAAAACAGAAATCGATATTGTCGTGAGAGTGACATGTAATGTAAGCGACAGGATATCCATAATATTGAACCTTTTTTTCCAGAAAAGGGGTTGCATTTAGAGATGACTAGTTCTTGCATCTTCATGCTTCGTTGATACTTGTAACAAAATAAAAATCAACGTAGACCATAAACCCTCTTTTCTCTACGTTCCAACCAGCAATAACTCAATTTTCGGCCAAAGGTGATCACACTCCAATAGTACTTTCAACCCCCTTGCAACTCTTTCCTCCATTTACGGCTCGCCGCTCTATCACAAAGGGAGTATTTTTACAAGGGTACGATGGCTAAGCACGTTAAAAATGTACTCTGATAGTCTTGCTATATGCAGCATTATATTTAGCACAAAAACGTCACTATATAACAAAAATATCGAACCACTAAAAAATTCTTCTCATTCCTTGTGGCTTCTCATTTTTAGTTTCAAGCACGGAACTCTAATAAAGAATAAAAAAAATTTATGTTAAAATGCTAAAAGATGAATCCAGTACTGGCTTCCGATAAATGAAAAATGTGTAATTTTTATTAATCGCACCTTTATTAATTTCTACGTTGTGGCGTTCCGAAGGGTGAAGACGCGGAATTGGAATGTGCGCTGTTGCACTAGACATCCTTCTCTCTCCAACTCCCTCTTGTTCTCCTAGATATATATATATATATATATATATATATATATACATATGCAGTAATATTCTCTCGATGCTTTTATGTAAATGGTTTATGTATATATGTATACATAGATAGTATACATGACTGCATTAGCTATATACGTATGTAATACACATATGGTAGAGGGTTATACATACCTCGATCTGGATGCAGTCTCACCGAACGTGCACGTGCTATTCCCCTTCGTATCGTCTTTACTCTCTATACGTCTTCTACGTTGGTACAGGTGTATTTTACCCTATCGTGTCTAGAAGCACATTTTTATTTTTACCACTAATGGAACATAATACAAATTTTACAAACAAACAACATTATAATCAACTTAATTAACTATTAGAAATAATTAAAATCGTTAGAATTATAGTAAATAATTTGAATGTATATTTAGTGAGTTGTTCAGAATACTGTATTTCTTCTGAAAATAAATCAGTGAAAGTTAATGATTGGTCATTGCTTGTAGAAACTAGGATAAATGGAGATACTGAATAAATTTCTTTATTTTCATTCTTTCAATAATAGATTTTTATTGACCTCAATTTAAAATAAATAACTCTAATTTATAGAGTAAAGAATTTTAGAAATAATTATATGGTTAATTACTGTTTTAATAATTGTTTGTTATTTTTGTGGTACACAACAATAAACTAGAAATAATAAAATTTAAATCATGATATTAAAACGGAATCTTCAATTAATTATCAATAAAAATGATTAATTGATATAAAAATTGTCTTGAACATCACAATTTTTTTCATGTGTTATTATACGTGGGATATTGCGAATGATTGCAGTTTTTTTTTACTAATTGAGTATTCTAGTGTGAAACAAAACTTAAAGTCAATAATATTAATTGGTAATAAATGGTATTATGTATCAGCAGAAATCTTTCAAAAATCTATTATTTACTGATTTACAAAGACATAGAAAATTTGTTATTACTTTTTTGCTTAGAATCTAAAAATTTTCTCAAAATAAGCATCAATTAATTTTTTAACCCACTTTCTTGTTGAAAACTGCAATGGAATAAGTTTTTAAAAAAGAAAAAATTAATTGTTCTCAACTTTTCGATAGAAATTATGATGAAATAAATGTAATGACGTATATACTTTAAAGCCTAATTTAAAAAATCACTTATAAATATATTTTTCATGATATTTTATTGTCTCAGTACTTAATAAGGGTTTTTTTCGTCTAATTATAATACAATAAGGGTGTAATTTAATTTGACCTATATATCAGTAATGAAATACTAATCAAGCCTATTCCGATTATTGACCAAGTTATTATGAAAAATAAAATATTTAGAATACTTTGGAGCATAATTTGAAAAAGTTTAGACCTTAATTCCTAAATGAAAATTAAATAATTCAGGGACAGATGGTAATTTTTTTTTTATCAATAACTATTATTATAATTTATAGATATATCATTTTATACAATTTATATCCATAATGGACGAAAAATTTGTTGAGGTAACTGGTAGAGTAAATGAAGAAAAGTAGAGAGAGGGATTCTTGATATTCTATAGATGCAAAACCACCCCTACCATCATTACCACTACGAAGAAACGACCTTACGCGCATTCGACGCTCATTTTACGGCACACTAACGTTCAAGAGGTGTGGCATTTTTATTCGCATAATTAGATATCCATCAATCGCCAGAACTGCCATCTCATGCCGCAAAAATCATAAATTATCGTGGTATTTTCTCTTCGTCAGACTGGTTCAAAAAAAAAAAAAAAGCTATTTTATCGAGAAAAAAGTGTAAAAAATAAAATAAGAGTGCATTAGTCAGAATCTAAAGTACGACAAAAAATAGCAATGATTTGGGATAAATCGGTAGTCTTCTAATATGTATACCAGGTTTTTTTCCTCGTATGCACATATAGAAAACATCGAGAGGATTAGCTCGGGATCTTCTATATAAAATATTCACCGTCAGAGGGCCGGATATTTCGACTAGACTCACTCGACAGGCGTGTAGGAGGAACTGGCTGTGAGAGGGAACGTTCGGTCCGCTTATTCGACGTATACCCTGAACATGCTAGCGTCCATCGGGATGGGAAGGTATTGTGTTTATATGCATATCGAGCCTCTGAGTCTCTTGTGCTTCGACTCCGCATTTTCCAATATTCGAACTTTCTCTCCCTCTCAATATCTCTCGGTCTCGCTCTTTCAGTCGAAAACTCTGTCCTCCTCGGACTCTCTGCAGCTCACCGTTATATTTGGACAAAATTGAACGAACGAAAGAGGCTAGGGCTGTATCTAAATGCCGCCTCTCAAACATTTATTATAAGCTTTAGCTGGGTGAGGCATTATTTTTCGGAATATCCGAGTGCATCTCATTCTATCGTTCTCTCGATACTTCTATTCTTTTTTCGTGCTTAAAAATCCTAGGAAAATGGGAATCACTGGCAGTCGATACCGTCGACGGATATGAGAGGAGAGATGGCTTTTCATATCGGATAAATTAGACTGAAGGGATTTCCAAATAAAAAATGAACAGCAAGAAATAAAATGAATAAAGGTTCGATACGTAACTGATACTTCCTTTACTATATCTAGACCAATAAATGTAGCAGGCAGTTTAACGAACCATCCAACTCAACATTACTCTCTAGTTTTCTATATTCAAGTGATAACGTAGTCGCCAATGTTGAGCTGAGCTTTTAATTCCTGATCAAAGGATCATAACTATCAAACCCACTTCCTTCATTTCTTTTTCATTTCCGTTTTGTACTTTCTAAAATAATTCACGTTTTAATTCGTTGCTAATCCTAAATCAGTTATTTCGTTACTATTGTCCTAGTGTACGTTACTAAATCACCTACAAGTACTTGGGAAAACTACAATTATACAACTACTACAAATTATTCCAAGTTGTACGCTTTTCGAATTTCGGTTAGAACCTCTTAAAAGTCCTAATAATATCTGTTTTGTGGTATAGGTTTTACTGTTATTTACCTTGATCAGAGGACCAGAAGTACTATTTCATCTTAAACTTTCATCTATACTTTTCTATTTAAAAATAACACCTTTTATTGTAAAAAAAAAAAAAACAAAATGACTTCTTTCAGTGTCTTCCTTTTTATAATTCTCCGACTGATAAACCACTTGTAAATTTCATACGCCTTCGAGCGGGGGAATTAGAAACTACATTCTTTCATGCTCCAAAAAACCTTTACCAATAATTCATTACACTATCGAATAAAATTTTATCAGACTGCTCTTACAACTCTATTCTCAAGTGCCCAGATAATTTTTATTCCATCACTAGCTTGCATTTTTGCCTCTTATAAATATAAAAAAAAATTTAATCTATCATTGTGATATTGGCTAAAACATACTGTAATTGACATTCTCGCCATGTTAAATTATTATTTTTGTTATAACAGAAAAAATAAATATCTACTAATAAGAATCGCCTAATAAAATCATTCAGTGCAGAACCATAATTTTATTCATACCAATTTATTTGCATCTCAAATTCAAATAATGATCTATTCTATTTTTTTTTGATGTTTGATTATACAGAAAAGCAAAGGTATATCGAAAAAGCAACGTCATCGTTGTACCGATGCTTTATATTATCTAATTGACTTCTTTTCAGCATACTTTCATAAAAATCATCGAGCATCTCTATGTGACATTTCATTATTATTACATGAATTTCAATTGGTATGTAATTAATTGATACATTGACTTCTATGTGTTAGAGAAATTGATTATTATCACAGCTACATACTATTGGTTTTATTGCCTAAGAAACACAGCTTGTTTTTTTTTGGAAATATTAATCTCAGTAATTACAAATATGAGATATCAATTTAGTTGTATCAGCTCTAACTCTAAAAATACATACGGTCAAAGATTATTCTAAAAAAGAATAATGTAAACAAAAAAAATTTATATTTTAATATCGAAATGCTTTGATCGAATTTTTAACTAGATTTCGTTTTTATCAATGTTTTAATGTAAATAATAGATTACTAAAATGAAAGTAAAATATTTTTCACTAGTTTCTGCTATAACCGTTGATACAGACATCAATAATGCACTTCCTTCAGTGCTACATTATTTGACGAAGTAAACTCTGTAATATCAATTTACTTATTAATGCGAAGAGTAAATGTTTCAATGCAGAAAATAAATGTAAATGTCACATAAGTGCTCGATGTAACAAAAGAAATAAATAGGAAGATAACTTTTAAAAATAAAAAATATTCATCATCATCAAGAAATCACTGATGAATTAAATCAATGACTGCAAGACTGATCTCACCAAGTTGCCACAATAAAATGTATAACTTGGTGTATAAAATGCATCATTCCGTGCAGAAATATCAGAGCATAAAACATGAAATAAATAATAATTATTCAAATACCACATTCTTTGTAAAAATAATCTAAAGAGAAACTTGAAATTCGTGATTTTTTATCGTCTTTTAAATAATAATAAAAATATCCGTTTCGAATTTAGAGTGGACTCTATTCTCGTAGTGGGGAAGAACCGGTAAGAGCAAAGATGTGGAACAAAAAAATATTGAGATTTGTTTTTAGTGAGGGACAAAATGCTCTAATTTTGATATCTTAATGTATAAATATGTAGGTGAAATTATTTCAGGACGGGAGGTTAAAGGAGATGGAAAAAACCTGTAAGAAGAAATAATAATAAACAAAATGATTAAAACAAAAGGACTGATGAATGAAAATAAATAAATAAATATCGATAAATATTCCCTTGAAGGTTCTGGGTTTGTTGAATCTTCCAATATGTTTTGCATTGCAGACTGCCAGATGCGCAATGTTAACGTGAGATCAGTCAACTCTAAAAGAAGGAAAACACCCTCCTCTTCCTGCTTGTGAGTCTCTCAGTTTCGGTGTTCGTACAATAATCCACTTGTACTACCAATTTTTTATCATTCAATTTTTTCTATAGTAATTCAAACAATTGTTTCATCAAACATATACATATATATTTTACATAATTACTATCTAAATTATTTCAACGTTTCTTTTTATTTAACAATTCAATTCAATATATTTCATTGTATAATTCATGTTTTTATATATATTGTATTGATTATATTTATCAAAATACAACACATATTTATGTGTATATTCAGTGTTGGTCTAGTGTAAAAAAACAAAAATTAGATCTGAATGAGGATTTATTCAAAATAGAATTCGGTATGGAACTGAAGAAATTATAAACAAATATGGTTGGAAGGGAATCTATTTTTCTTTGGGATAAATCGGGAGAAAACGATAAAAAGTGTATGAATACCATTAATAAAGATTAAAACCGATTAAATTTGAGTCGTAATTTTGCACTTTCCACCATTTTCGACCACATTGTTTTGCTCGAGTTCTCTTCTATTTTAAATAAATTCAAAAAATTTCCTACAGATTAACGTGAATTCGTTAGTATTGAAATTCCTAACTAATTCAATTTATTATTTTAAATATGTTATAATAATTATAGTTGAAAATTAACCCTAAGTATATTTTGGATTAAAAACGAGTATTTGAAAAAGAATGTTAACTAAAAATTTCTTTCTTATTTATAAACTAGCATAAGATATTTTAAAATTTTTTACAATAATTTTTTACCTCAAAAATAAACTAATTTATTTGAAAAAAGACTTTGAAAATAAATGTTGTGATCTAAACAAATTGTGTAATCTCCATTTAGATCTAATTTTTTTTTTTAACGAAAAAACCACACATATTGGTATACACATAAAATGGCATCAACATTTGAGTTTTAGTTGAACTCTTAATTAATATTATAATGGTTTGATTAACTTACTGATGGATGGATCGATCTAACGACATTACCACACAAATATAATATTATCTACTATTCTACATTGTATGAGTACATTATGTTCATTGATTCTTTGTGACTGGTAATATAAAAAATCCCGATGCGCAGCTTTCTTGCTGAATTTCCTATGCAGTTCGTGGCTTCCCCCTTCGCTCACTCCGTTTTCCTTATTTCGTCTGATATTTTTTTTTTATTTCTGTAATTGATTATTCAACATCTCTTAATTTTCTCGCCGATTCAGGTCTCGATGAATCAACTATTCTTTTCTTTATTACATCACCTTTGTTAATTAAGTTACCCGTTATATTTACTATTGAAATTCCTAGCAGCCTCCAATAAATCGGTATCTTTAACTGCCCTAAATTAGTTTCATCCATTTGTAATATTATTTTGTCTATCAGTTTATTGAGCTTTACAGAGACCTGAAGATCGGCAAACGCTGCTTATTTGATTTCAAAAGAAATGTAATAATTGATTCGACTTGTCATATTTTATGGTGAAATAATTGATTAAATATTGTCATGATTTAATTTATTATACAATTTTTAGCAACTTTCTTGTTTTAATGCAATAACAGACGTACGCTGTTTTGTATCAAAACATTGACTTTTTTTAAAATTCATTATCATAAGAGATCAGATTGTGTCATGACTTTAGGCCTAGGTTTTGACACATCTTCTCTCATGGTAATTTATTTTATCATCAGCTACCTCATTGGCAACACATCAACTCTTTCAGAGTAATCAATAAATTCAATCATGGCATAAATTTTTTTTTAAAGGGTAAACAAATATGAAAATGGATTAATTTTCAATTTTCAAATGAATTTTTTTATTGATCAATAAAATTGATATCATATTTTTTTTTTTTTTTTCTAATGAAAGGAAATGGTCTATTTTTCTAGAATTGGTTACCCTAGTGATAGCAATAACAATTGTTGGAGAATAATAATAATCAAATCGGCAGCGAAAAAAACTCCTGTTGCACGTTCATTGTAATGACCCTTTGTATATGGCTCGTATGAAAAATTAGCCTAATTTACTCGCATAAATAATCAAGTATTTTGCTGCTGCTTATCTTCAATACTTGAGCATTTAGATTCAAAACAACGAATTTTAAAAATTAATCGATTCATTAAAAATAAAAGTCATTTAAATTCTATAGTAAATATTAAAAATGATTCATTATACGGAGGCATTTTATTGAGAAGTTTAGCTTTCAATAATTACAAAAATAATTATCTAAATTTGAATCAATTTATTTTATTCGTAATCTTGATTAGTAATGTTTTGATAAATTAATTAGAATTAGATGAAAATTGGTACTGAAAAGAAAATTTTTTTGTTATTTTAGTTATTGTCAAAGTTAAGCTCACTCCGGTCCGTCTGAAACTACAATTCATAGACATTCACTCTAAATTCGAAACTACTGGCAATTAGACATTATTGGTAGCACACTAGAGTCCATAGTATATACTGTGAAATTTATTTGATAAATCACGAAATAATTTGACAAAACTGCTTTTAAAAGCTTCATCTTCCATTGAATCATGAAAAAAATCTCATGAATTAGAGAAAAAAAAAATAATTAGTTTCTGTGAGAAAACTTTAAGTTGTTTTTTAAGAAAAAGAAAAGTATTTTTAAAATAATAAAAATAATCATGATTGAATAATAATATATTCGATATTTTTAATAATCAAACTTTTGCTTTCAAAAATCAATTTTCGTTACGAGTAATTATTGGTGACCCAGTTATCGACATAAAAAAAGCTACTTACGATTTCAAACAAATATGGTTTTTAGTGTAGAGTAATGGCTTATTTTTGTTTACTACCAAAGTAGTACATATCAACAGAATAGACTTGGTATGAATAAACCAACTCTAGAACAAACTTTTGCATTTTTTAACCACCCAGAAATCGTAAATTAGAGCAATAAAAGGTCATGTAGAAATTAAAAATCAAGACTTTATTGAAGCAGTTAAACATTCAAAATATCTCGATGATTTTTCAAATAAATTATTCAGTATTTTAAACAATTCATTACAAAATTAAATACGTCAAAAAATTGGGGTAAAACTAATCTTCAAATTACAGGAAGCTGAAGAAAAGTCGTATGTGTAATTGATAATAATTCAATTGAGGTAAAAATGTAGTAATAATAGGTCATAATTGTACTAGAAATGGCCTATTCTAAAGTCCAAATGACCGGAGTCAAATCACAAATTGATCTACGTGGAGTAATTTTTATTTTTGTATTTATTTCGATTTGATGCTTCAGCCTGTTTGTCCTTGAAATAGTTTAAATAGTTATTTAAACTTTTTCACGTTAATCAGATGCAGGACACGAGTTTGGGATAATTTGAACGATAGAGCATCCAGTACGTAATTGAAACGTTTGATCCTCACTCCTAACAGTCGATTTTTTTTTCGCACAAATCATAAAATTATCTAATTTTGAATCAGTAATCTTTTCTTACTCTAACAAGACTCATTTTTACCTCAACTGAAATATCTTTTATCACAATTACGCTTTTTTTTAATCTTGTTATAGTTTAGGAGTAAAATTTTACCCCAATATATTTGGATTTATAAAAAAAGAAAATTATTATAAAAGTAGAGCGGATAAGTGAAGAATATAAAAATAGATGACGAGTTGATCATCTAGGCAAGGGCTAAAAATTTGTTTCTGTCTGTCTTAGTTTATTTGTATTTAGAAGCACGATTCATTTATCACTTTGAGCTACCACTAGATGGACATTCAAAGGGGTCAGCGTACTAGCCCGAACGGTGCGATTAACCCTGGAGAAGCCACACAAAATCTCCCTCTCTTATATTCAACACTCACTTCAAGGACTTCACTTCCGGTATTAAAAACATCCGGACAATATTTTCTCCAGAGTCAATCGTTGTACGGGATTTCGTCGAAATAAACAAAAAGTAAACGCGATTAACAGACAGACAGACAGTAAAGACAAAGAAAAATGTCGATGTATTTCATACGATCTCTTGCGTTCTTAGTTTTCCTTTTTCGCGCCTCTTCGAGGCAGTCGACTGAAAATTCGTACGGGTCGTTCGCTCTGTATAAGCACTGGCGCTGGTTTCAAACAGGAGAGGGAAAGAGACCGCGTACCTTTCTCTCACTACCTTTATCAAGAGCAACTTGATTTTGTATCGTCACTCATGTTCTCTTTCCCTTTATCTCTTGCTTTCATATACACGCTTTTTCTCTCTTTCTTTTTCTCCCTCTTCTCCCTTTATTCTCTCTCTCTCTCCCTCTCTTTAACTGTTACCTCTCGTGGAAACTCGCCACGTCGACCCACATTCGATTCGCCATCGGCTCTCGAAAATCAATAGCGAACTAAGAATAAATTCCGTGTCGTCGTGTAAAGCAGCTCCTTTATACTTACACCAAGAAAATCACATCTCCATTTTGAAAAAAATCTTCCATTTATTCAGACATTTTTCTTGAATGATATTAAGCATTGGTGCAAAGTAATTAAGGTGATTAACAAAAATAGTTATTTGATCAGCAAAAAATTATCTTTAAATAAATCAATATTCTATTAAATATTTCAATAATATATATTCTTTATTTGACTATTAAAATAACTTGAATGTAAAAATTCGTTAGTTTATTAAGAACTAAAAAACAGACAGTGAAATTTCAATTATTTATTTAAAATTTTTCTACCAAAATAATACAATTGATTGATTGATAGAATACACGTTTTAGATTAATTTTAAAACACAATAAAAAATAATAATTTAACCATTACTATACTGATAGAATTGTTGATGACAGTTAATAAACAATGATCTATTTAAAACAACTACTTTGTGTTAAATTAAAATTTTATATTAAACTTTTGTAATTCAATTTTAAAAAATAATCATAAATTAATTGGTATATCTCTTGTTCAATTTATACAATGATACCAAAATAAAGTACATAATATAATAATTCATTAAACTTAAACATCATTTCAAATTTTAAATTCATAAATACATTAGATAAATAAAGTTAAATAAAAAAAATCAAAAAATTATCAACTTAGTTGTCATAAAATACACATGGCATTAATATTAAAAAAAATGCACATTAATGCCGTCTATTAATATAATCGAATGTTAATTAAGTCAAGTTTTATTAACGATCAATTAATAAATATTCGTATTAAAAAATTATTAATCATTTTAATTTTCAAAACGATATATCGATTACTTTAAAATAAATTCCTCTATCAGTGTAAGAGTGTGTTAAAAAGTGGTATACATGTCTGACCATTTCAAAACCATACTACTAGAAAGTAATCTAAAAGTATTCACAAAAAATTGTTTTATTATTCCATGATTTACTCATTGAATTTTATTAGTCAACTATTAAAGCTAATTAATTGAAGTTTCTATCAAAAAAAAACTGCTGATCAAGTAATTGATAGTAATTAATGTGCATAAAATAAGACTCAAACAATCGTGTATTCAAGATCGATCTCATCCTTGTATGTCGATCGCCATCCAAAATTCAAATAAACCAATAGAATTTTATTTTTATATCATTTTATTTGTGATGTTGTTGTTAAATTGTTAAAAAAAAAAAAATGAATAAAATCTGAAATACATCGACGAGCAAACCATCAACAGTGCCGTTGTCTGGATGAATCATGAAAAAAGAACTAAATTTATTTCCTAAAAATGAAAATTGGCATCAATCGGTTGAGAGATTGGAAGCACAAAGAGGGGGGAGGGGAAAGCATAAAATGACGTTTTTTTTCTCAATAAAACGCCACCGGGCTAAACAGTAGATGCATGATCACAAACCCATAACTGATGCATCTAAAAATTGAAAATGAAATAGTCCTGTAATACGTGAAGATGTTACAGGATTTGTTATTTAAAGCCATTTGATGAAATGCGCTCATTAATTATAATCGTAAGCATCTTGCTAAAAACAAAACATTATTCCTGGCAAACATCTTTACCCGCCTATTTTTATTATTATGTAATTAATATTAATATTATATAATAGTCATTAAAATAAGTTTACGAACATGGCCATAATGCAGGTAGAGTTGTCCCGTTAGACCAACCTTACCTCTTAGATTGAACCTGTAATAATATAAGCATGATAACACTTACAATATCTATTTATCACAAAAAATAATATTACATAATTCACACACATATACACACATTTACCATACTTGTAGCAATAATAATTATTCGTTAATTAAATGAGGTATTTTATAAGTTGATTAACTAATGTCTATTTATGAATAAATTAAAAGTGAAAATTTGATAATAATAAGTTTAACAAGTAACTTGCAGAAAATCCCGAAATGTAGAGTTAGCGATGTATTTTCTCGCTTTGTGTTATTTTACCATTTTTTTGTCATTAAACTCACGTATTTGAGAAAATTACACTAGTATTTTTCTGGAAAAAAGAAAAGTCATATAAAGCCGTATGATCATAATATTGAAAAATGTGACGCTCTTCTCATACATACTTGTTTCAACAACAAACCGCGCGTGCAATTGTTTTCAACTTATTCTAAACAGTACGGTGATACTACGACCTCGACATCCTTTCTCTATACTCTTGTACTTAATTTGAAATTTTCGAGAAAATATCATTTTGATGAATGCTTGATTTTTGGTTTATTTCATCTTATTTCTTCTACCAGTAATATCATTTTTATCATATTTTCTTTTTCATCGAAACGAGAAAAATATTTCTTTTGAATAATAACATGCAACTTTATTGAATATTAAGTTAATAATTTACGTGGATGAATAAAATGTTGAAGATAAAAGTTAAATTAACGTTAAAATGTGATTAAAATATCTCGAGAGTCAACAGATTTTCAATAAAAAAATTCGACAGAATATTAGGGAATCTCAAGTTTATTAAATGAATAAATCTATTTGATCTTTGTGGTGGTTATCTTTGTCATGGCTGCCAATTCTTCTAGAGTGAATCTGTTTTCATATAAGCCTTGAATGACTTACGTTACCATTTACATTTTTCTATTTTCTTTTTAATAAATTTATCCCATTCTAAAAACTCGACTGAGGCGAAATCCATTAGTTAAAAAACCTTTATAGTCACTATAATCGTCGTACTATACGAATCAACGTGACAGTCAATTTACGAGAAGTAGATTCAGTTAAACATCAAACGAGACGTATTAATGGGATTTTCTGGATGAAAATTTCAATAGAAATTGGAAATATAAATTGCCAATTAAATTCATTCAATACGTTAATTGATGACGGAAAGCGTTTCAAAATAGCACAGATAAAAACACTAACAGATACATTTATCAGACCACAAACAATAAGACAGCGACAACGTCATACAAACAGCAAACTCCCTACAAATACAATCAAAGAAATACACCTAAACTCTGAAACAAGTCCTTAGTAAATTGTTAATGACTGTAGTTTCGAGTTGGGAATTCATTTATGCAACCCCATTTTTTATACTGACTGTAAATGTTATGTTCTTAATGTGTATTTGTATTTATATGCCAAACTGCCCGATTAAATTCATTTTAATACATCTCTCAGTATTTATTTATCAAAATTAGTTACATTCTTCTTTCTGTTTTCAGCTGCGCAGATTCCACAACGAGGAAGTAAGTATCATCAATATTATCAAAAAACTTCACTATTTTATGTCCATTTAATTAATATTATTCTAAATAAATTAAACATATATGTTTATTACTGAAACACACTAAAGTACTTTGTTTTTTATATAATTAAATTGGCATAAAAAGGTTCAGAGTGTATAATATAATATATTTATTAACAAATTTAAAGTTATTTTAACGAATATCTTTAAATAATAAATTGATAAAAAAATTTTTATACTCTTATGAACACTTTTGATGTTTTATTTTTTTGAAAGCACTTAATTCATTTATCTTTATTAACTTGTTTATTAATAATTTTTTTAGCATGCAAGAGGAAAGACGAGATGTCGAGTCAGGCAGAACACCAACAGCCCGCTCCCAAGAAACCACGGTTGGTTTTCACCGACCTTCAGCGCCGTACTCTACAGGCTATTTTTAAAGTAAATAATCATTCTTTTACTATCAATTTTTTTGTTTCTCGTTATACGTAGAGATAAAAGTAATGAATGGTAGCTTTCATAATACCAATTACAGTTACATTGACAGCTCAAACAAATCGAAACTGTCAATAGAAAACATTTGTACTTGCGCAAATCTCCAAATTCGTATTCACCTGTTGCACGCACTCCTAAACAATACTCAAGTATATTATCCATGTGGATGTGATGAAATCAATTACATAAATTTCTTTTATTGACATTTTTAAAATAAACTTACAAATGTCGAGAAGTCGGTTTTGTTCAGTAAACTTAACCAAGTCAACTCGGTTTCTTCTTCAAAATACAAAATGCATATTAAATAATTTTTGTTTGCTGCTATAAAAAAATGATTAAATGAATTGAAAGGATAGTTTTTTAGTTTAAGATTTTTTTTAAGTAGAATATCAAAGAATAGATGAAAATGTTGAATAATAGAACAGTACGAAGATGGACATAATATGGATTCACACCCACCACAATTTTGAATATATACATCGGTGATTGTGGTTTGATATTTTAAATAGAAAATATAAATATTAAAACCATATAGTGTTCAGTTTATTCTTATTTTTCGCCGTATTGTAATTTCAACATTATTTTTAGTTACATAAAGAGAAAAAATATTTTTTATCCTGAATGTTTTTTTTACTTAAAAAATTGATGGGAAAAAATAATAGAACAAAGCTCTCGATAGGTGAATTGAGTACGTCGAGCACAAGTCCAAGTATCGATCGGTCGTTGAATAATTTCGCGAGTAGCTTTTACCTACACCCAACATTTCAGCTGGCAATTGTACGTCTGCATTGTTCCGAATGTCCTCCCTCTTCAGCTATAACGACAGCATCTACATGTGTATTTATATTTTCAGGAGACCAAGAGGCCGTCGAAGGAAATGCAAGTGACAATCGCTCGGCAGTTAGGTTTAGAACCTACGACAGTTGGTAATTTCTTTATGAACGCAAGACGTCGATCCATGGATAAATGGAAAGACGAAGATCCGAAAAACCCGAGTGTAGATGAGGGTCAGTTATCACCGAACCTCGGATTAGGTTCACGTCAAGGGACTGATGTTTTGTGACACACGTCCGACCACGAGGAATATGACGACGAGTCACCTGAAGAGAATCTTCCATTCTCTTAAATTATTTCGTTGAATTCAATACTAAACCGGCATATGTTCATGCTAGTTGATGAAAAACACGCGATCTATTATTGGTTGAAGCTTCTTATTTATTTCTAATCATTTCGATAAAATCACTGAAAATAATATTTATATCATTTTTTATATATTCTTCAACTATTTTTGGTTTTATATTTTTTTTTTTTTTGACTTATATATAACATATTTTAATATCTCTTACGTAATATTTTTTTCAAAAATATCACACAATTTGAAATAAAATACTTAAGTGTATTCAATGCCATTAACAAACTTTAGCAGATTTTTTATGGTGTATTGAATTTGAACTACATATTCTCTATAATTTGTTCATGGCATTTGTAATTTTTTATTTTCACAATCACTTGGGTATTTAATCATAAAAATCAACTTTCTTACTTTTGTTTTTTTTTTAAATTATTTATTTAATACTCGTTAAAACTGTATATATGATTATTTATTATTACTATTATGGTCTGCATCTACTTATGTTATTCTTAAAATTATTTAAATGTGATATATATATATATATATATACATATATATATATATAATGAAACAAATCAGTTTGATAATTAA
The DNA here is from genome assembly GCA_028641665.1 of Chelonus formosanus. NCBI lineage: Eukaryota > Metazoa > Arthropoda > Insecta > Hymenoptera > Braconidae > Chelonus > Chelonus formosanus. The sequence goes on from CM054002.1 coordinate 1,866,206, forward strand.
TTTTATTAATTTATAATTAATAAAATAATTAATTTTATAATTGAAAAAAAAATTATTAATTATAAAAAGTTGATAACTTCACTATTTTATTATGTTTTACAATCAAGTTTGTAAAGTAATATTATTACGAGTAAAAATATTAATTTTCAACCAAACAAGAATATTCTTTATAAATATTGAAACAAGAATATTCGCTCGAACAAGTATATACTTATATTATAAGTTTACGTCAACTGGCTGACATAATCGGTATTGCTACTACTTACTACGTGTTTTGTTACGTTAATGTTTTAGATTTGTTTTATTAATATTTTTTTCACTTATCATTATAAATATAAGTTGCCATAGTAATCTAGTGTATAAATTACGTTATTTTTATTGTATTTATTTATTATTATAGATAATTACATTTGTAACTTGTCAGTAGTTTAAAATTGTAGTTCAGTCTAGTCTAAGACACGTGTCTCTAGTCGCTACATTTAATATCATCTAATCGATAAAATTGTTGCAATTTTCCAATCCACCAGAAAATTCTATAAATAAAAAAAACAACTCTATGAATAAAAATAAAGTTTTATTAATGTGGATTGGAAAATAAGTTGTTGTTTTTAATAACTTGTGTTATAATTTAATATTTATCATTTTTTTGTCTCGTATATTAGGAACAATTGATAGAATTTTAAAATATTTGTGTTATTGTAATTTACTTCAGTAGTAAGTAGTAGAAAAATAATATTCAACGATATAAACTCGTCAATTCCTCGTTGGTCGTGAATTAGTGAAATGACAAATTAACCACGAATTACATGTGCGTGGATAATTGAAGTGATAGAACTTATCAAGGTGAACATGATACATGAGGTTCAAAAGTAAACATTGAATAGGCAAGTTAACAAAAAAAAAAATAAGATACGTACTTAAAACTTCAATTCACATCACAAGTGCGACGGTAAATATATGAAACCATCCTTGCAACAAATTATTCACTATTGTACATAAACAAAAAGCAAGAAACTTTTTCTTAAAATTAATATGATGAAGGTAAAAAAATCGAATGACCGTTGTCATTGTTGTTAATTGAAATGAAGTAAAAGTGGATAAATTATGATTGGATAACTATGTGATGTTTCAATATAAGTGTGAATGTGAATTCAAACAGTAAGTTTTAAAGTTGAAGGATTTTAAAATATTTTGCACTGATAATCGCCGGCTTATAAATTTATTTGACCCAATGATTTGTTCTAAGTGGTAAAAGAAATTATTAGATAAGTGAGTTTAGTTTAAATTATTTAAATATTTATATTTTAATCATGTTAAATTCACTGAGTGAAGAAAATTATATATTACGAACCTAGGGAGGAAAATACAGTGGTAAATTTGTGGTTTGAGATAATACAGTTGTACAACCTTCAGCGGAATATTGTTTAATTTCTTACTTGTACGAAAAAATCTGTGTCACTTAGTAGTTTGAGTTAACCTGTTTTTCAATGTGTAACCACTTCTTTCTGTATAGTGAGTAAAATTTAATGTTCCGTTCTAGTATGATGAAATAATTTTTTTTTACTCACATTTTAACAATTGGTCATTTATTTTTAAAATGGAATGAATAATAGAAAGCAAAAATACATTATCAGTGTAAAATCATGAAAAATTTGGATAAATATTTTTACTCAAAGGCAATCTTGTATGGTTCTTTCTTGTATAGCTGATAATTACGCTAATGAATGAAACCATTTAAGATAGTCTTTAAAAGCAAAAATAATGTAGTAATGTAAATATATTTTTACAAAATTAATTAAATTAAATGAATTTGGATAAACTCAGCCGGTGATTATTCTGGAACTTGTAAAAAATTTTCTTAAAATAATTAAGAGAAAAAAACTAAATGAATGTCAGGATTTTACAAAATCGTACCAAATTTCGACTTCGGTCCGATTAAGATCTTAAATAGTACAAAATAAACATATATTAATATAATATTGGGATAAAAATAAATAGTAAATAACCGATAGCTTAACCTATCAGTTGGTAAACGTGATGCAAATAAGAAACGGAAACAAAATAAAAACAATTAATAACTAATAGAATCTCGGGTTTTGTGGATTGTGCGTTCAATTCATTTTAGAATAAATAATAAGAAATGTTGACTTTTAATCGTGATATTTGGCTATCAAGTAAAGATATTTCTACGATTAAAAAAAAGAATTTCTTCAGTACACATTAAATCAAGTAGAGTCATCGATATTAATTTTTATTGACTAACAAATGTATTAATTCGAATTTATTGACATGTGTTACTTGTTTAGAAAAAGGAATTGAGCAATAAATATTTTCGGTGACTCAACTTTATCAGTGTTCACTAAAACGAGAAAACTAAAATTACTAAATAATAATAATAATAATAATAGTAAAAATATCTAAGGTTATGTCAGTAAAAAACACAAATTGGTAATGTGGGTTTGTAAACCGCTGCCTTGCGTCGATCTATCGTGATTTAATTGCACGTAAACAGAGTTCGATCGAACAAATGTTTTGTTAAAATAAAAAAATAATAATTAAAAAAAAAAAATAAACCAACAAGGATAAAGTGAAAAGAAAAATAATAATCACATTATCCTTGTAATTGTATTATAATATTGTAAATACAATTAGTTGCAAGAGAAGTTTATTATTACGAATATTATGAATATTGTCAAGTAATGATTATCATTATTATTATGATTTATGAATAATTATTATTAATGATGATTAAGTTATTAAGTGATTGATAGAATGTTTTCTGTTAAGAGAAATTCAACAGGTATAAAACGTAGGTAGTCAACACAGTAGAGATCATAAGGTTATGTTGTATATGATGAATCGATTGGACACACTTAGATAAAACACAAATGGTAATAAAACTAAAGAAACTCATAGTTATAATATATTGATAATAATGACGATGTTGATAACGATAATACTTGAATACAAATAAATAATATATTATATTCTATGGGTATATAAGTATTAAAAACAAAAAGGATTAAATGAAAGATTCAATATGATTAAATCTTTTTTAAATTATTTTATTAATAAATAGTTTTATTCACAATAAAAAAAGAAAGGGGACAGTCTAAATAAAAATCACATCACTTCTTTATAAAAGAAATTCATTCATAAGAAAATGGTCAAATTAGAAAAGATAATGATGTTGTTTAGAAAATAATGTTTTAAAAATTCTTTTTGATGTTACTTGAATTAGTAGATTTTTTTTAATTATTATGTTTCATGTATTCAATTTGTAAATGACAAAAGTGACAAACATTTTTTATAAAAACCAAACAAAATGATAATTAATGAATAACGGTGATTATAAAAGGGGGAAAAAATGGAAAATAGAAAAAGATTTTGGTGACAAATTATCATAGATATAATTTTAGTCAAAAAAAAGACAAATCTATTTCTGATTCGTGTGTGTATACGTGTGTTTTTATATACAATAGAATAAACTAATACAAAAAAACTTGACAAAATCTTTGATAAAAAAAATAAAATGCATGAACTAAAATGAATACAAATTTTAATAATTTCGAATATTTCTGTCAAAAAAGAACTTTTAGTTTGTCTCAAAAATATATTTACAGTTTAATTAGAATATCTATTTATTAATCAACAGAAACTTTATTACAATATTTATTGATTTTTTATCAGGACTCAATAGTTGTATTGATTATCTAATTTTAATTATCAATGTATACAAACTCGTCTGCTGTTCAATTATAAAAGTTTTATTGAAATATTAAAATTATGATTGATGATTTAAGTTCATGGATTCTATGATAAAATAAAATTTAAATTAAAGATTAAATGAATTAGTTAAATCTCATTAAACTGTTTAGAATTTTGAAGATGGTAAAAATATTAATGATAAATAATTTCTATACATGAAATATTATTTTTCTACATCGTACATTTAATTATCAATCAGATATTTTTTACATAAACATCACTACCTAAAAAATAACGGCAGACGAGTTTGACATAAAAATTCAATTTGCATCGTTTTTTAAATATTTATTAATTTATTTATTTTTAAAGAGCAAATGATTTCTTAAATATTTTTTGGAAAATTAATCATGTTCATTTAACGCACAGTTATCGATTTTAATAGTATATTTTATAGAACAATTCATTGTTATTTATTATATTGGAAATTTCCTGATCCCTTAGCTCACTAGTCATTGAAAGAAAAATTTGAGTTATTTTAATTACACACGAACTTGAAGAAATGAAATTTTCAGCCCTATAACAAATTTGGCAATAAATTTTGACAACTTCATAGAAATAAACGTTATTAGCAAGAAACCAGTATGTTTATATTATTGATAGACAAAACACATATCCAAGTGCTTTAGCTGATAACACAATGATTTAATTAATAGATAAAAAAAAATTATTTATAGTTGAATAATATAAAAAAATTATTTCGTTCGTCACAATGTAGTTAAAAGTATCATCAAAGTACTTGAAACAAGTAATTTTGGTAATTCTGGAATATGTCATTTAAAAAATTACGTATTTGTCTCCTTTCCAATGTCACTACGTAAACTGAAGTTTCAAATAAACAGTTCGCACGACAATAAGGTATCGAATAGTTAAAAAATGAGATAAAATAATGTAAAATAAAATAATGCAAACTGAGTATACATTATTATATTTATTATATGATACAAACCATACGGACGAAAAGGGTGAAATGTAAGCAGCGTATGTGAATTTGTTTTAGTATCTTTTAATGCAAAAAATAAATTATCTATTATTAACAAGAAAATAAAATTAATTAAAAAGAACAATAACATCACATGTTACATATGAAATTTTTTATTCAGCAAAGGAATGTGTGTATAAAGGAGTGTTTTCATTTAGAAAATTAAAAAAAATCATGAATTTTTAAATTCTATTTGTGAGAAGTCAAATTTTCAATGAGTTTTAAACTATCAACATCTTAATGAATATTTATTGCTGTCAAAGTCCAAAACAATTATAAAATCACTGGAGAGTAAAAAACAAAATTATTTTCTAAATCAAAACACTCTGTTATTGAAGTACGATCAATAAAATGGTTAAAAACTATACCAAAGGTTAAAAAAAAATGATAAAGACATAAATAAATTATTCATAATTTATTATAATTTTAAGTTGCGTGAACTATTGAAGAGTGTATATGAACCTGAATATTTATAAAAAAATAAATAAGATATTCTAATATTTCTGTATGTAGAAAACAAAATTTCATCAATGCTGATATTAAGTCGGAATATATCAATGATAAATAAGTCATTTGGATAAATATTTTTCGTTAAAAAAATTTATTTATTGTAAAAAAAAAAAATGAAGACACTTTTTAGACTAAGAAAGGAAAATTATTTGTTCAAAATTTTGGAATAATGTGGATATTTCTGACTGAATTTTAGCATTAAAAAAAAAATAAAGAATGATGTGTACCTATATAATAGACACACTTCGACGATCACAACATGAAAATTGTAAACTATTGTAAACTACAATGTTACTTATGTTTTACGAAGAGCTTATTGTAGTCAAGAATTATTAAACACAATTTAAGTCAAGGTATATTTGAGTGTAGCACTAAAATAACAAAAATGAAAACCTCTTTACACTTTTGCACGAGATGTGTGTTGTAATTAAACCAAACAAAAACAATGAAGAATGTAATTAATGCTTTATTATCTAGGAATTAAACTTAATTTATTTATGATTAACTGCATCGATTATGTTCTGCCTTCTCGATTTTATTAACTCGGCATTTCAAGTTTAACTCTATTATTTTTTTTTCGATACGAGAGTAATTACCAACACTTCAACAAGATTGGTTTTATGGAGGATTTGTTTAAAGAATTTAATATCAACTGAAGTATCTTGAAAAGTCAAGAGAATACAATTCATAGTAATAATTTATTATATCATTTTATTATTCAATTTTTTTTTCTTTAAAATTTCTTTCAAAATCATTTTAGTTCAGTGGATAAAGAAAACAAAGAGTTTTTTAATTTTTATTAACAATTCATCAAAGTGCTTTTGTTTTTAACTGTAATATAATTTTTTAATTCAACACTTTCAATAACAACAAGTCGTTCTATAAAATGTAAAATATAAAAAGAGAGATATTTATAACATGACATAAAATGATTAATTTCATCCTGAAAATGCTGGAATTCCAGTGATAGCTCGACCAAGAATAAGTCCATGAATGTCATCAGTACCTAAACATACAATAAATTAAATATCAAATTGACCTGAATGACTATATAGTAGACTTCTACTAATTTCTGTAATGATTTCTGAACCAAATAACTACTTTCATTTATTTAGAAATTTTGTACTTATATAATAAATAAACAAATTTATTCACAAATCACCTTCGTAAGTAATAACGGCTTCTAAATTAACCATGTGTCTAATGACATGATACTCATCAGATATTCCATTGCCTCCCAACATGTCTCTAGCAACCCGTGCTATATTGATAGCCTTAGCAGCAGAATTGCGTTTAATAAGAGAAATCATTTCTGGAGTGGCTCTTGATTTACAAAAATAAATAAAACAAAAATTAATTTTAAAACGAATAAAAATAAAAAAATGGTTATCGCCTTTATTTTTTTTAAACTTTTAAAAACTTACTCATTAGTATCTTTCAATCTTCCAACACGCAAACAAGCTTGTAATCCAATAGTTATTTCCATCATCATATCAGCAAGTTTTTTTTGAATTAATTGGTTCGCTGCTAGAGGTCTGTTAAATTGCTTTCTATCTACAACATAATTTCTTGCAATGTTCAGACATTGTTCAGCTGCACCTAAAGCTCCCCATGCTATTCCATAACGTGCATGATTTAAGCAAGTAAAAGGACCCTATAATATCATCAAGTTCATTTACCAAATGTTATTGATAACAAAAAATAACTATTGAAAATAATTTCTACAGATTAAATCATAAATATCATTGATAAAGAAGATCAATATCAATATAGTATTGTTGTAGAAAATAGTACATGACAAAAGTTTTTATCATTCGAATACATTAGCAGGATACATTGACAATTTTCTCTACCTTCAAACCTGTCACATTTGGAAGCATATTAGATTCAGGTACTACCACATCATCCATTAATATCATTCCTGTACAAGATGCTCTTAAAGAAACTTTCCCTTCAATTTTAGGTGTACTTAGTTGACCTTCATTCCCTTGTCGTTCAACGATGAACCCACGAATCTGATTATCATCACAACGTGCCCATATTATTAAAATATCAGCGACTGGAGAATTAGTAATCCTAAAAATTAATTGCTATTGCAAAATGTATCATAACACGGCCTTGAAAATTCAACTCCCAACGTAGTTAAGAAGCTTCGTTCTAATAACTTAAAATACCATGTTTTACTGCCTCGTAGTTTATAAATTTTCTTGTTAGAATCATATAACGCTCGAGTCGTTAATGATCCAGGATCACTTCCATGATTAGGTTCTGTCAGTCCAAAGCATCCAATTTTATTACCTGACACTGAAAAATTAAAAGAATATTTTTAGCACTCAAAAAGTAGCTTATTGAATAATTTATTTTAATTTAAATAAAAACAATCTCGCGACAAATTTAATCAATTAATTTAGATTACTTATTTAAAATTTACCTAATTCAGGTAGATATCGCTCTTTTTGTTCTTTACTTCCAAAACTGTCAATAGCCACAGCTGTAAGATTTTGAACTGAGTATGCAGATCGATATCCACTATCAACTGATTCTACTTCTTTCGTCAAAAGTCCATTCGCTACTGATGATAATCCTGAAGCACCGTAGCCTTTCAAAGTGCAACAAAGTGCTCCCATTTCTCCAAACTCTTTCATGATTTTCGTATCAAAATGTTGATTCCTAAATGCCTCGAGTATTCTTGGTTGGAGTTTTTGTTGACAGTATACATGGAATTGATCTCTGACCATCTTCTCATCTTGAGTGTATTGAGATTCAATGTTAAAAGGGTCTTGCCAATTGAAAGCTAAAAAATTTTAAAAATATATCTTGAAAGTTTTATAACAATAATAAATAATTGAATAAGCTGGAACATTTTTCATTAAAAAAAATTTTAATTTGAAACATTGTGAGTTTTATCACTGTGGCAACTCAAGATTCAAAAAGACCTAATGGTAAGTTAAACATCATCATTACTGACTGATGTTCAAACTTTATCATAAAAAATCATAACCAATTCGATCAGTATATTGACTCAACAAGACTTACTTTCTTTACGCCAAGATTGTGATGTAGAAAATACTAGTTAATAAAAAAAATACCAATGAATCAAGGAAAAAATGAGTAAGTTTGAAGAATGTATTAAAAATTATTCCAATTGAGGTCTAATATTTATAATAAATTTTAATTTAGTTATTAAATATACAAATATTTTACACAGAAGGATACATCTTACAGCATCTGACTGATATTTTATAATTTTAGATACATTTACTCTTATGCACAGTGCCATATTTAAATATAATATTCAATTGGCTGTTATCACACTCACAGTTTATGAATAACTACATCAACCAAGTCATTACATTAAATATTTACTTTTTGATACTTCTTATCACGTGACTGATGATCTTTGATATTTGATACATACATAAATACAACAACCAGACCTTTAATTGATTAAAACTTTAGAGGCACGAGTACTCCAAATTACCCATGAAAGAATATATCTGAAAGAGTGGAGAAAAACTTATTGTCCCCACTTTCACTCGCATGCGACAAATAAAGATACTTGACTTTGTTTTTAATATTTGCGCATTAGAAATCAGTATGATAATGATTCTACTGAATAAATCAAACACAATAATCAAATTTACCACTCATAATGATGATAAAATAAAAAAGCATTGTAGTATTTATCAAAAACAAAATAAATCATGGAATGAAAGTATTTCCATTGGCTAGACATCACGTGGTTCAGTTGCCGCTCATTTTAGAATTCCAGTTATGACATTCTGAATTGATTCAATCCTAGATTGGTCATCTTGTAAGACAAACACCAATTGATGTTTTTTTTTTTTCTTTTATTACAGTCTTTTTGGTAACTTTTTTTTACGACGTCGTCATAACTTCTTGGAGTTTCCCACTCTTCATCTTTTAATGATTTTTCAGACTGATGATTGTAGGTGACTAAAGTCGTTAAGTGACCATTCTAAGATCAATTATTCAAACAATCAGAGCATCTTCTTTATGATACTGTCCATCTGGTATTTTTTGATTGAAAATCCGAACATTATTAAACATATAGCCAAGAGATTCTGTGCATGGTCTAACTAGAGCATGAGTACATGCTGTAAAAAATGATCTCGTTGCTGCACATGATATTTTCCAAATTCTCAAGCATGGTGCTATACACCAGATATGCTGGAAAAATAAATATAAAAGGTTAATAAAAGTCTTGGACGAGTATTAAATTGTAGAGTTTACTTACTTGAAATGACAAGCAGGCAAAAGTAAATCCTAAAATGAGTGCAGTAATAGGAGCTACTAAAATTGAAAGAAATATATAACAACAACTTCTTGAGAGTCTGAAGCAGTGCCCGCTTAATCTCCAAGCACACTCTGGACTCCTGATTCCATCTGGCTCTCCTATTACATCGTCCCACATTACCTAATTCATAATTGTAACTAAATATTAGTACAGCGTGATGATGATTAATTATACTACCTACATTCAATCATAATAATCAATTGTTTATTGTTTATAATAATAAATATACATAATTATTATTCCCAAGGAATTGTCTACAGTTAAATATTATACATAAAAGTTTATGGTAATGTTCTATTTTTCGATGGTGAACAGAAACACGCTAACTTCAGATAATAAAAACAAGTAAAAAAATTGATTTTTAATGGAAATTTTTGAAAGGCATAGAAGTATTAAGGTGAATTTTACTCTGAAATATACACGGACCCACTTAGTGTTCCAAAATATTATATTTCCGACATTGTCGTATACATGTTCAACACTTTAATGCTACTAGTCGGGTGCTGATTGAGTACTACTCTACTGGGGATTAAGCTCGACCCACACAATCTTTACTAAACGCCTTCGTATTATTACATGAAAGAAAGGATTGAGTAACAATTGAATTGGACTGTTGAATTTTACCAAGTTTTAATGATTATAATACAATTGTCTCTCATTAAAATCAGTGAACATTCACTGATTTACTCCGAAATAGCAAATGCCATTGAAATCGTTGAGTTGTATAATTTAGACAAGTGGTCGATAATAGAGAACTTAATGCTAACATTAAATTCAACTGAATGAAAAAAAAATATCTTACTTGTAGATGTGGATTCAAATTATTTGGATCTCGATCTTCAAAATCTGCTTCACTTTCTGGGCCCATTGTAGAATTAGGTTTGTCCATAGACGGTGGAACTTGGAAATTTATGATATTTCTAGCTAATTTTCCAAACATTTTATCAATTAATTTATCAATATTTTAAATTAAAGCTCAATTAAAAAAAAAACATTAAATAAAAAATGGTGCTGTTTAAAAAAAAAATGTTCGTGATTGATAAACCAGTTGACTTAGGTACTGAAAATATAAAAAGCGAAAAAGACTAACTAAAGTGCTTTCATTGATTGATAACATTAAATAGTAAAGTGAAAATCACCCCTTCACCCTGCGACTTTCCGATTGTATGTTTGTATCTGACTTTATCTAAACTTTGCTATATTCATTATTCCTTCTTACAGTCAAGGCTACTGTGCTTTACACACCTGATTATTTTAGTAACAAATCAACGCTATAATTTCTTCAAGTATAAAAATAAAAACAATTATCTTTAGGTGGATTGGTCTTTTTAAATAAAATTTTATAAAATAATAATTATAATTAATTAGTACTACACTTACCAGAAATAATCTCATTTGTTGATGCTTTGTGATGGAATAAAAAATTATTTCATTAAATCCATAGCAGAAAGAATTTTTATTTTTTAATAATAATATTAATAGAGGAATACTCTCTTGTATATTCTAATGGGGAAAAAAGTTTATGTATCACTGTGTACACCTGGGGTTGGGAAGTTTGTACAAAGTGGACAGCGGTCAAAACGCATGCGCTTCACCTGAGAATAGTTTCACCCTTTGTTTAATAAGTACAATCACCCTAATAAATATGTGTAGCTATTCCAAAGCTCCTTTCTTACTTTTCTTCAATTGTTCATAAGTATTTCTTTTGTTTATTATTATTTATTATTCAATTAGCGACTAAAAATAATTTATAATTAAATGAATGTTTTATTTTTGTTGAAAGACTTGTACAACAAGAATAATAAAGAATATCTGTAAAATAATTGAAGAGACTGATTAATATAAAAAGTAATGAAAATGAAAATCAACATATTATCGATGTAAAACATTTTTATTGCTACAGTACTTTTAATGCTCACGGAAATAGATAAAACGATAAAAACAAAAGTCGATATATTGCTAACATTCTACAGGAATTTTTTAATATTAATAATTGTAGTTTTGCATTTCTTCGCTTATGTCGATAATCACAATGATAATAATAATAATAATAATAATAATTGTGACGATACTTGCTCTAAATTATTTTTTATCGTACATTTATAAATGATGAAAAAAATAATTTACATTTATTAGTATTGAAAAACAAAGTAATTAGAAGAAAGCCAAATAAAGTTAGAAAAAAGGACGAAATGGGACACTGAAGAATTTTTTGATATGTAGGCTAAATATACGTACAAGTTGTCGTCAATTTTCAGATAAATAAAATTAATTTAAGTTTCATTACGACCAAGTAAAAAATGATTTAATGTTGAATTTTGAAATTTTATTTTCATCTAAAAACTCTAACTTATTTCGCCCCAAAATAAAATCATTTTTTTGTATTCCACTTTGCTCCCCCCCTTGTCCTATTTTAACCCGGGTGTTCACTTGAATATAAATGACACTACTAAACATAGCATAAAAATTTTTATCACTGTAAGAACTTGATAATCAGAAAAAAATATAATTAATCATTAAAAATGATAATTTTTTTTCTTGTTTGGATTTTCATCATGATTAATTGTCATATCGATGACATTTATAATTTTTATTCCTGTTAATTGATAGTTTTCTTTTAGTCATTTTTAAACAATATTTTATAATATTCGACATATTTAATATTTTTTATGTAAATTATGTTAATAAGTGGAGGAAAAGAAAATTTTTGTAATAAGGTAATAATTATTTACTCACATTTGTAACAGTTGACACCATTTTTATTAACAAAGGGTCTTAAAAAAGATCCAGTCGGTTCATTATTTACCAACAGTTGTTAAACATTTAAAATAGAATTCTTTATTACAATGAACACCAATTGCCGCAGCTGTATACTGAAATTGACTAAATTTGACAATAATTGCCCATATCCTTTATCGGTAATCGTTCGAATCGTTTAATCCCTATAATTATCATAAATTTTATCAAGTTAATCTCTCTTGTCTAAACTCCGCTATTGCCGCGAAAATATGTTCCAAGAGATAGGATTATAAAACAATTTATTCTGTTTGCCTGTACTCGAAATTTATTTATAAATAATCATTAGCGTACAAATAATTTATAAAATTAATTAAAACTTCTATATAAGTTTGATTTATAGTCATAAATATTTCAAAAATTTCCATTTAATAATCCAAGAAGATCCGTGATTGTCATTCCATTGAGATTTTTATTAATCATCTCAACGACTCTTGCTGATATGATAGTGACTATTTCGTCGTGATATTGATCAATAATTTTTGGTATCATGTCTGAAAAAACTTCACTTAATATCCATGATGTTTGGTCATCATTCATCAATCCAGTCATTGAAAGCTACTCAAAAGACAATAAACAATATTTATTCAAATAATATGAATAAAATTCACCTTACAACTAGGTCAAAATCGTATGATACTCTAGAGTAATAAAAATGACATCTTTCTAGCTTAGGTTTAAGTTATAAACTGAAACAAGTCCAGTAAAAAATCCTATTTACCTTTAGGGTAAAAAATATTATGGAAATATTACTTACATCTAGTTTTTTCAAATTAATTTTTAAATCCAAAGATTTAACTTGAACTCCCCCCAAAATAGAAATATAAGCTACAGCAGAGTAATAAAAGTCTGTACATGTCATGCTGAAAAAAAAATTTATACAATTTTATAATATTTCAATAGAAATTATTTCATATAAATACTTGATAACAATAACGACTACATTTTCTAAATAACTATTTTTAAATAATTTATTATTTAAAATAAAATACTGATGTTACAATAATTACTTGAAATCTCCAGTACCAAAAACTGGTGTGTTCTCACCAACAAATCCATCTAGATTATATAATCCATGTGCTGTAATCATTGGAAAATTCATGCTGACATCGATTCGCCTCTTAAAAGTATTAACGTTTGATCCTTTGACCACATAACTTGAAAGTCCTACTGCATAGTATTCATGAGCCTTAGCAGAAACCCTAGAATTACAGATCGTTGTTGTTGAAAAAAAAAAATAATCTAAGTGAAATATTTTTAATGGAAAAATAAAATAATTACATAATTTTATCAATATTAAAGTCAAATTGCTGATCATATCCATGGAGTGGATCCATGACAGGTAAATTAAATTTCTCATCTCCTTCAATCATCATTTGCCTCAGTTTGTGTTCCAAAAAATGATTAAGTTTGCTATTTAAATTTCTTCTGACAGGAAACGTTAAAACTAGATAAACATATAGATATTTTATTTTATTCATCAATTTAGAATCAATCGCAAAAAATTTTTTTTCTGAATAAACACTTACTTTTTTCATTATGTAATTGTGACTTTATTATTTGACTACTGATGCTATTGATTAACAAACTCACAGCAATGATAAATAACATTTCTAATTCCCTCATTTTTGTTATCTAAAAATTGCAATAACTCAATTCAAATCAAATTCATCCAACATTTATAGTTCTATCATTTTTAATGAATAAACACAAATGTTTTAAATAGTACAACTACTCCAATCTACTGAATTTTAATTACATTTTATTGTATTAAAAATTTACAACGATTGAATGTAAATGTTTTTTTTTCACTCATGACATAATCCATCTTAATCATGTAGAATGGTAAAGTGGTTGTTCTACCAATACAAAGCAAGCAGAGAAAATCTGTTTAATTAATTTACATTAGTAATGAATCAACACCATTATCACTAATTAAATGACACTAGAGTGATAACAGTAGTAATAATAAAAATAAATAAATTAAAAGTAAAACACTTATTTAAACAGATCCCAGGACTTACCGTGATAGTAATAGATTTTAGCACCAAAAATGTCAATAGAAATCACAAGTTTCACTTACTTGGTATATATAGAGTATGATTATCGTGCATTGGCTCATAGATTGGCGGGTTAGCTTATCATTTTAACATGTACAATACTTTGCCAATGTGTTATCGTCATGTTAAATCTTAAAGTTTTTAATTTTAAATTCCTCGATTGCAGAGTAAAAAAAACAAAAATCCGTCATGATAAGTACAAGTGTGCAATTGAAGTGATTGAATTTTTGATATAATACTTTAGATTACTCTTTATTGTTTCATGCTAAAGATATTGAGATATTTTTGTAAAACTGCCTACTTGAAGATGAAATCGAGTTTATCGAATAAATATGTTCTCAAATTTGTATCCACATCTATTTCAAACCGTAGAAGATTAAAATAGTACATTTCGTATTAAGGGAGTAAAGTACAATATTTCACCTTCGAGAAAATTTTCTCTCTATCTCGAAAACGAGAGAAATCATTTTTCAATTTGAAGTGTTTTACATTTATTATCATATTATGAATAGATTTTTTTGTCATGTTATGATTAAAATTCAGATTTTATTCGAAGTTTGGAAATTAGTATAGAGAAGAACAATATTCATGCGAGAATGCGTATAAATGAATTTTGCCATTCTATGTGAGATAGAAAAATGTAGTTTTATCCACCAGTTATTTATGGATAAATATTTCTCTAGTTTGATATTTATTTTTATTGCAAGAATGAAACACATAAATCAATCAAACATAATTATCGTTATTTGTCACTGTATTTCAAATTTAAAACTCTTTTATTTGTCAAATACAATTGTATATGCCAGCATGAAAATACTACTAGAGTTATCACTTCAACTCTCGTTTCAATTTAATTCTTCTTTGTTGAACTTCAAGTATTACCATTCATAACTCTTATTAATTCGCTTCAGATCTCTGAAGGAGATTCAATTTCTTGTCCTTTCTTTTCTTACCTTTTATTATATCGAGTCGTTTCTTTTCTACTTTCATCGCCCTTTATTTTCTTAAATCAGACAAAATAGATCGATTTAGAGCTCGTTAATGGAAAAAAAAATACTTCAGTTCTTTATGTTGATTTTTAAATTTTTTATTTCCATCTTGAAATACATCAAAGGTTAACAAATTTTCTTTTTTATGAGAATGATTAATGAAATGTATCTTATACGATAGACTTACTTTTTACTTCACATTTTAAAAGCAAGTAAATAAATGAATAATATCATAGTCAAAAGATTGGTGAACTTGACTTGATGAGAGTTTATTACAATAGTTCAAATTTAATAGAGGCAATATATCCAAATATTTTTATGATACTCGTTTCGACTGTACCATTCATCCAATGAGCAAAGCTTGATACAAAGTTGTAAAATTTAGAATCAGATATCATTGCATTAATAAGTGTTTTATTATTTGTTATCGAACTGTCTATTATTTGTGGACGAGTCAAAATCTTGAAATTATCTTTCAAAATGCTATATTCTCTACCTCTACTCATAAGGAATTGAAGAGAATTTGATATTTTAGATTTACTCATCTCATTACCTGTAAAATATTTTTTCCAATAATAAATTAGAAAAACAATTAATTGTGTATCATAAACATTGAGAAAAAAATAAACTGTGAGCAAGTAAGATTGTTTTCAACTAATAAAATCAAACATTAGTAGTATAGTTGTAATGAATTTTTTTTTTTTTTTTTTTTTTTTGGAATTGACATGGCAATTTTTTTATAGATTCAATTCTGATGTTTACCTCAAATAAAATACATCTTTATCGTGCTCGATTATTTTTGAATATATAGAAAAGATACATATTTGAATCTTATTCTAATACTTATGGTAATTTTAGTATGCTGTACATTGCAAATCCTAAGATTTCACAAACTCGTTAAAATAATACACGTAAAATGTGTTCAATGTAAAATGTCCATTAACAAACTATGTATGATTTGTAGTCACTTTTTACACGTTTCATACCATGTGAAAAATCTATAGTTTGTTTATAACATTTAACATTAAAGAGGCTTAGTGTGTTAAAAATGTCTACAACTTGGCTTTGCAGTGTAGAGAAAATTATGCTAATTAATTAGATATATATGTATATATGGGGTGCGGAAAGCTTAAAAAAATGTACAACATACTAGCATTTCAAGATGATCAGACGTATGCAATCTAAATTAAACAATTATCTGAAGAATACTTAAAGTAATAAAAATTTACCTGTAAAATTACCGAGGTAAGCAACTGAAAGACATAAATGATTGAAACGGTTAATCGCAAATCCTTGCTTGAACCATCCTCTTCCTTCGTAAATAGTGCCATCTCCACCAATCAGAAAATTGTACCCAATATCATTCCCAATCAGTTTATGTTTAATCTACTAGAAAAACGCTAGTAAAACTCTATTTACAAAAATTAAATACATCATTTCATTGATTCTTACATAAAGCTTTTGAATTAATAAAATACACTGTGTGATGGAATAACACGAATCGAGTCCGTTTGCTGTCAAATCATCGATCACAACATATTTTACAGGCCGAGCAAGTTTATTAGACTTGTAATTATCAAAAGTCACATTTGTAAGCCATGTATCCCGATAAATTATCATTACTGACGTTGAAGCTATGAAAAATTAGTTTAATGTCAATTAAGGTTATTCAATGGTTAGACGAATTAAAAGATTAATCTATGAAAATTTTAAAAGTGATAGGTAATAATTTAAAGAAATCAAATTCGCTTTATTAATAAATTTCACTGTTTAGTTTAGAAATAATAAACGTATAAAGTTAAGTTAAACATTAAAGCCAATGGCACAAATAAATTCAGATTTCTTGTAAACAAAACAATTAAAAGTTTTATAATTTTGTAATTAATCGATTCTAATTGTCAAGTTTTATTTAATATCAAATATTTTCATTTATCTATACATTAAAATTTATCATAGGTTTTCCCTATACTATACTATTACTTGTAACCGAACAACCTTAATGAAACTAAAATTGACGTAATTAAAATAAAAAAAATTTTCAAACCTTTATTCGTTACCAATGTAGCACAACAGAACAATAGAATAATGGAAGAAAATATGTTAAATCGACAAATATTTCTGCACATTTTATTCACGATGGTGTTAGATATCCAAGAATTTGAAGAATATTACAACGATTAATTTACTCTTTATATTAAATCGATATAAATGAATATCTATATTTTGTACCATCCCTACTACTATTTTTACAACTATTACTACTTCCACTAATACTATGAATAAATATACTTCTTAATTCACAGTCAATGTTTATCTCTATTTGATATTGTTATATTATTACAAAGTAGACTTCGAAATTTAATATACATAACGTAAAGATGTTTTTTGATTTATCTGTGGAGTTAACATCTTTAATGACGTTTCTTTCCATTAATTATAAAATTTGTTTTTCAAATTATAAGGGGGACTTTTCTGTTGGTATTTGAAAGACGTCTGTTCTTATATATGTATATGTCGTTAAATATAAAAATTAATACGAGCAAACTATTTTTGAAGATATGACAATTGATTAATTTTTATCATTTCATATCAAGTCATCTGTAGGGGGAAACCAAGCAATACGAGGTGCCCCGGGGTAAAACGGGATACTCCAAAAAGTAATAAAATATATCAAAAAATAAATTGACGTTCGATGTCGAGAAAATTTTTCGTTCATTCTCTATTTTTATTTTTGATATAATTATTTAATCACTTGAAAGAAATGAAAAAAATAACAAGCACACGTTTTGTAATTAAAATTATTACTTTTTAATTACAAGGATACATTCGGATTCTCTTTAATATCACCAGGATTTCAAAATTGCAAAGACTTGTGCAATAATCAAATAATTCAATACCTTTAGTAGGTTGGATTGCGTGATAGGGTGAAATTATAGTTGGTTAAATATTTTTGGATACTTAAGTATCTTATTGGTTTTAATTAAACAACTCATGATATTCCAATAAATTTCGAAAATTCCAGAAGAATGATTTTTTTATACACAAAAATAATATTTGCGTGTCGATATTAAATCATTTAGATTTCCGATTAGCTCAAGTTTACCTTAAATTTCGTGTCCATACATATCTAATAACATTTAAGCTAAAAACGATTAATTGCCAATATCAAGAATCATCATCAAAAATGATAGTGCATATTAAATGTTAAAATAAAAAGATTGAATTGGCATAAAGTTTGAAAGGGAAGATATAATCATAATTGCTAAATAGTGTCATAGAGACTGGAAAATATTTTTATTCATTTGATGAAATAGACCATGAAAAAGTGTGTTGTTTAAAATGAGACAATGGTAACGTCAGCAACGAAATATCACACGTTATTTGATATGCTTATCATATCGCAGTCACTCATTAAACGCAAATATTTGATTTTAATTAGAGGAGAAAAATGGTTATTACAGTAAATATAATTTAAATATTTTAAGCCACTATGAAAGAATTGACGTGAATGCTTTTTTTATTGAATTAGGTGTAATACTTTGATAATAATGAAAATTTTCAAAAAAACTTGATCGTCATAATCGTGATATTGAAATAATTTAGAGCATAAAATACATTTTATACGGTATGTCGCACATGAAAAAAATAGTCATGATCGATAAGTAACAAAAAATTTCAATTAATCATTACTGAATTATTGAAAAATTTGTAAATCAGTAAACAGAAATGATTAATTATTCGATGGCCCTCACTTATTTATTTTCCTGTCATCATTTTGGAATTTAAGGTATTTCGAATGCTAATTTTTCAAAACTTTACATCCCCTTTATTTTTATACCAATATATATTAACACAGAATTTAATTTCAAATAGGAAACTAGACTAAAAAGCTCACTCTATTTTGTACAATAAATTTTTTCTTCAATTAAAATTATTTTTAAGTTGTTTTATATTTTTATCGAGTATTCATTTATATAATAGTTATTATTGATTGCCGTAAAAACTTAATAACCCTAGTTTGATTAAAGTTAACTATTGTATAAAATTAAATAATACAAAACAACAACATTTGAAGCTGGACATATTTAAAATGATTCAACAATAAGCATTAAAATTTATATTTCATACTCCTATTCAGGTTTTGTCAATTTTCAATATAAAAGCAGAAGCTTATAATAAAATTGCTAATATTGTATTTTATACATTGAACTATGGAAAATAATTTTATTAAATTGAATTCAGTTGTCGAAAGTAATCAATAAATTTATTATATTATTATCGAGAATATAATAAATATTATGTTGCAAAGTCGTGTTGTAGAATAAATTACATCTGAACCCATTGTTACTTGTTACCCTACAGTGTATATATGAAATTTCTTTATAAGATAGACAGAAATATGTTTTTTAGGGAAAATCTAAAAAAAAAACCATGTCACTGAGGATCATAAATCATATTGACGTAATAATTGATGAATTGTTGTAATTTTCACTGTTAGATAAATATGAAAAATATCAACTAGTGTTTATTTTAATTGCAATGCTTTTATTATTATATAAGAAAAATACAGGCATGTACAGGAGAAAAAGTAATTGTCCTCATAATAAGACGTAATGTTATGTTATCCTAACGGGATCATGCTTTGTGTCTGCAACAAAAATTATTTTGTGATAATAACTGATTGGTTTTTAAAGAGAAGAGTTTATTTATATTATTAAACATTTGTGATTATTACAAGAAACGATAATAGACAATCTGATAAAGAATTTTTTATAATTAATACCAATATATCAGATAATTTTGTATATTGTAAAAAATAGATGTCATTCAAAAGTAATGAAAGAAATGATCAGGTAATGGTTTTAAATATCTCAAAAATGACTACAATATTAATAAAATAAATGACGTCATAACTACATGCTCTAAACACATTGAAATAACACACTTACAAAATGGTGATTTCATTAAATATTAATAGAGGTTCGTTAATGGTTGTATATATAATAAACTTAAGGAAACCCCAGAGCCATACAAAATGAACTAGAGGAAACCAACCAGTAGAGTTTATTCACACATAAAACCAACAACGATCCTTGTTTTTGGAACATTCATTCAGAATAAATTGATTTAAATTTCATCAAAACTGTTTTATTTTCTTTCTCATTTCAATAATTAGATGACAATTTGTGAATTTTTGAAAAATAATCATTTAAATTCCATATAAAATAAATGAAATAATCTTGATGTCTAACTGTCTGTCACAGGTGTTTTTCTCAGAGGCTCTTCGACATAAATAGTTGGAGTTCAAAAAATTTATAATCAAGAGTGATTCAAACACGAGTGTGAATTTGAATATTGAGGGGTAGTTTTTGAGGGTTAGATGAAAAGTTTAAAGAGAAATTTTCTTAAGGGTCCTCGTGTTGGGTGTCAAAGAAAAGCTACTTAAAACGTAAGTTCAAGAATGTATAATGAATCATTTTGAGTTACAAATATGAAGAAAGATCACCATTTGT
The DNA here is from genome assembly GCA_028641665.1 of Chelonus formosanus. Classification (NCBI taxonomy): domain Eukaryota; kingdom Metazoa; phylum Arthropoda; class Insecta; order Hymenoptera; family Braconidae; genus Chelonus; species Chelonus formosanus. Next base: position 1,887,139 of record CM054002.1, read on the forward strand.
TATTATTTGGAACTTTATAATGTTAAATAGTTATTTATGATTCATATGATAAATCTAGATGAAAGAATGTTCGTCGATTCCTCTTGAATTTACACCCCTTGACTTAAGTCTTTGATAGTTCATTATAAGATCCATATTCTAACTTGTGATATTTCATTCCAGTGTTCTACTACTCATGATAAAACGTAAGACAGTGATTTCAAAATATTCTTATGTCATCAAACTCATAAACATGTAAAACATTTCAACTTTTGAGTAATCTGGAAATGGTTAAAAATAGATTTGCAAGATTCCAAGCAACTAGAAAGCTAAGTAAGTTAAAAAAAAAAACTTGAATGATAAATTGAAAAGAAATAAAAACAAAGTGTAATATTGATTTCTCCAATCATTACGTTTTTGTTGTTTAAAAAATTCTATAGAATATCTTTCTGAAAAAATTCTTGATTAAATTTCAATTAGACGCATTATATGAAACTATTGCGAGAGAATTGAAGAAAACCATCACCATTGCGTGACGTCAAGAAAAAGTATTCTTTTTTTATCAGATTTTAAAGTCATTTAGAAATATGAAGCTTTACAAAAATAATCATCTCTTATTTGAATAAAAACTAAAATCTTAGCTGCTAAATTTTTTTTTTAATTAGCTTGATACTTATTTTTATTAACTTTAGAAATTGGAGATTTTTATAAATAATTTTGATTAAAACTCGTTTTACCTTAACACTATACTTACTCAGTTTTCATACATCTCCTTTTTCTTTTAACAAATTACAATGCGGAACATTAGCATAAAAATTCAAGTGAGTTCAAGTTTTAGACAAGAGAAAAATGTAAATTTAAACTCGAGTATTTAACTGTATAAAAATAGAATGATACCCATTTTTGATTAGCATTTTTTTCTATAATTTATTTACATCTTCTTCTTCTCCCCATGAATTAATAAATAAACTGCTGCCTGATTGATTAATTCTAAAACAAACAAAAAAACGTAAGTAAGGAAAGATAAATCTTTAGGTATCCTTAAAAATGATTATAACCAAAAGTGTACGTACCTAAATGAGTGTATAGATATATATTTATATTTGTACGCAGCTAGTGTAGCTGAAGCAGAGAAGCTACGAGAAGAGAGGGATGAATTCCAAAAGGAGGGTTGAAATGAAAAGAGATAGAAAGTAGCAAGATTTGGTTGAGTGTAAGCGAGAGGGTGTGATGATGCGGAGAAGGTAGTAGGAGTCAGTGGCTGAAAGGTAGCGGACAGGAGGGAGAAATAGAGAGAATAAAAGCTTCACCCCTAGTAGTGGTGGTGGTGGTGGTGAAACTACTAGCAAGCTCAGTGCGGCTTGAACCGTTTGCCGGCCTACATCTCGTGCGTGTCAACAAAGTGTGACTGGTGTTCTTCTCACAATCTCACTATTGTCATAATACGAAAGAATTTAACTTCTGTTAAATAAATAAATAACTATTTACAAAAAATCGAAATAAACTTTACTTTATTCCGTCCGTGCGTCATATCAAGATTTCACCTTTCATCATCAAGTAAGTCTCCAACAAACTCTTCTTCTTCAAAAATCTTAGCTTGATAGTTTTTTTATTTAATTAAGCAAACCATTTTACTTTATTTCTCATTTTTTGTTTTTTTTTTTTTTTTAAACTTGGTAGAGTTTTAATCAAAATTTAAACGAATCATTTTTATAGATATAATTATTTTTCATTTAAATTGGAATGAGAAAACGTTTCAGATGTTTTGTATAAATGGTTTGTGGTTTTGATAAAATGATATTTTCAGATGAATAGAAAGACAAATGTGATTTAACTTGAAATTAATATTCAATATCAAATAAGTAGTTGATGATAATTAGATAATTAAACTTTTGACATGTAAATTTATGATTGGTTTGGGGAAGAGAAAACTTGGTGTCACAACTTTTCTCTCACTCATTCAAGCCACTTTTGATGGTGATGGTGGTGGTGATGATAGAAGTACTTTTTGGGTTTTGTCTATACAACTTTGGTTCAAGTTTTCGTCACGTATAAATAATTGACTCGCGTGAGACTTTAGAGTTCTCAAGGGACCCTTATCTCGTCGTCAAGTCACTCATATGTACACTTATACCCTTTCTCTTGTATTTTTCTTTCTTCTCTGTGCTTGATTACGTTAGAAATTAAAGAGGCAGGAAGCTCTCCTCTTCTCTGACGTGTTATAATATGCCAGTTGACCCATAGAAGCTCGTTAACTCTTCATACGAGCCTTTCAACGAGGGACACAACGCATCAAGAGATACTTCCGATTCACACATTCATTCTCTTTATCTTTCAACTCCATCTACTCCTACGGAAATAAAAAATGTCTCGGAATATCTAAATTTACTTTTAATTCAACCATCAGCATAAACTTGGCCATTTCATCATTGAAGATGATGATGATGATGATAATGAACGTCATTGATGTAGCGAATGCTTCGTTACTACATTCATTTCCCGGAAATACCATGATGATATAAAGTCAGTCTGGAGTTGAAGAAGGACAGAAAGACAGAATTACCAGGCGAGTTGCCAAAAATATCCTGTGACCTTTCCATATACTCAGTCACTTTAGCACTCGAACACCAATTCTAGATTGATATGATGATTCTTCTGGAACAAAAAAGTATCTGAATCTGGTAGAGATTACAAAGGTGGACAGACTTAATTAGACGTCTTTTTTACAAAGCTTTTTGCCAATAGAAAAATAATATTGATTGAATTAGTAAATTTGATAAGGGGTCTAAAATGATAACAAATACAATAATAAAAAGCCATCGATTATTCGAAACCTAAAATAATAATTCACTTGAAATGGTTTCGGGTTATTCATCATCACAATTTGAGATAAGAAGAAAAAAAGGAAAAAGTTAGCACGCGGTCTTTTTTATTATCCACACGAGTAAATCGATTATGTGTCCGGAGAATGTGAAAGAAAAGAGACCAGGAGGGAAAATAAAATAATAGTCTGAGGGAGAAAAAAGACTGCGAAGAAGGTAAGTCTTGGTGTACTCTTTTTTTTTTCCCCCAGGATTCTTGTTCTCTCGAAGCATCCCAGCTTTTATGCTTTCTCATCGTTGTTTCTCTCTCACTCTCCCGGCGCACAACCCGGCGGCTTTCCTGTCTACGGGGTCAATCGATACTAGGCTTTCGAGAATTCGTCGTCGCTGCGCCTCCCCCATTTCACATGTGTCCCTCCTTCCCTACTGCTTCACCATCAGTATGCTTTTTATTCATTTAATCACAATCAAACATGTTCATCAGCTCTAACTATCTTTCAATTCAAAATTGCTAATGAATTTTACTTTCTTTTTTCATCCAGCTTATCAGCTACCAACGAATCAAAATTCATGTTTGCCGAGTTGATTCCGTTGCTAATACTCTCGATATCTCTATTCGATTTCATCAGCATCACATCAACCACTCTTCTCTTTCTCTCTGTTATTCCGACATTTGTACACACAAGCTTGCGGCAAGCTCATTGTTTATGTACAAAGTTCAGCTGTACTCAGCTTTGTGTGTTAGGGTCAATCGTTGGAATATGTCTTCGGGCATTAGTTCTCCTCCTCCACCTCCATTCGTGTGTATATACACACATGAGTTGTTTCTGATATGCCGCAGTGCAGCCGCCATCCGCAGAGCTTATGTACACAGTTACATACCGAAAACACTATGTTACACAGTTAATCCTCCCGAGGTACTTCAATTTATCATTACTCTTTTAAACTAAATCACTAAATAATGGGTAATCGCAATATCACTGATTTCAGATCAATTCAGTCATTCAAATAAGTACCAGATTTACTATTGGCAATCAGTGAAAATAATCACTGAAATAAATTTAGTTAAATGCACTATATCTTATTAAAACATCACTAATTTACAAAAACTTTTACAGATTAATTATAAAAGAGTCATAATATATCTTGATTTAAAAGTTATACAAAGTAATATTATATATTCTTTTTAAATAAATTAATTACCATTTACTACATATTACTGTTAAACTTAATACTGACTGAAATATCTTACTGAAATAAGTATTAAAAAATGTTACAGTGAATTGACAATTCACTAAAAAAAATCAACAAAAATTTTACTGATTTCTTTGAAGAGAGTACCTTATTTATTTATATTTACATATCATCCTCATTTCAATCTCTATTGAAAACTGCCACGGGATGCATCTTACTAAACAAACATTTTTTTATGCCAATTCAAAAAAAAAGAAATCTTGTCTTTGAATATTAAGAGTGAAGAAAACCGCATAAAAGTCGCTCAGTGGGGAAATGGGTCTCGATGTTTGGTTCATGATACCACTGGCCGCGAACATACCAAATACTGCAACCATCCCTTCTTCTCTACCCACACCATATTCAGGTTTAACATGTACACCACCCAAATCGACTATACTTCATTCATTTCTCTCTCTCTCTCTCTCTCTCTCTCTCTCTCTCTCTCTCTCTCTCTCTCTCTCTCTCTCTCTCTCTCTCTCTCTTCCTTGCTTCCTTCTATGTTATTTACTGTATTCACAAATGTACGCATTGCGCCTCTTTCTGATATTTTTTATTCCTCTCTAAATAACAGTAAAGTTCATCACTGATGCTGACTAATTATTTGAAAAAATTAACCAATTTATGTTAAATAATATTATTTTATAATAAACATAACATATATTTTAGGAATAAATTGGTTGATTAAATTTAACTTTTCTACATATTTTGCTCCATTTAACAGGTATTAATTTGAAATAGATTGTATAATTATCATTAACAAATTTCAAATATATCATTTTCATACAATTTAAATAATAATATGCTATGATATTCAAATACTCAAATGATGTATTTTTAAATTCAATTACTAAAAGGTATCATCAAAAATGGATAAAATGAAATTAATTATCTCTCTGCATTATGTAATAAACTTAATATCAATCAAAGAAAAGGAAAAAAAAAGATAACAAATTAAATATTTTTAAGATTACTCTGACATTTTAAGAAATGATTTTTAACTTGAAGACTCTTAGCCTAAATTTTTTATCAAAAGGAAAAAGGCTTTGCATGTTTCAAGTGTTAATTACTCCATTTAGATATTAATAGAGATTTATTTACTTAAGATATCCTAAAGTATCTAGAGTATCTGTTATCAGTCGTACTCTCTATCCTAGAGCTCTGCAGTCTATTTGAAGTCTGCAGTGTGAAGGAAGCAGACAAATAATGACCAAAGGTGGTGGAGAAGGAGGAAAATCCCATTCTCGTTATCAACGATGACCATCGTGACCACTATCTTCCTGTATGTTGTTCTCTCTCTCTCTCTCTCTTCCTCTTCTTCAGCTGCATAAAATTTCAAGGGACTCTTGATTGCTGTTACAAGTGCTGACGCACTTGTATAATGTACACAGATATGCTTTGATTTGATAATTGATTCAAATAAAAACTTTTTATGATTTTGTTATTACCAGGGTGTTATTTTCACCCGATTACATTCGATTGCAACTTAATTTGATGATTTATTTAATTTATTTATCTGATTCAATAGTTTTATATTTAAGATAACAACAACAAAAACTTGATTGCAAAATTTCGACCTTGACCCAAAGAGATATGGGCCTGTCATAACTCTGAGCGATATCGCTCTCGCGTGATGTTTCAAACGATCGAAAATTTTTCGTCCGTCAATTATTTGACCTCGGAGTTGTTTTTATCTTTCCAATATCAGGACAAGTATTTTATTGAAATGACATCTTATCTGCATGATTGAGTAGTCTATCCAATTCACATTTACTCATATATATATATGTATATGATTAAATGGTTTATCTGTTATTTTTTTCTTTCTTTTTTCATTTTAAACTATTTTAAATGTAGAAAAAAAAATGTGTAAAGGAATCTAAAGTTGTGAGGGACAATCTCTTGATGTTTTGACGCTTTGATGCTTCCGATTAGCATTTAAAGAGGTAGGGAAAAGTGTGAGAGGGTTAGTATATCACGAGGGTTAAATAAAGAGGGTGAGGGAGACCTAGAGAATATACATATATTCGTTGGTATATCGTCGAGAGTTATGGATGGGCCATGAACACGCTAACCCAGTGACACCTCTAGGTCACTCGTGTTACATCGAACTCATACTCGAGGACCGAGGGTTCAGGCTCACTACTCCTCGTATGGGCCACTATTGCATGCTTGCGTGATTCCTACACATCACACAGCGCATTGGATCGACGTTGAGTTTACTACACTTGCAAACTAATCGTTGCACAAACGAATAAAACGGAATACTTTACCATCTTTCCGCTTGAAGAAAGTTAATTGTTTTCATGAATTTTCATGATAATATTCATAAAAAACTCAAATAGCTGTGGTGTAACTTTTTTAGGCCTATCTGGGTTAGTTTCATCAATGTCCAATAATTAGATCAATCTTCACTTGCTTAAAATTTTATCATAACTTGGTACATTTTAGAATTCAATTTTTATCCGCAAGAGAAACATAAATATTTTCATCAACATATCTAGCAGATATTCATAATACATTTATATAATTGTACATAAGCTATTTTTTAGTGTTAGAATACTATTTTCTGACCTAGCTAAAGTTGATTCGATAATTTTTTATTGTAGAAAAAAAAGATAGTCAAAAGGACGATGACTGATAATGCGGTGATGTAGCTGATGATAAGAGCTATCCAAGAATTAACCCTCCTCCAGTATTCAACTCCTTTCAATTATTGGAATTGGCTCTTTTAGAGGCGTCAACGTTCGTCGTTCATTAACGGACCAGGCGTCGCGACGTCATCGACGTGAGGTAAGTTTAAAAGTTGATTTTACATGTAAAAGAGTGGTACTTGTAGATAAAAGTGTATGAGTATGCTGAGTCAGACATGCAATGATAGATGTTGCGTCAATTTTAAGGAAGTTAGAAACATTCATAATACAAGATTACATGAGTTAATTAGCTTGTATGCAAACTAAAAGTTGAAGCTAATTGATTGACATGACCTTGCCCCTCTTTTGTATGGTGATGGTTGCTTGTCAGACTCAAGGCATAGTTTTCCGGGATTATTGTTTTATGAGAAACAGAATTATTAAATATAAAACATATCTAGCAAATAAGATATTTAAGTTGTAATTGATTGTTTACTTTTGATTTAGGCGTGAAGGGGAGTGGAAAGGAGTGGCGCGAGGACGATGGCAATGACGAGAGGTCGAAGCGCCCTCCTGAACTTTGAAACATTTGTAGTACTGACGGTGGTCATTGCGTCGACTCTAGACTTGGTCGCGAGGGCTTCGCCCTCACCACATCGAAGCAGACACCATGCGGATCTGTCGCATGAAGAACTGGGCCAACATGAACATCAACAACAACAACAACAACAAAAGAGCAAGATGACTTTGGAGAATTTTGGATCAATCAAAGCTGAATCATTGACATCAGGCTCTGACGATCCACTAGTTGTCCAGACTAAAAAAGGTCGGGTGAGAGGTATCACTCAGACAGCTTCGACTGGTAAACAAGTTGACGCCTGGTATGGTATTCCATACGCGCAAAAGCCTCTCAAATCGCTACGATTCCGACATCCTCGGCCTCCAGATCGGTGGGATGGAATTCTGAATGCTACAACGCAGCCCAACAGCTGTGTCCAAATCTATGACACCGTCTTCGGGGACTTTGCTGGTGCCATGGTATGGAATCCAAACACTCAACTTAGCGAGGATTGCCTGTATATCAACGTAGTCGTACCTCGACCCAGGCCGACAAACGCCGTCGTGATGGTATGGATTTTCGGTGGTGAGTTGAAGTGATTCAATTGAATTCGCGATAGCGCTCTTCGTTAGCGCATCTCGATACGATCTCGTTTGCAGCAGCCACGCATATCCGCGTCGGCTCGCTCGTTTGCTCCAGGTGGCTTCTACTCCGGCTCCGCCACACTTGACATCTATGATCCGAAGATTCTTGTTTCCGAGGAGAATGTGATCCTGGTGTCCATGCAGTACCGGGTGGCTAGTTTGGGCTTTTTATATTTTGGTACTCCAGACGTACCAGGTAATGCTGGGCTTTTTGACCAAATGATGGCGCTTCAGTGGATCAGGGATAACATCGCTGCATTTGGTGGTAATCCAGACAACGTAACGCTCTTTGGTGAGAGCGCCGGCGCAGTTTCTGTATCAATGCATTTACTTTCACCACTTTCAAGGTATATCATAACTAAGTACTTCCCTTCAATAATAATATTTCATGTCAAAGTGTGTTGAAGTAATGCAATTAACCTCCTCACTTAACATTATAATAGACACCTCTTCAACCAGGCGATTATGCAGTCCGGTTCACCAACGGCTCCTTGGGCGATGATCTCGCGGGAGGAATCAATCGAAAGGGGATTACGTTTAGCTGAAGCAGTAGGTTGTCCGCATGACCGGAAAAATCTTCAGGCCGTCATTGATTGTCTTGTCGCTGCTGATCCTCTGGATTTAGTCAACAATGAATGGGGTACTCTAGGTATTTGTGACTTTCCTTTTGTCCCAGTCATTGATGGATCCTTCCTTGATGAAACTCCTCAGCAATCATTAGCAACGTCATCCTTTAAAAAGGCCAACATTCTCATGGGATCCAATACTGAGGAAGGCTTCTATTTCATCATTTACTATCTAACTGAACTCTTTCGCATCGACGGCGCTGAAGATGTCAAAGTCTCGCGGGAAGAATTCATCCGAGCTATATCGGAACTTAATCCTTACGTTAATCAAATTGCTCGTCATGCTATTATTTATGAATATACTGATTGGCTACATCCAGATGATCCAAATGGCAATCGTAATGCTATTGATAAAATTGTTGGAGACTATCAATTTACCTGTAATGTCAATGAGTTCGCCTCGAGATACGCTGAGACTGGTAATACTGTCTATATGTACTACTACAAGCATAGATCTCTCAATAGTCCTTGGCCAAAATGGACTGGTGTCTTGCATGGCGATGAAATCAATTATATCTTTGGTGAACCACTTGACCCGGCAAAAGGATACACCAAGGAAGAAGTTATCTTCTCTAAGAGGATAATGAGATACTGGGCCAATTTTGCTAAAACTGGGTAAGAGAACTTTTATCTTGCTACAATGCGTCTAAACTATCATTGATCCACTACTTTTAATAGACTAATTAAACTCCTCTTTAATTACAATACTTTAGCTATCTAATTTCAGTTACAAATCATTTGGATGATTTTTTTTCTTTCTCACCAGATTGCTCATTGTTGAAAAAAAAAAAGGTTTTCACTCATTTTAAGTGCTGCTTCATAAGTAGTGAGCAAATCGTCACTGAAAAATAGCTGAAAAGTGTGAAAATGGTTCAAAGTATAGATTGTTATATGAGACAGTTTTTTAGACTTGAAGAATATTTCAGATATCACAATTGAAGCTTTTATTTTAATTTACTATAATTATCAAGACTATTTTTACAGTCTAAAAATAAACGTAATTTAACTGATGATGTTAATATTTTAAAATTTTATTTATATTTAACATAGATTTTTTTTAATTCAGACGTAAATTTAAAAGAACAGAAACAAAACAGTGAATATATTTTAATTTATAATTTAGCATGAATATTGATGATATGAAAAGTGAATACTGATGTGAAAGCAGTAGAAATTTGGTACAATTTATTTCTACCTCTATTTTTCTTTTTTCGATAACCAATATACTATTTTTAAAATTGATCTTACGTTGAAGAAAAAAATCCCATTAATATGATAGTTAAAATTTGTTTGATAAATATTTAAGTATAAAATCAACACTCGTGTTGAGATAAATATGTAAAATAATATTAAAAATGTATTTATCGTATGATTAGAGATCCCAACATGGGTGATGATGGCTCATGGGCTGATGCATTCTGGCCACAACATACAGCAGCAAATCAAGAATATCTCACATTAGACACCAACGTAACTGAAATTGGTCAGGGTATAAGAACGCGTCAATGTGCATTTTGGAAAAAATATCTACCACAATTGATAGCTGCCACTTGTGAGTACTATATTATAATGCATCAAATATTGTAGTGAAGAGCTTTACACTCAAATACAATCGATCTCGTTAATTGGCATGTAATTGCGAAGCGTACTCGATGTGGTTTTCCGGTTAATGCGGGATGACGTTGTGTCAAAATGCATTAATTAGTTGGCAGCGTTGGTGAATTTGTTAGCTATTTGATTAGATAATGGGTCTCATACTCATTCCTTTAATCAGATAATTTACTCTGAAGAATCAAAGAAAACGAATTTTTTTATTCACGCTAATAATTTCCTTAGTTGAAGACGAAAGTTTCAAGTCGACTTTTGGGTGTAAAAAAAAAAAGAATTCTTTGTAGCGAATTGTGTGGTGTAGATAAGGAATCTCAAGATGAGATTGGTGATTGAGGACGCTCAACGGGGAAAGGGAGATCTAAAGAGACTAGATAGAAGAGAAAAGAAGAAGGGGAGAAAAGCTGAAGCTAAAAGGCAGAAAAAGAGTAAGGGGAGTGAAACTCTCTACCCGGTATGGATCGATGCCACCGCATCGGCGGGTCGCGCACACCCAAACGCCTGGTTCACCTCTCTCTTGCCGACGTTGACGTCGACGTCTACATCCTGGCGGCTTTGCTTCACCTCCCCTACACTCCTCTCTTTGATACAATCGAGGATAGAACACTCTTCTGGCTCCCAGTCTGGAGGATTGCTGGGGACCGGGTCAAACTGATGCGCCACGCGTGTCTCCACCTTTTATATATGCTATTGTATTTCGCACTATATCCTTCACATTATACCTCCTGGCTAGCCTACTTCCGTTATTTACTGCTATTGCGCCATCCTCAACCACTTTATGGTATACCACACACTCATCTAAATTCACCAACAACCACTATTTTCATTGTATTGTTCAGACTCTTGGATTCACTTGGTTAGAAAATTTATTCCGTTTTTGATTTTTTATGCTCCTCACTCTGTACCATGTATTATACATTAAATTTCTTCTATCTATCATTCCTCTACCTCCCCACGTGACTTTATTACTTATAAAATTCATCAAACTCAACTTGTTTTTCCCGAATACAAATGACCTTTATTACAAATTCAACTCGAGTTTATTATTACGTTTATTTCTGTGCCAAAAAATATTCTTATATTGTGTTATGTATATATAGACAGAGCTTTTTCTACGTGACTTTTATTTTTTATTATTCCATTTGACTGTGAAGAAAAAATCATTTGGAGACAAAATAAATTTTGACGAGATCGTATGAATTATTTTCTTCAATGACTGCAGTAATATATTTATCTTTAAATGTAATTCAATTATTTCTTCCTTTATCGAATAACTATTTAATATTTGTAATTTTTGTAAGTAAAGTTGTATTCCAATTTTAGAGTTGGATTTTTTTTTAACAATCAGAATATGTAGAGAGTGTTACAAAAAAGTAATTTGAGTTGAGGAAAGTTCAAAAAGTTCATTATAAAAAATATTTCCTTTTTTTTTTAGAGTTATTTAAATTATAATTTATTTTAATTCTAGTTAAAATTGATTTTTCAAATAAAATTCCTAATTTTCTATCAAAAAAAAATTAATTCTATCGAACTTGATTAAAAATCATTTATCTACTAAATAAAGAATTTTCATTCAAATAATTAAAGCATAAATGAAGTTATTTAAAATCAATGCTACCGAAAAAAAAAAATTCTAGAATTATTGACAAAATAATTCAATATATTCTATAATAAAACGTTTACATGTCACTATTTTTTTTTATTGGATGATGGTTTATTAATATCGGAAAATATTTTTATAAACCAAAAGTATTAATGATTAACCATTTAAAAGCTTTCAAAAAATATTTACTAGAAATAAAAATAATGATACATCCATTGATGAACTTTTTTTCTAATCAAAAAAAGTTAAAGAAAAATAAAAACTAAATTTTTCCAGCAACATAAAAGTTATAATTATTTATCTAGGTCTGAAATAATATCTAAAAATAAAATTTCTAAATTATAATATCAACATTAAGCCAAAAGTTTAATATATCATATCAAATGATTAACTAGAACGACCTCCATAAAGCATCCATTCAACCAAGCATGAATCGTCTCTTCAAACTACTGTTCGTGAATGATTAGAGACACGCGAAAAATTTTAAATTACTTTTAATCTAAAAATAATCAACTGACAGAATAATAATTATCTTGACTTTTTTTATTTTTACAGCTAAAATGGAAATGGAATCATGTAGCACTAATTCAGCATCAAGTATCAATGCCAACACTCTAACATTCAATCTGGCGTTGACGAGTCTCTTAATATACTCAGGAATGACCATCATTACTTTTCCAGCTAGAGGCATCATCAAGTCAACAAAAGATACAGTCAGATCACTTTAAATTATTTTTACCCATCCCTTATACTTCCATTCATTCTACCACTCCTTATTCTTCCTATTCTTCAAACTTATTTAGATTCTACATTGTTTCATTATAAAAATAAAAATCCACTTTCATTCCTGATTTGTCGCTTTATGATATGTAACTTGAATTGACTTGATTGATTTATTTCGTCAATTCATAATTCAACTGCATTTCAATATACAATCGCAAACATATCAAGATGACGCTCTGGTAAGTAACGTTCTACTTCAAAAGATCGAATGACAACTTTTTTTTTTATATGTATATATTTCTATTAGATAAAATTTTATATTTGATATTGAATTCAATCACAAACTTTATCTGAAGTTCCATTTTTCCTTACAAAGAAGACACCAATGTACGAAAATCATATTTGAAGGTTGAAGCTTTGGTAGGAATAAAAAAGAATTTTTCTAATAAAATTGTGATAAACAAGATATAATGAAAAATTAATATTATGAAATAGATGGATTACTTCAGATTTGATGTTTGTAAATGAATTTACTTGAGAAAATGATTACTAGAGAGTTGATTTTAATATTTCCTAGAGATTGATTAATCTGTAAGAAGCTTAATTACAAATAACTGATGAAAAGTTCAACTTTTTTTCTATTTTATTTTTACTTTAACATTATCTAGAAGAAAACTATGATTTTACTCTGTCTACTTTAAGAGCCAATAACTTGGTGATAAATTGAGTTATAGACTTGATTTAAAGCTTCAATTCCTCGGAAAAACATTCACTAAAAGTTTTTATATATACTTGTAAGAGAAGATGGATTAAAATGAAATTCCTCATAATGAAATAATAAATTTCAAAAAATAAATACAGTAATTAATTTTATTTATTTATTTATTTTAATCAAATAAAAAACCTCAGTAATAAATAATTAACTTATTTGTCTCATTTTCACAACTAGAGACACTATTCATTCAAATCATCTAATTTCGTCGACTCTATGCTAAATTCAAACGAATTTTTGAAGAGAACGTATGTTAATCCAGACGTCAAACAAAAAAAATTCTTTAACGAAAAAAATAAAGAGAAAATGTGAATGAATGTAATGCTTAACAAAACAAAAAAAAAAAAAAACTAAACAACAAAACTACGTAGAGCATATATTGAAGCACTAAAAAAATGCTAAAGACATTAAAAATAGAAAAAAGAAATGTATAAGTGTGGTTGTGAATATGAGCTAAAAAAACCGAACAAAATAAAAAAAAATAAACCAGAGATAGTGAATTAAGTTTATCTAATCGATTTCATTACTAAATGAGAGCCTATTAGTAAGCTTTATACTATTTATATATAAAAGTCGGTTATTAATGGGTACATAGAGTGATGCAAAAATTTAACAAATATCGATTATGATAATGATAACTACTTTAATGATTATATTAACAACGATAATAATGATGATGATGATAACCAAAAATATTAATTATAATATATATTAACAAAAAAATTAAAGATAAATCTTGAGAATTTACTTTCAGAATATGATGATAAGTATTGTGAATGATTAATCAATTAATTATGAAAACAAATTGTTCATTTAAAATAATATATGAAAAGTTGCGATGAAATATTAGTAAAGATTTATTAGGAGTTTGTTTGATTTCGTGTAGATAATGAAAAATTAGGATTTTTTTATTGATATTAAAGAGGTTCTGATATAAACCATAGTAGGTTTGATGATGAACCTTTACAAGAGATTTTAGTTAGGTTTGATCAAGATCATCAACAGAACTAAAATCATATTTTAAAAGTTAACAGGAATAATAAGATTCAAAAGTTATTTTAAAACTTTTATCAAATTTGGCAAGTTTATATTTGTAAAATGGTTGTAATGTGCTAACGTTGATCCTCAGCTTTTGAAATTGATCAACCAGTGACTGAATACCGCTCTAAATGCTCTAGTTTGGTTAATTCAAGGTTTTTTTTTTAAGAAATCTTAAATCTTGAGGCTAAAGTGATTTTAAATGACTAAATATATTATAACAACAGTGATGTAATATATAGAGATATTTTAAAATTATTGTTGCGTCTTATGTAAGTGAAAATAGATTCTAGATAGCATCTTTGGTATGATAATGTCTGAGAAGTTGATTAAAAAAAAATTGTTTTATCATAATTATATTGTTAATTGTTTATTGACTAGTAAATAAAATTTTATTTAAATTATTTATGATTATAGTTTAGTCATTTATTAATTTTTTACATGATGATTTTAAGTCATCATATGCACTCTATAACATATATTAAATTTAACTAAAACTGATTATCTTTAATTCATTGAAAATGTCTTTCATATACTCTAAAAAATTTTTAGAGCAATGTTTTATCCAGAAACTGAGAGAAACATGACGAAACTAGTCTGAATAATCTAGATTGAGCTGAGGGCAAGTTGGTACTGTGATAAAAATTAGTCAAATAGGAGTAAAAATTATTCTTTAAAAGAACAATATTTAATAAACTTAAAATTTTCTGCTTACTAGCAGTATAAAGTAATTATGAATAAACAATTTTTTCTGTGTACATAGGAAATAATATTAAAAATGAATTATCTCTTAATTTATATTGAGATTTATCTTCAAGTCTAGGCTATAAGATGTCCTGTTCCAGGACATGTCTATCAGATATCATTTAATCAACTTTTAGTCTAGATTATTTTAAATGATGGTGCACTGAAAAAATATTAAATAAAAATTACTCCTGTAAATAGGGAAAATTTTCAATTTAAGGAATAATTTTTATTATATATCCTAGATAACTCAAATACAGTGTAGCTAAGATCTGATAACTTCTAGCCATCTTTTAGTCAGCTTATTACTGTCTATAATGTCACTAAAAAATTGTAAAATTTTTTGTGGTTTTATTTTCCAAAATAAGATAGTAGTTAAGAGTTGTCAAATTCTTGAACAACCATTTTGCAAGTATAAGCCATAAATATTAGATAAAATATTAAAACGATCTTTGTTTTTTATTATTACCATTAACATACTATTGTTCATGCAAGAACTTCCTTAATCAGACACGCGGTATCTCGTTTTGATTCGGTTTAGTTGTGAGGTGGATTCAATAAATCTAGCCAAACAAAGAAAAAGTAAAAATATTGAATGAGAGAGGGTACACAAGGGTGTGTGAATGAGCGTGAAAATAAATAATTCTACATATAAAGAATTATCAAGAAATAATATTAATCGCACTATAAACTTGTAACAGTTTTGCGCTGCCTTAAAATTAATAACAGAAACTAGGTATACATAACAAACATTAAACATTTTTGATTACATTTAAATTAATCATTTGATATTAGACATCTGATATCTAACTTTTGAAAACGTTTGCTCCCTTTAAAAATGTTTTTTGAAGCGTCGTTCCTTGTAATTCTAAGCTTCAAATAAATTTTCAATCAATCTTCAAAGGATTTTTATTTTAATAACAAGACGTAAAATTCTGTTCAATACCTTGAAGTCATTTTTTATGGTCTACAATGGGAAAAGAAGTAAAAAATTTTTAAATAAAAGATAAAAAAATCTGGAACATTTCCAAGCGGCCGTACTGTATCCTATTGATTTTTATTTCACATCCTGGAGCGATACTAGTGACCGAGTAAAGCCAGAGCTAGCAATAACAAGCATCGAGTTATTATAGCCCACTGCAAATAAAAAATATCAAGAGGCTGCAGGCTAAGATAATCCTCATCTACTCTTTTACTTGAAAATTCTTCCTGGCCAATGTTGATTGTCATTTATAAATAACTAAAAAACCAACATATTGTCACGATAATCATTCAAAAGATCATATTGTTAATATCACAATCTGTATTATGATGAGAATCATATATAATTAACTATGAAAATGGTCCGAAAGGGTAAAAATTTTAATACTGTTTAGTGAATATGTAAAAAATAACTAAAATATTAATCAAATAAGTATCATATTTAAACACTTTCATTGCATTGAAATAACACACTTTTAAAGTCAAAATTTGCAGTGAGGTGAGGTACAGGACGTTTCGTCATGCCAGCAATACGTTTTGTTATGATGGCAATAATTTTTTTTGTCTTTTATGTTTATTATTTTACTGACATATCCTAAAATTGATTAATAAATTGTTTTTATGAAGAAAAAAAACCACAGAAATTTCAAGTAATTATCTTTCAATAAAGTCAAAAGTTAGATAATACTATATATAAAGCACACAACAAATACATACAAACGCATACCTTTGGCATTCAATTTATTCTCTAGCTCCGTCGGATGCGAAGCTTTCGCTCAAAGTATGTATTATAGATGAAATAAATTAAATTTAATAAAGAAAAAAAAAGAATTCAATATAACAAGAAGATACCGCAGATAACAAAAAAAAAAAAAACAGAAATTTATCGTTCTTATTTTATTTCATTTGTTTATTCTATTGGAACAGATTAATTGAATGTGTATTCACTGGAATGACAAATTTTATTCTATACAAAAATTTATATTTAATCTTTTTTAATTAAATTTTATAATCTTTTTTAATTTTTTTTTGTTTCTCATTGTTAACGTAATTTGGCCGATATGTAAAATAATAAAAAGAAAAAAAGTTTGAAATATTAATAAAGTGAAATAAATATTTTTGGTAAGAGACATGGTAGCTCAGCAGCAATGTTTGTGGGGGTATGAATCCTGTAGGATCATACAAATCATATATGATCCGTATACGATCGTAGGATCAGTCCTCACTTTGGGGCACAAAAATCAAAATTTTTATATTCACAATAATTACTTTTTTGTGTCCGCGTAAAAATATAAAAATGTCATACAATCTCTGAATATATATATATATTATTAATATATCTATATTATTTATCCCTAAGTCTTTGTGATGTAAATCAATTATGATTCACAACATAAAAAATTAATAAGTTAATAATAATTTTTTGAAAATCTTTTTGACGATGTTAAATAAATAAATGAAGTAAAATAAAGAACTATAGTCCTCGTGAGTCTGATTATATCACTTGTAAAGTCTTCAATAAAAGGACTCTAAACAATATATAAAGAAAAATTCAATTTTTAATAAATAGCACAAAACAAATGATAATAATCGATTGTTTAATTACTTAATAAAAAATAATGACTATGTGAAATAAAAATATATCACAGGTGTATAACGCCAGGCGTCTATCTCAAGTGACGATAATGAAGTAAAATAACATTTGAAGAAATATTTAAAAAATTAATAAAAATATTGATTATTATAATTAACTATAAAAATAAAGTCATGTTTTACTTGTTAAAGAATAATAAAGGTGGTGAAGGAAAAATAACGAAGAAAAAGATAAGAAAAACTCAATAAAAATATAGTGATGATTGAATAAAGAATTTTTAAAATACTGAAAGTGTGTGGTTAATCCATTAACACTAATGGGAAATTGGCTGGTGATGAAAATTTTATTTCTTTCGAAGATGATTGAGAATTATAAAATAAATATTGCTATGGACAACAAATGTGTTGTACAATTTAATTGTTGATAAAAAATAATTATCAATTATTTGTTATAACAGTCAATTTAGGATGGTAAAATAAATTTTAAATAAATAAAAATAATTCTGATCTAACTTTTGGAAGAATAAATGATTATTTCTTGTCTTTGAGCTATATTTTGATCGTTTCTTATAATTTGCAATTCTATAAATAAAGAAAAAAAAATTCAGTCAAGAAGTGTACAAAATTTCTTTTTTTTGTTCATTATTTATTTCATTATTTATATGCTTATTTTAAACAAAAGATAAAATATTAAATATAAAGTAAAGAAAATAAATCAAATATAATGGTTCTATCCGATTAATATATTATAAATATAATATCATTAAAACAATGGGAAAAATTCAATGTCATATAATAAAATGAAACAAATGATATCATAATTAATGTTTAAGAATAAATAAATAAAAAATATGTCTTTTTATTGAAAATCTAACAGTTTTATTTTTTCATAATATATATTATTTCATTTTTATTCTTTAACATTTTAAGAACTTTTTTATTTTTTAAGTAGTGTTTAATCTTTTGTTTTTTAAAAAATACATTTTCATTACTCTATGTATAAGCATGCATGAGCATTTAGCTGTTTACCTCTCTTCTTCCCTTTTATATTTCACCCCTTTAAACCCGGAAAAAGCTCAATGTAAAATTTTTAAATTGACTAGACAGTTTTAATCAAAAGCATTACCAAAAAATTCTAAATAATCTTTCCAAAGTAATTTTTTTTTAAACTCTGAAATACAGTTTTTTTCTAAACATTTGACTTGTTTAAATTATAAACAATTAAATTATTCAACACAATTGATTTGTTTTTTCTTTCAAGCCTTAAACTATTTTTCAGATAACAAAATTATCATCCTTAGCCACTTATCCCTGGGCGTAAATGGATTAAATTGTGTCATTAAATGTAGCTCTATGTATCTATAAATACATGTAATATATATAATTTATTGGATATGAAAAAAAACATATATATATATATATATATATATGTACATATATCTAATTGAAAAAATATATACGTACGTATACATATATATTTATATCTATGAATATTGTGAATGAATTTGGGCGCATTAAAGTAAGAGTGAAGAATGATAATTATTATAGCTGCCTATGCAGATGAATAAATTAAAATGTTTTATTTATTATTGCCAATGTATTGAATCAACATGATCACACTAATGAAAACTACCAGAGTCGACTGCAAATGACAAAGAAGTATAACGTGAAAGTAATTAACGAGAAAGCAAGAATATTATTATTATTAATAATAATCGATGATAAACAACTGGAAATAATAATAATAAATACTAAAGATATTAGGCTAACAAAAGAAAAATATAATTTAAAAATGAAACAAAACTCAAAATGGCACTTGCTAAATTTATAACAAAAATGCCGGCTTAAAATTTCGCTATTTCCTCCGCTTTTCCATTTTTGAAAATTATTTTTATGCACTTTTGAATTATTAACATTTGTTTATAACAATGGACTATATTGAATTATATTTATAGTATTATTCAAATGATTAATTATTATTAATAATAATGGATTAATTAATGAAATAATTAATTAATTGTATATCAAAAGGAGTCTCACAGCGCATCGCTGAAAAAGTAGCCCGCAGGCCTAAATACGCTCTAATCGTTATTCTAGTTATATTAATTAATTAAATAAATGATCGAATGGCGTAAGTTTTTGCAGCTTCACAATGTTATGTATTTTCAATATTAATATTCTTTTATCATATGGTAAAAGTAAATCGTCAAAATTGTTTTTTTTTTTCAAATAACATTTTATTGAAATTGAGTACATTTTTTAGAATATTCATCATTAAATTAATACTAGTAATATAATAGATAAATAATTATTTTTCATCTCAATTTATCATTTATTCTTTTAATATTTATAGTTATTGGTAATCGATTAGTTGCGTTAAAATCAATAACTGATTTAAATAAGTCTAAGAATAATATACAATTCTAGACGATTTATTTTTTACCGTGGATATTATTGATAAAAATAAATTTGTATTTTTTTGCTATCTTTAGACTGTATAAACAAATACCCTGATGCGTTCGAATTATTCTTCTATTATAAATTATTCCATTTTTCTGTTGATTGTTACATTTATCTAAATATAAATCTAAATGAGAAATCTTTTAAAATTTTTGAAATAAAGATTTAAAAGAAAAAATTGTTTATAAATTTATATGAAAACTACTTTAATTGTTTTTTATTTTGTCTTTGTAAATAATATCAAAAAAAAAAAATTTATAGTGTCGCTAAATCGACGTATCAGGGATAAGAGACCAAAAAATAAGCAAAATAAATTTGAACAAAATGTTAATTATTACTGAAAATAATTGCAATAGATAATATAAGTTTCGTAAATTAAAAAAATAAATTACTGTAATTATAATAATTAGCAAAAAGAAAAAAAAAGTTATATTAAAAATGACGATAAAACTATGAATTTTCTTTCGTTATGTAAAACAATTAAATTATTTCTATAACTCATACACAATAAGTGATAAATTATATTGACATCATCAACAATATTGCATTTACGTCAAAATATATAACTACTACTGTTTCATAGTAGATGTATATTGTAAGAAATAATTAATAAAAACAAATAAAAAAAGAAAAAAAAAGTCGATAAAAAATATTTACTGCTTGTATATAAATATGGATATAAAATATAATAAAGAAAAATATAATATATCGGTAATTATAATAATTATAATTATAATAACGATTTATGATAATGAGGGATGACAGTGACAATGAAAATTAAATCGTAATAAAAATAATGTACCAATTATTGTGTTTTGACTTTTATTCTCGTAGTTATTATCCTCATTTTTATCATCATTTATGTTTCAAAATCATGATGCAAAATAGTCCATCATTTAGATCCTTTTCCACTAGTTTCATTAATAATTATTTTACTTAATTTATGATTTATGTATTAAAATAGTTATTATTGCATTGAAGAACAATGTTCTTTGTTTTCAAGTATAAAATAAGAAATAAATAAAAATAAAGAATAATTCAGGCTTATACTTGATTATTTGGCACTGAAATAGAAGAAAAAATGCAAAATATGCGGAATGCCATAATCTGATTATAATCTTACAGATTAAAGTAGAAGACGTAGCCATAAATTTGTATTCTTTTCATTTTTCGCATTTCTTAAAATTTATTATTCAAGTTTTGAAAGCTCCTGCTTGAGCTGCTTTTATAATAAAAGTTTTCAATGTAGCTTCGTCTAATTTCGCAAAGTTAGAAGTTTGAATGACTGCAGTCATGTGATTAAGCGCAAACTTGAAACAAAAATCTTCCAACTCCTTTAAAAATAAATAAACGATTCAATAAAATAGATTTAATTAAAACACTTCATTTAATGAATAAAACACAATTACTTACTTGAGAACAGTATTCAATGGCAGTTTTATATAAAAAAGCAACGTTATTTATGGAGATACCTCTTTTGATCATTTGTACACATTTTCCTTTCAATTGAGTTTCATAATAGGCATTTGCAAGATACATCAATTCTAAAAACATGTATTCCATATTATTATTCACTGACAATTACTTTATTTCAACAAATTTTTCACGATTTCTTTTATTACCTAAAGCATTTTCGGGTGGTAAATCTACTTCATCAGTATACAAATATCGTAGAAATGATTTGTAAACTTCGTAAGAGAAATCATCATGTACAATAACTCTGGAAAAAAATTTTTCTATTTTCAATTACTAAATAAAATGGTCAGTTCAGATAGTCCTAAAATCCAGATTTTTCATCATCCCTAATATTTTCAGGAAATTTTGAAGTAAAATTTGTAGCAGCTGTTACTTTACATTAAAAGAGTCAATGCACTCTAATAGGAATAGTTATCCTTCATAATTCATTCGTGATCAAAGATCGTTAAACTGTAAAAAATCTATTTTTATTTTAAAATATTTCTATTTATGAAATTTTTCCTCATTTTCTTTTTTACCCACTTCTCTGTTTATACAATGTAAAACATTTGTTAATTATTTTTGACAAATTTCAGAGTGTTTTCTCGATATTTCAACTATGCTGAAGAATCCAGATTTCAAGGCTACATTTAAATGGATATATTGAAATATTTATAAATTTGATTTAAATTTTCATTTTAATGTATCTAAAATACTTCATTATTATTTATAAATTTTAGTCAAAAAAAACAGCTCATACGATTGGTTATTTTCCGTCCAATGCTCTTGAAACATTGATCGAAAATATTGACAGCGAATTTTAAGCACCGACTTATGTACATGAATTGGTTTGCCTTGAACTTCTATAGTCAAGTCACTATTAGTCTAAAACAATGATCAAACAAAGCTATTAGTGGTTACATATAATTTATAATATTAAATACATATATTACAAATAGCACAAATCATTTAATAACTGAGTTTCGTCATGAAATTGTGAAAAAATAATTTAGCTTTATATTAAAATTAGCAAAGAATATTTTCAAGTTATTAAATGTTTTATGATTGTTAAAAAAAAATGTTACAAACAGGATCGTCAAAAGCTTGCTTCAAACAATCCAAAATACTTGTCTCGTCTTCGGAGTAAAGCACAAAAGGCTCATGCATAACACTTGGAGTTGAATAGCAAGCCAATACATCATGTAAATGAAGTAAAGGTGTGACAGTAGGTGTTGTCACTGTTTGACCTCGACATTGACCCCACATAAAGATTTTCCCTCCTTCTGCCAAGGCTGCACTCAAGTGATTGCAATGAACAGCTGCTATATCACATACTCTTCCCATTTCTGGCATTGATAACTTTGAAACATTATTAAGATTATTAATCATTCCTTATGAACTTCAACAACAACTACTAAGAGAAAATTATTTATATATAAAAAATAAATATTTCTTCGAAAAAACTTTAACTACTCCATTGTCAATATAAATAAAAAGATGTTCTCTAAATCAGACAATTGTGTCTCAAAGTAATGAATAATTAATAAGAGAAACTTGCTGATCAGTAACTTATCAAAACTGTTTATTTAATCTAAACAATACTTATTTGATTCCTATAATTTTTTTCTCAGAGTATAGTTAATGTTTTATTCTGAAAATATTATATCATTTCATTTTATGTTATTTATTATATTATAATTAAATAATAAACGAAAAAGATATGCTTCAGAACGATTGATTAATTATTATTTACCTTCTGTGGCTGGCAAGTATTTGTTTTTGTTCCTAAACCTAATTGACCATATCCATTGCCACCCCAAACATAAACATCACCTTCATCACTCAAAGCCATTGTATGAGAATATCCACATACAACTTTAGCTGTAAATAAATAATTTTTCACAATATTCATAATTATTTAATCATCATGAATCACATTAACAAAATTTTTTTGATAAATAACTGTTTTTAACTTAAAAAAAACAATGAAAAATGTATAATGAAAAAGTTTGGTCTTCTTGTCATAAATTTGGAAACATTATAACACATCCAAGATTGATTTTAGTTACTAAAATTTTATTTTATCCATTAAGGGTAATCTTTTAATTAAATTTACTGGAATACTAAAAATAAGTCAGATATAATATTGAATTGACAAAGCTTTTTCTATTAAAAACAATGATAATCTATCCGACTATTTAACTGAACGACGGATTATTTTACATTAAATATTTATTTATAGAAATTTAGTTAATAGCAATTTACCGATTACTATTCCTGTCAGGCCAGTAACTTTTTGAGGACTTAATTGATTTATATACGTTCCAATGCCTAATTGGCCAACGCTATTATTCCCCCAAGCAAATACTTCTCCATTATTCGTCACTGCAATGCTTGAAGTCTGTCCACAGGCTATTTGAACGACTTTTTTCCCAGTTAATCCAGAATTTATTTTTCTTGGTGTATTTTGGTTGGTGCTTATTCCACTTCCTACTTGACCACATGTGTTTTGACCCCATCCATGAACCTGTTAATAATTGAATCAAATATTTTCATTAAAACTTTCTATTTAATTCCATATATATATATATATATTACCATTAATCCTCGACTTTCAATACAGTTATATCAAAGATCATTTATTGATTTATATTTTATTAAACATATGAATTCTTTAATTACCTCTCCATCTTCAGTGACAGCCAATGAATGATGGCTACCACAAGCAATAGCAACTATTGACTTATCCTCAAAGTTAGATGCAACTTTAGTTGGTATAGGATTCTGATTAGATGACGCATTACCCAACTCATAATATCCATTGTGACCCCAAGAGTAAACTTCGCCTTTGTTAGTTAGTGCTAATACATGAGGGCCAACCCCAAAAGCAAACGTTTTTACGCCTTTCTGACACAATGCTTCTATTTTTACCGGATGCAATGTACTATGAGAATCTCCAGTTCCCAAACAACCCGATGTGTTACTTCCCAAGGCATAAATTTTGTCATCTTTTGTAATGATAAGAACTTCATTCTCTAAAGAACCTGAAATACATATTTAATTCTTGAAAAGTTAAGCTCAATTTGAAAGCAAAAATATATCATTGTTTACTAATGGTTTGTATATTACATACGTGCATTATAATTCTTTCAATTTAAACATTGTCAATAAAGTTGATTTAATTTACATAAATATTAAAGAAATTATAACTCACCAAATACTAGTACTGAATGAATTTGACTGATAAATTCATTATCAAGCAAACTCAAAATAGGCCAGTTTTTTAAATTTGCACGAGCCATCGTTAGTGAAAAATTAAACCAGGACCATAATAAAATACACACTTTAGTTAATAATTTAAAAATGACTAGATTTATTTTCAAATAATTATTTCATTTCTAGAATTAAATAAAGAAAAATAATATTTTAAACGTAACGTTTCAGTGAACTCCAAACAAAGAATAAAATAAGAGTCACAAGAATTTTATTATACTTTAAATTGTTTTATGTTTTAATCACTAGCAACTTTTTGATAATTATTCTTTAATGCTTCAAAGCATAAAAAATATGAAAGATGGGTTATCAACATTTAATATCTTCAATGAATCATTGTCATTGTTTTTAGGATTACTCTTTTTCAATCGATCAGCTGTTTTCACATTATTTTACTAACCTTTCTTAATACTATGTCAGTATGTACATACATACAAACTTTTCAAAGAATAAAATGTAAAAAAAATCTGTCCCAAACCATTCTATTTTACCAACAGTACATTAATTAAAAATTCGAAACAATTGAGTAACATGTATTGTTGTACAGTACCGACATAAATGCTAGTCAAATTTTTGAAGGTTACACATGTGATTCTCCTATACCCTTCTGCAGAAAAATACACGGCATTTATGTTCTTTACTGTGATAAAAATTTTCTAAACTTTTTTATTTTACTGTCAACATATGTACAGATGTACAGTATAAAAATTTTAAAAAAATAATGATAGTAATTTTGTACAATTAAATGCTTCAAAACAGAGTTAGGCGCTAAGAAGCCATGATTCAGCACACGTCAACACTCTCGTCAATATTTCATCGTCAATTGTGACTTCTAACCGCCAAAAAGAGTTTTATATTAAATCCAACTTTACTGCTGTCACCTATTCGTACTTGCGATTGTTTAATTATTAACTCTGCTAAATACTAAGTCAACGAAAATCTATCTAGAAATGGTAAAAAAGTATTTTGTAGCCTAAAAATATCACATATAGTACAAATTGAAATAATCATAAATATTATTATTATTTTTAATATTTATAAATAATTAGTATTTATATTGAATACTTTATTAATGGAGATGAGATTTAGAATGTCTCACAATGTCGATAAATATTGTATTCAGGAACTTGACAATTTCAAGGTTAGAATTTTATCAAATTTCAGCATAACATTCGAAAAATAAAAAAATAACTAGTAGATATATTTTTAAATATATTGTTTATAAAAATCAAATACATTCGTTTGTCCTAGAAATTAATAATATTGGAACTGTGAAGATGAGAAGTACAATGGATGTCATGGCTACCACTAACAAGACTATGGTAATGGTACAAATAAAAACTTTCATTTATAAAAATAGCAATTTCAATATCAATGTTATTATATAAGAACAAAACAGTTATATCATCAAACAATAAAAATATTATTAACAAATTGATAATTTTGATGTTTTTAATAAACTTTTCTTCTAGGATGATAATATTGTTAATTCAGTGTTAAAAGACGAGCCTAGTGATAGATTTGCTCCAATTTACATAGAAGATATTTGTGCAGGAACTTTAGAAAAAGTTTTTCTACCAATTGACACACACGAAGTGGATTTTGCTGATGAAATGGTGATAATACACTAGAGTATGAAAGTTTGATATTTGTTAAATTTTCATTTTACCTTATTAGATCACTTTTTACTTCTAAATTATAGGTGAAGCTTGGTTTAGAAAATCATAGTAATCCAAATTGGGTATATCAAATAACTGGTTCGAGTTCTTTACCTGATCGATTAAATACAACCAGATCTAATTTTATTCGAATTGAAGATAAAAGTAATCTCGAGCTAAGTGAAAACTCATTAATACATGAAGAAAAATTGAAACATTATGAAGATAAAGATAAAATATCGAATATAAAAGATGAAACTACAAATTTCAAGACAAATTCTATTTCAGTATCTTCAGTAAACCTTGAAAATGTATTGAAAAATTCAGAATACACGAACATAACTTCACCCAAGTTCTACAAAATTCAGTGTTCAATTTGCAAGAAATGGTTTCTTAATAATGATTCTATGATCGTTCATATTCGTTCACATTACATAAATCTTTCAACACGAGAAAATTTTCAATGCCAAATATGCCAGCAATCATTTTTAGACGAATCTAATCTTCACACTCACATGTTAACTCACTTAAATACAAATCCATCAAATTTACATCTTGAGTCTACTCAAAGTCATCAAACATCCAAGTGGGATCAAAAGTCCAATGATTTACCTGATTTTCGAAAAGATAAATCAGTTGAAGAAATAAACATTGAACCACCAAAAGTTACTGTTGAAACAAAATTACTAAAATGTAATGTTTGTTTGATAAATTTTTATGATAAATCTAGTTTAAATCTTCATATGGCAACAACACACACTAATCCAAAGTCTTTCAAGTGTAGCCTATGTCAACGGTATTTTCCTCAAAAGACTGCTTTAAATAATCATATGCTTGCCCATAGTGGAGAAAAGCCTCATGCTTGTAGTATTTGTGAAAAAACATATAAAAGAAAATCAGAATTAGCAAGACATATGATGGTACATACTGGAGAACGTCCTTATGAGTGCAAAGAGTGCCTAATGACGTTCAGAGAAAAGGCAAAGTTGAATTCCCACATGCTGGTTCATACTGGGGAAAAGCCTCATGAGTGTCATATTTGTCATAAAGCTTGTGCTAGGAAATCAGATCTCACCAGCCATATGTTATCACACACTGGTGGACAATATGATTGCAAAATATGTAATAAGATATTTACAAGAAAATCTGATTTAAACAGACATACGTTGATCCACACTGGTGAAAAACCTTTTGCTTGTGAATTTTGTGAAATGGCTTTTAGAGAAAAAACCCGTTTAAATTCACATATGGTAGTACATACAGGTGATAAAAAGCACACTTGTCACATTTGTAGCAAGAGTTTTAAAGAAAAATCGAGTTTAAAAAAACATATGTTAGTTCACGCTGGAGATAGACCTCATGAGTGTTACATTTGTCATAAATCTTTTATACAAAAAACCACTTTAAGCTCTCATATGCTGATTCACACAGGTGGAAGACCATATGAGTGTGGATACTGTCCAAAAACATTTAGAGAAAAGATGGCATTGAAAAAACACTGGTTAATTCATGTTAATGAAAAAAATTCTGATCATTCTGTTAATTTTAAAAAATTTAATAGTAAATTAACGATACTTCCTAATACCACAATCAATCATTCTTCCTCGTAACGATTGTTTTAGTTTAGATATATTCAAGTTTATAGATCAAGCTTTATTTGACGTTTATAATTTTTCTTAAACCTTCAATGGTAAACTATGTGGTTAAGTGAATTTATTAGAAAATTATGAGAATGTTGAAAAGGATTATTTAAAAATTTATCAACGAGATTTTTTTATTTGAAATAAGTTAATTTCTTTATATTATTAATACTTCAATGATTATTTAAAAATGCTATAGTTGAAAGTTTCATGAAGAGTTGATAGTTATTAAATAATTCTGACATTAAGAAAAAAAAGTACAAAGACAGTATCCATGATAAAATAATTATTTTTTGATTAATATAAATGATTTTTTTTTGTTTCACATACAAGTGATTTAAAAATATATTCAGCTAATACTTTCATAACTTTGTGATTGATACAGTAATTAAAAAAAAACTGTACAGAAATGTTTAATAACGTTTGTCTACAAAAAAAAGTAAAAAAAAGAAAAAATTTGTTAATTTATACAATGAATTTTAATCCTTCAAACATATCACTGAACTTTTATTATATCCTACTAAAGCGATTAATTCACCATTTGGGTTCCACTTTCCATCAACAACTTTGATTCCTCGTGGAGACTCAAAACATGCTGCTTTTTTATTTGGTTTCCATTCAATTATTGTCGAAGATTCGGAAAAAATTAATAAACGAGTTTTCGTTGGTTCCCATGCAATTCCTAATCATTCATTCAATAAAATTAATCAGTAACTGATATTTTTTTATTCTCTAAATCAACAGCATAAACTAAAAAATAATGTTATTATGAATACTTACCTGATACAGAGTTTTTCAATAGAATATTATCAACAATGTCTTCTAGCACATCCCAAATCCAAAGCGTTGTTGGATAAACTTGATGTCTTATTGCTAGATATTTTCCACATGGACTAAATTTTAAAATATCAAATGTAGCAATAGATATTTCCCAATTTTTAGGTTCACCATCAATAAGTACATTTATAGGTCTTTCATGAACTTCTTCCACTAAAAAAAAAAAGAATTTTATCAACATCTGATAATTTAACTGTTGAACAAAATATTAAGAGTAAAATATTTACAAAGATATCGAATGTGATGGTCTATGATAAAAGTTGAAGTTGTAAAAGTAGACCAATCTCTTCTTGAAATATCAACTTCTTTGAAAACTCTTCCTAGATAATTGCCATCTTTTATAACAGGACTGCAATAAAGTTGTAAGATAACTGACCATGTGATGTGATTCACTAAAGCTACCTGAAAAAAATAATTAATTAATCTGATATAAATAATTAAAACATAAACTAATGAAGGATTTACTTGTTTTTCCTATTATATCTTACCGTCTCATTGTTACCTGCAATAGCAACTAATTGTCCACTAGGACTCCAAACAACATGTTCAATTCCTCTAACAGGTTTTTCTGATGAATTTGCATAAATTGATGTTGATAATTGGTCTATACCTAAATTATTTTCACTGCTAAATGCTCCGATATGAGAGTCAGTCACCGTAGAATAAATTAATAATCTTGATTTACCAATAGTTGAACACCATATACCTAATAGCTCTCCATTTGGTGACCAAGAGATTCCATCAATAGCAAATAATTTATCACAAATAAGTTTCTGAAACCAATAACATTTTTATTAAGTTATTATAGTTTGAATTTTTCATCAGAATAATCAAATTACGCGCCAAACATTTTGTATATGGCGTCAAATTAAAATCAAATGAGCATACGGTGATTTAAAGAGGTTAAGTTGGAATAAACAGGAATACACGTGAACATAAATATTTACTGATTTTTTTATTGTAATCAAAATAAGTTATCACAATAATTCTAATAACCATAATCTGTAATGGAAGTGACAACTAATTATATATCTTGTGCATGTAATTATTATCCTCATGCAGTAGATTGGGGTAAAAATGGTTTGATATGCTATGCAAGCTCTCATTCTGTTATAATATATGATCCTTATGCTGGACGGGATCCTGGCCCATGTATTGGAAGAATATTAGAGACTTTAGACAAACATTCAAGTCCAATAAAAAGTGTTCAATGGATAAAAACAGCTGGAGTTGAGCCAGAAACTGAAATTGTTTCAGGTTCATTGGATGGCACGATTGTATTATGGACACAAAATGATTATAATTCATATGAAGCAAATTGTATTATTGAAACCAAAGATCAGTTAATACTTACTCAAGCTTATTATATCAATGAGTCAGATAATCAATCATTACTTATTTGTGGAGCTTTTTCTCATGATAATATTTTTATTTGGCGTCGAGACATTTCTGGTGACATTGTTGACAAACAAGAATTGAATTTAAACAACAAGTTTCCGATAAATATAAAATTTTTTTGCCTTCCCACTCCATCTTGTAGTAACATTCCAGCTCTAATAGTAACAACAGATGATAATATGATTCAATTATTTGCTTGGAATAAATATTCTGACACTTCTGAAATAAACTTTGTCCATGTAAAAGAGTTGAAAGGTCACCAAGATTGGATTCAAGCTCTAGATGTAATTCAGATCAATGAAAAAGAATCTTTTATTGCTAGTGGATCTCAAGATGGAATGATCAGACTGTGGAAATGTAGTTTAAATGAATCTGAAGAACTTTTTGATGAAATGACAACTCAATTTTCTATAGGAAATTATCACTTCAATATTTCTTTAGAGTCTGTCTTCAAAGGACATGGAGATTGGGTTTATGGTCTTCATTGGCATCCACCACTTCTTGATAAAAATGGAGAAATATATAGACCTTTGAAACTTTTATCGTGTGGACTTGATAAAACTTTGGTCATTTGGAAAGAAGGTATTGCTCGAGCTTGGGTAGAAGCAGTAAAGCTGGGAAACATTGGAGGTAATTATGCTGGATATTATGGTTGTAGATTTAATGAAGATGGATCAAGTGTTTTAGCTTATGGCTATCAAGGTTCTTTTCATATATGGGAAATAGGCATGATAGAGGGTAAAGAGGAAAAATGGTTACCAAGATCTGCACCAAGTGGACACTTCTCTGAAGTCAATGATCTGGCTTGGGAAGCTCAAGGAAGATATCTCATGACTGTTAGTCTAGATCAGACTACTAGAATTCACGTTCCTTGGAAAATACGCTCCGGTTATGATCAAATTTGGCATGAGATCAGTAGACCTCAAATTCACGGTTATGACATTAATGTTCTAGCTATACTTTCGACTACAAAGTTTGCTTCAGGTGCTGATGAAAAAGTGGTAAGGATTTTTGAAGCTCCAGCACATTTTGTAGAAGCATTAAAAACTGGAAATTGGGAGGATTTCAAAAAAATTAAGGATAGGACATCAGTTCCAGCTTTAGGACTTACTAATAAAGTTGTTGATCATGGAGAAATGTCTGAAGAATTTCATAATGAAGATATAAATCTAGATATACCACCAACAGAAGATGAAATAATTAAATATACTCTTTGGCCTGAATTGGAAAAACTTTATGGCCATGGATATGAAATTTTTGCTATGGCAGCAACTCATGATGGAAAATTTTTAGCCACTAGTTGTAAATCTAATTCTCAAGAACACGCAGCTATTATTATTTGGGACATGAAAACGTTTACTCAAGTACAAAAACTTGTATGTCATAGGCTCACTATAACACAATTGGAGTTTTCTTTAAACGACGAATATCTTATTTCTGTTTCGAGAGATAGAGGGTGGGGTTTATATCATCTTTCTGATGAAGTAGCGAATTACAGACTCATTGCCAAAAGTTCTGGCGCTAATTCACTGCATTCAAGAATTATTTGGTGCTGTAGTTGGACTCATGATTCAAAATACTTTGCCACTGGATCTAGGGATGGAAAAATTGGTTTCTGGAATGCTAATGAACTTAAAACAGATAATAATAAAGGGCCTACGAGTAATTTAGAAATAAATAATGCTTCAGTGACTGCTCTAGCGTTTTCGAAGAAATTTTTAGTATCCAATACATATATTTTAGCGATTGGCTATGATGATGGTGGGATTGAGATTCAAAAAATAATTGATAGTAGTTCGAATTTTGAATTTATAAGGTGTGGTAAATTAGAGAAACCCATAGGACATCATAAAACTGTGAAGAGATTAGCATTTCGACCCCAAAAAGGTACTGAAACTCTTCAACTTGCAAGTTGTAGCTCAGATTGGGCAGTAAAAATTTATACTTTGTACAGTGAAAATTTAAAAAACATTGTCAAATAAAAAATATAAATTTTTTACAATAAGATAAACAATCGTTTACGAACCCTACTTAATTTCCATCCTTCAGCTTTGTAAATTTCAACATTTTCTTCACCATTTGTTGCCACAATTACTGCTAATTGTTTTGAAAATTCATTTGCATCAATGTGTTTTACTGAGGATTTTAAATTTAGTATGTGCGTTACTCGATAATCATCTAATGTAAGAATAGAAACTTGAATCTGTAATAAGTTACATAATTTTTAATCATTTCATTATAGATTTTGTAATGTATTGAAATTTTTAATATTATTTACCTTAAACTCGGATATAATTATTAGAGAATTATAATCTGGTCCCCAAGAAACACTATCAATTCCTGCACTCCCTTCAGTATATTTGAACACCCATTCCGGTTGTTTAATTGAAAAAATTTGAATAAATGCTTTTTTCGGACTTGCACAGAGAATTAATTGATCATTTTGACACCATTCAATATACTAAAAAAAAGTTAAATATTTATTTGTAAAGTATGTTCATGGATTACAATTTATTTTACGTAATCACATTTGTCAAACAACTGATCTAATCGAAAGTGTTGATCACTCATTTTAATAATTTTATTGTGTCACAATAATAAACAAAATATTTATATTATATTATTATTATTTATAATAAACTTATTCAAATCATTTATTTTTATTACTACCGGTAACTCAAACTAACCTCAATTGTATCAAGAAATGTAAACAAATGATAATTTTCTCCAGATCTGCTTATTTTTATTGACAATTCATTTTGTAATACTGTTGCTAGATACTTGCCTGATGGAGAAAATGAACAAAGATTTTTTGATATTCGGAACATTTCACTAAATCGAAATATGCAAAATTGTAAACAAAAATATCAACAGTAGACGTTGTAGCAAAGTATGTATGTACACTGATATATATATATGTGAGGGCTTATACATGTGTGTGTGTGTGTGTAGTCAATTGTATGTAACCCTACGATTAGTGTTATTTTCGACCTAAAAAGCAATGTTTTGATCTTATTTTATCATAAAAAAGGTATTATAAAATAAAGTGATATTGTAGGTATCTAGGTTTTTACGATATGTTATATGAACATTTTGATTCTTTCGCTTGATATAACCAATTAAATATTCTATTTGTAAGAGGAATTGGTTCATTTTATGAAGAATATGAAGATTACGGTGAATACATTGCACCTAGAATTTTCGTTCCAGAATATTTTGAATGTTGAAATATAGTTGTCCCGGAGAAAGAGTTTCCTTCGGGTTAATTCGGGTTTGATGAAGAGCGCATGCGCGGTACTATTTTATATATTACTACGCCGCGCGGTAAAAACGAAACGCTGAATATTTTCACCGGTACAACGTATTATGAACCGGAACATTTCTTACCTATAAAGCTATTGTGTGCATGCGTCAAAATTTTTGATGGACTACTTTTTCTTTGGCGGAGTTGACTTCACGGAAACACCCGAAGAAAACTCTTTCTCCGGGACAACTATAATTAATTTTGGATAGCGTTGAGAGCTAACAAACAAGCTCGTAGAATATAATACACTTTTTTAATTATCTCATACTTTTAAGTGCTTCTTTTATTTTATTAAAAAAAATAATATTACGAGTTAGATAAGATTTATTTATAAGATGTAATATAGGTTCAATCATAGTTCGTTATAAAATAAATTTTTAATTTTGATATTCAAAACCTAGGTTAATAATAATAATATTCACTTTATTATTATCGACATGGTGTATTCGATAGATAACATTGAAAACGTTAATATAATTAGACCTTGAGATGAAATCGATTAAAATATAATTTTAATATCAATGATAATTATGCTAATTTATTATCATGTATTTGATCGTACTAAATTTAATAGTCAACATTGTATTTACACTAAGCTAAGAACCCAATAGTTGATATTATTCCGTATGACATATACTTGGAGAAATATGATATAATAAAAATATTTTGGTTCACTATAAATTCTGGAATGTTAATTTTTTATGTGTAAATGAACTATATGTAAATGTGGCCCTGAAGATCCTTACTAGCAGCCAGTTGCAGAATATTTTTTATCGGACGATTTATTTTACAATAACTATATCAATTTTATGATTCCTGATACAGAATTTTAGAATTCCCCTTATAAGAGCTTTTAAAAATAACTATTTTAGGTTCCAAGTGTTTGTGACAACATTAGGTACACTTAAATATCAATTTAATTTCATAGACATCTAATTATTCGACATCATTAACTTAATTTCTTAATTTTTTGAAATCTAATTAAATTGGGTCTATTGAGTATTTTCTTCGAAAATGAAGAAAGAATTTTTGATTTTTAACCATTTATTTATTACCGATTTCTCTGAACGATTTTTTTGTTTGTAAACAAAACGGAGGAAATATCGAAATACTATTGTCGATGATATAAGAGTAATTAATAATTCATTTAGTTGATCAAATAAAGTTATGATATTCATTATTTGAATGTCTGGTCGTCCCCTATATAATACAAATGAAAATTTTGGAAGCTACGCACTACATAACAAGATACTCTTGAGAAACGTTTTATTTGATTCAAAGTTTATTTTTCAATGAAAATGAATTTTTTTCATTCTTTGGCTCTAATTATTGGAGCTTCAGTACTTATTGAAGTAAGCTGTTCTGATCCAATGGTCATTCGAAAAGGAGATCCAAGAGATTTAGCAGAAGGTATATATATTTTTAATATTATTAATTTTCATTCTATTTTAGTATCACTTTATTTCTAATCATAAAATATTAAGCAATATTTCAATAATACTTATCACCATTATT
Organism: Chelonus formosanus; assembly: GCA_028641665.1. Taxonomy (NCBI): domain Eukaryota; kingdom Metazoa; phylum Arthropoda; class Insecta; order Hymenoptera; family Braconidae; genus Chelonus; species Chelonus formosanus. The sequence continues at coordinate 1,922,237 of CM054002.1, forward strand.
AAGATCTTGTTTTTCTTTTGTATAAACATACACGGATATATAATTTTGGTCATACATTGATTTCTTACTGGTTCTAAAATTCAATTAACGATCATGAATATATCATGATACTTTTTCTGTAGAGTTAATTAGGCTAGGAACGTGTCAAGCTTTTTTTTTATCAATATAGAGTAAAGTGCTAATAATGTATTATTTTATATTTCAGGATATTCTTATGAGCGATTTAATTTTCTTACCGAGTTAAATGTGAATAATAAAGATGTAGATAATGAGTTGTACTGGAATTCATGTTCAAATTATACTGGAATAAACTTTTTTTTGAATAAAACTGAATCTGAAGATTGCTATGGAGAAGTAATAAATTGTACAGCCATTCCTATTAATACAAGAAAGTACCGAGGAGCTGCAAGTATTTCTAAATTTAATGTTGGTGAATTATTTCAAATGATGAATGATATGAAAAACAATGAAATCTGTCATTGTCTTTGTAATCGGCGATATGATCGTAAACCTCATTCTTCAGAACAACAATTATTGGATTCTATTTGTTTGGATGAAGTTTCAGCAGATGTTAAAAATGGCTAGTAAGTATTATAAACTAATATTTTAATTTTTATCAATTACATTTCTACATTTGATTTCCAATGACTGTTTTTTAGTGTTCTAACTGGAGTACGATTAAATCGATTGAATAATACAATAGCATTTGAAATTCAAGAAGGCAAACTCAGGGAAGGAGTAATTTTTGAAGATACGCTTCGTTGGGTCCCACGTCAAAAACAATGTAACAATATTGGATTAATGACTCCATCAAAACGTACTTTAATATTAGATGATGTAATTTTCGCTGGGAATACTATTGCTACTGGTAAATAGAATGTAAAAAAAAACATAATTATATGCGAATATATTACTTATATTTTTTATTCTTATTACAGGTGTAGCATTCAAAAGATATAGTGATATACCGTACGATGAGCGAATACATCCCGAATCTATGGAAGTTATAGAAAAGGATCCATTCTTTTTATCAGTAATTGGTCATGGATTAAGTGATGATAATAATTTAATGAATAATTATACACTTGAAATGAGCGTTTGGAATTATTCTCTTGCAGATAGGTATGATTTTTCTTTTAATATCCGTTGAAATAATTGTAACATTTTTCTTTTTTTGTTTGATAGAACTAATCTGATTAATGATAATATGGATATATCAATAGCCGTAATGTTGCCTTTTCACAATCATGTTTTAAGTAAACCCAAAGAAAACTACGTAACATTTAATTTGGCAACACCTCAACAAGGTCTACGTCAATTTGTTATACCTTATGTTGATTCACAAAACGTTACTAATTCTAATTATCCTCAAGTTGTAAAAGGAATTGGATTGTATTATAAAGGATTTGGCGGCTACGGTGGATATGTTGCTCCTAGCATTTTTGTTCCATCATACTAATTATATAAAATAGAATATACATTGTTTAATGAAGATGAAGAAATATTTCAAGCCTACGAATTTTAAGAAGTTATTTTAAGTAAAAAAAAAACATTATAAATATTTCTTATCCAAACTTTATTATATATCAGAATTTTAATATTTGTTGTTTATTACATTTATAAGTCTACAATTACGATACATAATACATCAAAGAACATAAAATATTTTAAAATTGACTAATCACATGTCATAAATTTATAAAGTTATTGATAATAATGATTCAAAATTAACATCATTTTTTTAAAATCTTAAACATCAACATTTCTTGAATGAGAAATTCTTCGAATAAGATGAGAAATGATCTGTATGATTGTTTGTCTAGATTGATGTTGATTATCCATCAAGTCATTTCCAGCACTCAAATGATTGAAAACTTGCTCCAGTGTTTGATAATTGATAAAATAATCAAGTATGGTAGGTTGTCTGTGTTTAATAACTTTAAGTGTTCTAAATACGTCTTCAAGTTCCAACGTTTTTGGAAATTCATATGTCAGGACATCCTATTTGAAAAAGAAATGAATTATCATTTTCAAATATTAAAAATTATAATTGTAATGTATAGATATTTTTAGAATTATTAAAATTTTCATGTTTGAAGATAAAAAGATAGATAATTTTTGAACATACAGCTACTGTATCAACATAGTTTATAACTTAGTGATAAAGTTCTATAATTTTATTATTGATAAAAAAACATTGATCATTGAATTAACAGACTTCAACACTTAGAATAGAACCATTATTAAAAAAGTTGAGTATTGTTTCCAAAGATACTTAAAGTGGTTGGAGACTAAGAAGAAATATTAATACGTAATTGAGAAAGATTAACGAATCGTAAAACACCTTGAAATAAAAATGCACAGTCAAGTGATAATTTTTACTTTTATTGCCAGTTTTCTTCCTGTATATTGTTAGTTCATAGTTATTTATGTAATCGTTTATAAACTAAAACAATATAAATGTAAACGTATAAATAAAAATTATTGTTTTCAGATTCGCGTATAGTTTATAAATTAGAATGGCAACAAAATTTTAAACAAGTTATTCAAAGACGCACTTATGCATCATCAAATGTTGTATTATATCAGACTGGTGGACCATCATGTTTTCATAGAAATTCATGTATTAAAAGAGTTCAATCCATTCAGGTAAATGACAATTGATTTCCTTTCAAAAAAGTTTTAATTTCAAGAATGTTTAAAAGCTGATTAAAAATTTTTTAATATTTAGTTACAAATAAATAATCTATCAATTTTTACTTGACATTCTTTTTTCCAGAACTATTATTTAGAGAAATGGAGTCACCCGATTTTTAATTTTTTAATTGGAGGAAATGGAGATATTTATGAAGGATCCGGTTTCTTTGGAAGAGCACATTTTTTGGGTCCACAAAAAAATAACTTTTTATTAATCGCATTTATTGGTAATTTTACAGGTAATTTATTTTTCATTTCAATCTTAATTTTTTTAATGAAGAAAAAATAATATTTTTTGTACCAAAAAATTGTTTTCTTCATATATAATATGAATATAATTTATTATTAGATATACAAACGTCATCGGAAGCTTGGGATGCCCTAGAATATATTCTAAACATTTTAAAAGATCTCCATTTTACATCGAAAGATTATACTTTACTTTCATTTCGTCAAGTTCAATATAATGATCAATGTGTAGATCACAATTATATATATACTCCATTTAAAAAATTGTCATCTCATCCGCATTGGAAGAATATCACACTCACAATTGACAGCATATTTACATCATTTCTTTAATTATTGTTTCATATTTTTTGGTAATTTTATAAAAATTATTGATAGTTTTAATTTTATTTTCGAAATAATAAATGTTAGGTCTTTCGGTTAGTTTTAAATTTTAACCGAAATATGCTCCATTACTAGCCATTACAACCAATGGATTCCATCATAAAAAAACTTATCATCTTTTGAAGTGAAGTATCGCGTCAGCTACTTTACACGTTCCTTCAAAACTAACTGTAAGGTTTAATAATTAAACAACTTACCAAATATCTACCAATAAATTTGACTGAATAAATCAAACTATTCACTAATTCATTGATTTTTTCCCCTGTTTCTGTTGATGCTTGAGGTTGTAAAATGATGGTAATGATGTACTTGTTTCCTCGCTTTTCTACAAGATTTTCACAGGTACCTGTGGTAACTAAATGTCCATTAACTAATATTCCAACTCGATTACAAAGTGCTTCTGCTTCATCTATAGAATGTGTAGTCAATAATATTGACGTTCCCATTTCGCATAATTGACATAAGGTTTCATCCAGTGAACTTCGTGCAATTATATCCATTCCAGATGACGGTTCGTCAAGAAATATTACTGGAAGATCACCAATGAGACTCTGAAGGACAGCTATTTTTCTTCTAACTCCCCAGGCACAATTTTTCAACATTAAGTTTTCAAATTCTAACATATCTAAATTGAAGAAAATATATAATATTAAACATTTGATTCTCTTTGTACATTTAGCTTTCAGTTTACTTTTAATATAAATATTTTCAGTGTTAGAGAATACAAAAATACTCCTAATCCTCCTATATCCAAAAAAGTTTTTAAACATCTCATAATTCATATCGACCTTCAAATACTTTTTCATTCAGAAATGAATGAAATATAAACAGATGAAATGTAAATACACAGGTGTATATTAAAAACTTGTAATATTCAAAAGAAAAAAGGACGAACTAGAAACTAATTGACTCAAATTGAAAAAGTAGCCGTCTCCAGTAGAACTGATAGAGAAAGAAAGAGAGAGAGAGAGATCATAATATGAATAATTATCTGATAATTAATTATTAAATGTTATCAATATTGATATTCCTTCCATCAAATTCATGTCACAGTATGTTCTGTCGCGAGATATTTTTTTAGATGTTTTATTATTTTACTAAAATAATTTGTGATCATACCTAGAAAAAAATTATAGATCTAATGAAATCTAATTTGATCTACTTGAATCTAAAAAAAATTAATTACATACAGCATATTTATAATTAATATTTAAATAGATCTGGTTATAAAAAAAACAAAATCAAGATTCGTTCAGATCAGAATATTTCATATGATCAGATGTATTTATAACTGATGAGATCGAAAATTTTTTCCTGGGTAAGAATAAAATTCTACCAAAAACGTCTAGCCATCGATCAACTTCTCCGCGAATAAATTTCCAAGGTACCCCTCGGATAGCAGCGAAAAAGTATAGACTCTGTCGACTGGTTAGAAAGTCAAAAAGTCCACCTTTCTGAGGACAGTAACCAATTATACCAAAAAATTCATCATTATTTAGTGAATATTCAGTCCCATAAATCCAAGCTTTATCAATTTTAGCTTTTATTTGGCCGATTAATGCTTGAAAAATAGTTGTTTTACCAGCACCGTTCATTCCCAGAATTCCATAACATTCATTCCTGTCAATCTGACAAAAATATACATATATAATTAAATGAAATATTAATCTCTAAATTAAGGCAATAAATTGATTGTCTAATTACTCGAAAGTTGATATCTCGAACAGCTTTTTTAGTTCCATAATATTTAGAAAGATCTTTGACGATAACTGTTGTATTTAGTGACCTGACATTGAAATCTTCAAGGTTTGTTATCAATTGATTTATTAATTTTTTTTCAGTAATCATAGTATCATCAGTAGTAACGTCATTAATGGCTGGTCCATAAACTTTTGGAATAAACCATTTTCTTCGATTGTTGAATTCACAAATAATTAGAATTAAGTAAAAAAATATTGTCTGTGAAACCATTAATAATAAGTCACTCAACACAGAATGATGAAATAATGATTCTGTATTTGTTTCTGTCAGAGAACTGAGTGGCTTGTGACAAAATTCATTGCCACAGTTATCTAAAAGTGGAAGATGAATTTATTTTCAATAATATCTAAATAATATTTTAGAGTAATATCAATCATAATTACAACAGCATGGATCCTCAATTGCAAATTCAGTATCACATTCATTTTCTACGGCACACTCTTCATTATATAAGTTGATTGCTATAAAGTTTCCAATGGCACAAGAGAAAACATAAGGTGGAAGCACGTGAGAAAAAATTTCAATGTATTCTTGAACTTTTATATCGATGTGGCTCAGAAGCAGTGGAAATATTAATTCTGGATTGATTATCAGAGCTAAAATATTATTACAATTAAATGAATATATTAATTTTCTTGTTATAGATAAATTATTCAAGCAGATATGATGATTTAATTTAATTTTTTTTTGTTTTTAGGTATATCAATAATTTGTTCATATAATTTTATCAGATTCACCTGAAATAAGATTAATTATCAATATTATCAAATAAGCATTTCCAATTTTTTTAATCCACAATTGAACACAATATCCCATAACAATAGCAGTTGCTCCATAAAACAGAAATATAATACACAATTCGACTAGAAATTTTTTAAACATATCATATTACTTATAAAATAAAATAATGACGATTTACATAATTAAATATATCCAAAAGTATGATTAAAAATGTACTTATAACTGCAGTAGAAATTGAAATGATATGATGATAACTGAGAAAGCTTGTAACAGCAGTTATGAGGAGAGACATCATGAAGATTAAAATATCAATACAATATGTTGGTATCCAATAAATCAAAGAAGTCATTTTGTTGGTATTCAACTGCAATACTTTAGAAGAACTGCTTCCTTCACGAAGTCCAAGATCCACAGAAGGAAGTATAAGAAATAAAGTAGTTATAATAACAGCATTTTCCCAATTTTTAACTCCTTTGCCATGAGAAATTTCATATTGCCACTGAAAAATAAATATCAATTTATCAGAAATTTTCCTTCCAAGGGATTGAAGTGAAAATATTAAATCACCAAAGAAAAACTACTAACATGTTCTGGATGAATTAATGGACGGCTTTTCAAATTAATTCGTAAGTCATCACGTTTAGTAAGGTACCTTAATAAAGTGTTATGGAATAAATTCAAAGCTATTGGACTGCTGTGTGATAATATCGGCGAGTACATGATTTTTATTTGATGATTCTTCAAAATATCAATCGTCATAAAGTATCGTTCTCGAAACTAGTAATTAATAGAATTTACATAATACAAAGGAAATTGTTTTTTATTTAAACTGAATAATTAATTGAATAAAAATGAATAATTATTGCTTATTACGCTTATCGAATGCAACTCTGGATGAATCATAAACGTTGAGGCTGTAGTATTTCTCGTAATATGCAAGTCATTCATCTCGAAGTCTTCGCTAGTTTGTTGTAACATCAAGAAAAAATTATACGAGTGAACATCTTCAGATACATAAACCAGTGCATAAAATTTTCTGCTTGAATACAAGGCTGGGTTTAAATCTATTTCACTGTTAATATCATGAATTAGTTTGTTAAATAGATCAGCTTAGAATGATAAAAAAATTATGCTCTATGATTTAATATACCTAGAATGGATATGTGGAAATTTAGCCAAACCAGAGACAGTCATTGTCAAAACAAGTGCAATGATAGAAAAAATGATCTTGATAGAGAATGAATTAACAATATAATTTTTGTTGAATATTAATTAGAAGAAACTGGAAAGTCAAGGCTTACTGAAAAGAGATATGGATTCCAGGATGCAGTGACGTGCAATACTTTTTTATAAATAATTGCAAGAATCTGTTGACGACGTAAAGCGTTATTGGTGAGTCGAACCCAATTTTTTCGGTCTTGAATAAGTTTTCGCCTTCGTTGTTGAAGTATCCATTCATGTCCATCACTAGGAAACCAAGCTTTGCGTTCTTTAAAGTGACTTATCAGACCTATTCTGAAAAAAATAAATTCAGTAAATATTTTATAAAATAAAATGAGTCATTAATCGTAGATAAGTCTTTGAAATTACTTTCGGAATTGTCCTTCAATACTAGCAGGATGCAAAGAAACGGACGATATTTTCAATTCTTCTTTATTCATTTCTAAAAAGCTGAGTAATTTTGCAAATCCTGTATTCTGAGACATATTAAAATGAACCATCATGCCCATTTTTCCAGTCAATTTGACTAACGCTGCTGAATAGTCTTGAATACGATTATGTAAATTTTGGAGATCACAACCAGGTTTAATGACAATAGTAAGTTCATAGCCTATTTTATATCGTCTATTTAAATAGGATTTCGATCCATAACATTCAATCCGACTGTTTGCAATTATTGCTATCCTATCAGCCAAAGTATCTGCGGCTTCCATTGAATTAGTTGCCATAATCACTGTTTTTTTACCCTTCACTTTACCCAATATTTCCCACAAACGTTTCCTATGCTGTGGATCAACTCCGTATGTTGGTTCATCAAGAACCAAAACTTCAGAATATCCAATCAAAGCTATGGCTAAGCACAATTTTCTTTTTTTACCAAACGTGAGTTCATTGACTGATTGGCTTTTCTCTTTTTCTAGACGGAGTAATTTGAGGAGACTTTTAGATTCCATTTGAGATTCCTCATAATCTAATCCTTTGATCTAAAAAAATTATTCAACCGATAATTTATTAATGTTTAGTTACTTAATAAATTGTATTAATAAAATAAATACCATGCCAACTAAATATAAGTGTTCATAAGTACTTAAATAGGATACAAGCATATTTTCTTGAGGACAATAACCAACAATAGATTTGGCTTTTTTTTCAGATGATTTAGTGTCTGTATAATCACGACCCTCAATATAAATATGTCCACGAGATGCTTGATAGATACCTGGAATACATATATTCAAAAATTTATACTTCCTCTCATAATTCTGTCAATTTTTTTATACTTTTTTTAAAGCAGAGATTCAATATTTTTAACAAAGAAAGAATAAAATTGATATGTACCAGCTATAATTTTTAATAAACTACTTTTTCCTGCTCCATTGTGACCAAGTATAACATTGAATTCATTTGGATAAAAATCTATAGTCATGTCCTTTAAGACTTCCAGTTTTTCAAAGCCAAACTCAATAGTTACTTTTTTTACTCTTACTTTGGGCTACGTGGATTGAATACAAATACTCGGTGAATGTTAGTGTCAAGGTTTAGACAGATTTTTTTTACCATTTTACCTACTTTAACAAATTTAGGCGGTCTTTCTACAGAAGACCAATTTGTACTGCCTCTTAAAGTTACATTAATGTCATTTAGATTGTTTCGTTTTTTCTTGCATAAGTAATACCAAGGTTTTCTCGTTCCGAATTTTCCCGGATAAACATTATCCAAGTAAATAGCTATCAGGTACCATACGATTAAGTGAAACAACCATGAAATTATTACGGCACTGATGGATATTCTATTCATATCTTCACTTAATTTAGAGTCGTGATATTTAGATTGCCAAAATCGTGGTTTTGCAATTTCAACGCCATCATCTGTTATATTAAAATTATTAAATATCTATCATTCAACAATTTATTGAAAAAAGATCAATAAAAATAAATTCATACCAAATTGACTTCTGTATGTAAAATCAACTAATCCATAAAGTAATCCACTGTGAGGGAAGAACAATGAGATCATTTTTATAGTTAAACTCGAATCAATTAGTGATTCATCCAATAAAATAGTATAATGTGCCATTGCCAACCATAAAAGAATACAAGCAAGAATTGCTCTGATTGCTGTAAAAATTTATCAGAATTATTATTTAGTTATGTAACAAAGATTTTGAGATAAAATAAGATAACGTATTTACAATGAATGAAAAACGTTCCGACTGCAAATATGAAAAAAGCAGACATCATTATATACATAAGTATGAAAATAGCTAAAACTATGCTTGAACTTGAATAAATTGGATGAAGTATCCATGTACAAAAAAATACTGTTGGGATTGCAGTAATCATGAGATAATTAATCCAGCCGAAGTAAATGAAAGCTGAATGAATGCCTGATAATTTCATGAAAGCCTGAAAAAAAGAAACTAGAGTTTTTAATTGAAAATTACATCTATATTTTACATCTTGATTAAAAATTATCTGTTCAGAAATAATGAATTACTTTAAAGCCTGTTTTTTTATCATGAATAGCTTTATGCAAACCAGATATGGGAATCAATAAATATGACAATACTGTCAAATAATATATAAGACTAATTTTTGGACGAACAGCTGACGGTAGGATCGGAAAGCGCATATGATAATGTGGAAACCGAGCTATTTTCATCTACAATTGAAATAACAGAAAACCATTAGAAAAATAAAATATTTTTAACAACAAGATAAAATATAAATATTACATTTTCCCCAGAATATGGCAAATCACCTTCACTCCACAGCTCGATAAATGATCGCTCTATTGCCACTTGGATTGCCATAAAACCGCTCGTAAAATACTCATCTGAAATCACATTGAACATCTTTGGAATTTAAATTGAAATCTGGTGAATATGATACGAGTTGATTCTTCTTACCTCCATCTCTTGAATCTTCATGTACATTTGCACGAATTTCATAATTTAAAACTTCTGGAAGCGATTTACTGCTAGACTGGTTTTTATTTATTTATTTCAAAATTGATCCAATCATCAAAAAAAAAGAAAAAAACATGTTTCGATTTAAAATGAACTAGTATAAACTGATGACTATCAATGCTAAGTTTACCATTTACAGTGGTTTTTACTCATTCATTTCAGGAGAATTCTGTAATTATAATAATAAAAATACCTCAAACAAAATAAAAACTGCTTCTTCAGGTACTACACTTCTATTAAAACCATAAATTGAGCTCAGAAATTCATACTCATTCATTTTAGGTGTAACTGAAATTTTTCGAGAAATGTTAATCATTCTCATAAGATTTATAATTCGTCATTATTAGTTTACATACTGGAGATGTTTAGTTTTTCAGAAGTCCGCTTAATTATATTATCAGTAAATTCATTACTTGGAGAGTAATAACAAGCTGTTGATGACTGGAGATTACTAAGAATCGTATGACCATTATAAAAATTTATTTGCTGTAAGTATACAAAAAAATTTTAATTAATAAATGATTTATTGCAAAAGATTATATTAAATATGACAAAAAGTAAATTAAATAAATTACTAATTCATCGATAAATAAATGTTAATATGTAATTGATAAACCTGCATATTAAGGGCTAAAGGCTCAAAAATGAGACGAATTTGAAAAGAAAATATTATTGGAATTAATATCTCTAGAATAGACATAATAACACTGTGTTTCCTCATTAAAACTGCTTTAAAAAAAAGAACTTTCCAATTAAACCAGAAGTGCTCTAAAAAAGCAAAAACTCTGGGGTATTTTTCAACCCACTTTTCCATCATTTTCGTTAATTAAAGTATATGCAAAAAAATGATAACAGTTAAGCTAAATACTTTGTACCATCTGAACATAGTTGTGTAGTCTTTGAAGTTAACAATAAACAAAATAAAATACACATCTATGTTAGTGATATGTATATATGTATTCATTTTTATCGAAATTTACAATATAAAACAGTAAAAAAAAAAAATAAATAAATGGCAACATTTGTTTTAACGGATCTCAACAAAAAACAGCAAAGATGGTAATTAAGTTGGCCATACATGTGATTAAACATCTGATCCATCACGAGCATGCTATCATAAGGCTTATTTATTTTACTTTTGGCTTCATACATGTCTTGATCGAAGTTAAATTATATTTGCATTATTTCAGGAATTGTCTCAGCATTATCTCCATGCTCTGCTAATGCTAGTGCTACATACCTTTCGCTTGCTGTTGTTAAAAAAACCCAATAAAATGAATGTGTACCTTTATATATCTTCATTTTTGTGAGGAGATCATAGAAACATTCATACCAAATTAAACTCTGGTAGTACGTGTAAGTAGATTCCACTTCGATAGCGTATTTGAAAGCGTCTTCCATTTGATTTTTGCTTATATAATATTTAATTAATCTTATTCGGAGATTTACATCAAATGGATTTACTGATATTTCTGATTGTGATTTTTTCAATTCGTTGATGTTCGATTTGTTGTTCGTTACGATTTTTTCCATCAGTTTTAAGATCACTGGATGATTAGGATACTTTAAAACTATAAAAAAAGTATAATTTTAAGAATTCCGGCAATTAATAAAATTTATTAATTATAAAAATGTATTTTAACTTGTGATGAGTAAATTTATATAACTGTCATACCAGCTTTCTCTACGCAATACGGAATTTGCGAAGGATCTTCATCGATATCCTGATCAATAAGAAGCTCACAAATCTTCAGAACCAAATCATTTTGGTTTTCATCAAGCTGAAAAGATCGCTTACATGCCTTTAATGCTGATTCTTTTTGACTCAGAGCTTGGTAAGATTGTCCAATAAGTTCATAAGCAGGAGCTGAATTCCCTTGAACAAGTAGATATTCCGAAACATACATTCGCGCCAATTCGTGTTCGTCAACTTGAGAATAAAGCTGGGCTATCCCATAACAGCGAAACTTCTTCTAAAAAATAAAAAATAATTAGTGAATTCTATATTCTTCAATGGAAAGATAAACTTTGTTTACAAACATTGTAATCCGGGCTACTTGGGATACTACATTAGTCTTAAACAGAATGCTCTGAAGACAACAATCACAAAGCCGGTCAGTAGTGATTGACTTTTAACTTAAAATTTATATGAAAAGTCATGTTGTTTATAAATTTTATTACATTTTTGGGATTAAATTTAGAAAAAACAAGCTTAATAAATATCTTTGGGCACATAATTATCAATGAATTCATGTAAAATGTTGATAAAAGATAAAATACTTTTTGTAACCTCTTACCTCTCTTTCATCTTGAACTTTGTCAAAGACTTTTGCTCAAAGACTATCAATCAGAATTCTTGTTTGAAACATTATCGGTATTTAAAGATTACATTAAGTTTACATTAAATAAATTTTTTTTAACTTTAAAGATTTTTAAACACGCATGTACCGGTATTTCAAATGGCGATTATTCTGAAAAAAATGCGTTTTGTATAGCTTTTGTTAATTCAAGCAGATGTCACCATCATGCTATTCTTATTTTTTTACGTAGCGCGATTCGCAAAATAATTTAAATTATCAAAATGTAATAAATCAATAATTAATTTAATATTCATGCTCTAACTTTGTGATAATTTAATGAATTTAAATGATTGTATTTATATATTTTCATCCCATTTTTTAGTCTTAACTACCCCTGAAAAATTGCTGTTTATCCTATTCCCTCAGTTTATTTTTTCCATCAGAAAATACTTTTTTTCTTTTATTTTCTTGTCCGCATTTTAGACATTACTCGCTTCTTTTGTAAAATTACACAACAATAATTCATTTGGAATGTACCAGTTTGACATTTTGGCCTGAGTGATTTTATATGGAAGTAAATGTAGTGAAATTTCTAAACATAGAATTAGAGTTGTTCCATTTTTACACTTATTGAGTTATATATTTTTATTTGATATACAATCATTATATTTAAATTTTTTCTCCAAGACTTATGCCGATTTTTTTCAAGATAATTCAACACTCTCATCAATGCTTTTTCTTCAACACCTTTCAATTTCCATTCTTCATCAACCTAGTATGTAATTTGCTATCGCCTTCTCCACTCCTTTAATAAACCTTATATAACTTGAGATAATTATTATCATCAATTTAGGTGAATTTTATTTACTAATCTAAGGCAATTGAATTTCATAGTAAAATACTTAAATATAATGTCTGACATCTAATTTGTAAATATAATAAATTAAAATCAATGATTCCAATTTAATTGAATCATTGTATTGAGCAAATTATTACTGATGAAAATTTATTGTCAATAACTCAGTGCTTACTAAGTAATAGTAGTGATAAAATATATGTTCTGGATATGAAAAAGTAATCGAGAGTCTTAATTACACTTTCACTTTTTCTATTTTTCAGGCAGTGGGCTAGGAACGAAACATGACTATGAGTAATAATACGTGAAAATGCACAAAAGTAAGATAATGCAAGTAATAGCATTTAAGTCTAATAAAAATAATATTTGTTATAAGTTGCAACAAATGATATTGATAACTTGTACTATTCATTAGTCTTATTTCATTTATTACACATTAAATAATTTATATATACATATGAATTTCTTACGTAATGAGTAAAAATTTTGAGAAATAAATACCATGAGTTTCAGTTGTAAGATACAACATAAATTATTTTTCTTTATTCGAAGTCAGAGAAAATTATTGATTGAATTTGAATATAAAGCAGAATAACAGCTTTTGATTCATGATGTTGTACAGGCATTTTTATCTGCATAGTAAACTGTTAGATGTTTTTTTTTTTTTTTTTAATAAATTCAATATTTTTTATTGATTTTATTCCCACAAATATTATGATTAATGCTCCAATAAAAATATCAATTATCATTGATAGGTTATGAAATTATTAATTCGAAATAAAAACTGTTTGGTTTTTATTCTGTGATTTTTAAATTGTTGGACCAAATATCTCTGATTTCTTTCGTAGTCAATATGTTCCATTTATTTTGTCCACAAAAGTATGAACTGGTCCAAATAATCACCAAAAGCTGATACTTCATAGCTCATTATGATTTCTCTCCTTTACTTCTGGACCAACCGAAAAAAAACTTAGGTATTATTTAGACATTCAGGATGTTTTTGAAAAAGCTTTTAATCGAAATAATCTTATTACACCATTAAAGCTGGCTTCAGGCTGCAACCTACATCCCATGAGATTGATAGATCTGAAATATTTGAATTAAAATAAGTTTTAAATATTGAAAACATGTACAATATGAAATGATTTTACAACAATTATAATTAAATAACGTCTAATAAATTACTATATTGTACGAATTTTTAATTTGAAAAAATTTTTCCTTCTTCAGTCATCATTGAATATTTTCACAGTTCATTCTTAATTTAACGTGAAACATAAACTTCGCTCTTATGTTTAATGCATTCTTATACCCGAAAAATTGAAACTCATTTTTGATTACGTAATGAATTTTTATGTGAATTCTAATAAAACACTAGATAGTTTAGTTAAATTATTCAGCATACATATGTTCTTACAATCAAATTTTATCGCAATAAACTTTATTAAAACTGTTTAAAAATATTTCTCCACGTAAAGTTATTATTAAACGTTTTTTTTTTTGCAGCTATTGGTGTTTCAATTTTTATATTTCCACAAGTATGATTATTTACTTCATTTTTTCTAATATGTACAAAATTGAGTCAACCAACTACAAAACAATTACTTTTGATGTTGTATTATTATGATTGTTAAAATTTTTTCAGTAGTGCTGCTATTTTATGGATTGTAATATTTTATGACTGAAGTAAGTCGACCATAACATCAGTACCAGTAAAGTTGAGTTTACTTTTAAATATTTCGTAGAACTTTATTACGAAATGATTTGATACAAAGAAATATTTTTTTCCTTTTATGTGATTAATTATATGATGAGTACTTTTAAGTTTGCTATTGATAAGTGAGGTTTAAAAGACATATACTTTCCTTTGAAATACATACAAATTAATATGTACTCACCATCATTTAGACAATAATGTAAAGTTGTATGCATGATAGTAGATAATTGAGGCTAATCATTCTATAATAACAAGACGTATTTTGAATTACAATGTAATGTAAAAGGAATATTATTATCTTATTTAGAACGTAAATGCTATTATCCATATTTTAAAAGAAATCAGTTTTATTCAAATAAACTCCAGTCGAGGACGTTCAAAAGACCTCGTTATTTATTAATAATTATTTACACTAAAATGCATTCAAAAGTTTTTGATGTTTCTTGTGCATTAATGCACCTGATTGTTGATCAGCTATGTAGATATGTATACATTAATTTCATTGACCAACTCGTGATATTCATGAAAATCAGTAATAGAATCGTGATCATGGTTTATTCTTATCTGCACGAGGGTGGACAGCAGGATAATTTCATGCTGATGAATGTGACCAGCATACTTATCTCTTTTTTTTTAATTCTTTCCATCTTGATTTCTTCCTTTCTTACTGATTCATTCTCACTCACTCTTAACCTCTTCTATACTCCACCTTGCTCTTTCTAACATATTTTTCCGATATAGTTAATATAATAAATGCTTAGGATAAGATAAAAATTATTTTGAAAGTGTAAAATATTATTTTAGTGAGCAAGGTTAAGTTTAAAAAATTTATATTGGCATAGTTTATTAGTGAATTTGTGTCGTGTTCTTGAATATAGATACGTGAATCAGACTCTTCATATATAATGAAAGATTGGACATCAAAAAATCAATATTTATCAGTCATATCTTGCAATAAAATATTTAAATATACAAATGCTTCTCAAGCGGTCATTTTGCTAATCTACATAGCTATTGATCTTATATATATAGTTGTCCCGAAAGAAACTCTTTCTCCGGGCAACTATATTAATTTTCTTATCAGTACTCACCTGAAAAAATTTATCTTTAACACAACAGATATAAATAATTGTTATAACAATGTTTTTAAACTATTCGGAAGAAATAATTGTATTGAAATGTAATCAATTTTATATTTCAAACTCTCCAGAACTTTGAATCTTGAAATCATCTTCATCTGATAAAAAAAAAAAACGATATGAACATTAAAAAATTCAGGATTTCGTTAAATTTGAATATTAAAAACATCTTCAATCAAAATGCGAGATCAGTAACCTTTTTAATGACCTTGTCGTGGACACTGAACCGGCTGATTCATTTTGAGACTATTTTCTCTTCAACATCTCATCATAATTTAGCCAGTTTCAAGAGTTTCTTCATTAAAATACAATAAAATCAAATTATCTAAATGATTTAATTTAAAATAATCAGTTGGCTTATAATCCATTCCGTATTTAGCTGACTTTCTTTCTCACGTTTGGTTAGATTGTAAATTGAGTTGAGTATCAAACAAGTTCGCTGATCAAAACCACTGATCATAACAGTTCCAACAGTAGAAATCAAATAAAGTATTAAATTCAAAGACAAAAAAAATTCAAGGTTATCTTGGAAAATTTAAAACACAGAAACTTGGTTTAAATTAATCTGTCATAATTATATTAAGTCAAGAAAGAATTCAATTATCGTAGACAAATCAATTTTATATTAACCAAAATTATTCATGAATCTTTGGTTTATTCACATTCTTTGTGATCAAAATTCTATTTTTGACAAATGAAGCATTCTTTTATTTTGATAATACATTCACTCTCTTTAGAAGACTTTTCTTTATGACCGTCCAAATACTGAGGTTTTTTTGTTTTGATCTCTAGCTATAATTGGTCAACTCATTATGATGATGAAAAAAAGTAAGTAAAAAATTCTAAAGACCTTTTCCATGGTCAATTATCATTGTTGTTCTCATTATAATTTTACGTTAAAATTTATTCTTTAAAATGTTTTAACAGGGACATGTGAATTAGTCACAACCATAAGAGGGCTCAAAAACGTTAACACAATCCAAGCAGTCAAGTTCAAGCCTTCGCCAGTGTAAAGTAAATAACTACAAGTCGCGTGTGTAGAAGACGAGTAGTATATCTGTATCTTTGTAGTCGTAGAGTAGTCAGTTCTCAGAGTAAAGTGGAGTGCTGAGACATTAGATTGTGTGTAGTGTGGTACATTCTCCTATTCTAGTGAACTTATTCAGTAATTTGGAACTATCAGGTGAAGTTTATTTTTCCAATCAACTACACAATCATCATTGTAATCTTTATTCGTTTCCTTTGATAATTAAAAGCAATTTTCTATCAAATAATCATTCACTCCAAATTCAATGAATTGTTAAAAACTAAACAAAGCGTGTATATTTTGTTTTGTTGTTCGAAAAATAAAATATATTTCACTAAAATCAATATATTTTTTGGCAACAGTGATAATCTTGAGTATCAAAATAAATAGAATAGTTTTTATGAAAATAATTTCAATTTAGTAATGTTTAAATTGATTTTTAAAAAATTATATGTAATAATATTTTGTTTAAAGTTATTGTTAAAAATTTTTTAGAATTAAATAGTTAAAAAAAACATTGTAATTCGATGACGTTAGAAGCAATGAGAAATTTAATAAAAGACACAATTGTAAAAAATGTAATTGTTCAACACAGCATGATAATTAATCACGAATGTTTTTATTTCTTTCATTCTTTAAATTGTTTCACGTGTGTTAAAGGACACTCTTATGTGCGTACTTAGATCATAGTCTATTATCTTTAATGAGCAAATTTTTTCAAGTCATAAGAAAAATGATAACAAAAAAATATTATTAAACCTATCTCTTTTATAAACATATATATATATATATATATATATTAATAAATTATAGTGTAATTAATAAATTGGGTGATTATAAAAGGATTTAAAAAATAAGATATAAATAAAATAATAGTGACAGAAATAAGAGAAAGTCAAAGCATACAATTGTTTGCTTATTTGCATTCCTAATTTTCGACCATTATAGTTTCTCCTTTACTTGCACAGAAAATTATCATTTGTTCCACATCAATTGAATCAGGTCATTTGTATTTTCAATTTTTTTTGACACCTCGTAAATTATTAAAAGGAAAATTGGGTATAAATATTTGCATATATTTTGATTACATCCAACATTCTCAACACCTTTCAGCATTTTTTTAATATTAATATTATTATCAAAATTAAAAGTATATCATTTGAATTTCTAACTTTTATTTTAGATCAACATAAATTTCATTAACTATTCAGAAAAATTAAAAACGAAACAAATAAAAAGTTTGATCAAAAAAAGTTGATTGATATAAACACTTTTATTCAGTAAAAATGGAGTAAAATAAGTAATTGATCAGCTGTTATGCTAATTACTTCAATTAATGCATAAAAAAAAATAATAGATTCATTTATCGACTTTTCCACTATCAACATCTTAGAAAATAACTTAAGAATAAAATCTTTCCATAATAGTACCCGTAATAATAAAAAAAATGAGCTAGAAAATTTCCTCTTTTTATCCTTGTTCTTTATGGACATCTTATCTGCAGTGATCTAACTCAATTATAATTATGTAATTGCATCAGCCATGCATACTATAAGAGAAATGGGTGGCTGGACTACACTAAGTAGTAGCCAGCATTTAGGTAATGTTTTGATAAAAGAAGAAAAATTTTTCATAGACGTGGGTATGCTAATGTTGCTTACAAACTAATAGATATATTTATAATAAAAAAATTTTTATTGATAAAATGATACTATGATTTACCATTTCACTGACATAAAATTGCTTTTATTAGCCAAGCAACAACTGCATCATTGAATTCAATGAAATTCAACAAGACCCAACTGTCAGATAAATATTATACAGTCATTTAAATAGTTCCAGTTCGCTACTTTTAACTCAACATTTATTGCAACATATCAGGAAATAATTTTATTATAAAAATATGAATAAATAAAGATTATGTGATGGCTAATAAATGTAAAAAATTGCCCTTGATGATATAACATTTGATTTAAATGTGAGGTCACATGTAATGCATGAACTTATATTGTTACTATTGGTAAAAGTCATTACAAATCATCAAGAACAAAAAAAAAGGATTGTTAGCATAAATAAATGTCAGTGTAATTAAACTTTTTTTTGTTTGAAGAAACCTGAGTCATAATAAATACCCGGAAAAGCGAAGGTTGATAAACAATAATTAATGAAATATTGAGAATTACTATTTGTAATGTGATTAGTTTTTGCTAATTTATTATTTAATAAACACTTTAATGAGTTTAATTAATGATTACATATTTTTATATGTGTTTCAGACCATCTCTTAGCTCTGGTACCTTTTCTAGTTAAAAATGGTACCAATGAGTGAAGGAGTTAATAATGCCAATTTAAGACTTGGTAGCCCATCATCAACAGTATGGGTCTATCTATTAGCTGAGTTCTTTATTGGAATTCTTTTTTCTAGTATTCTAGCCATTTTAGGAATAATCAAGTTTATCTTGCCAAAACCTCCAAGGGATCTTAGAGGAAATGTAGTTTTGGTGAGTCTTATCCATCTCTAATAAAGTATGGTTTAATTTATCAAACTCAGGTCAAATATAAAGAAGCTGATTATTTTTACATTTAAATATTTTAATTTCACAAATTAATATCATTTACATAGTCATTTTGAACAGATAAGTTTAGTAAAATATCCATTCAATAACTATTGATTACTTTGAGAATAATAAATTGTAAAAAATTATTACAATAAATTTTTGTTTAAGATTAAAAATGATTCATGACAATGCATGATGAAGATAGCATGCTAAATAATATTTATAATGCAGAATAAAGTTTTGTTGGTTCGATACATGTACTTCCAATTTCCAAGGTAACATTAGATGACAGAGACATAAGCATAGGAATTGATACTGAAGTAAATTCATTATTAGAAATATTCAAATGTTTCAATTGAACAGCATTACTCAATCCAAATCCATCAAAAAAGTAAAAAAAGTTATGACTTAAATCCAAATCTCGTAAAACAGATTGCGGTGAAATCCAATTGTCTGATAAAAATCTTAATTTATTATGTGAAAGATTAAGTACTTCCAATGCATCCAATTGATAAAATGCTTCTGGATGAATATCAACGATAGCATTACCTCTCAAATTGACTTTTCTTAATTTTGCTAAACCTTTGAAAGCAAATTCATCAATAGATTCTATTCTATTATCTTGAAGAGAAAGGTGAGATAGATTTGTTAAACTTTCAAGATCTGGAAGTACTTGGATTTGATTGCTGTCTAATCGAAGAGATGACAAATTAACCAATGGTTCAAAAATAGTTTTATTTATTTTTTGTAGACGATTATGTGATAAATCCAAGTATTCCAATTTAGTGACATTTGAAAAGGCATCTTGATCGATTTCTTCAAGTCGTGATTGTGAAACAGAAAGTATTTTTAAATTAATTGCATCTGTCAGTTTAATTCCTTTACAATTTTTAGATGCTGAACCACACAGTTGATTAATGTTATTATGATCAACATTTAATACTTGTAGAGTATTCAATGGGACATTTTCTATTTTTTCAATATTATTTTTATCCAAATATAAATGTGTCAATGATGATGGTACATACTTCATAAAGTTTGTTTTAGAAATTTGGTTATCACTCAGGTATAAATGAGTGATGTTTGGAAAGAGTTCGTCCAACCATACATCAGTTAATACTGAGGTAATTCTATTTCCACGTAGATATAATTTTTTCAATTTAGGTAAAGTGAATGTTGGTGTAAAAGTAATAGAATTTTCGGTCTTTAAATCTTCTATGTGCATAAGATGTTTAAGTAAACTTCGATGATTATTAACAACAAGCTTACTTATCAAAGCTTGATCCAGTATGAGTATTTCAATTGATCGATGACGATTGAAGTTTAATTGATCAAATGATAGCAAATTTCCTGCTAAATTCAAGTACTTCAAATTAGGTACTTTATTAAAAGTTTTATTTGCAATTTCTGAGATGTTATTATTTTCCAAATGAATGCAGAATATTTTATCACTGATAATCAATGGTTTCCTCAAATGTCTCATATCTGTTTCTGACAGATCTATAACGTGTTCGTTTAGATAATTGCATTCTGGATTAGTATTAATATCAAATGTACCGTAAACGTATGAACTGAGTATCAATAATGATGAAATAATTATTAAAATTATTTTCATTGACATAGTCAGACACAGAAAAAAGAAACACTTGGAATGATGTGTTGTTTAATTGGAACAGTACTAATTCTTGATAACAATGTCTTGGCATTTATAAGCATTAGAAGTGTCCAGTAAGCATTAGTACTAATCTTTTGAAGACATTATTTTGATGATAACATTATCATTAATAGGCTTTGACAAAGAACTTTTTATCCATTATTTTATTGAGATGGGAATTGTTCTGGATGTTTTCATCTATAGACGTAGATACCAGCAAACAATGGATAATTTTTATTCTCATTTATTAATAAGGTTTTTCGATAGATAAATATGAGTCATAAATGTTTAAAAAAAAACAATATTTAAATAATTCTTTGTTAATACTTAAAGATGTTAATAAATAATTAGAATTTATAGCCATAAAAATCTAATGTAGTTTAATGAGCATTTTTATTGTTAACTAGAGTGGGTAGCACATGGTATATTCTTTTTTTCTTTCTCTAATTATATTTGAAAGATACCTTATTATAAAGTTTGCCTTGCATTAGAAGTTCCAGCTGATGACTAATGTCTTTTATAAGTTGGATTGTAAGGATTTTTGTTTAGACATGACTTCTATGATAAAGACTATAAATAGTACTTAATAATTTAAAAAGCAATGCACACGAATTGCATATCTACTTGCCAAAATAATTTATATTCTAAAAATAATTTCAATTTTTATTAATCTAAAATGAAATTCAAAAATATGATAATTATCTGAATATTATATTCATATTTTATGAAATGAAATATATTTCTCTGACTGTATATGGCACATGATAAAAGTAAAAGACTTCTAGTAGCCTTTGTATTCCTGAATAGTAGTAATTCTCGTTTAGTAACATTTCTCTTATTATTCTACATTGTATTTGAACATAATAACAGAAATATTCCCTTCTATTTTCTCAAAGGTAACAGGTGCCACTTCATCACTAGGCAGGTGCTTAGCTGAAGAATTTATACGAGTCGGTTGCACTCTCATTTGTGTCGACAATGACCTCGACTCTGTGAAAAGTATGGCCTGTGAGCTGATGGAGAATTATTTTGCAATCCAGAATGTCGGACCGAATCACAGGAAACAGGATATGTCTGAGTTCAAAGTCAAGGTCTTTGCATACCAATGTGATCTCTGGGATCGTAATGCAATTCGAGAAGTTGCTGAAAAAATAAAAAAAGATGTTAGAAGGATTGATATTCTTGTTACGTGTGCTGGAAATCCTCAACAAGATGTTTTTGACATTGTCAGCATGACGCTGATGAGTCATTATTGGGTCAGTGAATTATTTATTTAAAATTCAATTTATTATTATAAAATGTCGTGCATAATATTGAATATCATTTTTTAAATTTCAAATAAGCTGAAACAGTTCAGCCATGTGTATCGTGATGACAAAAAATTTCAACTAGTATTAAATATCTTGTTATAAAAAGCTTGTTGATAAAAAGATTGGAGATGACAAAACGGTTGGAATTATTTTTTACAGACTCTTCTCACCTTTCTTCCTTCGATGATTCAACAGGAAAGAGCTCACATAGTTGGGATTACCCCAACTACATTTACAGACGATGCATACATGGGAACCAAAGCTGCCATTGCTGGTAAAATAATTTGAGTAATATTTTTTTTATATCCATACAAACTAAAATAATTGTATTAAATCTCATTGGATAATTTTATGAATTTTAAAGGTTTAATGGAAAGTCTCAGTCATGAATTTAGTCATGGTGGAGGTCATTTAAATTTCATCACTGTTGCACCTAAAGCTGATCCAAGGTCTGTGTAATGAATGATTTCATTTATTTATTACCGAATGTTTGCTGTATTAATGGCTTGGAATTTGCACGTTAATAATGACATTGAGTATCATTTTTATGTCAAATTATATGTTAGAAAATGATTATATTACGTCGATATATCATTAGACTATTGTCTTGACAGGTTGATAAAGAAAAATGAAAAACAAGTAGCCTTGGATGTAGTGAGAGCAGTACGCAGAGATCAATCTTACCTTTCAGCAAGCTGGTGGTCGACAATGATGTATCATGTTAGGTAATAAATATGTTATTTCCTAATTTTATTTTATGTAAAAATTTCATTTGAAAATAATATGTCATATTAACATTACAGTTGCACAATACACATGACCATTATCACTATTACACGATGGATCAATGCACAAGGATGCTACGAATTTTTTTAAACATCTATTCATCTCAATTTTCAATTGTATATATTCACTTTATTAGTGTCTATTTTTAAGAAAATGTAACTAGAGAAAAAAGTTCGAGCAATGATGCATAAAAATTGTTATTGTAACTGTTCAATTGTTGTTTCTTTTTTTCTCGATAAATATTTTGTGGGATAAATATTTGAAATGACTTTTAGAATTTTTATTAACATTTATTAAATTAAAATGTAGCATTGTAATAATATTAACTACATTTTCACTTAATTTTAAGATCATAATATACTTATAAAATAAATAATAATTACAACTCTACATGTATTTTTTAATTAAAAAGTATTTTAAACAAAAAAAGAAAAAGTTTTCATTTTAATTATTTATTTTTCATATAAATTAATTATTCTTTTTTGTCATAAAAAAAAGCCATAAAATGCGATAGATTTATTTTTATCAGTATTATTCAACAATGAAAACTTGAATAAATGATCACCTGAGGTCGCCACTGACCAACTAGTTGAGCAAGTGTTTTCTCAGTCACCCACGAGCATAGAAACGAGTAACAAGTGCGTTGAAAATGGCGTCATTGATAGAATCCTAACCACAGTGATGCCTCGGCAAATAATTTGTGTGTGTTCAGTTTTTACTAAAACCAATTTGACTCTATTTATTCTAGATATTATCTATTACAGTAGTTTGTAATATAAAAGAGGCTATTGCCTTATTTTCGTATATATTCGCACAAATGTCATGGGAATTTGCAGCAAAAGACATTTTCTACTGACAATATGTACTCTGCAACTTGTAAGTTGATGTATATATATATGTATATAAAATGGATAAAAAAAGATGTACATACTTGGACAGGTTTCCATTATTTTTATTTATTTTGCTTTATTTATTTTATTTTCTAGAAACGTTTTCTTAGTTTTCTAATTTTTTGTAATCCAAGTTGAATCATTACATCGATAGTAGCAGACGCTTCTGATAATAGATAAGAGTTTAAGTATTCATAATACATATATTGTTGGATATATTTAAGGGCAAATGACAATCTGTTGCTTATCATAATGTAGATAAACTTGGAGTTATTTTTATATTCATGAACATAGAAAATGGCATACCTTAATAATAATAAAAACCATTTATTCAAAAATTGGTATATTATTTAGAATATATTTTTATAGTCAATTTTTAAATAACTAACAAATTTTAAAATAAAAAGAATAACTGATCTTACGGTTTGAAAATTTAAAAAAATTCATTATTAATGATAAATGTTAATCCTCTGTTCGCTAATAAAATGTTTTATCAAACAGTATTATTTATCAGCCAAAAATTATAATCACGTGATATAATTATGATCATATTATTCATTTTTTATAATAATAATTATTAAATGCATGGCAAAATACTATTATATCATAAAACAGACTTTGCCCTTTTTCATGACATAAATAATAGTGTTATTATGTAAATATCCAGATAATAATTCACACGATCATTGCTCGTAACTACAAAAGCTTACGTGCTTTTTTCTTGAATGTTAAAAGCATCAATTAAAGATTAATTTTCTAAAAATAAATCATTAATTAATTAATAACCAATTAGTGAAATACTTTTCAATAAAATGATATTTGATGACGAAATTAGACTCATTCATAAACTGAGTCATTCTTAAATTTTCTACCTTATCTATTGTGATCAGTATCAGTCGTTAGACATTAAATAAGAAGCTACTTAGATAATGAGTTGTTTGAAATAAACAGTGTTCTAATTTGTTATTCATGACATTAATCATTATAATGAAGTTGAGGTGAATATCACACTAAGTAATTAAGTTCAAAAGAGTAGATAAAGTATGAGAGAATTTAAAAGCTTGGAAACTGTCATTAACTGAGTATTTAGACCAAGCAATTGAAGCAAATTAGAAGCTATAAAATTCAATGAAATGCGAAAAAAGTAAAAATAAATAAACAATTAACATTGATAAAAACAAAAATAATATAGTTATGTTGAAAGACATTTTAATTGTAGCGATTCGAACATAATTTCTATAAATTAAAAGTCTTTTACTATTCAATATAATCAATTATTAATTATTTGTATTTCTAGTTAACAACGATAGAACGTCAAGTGTTCGACTTTTTGGGGTTTATGTGGGCTCCGATACTGGTTAATTTTTTTAATATTATTTTTGTGATCCTTGGATTTTTTGGAGCTTTCCAATATAGACCTAAATATGTCATATCGGTAAGATATATATTTGTCATTAAAATATACTCTCGTAAATAGGGGTACTTCATTCAAATTCTTCTCCACTACTGGCACAAATAAATAGAAAAACTTGTGTTCAACGACAATTTCTCCTATTTTCCTGTTCTAGTTGCTGGAAGTAGAGAAAGCATTTTTCTTTCTCAGTATTCCTATGTGCAGCCCATTTACGAAAGTGTACTGGCAATAACATTCTAGTTATGAATAAATTTTTAACATATTGTTTATTTCAGTATTGCATATGGGATATTCTGTGGCTTGCATGGAACATATTTTGTATATGTTTCTATTTGGATGTCGGTATTTTAGATAAGGTAATTCAATTGATAATTAAAACCATACATTATTTCATAATATATGGCTTCAGTTTTCGAAACATTTCACTGATTAATAATTATTTTCATCAATTAAAGAATTGATTTTTAATTAAAAGGCCTACATGACAACATAATATTTCTACTAATTGATAATTCGTCCAACAGAATAGAGATATTTTGAACTTTGGAACTGGAAGCTTCTCCTGGTGGCAGGTCAATGGCCCAGGATGTAAAGCTAATTATGACATTATCGAGCCAGAGTTACTTCGTCCTACCCCACCTCATAATGTGACCGATTGTTTATTGAGTTACGAAGTTATAGAAATCTTACATGCATCAACACAATGTCTTTTAGCAGTAAGTAAATAATTAAAATTGAGCATTTTCATGTACGAATACGTCTCTAACACTATTACTCTAAAAATTTAATCTAATTTCACATCTAGTAAAAAATAATTATAGTATTGTTTTCTTACTTTTTACTTATTTTCTTTTTAAAGCAGTAATGGTAAAAAATTTTTCAGTACATTATGAAAGTAAAAAAATAAAATACGATATATGAGACACGTGAGACTTAGTGTATCAGTGACATTCAATGAATACTTATTTTACTTTCAGGTGTTGGCGATTATTGGTGGAATCATTTTAACTCGTGCCTTCCTTGAGGAAGATGATAGTTGTAAGTATTTTTATCTTTTTAATTTACCTTTCACTCACTTATAATTAAAAAACGATTCTCCCTTGTTGTTTTAATGGATTTGGTGAAGAATAATAATAAGACTGTGGGCGCTGAGATTTATAATGAAACTGTGAGGAAAAAATTTAAATAAATTCCCTGAGAATGTGATGCATTGAATTTTTATGCAAACATTTTAATTTTATTTAATGAATAAAAAATATTTATTTAATATTATTTTTTAAATATTTTTTCCTCACATTTTTCATAAATAATCTCGATGAAAATTAATTGGAAAAAATTTCACGGCTTCTCACTAAATTTCCTTCACTCGTTGTTACTGGTAATCACTTTTCACATATATCACTTATGTATCTTCTAAATCCCTTGCAGTCGATTTCATTGGTGGATTTGATCCTCCTTTTTGGTAAGTTTCTATATACCAACTAATATTAATAAACATTTTTTCATTTATTTATATCATTATCAGTATCATTATCGTATGTAGTACGTGGATTAGATTTTAAATTAAATGTAGCATGCAGGACAATGGCTATTTGTATTACAATCTAACACATATAAACTGAGATTACACTGTCTAAATTAATGGCTAGTTTTTTCCGTGCATTCATTCAAGTATGCGTAGCATGAACAGATTACGTGAAAATTATTCAATCGATTTATTCTGTAAGAAAGAAACAATAAAAATTCATTTACGGTTCAGGAAAATAGTATGAAATCTAATGAAATGTCAACATCATATTTATTCAACCCTTCATTATGATAATTGATTTTCATGATGAATTAATTGCCTTTTTTATGTTTGGGTATAAAAAATTATTTATAAATAATTTTTGTATTATACTAAGGCATTTTAATATTCATCTTGTAAAGTAATCGTTAAAATTTATCCACTAAAACACAAACATTAATTTACACAATTACTGACAAATGAAGAGAAACAAAATGAGGGAAATAAAGTGGGTTGTATAAAAAAAAATTCTAGAAATCACTTTTATAAATAGCTACAATTTATGTAAGAGATTTTATCATTTTTAGAGCTTTCTTGCATGTCTTATGTAAATTTAGGTATGCATATTAGTAGTGTTTAAATTTGTTTAAATATATTTAAGTGTATTTTTCAAAATAAATTGTATGATTGGCAATTTTACAAAAATGTAAATAGCTAATGATTGTATAGAATGAAATTATTTATTGTTATTTGTATCATGGTCAATTTTAAATTAAAATGAAATAATTTTTATCAATCAAAATAAACTCTAAATATGATATTGATTCTCACTGAAATATAAAACAATTAAGTATAAGTGAATTCTTCGAAGCCCCTTAAAGTCGTGATAACACTTTTGTAAAGTAATTAATAAATAATATCTAATGTGGATGGTACGTTAAATAAAATTTTCAGTTGACTTTGTGGGAGGTGGTGACTTTGGTTTGGCGGGCCACACGCCATTGCATCCAATGTATGTTAGCTACTCGGCTTTGCCACCAGCCACCTACTCTCAATCTAATCCAAACTACCAAAGCTATCCGAGAGGCACAACCGGCTCGAACAAATCATCCTCTTTATATCGTGACACAACGCTTCCAAAGCTTGTGGAAAAGCCACAATATGGCTACTCGTCACATCAGCAACGCGTTAAGACATCATTGATGACCATGCACGACACAGCTCGTAGCAACAAGAGCAGTGCTTCAACGCGGATTCTTGAGCATGTGGATTACAACGACTATTCCAATCCACTTGATCATTTGCACCGACCTATTTCGCCACCTGTCGAGTATGATTCACTTGAAAACGCGACTAAATTAAGATTTGAAAAGAATCGGTCTTATCAACCATATTCGTGCTCTTATAGTCCCGTCGTGTCACCGGTTATGCGAAGAGCTAAAACTTCTCAACCTCAACAAAAGCAGAATAGAAATTCATACCGACCAAGAATCTTTACTGATTACGTACGCGAACAACCCCTAAGGTCTTTTTATTCAGATCCACGTTTAGCTATGGATCAACAGAAAGATAATATGTTAGAATCAGATAGCACTGAAAGACCGTCTAGAGATAGTAGACCTGTGTCTTTGTATGCTAGCAAGTTGTAAAAATTGTATTTTTATCTTTAGGAGATAACAAAAACAGTAAAATTATTCATATTAACTTGCCAGCTATTATTTTATATTTTTTGTAGACATGTGCAATTTCTTTATTTATTGTTTTATTTATTTTTGCGTTAAGGTAGTCTTTCCATAGAGATTTTTTTATTTTTACAGGTAAATTTTTTTATTAGAAATCTATAACTTGTAGGGTAGTCTAGCTTAGTGGCTAAATAAATAAATTGATCCATTAAAATAACTTTTAAATGATAAATAAATAATAGAAATAAAATATTTAATATTTTTTCAGTCATAAATTGATATTTTTTATTTACTGTTTAGCTGAAAAAAAACAAGTGTTGTATTCAATGGGCTATTAGTTGATAAAGTCTAAAAAGCATTATAATAAAACAGTAATTTTATAAAAAAGTCAATATTAATGTTGTAAAAAAGAGGCCTTAATAGAATTCAATGTAACTAGATAGTTTAATTAAAACAAACAAACAAACATCTAATGTATAATATGTGATTTTTATGGAAAGATTATCATTAAATCCTTTAAATTCTTTTTCTATTTTCTTAATCAACTCAGACAACATAGAAGCAAAATCGAAATAAAATAAGTATATAGTTATAAGTAAATTGAATTTAAGTAATTAAAACTTGATTATTTAATTTTCAAACCAATAATAAGTATTATTCAATGAAACATAAAAAATATATTGGTAATATAATGATTTTTTTTTTCTAATTTTATTTAACGTTAAATATAATTTTTTTTTTTTAATTAAATTGTAGTTAACTATTGTTTATATTATGACTATAATTTTATTTTTGAACTGAAAGTGTGTAGTTTGACTTCCCGTTGTGACTACTATATAGACTTACTGAATGTATTCTGTGATATGTATTTTTGAACGGTGCTGAATGATTTTCGTACTGACATTATGGAATTTGCACGTTTTAGATAACTAAGTATTATTCATTTATTATATTTTTTTTTACACTAAATAAAATTTTAACAATAGTCGTGCAAATTTTTGTTGGATATTTTTTTTGCATAATAACATTATTTATGTCATAGGAAAAGGACACAGTCCTATTTTAGTTTTTTTTTCATTAACGTAATAATTTTATTAACTCAATTGATAGATTTTGATTGAAAATATATTTTATATTATATTTCTAAGGGTAATTTTTTAAATATTGTTGCATTTAAAAAAAGTATTTTTAGCTACAAATATAGAGATGTAGATAATGGTTAATTGATTTATATTGGCTTTATTTTGGTGTACTGTTACACAATTTTTATGCATTTTAAGATTGCAAGAATAAATAATGCAGTTTCAAACAATATACTACTGCTTGGCTTTTTTATTTCTTGATCCTTAATTTTACTACTTTTTTTAACTTGGTTTTCTGTGGGTAATCCTATTGTTTTGAGGTGAAGATACTACTGGAAAGATAATGAATAAAATATATTTTCCAATAGAATATAAAAAAAAAGTATTTATATTTACTGTAAAAAATATATTATTTAAAGTTTATTTAAAACAATAACAATATCTTCACCTTAAATAAAATGAATGAATTTTTTTTTTAATTTTCAATTAAAAGATTAAAAATAAAAATTAACTAAAAAATGTATAAACTTTTTTTATAGCACGAATTAAAAAAAGGAAAAAACCAATTCGTCCACTATACAGCATAGAATATTCACAACCAGAGCCACCAAGTCATGATGAAAGTGTTTCACCAAAGCCCATGACTCCACGGCGTGTTAAAAGACGATCTGTGATTTCTCGGGATGGAACTAGAAGATCAAGTCGAAGAAGTTCAGTTCGTCAATCGCGTCGTAAAAATCCAGTTAATCGAATAATGGATCATCAAGAGAGTCTTTATGCCAATACAATGCCAAGTTCATTAACCAGTCAAAATGTTGCTACCTTGTCTCAAAGTACACTCAACTATGACAGAATAGCTGGAACTTGGGATCGAGAACGAAATTGGCAACCTGAAGCTGTCAATATGGCAGTATCATCACCTACTTTGTGGACACCAGATCCAAGTTACTCCAATATGAACAATATAGTGAGCTATCCATGTCAAAATTGGGATAATAACATAAGTTCTACAAGAAATCTTACAGAAAATTGGCCAAGTAACGATATGACGAATCCTATGCAGTGGCAAGGACAAAGCAATCCAACATTCCAACAAACTAGTATTCAAAGCTTGAATACTGAAGATGTTGAAGATTTATACAGCAATCGACCAGCAAGTGCTCGATCGAGTTATAGTAATTATCATGGTATTCGAGCTACTCCTCAAGTTCCAAACAGAAATGATGTTGTCAGACAAAGCCAACGTCAATTCGTCTTAAGTGGACCTCCTGCTTATCAAGATACTGTAATTTAATACTTTCTTTTAGCAATAATTATAGTTTAATAATAAAGTAGATACAACGAAGATTGATAGAGGCTCCATAAATAAACAAGTCAGAGCAATTTATGTAAGCTCATTTGATAATCCTTAGTAATTTGTAATCATTAATTGCACAAAAAGATTGATTATTTTTTTTATATAAATTATGAGCACAAGGATTATCTATAAGGTACATTTTTTAACATTATTTTCGATTATTACTAACTTTTGTAGCTGTCAATTATTTGAAATGCTCAAAAAAAATTTTTTAATATAAAAATCTAGTAATTTTTTGTCTAGTTCAAAATTAGTTGATGATTTTTCGGAAACTCTTGTGATTTTTTTTTAACCGTATGTCGATTTAATTTTTATGTTTATAAAAGGAATATTTTATTTTTTAATTAAAATTAATCTAAAACGAAATCATCATAAATGAATGGAGTTTTTAAAGCAATTATTTATCAGATAAAAATCCAAAAAACAAATTTAGATTTAATTTCGAACAAATTACGATTAATACAATATTAGTAGTAGTTACAATAGTAATAATAACGATAGAATATACTTCAGAAATAGTAGACGATATTTCGACTGATTTTTAGAGCTTTATTTAACGTAAAATATTGTAATATTTCTCCCTTTGTTGTGAGAATAAAGTTCAATCAAAAAGTTATTGTGCACTCATAAACAATAAGTGGACTGTATATATCTAGGGACAATAATTTTATACATTGGATATCAAGAAATAATAACCAAAGTATTATTATAGTAATAATTGTAATTATTATAGTAATTTTAGAAATAATTTTCATACTTTTATTAATAAATTGTGCTGTCAATGGTACAATTGATTGGTATCTTTTAAAGAAATTAATATCTATATCTCAATTGTTTAATATTCAAAATTATTTCTGATTTAAAAATGTATGTAATAATTTATTTAGGTATTAAAAAAATTCTTATTATAAAATTAATCATACATTCTTTTATGAATTGACATTATTTTATAGAGTTAAAAAAAATATAGAAATAAATATCTTTAAAAGATACTTGTTATTAAATTTGGAAATAATTTCTTAATAAGTTATACAAACTAGGACTTTCAAGTATTTTATATTAAACTTATTAATGTATATCAAAATTTTCATGTCACTTTTATGCTGATCTCAGATACCAGGTGTAGATAATTTTTTTATAACATTTTTAATCGTTTATGGCTATCCTAAAAGAGCCTTTTTTCTACGATTTTTGTAATAATATAAAAAAATACTTTTTTAAAGTAATAAATAACATTAAATAAGTAATGAAAAATACTTCATTTTTCTTTTAAACTTCACTGCATTCAAGCACACGTTTGAAAGCTGTTAAAGAACAACAGCTGAGAGAAAATTGTACTATAGTAGTGAATAAGTGTCTTCTCTAGATGACTGAAAAGATGCATTTGTGTATTAAAAATTTTTTAGAACTCTCTTTTGAGTGATTTTTTATATAATCTTCACAGTTTTCAATTTTTGTCAATTTGAAATGAATATTGTACTTTAAAACTATGAACATCAGATTCAAAAAATGAAACTTACATTAAACTTGTTTGAAACTTAAACTATTTTCATACGTGATTATAACTTTGTTCGAATTTAACTAAAACCTAAAATTATTTTACTGAATTTCAATATCATCATCATTTTAGATTAATTTTAAATTGATCTCAAACCGTTTAACTTGAAATACAATAAATCTAACGTAAATTTAATATAATTCGATTCGAGAATGTTCAAGAGAGTATAAAGTGTACAAAATTTGATCCAGCATCGATTACTTAAATAGTTTTTCCCAAGATGATCTTAGGACTTTTAATAAAACTAATAATTCAATAAAAATTCTGATTTAAAATTGAATTAAAATTTATAATGGCAAAAACATAATTATTTTTATATTATTACTCATCGTTAAATATTTATTAATTTGACAGATTTATCACATAAGCGTTTCTCGTACACATTGAAAAATGTCAACGATTATATTTTGAAATTTGCGCATGCTCCGAATTAGTTTTTCATTTTCCTTTGGTCCCGGGTGTTAGTAGGTATATTTCATGACCTGACTCTCATAAATGAAGTAGTATTCTAGTCGTCGGACCTTTGAGACGTTGGTGCGTCTTGAATTTTTAGTGTGAGTGGGAGAGAGTGCGTGAGAATACAACCCAAATAAATCCGAAATCAATTATATATTACAATTCAATTAAACTTTTTTTTTATTCATTTAAAATTAATACAAAACGACATTGATTTGAAAAATCATCTTTAAAATTAAATTTTAATATTAACGTAAACAATTTCAAAGCTGATTGATTATACTATTGGTTATATTAAGGTTCAGTTGTGACAATAGTGACAAATATGTTAAGAGAGGTGATTTGTGGGGCTAGAATGAGCCGGTTTACTAAAATAGGATTCAACATTTTTCGACGAGTACACACAAGTAATAGGGTAAGCTAAATACCAAACAATATTTGTCTAAAGATATATGTTAATTGACGCTGTTATACACTAGCCACGTGGGCGATAGCTAAATCGGTTATTCAGTGGTAAAAATAATATAAGCTCAAGATCATGAGATCTAATGAACACGAGATAAAATAGGAAATATATACAATAAATACGTTATTAAAGGCTCCAAAAAGTCTATTGAATTGATTTGGCTTAATCAATTTCTTAAGAATTCGATTTTGAAATACTTTTCACCATACATTGTGTTCATTTTTTTTCACTCATTCATTTTCAATATGATGAGAATTTCTTGATTATTTTTTTTTTGTTTTATCATTTTGCAAAAATGTAAATATTTTAATTTAAACTTCCTATATCGGTTGTATCGAAACAGTTATATTAAGGGCATTAAGTGCTCTAACGATCAATAACCTTGGCCACCCGGCAGTCAGTCAATAGCGCACCCCTTGAAATCAGATGATCCCCCTTTCCCAGAATACACGTGACATGTTCTTTTCAACTATTATTCAATTTTATTTATCATTTTATTTATTTATTGAAGTTTAAAATTTTTCCGATTCATCGTTTTTCAAAGAGAAAGAAATAAAATTATTTAAATATTACATAGGAACAAATTAACTTTATTTATCAAATTGCGTACTGAATAATGGATTTAGCTTATGCTGATCGGCCTTTGTTTCTTTAAAATAAGTACATTAATAAGTAAATAATTATGATAAATTGAAACATAAAAATTAAATGATCATTAAATTAATGAAATTTATAATTATTTGTATATTTTTCTAAGAATCTCATATTTTTCAGATCTTTTTTCCTTATTATTTACATTGTCTTACAAATTTAACACCATCACTACAAATCATTATTTTGAATATCAATATTTTAAAAAATAATATCAGAACAAAAATAGACAAAAAAATATAACCATTATTGTCATCATCGTTATTATAATGCACTGCTAAATATGCTAATAACAGTAGCTATAAATAAAAGAATAAAAAATGAATGCTGTTAGAAAAACATACAAAAAGCGATGTTATATTTACAGACATTCAGTAGGTTGTTTTAAAACAAGATGTTCACTCAATTTTTAACATATTTTAATCCACTCGTAATAATATATATTATTCATAAACATTATATTATTAATAGAAATTTTCATGTGATTGCTATTAACTATTTATTTTATTTTATTTATTTATAGAAACGATCAGTATTGCCAGCATCGAAGAAACTTGGATCAGCGAGATACATTGATCTTGCACACCCTTTAACCAATGCCCATGACTACACTTTACAACATGATCGGTATTTTTTTCAATTCATTATTAATTATAAATGTGTACATAATTTGATAGTAACACAAATTAATATTAATTATCTGTTGTGAATAAAATATACTCATTAATAAACCACAAAAATGTATATGCTATAAATATATTGCAGACTCGCGTGTACAGAATCAAAAAATCGATAATCATCATTTTATAAACTTTAATGAAATTTAAAACATATCTTGAAAATACATATGATATCGTTACAGTATTATATTAATAAAATTTCATTTGAATAAAATATTCTAACAATCAAATTCGTCTCTTAAACTTTTTTCAGTGGTTACAGCTTCATTCACGACAGCCACTATATGTAGTGAGTACCATGCACTACCATTGCATGGAAAACCAAATAGACGTGCACTTTAATTTTCAAAACAAACTAGTTATACTAAATTTATGAGTATACTTCTAAATTTAATGGATTTGCACTTTGAATCTATCATTTCATATTTGTCTTTAATTTTGTAGAAGTTTTATTATTTTCAATTATTTTTTCTAGAATTTGATGTAAATTTCGTTCAAAATTTTTTTCAATCAAGTCTGCACGAACTTCATTACCGATAAAAATTTTTTTAATTACCACATTAATCATGTTCACTACAAGATCAGTGTTTATTGAATTCTAATTAAAATAATGTATATATATATATATATACATATATTTAAGCTTAAGTTTTGCTTTGGCTTTCAATGTACTTTATATAATTTTTTATTTTTTTCAGATTCTTAAATCAACTTTTCAATCTAATTATTTTTGTATTTAAAATTTTCGTGATTAAACAGAAAAATATTATTATCATACATTAATTATAAATTTTCAGTACGAAAGATCAAGATCATGGAGCCAATGCTGAGGATGTCTTATTCGACATGTTTAAAAATGAAGAGACTAACTTGCTGTCAGTAGGAAAATTTTTAGCTGTAAGTATATTTTATCAACAAATCAACTCATCAAATCAGGCAAGAATATCTCAGTGAATGCATTTATCAGTTTTAGCTAATTAAGACTAATCACCAGCACTCGGTATCCCTAAAAATTAAGTATTCTTTGATGGGTCTTATAGAAGCAAGTAAGACAGACTCTGAACTCACATTGATATGATCTCTTATATCGCTTACCTTTCATTATTCTACCATAGTCAATGTTAGACTCTAGGCCTAGAGTAGAATAGATTATGAGGTTAAACATTAGATTGACAATTAGTTTCAAAGAACTGTATTTAAATGATAAATAAAATTCTAGGCTCACTCATAAAAAGTTATTTTCAAACATGACTAATGACGGTCCGTGTTTTTAGAATTTGTTAAATCTTTGATCTTCAGCTTAACTTTGTTAGAATTTTCAATCAGGTATAAAAGAAATTTTTGACTTTTGGATTGACATTTAGATATTGGGATAAGTTATTATTATTGAAAGATTCAAAGGAATGTAATTGAAGAACTGTACAATGAATAGCAGTTGTTCAAGAAAAAAAGAAAATGGTAGAAACTATTAAGAGATTAAATAACGTCCGTAAGTCTGATTTTGAGCATCAAGATATCATGCCTTTTTTGTTGTCTGGAGTTACTAGCAACACAGAATGAGAAAGTTCTTTATATTATTTATAACACATCAAGCTAAGCCCTTTTAGGATTAGTCGACTTATAAATCCTAAAAGGACTTAGCTTGATGTTTTTTCTTGTTTAATAGAAAAAGGTTATTGGTTAAAATGATCTACATTTACGATAAATGACCTTTGTGTCATCGGGTAAATGAAAAGCATACTAATGAGTAATTACTCAATAATTTACTCAAAAAAAAAATCGAAGGTTGTCTATCATTTTTTATTTATTTATAATAAAAAATCGTAACTCTTATAGAATCATTTGTTCTCTCTGGCAAAACTATCACTGATCGTCAAAATCCTATTACTAACACTATATTGCTAAAATATATATATATATATATATATATATATTTTCAGGCTTTGAGGACAACTGGATTAAGAAAAAATGATCCGAGACTGCAAGAATTAACAGACAATTTGAAAGCTGAGCATTTGAAATCTGGTGGGAGTGAAGGTGTATCACATGAGACTCAAAAGCTTGATCGAGAGCAATTTAGACGGTAAAAAAAAATAATTGAAGTTATTTTTTTTAATTTTTTCCATTTATTATCTCATCACAGAGATTTATATGTGCTAATAAAATGTAATTTATTGTAATAGATACATAATTAAACTAATGATGATCATAAATCATCAATAAATTATAACTGTTCAGATAATATTTTCTTAAAAATAATTGTTTTATTGTTCTTCACAGAATTGTAACTCCAAATATTGTGCTAATATCAAGAGCATTTAGACATCAGTTTATCATTCCTGATTGGGCCGATTTTACTAAGCACATAGAAGATTTCTATTGGAAATGTAAATCAAATACTGAAGGAAAAGTAGCATCTTACATACCTCAATTGGCAAGAATGAATCCTGAATACTGGGGTGTTTCTGTTTGTACTATTGACGGTCAGAGATTTAGCATTGGAGATACTGCTATTCCATTCACTCTTCAGAGTTGTAGTAAACCCTTGACCTATGCTATCGCATTAGAACGACTGGGTCCTCAAGTGGTTCATCAATATGTTGGTCAAGAGCCTTCTGGAAGGAATTTCAATGAACTAGTTTTGGATCACAATAGTAAGTATAGATTTTAGGTAACAGTAATAGTTACTTATTTTACTTATTTTTGTTGATGTGACTGTCTGATTGTAAAATTAGGCAGGTCATGATGTGTCTGGGTATTTTATAAAATGCAGTCATTCTGTTAAATGCTCTATTGTTTAACGGTTGTATCATGATGTATCCAATGAAAAGTCAAGTTTATCTATGAGAGCAATACATATATGACGATGTTTCAAGTCGAATGTTCAAACAAAATAAAGGACATTATTTCATTGAATAATATAATGAATTTACTATTAAATATTTTAACATATGGCCTTTCTGATTCTATGATCGGATGATAATATTGCTGTTAAAATATCAAAAGTTGATTTAAGTTTCAATGTAATCATAGCAACAATATCTAATAAAGAAATATTTTTCCAGAAAAACCTCATAATCCAATGATAAATGCTGGTGCAATTTTAATATGCTCCTTGTTGAAGAGTCTCATAAAACCAGAAATGACATTAGCTGAAAAGTTTGACTTTACGATGAATTGCTTTAAACGTATGGCTGGAGGAGAAAATTTAGGATTTAACAATGCAGTCTTTCTTTCTGAACGTGAAGCTGCTGATAGAAATTACGCCCTTGGATTTTATATGAGAGAGCACAATTGCTATCCTGATAAAACTAATCTTCGTGATATCATGGATTTTTATTTCCAATGCTGTGCTATGGAGTCCAATTGTGATGCCATGTCAGTGATGGCTGCAACTTTGGCCAATGGTGGTATATGTCCCATTACTGAAGAAAAAGTCCTAAAACCAGAAAGTGTTCGAGATGTTCTAAGTCTTATGCATAGCTGTGGAATGTATGATTACAGTGGACAATTTGCTTTTAGAGTATGTATTCAAAATTCTTAAATTACGCTGAAGAAAACATTTTTGCCTAGACCATATATAAATTGTTTAGATCAGATAAAAGTAATAAAAATAAGAAAAAAATTAGTAAATAGTTGTTTGACTTTAAAACAATTTTTTTCTCTATTTATTTTATAAAATTAAAAAACAATATATAAAATTATTTAGTTAGTGAGTGATATAATAATATATTCACAAATATAATGTACAATAATATAAATTTTTAGGTGGGAATTCCAGCAAAGTCTGGAGTCTCAGGTAGCCTTCTGGTTGTAATTCCAAATGTCATGGGTATCTGTACTTGGTCACCTCCTCTGGATCCTCTTGGAAATTCTTGTAGAGGTGTTCAATTTTGTGAAGAACTTGTCAACGAATTTAACTTCCATCGATACGACAACTTGAAACACGCTACAAATAAGAAAGATCCTCGAAGACATAAGTATGAAACTAAAGGTTTATCGATTGTCAATCTTCTCTTCAGTGCAGCAAATGGTGATGTTACTGCAATGAGGAGGTAAGAATTCTCATATCAGCATCTCTATTTTGATAATTATAAAATACAATCATCATCAGAGCTTGGAAGCTAACAACATCAAATAAACATTACATAAAACAATCTATATGATGAACGTTAAACATATAACTCAATGCATGCAAACAGACATGATAGCCTCAGAGAATGCCTCGAGCGGTAAGTCATTCTGAAAATACACTAACACAAAATTACACACATTAGCTTAATTTGCTCCGTTGCTGATTATTGTTTGATAATTATTGTTTTTTCGCTATTATTACTTTTGTAATGAAACCTTATTTATAATCAATTATGAATACAATTTTCATTCAATAGAACAAAATGTTTTTTTATTTTTTTTCATTTTTTTCCCTCATTGAAAAAATTATAGAAAAATGTTTTTAAATTAATTAATTTTATTAATAAATAGATTAATTTTTTTTGCTTACTATTTGTGTTCTCTATTGGAAAGAAAAAAATGTTTTTTTTAATTCATTAATTATTTTATAATATTTTTTATTATGTAATATATCTAATAATATACTTTTTTATAGGCCTCGTTTTTTTTTAATCTGTTTAATATTTATTTAAACATGTTTTAGCTTTCAAAATATTAATAAATATTATTTAATAACATATCAATCAATGACACCTTATTTCTGATTTGAAAAACGATCAAATCATTATATGATAATAAACTATTTCATTCTTTCAATATAATTCTCAATCAACGAAGTATTATATTAATAATAAGTAAAATTTTTATTTTTAAAAAATTTCTAAATGTTATTTTGGAATATTTTTTAGCCACTACAGTAACTAAAAAATAAAAAATATACTATCTAAAAATAAATCGACGGTATGAAAATTAATTCAAATTAATATTATTATTAACAAATTGATATGTTTAAGAGAAATTCTGTAAAATTTTTTTCGCATTTTTCCGGTTTTATTTTTAAATCATTAAATCACAAAGTGAAAGAAAAAATCCATCCACAGACATCGTCTGAGTGGAATGGATATGACGTTATCGGACTATGATGGACGCACAGCTTTACATTTGGCGGCCAGTGAAGGTCATCTAGACTGTGTTGAATTCCTTATCGAGCAGTGTGGTGTTCCTCATGATCCCAAGGACAGGTAAAATTTTTTTATTTAAATAATATTTTCAAATTTTCTTGATAAGAACATTTTTCAAAACTCAATAAATTCATTATCTAAATTTTAAATAATAATAATAATTGCATAAAAATTTTTTATTATTCATTTGTTTTAAAATAATTATAAACATTTTAATTTCATAAGATGGGGAAATCGACCTATTGATGAAGCTGAAACCTTTGGTCATACACAAGTCGTAGAGTACCTGAAAAATTACGCATTAACGTTAGAGACAGAAGCAAGTAAAGAAGGACAAAACGATGAGCCTAAGAATAATCATAAGAATAATAGTAATAACAATAATGATAAAAAAGTCAACGATAATGATTTAAATAAAACAAAGCCTAAGGATCCGACTGAATCACCTCTTCCTTAAATTAAAAATAATAGAATGAAATAAATGACTTAAATAGGTAACTAATAAAAGGAATTGAGACTGTATACTGTTAACAGAAATGAGCCTTAATATTGATGAATTTAGTCAATCAATCATGTCAATAAGCGAGAGTTTTGTAGAAACTGTGATTTATTTTTCTTGTCTTTATAATTTATACCAAATCTCGTTAATTATTATTTTATTTATATTTCCTGTGTTTTTTACATTTCAAATAAATAGTATTCTCTTATATAATTATATGTCGCTCATTGTTCGAAGCAAACATATCTATAGTTAAAGTATTATCTTATGAGCAGACTTTTGTGCTAAAAACTTGGTGTAAAACATTCTAATGAATTTCAGTTTGAATAATTCCTGAATAAAAATTGTTCAATTGTAGAATTTAATGTTACAATTGTATTGTATTATATTCATGATTTAATAATCATTATTTATTATAGAAAATGTTGAAAATAACAAAAAAAATATGAAAGTCAAAGATGAAAATATTGTACTACAATAACACTTTTGTTTTGTCAATTAATGAAGATTAATCTGTAATAAAATTATTGAAATTATCATTGGCAAAAAGTCGAAATAAAATTCGATTAAAAAAAATTTATGAATCACTATTTACAATAATTTGATGAAATGTTTTTGACTTTTCATTATTTTTTTATGTCTAAAAATATTCGTCTGTAAAAAGTTACTAATAGAAATAATTCCTTTAGCACTGTCTTAAAAAAATGTTGTATACATTTACAATCTAGTCGTCAAAAACTGCGATATTGAGCTTATATTTATGATAATTATACCAAAAGTACGTATATGTGTTGTTATTATAAAATTAAAGAGACAATAACTATTAATATGTTACAAAAATAGTTGGGATTATAAACGAAACAAAAAATAATATGTACCAACAATAATAATAATAAGTAAGAAATTAGTTGCCACAAATTATTCCATCCATTTGAATCTAAATGGCGTATGATATAAAATAATTATACGTAATAAATAACCAGTAGAAGAAATAAAAAAAATTATTATGAGAGATTTATTTCATTAATTTTAATCTAGTTCAAGATAATACGGAAAAGCCAGTAAACTTGTAATAAGATAAAATTTGCATGATCTCGACCTCATTTTTTTATTTTCATTATAAGATATCAGTTTAGTTGTAATAAATTGATATGATAATATATTTTCATTCATATCAACACATTTTTGCGGATAGAAAAAATTTTAAATCACAGATTACTAGTGTCGTTGAAAATAAAGAGTTTATAACTTCTTAATAAATATGTCTATAAGACATAAATTGAAAAATGAATGTAATATATTTATAACTATTTATGAAAAACAAATATTATTAATTGGTTTAATATTGATTTTGATTGAATAATTTTTTCCATACTGTTATATTTATAGAA
This sequence comes from Chelonus formosanus, assembly GCA_028641665.1. NCBI lineage: Eukaryota > Metazoa > Arthropoda > Insecta > Hymenoptera > Braconidae > Chelonus > Chelonus formosanus. The sequence continues at coordinate 1,964,373 of CM054002.1, forward strand.
CTAACTCTATTTTTAATTTAAAGTTGACGTGAGAAACATTGAAGCAATACTCAGGTTCTTACTTTTGTAACCAGCGGAATCTCCAATACAAATTCCCCATGTCTCATTGCTACGTAATTCACGAGAATTGTCTTTTTGCGATGATGACAGCAACGTCTTACTAATTTATACTAAGTCATGTCTATGTATGTATCAACGTGGTCTGAATTTTTTTTTGCATGATTGAAATAAGTATGTTTTCGATATTTTTTATGTTTTATAAACAGGTATATATGGAGGATTTAATCTTGTCTCTTGCCCTAACCAGTTACGATCAAGGAGAGGGTATTTCCCCAATGACCTCAGCCACGAAAGATCTTTTAGTTAAGAATTAAATTCAAGGCTAAATTTGCTCGTTGTGATGTTATCAATTGATAGGTAATTAAAGAAATTCATTTGATTCTATTCTCTTCAGATATTATCAACATCTAGAGATCTATTATTAATATTTATATCCTGTATTTGTTTTTCATTTAAACAAAAATTATTCTCACAATACTGAACAAATCTGAATTATATCAATGAGAACATTTATTTATTTTTTTCTTGAATAACAATGGAGTTTTATTATTTTGTGTCTAATTAGGATCTTAATATCTTGGATATTTTGAAAAATATTTGTAAAAAAAAAATTTATGATACATTCAGACAATTTATCATGCCTTTTAATGAGTTAATTATGTAAACGTTTTGGAAAATAGAAGTGATATATTATAAGAAGCGATAGAAAAACAAATTTTATTGTGGAAAAGAATTTATTTGTGTAAAAGTTATGATATTCCTTCAAGATCCTTATAAATACATATAACATTTTGACAAATGAATGAAAATATTTAAACATTGAAATGTTTCTGTTTAATAATTCAATATTAAACTATAGATTTAAATGATTAAATTTAATAATTTTGCATGTTTGCAATAAATCATCTTTAAGTCAGGAATAACCCATAATGTAATAAAAAAAATAATTAAAGTGAACGGGCCGTGACCGTGAACTACTCTCATATCTTTCCATATATGGCTGTTCTATTTGTCAGAATATTATCAACTTTTCTTGAAGATTGTTATGAAAATGATGATCTAATTTCAATCAATTGATCATCAGAAAGAGGATTGATCAAATAATTCAATGTTTATCAGGGAAATCCGTGACATTAAGTGGTCAATGGATAAATTGTTGAAATAATAATAGTGATTATACCACCAATCGTAAAACCCGGAGGACAAGAATCATTCGCCACACATGTATCTGTCTTGGATCATATATAAGATGATGTTTGGCGTAAAGCAGTCAGTCCGGCTCTTTACTCATCAACTCAACTATCAGAATAGTTGAAATATATCAAGCGTTGTTAAATAAAGAATTTATATTTACTAATTAATTGTTAATATGAAGACATTTAAGTGCTTTGTGCCTTTTGCAATACTGCTATTACTTTTAAATGGATCAGATGGGGGTAAGTTTCTTCACTTGTTTGCATAAAACGCTCGTAATTATTTCCATAACAAAGAGTTTGAGTTTTTAACACTTGAATATTATTGTAAATGAAGTTAATTCGTCACTATAAAGTATTATATTATTATATAAAAATACTATTAATAATGAATATTTACTTTCAAGTCAATTTACTGATTAAAGTATTATTGTTTTAAATTAAAATAAAGGTATATTGAGAGATCGGGTACACGACCATCTTGGAAAATTAGGATCCATTCTTGACCCTCTTGGTCTTTTCCATCCCAAAGACCAAGGAGCTACAGCTCAAGCAAATAGTCAGGCTCTTAACCAGAACTTGAACTTGGGTCCATTAAGTTATTCTTCTTCTTTGAGTTCGGCATCAGCAACAGCTAATGCTGGAGCAGGAGGTTCTGCAACAGCCAATGCAAATGCAAATGCAAATGCAAATGCTGGAGGAGCTAGTAATGCCAGAGCTAATGCTAATGCCAACGCCCAAGCTAACGGTAATGCTGGAAGCTATGACACTGGGTATAATACTGGAAGTGATAATCCATTTATACACGGATATTCTGGAAACTCTGGCTATGATAATACGTACTCTGAAGGATATAATACTGGAAATTCTGGTAAATACAATAACAGATATTCTGATGGCTATAGCAGTGCTCAAGCTGATTCTCAAGCTGCTAGTAATGGACGTGGTCAATCTTACACCAAAACTGGAACTAATACTCATGGAAATGCACAAGCTAATGCTGGAGCCAATGCCCAAGCAAATGGATCTCATCAAAATGGAGGTAATTATTGGAATCATTTATTATAATAAATAATTAATATTTTTAAAAAAATATTTCTCTTATATACAAAGTCTTGTTAGAATAGGGTAAACATACCAATAGATGGGCAGTTAAGTCCAAAAGATGGACAAAAAGTAAAAAATAATTAAAAATAGACAGTGAATGTTTATTAGATAAATTTAATTTTTTTTCGGGGAACCGGACTTTGCTTTAAAGGATAAAAAATATTTTAGTACATTTTAATTGTTAGTTTTCTATCATTTTAACAATTAGTCCATCTACTGGGTGATGTCCATCTATTGGTCTCGTTACCCTACTGTATAAAATATTAGTTAAAAGCATACCACTGTAATAGCAACGTATTTTTTTAAAAATATAGATAAGTTCTAATCGAAATTATTAACAACTAACATATTAATTATAATAAAAACAGGAATAAATTACCAAAGTAATAGTCCAGTTAGTGAACCATACATTAGTGATAATAACAGGAATCAAGGCATACCAAATTATTCCTCTGGTTCTTCATCAGCAGCAACAAAAACTACCGCGACAGCATCAGCTAACTCTAATGATAACACTGGCGCTATTACCAATTACAAAGTACCAACGCAAATTTACACTAATTATCCTCAGAATGATAATTACTATAATAGTGCTAACGCCAAAATTCCTACTTATGGCAAAGTTAAACAGCCTAGTATCCAATTAATCCAACCAGTCCAATCACCAAAGCCAACGTTGACAATAACCTTTTCTGAAAAACCTCGAAAAAGCTCTTTGGGATGTTCTCGATGCAAAGCTAATGCTCAAGAAAGATCCCAAGCAGCTGCCCTAGCAAATCTTTCATCAGGTCAAAGTTCAAGTGTTTACAATGTCGGTCAAGGTCAACAAAACAATGGAATTCGAATGATTCCAATAAAAACTTCTCCTATATTATATAGTCAAACTGGAGCGCAAGCTCAAAGTCAAGCTGACACAATTGTAGTGCCAATTTTGGTGATGGATGCACCCGATCGACGTCCTCTAAGACGACGTCGTCCACATCACAATCGTCATTTGCCTCCTACTACATCTATTAATGTCCCTCAAGACAAACCTTATCACTCAGTGGACATGGGCGATAAGATGCCCTCTGATACTCTAGGTGAGCATCTTGATGTTTGTGTTTGTAATCATATAGATGTCAATAAACAACATCAGTGATGCACAATCATCTATTAAAATCATTCATTTATATTATGGACTTTGATTTCACAGCTGCTTTACGAAATAATGATATTGCTTTTACCGTGTTTTACAATTAATTTTTTAACCATCCTCTAGCATATTATGGCTTCTAATATTAACTTAATTGTTTTTTAGTTATCGCTAATTTATAAGTTATTCATGTTTATATGTATAGATGTAATTAATCATTATTCTTCATATTTAATATTGCAAAATATTCCAAGAGGTTTGTATGAAAGAATTTCGATTAAAAAACTTATGTGAAGGTTGAAAAATAAAAAAAAATTTATAGTGATGAAATAAATTATAGGTAATAAATTGTTTTTTTTAGGTCATCAAGGCTACGATGGCACTTACAATACCGGCAATTCATATAACACTGGTTCATATGACAATCAACCGCAGTATAGCAACAATCCTTTCTTCCATGGTCAAGGAGCAAGTAATGCTAATGCAAATGCACAAGCTCAAGCTCAAGCAGGATCGCAATCTCATGGTAATACATACGGTGGACAATACCAAAACACTGGATCATCATTCCCTGCAAATCAGAACTCCGGCTACAATAGTGGTTCTGGGTATGGTCAAAATTCACAATATGGATCACAAGGAACTCCAACTGTCTCTAGTGCTAATGCAGATGCTAGTGCAAGTGCTAATGCCGATGCAGTTGGTGCTGGAAATCCATTTTTAATAAATACTGGAGGTGGATCTGGTAGTTATCAACCTACATACGGCAAACAATCGAATACAGAAAATTACGGATATAATCCTGATCAACAAACGAACGCTGTACCATCAGGAAGCTATGGAGCTCCATCGAACGCTAATGCAAATGCAGCAGCAAATGCTAAAGCTGATGCTGGAGCTAATGCCGGATCACAAGGTGCGCGTCAACCAGATTACGGATATACTGGATATTCTCCAGTTAATACTAATCCACAACAGCCATCAACTGGAAGCTATGGAACTCCATCGAACGCTAATGCAAATGCAGCAGCAAATGCTAAAGCTGATGCTGGAGCTAATGCCGGATCACAAGGTGCGCGTCAACCAGATTACGGATATACTGGATATTCTCCAGTTAATACTAATCCACAACAGCCATCAACTGGAAACTATGGAACTCCATCGAACGCCAATGCAAATGCAGCAGCAAATGCTAAAGCTGATGCTAGTGCTAATGCTAATGCTAATGCTCAATCTGACGGTAATGATTACTATGGATCTCAACCTAGTCAAGGATACACTGGTGTAAAATCTAACTTGGACAGTTATGGAAGCTATCCAACAACCAATCAAAATTTAAATACAATCCCGACAGGAAGTTCGTCAAAGGCTAATGCCAATGCTCAAGCTACTGCCAATTCTCAAGCTAATGCCAATGCACAAGCTAATGCCAATGCTCAAGCTACTGCCAATTCTCAAGCTAATGCCAATGCTCAAGCTAATGCCAATGCTCAAGCTAATGCTAATGCAGGAAGCCAAGGAACATCAGGACAATATGATGATCATACTCCATACAGTAGTACTTCTGGACAAAACATTGCACCCAGTAATGCTGCTCAGTCAGGAGCATCTGCATCAGCCACTGCTAATGCCAATGCTAATGCCAGTGGAAAAGCAACAGCAACTGCCAATGCTAATGCCCAAGCAGGAGGATATGGGAATGCAGTAGCAAATGCTGAAGCTAATGCAAATGGAGGAGTTGGATTCCAGTCGAAGAGTTCAGCAGCTGCTGATGCTAAATCCTCATTTGACACTACAAAAGGGCTTATTTTTACGGATTAAACTCTAATCACTTTGTTTATTGATCGTTGTCTTTCATCAATCATACAGATTTAAGACACTTCATTTAAGACACTTAACTTACGTATGAGTGTAAATTTAATGTTAACGTTTCGATAGGTTTAACATTGATATTGATGAGTTCATAGTTGAAACATAAATACCTCAATAGTTATAAATACTCGTGTTCATTATTTTATTTTCATTGTCATTTTCCTATAAATTATTTTACTTTATTCTTTTATCCTTGAATAAAATTTTAAATCATTAGACTGGACACAAATGTATTGAAAATACATGATGAAAAATACTTGAATAAAAGTATAGAGTGTAAAAATGGTTGATAAACAATAAAATATGAATTTTTATTAGCGAGTGTTTTTTAAATTTTAACCATGTTAGTTAAATGATAAATATAACATTTTGAAATAATTTAACTTATATTCAATTAATAATGCTATAAATATTGATAGAAAAAGTATAAATTACTTACAATCAGTAGAATTAATAGTTTTGTGGATAAACTAAAATAAATCAAATGTTTCAAGTCTGTTGAATCACATTAAAGGCTGAATAAGATGTTTTGATCAACTAAAAAAATCAGTTAAATACAATTTTCAATACTTGACAATTAAATAGTAAATTACATAATCGTGAATTTACCGCTTTAAATGAATCATATGATAAAACAACGAGGTTTCCACTAATAAATTTAATTGGTCGAAGTGATCGATTCATTATAATGATCAAACTCTTAACTGTTGTTGGGTCTAAACTCATCCAATCCATGTGATAGATGGCATCACTTACCGTTCTACTCTAAAATCAAGAATCTTTTGGAGACAAACGTATGAAAGTAATAAAATTCTATTCAATATTTATTATTATAAAACTGAAAATATTACCACAAGTGTTACTTCGTTGCCTGCAGCACACAAAATGAATATTTCCGTCAACATGCAACAAAGATAGAGCACAATGCTTGTAAATTCCGTTGAAAATAGAGACATATGTGCCATATTATATACACTAATGCATAAAACAATAGAGCTGATAATGAATTGTAGAAAAATCACCGAACTGAAGGTTGAATTAATGGTTTCAGCAAGTCTGCAATTATGTCAATAATATATTTTTTATTATAGCATGTTAATACTCATCAAAAAGACCATTTATGTGATAAAATTCAACTTGAAAATGACAAGATGACATTTTACGGAGTCGGCTATTATTTTTCTCTCCAGTTTTAAGCTTTTTAAGTAATATTTATCACCTTGAGTTGATTCTATTGAATTAACGAGGTTAAGAAAACGGTACTTTAATATTTGCACTTTTGCACTAATTTGCATCATCAAGCCTGGTATCAAAGTATCATATCCAATGTCTGAATTCGCTGAAAAACCTACACTTATTATTTGATAAACATAAGCTAGCCAATATAATGATCCTTTGGAATAATTCCAGGGTATATAAGTGTTATAAGGCAATACTCCAATAGGAAGCCTTTGAAATAAGGTGCCTACAGTCACCATAAATGCTGTTATTTCAGTTAGAATACCATAAAAAAGTGTGTTAAATCTAGAATAATTTATTGTGTTTTATACTTTTAGCACACGAATGATAATCTTTAATGAAAAATATCAAGTAAAACCTTAAATATTCTGCGACAAATGTTATTTATTGATGTATATACCTTATGACACGATCAACTTTAATTTGAATTAATTCTTCATCCTTATTTCTTGGCTTACATGGCTCACAGTCAAGAACTTTAATTATTTCAATAATTTGTTGTCTGCTACTAACAATGTTAACAATTTTTCCACAAATTGCTAGGATTGATAATAAAATAAAACAATCCTTCGATAGATCAGATATCCTTTTTGATGAGATCATCAAACCGATAAAACCATTTATTGTGAATGAGTAAATAAAAAAAAATATCAAGCACATTCGTAAATTGTAAAGCCAATTGTAACATGGGGATACATTTTTCTGAGGTTTCCACAATCCAATAATTTGTAAGACTATAAAGCTTTCAGCAAGTATTGGTTTCATTTCTTTAGATAAACTTAATTGGAGGGTTGTTTATGAACATTAAACCTCTTATGGATAAGTCTTTTCTTGAAGACAATAGAATTTACCAGGTACAGTTGATTAAGAATTTAACATCAATTATTTCCTTAGCTTGTTAAGGTAATTTTCTTTTAATTGGATTCATTCTGTGAAACTAAGAGACAGAGTTTAAATAATTGAAAAGAAAATTGCTAATATTTTTTGCTATGGTATTATCTTGTTACGTTGACGAGTTTTCATAGGGGAAGTTTATTGATTTAATAACTATCTAAGAGGGTTTTTGTCTTTGCTATTCAGTCGTCAGTTGACATTCATTCAATAGAGTGTAAAGCAAGACTTGGAAAATCATTTAGCTTGATGCCTAACTATGTTTATGAAGTAAGGTAACAAAACTTTTTCCCAGTTTGTGGGAGCCATTTTGTTTAGGTCTAGTCTATTTCTTTTCATACCTGATTTGAAAACTAATAAACAACAAAAGGATTTTACATAAATTTTTATTAGAAAAAATTCATTGATCAGTTGGCAATTGAAAGTAAATTATCAAGAGACTTTAAAATTAATTAATTAAATGATTTATTAAATATAAAAAATATTTTATGAATGTCTATTATTTTTAGAAGAATGGAAAGTTTTTATTAATGAAAAACAGTAAGTGCTTATCAGCTCATAATTTGGTTGGTGTTAATTCATTTGTTTTAATCTGTGTTATCGTTATTTAGTTAAATGGTCTTGAAAAAGACACCTGAGTAAGATATCAATACCAAGATAATATAAACTGATAATATATGATTAAAATTGAATAAAATGTATTAAAATAAAATTTGAAAATTTTTATTAATAAAAAAAAAATTTTATTATATTGTTTCCAAGCAATAGACAACACAATAATATGTCATGATGGATTTTATGTGACTAATCTTTTTTTGGTTTATAATTGTTTATAATTAAATCCATCGAAGTAATTTTGTTCAATATATCATTATTGAATTTTTAAATTAAACCATGCTTCCTGATTGTGAACCAGAGCTTGACGATGAGCTAGATTTGGACATAGAACTGGAGCTACTTGATGATGATGATCCACCGAGAAGTCCACCGACCATGGGGACAGATTTGATCATACCCATTTGTCCACCAACTAATCCACCGACCATTGGGAGTCCTTCAACCATTGGCATAAGACCACCAACCATTGGGAGATCAACAGATCGTACTGGGGCAGCAGCTAAAAAAGTAATCAAATAATTATTTAATATGATTAAACTTATTTATAGTAAACAGATAGATTAATTGAATGCAAATCAAATACCACAATTGACTTATAAGATTAATTTGATTGCTGACTAAATAAAAATGTTTCTGACTGATTAAGAAAGAAATCATGAGAAACTTACCAGCGATAACAACAGCCAAGATGGCAAAAATGAAAGCTTTGTTCATGATTTATTTTGGTTTTTGCAATGATCAGTAGCTCAAAATGATCAGAATAAAATGATAATGATTGTCAAAGATGCACAGATTTTATACACTCGAACAGTATTTTTAAATCTGTATTTTTATTTATTTATTATCTTTACTTAAATGAAAATATGTTAAAGAATGCATTCACATGTGCTGAGATAAAAATAAATAAACAAATGAATTGTAAGTTAATTTGTAAGTAATATGATGAAACTTTTACAGTAAAAAGTAATACAAAAAGTAGCAAAACAGGTAATATTAAAAATAAATTTCAATAGAAACATAATTACATGAATCGTTTCAAAGTAATAAAAAACTATGTTATTAGTTGTTCAATATTTTATTAATTTATAATAATAATTTTCATCACCATACCATCATATTCTAAGTTTTACCATGTTTGTTAGTATTAGATAATTGTTATTACTTTATTGATTATTTTTTTGGTTTTTTTTTTAAATTCATTCACTTGCAAAAATGATTCACTCATTAATCACACTTCTAAACATATATAATAGTGACAAAAAAATAACAAATAATTTTACATATTTTAATTTTATTATTTATTATATCATTATCAACATTATCGTTTTATAATGATAATTTTAATTATTCCACAATGATCATCATAATAATTATTATGATGCCCTTTGATTAATCAATTTAATGTTATTTTTATACAATTTATGTGTTCAGCTTTTTTTGGTATTTTATAAACCTAACGCATTCTAAATTGCAAAAGATGAATTTCAATGATTCTGTATATGGAATTATGAAATGCAGTATGAACAAGCGTAATTTTTATCAATATATTTATATTTATATATTTATATTTTTTTATATATATTATACACATTGTTTTAACGTTATCATACTTATTTATTAAATTTTCTCTCTCATTTTTCTATACCTACTTTAACTAAATATTAAACAATTAAAAATCGTTAACTTAAATATTCAATCAATCATCTACTTTAAAAAAATAAAGTTAAATTATTTATAAAGTCAAATTATTAAATGGCATTGATCATACAGTTTCATTAAAAGGGTCATCAATGTCTAGAAATTTGGGAATCATTTTGGGGGTCATTAAATTAAAAAAAAAGTTTTTATACTATTACTTATTATTTTTTTTGTTAATCAATTAACACAAGTCGATAAGAAATAAATAAAATTTCTGTTTAAAGCGTTACTCACTTATAAAAATATTTATTTATAATTTTCATTATTATTATTTATAAGTTAGTATTTCTCTCTACTTGATGTTTTTTTCTCAATTGTTTATTTATTGAATTATCATTATTTGTATATGTATATATATATATATATATATATATACATATTCTACGTCATTTATTTTTTTCTTTTCAAGCTTATTAAAATAATGTAAATTTTTTTAAATTTCTTATTATTGTGCGTGTCTACTAAACAACAATTATAATCAAAATAATAACTAGTGTATAAATTGAGTACGTAAGTGACCCCAAATTTTTCATTATTCCCTCAAATCTTGACGTTGAATCACCATCACATTATGTTTTTTGTCGTTATATTTTCCATCACGCTTTTTTTTTCTTATGTTGTAAATTTATTTTTATACATTATTTGTTTTATTTTTTTATTTATCAGAAACTGAACGGATATGAACCATTGAGTTTTGAAAAAAGTAGATTTTTCAGCTGATTTTATTTATACCTGAGCTTTAAAAACTAAAAATAGATTTTCTGTGTTTCGTATAAAAAAGAGAACATTGATATGGAAAAAGTTTTAGTCCAATAGTCATAAAGACAGTCTGCATATAGATTGAGTATTGATGCAGAATTATACAGTGTTTTTGTGAATTTAAAAAAATGTGAATTAGTTTACAGCATATGTCATTACTAATGGATGTTTTTAATCAGTTTGTCTTCTAAATGTTTATAACATGGTTCTGATGAAGTGAAAAAGTAAATTGATGATGTGATTGGATCATACACGTTCAATTTGTCATCCTCTTCATCTTCTTGTTCAACAAAGTATCATCAACCTACTAGACTACTTTGGATCTAAATATGTTTGGCACATTAACGTTTGCTCGCTAATTGGCGTCGTAAAAGGTGTGTCTATCATGTGATAACAATTCTCATATTCAACATGCGCAATATGGATCCTCATATCACTCCAAAGTAGTGCTCGATACCGTTGTGTGTACACCTAGTATTCTCTTTCTTCTTTCACTTTTCTCCCACCCGTTTAATATTTGCGTCTTCTATAAAGAAAAGTATTTGCTCTTGAGCTCGAGTTCATTCACTAAACATTTATTCTTACTCTTGACCTTTTCTTATATCGTTGCTTTCTGATTTCTTTTACGAGCTAAATATTCCATTTATTTACAAGCCTTCCACATTATAAATTTTGCATCTTTAACAGTTATAATATAATTTATAATAAAACAAACAAAAAGTAAACTAATTTTGTAATTGTCCCAATTAGCGACTCAATAATGTTTTTAGTCATTTTAGTTAGATTAGTTAAAAATTAGGCATAACAATTATAGAAAATATTAGGGTATTATTTTATTATATAAAAACACACTAACTTTACGGAAAAAATTTTCTTTTAAAATTTAACTTTGTGACTATTAATTACTAGATATTTATTAGCTTTTTGCTGTTTTCGTAACATTGTTTATAAAATATACTCAAAGTAAACTAAATAGCGAAATAACTTGAACTATTTAAATAATCAAATTTAATTCAGTATAAGTCTTTTTTTTTACAAATATTTTCATACGCGTTTAAAGAAAAATATTGCACATTATAAATAAATTATCCAATTGTTTTATCATGGCTCTCAATTTCATGATAGAAATTTGAAAACTACTAATCTTTTTTATAAAAACTTCAATTCTATTTATTAAAAATATTATATTTATCGAATAACTGGTTTTCATAGAAAATTACTATCACTAATTATCTTAATAATATAAGGAAAAATATTACAACATCAGTTAATTAATCATAATTTGCAAATAATAATCATACATGAATTAAATACAAGTACAATTCTCGAGTTGGTATAAATTTCGAAGTTAATTTTTAACAAAAAATTTCATCCGTATTGAGAAACAAGGAGGATGGAGCAACATAGGACCCTCAAGAACAAACGACATTCAAATTTAGGTCAGATTCGTGTCATCCACAGTAACACTTTCTGACAACAGTTAATTGACTTTATATTTATATTCTATGAAACAAATTATTGCAGGCCTTATTGAGTAATCGTTATTGTATTTTAAATTACAATGCTGTAAAATAAAATTACAAAGAAGCATTTTTAATAGTAATCTTAACATTTATTTTTACTTAATATTTATCTAATTTCTGCAATTATATAAAAATAAAAATGTTTCATTTTTACTAGTCACTCTGTTATTAACTATTCTTTTATCGCAATGATAATACAATTATTAAAGTATTTCTTAATAACATAAGTCTCAAAGTAACAATATTAATCATGATTCAACCATTTCCTACTTGATGTTATAGAGAGCCCTTCTTACCCCAATCTCCGTTAATCCTACAACTAATAATTTAGACAGGATCGCTTATTGGTACATTTACGCTGTTAAGTATGCCTCAATTTATTTTCATTATATTTTACATTTACTATCGTAATCAATTTATTTTAGATAATAATAACTTTTCAACGATTTACTTTTTCAACATAATTAGTCAAATAGTCAACAGTTAAATTATCAATTTATCAATAAATCATGTTTCAGGCAGCAAGAATAGTTAATTAATTTATTCATTATCTAACATTTATTTATGTTACGTTTTAAGCATTTTATTTCTTTTGTCTTTTAATTAGTAATTGATTTTGAAAAAATATTATTGAGGTCCTCGAAGTTCTTTGGCACAATTGGCGACCTTTTTTTTACTCATTGACTTATCATTCACTTGTTGTTTTTATATATATTTCTTTTAATATTTTTTATTCATTGAAATAATTATTTTTTTTAAATATCTTTTTTTTTCAAACAGCTTTATGAAGATTATTATTTATGCAGTTAATTTGTCATTTCTCATATTTTGTTCGATTTTCTTTTATACATATAGTCGCCTCATTACTTTAATCATATAATTAATACTCTGTTGCATCTTTAAACTCTTTTGCTTCACCGTACGTAGCTGTTATGCCGGTTTTAGCCACGTGTTTTCCCACCTCCTCGAGCTGGAGTAATTGGAAACTCGTTAGACACTGAAGAATGTCAAATAACTCCAAGGAAAAATGATGGATAATTATTGTTACTTAACTACATGATTCAAGAGAAAAAAAACTTTTTTGCTTATTAAAAACATGAAAATCAATAATATATTTTTTTCGATTTTTTTCTTCATATTGTTATGAATAGTTGATAACAAAATAACAACTTTCAACAAATAAAAAATAATCAATACTAATCATCTTGATAATGTTGACCGTAATTGAAATTCACTTGATGATGAAATAAAATCGAAAAATGATAAATTATTAACTGTTTAATGATTAATAATTCTTTGAAAGCGTCTTATATAAAAACAATGTAAAAATAGTGTGTTATTCTCTCAATAAAATATGGAATCTTTCCGAGGTCACAATTGCATCTTCCAGGTCATCGTAAACCTATCATCATGAGTTTACGGTGGTTCCGGCTCGGAGGTGGGAGATTCCTGCTACGCCTCCAGGAATATCAAAGCCGTTGGCTTTGGTTCCAAGTTACTTTTCTTTGCCTCTACCACCAAGAATTCTATCTCATTGCGGTCACGTCTAGCAAATGATTCGGCGATAAGTCTTGCTACTTCTTGATGATGAAGTCCTGTAATCGATCCAATCAACCCAATTTACAAATGAAAACAGTTAATTTGTTTTTGATATCTTTTTTTTTCTCGATATTCATTAATTACCTTCAACCTTATGTCCATCAACTTCGAGGATTAATTGGCCTACTTCTAGACCCCCTGCTTCATAGGCTGCTCCGTTATCCTTAGAACAAACAACGAAAAATTTCAGATCATGATGCAAAAAATAATAAATTATTCAAGATTTATTAGAAAGCATTCGAGTTAAAATATAAAAATCATTATATTATTAAAATTTTAAAAAATTTTATTGTACTGTATACGACAAAGACCATAACTATAAACTTGAAAAACGAATTGAATCTGTATTCCTACTTTATTACATAGTAAAAATATAGAAAATTGTTCAAACTTATAAATCATCATGATATGTAACTACCATTTTAATAATAATCTAATTGCTTCAATCTAAATTGGAAGAAAATAAATAACTGAGATCAACATGACATATTATGACCTTATAAAAAGATATACTAACAACAGCTGAATAGTTGATACTTTCTAGTTCAAGTGATCAACAGTTTCTCTGAATGTAAAGACTGGTGTTTTATTCAGAGCAGATTTGAACAAGTCTATTAACAGAAGAAATATCTGGCTACTAAGATACATAGTTTAAAAAATGAAATGATACAAATTTTTGACTTTGAATCATAAAACTGTTTTTCAACTTCATTGTTGTAAATTTTGATTTCATAAATTTGTTCATGAAAATTCATATTATATTTATCATAACAAACAATTGAATAAGAAAGAGAACTTACATGGATATTTATTATTCTTGGCAAAGGATGTTTAGTATTAGCTCCTCCTTCAATGGCGATTCCAAGAATGGATTTAGTCTTTTTTACAGTGATCCTGAGATTTCCTTGATGGTCTGGAACTACGAGTGCACCATCCTCCTCCCTTCTCTCGGATATTTCACTTCGAGTAAGCCTCTGTGCGCTGTGATGACGTCTTGGAGGTCCACCAGCTGATGCATTCCCTAGTGCACTACCGGAAGCTGCTCCCTCCTCCAACAATTGTGCTTCCTGCATATCAAAACTCCTTGAAAGCTTGTGCGCAAGTTCCTAAAAATTTTTTTTATCGATATTTTGACAATTTATTGTTTTTAAAATGTTTTGTTTTTCGCAATACTCTTCTTGATACAGACAACGATTATTTTGTTTTGATAATTTTATCGAGTGATATATCTGGTGGTTTTATTCAGATTATCAACCAATCCAATGTAGCTTAATATCATTTATATATATATTGTGCTTAATAAATATATTAGAACAGATTTGAGTATAGTAGTAATTGTAATTAATAATGATAAATTATTGAATTAAAATACTGAAGACATGCTTGCTGATAAGGCTGATTGATTGGTGGTAAGGGTGTTTAGTGCTCGGAGAGTGGTGGTGTCGCGATTGCAGAACTTTCATTTGTATTATTTATAAAATCATTTAATTTATTAACAATAATATTGAATAATAAAAAAGAAAAAATATTAATTATTTTAAATAATAAAAATTTTGTTTTGTTTATTAAAATTTTTTTTTAAATAGTTATCATTGAAATTGTAATTTTTAATTGATATAAAAAAAATAATTTGAAATTATTAATAATGTTTCTCTATCCTCTTCAACTCTCTGAAATATTTTTATCATCGTTAATTAAACGAAACAATTATTTATTTGTTACACACTGAGAGAAAGAATAGTTTTTAATAAATCAAAATTACATGTACTTATAACTAACTGAAAGTAAGTAAATAACGATATTTAACAGATATCATTGATTTAATTTAATTTAATTGCAATAATTTTTATTTAACAAATTAAAAACAAAAAACACCTTTATGTTAAATAAATGAAAATTTTATTTGTTACATAAAAAAATTTATTTTTATAACTTTTGTTTATTTTAAGTGATTTTCTTGATTGAAATAGCGTTTATTTAGTGAAAATAATTGTTTCTCTCAGTATATTTGTGAGTTTGTGAAGGTGCATGCCAAGACATCTAATTAAGTATAGTATAAGTTCGTGCTTTTAAAGAAAACAATCACAAGTTTTGCTGAAAACTGACTGCAGAGTTGAAGGATTAATTGGACTAAAGTGCAAAACATCTAGATATACGAATAGTAAATTTAATATATAAAAATAAGAAAAGATATTGACGTATATCCTAGTAGAAATGTTATGTAGGCAAATATAAGATGCTGATTAGTTTGATTAAATTCAATTTTAAGTAGCCACTTTAAAAGTATGAGAAAGACTAATATTTAAATATTTTCAAGTTTAAATTAGGGTATTTATTCTATGTTAATAAATTCTCATGAATATTTATTTAATTAGGAGTAATTAATTAGTACTCATTTTAATTGTAAATTATAGTAAAAGATCAAATTTAAAGTTGAAAAGAAAAATATAATTAAATAAAAAAATTTTTTTTATCAAAACAATTGTAATTATCTTTATAAAATGCAATTTCTCTTATTTATCAATTAAGTTTACATTAGTTTTTCGAAATATTTTCTCGGATAATTATATTTTAATAGATATACAGATTTTTCCTGAAAGTAGATACTTATTGTTTAAAATAAACCAGTCAGCATTTACACGGGAAAAGATATGTTAGTTTTTTTATTCGAGGAATAAAGTAAAAATTACGATGCTTCTTTATATTTTTGATTATAAAGGGTACATTAATTCATAATATTTAATTGATTACTTTTTTTTTTATATAATAAGCTTTATTTTCAGATATTAATAATGAATAAAAGCAAAAATGGAAATTCTTCTCGTTCAAGTGATAAATATTTCAAGAAAAAACCGTAAAAGTCACAAACAAAATCCCTAAATAAATTATCTTGAAAATATTTTCTTCACTTTTGTGTAGAACTTTTACACTTTTATTTAAATCCAATCACAGCATTTTTTTTTAATATCCTATCAACTAAATATTTGACTTTTCGGAATCATATCTTTCGAATGCAACCGGTTTTACGACTTCTTAAGGTTATAATATTAAATTAAACCCGTAGATAAAATAAAACTCGTAGAAGTTACATTCATAAATAAACGAATAATGACTCTCTTTTTATGGATAATCAATGTTTTAAATAGTGTTATCTATTTTGTAAATTCTGTTATTTTAGTAATCAACAATATATTCTATTCCACCATTATTTTTCTTTAATATTTATAACAAGATACTTATTGGAAACATTGAAGTGAATTTCAAGATTCTATCTTATGATCTTAATTTGTATAATACATAAGAGCTCTATCATAGAATTAAGGGTGTTCTTAATAATTAATTGTAAGTAGATGTATAAATATATTAATAATATTAAGATAGCTATATTTATCTAAATGTGTTGAGAATAATATTTCGGAAGTTTCAATGAGATTGACACGTGATTGTATTTTATATATTATATATTATATAGTAATTCATTGCAGAAAGAAGCATCGTAATTTCTACAAATTGTCTTTTCTCATGTAATTTTAAACTAATTGCTACTAAAAAATTTCTACTAGAGTTACAATAATACACGCTATCGACTAGTCTCTATTATTCTAGATCTAGACGTATAGCGAATATTTGAATACTGTTACTAATAATAAAACCATGCTTTATTCAATGAGTCCATTGATTTTCCCGTATACTTTTGCAGCGTGCGGATTATGAATAAATCCGTAATAAACGAAATCAAATGAAGATAAGTAAAATGATGGAAATAAAATAAAAATAATTAACAAAATGATTAAAATTGTGCGAAAGTTCTGTAATAAAGAACTTACAAGGGGTCTGGCACCCCAGTACCAGGACTTGACACGCTGAGTAAGACCACCAAGTAGGTGTGATCTCCAACCACCGAAACCTCCCCCACCTCCACCCTCCGAGCTTCTCTCTTCCCTGCTTTCGTCTTCGTCCTCGGTATCACGGTCACGACGACCGTTACCGATCATCTCCACGTCGCTACCCTCGCAACCGCCGTCGCTTTCCTAATCCCGTCAAACAAAAATATAACCAACTCAACCCTTTTTTTTTTTTTTATCTTTAGTCTTATTAAAAATAATATTTATGTATAATCAAATTTTTTCCTTGTCATAGTTCATTCTTTTTTACATTTATTCGGCCATCACATCAAAGAGTAATAAAAATAACTTTTAGAATTTCTGATAATTCGAAAAAACTAATTTTCTTTATCTTGATTAAGGATAGTGATAATTTGTCAATCGACAATTCATTGGATGTATTTTATTGGTAAGATTCATTAATGTTGGATTTATTTTTCAATTTTTATTTCTGATGAAGATGAAAAATGTATAGAGTTTCAAATATATATGATAAAAGTTTAGCATTTACAATTTTATAAATTAGTTCCATATTATTCTAAATTTAGCAAAAAAAAATAACTTTATTATAAAGACAATTTCTAAAGTCACATGACCCAGATATTGATTTAAAAAAATCGCAGTTCTGACCGCAGACATTTAAAAACTTTCTCCAGTTGACTCATGCTTTTTCCCAGTATTACTCTTCACCTTTTATGTCTTTATTTATGAGGCAAGATCGATTTTTTATCTTATTTACTGAAGTTTATAAAAAAAAGATCCTCAAGGACAATAGTCCATAAATTTTCATTAATAATTCTAAAAAAAAATTGCCATATTGATAAATAAATATGTTTTGCGAAATGAATCATTGTACATATTGAGTAAATGTCAATCTTAGCTTCCGCATTAGCTTTAATGTTATAAAACAAAATTATTAGCATAGTGATTTAATAAAAGACTATTTATTTACTTTAATACGCAAGAGGTAAACACAGAAACATGAATCATATGTCCAGTCGACTGGCGTAGTGTCATAACGTGCATTTTGTTGCATGCTTCTTGTAAAAACTTGGCAACGGTGTACAAACTCTATTCCTCTTTCTTCTTTGCTTATATATTCTAACCGATCTCTTTTGCTCTCTAGTGCTATCTCACTTCCTTTATTTACCATCACTGTTTGACTCGACTGTTTGTTGGTTAGATCGGTCTTTCTTTCACTAAACCAGGCAATACAAGCGATCAGTTCCACTTGTTCTTGAATCAGTTGTGTCAGAATCTTTGTTAGTGTACGCACACGTTCAATTTAAATCTACAAACTATCATTTAACTTTGAAAAAATCAGGATTAATATTTATTTCGTAAGTAATCTGTTTTGTTTTTATTTTTTTTTTGTTCTCTCCATCTATTGTTGACGTTGACAAAGTGTCTAAATACTGACATAACCTGATTTTCGACTTGAGTTATTTTGATGAATTTTCTTTCTATTTTTCACCAATTTTAATCAAGTTTGATTTAATAAGAATTTTCTTTCAATTATTTTTAAAAAATTTATGAACATAATTTATAAAGTTGACTTTTATTTTTCTTAAAGCTTATTATAAAATATTGTTTTTATAAGTACTTCTGTAATTAAAAAAAATTCAATAGTATATAAATGTACATAACGTGTGTGTAATTAATTGTTTCAATAACTGACAAATACTTGAAAGATAATTGATTTCTGAGGAATTATCAAAGACTGTAAGTTGTGCAGAGTTAACTGTATATCCAATACGGTACCTGATCTCAAGTCTGAGAAAATGAATTTTTAACCGGTTTCATGTTTAACCAATAATTTTTTAATTTTTTTCTCTCAGTTTTACCAAACTTACTTGTTATTATACTTGAAAAAAGCTATCACATTGATAGATATATTGAAATGTTCATTTAGTATTTCACTTGATGCATCATGATAATCAGGATACAGAGACCGATTCGGTCTGACGACTGAGAATGACCAAGTGACTTCTTTATGTGTCTTTTCTCTTCTTCCTTTCTTTTTTTTCCTTCCAATTATAAATTATTTTCTTTGTTCTAAAGTGTTATCAATCGTTTCAGAATTATCATAATCATCATTGTTATCATTATGGAATCGTGGTTAAGCGATGTTCAACGAGTCAAAATTCCACGACCTAAATTCGGTAGTGGCAACTCAGTACGACGATCTAATTCTACTGTCCAGCATTGTGTCATCCGTGTTGATGCACATCATGCTAAACAAGTTCAAGTAGATGTGGCTAAAGCAACTGAAGAACTTCGACAAGCTATTCAAGAAAAACTTTGACACATTCATTATGTAATGATAACTTTTAATTAATTTTTATTTTGCTACTGTACCTTTTTTTAACATTTTCATATTATTATTACTATTATTGTCATCATTATAATATTATTATCATTATATTAATAATTGATTATTTAAATTTTAATATTGTGTATTTCATATTTTTTTACTTCATTGTCATTAATTATGGGGTATTTTTAATTTGCATTCTCTTGTAAATAATTTTTCATTTTGTTCTGACGATGGATTTTGTATATTTTGTTAAGATAAATAATTAAATACAATGTTCTTTTTTTTTTTTTTTAATTTCTTACATTCGTTTTTATTTCTATCACAATTATTAGTATTCCAGATTTTTATACTAAAAAAAATTGTTACTGTGAATAAAAAAAATATTTTTTATGAATAGAATAAAAATTATTAATTGTTACTATTGAATATGTTTATGAAATGCTAAATGTTTTAAGAATATTTTTTTTCTAATATAGAAATCATTTTATAAATTTTACTAAACTGAAAGAAATAAAATTTGATTATGAAGTTAATCATTCACTCCATTAATAAACACTCTAATACATATTTTTTAATTTGGAATTTTTTAGCCAAACGCAAATGTTTATTTAATTTTAAATATGTATTTGATATATCTAAAATACCACAAGAATGATATCAAAATCTTTCCATTTGCAAGCCATCAAGGATTATCAACTCAGTAAAGTAATTTGCTAATTATTGCTGCATATATTAATATTTTTCCTCAACAAGAAAGTTTTATATTGATAATAAACTTATGAATGAAAGTACCATATAATGTGGTTAATTTTACATTAATTTTAATGTATCTTGAATGATGAAGGGGTTTAAAGTTCGAAGTAATTCTGAACAATGTAGAAATTTACAACGTGTGAAGTGTGATTTTCCTGCGTCGTTAGTACAACACTCTGATCCCATTTTTAAATAAATCGGCTCTCGCTTTCCACATTCAACTCACTCGAGCGAATCACTAAAAGAGTGTGGTTTCACCTTCACATATTATATATACCCACTCTCCCTTTTTATACATTTTAACACAATGAAAGTGTACTTTTTTTTAAAAAAAATAGTTAAAATATTTGAAAGAGAAAAAAATTACAATAGCCCTTAAAGTATGTTATTATTATATTGCATTAATACAATTGTTTGAATGTATTTATTATATGAAATTAAGTGAATTTGTAAGCACGTTACGTTAAAACAAGGATTAAAAACTAAAATAGGAGAAAAAAAATTGAATAAAAATCGTGTGAGTAATTGCAGTGGTGTAAAACGCAAGTTCATATGAGAGGAAATGAATAAAAAAATTGGTAAAAAAATGTGAAGAAAAATAAAATGTGAGATAGAGGTAAAGAAAAAAATCCCGCCCGACCATGAACCCTTTCAAGGGATTTACATCCATGTTATTTTATTTTTATTTCTACTATATATTTTATTCTTTTATTTATTTGTTATTTCTATTTATCTCTTTATCTTTTACTCTGTCACTACTTGGTAAGAATTTCTCAAGTAATTAACGACTAATTAATGCCTAATTTATATTATATTTATTTATTAACTAAACTAACAAAAATACCAAAAAACTAACAAATTTTATTTAATTAAACTTTTTTTTCAATAACTAACAACTGATTTCACTTAAACTTTTATTTGGTTTTCAACACATAAATTTTCACTGATAAAATCTACGTCAAGAAAAGGATCTATTTGTTAGAAATTTCACTTGATAATAATTTATTTTTATGGAGGAAATTTATCTATAATGGGAAGTGCTTTGAAATCCTTTTCTTAATTTTTATACTATCTAGGTAACTTGATAATTATTTATACTATCTATTCTAGTCTCAAAATACTAAGTAATAAATTTAAATTAATTAATATCCAATTAAAAATTAAAATAAAACTTACCAAGTTATCAGGATGAAGATGGTGATGGCCGTAATCTCGATTCCCTCGTGATCCACCAGGAGAACTGTGTCTCCTACCTCGGTCATTATCAATTCCATCATCGTAGTCCTGTTAAAAATATATACGTATGAAATAAAAAATACTGAACCGTTTGATTATTTTATGAGTGATAAAAAATTTTATATGTATATAGTTTTTTATTTATTTTTTAAAATTTTTATTGCATTCCTAAAATCCCGCGCGACTTTCCTAGCATTCTTCCCTTATTATGTTAGCTTGTCACTGTCTTTAACATGTCCTCAGAGTCTCATTAAAGTACCTGATTGTCGTACTCGTCATCATTAGAGAGAGCGAGGTCAGACGTGGCAACTTGATGTTGTGAGCGTCTGCAACCTGGCCTGCAAGTTCCAAAATTGCAAGCTGATCCTTTGTAATGTATTTTTTTTAATCATTCCCATCTTCTTATTCTCATTAAAGTATCAAAACATCTCTCAATTTTCAATTAAAATTTTTTTAGCTAATGTCATCAATATCACTAGCTATTAAATTATTCTGAAAAAAAGTTTAAATACTGTCTTTTGTTTGACAAAAAAAATATTATTTTAATTAGAAATCTTCATCATCTGTAATAATCAAACTGCAATAGTTTTTATTCTTTTCAACTACACAAAGAAATATGTTTTAAAACTAACTAAACAACAAAAATATGAACCTTCACCAAAAAATGGTTTAACACAACTGTTCAGAATATTAATTTCCTTTATTGACATAATGTAAATAATTTTGTTTCTTAGTACATCCTGAGTTAATTCAAACTAAATGACTGTTAAAAATAAAATAAAAGAGATCTTTAAAAATTAATTAAGAAAAAAGACTGAGAGAGAGTATGTTTTGATGGACTTTGATGACAATTGTAGGCTTTAATAATTGATTTGGGACCTCGTTCTTGGCATATCGGAACCCAGACCGCTGTCCTCGCTTGGTGACCTGTGGTCCTGGTTATCCCGAGGTAGTAGTGGACCTGTGACTCCTAGCGGATCCCCCTCGATGTCCACCAGTCTTCCTGGACGACAGCAGGATCCAGTTTGAACTCCTCTCTGCGGCAAATCACAGAGATATCCACTATGAAAGGCTCCCGCTGGCCTCTCCGTTTTTTTCTTCTCTTATTTTTTTATTCTTATTTACTTAGTTATTTTTCTAATATTTACAGAGTGCCATTGAGTTTGCCCGAGCTTTGGGATACCAAAACTGACGACACTTTAAGTGATTACTGTCTTTAATAAACATCAATAGTCACATAGAATTCTTAGAAGTTAATAAATTAAATCTCTATGATCGAATTTCCTTTTATTTCAATTATCTAAAATGAATTTTGTAATTTATTTTAGCAAAACAAGGCACAACTTAAAAAAAAATCAGCAAAGCTCAGGCAAACTCACAAAAGGGATGATTTATTTGTTTTTCAATAAAAAATCCATACCATTTGTATTTATTTTAGTATTATTATTACTATAGTTTTTTTTTCTTTTTAATAATCGATTCAAAAATTACGTTGCGTGAAATTTAAGATTTCAAAGCTATGACAATAAACTTGGTGCTTGTGCTTTTAAATGTATGAAAGTGTAATGCGGTGTAACTAGACATATTGTAATGTTAAAAGCACCACTAATGTCATAAGCGTAGTCAAGCATTAAAACAGTTAATTGTGGTTAAATAAATGCCAATGATCGAAAAACGAGAAGCAAGATAAATAAATTATTTACCATTATTTTTTGTCACATTTTATATATGACAATGAATTAACATTAAAAATGGAAAAATAAAAATTATTTTATAAAATAAAGAATTTAAATGTTTTTTTGTCTCAAAGTCACTTTGTCTATTTCTCTTTTTAAATTTAAGCATTCAAGTTGTATAAAACATAACAAAATGCTATTATCAATCGGGCATCATTCCAAAATGCAAAGTTTTCTCTTAAAAAAAATGACTCAATTATTAAAGTATTTACCCATTTGATTTAATTTCAAGTCCTTTAAGTGGTTTTATAACTACTTTACTTATTTTATTTTTATACTGTATATTTTTAATAATAAAAACCACAAAAATATAAATAACGAATTTTTTTTAATTCTTTCACAGAGTTTATTAACTAAAACATTGAAAAAAATTCCAAAGATGACTGATTTATCGAATTTTTTTTGTTTAATTATTTTTTTATCTACTCTTTTAAAATGTCCATTTATTTCCATTGGTTTATTATTATTATATCATTATTTAGAAACTTCAAAATAAAGATGAATAATTTAAATAAATAATTAGCTTCATATTATTCAAAAAGTGATAAAAATGAGAAACAATGATCATCATAATAACTAACTAACGAGTTCATTACTACTATACACTTAAAGGACCCATTATCGTGCAGCATTCCGAAAATGACACAAAAAGCAGACAGATAAAATAAAAAAAAACACAGCTTTATTCAATCTATGTAATAACTTTTACTAATTGTTATAAAAACTTGAATAAAACTCTAAACAAATTGTTATAATAACAAGAAAAATTGATAAATAATTTTTAAAATTGCAAGTCCTTCCTTGCAGCCCTCTATCTGATAACGAGTTTATTTAATAATGAGAGATTTGCATTTTGAGTAATTAATTTACACTAGTAATTATAGTCTGATCTAAATGAATAATAATTATAAACATTAAAATATAATAACAATCATTGTAATAATTTTTGCGTGAATAAAAAAAGAAATACATTTTAGTGGGATTAGACACATTTAGACAGAAAGACAGTGAGAGACAGACAATAAGAGAGGAATTCTAGCTTTTCTACAAGTCTAAGTTGTTTGTGAGTTGGATTCTATTGTTGTGATTTATCAAATAAATATACGTTAACTTGAATTGAATTAATTGATCGAATAAACATTTATGATCATTAATTATATTTAAATATAATTGATAAAAATCAATGTTACTTTTATTATTTTTTATTGAAAAACTTACGGGTAAATCGTGAATTGATGGAGTGACGATCAGATCTGAATGTGTTCTATCTTCTTTTCTCTAAAAAAAAGTTAAATTTTCTTTAATAAATTAAATTAATACAATTTGTACTTTTACTTTCACTACTTAATCTCTGTCATTAATGAATTATTTTGAATTCTTAGGATCTTTTAAGTATCATCAGTTTATTTTTTAATACTGATCATCATATCAAAGATCGTTTTTCATGTGAAATACTTTATCTTACTCTTAAGAAAGGTTGAGAAAATCAGGGCAACTTAATGTTTTAAGTAATTATCGAAAAAAGTTTGAGCTTCCTTGAAGAACTAAACTCCCTAATCACTTTTTATAAAGTGACAAAATATTGGACAGAAAACGTCCAGTTTTTTTTCACCTAGGGTAGTTAATATAATTTAGCTAGCTGATTACATATGATATTATCTATCATTGTAATTTTATCATTTTCAGTAATGTAAAAAATATAATTCTGTAAAATTACTAATAAAATTTCAAACAAATGTAATTTTTTTATTAATCATTGAAAGATTGTTGCATGTATTTTTTTCTCATCAGCTTAAACCTTTCAGAGTCAAAGAGAAATTATTTGCTTTGGCAGTTGACAACTCAGCCGAAAAAAACTATATCATAATGTTAGTAGAAAAACAAATAAAGTCACAACAAGAGGGTAAGCTTTTAAATACTACAGTGATCAATATTATAAAAAAATCCAATAACAAATTTCGTTACTTTGAGGTTCAAGCTGAACACTCATGTCTACTTCATTTAAATTCATTTATAGATTTAATACAATAATGAAAATGATAATTTTTTTCCATAACTGATAATAGATTATATCTTTTTTCCAGAACCTTCTCAATAACTCGTAACTTAATGACTTATTGATTTTACCTACTCTCATAGTGTGCCATATTGATGTCACTTATAATAAATTTGTTGACGATGCTCTTTTAATTATTAACAATTAACTCCAGAAAATACTTACTCGAGCTGTCGATGCTCGTGGCCGATAAACGAGTTCATCAAAAGCTGCTCTATCTTTACTATCAATAAGTTCTCGAAGTTCTGTTAACAATGTCAACTTTTCATGAGTATTCAAAAGGTCTGCCAGATTAGCAACAAGATCCCCAATTGTTAATCTCCGCGTTCTGTAGTCAGCTATGAGTTGAGATAAAGCATTACGCTCACTTCTCGCTAAAACTACTCGAGCTTTTTCTTCTACCATAGCTAAACTTGCTTCTGATACAGACTGAACTCCTCGATGTCTCCATTCCCTTGAATTGCTTCTAAAAATGTTATTTATCTATTAATTTACTAGCCAATTAATTATATTATTAATTTACATGGAAATAATTTTTCTTTTCTACGAACAATTGTAAAAAAAAAAATCTTTCAGAGGTAATGTGACTTACGGGCTTGGGGGATGATTTCCAGGACTTTCTAAAATTGACTGTGGATCATGATCTGGATATCTAGAGGTTGGTATTATAATTGGACGACTCGTTGTACAAGAATGTGGTACTTTGCCAACGTCTCGGATGACTAAACTCATTCTTTTGTTTGTTTTCAGAATCTGAACTGCTTCATCGTGTGTTGCTTCCTCGAAATTCGTTCCATTTACTTCTATTATTTGATCGCCCACCTGGAAAATTCATCGATGCATTAACGGAAGAATAGACATATTTTTAGAAATATTGTATTAGAATAGTAATATGGATTTGAGTAAAAAAATACTTATAGAAATGATTGTGAAAAAATATAATGGAGCTTTGATAAGTAAATTTATAGTACTTCTAGTAGAACGATTTTCAACCTGATGATAAAGTAGTCCTTTATCTTACATCTGCTTTTTATATAGCATTAGGTGATCAACTCTGTACAAAATCATCACTACAATTGATTGTCTTAATATTTTTAAATTATTCAATCATAACTATTATTCACAATTATTCAATTAATCAAATGTTGTCTTGAAAAATATTAAAACTTTAATAATAATAAAATAGTTGAGTTAAATAAGACATGACTTAACATGGAATATAACATAAAAAAGAATTACCAAAAGTCCAGCTCTATCAGCTACGCTATCTTTATCAACACCAGTGACATAAATTCCAAGACCATATTCCAATCCACCTCGTATCATTAACCCTAAAGATTGGCCAGGTTCAATGCAGAGTTCAACTTTTCTCGTACGTGATCCATAATGAGAATCTCGAGGATAAAGAAGTGGTGGTGATGCTGGCCGGCCTTGACGATCCATCCAAGAACAGGATTGTTGTCTTCCTGATCCCGGCCATATTGGATGGCCTCCTCGACATCTGGGATCCAATGCCGGACTTTTTACTGTCATAGTGAGAGTCCTACATGACTTGAGCATCTGCCAAAAAAAAATTTCATCATTGAAAAATGTCCTTGAAATGGCTAGTCACTTGATCAGCTAATGTTACGTAATTTAATTGATCATTCGCTGAGGCACTAATGATAATGAGTATGTAAGGGGATCATAAAGTAACAGGATAGTGCGAGAAGTGACGCCACACGCCTCTTCCTACGTTGATATCGATCTCCAGGCTGCCCGTGACGTCACATCCTGCTTATCCTTGACCTGACTCAGATCCCTGTGTTTTCTCTACCCTCAGAATCTTTTGAGGGAATTTTTTACTCATTTTTATACTTTGGTTAAAAAATTTTTGGTACCTTCTTCCAATTTAATTCAAATATTCATGTAATTTATTACTCATTAGCTGATTCAATTTTTCAATCAATACTTTTTCTTCAGGAGTTAACATTAGTTTTACATAAAATTCAATATCAATAATTATCCATCTAGTCACAAATATATTTCGTTTTAATTAACTTGAAAGTTATTGATAGCACGTTTATGAATATTTCTTAGTAAAGTTTTATTATATTTATTTGTTGGATATTATTATTCAAAACTTGTACTACTTTTGATATAATATTATGAATAAAATGTACTATTGAATTATTAAAAATACTTGCATTGAATAAATTTATCTCTATTTTTATCCTGTTCAGATAATTTGTTAAAAATTAATTCATTATTGATCATCTTTACATAAGTAAGTTATTTATGTTCAATAGCTAAAAAAATGAATAAATTGTAATTAAAAATGAAATATTAAAATAATAAAAATTAAACAATAAATAAATTCTACAAATATGGATTCATTTTTAATATAATTAGTAACTAAACTCATTAGTTGTTTTGGAAGATAAATGAATGTTATTTTTATTGTATTGGTTTGATTAATAATAAAGAGGAAAAAATAAAAAATAAGAAACTAAAGAATGTAAAGTATCCTTTCAATTTACAGATCGATGCATGAATCTCTCGAGTTTGCGCTTTCCTGACTTTAATATCTATTCCTTTCCCTCCTTTCTTCATGATTTTTTTGGTTTTTTTTTGCCTCTCATGGGAGATGAAGAAAAAACGTAAAAGATGTTAAGAATAGTTTGTATAAAGAAAAAATAAATGATGGTATCCGGGGGATTATGTGGAGCGTCTAGAATCCTGGCGCCTCTTTTGTCATTCTCGATAGAAAATCATTTGGGAGTTTGAATACATCAACTAGTGTCATCATCTATGGTTCTATTACATCATATAAAAGGATAGTTGTGTCAACAAAGCTCACAAAATATATAAAGATTGAATTCTAATGTTTTTTGTTTCATTATTTGTCTACTAATTTTTCATTAACTTTAATACCGATTTTAATTAAAATTACTTCTTGTTATTATAAAAATATAGATTTGAAACCCAAAAGAGAGTTATCATATGAATATTATAAAAATCAATTACTAATTTTTCTGGCAGAAACATTCTTAAAAATTGAAAATATTTACATAAAAAAGAAATGTATAATAGGAAATCGATTTCTTCATGCTTATTTTTAAAATATTCACTCTGTATTACTTGTAATAATTGAAAATAATGCCTTTTCGATATTAACTATTGGCATTCATTAACAAACAAATAATTTGAATGCTCAAAGAAATTTTGAAAATATATTTACATGTGAATTTATTTGAAAAATAATAATAACTTTTAACACATGAATAATATCATTGAATATTCATCGAATACATGAATGTTTATTATCTATAAAGAAATTTTTTTTAATTTATGGTTTAACTAATTAACTAATTAATAAAAATGATCAAAACCATAAAAAGATGATAAAGTAAAAGTTTTTTGATAGAAAAATAATTTTTAATGATAATGATGATGAAAAAATATTATTATTATTATAATTATAAAAAAGGTATTGAATTTTTTTGATAAGGGTAAATATTGCGAATATTTTTTGTATTTTCTGACACTTTATAACAACTCAATAATCTCTGGTATTGTGCATGCTGATCGATTTAAGACGTGGGAGTTGATAATTTCAGGCCAGGGTCGACATATATTTTTTATTGACAGTTAGTTCGTTTCTAATCCGTATCTTTCTTTATAATATTTTCAGAATTTTGAATAAGCAACATTATTAGAATATCATTGAATTCATAAAGTAGAATTACTCTTATTATACTTGATTTTACTTACATTACATCATTTTAATCGATGTGCTATAAATATTCATGAATTCCAAAATGGAGAATAAGTTAAATAAATCGTGTTGGTAAATGTTTGAATCAAATTATATTCGATTCATTCTATATACTATCTAGCATTAGATACTGTTAAAAATGGATAAATTTTTCAATAAATATCAATACCTTCCGTAATGTGATTTCAAGTCTTGACCAAGATTGAATATAATTTAGAAAATGGTTTTAAATCAGATTCAATCTATAGTTTGAGTTCATTGACCACTGAAATAATATCGAAAGATCATAAATTCAAGTATATAACAGTCTTTCTACTCCTTTTTTTTTTCGTAAATGATCTATTTTTCTCTTTCTACATCTCTCATCCCTTTTCCGATAACAGACTCTGATGGCCCATTGTCGAGCTTTGGCTTTGTCGAACAAGAAATCCATGTGAGCGTGACGAGTCTTGAATTCTCGTCATTTACATCCGATTCTTTCTTCCCTTTTTCGTTTTTTTTTTAAATCCTCTTTTTGACTTAGTGTCTTTTTTTTCATCTGTTCAGTTAGCCTTCACTCTTATTCGAGTAGATTCATGTGGAATTAAAGTTCTTGAAAGAACGTACAATAAAGAATATGATAAATCATGCAAAAAAAAAAACCTGAAAACAACAAGATTGAAGTTTAAGTAAGTTATATTTCCTCAATATCAAATTATTAATTGATATTATTTTTTACTCCATATGTTCTCTAAATCTGTGCCAACATAACAAAGTAATAACATCATTAATTTTTATTCTAATTTACTAATATTTTTCATTATAATAGTAAATAACTATTTGTTACTCGGTTTGTTGTATTGTTCCAATTCAAAAACCATTTTTGTATCTCTCTGAAGTAGGTCTTTATTGTTGTTCTTTTTAATTATTTTTTCACTTCCAAATTCATCATTTCATATCAATGATTTAAATAATTTAATGTAAAAATATTTCAAGTGTATATTTGCATTGTTTTTTTCTTCTTCCTTAATTTTTGTGGAAAAACAGTTATTTCTGATGAAAAAATTTTTCTCCAACGATTAATTTTTCAACGAAAATGCCATAATATTTGAAACCTTTTATTTGAAATATGTCAAAAATTACCTTAAGTGCTTCTTCATGTGTAACAGCGCGAAAAGGAGTCCCATTAACTTCAAGAATGGTGTCACCAGGTCTTAGTCCTGCTCTTGCAGCTACAGAACCTTCTTCTACCCTTGAAATGTAGACACCCACGCCTGAGAACAATTCAAAGCTTCCGTTATTTCTAAAGTCAGTCCTTTTATTTAATTCACTTTTGCATCTCGAGTGCTCACTAATTGTCATCTTGTCCATTCTCTCCTTGTTACGAGCATAACTAAAATCCTTCTCTAAGGATGCTTAGAACACTTTTGGCCACAATCAAGGCATCAAAAAGACGAGAGGACGAACAAGACTTATGTGAAGTTGAGTTGTAAAATATTTTTAAGCACTATGAAACACTATAAAATACTTCATTTATGATAGTTTTATAGACATGCATATACTTTCAAGAAATTTAGTTGATTCATGCTTGCAATATAATTTTCAATTGTTCTAAAAGCTCATGCATTTTATTTATTTAAAGTTTCTGAGTAAATCTTATTTTTAGAGACTAATAAATTGAATTTTCTATTTATTATCAAGCAGTTGGAAATATTCTGACAGCATTTCATTTTGTAAATTTTGTTTTAAAATTATTTATACTATTTACTTTCTTTATAAAATTTAGTTAAAATTGAAAACAACCTTAAATAATCAATATTATTAAGAAAAAAAATAGGATATACGAAATATCCTGTGCTATCAGAATACTAAAATTAATTGAGTATTTAATAATAATTAAGTTGATAAATTTAAAGATGCCTTGGTGAGTGATAAAATATAATTAAAATAAGTGATAGAATATAGTGATAATAAATAGCGATGATGAAAATATTTATTAATTATTTTAATCTATTTATATATTTAATTCGCGAGGTCTTAATGATTACCTGACTGCGCATCTGGTAGAGCGAGAAAGAACAGAAAGATATTGGCAGTGACATTTGATTGTTTGCTTCACTCCCACTATAGAACAAGATTGACTTCTTGAATTATCTTATCATGTTCCACTTCTCCAAACTATTTTCTTTTTAATTTATTTTTAACCATTATTTCTAGTCAGTTTTTAATTTCAAAAAGTCATTCGAGTTCTCATCCACCGAACAAAAATAAAAAAAAAATGGTATAGAAGCATAGCACAAATGTGTATGTCTAAAGTGTTGATCACTTTAGCCAAAATGGTGATAGAAAATTTGAAGAAAAATAGAGGATATATTTTTACCTGCATCTTTGCCACCTTTGACACAAATACCAAAGCCATGATGGGAATCTGGAGGATCTCTTGTCATAGTAATGGTTCTAACAGTTAATTCTTGAAGGCTTAGAGCTTGAGGAGCAGATGGAGAAGCGGGATTTTGTAGAGCTTGTCCTGCTGGCTGGGAAGTATTATTGGCCCCACGTAAGGTAGATACACTTGCTGGACTTGATGCTGGAGTTCTGCGGTCATTGGGTCTTCTTTCCGGCTGTCCATTGCCAAATAGTCTAGAATAAAAGTTTTTTGTACATCAATTCACTTACTCTAATGAACTACTAGTATGACTTTAGGAGTATTTATTGAATGATGGCCAAAATCGAATATCCTTTATCGATTTTTTTTTCAAATGATTATCAATTTGTGACTTTACAACTATGTGAAACAATTAAAGCACGAATCAATGAAAGTGATTTACATAAATACATTATTTAAACAAGTAATGTTTTTTGAATAAATCGTCACAATTGGCAGTAAAACCTTTTAATTAGAGTTTTCTTGTTTATTCCAATGTATTTTATATCAGAAGTGAAAACATATAGTGTAATTAAATAAAGAAAGCTGTCCTCCGGTGTTGGATACGACTGTCGATTAAAATATATAGAGCAACAAATTGAAGACCTATTGAAATGGAACGAACTTTAAATACAATTAATCAAAATAATTATCTTGTATTTAATTAATTTGATTGTTGTGTTTACATTAAATGTTACCTCGTGTCTGGTAATATTATTGTAACTTTAAGTAAATTTCTTCTGCGTTTTGGTATAGCTCCCCTAGATTGTGGTATATCTCCCCTAGGTTGTGGTATAGGTCTTCTGGGTTCTGGTAGAAGTCTTCTGGGTTTTGGTATAGCTCCCCTAGATTGTGGTATTTCGCTTCTGGGTTCTGGTAAAACTCCCCTAGGTTGTGGTAGAAGTCTTCTGGGTTCTGGTAAAAGTCTTCTGGGTTCTGGTAAAATTCTTCTGGGTTCTGGTAAAACTCCCCTAGGTTGTGGTATTGGTCTTCTGGGTTCTGGTAGAAGTCTTCTGGGTTCTGGTAAAACTCCCCTATGTTGTGGTATAGGACTTCTGGGTTCTGGTAAAACTCCCCTAGGTTGTGGTATTGGTCTTCTGGGTTCTGGTAAAAGTCTTCTGGGTTCTGGTAAAACTCCGCTAGGTTGTGGTATATCTCCCCTAAGTTTTGGTATAGCTCCCCTAGGTTGTGGTAAAACTCCTCTAGGTTGTGGTATATCTCCCCTAAGTTTTGGTATAGCTCCCCTAGGTTGTGGTAAAACTCCTCTAGGTTGTGGTATATCTCCCCTATGTTTTGGTATAGCTCCTCTAGGTTGTGGTATAGCTTCTTTAGGTTGTGATATAGCTCCTCTGAGTTCTGGTGTAGCTTTTCTGGGTTCTGGTAAAATTCCCCTGGGTTGTGGTATATCTCCTCTAAGTTTTGGTATAGCTCCTCTAGGTTGTAGTATAGCTTCTTTAGGTTGTGATATAACTCCTCTGAGTTCTGGTGTAGATCTTGTGGGTTCTGGTAAAACTCCCCTATGTTTTGGTATAGCTCCCCTAGGTTGTGGTATAGCTTCCTTAGGTTGTGATATAGCTCTTCTGAGTTCTGGTGTAGCTTTTCTGGGTTCTGGTAAAACTCCTCTAGTGTGTGGTATATCTCCCCTAAGTTTTGGTATAGCCCCCCTAAGTTGTGATATAGCACTTCTGGGTTCTGGTAAAACTCCCCTAGTTTGTGGTAGAAGTCTTATGGATTCAGGTGCATTTTGTCTGGGTTCTGTTAAAGTTATTCTAATTTGTGATAGAATTCTTCTGAGAGAAGAGTTATGAGGTTTTTTAATGTCTTTTTCCATTTTTCCCAATTTCTATTTCGAGGAACACAACACATAACCTGCTATCGCGTCAGTTTTACGCTAAGTCGCGGGAAAACTGGCTTGGTTAATAATTAGGTCAGAGATAACTTGTCAATAAGTTACCGATATTATCGATTTATATATCGACTCTTGGTGTCGTACTATTGACCTTCTTTATATTTGTAACGGATTTGATGGGAACGAGAGTGTAATTAAGGCTGAGCTTTACTAACCTCAAATCACTACAAATTTTTCTCATCAAATTGTGCATTTTTTATTTGTTGTTTTCACATGAAAAATATGTAAGAATATTTAGAAAAGTGGTATACACGTCGGAAAACAAAGATTAGTAGTACAAGTGCAATAATAATCGTGAGCAATCCTGTAATATATGCGAGAGCGTTTCTTTTGGTAAATAAACATTAAATTAACTGTGTTTCTGATGATAAAAAAAAATTAAATTTTATGTTATAGATAAAAATGTACCTGTTGTTAAGGATTGACTATTGTTGTGAAGTGATAAAAGAAATTAGTTAAAACATAATAAAATACTAGTGACAATTGACAAGAATGCCAAAAAGGACGCCATAACTGTGAGGAACAAGGAAAAGGGCCGTCTACAAAACTGTGAGTATAATAATAAAAAGAATTTATTAACTCTTTTTATCATTCTGTTCGTAAGACCAAAATTATTCAGTTTATATTTCATTCCTCTGTATATGTGAGATAATATTTGTTAAATAGTCTATTACGTTTTTAAAGTCGACTACTCTGAGGTAAATTCAACTGCAGAGAAATTTTTTTGTTTTATTTGAGGTAAGCGTTACTTTATTGTACGATAATTTTTACTATATTGCAAGATAAATTTTATTTTATTATGGGAAGTCATTTTTTGTTCTTTCACAGACTACTTTTTACACTTCTGTTTTCCTCACGTTATTTAAGTAAAAGATTAAAGTAAAGTTGATATTACTTTTCAATAAAAAATAATTGAAAAAAAGGCTTTTACCTAAGTACTTGCTCCGGTGAAATAGCACCAGCACTACCGCTGCTTGTATGGGCTCGATGCCTATAAGGGGTTGTGTGGGATGAGTGATGATGAGGTGCACTCGGTGGCCTCTCCACAATTGTATAACTAGTTCCAGGGGGGCTGTAATACCCTCGGTTCTGACCACTTTGGTGCCTGCTATTTCCACCAATGGGTTCCAAGTCTTCTGCTTCATAACAACCCGCACTGCCACCACCTCCACTTCTCAAGAAGTTGTTGCTACTTCGTAGGAAGTGCGAAGAACTCCCGCCACCCCATTGTAACTCCTGCAGCTCTGAACCATAGTCCTCTGTGCTGCTTGCCATCTTATTCGTGGGTCAAACCTGAAAATCAAGTTCCTCCTACATTCCTCATCCAAAACATACTTAGTAAATGTATATTAAATGGCTTCCACCTCTGTTTGCAATATTTATCTTAAATCGTAAATTTATCAAATTTAAGATACAATGACGGAGTATAGAAGAAGGGTCACCTTTTTCTGGTGATGAAAGATACAGGTTGTAATGAAAAATCTATGTGGTGAGATGACAAGTCTTTCTTCAATTTGACTACACAAAATGTAGAAAAAGAGGCTCAAGTATGAGATAACTTAAGAGATAATGCATTTAGTGTGTAACGAGAGAATCCAATTGTATTCAAGGTGCATACATGGGGTAAAAGATCTCACTGGTTACTGTTTTTGAGGGTAGATTAACATGTAAAGAATACTGATATCCAAGAAAAGTGAAAAAAAAGTGGTGAGTTTTTTTTGGATGCCATCTTTTGATAAGTTTAACGAAATATAGTTATTAAAACCTTATTCTTCCCTTCTCTTTCAATCTATAGGTGGTAGAAGGTAACAAGATATATATTAATCATTATTTACACTGTTGGTGATTTAAATGAAGATTCAAATAGAATTTGGCTTTTTAAAAACATTGACCAATCTTTTAATCAATACTTTTTGACTAATTTACAATAAAAATCAATTAATTTTATTGCAACAATAATAGTAAATAACTTATGGAAAATCAGCTGTAAAATTCGTTGAATAGCTGTAATATTAATTGGTAATTAACTTAATTATGGAAAATATTTTAATTTAGGTACTACTAGAGAATAATAATATTCAATTAATTAGTAAATTCATTTTTAGTCATTAATAATCATGATACTATACATTTTGCATCGATCGATAAATTCATATATACATGTTATTACCTTTCCCACTTTTTATTTACTTTATTTCATTTATATGCTAAAAATACTTTATGCTGATGACTCAAAATAAAATTTAAGATCAATCAATTGGTCAAAATGAGGCTAAAAATATTTTATTTATAAAAATTATATAAAATGACACTGATGAAGTAATGAAAATATTAATTAACTTTTAAAAAATATAAATTAAACAATCTCATGGCCAAATAACTTTTCGTTCATTTTTTGATCGTTGATCTGATTTTTTCTTCTTGTCTGGATGTTATCGTTATCATTCTTGGCAAGACTGTTTGAACTTTCTGTCGGGATTTATTAGGTTCATTGAACTACACATTTGGCAATAGGTAAGTTGATAAGTAATAGACTATACGTAAAGACAGTGTTGATAAATAAATCGACTAAATAAAATTATTCCATGCCTTTGTCACATAGCAGGAGGTCGATGGAGACCTGCCGTGACTCCGATACGCCAAATCTCAGATCATGATCTTTACGAAGCTCGTACTCGTAATTGGATGACTTCCTGCTGTTTCCACCTACGTCCGTTGATAATTCTTTTATTACCATGACTTGACTTTTTTTATTGCTGCACCTTTTCATCATATTTACTTATGATTCAATGTTTTTCGTCATGAGATATGATTAACAATTAAAACATTTATCACTATTCATTTAATTATAGTCCTGTATACAATAGATATATAACTGTTACTAAAGAATCGATAAAAACTTTATTCTGCTCTATAGGTAAATGGCAATTCTAGAATATGTAACCTTGACAGTGATAACAATCTTTTGACTGGACAGCAATAATTGAATAAGTGTCTCTTTCCTATTCAACTCCTTAGCTATCATATGCGTATTGTAAGTATTTATCTATTATTTTATTTTTTATATATTTAAGGTCAAATCAAAAAATAGAATAATCGTAATAATGGAATTAATTTATTTTCAGGTTGGTTTATTGATTATTGAGACAATAAATTATTTTAGGTATTTGTCAAGTGCAAGTGATGACCAATTGATACCGGGTTTGGTATTGATATTATTTGTCATAATAAATATTTAGAACTCATTGTATATTTATAATTGAAATTCTTTAAAAATCTTAAGTAAGTAAATTTGAATAATAAAAATAACAATGCTAGCTGAATTGAGTATTACTTATCAGAGTGGTACAATAAAAGATAGTCAATAAGACGAAGACACTTTAGAGAGATAACAGTCTTGAACAATCAATGTTAAAATGTCTTGGTCCGAATATTGTGTTGCAAAGCTCCTGGGATTTTAATTACAACTTGAAGATAGTATTTACTCTTTCGTTGATATTTTCAGCAAGCAAGCATTGAAGAAAAGACATTTGCTACTGGGTCACATTCCTTAAGTAGAGTGTTTATAATGTGGTCTGTCTTCCAGCACGAGTTCTCTCGTGGGAATTAACCACGTGTTCTACCTCTTAAACTTAGCGACGTGAAATCAATGATGTCTCAAAGTATACAGGCTGAAATAAAAGTTGAGGTAAAAATAGAAAATTCTTTAGTTATATATTAACCATCAACTACACTATTTAGTTATTTATTTATCTGTTTTCAATTTTTTGCAGGTTACTCAATGAGATCACGAATGGAAAAAATTGATAAAATATTTCTTAGGTATCGCGTGTATTCGAAAAGGTTGTAACGTCCAAGCTGACTGCAGTAGCAATATTTCACGAACATCCGGGTGCTTCCTCTGCCTTGCTTGTACTTTAGCTTCTAGTTCGAGTGCACACGACCAGTAAGCACCAGGTGCATTGTAAAATCTTCATATCCCGTGTATGTTACGTTTTTCTCTATATTATGGCTCAAGCTTCTAGCATCAACTTTTGAATTTTTCATACAATGTTATATAAATTATAATTCAATTGTTGTTGCTCATCATTTACAGTCCATTTTAATTCTAAAAACACTCTAGACTCATTTGAAATTCAACTATTGTATTATCATGTGAAAAAAAAGGTTGATGAAAAGGTGGTTAAATTTTGAAAAAATTTTCTAATCTATTCATGGAGATGATTAAAGCAAACTAGTCATTTTAAATGTTTTTGTAATAAAGCAAGGTAAAGGTTTGCTGAGCTATTTCTCTAAAATCAAGTTCATTTTTATATTAAAGACAAGAAAATAAAAACAATCCTTTCTTTTTATATCAAAATATTCGTCTATTACAGAGTAAAAGTACTTTGTTAAAAGAATTTTTATGTCGTTATATTTTGAATTGCTATTTAAATTTAATATATTACTTAATGTGGAATAAATATCAAAGTGCTCCATATTATTAGTTTATTTTATATTTGAAAATCAATGACAAACTTTTTTTATAGTATTTTTTGTTTAAAAATGATTTTCTTTCAACTATTCTTTAAATGTTAATTTTTCAAATTAATTTATCTATCAATGGCGATAAAGTATAAATTTATTATTGATAAACTGTTAGATATTTGTAATTATTGTTGTCAGTTGACTATATGTGACGATCGATATAATAATAACAGTGTCTTGATTGAGAGAATTTCATTTTGGCTGAGATATTTGATGTATAGTCTATGCTTGTTTGTGGTTTAGAATCATTCCTTTCTATTTTAAGGCCGCTATTGATTCCTACTCTATGTTGAATTGACATATAATACAGAATCTCCGAGTCTTATTAATTCTTCAGATCTTCGCAGACTTAAGGGTTTTGAACAATCAATCTCCCGCTTTTTTCTCTCTCCAGAATCTTGATGAAAAAAATACAATTGAAAAATAAGGCAAATATGTTATATAAAATTTGATGAGAGTGAAATAACAATAGTTAAGATTTATTACTTTGACAATCTCATTAATTTTCTGTCACAGATTCGATTGAATGAAAATATTAGCTCGTTACTCTATAAATTGAATAAATGTCTCAATCACGAGCATGTGAAAGGCTTCATTTGACGTCCAATCTTTCTTATTTATTTGTTTTGTTCATGAAAAGATAGTTTTATTTTTCGGTTTTAGGAAAGATAAATACAGTGAGAAAGAAAATGTTTTTAAAGTTGTTGGGGTCATTTAAAAGAATAAAATGAAAATAGAAAAAAAAAAGTCTGAATTAAATTTCCTTTAAGTGGGTATGGATGTAAGATAGAATGAAAAAGCAATCAGGGTCACATTTGAAACAGACAGACAAGCCAATTTCCTATCACGTATCATTTCTACCTCTTCGTGCGTACTAAAATCTACCAACCTTTGACATGATGATAAATCTTTAGAACTAACTGTCTGAAATTTTGCGTGTTAAATATCAAATCTTTCTTTTTCACATGAGGTTAATAATACATGTTATTTTGATATTAAAACATTAATCCTTTTTTTTTTTTATTATAAAATATTGATGCATTCATTGTTAATTGAAATAACTTTTTTGAATTATCTTAAAAAAATTGGTCAGTTTGAAAAATATATTTGAGTGCAATTTAAATATATAAATGACAGAGGAGAAAATTATTGTAAATAGTTGTCTCTAATGATGTTTCATTATGATATTATAATAATATTGGTTGGTGAATAAATAAATAAATATTCGAGAACAAGGCCATTGTGGCCATTTTAAAAGTATAATTCAACTTATAAAAAAGTTCGATTTAATCATTCTATTTTTTAAAAAAAATTCACCAATTAAATAGTTGGAAGTTAGTCTCAACTTTAATTATGTAAACTACGATAAAATAGTAGAAACTAATGTAATGACCGCTAAATTTACTCGATTAATTAAATCAATATTTTTATGCTACGACAATTAAAGTCATCATAAATATAATCGTATAAAAAATAAAAATCACTAGTTTTGGAATAATTCCAGTCAACGTAACTTGATAAAAAATAATAATAAACAACCATATCGTGTTGTATTATTTACAAAATAACTTTTTATTGTAATTATTCAATTATACAAAATTGACATTATTTTAAATAAAATAATATTTTATTTTGCAGTCAATAAGTATGTATTCAAATAAAATATTCATTTATTTTATAGAATTAATTTTATTTTAGCTAACATTGAGTTAATTTTTTCATTGATAAAATTATTTCTTTTTCTTATATTTGAACTAAATATTTTTTCCAGTATGTTAAAGAAATAGTTCATATATAAACATGTTAAATTATCAATTAAAATTTATTTTTGTATATAAAAGTATCCTTTGCCGCTATATAATGCTGTCTCTCTCGTTGGCTTGTCGATCGATCGTAGCCGGCGAGGTCGAGGACTGACGAGTATCGTCCCCACAAGTCTCACAGTCTGACTCATAACGGTGTTCTCTACTTGCTCGAGAGGATTTTATCCAAAAAGAAAAAGATGCTGATTCATATTTTATTTTCTTTGATAATACATATTTTATAAAAATAATAAATTTTATCTAGAAAAGAACAAAGAAATTTTTTCTTTTTTTTTCGAAAAATTTTGGTCATAATAAATTTGTTTTGTTCAGTCAATTGATCAACACCGACTATGGATTCTTTGTGCTATGGCTAAGCTCTTTCATCCATAAGGCATATTAGAAAAAAATTTTCGAATTTATTGCCTCTCGTCTGACGAGGGTAAATTTTTTCGCTCGAATTCTGGTAGATTTTTTTTTCATAAAAAAATTTTTCCTCTCATTAAATTAACTTTGAGCATATGACTTTTTTCTTCTACTTTGACATTTGTTTGTTTTTACGTTATTTCTTTAAAATATTATGCATCAATGAATATCATATGAATAATTATGCATCAAAAATAAAAATTTGTGAAATTGATAATCTTTATCAACAGTAAATTGAGATAGATAATGAAGAGGGTTTTAAATAAAGATACCTGAATGGGTTTTTTTACTTTTTAATAAAAGTGAATTTTAGATAATGATGATAAATTATTCTAACTGAAATGTAGTGTTTAACTATTTTCTAAGTGATTACTTCAATTACACATGACAGCTTCGACAGTAGTATGACGTTAATATACTAGAGTACCATACCCATCAAGTAGAATTAAGTGGGCTATTTGCAATCAATGATATTTATTGGATGAATTTTAATTTGTTAAAAATTCATAAAAAGTTTATTTTAACACTAATGTGTCATCGACTATTAATAAAGTTATGTATCAATATTCAATGATAAAATAAATATCTCTATTAATGTAATAGGTTTAATAAATAGCATTGCATTTATAACTTTTATCCATTTGTGAGTACATTGTTTCTTCTTTAACAAAAAAAAACAAAGGGTTTTTAAAATAAAAGTTTTTTTTTTTGAAAACTTTCAGTAGTTTTTTGTCAAGTAATTTTGAAACGTGAAAATTTTTTTAACAACTTTACTTGTTTTTCCATGTTATTAAAATTATTTTTATTTTATGAAATTGAAATTTTCATGGTCTATATCACTGCAAATCTAAGTGTTTAGCAATTAAACACTTAAAGTGTTACATTGAATTTTTCGGGATTTGCAGTGATGATTAATTCATTTCTAAAACTATCACTCAAAATTTTATTGCCTTCAGCGCAAGGATAAATATCAGCATTCCTTTAGAAAATAGTTCACTTTACTATCTTATATTTTTATACCGTCAATATAAAATACTTAAAGTAAAAAAAATCAACTCCTGACACTTTGTAAAATACTAATAAAATTATCTAAGATTCGTTTTAAACGATAGTATTTCAGATTCTGGGATCACTTCATATTTGGTTACTTTCATTAATAAACCCTCACTTTAATTACATCTCTACTGGACTAATAGCCTCCCAAACAATTACACAATAGGTCCTTGTTACTAGTTAATGTCTGGGACATGATTGTACATGGCAACTAATGTTGGCCCAATCGTGGAAAATGATCAGTTAATAACACCGATCCAATAACTTGGGGTTTTCTCTATCATTAGTCATGTTGTTTAATAACTGTTTTATCCATAAGATTAACAGAAATAAATGTATAAATGATATCACAATATTAAAAAAAAAACAATAGCGTATTGGGGTCAGATATCCTAAGATAGACTAAATTTTCAATCAAGCAACTGTTTCACGTCAATCGAAATTTTTCCCTATCAAAGGATAATTCCGAATCGAATATATTTCATTTCTTAGTTCATTAGGACTTTTTGCAATTAACACCAAGTATTCGAGCGAGTAATTACATTCGAATGGATGGTCCTATTGAATTTGGTTTCTCTTTCGAGTCACCGTAAGGATGAGAATGACACTAGAATACAACAAATTGAACGGACGAAAACTGAAGAGAACATGGAAAAAAGGCCACAAGGAAGAAACTCGGTCACCGGGTTAGTAAGCATTTTCCAAATTTTCCTGGGCAATTATCGAACTTTGAATGATTCCAACACGGATGATCGAGCACCAACTGTGTTCACTAAAGTATAATAAAATGAAAGATTTATGAGGAGAATTAATGTGGGAAAAAACTTTTTTACTTTATAAATGTTTTGAGGTCGGTTTTTCTAAGCTAAGTAAATATGTTAACTGGTGAGTCGATAATTATATACGAAGAAAATGTATTTTTCTATTCTTTTTTTTAAAATATATGCGTGATTGCTATAGACACGGAAAAAATATTGAAATTAACCAGTCTAGAAACACGCAATGTTGGAATGCAGAAAAAATAATGTCGTAGGTACAGTCATGTTTATAATGAATGTTTTTTTTTTTTTTTTTTTTTCAATAAGTTTTCGTTTCAAGTATTTTAAATTGTACTTCTACTGACATAATGATCGTAAAAAAGTGGTTTATTGAACTTGAATAAAATATTCAAAAGACAAGAAAACAAGTACTTAAAATGCGAAATACTAAAGATGAACTTTAAAGATATTTTTTAATTTGAATCCTCAATTGACCTCCGATAAATTTTATGAATCATTCAGAGGTTATCAAAGTCTCAAGAGAGCTAAAAGGTTGCCCATAGCCATTTGCTACCTTCTCACAAGCTCAGAGAGAAATATATAAACAGCAAAATAATAATTGATTAATATATCAAATACATTCAAAGAAAGAAATATATTTATGTTCAATAACTCACGTTTCTCATGATTGAAAATTCATAGTTTCACGTCCGCCGATCGTTGCTGTCACAAACGTCGCGACACGCGAGCGCAGAACGCAAGAAAACGCACGGATGAAGCGCATCGCCTCACCAGGCCGGCTCGAGCTTCAAGACTAGCTGAGAATGTAAGCTCGAGCTAGCATAAGAGCTTACGAGGACTTTGTTCGTTATTCTACTGGGGGTTTGCTTCATAATTGAGTCGAGGGTGGTGGCCAAGTGACGACGACATCTATCGGAAGCTTGAATTACCTTTATGTCTGACTAAAGACAATCTTTATCACTGACTGAGTTGACTGCAACAAACTGTTTCTTTGTTGAATAAATATTTCATTGTTTACTGATGTTGAAATGTGTAAAAAATTAATTTAAACTTCTAGAAATATTATTTACTTGACTTTAAATAATAGAAAAACAAATCAATTGATAATGATAAATCAAAGATAATCATTAATTTCTTATGTTAGATTGAAAACGATCAACAGGTTCGCGTGCCGGAAGTCTTAAGGTAGACCGGAAGTCCACTCATCTAGGAGTTTTCAAGCAATTGTGGAGATGATCGGATTCAATAGTTTGATTTTCTCGTTTTAATGAATCTCAAGAGTATAAGAGAGAAGAAGAATTTAGAGATAGGAAGAGGAAACGAGTAGTTTGATCGATGAGTTAAGAATATCTATTTAATAAATCGAGAGGGAAAGGATCGATGTTCATGATTGATAGACTAAGGACACGTGAGGTTCAAGGTAAAGGCTAAATAAAGTATTCTAAAAATAATTACATATCTCAATAATGTTTTTTATCAATTATTTTATAGCCTTGTTTAGAAGAAATTCAATCGATAAAAGACAAAATGATAAGTACAAAAGAATTAATTTTTCTTTTCTGATTCAGTTTTTTTGTTTTTGTTGCTTTTTTGTTTATTAGCTTAGAGTGCAACGAGACCAAATAATATTTAGAGATTCCATTATCACAGAATTCGTTACAATATCTCGATTGATTAAGAGAATATTCCGTTTATTAAATAATTCCATTTCTGTTGAGTAAATTTTTTTAACAGAAAAATTCAAACTTTTAATCTAATAAATATATTTAAAAAATCGATAATAATATAACAAAAAGATGTAGATAAAAAATTAACTTCACTTGAAGTATTTTTATACATCTATTGTTATCAGAATACTCTCTTAACAGAGGCAAAATTAGGCGAAAAATGATTAATCATCATTTGAAATAATTATTTACAAAAAGGAAATCTAACATTCACTGGTCAATTGCTTTTTAAGTATACAAAACATTGTGATTCGGATATGTAATATCATTAATCAATAATAATAATATATAGAAAACTATCCTAATTTACAAAAAAATTTTTTTTTACATTTTACACAAAAATTGTACTTTTTTTAAAAAACACTAAAAATTGTGTAAATTTGGTTATTTCATTGTCATGTATTAGAAAATGAAATTCAATGAAAAATTCATCAC
Source organism: Chelonus formosanus (assembly GCA_028641665.1). Taxonomy (NCBI): domain Eukaryota; kingdom Metazoa; phylum Arthropoda; class Insecta; order Hymenoptera; family Braconidae; genus Chelonus; species Chelonus formosanus. Next base: position 2,008,868 of record CM054002.1, read on the forward strand.
CTTTTACCATTGGATTTACTTTTAGAACTGTCAGTACTTTCATTCAAATCCCTTCGAGGTCGTAAGATAAAATTAAGATTATGCGCAGTATTGACTGCATAATAAACATTAGCAGAACTTGGTAAAATCATTTCCCTATCAGGAAGTACTTGGGCAAGTGTAAATTGGTCCGGACTTCCTTCAATTCCCAACTTAAGCATTGCATTTCTTATAACCTGAGGAGTTCTTTCATTATTAGAAAGCATTATTGACTTATAAAGGATGACGCCTTCAGTCTCAATACTGTCACTCTCCATTGTCACCTTGATAATGTAAAAATCCGGTGAGCTTTTATGAGAATGACTAGGACTTGATAGTCCAACTAAATTTGGAGTACTAGTTCCATTTGAATTTACTATTGGAGGTCCTAATCGTTGATTACCTCCACCACCAGAACTTAAAGATATGTCTAATGATGGTAGTGATGAGCTGGAAGACGAGCTAGACATTGCAGAAGGTGAAGTTCTTCGATCCAATGAATTGTGGGGTGAACTCGGAAGAGAATCTAAATCACAATAAAACTGAGATGAACTAGAACTTGATGTCGATGCTAAAGAATCGTTTTTCCTATGACCTTGATGATTCTGCTTCTTTTTAGCTCTGTGATTTAAAGTATTCCCTGGCGGAGGCGCTTCGATTTGACAGCTCAACTTGTAAGCTTCACGATCATCTAGAACTACAATTGAATGGAACCATCGATCGAATTTTGAATCAGCATTGAAATTATAAGCATTAGCTGCTCCCTGAAGAAGTCGAATTCGTGCTAAAACTTCAAATTCTTTGCGACGTTTGTCAAAATTAATTAGGCCTTCTGCTATAGTGTCAGGTATTGCAGTGTCGATCATGGTTAAATCCGTTAAAAATGTTCCTAAATATGGAATTGTTCCATAACTAATTTTCTATAAAAATATAAATTCGTAAATAACACTATTTCTCCAATAAATCTTATAATTAATTAGGTAAAAAACTCAATACTCGATCATTATTTGTTGAAATAAATAAAATAAATGTTTGAATGAATTATAGAAATTAATTCAAATCTATTTCAATTTTAATGAGAACAATATTTTAATTGATCCTTCAATGAATTATCCCAAAATACATTTATTTATTATGGATATTCATGTTGATCAAGTTTGAAATCTTGATTGAGTATAGAATCTCTTACTTTATATGCATTAAAAACTTACCCCAGCATGAGTATTTTGTTTTTGAAAAATTTTCTGAAGATGTCTGTCACTTCTGCCAGCAGTGTCAGCAAATTTTGCAGTACCCTCTTTAATCAATAATTCTCTCTGAGTCCAGGCATTGTTATCTTCAGAAAATATCCTTTCTAGTTCCATAAAAACTTCATGTTTATCTCGAGGCATGCATTGCCAACATTTTTCTAACCTGTAGACAGGATTACTTTGCAATCCTGAAATAATAGCTTTTAAACTGCTAAAGTTTTTCAAGATTCTCAATTCTTGAGCAATATCAATCCAAGTTTCAAGGATTCTCGCTCTCTCTTGAGGTTTTAAAGTTGTATCAACAAGAATAGTTGACATTACCCTTAGAGATACAGCATTAAACTGATTGACAGTCGCTAAAACAGTAGCAGCATCATGATTCCGAGATCTGTCCCTACGAGACCAAACTGCACCGAGACATTGATGTGCTATGAGTTTTTTAAATACTTCAGCGTCCATTCTTGTCAGCTGTTCAGCAAAATGCCGATGAGGAACCTCAGGGAAATTATAACTAGACCAACGATCACTGAGAAGATCTGAACAGTGTTGATTTAACAATCGGCCATTGTCATAAACAATACAGTTATCTGTAAAAGGCAGATAGTCATTAAAATAGTGACTCAGAAGATATAAAATAATTATTAGCATTTCAAAGGCTTATTCAGATGTATACTATATTGTTATATTTAATAGTATCATTATATCATAAAAATAAAATAATATTGATTAATTCAATTTATTTACCAATTTGATCTTCATCATGAAATCTCTGAAGTCGATGTTTAGCTTTGAGCTCCAATTCCGACCCAGGAAGTTTTCTGTGAGTAAAGTCCAGTAGTCTGGTAAGTAAAGGATAGCATGGTGGAGACTTCCAGTCACTTGGATAAGCATCAAGCCACACATGAAGTGCTTGGACAAGAGTCTTTCTGTGTTGCTCTCCAGATTGATAGCTTGCATCTTCCAGAGCATCATAGCGTGCTAGTAGTAATTCTAAAACTTCTCTAGGAGTTGTGAATGCTCGATAAGTGGCTAGGAAAACATTGATGTAAGTAGACTCTAATTCTCCATCATCATTAGCTAAACTTTCCACCAACTTTTGAACTGTTCCTGCTTTAAGGAACCGTACTCGAACTGTTTCCCATTCTAAATGTGATATTTCGTCATCAGAATCCTAGGAAAAACATGTTTTTCATCATTTCTGGTGATTAATTATTCTTTGTAAATGACGTTGAATTACTCACCGACGCAGAAAGACTCTTTGTAGGCCTGTGATATCTCACTTTTTTCAGGTACACAGTATAAATGACACCATCACACCTTTCTTCGCCCCATAAACGCCACGTGGGCTGAAAAATAATTTTTTAAAAAAACAGTTTAATCAATTAATTGTTTCTTTAGGTTATTATAATAGATAATAAAAAAAAAACAAATAATTATCTCATGCAATATATTGTCAACCTTGGAGAATAATGTATCTATGACTACAACAATACTCTAAGATTACAAAGTAATAAAATGAAAAATTTTGAATTTGTAAAATTCAATTCTATAGTCACAACATTTTCATTTACTATTGATGTAGTAAGACTTAAGTAATGACTCAAGGTTATAAAAAAATGTCTTAGGATAAGTGGAAAAATGATGGAACAAAGGCTTTCAACGGTCTCGTGTGAATTTCATTGGGCAGACTATTATTTACGGTCACGTGATGGGTAATTGCTCACTTTGGCCTCTCCCATCATCCACATATTAAATTCTTGAATGATAAAAGAGTTGTAAAAATAATAATTAATTATTAATTATGATAATCATTAGGCAATTATTTTCTCGATAATTCTAGAAACTTTGCATGCTAAATTCAGAAACAAAAAAGATGAAATAAAAAAATATTTTAAAACAAATAGACTAAGCTGTACGGTGATGTTGGGTGGTGTTTTACCTGCTGAATATACCATTGAGTGGCATTTGGATTCTTGCGTATGACAGGCTTGCACGGGGCACATAGAAGTAGAGGACCGAGCTTGCAAGCTGGTTTACTGGCTGTCTGAGAGGGTGGCGGAAGCCCTTGAGGTGATGAGGGACTCAGCCCGTCATCCCCCAGCACAGGCCACAGCATCCAATGCGTCTTTGTCTTCAGTTACTATTTTCTCTCACCCTCTCCCTCATTCGATTTTTTTCTTTTTTTATTATTATCACGCATTCTACCCTATTTCTTCGATAAATTCTTACTCACTCCAAAACATTTTATAGCCCTGTGTTACTTGATTTATCAAATTTTATCTGCAAAAAATATATGGTCGTTTTCTTTTGTTCCTAACTTCATTGGGGTGATTTGAGGTCAAGAAAACATTTAAAAATTTCAGTTGTTTGGGTAAGTTTTAACAAAGATGTGGAAAATCAATTTCAGATGCTTTTTATCGAGTTTATTAATCTTGAAAAATACTTATAGGCTCATTGTATTTAGGACATTGGAAGTTTTTCATAAGATTTAATCGATAACTCTAGTGAATAAAACATAATAACTCTACACATATATTCTCTAAAATTAGATATTAAAAAGTAAAAAAGAATATCAATATATTTTTTTTCTTCTATTTCCAAACAAAAAATATAATTATTCATTAACACTCAAGAGTCCAAAAATAAAATGAAAATTGATTGAAGCTGGAGTCTTACTAGTAAATAATAAGATAGATTAGCTTTTCTTATTTATTCGTATCATTATAATTTATTTAAAATATATATATCCTTTTTTTTAAAAAAAAAATAAATAAAATATAGTAGTCTCAATAACATGGTCGAATGGAGAGATGAATATTCGTAATTATATTACGAATAAAAAGTCCTTATTAGCTAACTTTTTGTGTTTCATGTGTTTTGTAATAAAAAGAAGACAAATCTTAAGAGACAGATTGAATCAATTGTAAAGATTTTTTTTTTATCAAAGTCAATGAATCTGAAAAAATCTGTTAATTGGATTCAGCAAATAAAAGATTTGATTGGAAGATTTAATAAATAATTTGAGATGTTTCTAAATCAGAAAACATTTCTAAATGCATGCACGTAGGTGTCATTTAATAGTGACAAACATCGAGTTAATTAAAATTGAAATTTCAGTCCATTTCCGTCAGTTATTTTCGATTCAATTGATTGACTTGATAAACTCTGAAGTTTAAAATGTCTCAAGTTATTTCAGAAATAGATTAATAAGCTGAATATATTTTAGTAATAATAGAAAATCTTTCATTATCATAAATAAATAAATTTTGAATTTAAATCAATGAAAAGTATAGATAAATGAAATTAATTGATAAGCTGCGACGCCTCGTTTTTGATAAGGAACCAATTTGCTGGTGCTTGTTACGAGTTTACACAATATTGACTTTTTTTTTGTTTTCAAGAAAAAACAAAAGATTTATTTTTTTTTTCTACTTCAAGGCTTTGTATCATTTCAGTTATGCTAATAATTTTAAAATAAAGATAAGAGCTAAATCGAATCATCTTAACTCGTATCAAGACAATCTAAGTGAGTTTTTATAGACAATAGACGGTTGGTTTTGTCTTGCGTAACCAACTACTTCGACCGTATGCCGATTACATTCATGGTAACGGGAGAACCGATAGAGATGGAAGAAACACGAGTGAAAGAGAAATAAAAAAATAACAAATTTTATATTTTATATGTTTGTTATTCGTCGAATAATTTTCAAATCTTGTTTCTTTCAGGAATTTTACATTCAGTTCATTGAACTGAATCGAATAAAAAGGTTACTGTTCTTGAAACATAAGAGTATGAGAGGGAGGGGGAGAGAACAAATAAAACCAAAACAAAACGGAAAAAAGGTAAATAAGGGAATGAAATATTTAGAGTACAACTAGATTTCTGCGTTGGTTAAGACCACTTGGTTGCAGTTAAATGTTTGAAATTCAACGAATACCAATTTTAGATTTTAGCGAAGGAGGAAGAATCGCTAAAACTGGTGAGAAAACAATTTGAAAAAATTTTTATAAAAGAAAGAGCCTTTGATTGACTTAATAGTAGTAAATATATTGTTAAAGCAACAAAATGTAATACTGATGTTGCCTTTGATGATAACTCGAGAATAATTGAGAATAGTATAAGAGTAATATAATTGTACTGAAATGATTTTGAGAGTAGTCTGGAAGAGCATGAAAATAGAAGATTCCGAAAGTCCTAATTTTAGTATTCGTTGTCGACGAGGGAATAGAAAAGAAATCAACAAAGCATCTACATACATGTATTATGAATATAAATGTTGTATGTAATTAAGGGAAATAGTGAAAATCTTAAACATCAATATAATACAAAAGAAAAAACCTAGTATGATTGATTAAGTCAAATGTTTGTCAAGGTTTAAGATAGAATAAACTGATCGATTTGAGTGGCCCTGAATAGAATGTTTTTATTATTATCTGTGTTGTGACAGTTGTATAGTAATTTAAGTCAATTAATTTGCCCTCGGGACTATTAAACACTTAAACAAAAATGACAAATGTATTAGACATCCAACGAGGTGTGTTAGAAAATAGTTTAGATTTTCATCAAATAAATTGTATATTGAGAACAGGGAAAATGAGTAAACGAGTTTAGTCATCTCGTTAGTGAACTACACGTGGTGCATACACGACACATGGAGTTAACAGTCAAGTCCAGCAGCTGTGTTACTGCTTACTAAGATGTTATTAGAGTATTAAAACCGCTACACTCATTTAAAATTCATCTTTCAATTTTAAACAATTCATTTTTAAAAGATATTTTGATTTTTAACGGTCACACATTAAACATAGTATGCGTAATTTTTTTAATAATAACTATTATATAAAGTAAATATTAAAGTAAAAAAATTATACGAATAATAAAAGGTGAAGTGACTCACTGATTACGACACAGTTACATTTTAAAATTAATTCCCACATTTTTGTTGATTGAAATAACTTTTTTAACACTTCTCTACTAATAGACATTATATAAAAAAAAAACCACTTGTTAAATAATTAGTTGACTAAAATATACAAATAATTAGTTTATTTTTAACAATTATTTACCTTTTTAAAGAAAAAAATCGATCGAATATTCATACGTTGTTATGATATGATATTTATTTTAACGGATTAATAAAGTTTTGTATTTGGATAATTATAAAAATGTAAAACAGTACGCAAAGTAGTTGAGACAAACATCTAGAGTCTCGGAGACTCAATAGTAGACTGAAGCGTCGGCCGTCAAACGCGTTTACAACATGACGATATCGCGCGTGTGCGTGAAACGCATTCTATTATATTCCTCATGTTCTTTAGTGCAATTAAGTTTTCTGTCTTGCTTTGTTTTCGTTCGTAAATGAAAGATGAACGGAAATGGAGAAAAAAAAAATTCAGAATAAAATGTATTTGTTGTATCATAAACAAACATATTAATAATTCCTAACTTTACAACTGTTGATGCAACATATATTACCACTATTTATATTAAAATTCATAATCGCTCCAGATATGATGAATAATAAAGTAATAAAATTTTGAGTGAATTTTTTTATTGTATCTGTTAAAACTATGTTAAAGAGAAAAAATATTAAATTTTTGGTGTAATGTAAAATAATATCATTTTTAGATAAAATAAAATATCATTTTGGATATAACTTGATAACGAGATATTAAGATTAAAATAAGTCTTTCTTATCAAACTAATCAACAATATAAAGTTATAGTTGTCATTATTTTTTTTCTTTTGACTCATATTCAAAAAGTTTTCATTTTAATGGTTTTTCTCTCAAAGTACTTTACTACTCCAAAAACTATTACTCCAATATCAAGTATATAAATATATATTTATATAATATAATAAACAAACTATAGAATTTGTTTTGTTGACTTTTAAATGTTCATAAACATTTACCGAAATTCTATCGTAGTTTGTTTAAGGCAAAGATGTTCCAGATTGAATATTTTCATACAAAGTACAGTAGTGTCTAAATATGATGAAATTAAAGACCCTTTGTCGAGAAATAGAGTATTCCTTATTTGTTTGATTGAACTTATATTTCCCTGAATATATTGCATAAACTTATTAATTGTACAATAGATAAATTATTCATTGAATCCATTTCGTAAATAATCGTGACTATTTGATAAAATATTTTAGTAATAATTGAATATGATACATTGATTTATATCTCAATATTTAGGCCTTATCCTATTTTTTTCAGTCTTACACAAAAATAAATTGATCAATTAAATCGATAAACTGACTGCATATAATAATGTATCAGCTGATATTTTATGGTATTGAAAATAATAAATAAAAGTATCTATTTTTTTGTTTAACTTCAATGTAAGCATAAAATTTTGATTTCATCCATTTTTAATTCATTAATCATGTTACACTAGTAAATTCATTAATTAATAAAACATCTCTCTTCTTATTCATCTTCATTGTATTAAATAAATTCCATTCCTTATTTTGTATAAACTAATGAATGAGTACTAATCACAATTAAGAAGTAAACACAACTTATCTAACATGCGATACAATGTCAATAACAATTAATTAATCTCGATTAGAAAAATATAATGAGGAATAAATGAAAAATAAACAAAAAACTAAAATAACAAAAAAAATAATAATTAATACTATCTAGATGAAGATTAATAAAATTAATAATATCACGAATAAATTTATTAAGTGGTTTTTGTGGTAAGAGAAAAAGTGTAAAAGTAATCGATAAAATAGCAGGAAAAAGTTGAATGGAAATTTTACACAAGAAACAAACGAGTTTGTTAAGAATTCACATATAAATATCAATCTAGTAAATGTTGCAAGATTCATTTGCGAAATCTTACGGAAAATGTGAAGCAATTATGTCTTAGTATATCAGATCTGTAAAATATTTTATAACTTATACTATGGAAAAACATTCATCAAACTTCACTTCCTAAATAAAAATAAAACAAAACCTTTCTAGATAATAAATCAATAATACAAAATAGAATAAAACATCAATCTCAGGAGATTAAGTGAAATCAGATAAAACTTGAAATTTTTTGAATGAATTTTTCGATATATCCACCTAACTATCATATGATGTCTTTATGATTGGTCTGACGTCATAAACGACGACGCATGTGTTGGTAACGTCATCAACGACGTCATCTCACAAGGATCATATGGAAGTGACGGTAAAAGCGAGTAATTTAAACCGTAAATTTATCAGATAAAATGTTTTTCTCAGTTTCTTAGTAATATTTAAAAGGTCAATTTATTTTTAATTTTACTAGAGGAAAGTATTTAAATAGAACAGTTAGTGGAGTTGTGGTTTGTCCTGAACTAATAAAAAGTTTGACATTAAACCAGCAACAAATGAGAAGGTATTGGAACATAGCAGATGATGATATTGATTTCACGTCGTGTTTGTAAGGGCTGTAAATGTTAGAATTGTGCCTACATGGAACCCTAGAATGTGGGTTGATAGTAGGAAGTGTGCGGAGGACAATTCCTAACCAAGTTTTGTGTGACTGTCGTGTTGGGAAGTTATGGTGCACGCAAAGGTATTTAACTGGCGTGCCATTGTCTGTGATAAGGCTAAATGTCAAGTACAATCATGCTTAAATTGCAACTACAAATGTTATTGGATTATTTTATTTTTTGCTACAACAAAACGATGTTTTAAGATCAAGAACTTTTAGTCAATGCCTTCGTTTCCTGATTAATCTCCAAAACTCTATTTCATTATGCAACACTCAGAATAATTATATAACAATGAAAAAAATACTTACATCTACAGACATCATAATTACATATCATTTTAAATTAATATCAATACTATTTAATAAGTTATATAACAGTAAACAATGTCGATCAAAGCAATTGAAGAATATATTTGTAATTATTTAATAATTGACCAATTTTTATTATGAATTAACCCACTTATGTTAGTAACAATGTAAAAATCATCTATGTACTGACCTGAGTTAGGACTAGAGCTAGAGCTAGTCTTAAAGACTAATAGATGTGAATAAAAACACAGATACGATTAGATAGAAAAGCTTGTCAGACATGTCGTGTCATGACAGGCTTTCTCTACTTTCTTTTAAGGAGTAGAGTAAAAGATATTAAGTAGTAATAAGAAATTTAACATTTTGCTACATTCTAAGATTATATAGTAGGTCAGTACATTGACTTTTGTAAAAAATGAAGGGTCATACAGCTGTTGTATTTATAAAAATTTTTAACGTTATTTATCTCTGTTTTTTTTTTCAATCTTGAAGAAAGTGGAATTTTATGCTATTAACCTTGGAGATTATGTTCTAGGTGATGTAGGAGTCAAGTATGACTCATAACACCTAATCTAGTGTCAGTCTTGTGAAAATTTATTTTTCTATATTGTAAATAAAGTCGCAAATATTTTTTTTCAATCATTTTGAATGATTTTATCAATAAATTATTAAATATTATAATTTAACATTCATTTAATATTTCTATAAAACTTTTTAAAATTTAATTCTTACGTCAACGTCTGTTAATTGTGGTCACAGTTGTTGAATGTTTTGAATGTAAACAAACGAATCATCAATGTATAAAAAAGTTGTCTATTTTTCATTGGTATTTTATCTTGTATTTCAAATTGTTTACAAAAATAAAAATATTAAAAATTCCTGATGATAAAAAAAGATGAAATAACTTTCATTTTAACGGCTGATTAAAAAGTTAATTTTTTTTTCAATTAGATTAAAAGAGAAACAATATGGTAAATCTTATTGTATTCTTCAGGACGTCTTGCTTAACTTAATCTTCCCACACTCTTTTTTCGCTCAACGTGAGAAGTTTAAATCTTATAACGAAAGAAGAATCAAAACTTTTTCCTGGAGAAGAGTTTATAACAGTATTTTACTAATAAATTCCTTTCTCTAAATATATTTATCCTTTAAAATAACAAAATAAAACTATGTTTTTCTTTTAAACTAATGAATAGATTTAAAGAATCAATCATATGAATAAAAATTTATTCAACAATGAGAATTACCAATTATTTTAAAAGATTTTTACTACTATGGATAAAAAAAAATTTGTTTTAATTGTTGAAATGTTTGTAGATTAAAAATAATTAAAAAAATAAAATTAATTGTGATAAATAAATAACTAGAAGAAACTAAAAAAAGAGGTCACGTTCTAGAATGCAAGAATAACTTTCTCGGCCAATCGAATATAAATTGAAAACAAATGAGTTTTGATAGCACGTGAGATTGCTTCTAGTATTAGTAACATTTGTCAGATGACATGTGATAATATCACGTGTGCAAGGATATCCTCCAAGGTAACAATTCACAGGGTTTCAAAATGGTAAATTTAAGCACTAAAAAAAATTATAAAAAATTACAACACTGATAACAAAAAAAAATAGTAAAAAGAAATAAACGATAAATTAATAATGTAGATAAAAAAGAAAAAAAAAAGATAAAATAATACCAGGGAATCGTCTCCATTTTCAGCGTTCATAGCCCAACGTCACAGGATTGCACTTCATCTCTTCGTCCAGTAGTTAATTTCTTCATTGCCGAGAAGCTTAGACGAATCCACGAGTCTTCAATGTGTCGAATTGCAAAAGATTTAGGGTATAGTCTTGTATCTCACACCTGTCATCCGGCATTGCACGATATTAAACCAAAGAGAGAAACAAGAGATCGAAAGAAAGAGAAAGAGCAATAAAGAAGAGAGAAGGAGGACACTGACACAAGAAACGTCAACGTACTAGTGTATTATAGCTTTCACATAAAAATTTCACAAATTTTGAATAAAATATTTTTTTAAAATTCAAGTTTAGATAAACACAATACACTTTATTATTTATTTTGTTTCATTGTTCAATCAACTGACACAAGTTTTGTTCGAATAAACTTTCAAGTCAATACAGTTGTACGACGTTTATAGCTTATGAAGCGCGTCATACACCTTCTAACACTTCCAGCGGCTCCAGCGGCATTCAGGGGCCCGTCAGACGCCATTCCCTTTCCTACGGTCCCCCACTCATCTTTAGTCAAGGTGTTGAGTTGAATATACTCCCATGTAAGATAATTCATAAGTATAGAATACATTTTTTTAATTATTATCGATAATTTCAGTTATTATTATTTTCAAATTGTTAAGAATATTAATCATCAATTCAAAGTTTATTTAAATTGTTCATTAAAATGTTTCAATTAAATTATTTTTTATGATAATAAATAATATTAATCAATTTTTGCAAGCTAAAGTTCCAAATTCAGAATAATGAATAATTTAAAATATTTCATTGAATACATTCATTAATTTGTCTCTTAAAGAAGAGAATAATTAAAAACAATTTTCCATTTTATTGTATAATTGAAATTTATTACTAACAATAATTACTGTTTATGTAATTTTTTTTATTGATGTCGTTCTATTGAAACAACCTAGTGGTTTTTAGTAGAACTAATTTCATTGGCATTAAGTGTTTTGATGTTTCTACTGTAGGTAGAGACACTGTTGTTTTCCGCAAGAGCGCGGTGAATTTAAAATTTTAATTTCAACAAAGTTTTTGTTGATTCAAAGTGTTTCGGTGTAAAAAACAAAAAAAATTATAAAGATGATAATTTCTATTCCATCTACTATATCTTGATGATACAATTAAAGAATTATCAGTAAATTTTCTAAAATTCTAACTCTTAGAAATTAATTCTCTTGCCACCTCTTGGTATTATTGTGAGATAAATAAAATATCCATCGACATTCTCAAAAAAGTTTCTATTCCCAGTCTCCATGGATCGATGAAATTGTAGTCAGAATGTAAACTGTTGTTATGTTTAGAATATCATTCATATTAATGTCAATTTTAAATGAATTTCTAAGTTCATTGAGTTCATTTTATTCACAAATGGATTAAAGTATCAATTAATAATCCAAATAGAGAAATATTTCACAAAACAATATAACACAACAATTCAGTCATGGATGTGAGAGGCATTGAAGTTACAAATCAACTAAGGGTATACTTTTTCATTGATTTCATTTTATTTTTATGTGATTTATTTTACATTGAAGAATATTGTTCAATTATTTGATAATTAAAGAAAATTAAAAGCAATTTGTACAATTAATATATTTATTTTCAGAGCGCAATTAGAGCGAAACTGTTAGAACTAGGAGTTAAATATGATGAAGAACTTCCTGATTATATTTTAGTGATGGTGGTAAATAAGAAGAGTCGACAGCAAATGCATGAAGATCTTCATTTGTTTTTAGAAGATAGTACAACGCCTTTTGTTGATTGGCTTCATGATCAAGTGTTGAAAAAACTTCAGAAAGTAACGGTAGCTAAGAAAAAAGCTACGAGAGAATTTGTTCCAACCGTAATAGTAAAACAAGAAGAGGAAAAAAGGAAAAAAAAATCTGTTAGTGGTTTGGACGATTTAAAGGTCAAGGATGAACCAAATGATTATAAATTCGGTGAGAAAACGGTTTTGAATACATCAAAATCATTCAATAGTGAACAGCAAACTGTTCAAAATAATATCACACTTGAAAATAATGATAATCCTGTTGGAACGTCTTCTAATGAAGTGAAGTCAAGATTAGTAAGTGGAAGTGAAAATACGTCTTCCAGGTGGACAGAGAAAAATGATAGGCATGGAGAATCAGTAACAAACAATAAAAGAAGTTTAGACAAAGATAATGAAATGATAGAAAGAGCTGAAAAAAAATCCAAATCTGCTGAGCAGTTGAGAGAATCAATAGATGATGAATTATTGAATGATGCCGGTGATAAACGTTTGAAATCATGTATCAATAAACCCAAAATTACTTCGGTAGTTTCTGTGAAAACGAGACTTGGTATAACATCATCTAGAAATAAATTTGAAGTGTATCGAGAGCGACATGAAATGAATAATGAATACCGAAAATATGAAGAGGAATATAAGAAACAAATAGATAAACGTACAGAAAGACGTCTGTACGAACCTACAAATCGGCGTGAGTCGTTTAAAAGTAAATATAATGGTGAAGAAGTATCCAAGAGGTTCAAAGATGATATTAAGAGCCGATCAACTTCTGGAAATGATAATCGAACAAAATTATCAAATTTGAATGATTCTAACAATAGACTCATGATTACAGGAGTTAAATCAAGACTTGACAACTATTCTAGTACCATCAAGGATCGTTTAGGTGTTATTAATAAATCTAAAAACAAAGAGGCTGTTGAAGATATTCAAAAAAATGTTAAAAGACGCTTGGGACCAATTAAAAGCAAATTTATAGCACTTGGACGTCTTGGAATTAGTTCAGTTCAAAATAAGTCTCGAAGTAAAAATGATAATTCCAAAGCTGATGAAGCTGAAGATGATAATAATGATAATGATGACGATGATCATAATGATAATGATGATGATGATGATGATGATGATGATGATGATGATGAAGAAGAGCTCAATACTGGACCTGTTAAATCACATATAATTGCTATCAAAAATTTATCACTTGATAAGAATGCAAGAAAAGTAGTGAAAAATCTTAAAGAAACTGAAAAAGATAATATTGAAGATGAAGATGAAGAAAAAGATAATACTAAAGCAATCCCTAGTAAAGTTATTGTTACACCAAGACCTTTAAAACCTCTTCAACCAGCTCAAAAAAGAGCCACTCAATCTCTTCTACTTCGTGCTGTTGCTGAAGCTAATCAGTCTGTTGTTAGGCAGAAAAATCCTGAGCCTTCATTAATGGTAAGAGATAATCATAGAAATAAATTTCGTAGTCGTAGACATTTCTTATAAAATTATAATTAATTATTTTTGTAAATAAATTTTTACACTGAGTAATTATTATTTAATTTTTCAGTAGTGTGAAATAAAAATTTGTAAAACTGGAAATATGTAAAAACAAAAACATTTTTATGATTAACTATAAATAATAATAAAATAAATAATTAATTGTTAATTTTTAAAAATTGTCTTCTTTTATTTCTTTGATGAATTATTGTCTCAGAAACATAATTAAAATTTTTTTTAATTCAATAGGAAAAAAAAATGGCTCCAAAACGATTAAAATCAGCAACTTCTAAATCGACATCAAATCAAAGCTTAGCCACTCAATTAAATATAAAAAATAGACTTGTAATGGAAAATATACAAGTGGAGTTAACTACTTCTGAGAATACAGAAGATCAACCACAACCATGTAAGCAAACAACTATTTGTCAAAGTAAGTTTAATATATTGAACGTTACTTAAACAGGAACGTATAATTTTTTTATATAAATTGAATGTACATAAAATATTTTATTTAATTAAATATTTAAAGATAAAAATTTAATGAAAAAATTTTTCAAGATACTCCTCAAATAACATCAGATACCGATGACCATATGGGTGTTGTTATGTCACTATTTCAGCGAGGAGACGACAACCAAAAGTTTCTAGTCACCCTAAATGGATACAACAATAACATTATGAAAGATAAAAATTTTTCAGACGATGAAGAGCAATTGGGAATGGAGGTAAAATTAGATAAAAAAATTTTTAAATAAATTAGAAACAAAATAAGATGATTTTTAATGTTCAACTGATCAAACATAACAGGTAAACGAAGAAGATCAGAGAATTCTTCCTCGTAATAACAATTTTGATTATCTCGAAGGATCGTCAGAGTTTGAAGAGATTGAAAACCTTGTGAAGAATGCAAGTCATGAAAATAATGAAAACCATTGCGATAATGTTACAATGATTGATGAAATGCCAAGAAAACGGAGAAAATTAAGTCCTATTGTTTATACAAGGTCTCCATCTCCAGAGCCAATAAAAGGTTTATATATATCCCCAATATCAAAATCAGAAAAAAGAACATTAATATCATCAGCAACTACTGATAAATCTACTGATAAATGTAGATATTGGCCAAATTGTACATTAGGAAATAAATGTGCATACATTCATCCTATACTCCCTTGCAGGTGAGCATTGATTATTTTTCTCGAAGCATTTTTTTTTTTTTAAATTATGAAATAATTTCAAGTTAACTAAATACTTGAAAAATATTTGACATAAATTTATTTCATCTATTCCAGTGCTTTTCCGGCGTGTAAATTTGGTGATAAATGTGTATACAAACATCCCAAATGCAAGTTTGGTTTATCATGTACAAAGCTTGGATGCATTTTCTCACATCCACCACAACAGTGCAAATACCATCCATTTTGCACAAAACCTGGTTGTACATATTCACATCCTCAAATTGCATCGGTTGTACCTCTAGAAACCGGGAGATCCAAATTCACATGGCATCGACGTGATTGAAATCGGCTTCGTTATCTTTTTCTCATTCTATTTACAATGTATTTCATTTTATCTCTACAGAAGAAAAAAATAACTAAAGCTGTTAGCGGTAAATTAATGAATTTCTTTAAATAAAATGTACAAATCTCTTGAAAATTCGATTATTATTTGCGTCAAAGTTGTTATGGTTAGGATATCTCAGGATTCTGATTCACCTGAGACCTGATCAGGTGTAATTATACTGGAACATTCAGTTTTTTTGAAATAATAATTATGATAATAATATTTATTCCGCAATTAATATTACGTTATCTCAGAGAAGAAAAATTATTATAAAAAAAACATCGCGAGAATCTGTTGGACGAATTTTTTGAGATATATACAGAATTTTGTAATTCCAATTATAACTGGGATAATAAAATCTCAGCCATATATTATCTCTCTTCTCTGGTAATGTGACTTGAGACCGTTCACAAATATAATTCTTTAAATTACCGTTAGAGTTCGTAGTAGATACACTCTTGTTCCTAAATAATTAATTGCCCATGTGACGCTACAAATATATGTACATACAACACATTGTTTAGAAAAAAGTAATTCAAAAATTAATTATTTATTAAACAAAATAATTTACAAATAAATATAATATTAACAAACTTTCGTCACTATTTATAGACAACACAATTTATAGTTGACCATATACTTTATTTAGAAAGTATTAAGACATTTTATAGTGTTTTGGTTATGAAACACGTGGTTTTTTGCCGACACTGAATACATGTTTATTTATGAATATTGATAGTGAAGAAGATGGATCTTGAACAATTGAAAGAAAATAATACAATAAACAACCAAAGTAGTGAACAAAATATAAAAGTGAATATCAATTTGATTGATAGTGATTGTAATGATTTATGTGAAAATATTCTAGAGTCAAATTATATTGATAGTTCTCAAATGACGAATTATGATAAAGTAAAAGACAATATAAAAGTTAGTCCAGTAACAAATTCTTTAAGCATTATAGCTTCAAATTATTCCGAATCTGAAGATGAAGAAGAATCAGAAATAAATATTATCCATGAACAAGTAACAATTGATGATAGCAAACAAAATCAAAACTACCGGAATACTACACTGAATGAGGATACAGATAGTGAAGATTCTGAAAATAGCAGTGATAGTAGTAGTAGCAGCAGTAATGATAGCTCTTCAGATTCTGATACTGATGATAATGAAAATCGAAAAATATCATCTAAACCAAGGTAATGTTTAATTTAAATAAAAATGATTGACTGAAATTATTAATAAAATTTACTTCAGGCATTCGAAAAATAACACTGATTCAGAATTTGATAATCTACCTCCAATAGAAGATCTGCAAATTTCTGTTCCTGAAGTTTTATGTGATCCCATGGGAGAGGTAATATAATTAAAACAATTAATCTATTGAAAATTTATTATAATTCAATAAACGTTAAATTAGGTGGGGTGGATGGTAGAACAAATGGTAGTAGTGAAGCCAAAACTAAATAAACCTACATTAAATTTTGATACAATACTGTTTATTGACAAAGGAAAAAGGCCTTTAGGACGGGTATTCGATGTTTTTGGACCAGTTACTGAGCCCCATTATTGTGTTAGATTTAACAGTGGTGAACACATACAGGAAAGCAATATTAAAGTTGGAATGACAGTGTATTATTGTCCAAATACACCTTATACAACTCTCGTATTCATGACAGATCTTCTAAAGTAAGATTTATATTACATATGACGTGTTTTGTTTTCTTTATTTGTTAAAAATAACCTGGATTCTGGACTTATTTTTTTTTTTTTAGAATGAAAGCCAGTGATGATGTAGGCGAAGACGAACTTCCCGAATTTTCGGATGATGAAGAAGAAAAAGCATATTATGCGGCTTTAAAGGCTAAGAAAAGCAACAATAAAGGTTCTGGAGTTTACAAAAATACTCCAATTCCAGCAAAACGATCTAAAATTCACCATGAAACTGGGTGGAAAGCTAAACATCCTTGGCACAGTGAAAAAAAGAATCATAAACACAAATCGGTTTATCAACCAAATAATCCTAATAATAATTGGAGTAATAATGCCTCAAATTTATGTTACAATCAGCAAGCAAATAATCCTGCACAGCATATAGGAAATTATTATAATAATTCTTGGTCATCTAATTTTCCTTACAATTATTGGAATCAAAATCCATATAGTTCTGAATGTCAGACGGTTTTTCCATCAACTCCAACGCAATCGAATGCCAATCCAACGCGACACACAAGTCCTAGTTTTTCATGGCCTTCAAGTTCAACCTTTCCACCCACATATCAGAATGTACCCTGGCACGTGCCACCTCCACCTCCTCCGCCACCCTCATCATAAATAATATTAAGAATAAATCTCCTATTTAATAAGTTTATTATGTAATAATTTAAGATAATTTATTTTTTATTTATAATTATTACGTATTGAAAAATTAAGTATATATTATTAATAGAAAATACTTTCTCTTTTTAAATTTAATGCTAAAATATCAAAAAATTGGTAACTAAATATTAATTAGTTAAAAATGCTGAAGATTTGTATGCAATCATTTCAGGCTTGTCCAAAAGTTGATCAGCTGTTTTTATATCATTATTAATTTCTGCTATTAGAGTATCTAAGCAATGCAATTATGATAATAAATATAATTTATTTTATTTATAAATTAATTTTATTAATCACAATACTTACCAACTGAATCAAAGTTTTTTTCTGGTCGAATAAATCCAGTAATAATAACTTTTAATTCCAGTCCATGTAAATCTCGATCAAATTTATGAAGAATATGAACTTCCTAAAATGATATTACAATCATAAAAAACAATGCTACGATGGATGAAATAATTTATCTAATTACCATAGACTTTTTTTCATTCTGATAAAATGGATTCCATCCTATACTCATAACCATTTTATAAATTTGTCCTTCGAGTCCGGCCCAGCCATAATAAATTCCAGTTTTAAATCCTTCCGGAAGCAACGCAACAACATCTTCAGAAAAATTAGCTAATCAAAAAAATATTAGAAAGAGTTAGTTTTATAAATGTAAAACTATTTTGAACTCAATAATAACTTAAATTACACGATTGTTGCAAAGTTTCAAAATTTATTTAATATTATTTTTTGTTTACCTGTAGGTATGCCTAAAGCTTTGGATCCTCTGCCGAAACCTTTGACTATTGGACCCGTTGCGAAATAAGGCAGAAAATCATTACTGCACATTTTATAAATGTATTTGACACTGTCAGTCTTCAGATGTATTAAACAGTGTATACCTAGTTTAATTCCAAGTAAGACAGCTCATTATATTTTATCGTCTTGTTGCGTGTATTGATGTTGTTTCTTCTTTTTCTATCAATTGAAAAATCAAAAAAAAAAAAAAAATGCAAGAAAAAATTATTAAACTTATCAATAGTCAATAAAATACATTGATATCATCGAACATATGACAATTGAAACTACTTTTTAAGAAAGTCCCAAGACAAATGAAATTCATGAATTATTATCCAATTTACAAATTGTACTGATAAGTTGCATATATTATAAGTTATGAAATCGTCCCCTCTTCATCATTAGTAACTTTGAGATAAGTTTGTCATGTATACAAATAATGAGAAATATTTCAAAAACTATTTTAATTATTTAAAAGCCAATATATTGATAAAATTATAAAGTAAAGAAACCCAAAGTCTAGTTAGATATAAATTGGATAGACAAAATGGAGTTTCTTTGTTTTACTTGATAGTTTTATTATTTTCAGCTCAAGGCTATTGATTACGTGAAATGAGGTCCTATTTGATGAAAGAATTTTGATGTAACTGTCTGCAAGGTGGTGAAAATGATAGACATTACTTTATTGCTATAAAATGATTAAATTATCATGTGATAAAATAATAAAAAGATTAGACAGAATATCTTATCATTGAATGCTGAAATTTCAGACAATTAAGAGAGATATGTGGAATTATGAACTCCTAGAGTTTTTCTATCAGTGTCGTTGGAGGAAGTACAGACAAGTACTTACGTTGACGTGAAACATAATGCTTGTGCTCAAATGTATTATATAGTGATGGTAGGAAATTTAGAGTGTACCCAAGTACATACTTTGGAGGTGGAGAAGGAGGAGACGATGAATTGACGTCATAGAGTGACGTCAAGCAGGTTCGTAACTAAACTAACTGGGTACCCTTCGATGTGATTCAATTACTTGACGTCTCTTCTGATCAGCCAATCAACCATATCCTATTTCTTTTATCGATTCTTCAACTTTATCATAATTTTAGAATTGTTAGTAAATGATATTTAATTGTTGTTATTCGATTTTCCGGTTGAAATAAATCATTTGGAGTTGCGAATTTATTTCCAAAGGTGAATTGGATAAATTTTTCAAATCCAGGCGAAGCTGTAACACGATACAAACTAATCTGGTGACCTCGACTCGTCGACTATTTCTTTAATAATGACGCACGTACTGTTGTACGTTATAATACATAAACTTGGCTTGAGGCCGAAAATATACCAAGAGAGAAAGAACTATTAGATCCTTGCCTTCATTTTTGAGATAGAATATTGTCTCTAAGCAACTAAGTCATCATTAATAACGACTGTCTATATCTCTTATGAACTTTTATATCAATCATATTTCATTGGTCTCTTTAAAATATAAAAAAGTAATATTTGTCTTACAAAAGATACATCAGAAATCACTTCTTCACTATATGTGAATATTCTTTAATAACTTTTTTCTTCAAAATCTCCAATTTCTAAATACAATATCCTTGATAGATTTTTTTAATATTTTCAATAACATCTTTCTTCGTTTAGTTCCTTTTCTTTACAATAAACTATTTTTTTAAATTTGTAATAAATCTCATCTATAAGATATGCAAGACAGGATAAAGAGATATAAAATTTTTTCTATATATAAACTCTAATCTTAGACAATTTAGCTATGGATCCTGCAAATACGTGAATTTATAGTTCTAATATGTAGAAGAATAATCTTTTTAAAAGGCAAGAAGACGTACAAGTCAGTTGAGTTGGAGTGACGTCAATGATTGAAGATAACAGCTGATTAATAGTAATATGCTATAACCTGTAAAAGATGATGATTAAGATTATTATCAATTAGATGATTTGGATAATATAGAAGAAAAGATGATGATTAAGTTGGAAAATATCCGAGGAAGATAGTGTAACTTACCTTGGAATATACTCCCTTAGTCACGGTCAATTTACTCGAGTAAGTCAAGGGTATATTTGCAATTGCTTTGTACGATAATTAAACGAGAGCAGAGCAGAGAGCGGCTGGGAGAACATTGACGTCAATTGTTGAAGATAACACGCGTATTTCCTCCCTTCCGACTAAACTAATGCTGATGTAAGAGTGCGAGTGAGTGCATCTGATCTACCAGGTACCTAGGATGACAAAGAAACATCGAGGAGAGGGGAGGATTTTATATGACAGAGTAAGAGAGAAACTAAGTGAGAGAGAGAGAAATAATCAAGACGATGAGGGGCAAGCTCGAGGGTTGTAACATGGCCGACAGTTAGTCGGTATCGAACCGTCATGTTGAAAGGTGTATCTATCGTCATGACAAGCTGAGTTTACGGGGTGTCGTGAGATTTAGATGCTTTTTATAAACTATTTTATTCAAAGTCTAGCCGATACTCCATGGCAGACGATTTTCATCAATTACTTTAAGTAAGTTTTTTTTTTTTTTTAACATAAAAAGCTAACTTTTCATACTTCACATTATATGTTTGCTTTTTTAAATATTTTTCAAGTCTTGTAGCTAACATTACTTTGAAGTTTTTATACAGATAACTATTTTCAACTTGACTTGTTGCCTCTGTCGTTATTTTTTATGTATATTATATATATCTTTTTTTTTAAATACTTGCCTTTTCTATTTATTTTTTTTTTCATTTAGCATTACTCTGCCATGGCAGAAGCCGGAAAGTCTATTCGATTACTAAACATGCAACTTGACATAGTTGGAATTTTTTTAAATCAATAAGAAAGGCAATAAATATATTATTTAATTAACTAATGAATTGATTATGTGAGTAAACTATTCTATTGAGTTAATGTTAAATGACTAAAATTTTTTATCAATTTTATTCAGCTAAAATTCAATAAAAAAAAAATTTTCTCTATTAAATGATAATATTTATTGTTATTTTTTAAAATTATCATAGCCACTTTAATTAAACATGTCATATTCTTTTTTTTTTAAGGTTAACACAAATTTATATCACTTAAATACTTAAATATTTTATAACAATCTATAACACTCTACATATTGCAAATATTCTTTTTCTAATCAATACTTAGAAATATTTTAAATAAATAGATACTTTGATAGAGTACCTAACAAATAATATATTAAATAAATGATAAAAAATGTATAGTCAGTTAAAAAGATTACGTTGTCTTGTGCAAAATAATGTTGAAGAAAATACTGGAACAAGTATTGTAAAAGGCCGAAGGAAAGTGCATTCATCAGGTCCTTTGCCTTCTATCGACCGGTCCTCCAGCGATACGTGAAAGTAATTGACACCTAGAGCGAACTATGGCGACATTACTCGACTTAATTGCAACATTTACATAAATATATATGTATATATATATACATATATTCTATTCTTTTATACCTTGTTCGTGAATAACAATATCTTTCTAAAAATAATTACACAATTATCAAGACATTAAGTTAATTTTTTTTTTTTTCACTAAGAATTATTCGATAATGCAATACCTAATTGTCGTCAATATACATCCTGATGGTACAATAAAAATTATAATATTATCTGTAGAAAAAGGTTTGTGATCTGCGTAAGCAATGACGCACGCGGTAAATGATTTATATCTCTTTCTCTGTAGATTTTTTAAGAAATTTTTTTTTAAAACTCAATTCAGTCATTGAATTTGTCATCAATTTAATGTAAAATTAGGCTATGCAATATAATAATAACATGTTATTTGTATCAAGTGCCAAGAAAAAAAAAAGATTGGAATTTATATGAAATGAAAAGTCAGCTTTTTCTTTTTCATTTATTTATGTGCTTGGTTATTATCAATTAAAAGATGTAAAATAAATTGTTTATATTGTTTTTAATATTTTCAGATTTTAATATGGAGGAAACACGTTGTCAATGAGAAGACGAATGTCAACCAGATATAACGAAAGACTGAACAAATAAGTGAATAAGGATAATTATTTAATTAAATTATTAATATTATTATTAAGTAATACTCAACAATGGAGTCCGCTGCTGTTCAGGGTAAGAAACAAATTCGAGTTGGTTTTTACGACATCGAAGGAACGATTGGTAAAGGTAATTTTGCCGTTGTTAAGCTGGCTCGGCATCGTATTACAAAAACTGAGGTTAGTAAATATATAACAATAATGAATTACTAAGCAAATCTAACTTTGATGATGGTAATAGCATTTTATTGAAATAAATTGTTCTTAGGTGGCGATTAAAATAATAGATAAAACACAGTTAGATTCTACTAACTTGGAAAAAGTTTACCGAGAAGTTGAAATCATGAAACAACTCGAGCACCCTCATATAGTAAAGCTTTATCAAGTGATGGAGACAAAGAATATGATTTACATGGTGTGTGAATATGCACGTAAAGGTGAAATATTTGACTACATAGCTCGTTATGGAAGAATGGGCGAGTCTCGAGCACGAGCAACATTTGCACAAATTTTATCAGCAGTTGAATATTGCCATGCTATTGGTGTAGCTCACAGGGATTTAAAAGCCGAAAATTTATTGTTAGACGCTCAGATGAATGTTAAAATTGCTGACTTTGGCTTTAGCAATCGATTTGTACCCGGTGAAAGATTAAGTACATGGTGTGGAAGTCCACCTTATGCTGCGCCAGAAGTATTTCGAGGAAAACATTATGCTGGTCCTGAAATTGATGTTTGGGTTTGTAACTTTTTACTTTAAATACCCTATTTTAATATAAAATAATTGAAATATTTTCAATTTCATCTTTTATAGAGTTTAGGAGTAGTGTTATACGTATTAGTTTGTGGTGCTTTACCGTTTGATGGATCAACACTTCAATCTTTGCGAGATCGAGTTCTTAGTGGCCGATTTAGTATTCCTTATTTTATGAGTACTGGTAAATATATTGATTTTTTTTTTTTTTTTTAGTCATGTTAAAGAGTTTTAAAATTTTTTGGTGATTACATATTTATGTATTTAAGTAATTGTCAATATTAATATATAAAAATTTTTCTATTTTATAGACTGTGAAAATTTAATACGTAAAATGCTTGTATTGGAACCAGCAAAACGATATACAATTCCACAAATAAAAAGGCATCGTTGGTTAATTGGAACTGCCGAATCAGTTTGCCCAGTAATAACATCAACACCATTATCTCTTCAAGAACCTAATGAACAAATTTTAAGGCTTATGCATAGCTTAGGAATAGATGTAACTCGTACCAAAGACGTGAGTTATAATTATAAAAATATCTTGATATTAAAAAAAGTATTGACCTAATTATGTATTTAATCGTTTATTTATTATATTTACAGTCATTAAAAAATAATAGTTACGATCATCATGCTGCCATTTACTTTCTTCTATTAGAGAGATTAAAGCACCGAAGTAGTAATCCAACTAACAACAGTAATGCTTGGCAAGCTGTCTCTCGTACCAAAGATGACAAATTTAAATCAAGGTGAGTATATTTTTCAAAACTATTTGTTATTATTTATTTGATAATCATGCTTTTTATCGCAGCCATTAACAAACAACTCATTGCCATAATTTGCAGTACTTCCAATCCGGCCTACCGGAAAAATCTACCATTTGCACTCAATGTCATCTATTCATCAAAATCATATAACATTATAATTTTTATTTACAGCGATAGCTTAGTCGGCTGTTGATGGTCATTGAATGCCGTTGCAACGCGGATTATCAAGATTTTGTTGGAATAGGTCGGATTGGAAGATTGATGAAGGCTGTCCCATTTCAGTTTTTGGTAATTCTTCGTTTTAACCTGTTTCCCTGTTACTTTCAATTTTTTTGTTTTTTTTTCTATTAAAAAGAATTGCTTTATCATTTTTGCTTTATTATCTTCAATCGTTGAAGCTGAAATTTATTATTTATTTAGGTTGGATTTCTTTATTTTTTGTTTGCTTTTTGATTCCTGCTATTAGTTTATCAATGCTTTTTGATACTTTTTATTGTAGAATAGGGTGAAGCTGTGTTCTTTCTGCGTCACAAAACTACTAACGACTAGCGAAATGCGCGTTTGGGTTAATAAAATAAGTGATTATTTTTATACTAAAAATATCAAAATATTTCAGAGGTAGAGAGGAAACTGGAAGAAGTGGAAAACGCTTCAGCTCAACTAGCTCATCGACTGACGAAGGATGTTGCAGTGCAGAAGGAGATCTAGAAGAAGGCCCGAGTGGTGATGAACTCCGTGAAGCACAAATTAAACTCCAGGAACATCGATTAGGCTTAGATCAAGATATAAGCCAGCAAATTGATAGCCAGATAGTTAATCGTCGATTAAGTGATTATCAACAGCAACATTTTGATGGCTCTATTATTGATCCTGTTGATCCACCAAGCCGTACAACTATTTTTGGACCTGGTTGCAGCGGTAGTTCATCATCAGATTTATTTGAGTCAAGCTTTGATTCAGGCTGTCCATCAGACTTGACAATAACTGGTTGTTTTACAAGCAGTTTACCATCATGTACTCCACCACCACCCAAAAGCCCATCTCCTATTGCTACAAGACTGTCAAGAACTGCACAAGGTCGAAGAGCATCAGATGGCGGACTTAGATTACTATTTTGTCAAAAAACAAGTACTGGAGATCGACCTACTAAGCAACGAAGTATTCAAGGTATTTTCTTCAGTAAAAAAAATTTAAATTATTTAAAATGAATAGTTTAATCAATGGAATTATTTATGGCAGATGCCGGAAAAGCCAGAGGACATATAGATCTAGTTCATTTACGACCCAACTCGACATCACCAAATCAACAACAATTTAAACTTCGTGGAGACTCAAGTATGCAATTACAATTGATGGTTCAGCAAAGAATGTTACAACAAAAAAGAAATATGTATCATAGGCATCGAGGGGGAATAAGTCCAACACCATTGCCAGCTAGTAATGAAAGCAGTACAAGTGGGTCTTCCTCATCAAGACGTAGTGGTGAACATGTACCACGACAAGATAGCTATAAAATGGCACAACGTAAACAAATATTACCACCTCTGTCTCAAGGACATGATGATAATGATGTTGAAGACGACAACTTTGATCGTGAAAGAAAACGTGAAGAGGAAAGATGGAAAAGTTTACCATCTAGACTAGCAGCTGATTGTCAATTAGCCGAGAGAACGTTGCTCTGGAGTCAACAGGTATTTCCACAGAAATAAAACTTTTTTCGATAAAAATGAGAAAGAAATAAAATATTAAACAAAATAATTAATGAAAATGCAATCGAATTATATTTTATTGGAAAGATTTAATTATTATTTCATTTCTCAGGGAATTAAGAGAAATCATTTAATCTTTATAATTTAATTACTTCATTTTTAATTAATTCAATTGATACAAAAAAGAAAAAAACTGCACACTATTTTTTGTATAAAAATAAATTAGATCTTATATTAATTGTACTGAAAATGTACCTGTGTATTTAATTTAATTATCAATTTATTTATTTATATTTAATAAATTATTTTTAATTTTTATATTTTTGCTTGTTTTTTTCAATTGCTAATAGCCTTTTTTTATAATTTAAAAAAAAAAAAATGCATGGAAAATTAATACAAAATTATTCATAAAATAGTGCACAATAATAACAAAATAAAATATTTTGAAAAAAACCAGGAATTCGTTTGCATGTCTATTAGGTTGGTTTAAGTGGGGGTGCTTCTTATCTACCACCCGGAAGTGTTGGTGCTGGATTTCTTTGGCCAAGTAACAGCCCTCATGCTACGATTTTCGAAAATACTGGTGATCCAATGGAGTAAATTAATTAAAATAAGAATAATAAAACTTGAAATGGAGCACTTACATCGATCGCAAGAAACCATCCAATTTTTAATTTAATAATAACATTGATAGATTAATATTTTGTCTGTTGAATTGAGTAAAGTAGATCAAGTTTTAATGATAAAAACGATGTTCGATAGTTAAATATCATCTCTCATTTAACTTATCATTTAGATTAAGAAACAAAAAATTAATAAATGAAAACATGAAAGCTTACTGAAAAATTCATGTGTAATCAAACAAATTACACAATAGACTGATTACTCAAAGAATTCGGTAATTATTAGCATTTAACATTGTTACATTAACACTGTTAAGAAATAATTAGACATTAATAACAAAAACCAGCGGACATCTTTTTTGTAAACGAACGATTATAGTTCAACTGTCAATGACTTTGTGTATGAAATAGTTAATTTTTGATACGGACAATTTAATTATAATATTGCAGGATGGTTATTAGTGAATTAAAAATATATTAATCATCATATATACTGCCAATCGAGTTTTACTCGAATCTTAATTATAATTAACTCAAAATATGCATTTATAAAAGCAATTAGTCGATAATTTTATTAAACACAATATACTTGTTAATTGATATACCTTGATCTACCTTCAGTATTTATCGATATGCCTTTATTTTACGGGAAGGAAGCTCAGTAATATTTAATGAACAAAATTTTTATAAAACATTTTACATGCGCTATGATTTGATGTATTTCTGATTTCCTGTAAAGTAATTTATATTTCAATAGTCATTGCATAGATACATTTTTTGAGCTCTATAGCTGCTATAAGTCATAAAGCAATATCACCGGGGTACAACGACACTAATCATTTAACTTATTTCGCATGTCATTTAAAAAAAGTGTAACAATCAAATTTCGCTCAGAAAATAAAAATATTAATACATTTCTAATGAAAAAAAAAACTCGATTGAATGTGGGTGATTGAGTAATTAAAAAATTATTCATTTGAAGTAACATTGATATCTTAACACTTAATAATTATTGGTTTGAACTCCTAAAAGTTGATCGAAAAATAATTCTTAATCATCTAAGATTATATTAATATTAATGGGTCGATCAATAAATTTCGAACGGAATTCTGATTTCAAAAAAATTGGAATTAATTAAGTTGTATTAGACTGAAATCAGAAATTTCTGATCAATTTTTTTAAATATTATTATAATAATAATGAAAGGAATGATTTCTGTAACAATAGTATTGCTATATAAATATTTATTCATAAACATTCTACTAGTCTTAAAAAGAAAAAAAACGAGTATAATTGCTACAGATGGAAAATGTGAAAAAATGATATTGTGATATGTACCCATAAATTTGCAATACAAGGTCTAATGTAGTCAATAATCGTAAATATTTTATAGGGTATATAAAATAAAACTGTTATCAATTGTAAAATGAGCGATGAAGGGTTTTTATTATCATATCAAAGTATGGCAAGCGTATAGTGATATTGATGAGAGATTAAAATATAATTGACTTGATGAAAAGAATTATTTATTGAAGAATAATATCGCTAATATACGTATTGGTGCACGTAGTAAACCTACATAATAATTAGTTTATAAAATAAATATATACAAAAAGGTTAGTAGAACTTTTTTAAATTCTATAAATCATCGTTCATGGTGATTTTAATGAAAAAATAGGTCCATTAGTTTAGCCGCATGAATTGTTCAAGTTATAACATGTGAAATACTTGAAATAATCACATTCTACGACAATAAATTTAAACAACATAGTTTCGATATTTTTCTTCTGGTTGTTCAAGCTTTTGAGTAAATATGTCACTTCCTGTTTTTAATGCCCTATTTTTTGCTTCTTCTGGTGTTAATAATTCATTTTCACTTGGTTTTAAAGGATTGCCATTCTCATCTAACTTTCCTGCTCGAAAGTCAGCAACTATTTTAGAAGAGTATACGGCATCAAATAAATCCTTTGATGTAAATTCTGATTGATGAATATTCACTGCTTGGTATGAAACATAAGGTTTCAATTTACAACCTTCAAGGTTTGGTACAATAAGTTCTGGAATCATTTCTGGGACTTCTATAAATCGATCGTCTACCTTATATCCTACATCTCTTACTCCTCTTTCTGAAATTTTTGTATTTTTTTAATATATTGTTTATATTTGACATTACTAGATAAGCATAGAGTCTACATTAAATTATTAGAAACAAACATTAAACGTGGCTTGAGGCAATAGTTGAATCACCATTTGTTACCATTTATGATGTTCAAATCTAACTTAATGTAGGTTCTAAAAACAATAATTTCAATATTTACTATCAATTGGAATAAGTGGATGAGGCTTGATCGTTTGTTGCTTTTTAAAAGCTCTTGTACCAGCTTTATTGTAGAGTAAAAATTTTCGAAAATTTTTTTTACCATAACAGATAGATGATGTAGATAAATTTCTTTGGAATATTTTTGTTACTAATGCCATTTCAACACTATTCAAAAATATATGTAATGAATAATATGATAAAAAAAAATAGTAATAAAATAAAAAGTTAATTACCTTTTGTAATGTAATCCAATATAAATATTTATACGGTTTTATTGTTAATTTTGTAAAAACAACCAAAAAAGCGACTAATGTCGGAAATTTGAGGTTAATTTTTTCAAGTAAGTGATAGTCGAATCAATGAATACTGTCTTACATAAAAGCCCAGAAGTGGCTTCTTGGTTTCACCAGAAATTTTTAGTTGGTATGTACCTATGTACATGTATACATATGTACATGGGAAAAACTCTCTTTACAGTTTGACGCGTCGTGTAAAACCACGAATCAATTAGTCACTAGAATAGCGCTGTATGTACGTATATATATATAATAATGTATATTTTGTGACGTAAAGATAAAAATCAATTTTTTACTTTCATTAAAATTAATAGTAATTGTAATCAGAACTTAATTTAGTAACAAATTATTATGAAAAAATGCATTATGATTTATGTCTAGTTTTATACAAGCCTACTAAAAATTTTTTAAATACATTTACAGGATCTTTTAAATCAGTCTTATCCCAATATTCATTTATATTTGAGTTGAGGATTCTGCTATTTTTGTTACTATCTAAAAAATCATTTTTTTGATCCACTATTGAACATACTGTAGGTATTTTTTGAGGATTAAAAGTATCAACTTGATTTGGGTCGAATGGAATGGAAATTTTTCCAGTTTTTGGATGCATTGAAAATGGTAATTTTAAAAGATGATTGAAGGCTATAGTAACGTTTCTATCCAATCTTGGATAGCAATAAATAATCTTGATTTCTTCTATAAAATAAGAATTCTCCAACCACACTTTGTTCTTCTAAAAATAATTATTAATGTATATAATTTAATTTTTTTTCTAAAATAAAAGAAAAATCCATAATTGATTTACCGATTCGATTTGAGCCTGGTAATAATCAACAAAAGCATTCCACCGATCTAAACTAGTCGTATGAGCTTGAAATAATTGTTTGACTTCCTGTTTAACTTCAGATGATGGCAACAAATTTACAAATTTCTCTATACGATTTGTGTTGCCTAACAAATCTTGTTCTACGACGCACATTGGTACAAAAATTTCATTGATCATAAGTATTGTTCGTTGAATAAAACGATTCATTTTTCGAATTTTCACATTATATGTTCCAAATGCATTTTTGTTTACTAGTTGAAAGAAATCTGCTATACCAGCTCTTTGACTTGAGCTATATTGTTGAATTTCAGGATCACAAATCCAAGCATGAATGCCTCGTCTACCGGAAAATACCCATAAGATGTTTTGAAAACCCCAGTCTTCTAAAATTTAAATTTAATATATAAATCAATTATTATAACTATCAAATTCGAACTTACCTCTTAATGAAGTATCAATGATTTTGCAAGCAATTGCCATATATTTCCAACATTTTCTGCATAGTTTAGCATCAGAACAGCATGTTCGTATATCACCATAATCATTTATATCAATATCGATAACTATTTCTTTTTTTAGTGGAACTAATTTATCTTTATTTTTAAAAATAGGCCTTAAAAGTAAAAAAAATTGTTTATTAGTAGTAGTAAGAATAGAGATTCTTGTTGAAGTTCAATATAAATTTACATGATATTAAATGCAGGGCCAACATCAAGTTTTGCTGGAGTTAGTCTCGCAAGTGTTTTACGCATTTCTTCCTCATCATTGAATATTATGTATCGACTGAATTCTTCAAATAATGATGTAAAAGAGAATTCACGTAAATGAAATTCCTCAACTGTAATTTTATATTCATCCAAAATAAAATATAATATATTTGTCATGTAATTAAAAATTAAATATCAGAATAACTTGTTTACCATTGCCATAGCTTAACCAAAGTTGAATGTATTTGCATGGGAATATTTTGGTATAATACTCTTTTAAATATCTACTAAGAGTATACTCATCAATATTCATGTTTATATATAGAAAAATTACAAAATAAATAAGAAAAACGTTTGTTTTCTCAAATTTGTACTGAAACAGTCAAATATCAAAGTTCTAATCAAAAACATATTACATGGTTCTAATATTATATTAATTTATGGTACAGAATCACTAAAGTCCCTCACGATAAAGTCTGGCAAGCAGAAAGCAAAACTCTGCAGAGTTTTCTCTCTGCTGGCAAGACGACGCCATATAGCTCGAATTTTGCCTAAAGTTCTAACTATACTAAGGGACTTTAGTTTTGCCGGACACTCTTCAGGACTTTAAATATCATCACCCTTTAGCACCCTCTTCAAAGCAAAACATGCGCAGAATGACACATATATTTCTGATCTGCGCATGGTGATCTCGGAAAAAAATTGTTGCTAAATCGTCTGAAAATAATATAATAATCATGTTATATTAATTTTATCTGACATAATAAATTATTTATTTCAAAATTCAAAGTCAAACAAATTTTTATAAAGTGGTCCTGCTTTTCTAACATTTTTTTTTCACTGTAATGACAAAAACGCCACATGTTGGCAATTATTGGTATCACTTTTATTTTATTAGATAAGTTCGCCATCTTGATAAACTTACATGTAACTATTCTCGTGAACAACCTCAAAGGGAGGTTGGTTAACGTTTAGCAAAGTAAATTCAGATAAATTTTTAATATCGATCACTATTTCTAAAAAAAATTTTATTAAATAACGTCAGATTATCAATTCTTCAGAAAATATTTCTAAAGTTAACTCTACCTTTATACGAACTGTCAAAACTTCCGGCTATTTAAATACAGAAAAA
The DNA here is from genome assembly GCA_028641665.1 of Chelonus formosanus. Classification (NCBI taxonomy): domain Eukaryota; kingdom Metazoa; phylum Arthropoda; class Insecta; order Hymenoptera; family Braconidae; genus Chelonus; species Chelonus formosanus. The sequence continues at coordinate 2,040,845 of CM054002.1, forward strand.
ATAAAATAACGTGTCCGACAGAATTACGATATCATGGCGGTGCCCACAGCCGGTGTAGGTAAGGCTAAATTTTTGATTATCTAATGGTTATTTGAATTTGTTCATTTCATTGTAAGTTCCGTTTATATTTGTTTATATTCCTACATCCTTTGATTATTAATGCAATTGTATTTTTTAAATTAAAAGTTCGTAAACTAAAAATATATTAAAGAGTGTTTGTTTGACAGTTTTATTCTTCATTATTAAAATTTGAGATGTCACATTACTAATTTTATAATTCAATTTATTTTATATAAAATGTATAATAGAATTATTTATTAATTTATTTATACTTTTGAACGCTTTTTTATAGATAATAAATCGTAACAAAAGAACTATCAAAACAATATATTTTTAAATCATCACTTTACAAAAAAAAATTAATTATTCTAATTAATTAATTTACTATCTAACATGGTAAAATTTATAGAATTAATTACATAGATTTTTGTTTTTATATTTATTTTCTACTTGATCATATTTGACAAAAAATTTACCTGTATATATATGTTTAGTGGTTCCTCGGAACTTTCGTTTATTGGAAGAATTAGAACAAGGACAAAAAGGCGTTGGAGATGGAACAATAAGTTGGGGTTTAGAAAATGATGATGACATGACTCTTACTCATTGGACTGGTATGATTATAGGACCGCCACGGGTAAAATTTTAATAATTTTATTGTTCTTTATTTAAAATATATATTCTCCATAATCAAGTAAAATCAATAATTATATTTTTTCTAGACACCATACGAAAATCGAATGTACAGTTTGAAGATAGATTGTGGTCAAAGATATCCGGATGATGCTCCGAGTGTTAGATTTTTAAGTAGAATCAACATGAATTGCATAAATAGTAATACTGGAGCGGTAATTTTTACTTAATTTTTTCATTTAATTATTAACGAGTACATATATATTTGTCATAGATTTGCTATGAATTAGAATTGAAAATAAGTATATATATATATATACGAATAAATTAACTTATTTATCAGCGTAATAAATGAAAACACACAGAAAGACGTTGGATGGAAAATTATATTTTAATCAATAAAAAGTAATGAATCTTTATTATACAATTGTTTAAATGTTATGGGGCATTTTACGTAAATTGCATTCCCCAATTACTCAGAGAAAATTATAAATTTTTTCCGTGCATAATCAGTTTATATTTAGTATTTTACTTTTTACGATAATTTGTGATAAAACTCATCAATAATATTATTATTGTCTGTAATAGGTGGATAATCGAAGTGTGCCAATGCTGGCCAAATGGCAACGAGAATATACCATTAAAACCGTTCTGCAAGAATTACGTCGTTTGATGACGCTTAAAGAAAATATGAAATTGTCTCAACCTCCAGAAGGTAGTACTTTTTAGCCTACCAACAATGCGTCGCATTTTTCTTTATACAGCGGCAGAAATAAATGTTAAAGATCACCAAGTGAATAATTATTTGTTGATCTTATTTCTCTTTTATCGAGAAAAGCAAGATCAATATTATTTTAAGTAAATATGGCACATTAATACATATATACATACAGAGTAAAACTGAACATCTTTTTTTGTATGAAAGGTAAAGACATATTTTCCACTTGCGGTAAATATATTTCAAGAAACACGTTTAAGTTATAAAATAAAATCGTGAATAATGTAATAAATAAATCTATAGATGAAAATATATAAATATATACATGTATGCCTTTGGAAACTTTTCAATCGTCAATGATAGAGTATATTTCTTAAATTTAAGTAAATTATGTTATTTGGACGCTTAAACGTTTTCTTTATTATAATTAATTTTTAATAATTTGCCATTTTCAGTGAAATTAAAAAAATTATCTTAAAATAAATGTTACATAAATTAATTAAGCTAAAGATTTTTGACATATTTTGTCCAAAAATAACATAAAATTAATAAAAAATTTAATGCAGATGAATAAATGACAATATGTTTTTGAATAACCTTACAAATGCACGTATAAAAAACGAAATTTAAATTAAATAATGAGATATTTACGTAAAAATAATTATTAGAAATATTCAATCTCAATACATATGCTGCAATGAAATAAAGAACAGACTAAATTGAAAAAAGAAAGAGTGATAAATAACAGTTCTATAATATTAAAATAGAAATTTAATTTTAGTGAAAATGATTCGCATTTTTATATTTTAAGTGGTATTTCAAAACAAAATTTTAAGTATTGTTTAGTTATTAAAAGAAAAATAATTATAATTTGAAGTATTCTAATTCTAATAAATTGCAAATTGCATAAATATTATTAAATTTATCTGATTTTTGATAAGAAAGTATCATGATCGTAAATACGATTAATGGTGCTAAAAATAATTAATAATTTACAAAATTGTAAATATTATTTTTTTAACGATTTATTAAAGATGATGTCATTTTGGCATCTATGTACATTGTACGAATTTATTCATACGGTGTAAATTAATAGATAAGGTATTGAGAATTATACTATTAGTGATTGACATTTAAATGCCATTTTCTCAATAATAATTGATTTTAAATGAGTCAACGCCAAGTCGTTTGGATTTAAATTATTAAAACTACATTATGAATTATATCAGATTTTGTTTTCACATTACTAGATATATTTAAAATGATTTTTCGAGCTAAATTTCTTCAAATTGCATTACATTTCAATGTTTTTTGTTTTTTTTTCTTATTTTTTTCTTACTAATTCTTCGTTTTTGGAACAAATGCTAATTTTGTGGATTTAACTGTTGACCACTTATGTCTCTTCATCCAGGTGAGAAGAATTAATAATGCTGAGCTGATTGCCATAAACTAGAATAAAAAATGTCTTGTTAATAACAGAATATTGCAAATATTATCAAACATTTAGTCATGTAGATATTAATTTCAATTAAATTAAATATTGATTCATTTATTTCTTTTACTTTTGAATAATCGTCTTTTTTTCATTAAATGTCAAATAAAAAACATCAATTAACATGAAACATTAATAAGTTAATAATAAAATTTTAATACGAAAATAAATTACCTTAATGAACATACGCTTCCTCTCATCATGTTCACGATTTGATGTCCACATAAGGAACATTGTTATATCTTTAGCAACCTGTGAGGCTGTAGGAGGCGTACCATCTTCATATTCTAGTACTTCATCATAGATCGCCTTAATTCATTATAAACGTAACATATTAATATTTATAAATTATAAATTTATTGTTTACGAAGACATCGTGTATTATTACCTGAGCCATACCAATAGCTCCACCTGGAAAATATGGATTAAAATATTGACCATCTCTTAAATTTATTCCCGCCGGTGGATCACAATATCCAGTTAATAATGAGAATATGTAGTTCTGAAATTAGAGTATTATTTTATGTAAATACTATATTAATTGTATGTCTGCAAATATAAAACTAATTAATTACTTCTCCACCGTGTCTGCCATTTAGAATATAGGAGAGATCAGGTGGATAAGCACCATTATTAGCAGCTCGAGCCGCTTCCATATTTGGATACGGACTTGGAATATAATCTGCAAGTTTTCCTGGTCTCTTGAAAAAATTGCCATTATCATCGGGTCCATCTTCAATCTAATTGCAAAGTTGATCAATTTTTAATCTATTTTACAATACTTGAGTAAATAATAATTATTATATAGTAGTGAAAAATTGGTTGCCTTCAAAATCAATTATAATTCACAAATTTTAAATGATAGTATTAAAAACATACATACTTGAACCTCTTCTGCAAGAGCTTTTGCTTCTGCTTCTGTGTGCGTAACATTAACTAATTGTCGATAGGCAACATACTTTAAACTATGACAAGCCGAACAAACATTTTTGTAAACTTCCCAACCTCGTCTCATGCTAAAGTTATTGAATAAATATTAATATTATATTTATTATTATCGGTATTACTCATATATTATTACAGAATGAAGTACCTAGCATGGTCTAATGAGCTTATAGGGCCATAAAAGGTCCATTCATAATGGGGTGGGTGAGCAATAAGTTCAAAAGCTTTTACAGAATGTTCTAACGAATAAATTAAAGCTCCTGCACCACCAACTGCTATTCCTAAACATGCCATCATCTGAAATTAAAAGAAAAGTTATGGTGAAAATTTTTAATTAAAATATATATAATCGATTATTAGTTTTTGAATAAACAAAAATATAATTTACTATTAAAATTTTAATATTAAAGAATAATAAATACATAAAACTTACCGCTTTACGACCTCTGGACCAATCTCGTGCTGTTGAAAAATGATTTGCCTGAAAATATTCAACAAATGATTAATTTTTTGTCATTTACTATATTGATATTTTATGGTATTTAGTACATTTTAAATAATTGATTGTTTTTAATTATCATTATGAAATATTATAAATGAAATAGCACTTACAATTTTATCAAATGCATATATTATAAATGTGTTTTATATTCTTTATTTGTATACCGTGGGGTTAGACTTAAATAATCATGGCAGATCTGAGTTTTACCTCTCAAAAACTATTACATAACATTTACAAATTTATCACAATGAAAAATACAGAATGAAAATATGAATAATAATTATTTAATAATACTTTCTATAAAATTTAATTTAATAAGAATATTTATATTTTAATTTATAAAAAATAAAAATGTCATTAGACCGACTCTAGACATCTAAGATAATGAAACTTTAGGCAAATAAGTTAGACGTATTATTTTTTAGAATTAAATAATGATAGCTGTATAGAAAATCATAATAATATTGATGATTATTTTTAATAAATATTTTAAGTTTCAAAATATTTACCTGATTAAATAGACCTGCATGATTAGGTTTCAAAAATCCAGATCGACAAATTCTACCAAATGATGCAGCCATCTTGGCCAGAGGTATAGAATGTAAAAGGGCCTTAGTCAACTAAACAACTCTATACAATAACTATTTTTTTTCATTTATTAATTTTTTTAAATATCTATGAAAAAAAAAATTCATTTATGAACATATTCAATAAATTTTCTTTAGATATTTATGAATATTTTTTATCGTATTCTGTCATTCACGTAAAAATAGTTTATGAATTGACTTAAGCGTCCAAGAAATTCAGTCTTACCAATCACACTTTAAAATAAAATTTTCGCGCATTTTAAATTTAATGATATTTTTTTCAATTTTATTTTAATACTATGCAAAATTATTATTTTATAAATAAATTGAATATTTAAATTATATATGTAAATTACTGATAGGTTATTTATTATAATATAAAAATTAATGAACGTGTTTACATTAACTTGTATGTTGCGTTTTTTTCAACACATGCGTACAATTATTCTATTAGCTTGGTAACCCTGTAAAGAGTAGTAGGAAACGAGATTTCTTCGTGTCGAATATTCACATCGTCAGAAAGTATCGTGAATCCTTTACCATCGCGTCAATCGTTTGGGAAAGAAATATAATTTAAAATGGCTTCTGGAATGCCTGAATTAGGCTCAAAAATCAGCTTAATATCGAAAGCAGATATCCGTTATGAAGGCAGATTGTTTACTGTTGATCCACAAGAATGTACAATTGCTCTTGCTAATGGTAAGTTTTAAAACTGTCTAATTTTTCAAGATGGAGTATAATTCATCAGCATCACTACTCCATTTTTCCCGGCATTATCTTTGATAATTTTTTCTGTATAATCATTCCTTTCATGTTTAACATCGATTTCATATTATTTGCCACAAGTCTTTACTTTAGGATAATTTTTTTTTGTGATTGCAACAATTACTAAATATGTAATACGTTTTTCTGGAAAATTTGATGTTGCTTAACACATTACAAAGTAAAACAATATGTATTATTTGAAAAAAAAATATCAATCAAATTTAGTCATTTTTAAATTTTTTTTAATTTTTTTGAAATTTCGATTAAATATATTTCACTTCTTTATCTTTTAATAATTAACTATTTTATCACTGATTAACATAATTTGAAATAAATAATTTATATAGTTTTTGTATTTATCAATTACTTAATATATAAGTAACGAATTTATTAGAGGAAATTATTTATAAAAAAAAAAAAAAAAAAAAAACATTGATTACTTGTATACTGAATTTTGAAAATTCCGTTAAGAGTTGGAATTATCTACAATAATAATTGCCAAATATTTATTTGCCTTAGATTTTTCGTTGATAGTATCTGTTATTATTATTCTCATATAACAGTTGACTATTCGTATAAATGGATAAATACTTTGTTTACCTTTCAATACCTTTCAGGTAATTTAAGATGATAAATAAGTGTAAGAGTTATGAGTAAAATATATTTTCATTTTAATACTTTAAGTATGAAAATTTATTTGAATGATTCAAATAATTGTCTTTATTTGTATATTAAATTTTTTTTATATGTTTATCCATAATTATTTATGTTAACAGTACGATCCTTCGGGACAGAAGAACGAGAGACACAGTTTCCGGTAGCTCCTCAAAACCAAATATATGAATATATTCTCTTTAGAGGAACGGATATTAAAGATATTCGGGTCGTCAATAATGTTAACACTATGCCAAATGATCCTGCTATTGTTCAGGTAGTTATTTTGTCAATAAAATATTATAGTATCCAATTATTTCTAATTTTGTTGATTATTGAATAAAATTTTGATTTTTCAGATGACTGTGCAACCACCGATGAGCCAACAGTCTTATGCACCACAACCTGGATATGGTCATCCAATGATGAATCAAGTAGGCCCAATGGGTGGACAATATGGACCTCATTACAGTATGCCGATGAGTTCTATGGGCCCAGTAATGGGAATGCAACCAGCAAGGGATCCACGTGGACCAATGGCTAAACCCCCAAGTGAGTTGCCTTCGGGACCCGTCGAAACCAACGTCATCAATATCCCAAATTCACTACCGACGGCCAACGTCAAGCCGTTGACAAAAGATCAATCTCTGGAAGATGGTAAACTGTTTTTGCTATGAACACTATCGTCTGCCAATGGTGCATGTCTTCATCTGCTGCTTACTATTATACTCTATGCTTTTTTTCTTTCATAGCATGAATGAGATATAATATTCTTGGTTAATTCTCAATAATTTTGCATTGTTTCAATTATATAAATAATTTTTATAGTGTTTTATAAACAGCTTTTTTTTTATTTCTGTGCTTTTAATTACTGCACGACATTAATATCGAGTGCACCGATGTTAAAAAATAGCAACAACAGTTGAAATTTTCAATATTGTCATTGAAAAATGAACTTCAGTCAATAATCAAGTAAAATAAATTTTTAATTTATTATATTCAATTATAGGTGTATTAGATTTAATTAGTGGCGGATCACGTTCTACAACTCCTACATCTTTATTATTAACGAGAAAAAGTCCAACAATTGATCAAGGGATTCAAGTTGGTCAGCAACAAAAGCAACAATCTATGGGAAAAGCTTCAGAGAAATCAAATAATCGCGCTGTTCAACCTCCACATCGTGAACGTGACAAGTATAGTTATCTTTTATCATTTTTATGATGTATACTGATTTATTATTATATTTCAAAATGGATATTTGTTATTCAATATTTTTTATATCAAATTTAACCAAAATCTTTTGAGTATGGTTATAGTAAGTATAAAAATAACAGTAAACATTAAATTAAATAAAACGAAAATTTTTTTTTAATACAGTCAAAATCGAGTCCGGTCTGGTAGTGGAATGTCACATTACAGTGATAGTAAACGTGATGGAGGGAATCATGAAAATCAACGGCATCCTCGTGGAATGCAAGGATCTCGTGGTAATCGTGGATGGATTCCACGTGGAAATGTTGTTCGAGGAAGAGGACGAGGACGTGGTATTTTTTCTCATCAACCGGGAAATACTGGAGGCAAGCCTAAGAACACTTTGAAATTCGACAATGATTATGATTTTGAACAAGCTAATACTGAATTTGAAGAATTGAGGTAAACATTTGGTTTTTTGTAATTTCAATATTGCATGCTTTTATTTAATTATTATCATTAATTAATTTTTTAAATCTATAGCAGCATGATAATATATACATGATATGTTTTATAGTTTAACTAAAACAATCAAATCAAGTATCATGCTAAAATAAAATAGTATGTATTTAAAGCCATTTTTAAATAATTTAAAAATGGTTTACGCACTTACTAATAATTTTGATATTAATTAAATAAACTTGTTTTCATCAAATAATAAAGTTTATGACAAATAATTATGTTTTATTTATTTATTTTAGATCTCGATTAGCAAAAACAAAACTTGAATCTGGAACTGACAATGAAAAAAAAGATGACAGTGGAAATGAAACAGGTGCTGGTGAAGGTGAACAAGAAGAGGAGCCTGAAATCATTCATTATGATAAATCAAAGTCTTTCTTTGACAATATAAGTTGTGAAGCTGTTGAAAGAAGTAAAGGGTCAGTATTAATTTTGTTTTATTCATTATGAAAATGAGTTCATAATTTTTAAAAATGACTTAATTAAAAAACAAAAAAATTACATTTTTGTTTTATCTTTACTGTAATTTATTCGATCATTAATTGAATTTCCCATAGAAGATCTCAACGTACTGATTGGCGGACAGAACGTAAATTGAATTCTGAAACATTTGGAGTAGCATCTACAAGACGAGGTGGTTTTCGTGTGCGAGGCTACTACAATCGAATGGGTGGATATCGAGGAAATAATGTAGGTTCTGCTCAAATGAGTAGCTCCAATTCCGGATCTGGATATCGCGGAAATTATCGAGGAAATCGTGGAAATAATTCAAATAATCGTAAACGTGGACAAAACCAAAGTGGAACCACAGGACAAAATGGTCCAATGAACGAACAAAATACTAACCAATCTCAACAAAATCGTTTAGTTACTGGCACTGCGTAAAAGTTTTTTTCGTTTTATCTAACTCAATGAAATAACAATAATAATAATAAGAAAATTGATTATTTAACGAATTTTTCTATTTACTGAGTAATCTAACAACGCGATACTTTGTAAGTATTTATTAAGCTTAAGGTTTTTACGATATGTGGTGCCAGAAATGAAGAAATCTAAAAAAAATTTCCATTAAAAAAAAAAAATAATTCATTTGAATGCAGTAGTATAATACTGTACAAAGTGAAGGATTAGTTTTCAATAATTGTAATAGATGATAGCATTCATAATTAATCATATAAATTAATAAGAGAACTGCAGTTGAAGTGTCAGAATAATATGCTTTGTCCAATTTTTCATATAATTAATTTTATTTTATTTACATTTTTCTTTTTTTCTCTTTTTATTTCATAATTATTATAATATTAAAATGCGTAATAAATGCGATGATAAACATAAAAAAAAATTTTTTTCAAAAAAAAAAAAAATATAGATGTAAAATTGATATTTTTTTCGTTAAAGTATGGAAATTATATGTAAACATAATAATCGATCACAAGTAATGAAATAAGATATATATATATATAAGTCGGTTTCCTCAGTATATATGTGACGTGAAATTAAAAGAATACAAAATGTAAGAATTTTAGTAGAAGGATATTTTTTGGTTACGTTAAAGGGTATATAACGGTATCGACGGAAATTAATTTTATCGTTTAAAGTTACAAAAATGAGTCTGAAAGCTCATGTTTATATATACGATAATCATAATTTTAATGTAGTTATGAGCAAAAAAAAAATGAGATATGTAAACAAGTAAAATACATTAGAATAAATATGCGCTTAAAAGATAAATAATGAGCGTTTGTGAGTGAGGTTAATTAAATTTAAATAACAATTTGATTGCTCTCGTAAAAGTTGCGTGTTATTACGCAATGAAACGTTGACTGCACTAAACCGAACTTTTGAAATTTTTTGTTTTCTCATTATGAAATTATAAGTAGTATTAATATTATACTTTATACGTTACATATATGTATGAAATGTAATAATGAAAGTGTAAAATAACAAAGAACATTCAAATTATAGAGATGTATCAAAAATAATATGATGAATTTTTTCGACCGTTTAATGTGAAAAATAAATGAATAATTAAAAAAATCATTGCCGGAACGATGAAGTGAAGAAATTGAAAAATATAACGATATATGAATCACTTTTTCATGTCGATTATTAAATTGACTGTACGATAAATAAAGTTCATATAAATTATAATTAAAATCAGTTTTATTCAATAAAATTATCATTTAAAATTTAAATCAATTTTTTAGTTATTTTTTGATGTTTAATAAGTATTATAAACAAGAAATGCGTTTTAATGTACAATCAAGCTAAAAAAGATAGAATGATCATACATTTAGTCAGTTTAATGTGTTTATTTATATTATTAAAAAAGTATATTTATATCTTTTATGACAATTTAAAAAAAGTCAAATTAATATTCATTATTACAAAATATTACAAGACATAAAATAATAAATACAAAATATTAGAAGATATAATTAATCGTATAACTAAATTAAAAAAAAAATCATTATCAAAATAATTCAATTATATTAATGAATTTATGAATTTAATGTACTGATCAAATTTTAACACTGGTATTAATAATATTGAAATTAAGTGTTTTCAAGCGCAACTTGTAAGTCTCGTTCTCACATCATCATGTAATCTTGAATTTTGTGTTGGTCGTCCTTTAATCGTGTGTAGAGTAGTTGTAGGAATAAAATTATTTTTATATTGCCTTCTTAGTGTTTTATAATTCGGTGTACAAACTTCAAACGGTGACCGACCATTTTCTATTACCCAAACGCTCCCGGATGTACCACTTTTTAGAATAGACATCAATCCATCAGCTACTACATAAGGTCTGTAAAAAAATATCAATACATCATTAATATTGTTCAATATTTAAACTTTAAATATTCTATATAGAGATCGCGTACGTTTGAATTGATAAATTTTCCAAATTTTTAACAAAATCTGCTTTCATAATTCGTGAAAGTAAACGATTTGGGCTGTTGATTGTAAGTGCCGTTTCAGTTAAACCAGGACAAATTGCTAAAACTCGAACTCCGGTTTTTTTATAATGATAAGGTGCCTGAAAATGAATTATTATTTTATATAAAAAATGTATTCAAATAAATTATTTAATTACCTAAAATTAATTTTTTTTAAAGCTAGTTTTATGAAAATTAATAATCGCCACTAAACGACGTCCCTTTAAAATTAATAGCATCATTATTTATAAATAAAATAAAAAAATTATACTTTCATTTTAATATAATTAATAATATGTATACGTATAAACTTACTCCAAGAGATTGTGAAAGACTAATGATGGCAAATTTGGTAGCAGTATAAATAGGAAGTTGAGCTGTCAATTTAAAATCAAAATATTGAGCAACATTAACAAGAATTCCACCATTTCCTTCGTGATCTTTCCCCATAAAACGTATTGCAAGAGTTGCCACTAACAACATTCCATTCTAATTAACATATTAAATGATAAATATAATAAGTCGTAAGAAGTAATAATGGTTATTTAAATTTACCATATTAATAGCAATTTCTTTTTCCCATCGTCGTTCATCCAAAATTCCAGCATTATTAATAACTATATCAATGCTATCCATTAATGATGATAATTGTGTAAAAGAATCTACATTAATAATTATATTCTATATAGAAGAACATTGATAATAATAATTAATGAAATAATTTATAAGAAAGATATTTACCCAAAATTTGTGAATAATTTGACGTATCTGCATTAATAAAAATAATTCTATCTTCACCATATGATTTACTTACAGCACTTACAGCCTTTTTTCCGGCTTCTTCATCTACGTCTATAATTGCAACTTTCTAACAAAATAATGATTAGTAAAAATTAAAATTTTTTAAAATAATTAATACATATTGATATATACTTTAGCTCCATGTTGAAGAAAATGATTTACAAATGAGTATCCAAGACCTGAAGCTCCACCAGTTATAATCACATTTTTACCACAAACTAGTCCTTTAATAATTGCAAGTTCGCGTGCTTTCTCTTCAGCAGATGATCGTCGGCCTTTACGATTTTGTATTTCAGTAACTATGAAAACAAATTCTATGTACACATCCCAATTCTGTAATGTTTTGTTTAAAAGTTATTATTAATATTTATTAATAACATACCCATTGTTAATAAAAATAATTGGAAAATTTTTCCTTGTATCCGAAAATTTATTGAAATTTTGACTTAATTTTTAGTTAATACCAAATTATTATTATTATGGTTATTACATAAAGAAGAAGGAGAGAATAAAATAAAAAAAAAAAATATTAACTAAAATTTGAACGTAAATATATGCTTTCAAGTCGATTAGTTAGTAAAACTGATCAAATTGAATGTTCGATGGTACTTTATATTTATACTAATCTGATCGAAGCTACGTAATACAATTCACACGCGCTTTTATCTTATCAACACTTTCGTTGACTACACTTCATAAAAGACACTATTGCACGTGTGCATATTCTTATGGAGGGGAAGGTCATGATATTTCGTGATATAAGAAATTTTTATTTAAGTTTAAATTCACCAGACAAAGATGTAATTGATAGAATTTTATATTTACTTATATATTTTTTCTGTAACAGTTAAAAAGTGTTTTATTGTTGAACTATCATAGAAATAAAAAAAATATAAAATATTCTAGACTATTTAGTATTAATTTTTATCGATGGATTATTTAGATACATAATAACGTTATAAAAATTTTAATATTCATTACATATTAATATTTTACAATAAAATTTATAATTGATAGAACAAATATAATATGAAATTTTTATAGTTTTTAATTATATCAGTAATAATTATAGTTAGTGATAGTGGATTCAAAGTTCAAAAGAAAACTGCTTTGAACTGCTTAATTGATCTCGATGTTTCTCTAAATATTATTTTTATATACATATTATTACTACTTATGTGCGTCGAAGAAAAGTCTTAACAAATAAAAAAGTAAACGTTTTATCAGCCACGCGACTTATTTCCCTTCTCTCAACTTGTTGGCACGAGGAAACTGCAAATCTAAGACTTACTTAAAATGTAAATCGGGAAATTACTCTGATACTTACAGAGTGATAAAAAATAATTCTACTATTACTTATTATCAGAAATAATAATTTTTCATTAGCTTTCATACAGTAGGACATATTTTACTTTATTTATACACCAAAATAATGTTATATCATTCATAAATAAACGATTTCTTTCATTTTAACAATATTAAATTTTATTTATTATCATATCTGTAAATTTTAATAATCATGTTTTTTATTTTTATATTATTAATTAAACTCTAAAATTCTTCAAATAAATAAATTTATTAAAAATCGTTTATAAAATTATCTCGTACAGACGATTCTTATTTTAAGGAAAAAGTAATTTTGTTAATTGAACGATTAATCAATGTATGTATTATTATACATATGATAGATATTTTAACGTGATAAATTTATTTATTGAACAAAACATTATTCATTTATTAAATACTTATTATTTTAAATGAATAATGAAAAGTAAAATTTGATAAATATTATTCGATACATTCAAAATTTAAAAGTTCATTTTCATCTTGTTTTTGCGGAAGTACATCTGGAAGTTGTATTTCATATACTGGTTGACCATTTTCACTTATCCATATACTGCCGTTTTGAGCACATCTTATTAAATATACTAAACCATGAGCAACAGTTTCAGCTCTAAAAAGATAATATTATTAAAAATTTCATAATAATATATATAAAGATAATTAAATAAAATAAAAAAGAATACTTTTGAGGCGAAATAACGACTGATTCATTTTCTAATTTCTCTAAAGTAGTTTGAACATTTTTCTCAAGTTCTTCAGAAAAGCCTGGACAATAAATAACAATTTTTACTCCTGTTTTATTGTAATGGTATGGTTGCTAAATAGATAACAAAAAGATATATTTATATACATTATACTTTTAAAATAATTGATAATAAAAAATATTTTAAAACTTACTGAAAATGAACGACTAAAACTTAAAACTGCTTGCTTAGCAGATGAATAAATTGGTAATTGTGGAATAGGTTTCAAACCAAATATTGTTGTTATATTTATGATAATTCCACCTTTGCCACCTAAATCTTTTTCCATTTGTTGAATACCCAATAAAGTACTTCGCATTACAGCTGTCTGATAATTTATTATTCAAAATATATCAAAATTTTAATCATCATAGTTAATACTACCAATTATATTATCATCATAAATACTTGAAAAATAATCAACATATAAACCCTTGTAACCATTAGGAAACAGACGTACGTAAGTCTGACGATAATTCTGACGTAAGATTTTGGCTACTAGGAAATATTATCGTTACAATGTACTTACGACATTTACATCAATAGACTTTGTTATATCAGTTTCGTCAATTAGATCTGCATTATTAATCAAAATATCAAGCCCTCCCAAATGTCTGACAGTTTCTTTAAAAATGACTAAAAAAAAAATAATATATATTAATAAATTAATTAATTAATTAAATAATTTAAATGTTTTCTTCAAAATCGTACCATCAAAATCTAAACTGTTTGATAAATCACATGAAACAAATGTCACCTTTTTTTGACCAAATTCTTGATTCAATTCATTCAGAGTATTTTCTTGATTATCTTCATTCCCTATTATTACAACAGTCTGATAAAAAATAAAAATAGTTTAAATTCATTAAGATAAAACTATGAAATATATGTAAATTATTATATGGATCGAATAAAGAAAAAATCCAAGTGTAAATTACATTGATAAGAAAATAAGTAATTTGTAAATCTTATTAGCAAATGTATTTGTTAAAATAAGTAAATAATTAAAACTTACTGCAGCACCATTTCGAAGTAACTCTCGACAAAAATGAATTCCCAAACGGCCAATTGCTCCAACAATAATAGCTTTTTTATCTTTTATTTGCATTATTAATTTTATTCAAAATACAATTTAAATAAAATTAATTTGATTACCAATAATTATTCTAAATGATGTAGTAAAGATTTTCAAAATCAAACTAATATAAGCTGTGTAACTTGCTGATGTTTACTATAACTTGAATTCATGTACTGCGATATTATTTAAATTGTTTTTTTGATCTCTTGAACCATTTGACCTTTTCTTATTTTCATCATATTTATTTATTAATCACTAAAATTATTTCTTATTATGAATATAAAAGTATATTATAATTCGTACAACATTATTCATTAGAGTCTCGAAATTTTGATAAAAATTATATTTTATTAGAAATAGTGATATCATAATTGAAGAATAATTTTAAACAATAAAAATTTCAAAATGTTTTAACATTAAAAATGGATGGCTAAAAGCATATTGTGATGTTTTTGAGAAGGTCTATGAGTAGATACGGTATATTAATTAATATACATAATTCATTGTTTTTATTTTTTCTCTCTTATATTAGTATTGAGAGAATAAATACTATTTTTTACGGTTGTAGCGTT
Organism: Chelonus formosanus; assembly: GCA_028641665.1. Classification (NCBI taxonomy): domain Eukaryota; kingdom Metazoa; phylum Arthropoda; class Insecta; order Hymenoptera; family Braconidae; genus Chelonus; species Chelonus formosanus. The sequence goes on from CM054002.1 coordinate 2,056,391, forward strand.
GTAAGAAATGCTGAACAATTTTCCCATGTTGGTAGACATTGTCCAAAAGCTTCTAATAATAATGGTTCTTCTTTTATTACATTTTCGTAATCTTGAAAAGAAATTTTTCCATCATGATCAACATCGAATTTTTTTAAAACGAGTTCAGATAAATCTCTAATTCCTTCATCAGGATCTTCTTCACCAGGTTGTTTTATTAAACAATTTCTAAAAATAATAATAATCAGTATATACTGATAAATATTTCTAGAAATAATAGTAAATTATGACAATTATTATAAAATTTACTTAAACAATTGAAACATTTCATCTTTAGTTATGAATCCATCACTATTCAAGTCATAAACTTTAAAACAAAATTCCATTTTTTCCTTTAAATTTCCTTTAAGAAAAACATCTAATCCCATTATCCAGGATTCCAATCTGATAGCTCCTTCACATTCACGATCCCAACAACAAAACATTCGTTCAATCAAAGTATCTTCAGTAATAATATCAAATGTATTATGAAGTAATTCACGAAAAATTGTTCTATCAATACCCTAAATAAATTTATTGATAATAAAATTGTTTAATTTCATGTTATTCTCTTTTAGAATAATTATCAACTTACCAACCTCAATAGTTTGAATAATTTGTGGTGCACCTCTAGCTAATACAGTTATTCCAGTTTTTTGACCCGGAATAGAAGTTAATTTTTTATAAATTTCACAAAGTGCTTCTAATTCAAATTTTGAAAATTTCGTTCTTTTCTTTAATAATTCAATCATTTTAACATGTTGTGCTTTCATACTGATACCTTCAGTAATGTATCTATATTTTTTGATTTTAACTAAATCACTTGTTGGCTTTTTAAAATGGATCAAAGTCTTTCGTCCACACGTTAGGAAAAGCGAAAGGCTTCTCATAACTATTGCACCAGTACGTGCACTCATGGGAGTTCGATTTGTTAGAGCGCCGACGTCGAATAAATTTTCCCCACCATTTTTATTTAATTCCTTTAAATTTTTTGTCAAAATTATCTCTTTTTTTTCAGTCATTTTTTATAATTTTTTTTATCCCTTTAGATTGAGTGTATAATAAAAATGTCTATGCAATTAACTTAATTCATGTTAAATAATCGTTTATTCAATCATTTCTGTAATAAGTGAACATTGTTATATATGTCAATCTATATTTAGAGATTGTTTTTTATAATAATATATTTATACAATAATATATTTATTTCTTACAAATTATTGTATTTATTTATTAAGTAAATTGATTATTTTTTTATAGATAAATTGAAGCACATTTTACAATTATGCACTACTTTTCATTAAAAATTTTATGTATTTTTATCAAACAAAATTTCTCGTGAAGATAAATTTTTATAATAAAAAATAATAATTAATAGTAATTAATTCGTTACTTATTTATTTAATCATATTAATCTTATTCATTCACTATTTCTAACATAACATGTTGAGTCACAAACAATTTTTTATTCTTTATTTATCATTATTATTTTGAACTAAATTATAAATATGCAGCCAGTTAAATGTATGTTTGTATAAAATTTTGTCTTATTTAAGTTTTGTAAATAACAATTAGGACAAAATAAAATATTCTTAGATAAGAAAAACTTTTTTCAATTAAATTTGAGGGTGCATATATGTACGTAGTTTATAAAATCAATCAAGTATGTATACATATATTTTGTACTGTGTAGTATGATATGTATAACAAGGAAGATATTCCATCATTTAACTACAAATTAAACTCTATTTACTCAAGTAAAAATGATTGTTCAATCATTTTGAATTTTTATTATCATCAATGTACAATTAATAAGTAATATAATTACACTATTGAAAATGACTTACCTTTATTCATGCACAAAATACCAAGTATCAGTGATTTCTTGGTAATCTTGTTGTCCTCAACAACTTAATACCATTGATCAAACAACCATGGTTATAATTATAATGACAATAATTGATTTTATTTCTTCGATGTATTAGTCAAATACTTCATTGAAAATTGTAAAAGATTTGAAAGGCGTTTTTTTTTAAATTTTCGATCTATTTGTTTTTCGATCGAAAGTATAATAAAACCTAAAATGATATTTATAATGAGCAAAACTAAAAGCGGCATAATATCTATTATTTTAACAGCTTCCCATAATTCATTTTCCTGTTGAAAAATAAAACAATTTAAATTTGATTAAAATGTCAATAATAATTATTATCTTATTTCTATGATTATGATTAAAACAATCTTACAGATTGAGTTGATATTTGTATTGTTCCTTTAATGATTCTATTAAGAATACCATGTTTTTTCATACGAGCAATACTAAAAATTAAATATAATGTTTATGATAAAAATAAAATTAATTATACACATAATTGTATATTACTGTTATATTAAATATATTATAATTTTACTGGTAATTAAATAATCCCCGAAATGGATTATGTTGGCTAAGTCCAATACCCTTTGAAATTCTCATAACTGCTTTTGAAGTTATTAATGTACAATCTTTAATAGGAAATACGGAACCGGAATATTTAGGTGCTAGAAAGGCGTATTTTTTCTGCCAACATATACGATTGATTCCTTCCTTAATAGTTGATGTTATAGCATTGTGTTTGATTGCAGTATTGTAAATTTTTTTCATTACTGAATCATTAGAAACCTAGAATAAATTTTTTTACTTAGAACGATTTCTAATAATATTATTTTGTTTATTTTTTTGGTCATGTGAAATATGTATTCAATACTTTGAATAAATCATTGAACATAGACGATTCAATAAATCCCATTGTATAAGTTCCATCTTGATGAAAGCCTTGTAAAGTTCTGAAAGGAGCTTTAAAATCACTGATAGTTAAACTACTTATCAGAACAGCTGCATAAGCTGCAAATACAACTGTTGCAGTAAGATGAAGTGTAATATGAATAATAAAAACTGAACTTATAAACGACCGACGAATAGCTAAAAAAAATATTTTTGTTTTTATTTATTAGTATGTTGATATTAGTCAACTATAATCAGTTATGTTTACGAATAAAATTGAATTTAGTTTTTACCTTGTCCACAAAATGCTCCATATATAACAAGAATATTATCTGATAAAAAGCATGATTCTCGATTCCCAATGAGTATTTGATTATTAACTCGTTTATGAAATAACAAAATAACAGTGACGATACTGCTGGTAACAATTATAAGACAAATAATTATAATCCAAATATCTTTTTGAAATGGCTTTAAAAATTTATTCCATTCAACGTATTCTTTAATTGGTTTTTTAAAAAAAAAACAATCACTAAAAATTAAAATTTTCATTAATATAAATAAAGTAATAATAATATAGTATTAATGATTATATAATTTATTGCGAGACAGTAATAAAGGATTGTCTTACTCTGAAAAAAAAAGTGGTATAGTGAAATCTATCACTTCTTTTCTTGATGATGTCATTCCAATATTTGAAGCAAAAATGTCTGATACATTACTTATTAAATCGGCTATGCCTCCTGTCCAAGACCCGTTGTTTAAACGAATTCCATATTCTTTCGTAAATCGGTAAGTAATTCTTAATGGGAGAGAGAAAAAAAGGCAATATTAATAAAATACCATAAATTATTCAAATGAAATTCTTACGTAAAATTGAGTTCCTGCTTTAAATGTTCCATCACTTTTCCAATAATTCCATCTAATTGAATTTCATGATTTTGAGTATTAGACATAAGTGTATAAGGTGAATCCTTAAAATATATATATATATATATATATAAATAAATAAAATTATTCTTGTGCGTGATATTAATTTTGTTTTATCATATTCTAAATCTAATTTTATATCAACAATAAATTTGGTTTAGAATAATTATTTTTACCAATACTGTTGATACTCGAAAATGAAAACCAAAAAGATTATTACGACGTTGATAAAAGTTAACTTTAGAAAATTGAATTCCATTATCAAGATTCCAAAAAGCTAAAATATTTTTCCTAAGTCTATCGTCTTTATGTATTTGATAGATTTCTGTAATAATTTCAGAATTGTCGGAATTAGGAAATGATACCAAACAATTACTATTAAATGGTATGTAGGTTTTTAAAAAAAATTCATCGCTAGTAATTCTATTATCAAGGAAGAAAAGCCATTTAGGCATAGATATGTCAAGCGATGAGAGTAGAAGCTGCAATTGATAAATATATAATAATAATTATTATTATTAAATATGTAACTTAATTAAATTATTAAAAAATTAAATAAATATTTACATCATCAAATAATAATTTTTCTTCATTAAAATCATTGAGTACTACAAATAGTGATTTTCGCAAATAATTTTTCATTATTTTCATTTTTAAAGACTGTAAAATATTAATTTTTTGAATTATATTATTAATATTAATAATATTAACTTTCACTTACCAGTTGATCAGAGAACGTTCTAATGTTAATGATGTTGGAGTAAATGAAATTTTTATTGAAATAAAATTGAAGATTAATTAATCGAGTAGTAATTGCGACATCTAGAAAAAAATTTTTTTAATTTACCATTGATTGAGTTTGATAAATAATGATAATTTCAAGAATAAAATTACCAAAAGCTGTTTCATTTCTTGGAGAAGTATAAAATATAAAAATATAATCACACTGATAGTATTTTTGAATATCATTGATAACATGCTTATAGACATTATTAGATCGAATGAACAAACCATTAATTAGTTTAATTAAAATTACCAAAAATACAACTACATGTTGAAGTTTCATTTTACTAAATATAATTATCAATTATTATTAGGTTCACGTTTTTAAAATAAATTTACGTAAAAGATAAAATTATTTTCTAACAAAAAATGACAGTACCAGAAAAAAAATCATATAAAACATTTTATAGTAAACTGAAAGTAATGACGAATATCTGCATAATAAAATAAATTTTCAATGCTTTCAATATTATCTGTATCTGGATTTTAAATCACATTTACTTAATATGATGATGACATGAAATGAAACAAAAACCAAATAACAATGTTCTATTAAAAAGTTAATGCATTTTTAAAAGTTAAAAAGAAATTGAAAGATAATAATATATTCTTAGTTATTGCAATTCAATAGAAAAACTTTACTGTTTTAGCGTAAAAAAAAATGATATAGCATTAAAGTAATTCTTTGAATTAAAGCTATATTGTAAGAAACTTAAATATCAAAAATAATAATAATAACAATCATGATTAATATTACAATAAAAGAGAAAAAAAATAATTGACTCAATTTCTAGCAAATTCTTTTCAGAGTCATTAATATTATTATTAATTTAATGTGATCACTCAGATGTTACAATTGGCAATCGGCCTACAGTCTTTAGGTATTTTCAGGATTATTTTTATCTATATTTTTCTTAAATTCAACAATTTATATTATCATTATTGAGCATTTTAAGAAAAAATATTTTTTTAATCACTTATATTTAGGAAGTATTTATATTTATAAATTACCCAATCAATAATAACTTTCAACTAGCTTGCTGAACGAAACTTAATATGATGTTAAAATTGTATCTCATTATATCTCAGATTATCATTATTTTTACATTTATAGTTACTTTTGCTTTATATACACAAAACAAACTCCATACTCAAGTGAACGTATACTCTGAAATAGATAATTGTGATGGTGATCACCTTAATCATGAAACTTATAAAATTAAAATCGAAAAAATAAAAAGATTCCTTCATGCTGATAAAACGTTTGAAATTTCTACCATTAATCTTACTAAAGATTATTCTTTTGATCATTCGAAAATTCCACATAAAGATTTCATTAATTGGGAAACTCAGGAAGAAATTTTTTTAACATTATGTGATTTTGGTATTCAATTATTAAAATATCATGCAACATCTAAAACAAGTGAAATAGAATTATTCATTGTTACCGACATATTAAAAAGAATAAAAATGAAAATAGACGATAATGTTTCAAAATATCTTAATAAATGGACTACATGGTATAGAGGTTTAAGTTATCTATTAAAACTATTAGCTATATATGAATATGTAGCCCATGATAATTTTGTAAAAAATTTTATTTGTCATAATTTAATAGTTAAAATTGTACCAAAATTAAATCAATTATTTGATATAAAAATTAATGACGAAAAAATAATACTTTTTGCAATTCCCAGATTATTAAGTAATTTTATGTTTGATCCAACAACATATGAAAATGAAACCAAGAGTGATGAATTTAAGACACTTGACAAATATTTTAATATTGAATATAATCTATCAGATGAAATAAAAACAGGATTGTACAGCGATGGATCTTGTATTAAAGATAATTCGGTAGCTAGTTACCTTGATTTACTACCTTTGGTTAGAAAAAGAGATACATTTTATGATAAAATGTATATTGCACTTGGCTTTAAAGTTAATTATCGAGAACGAGTACAATTTATTCTTAAAAAACTATTACATCAATCTATTAAATATCATATAGTAGGTTTATTTGGTAATTTATCCAATAAATTACAAATTTCAGATTGGTGGAATTTAGAATTATTTGATACAGGTGTTTATATATTTCCATTCACTGGTATAGGAATTTTCAAAAGACATAATATCCTTTTTGCCATTCGACTCCATCAGTTATCTATTAATTCTCCTGTAAAAAATAAATTAACTTTAGGTTTAATGCAATTACGGAAAATTTATCAACTTGAAGACAATAAAGAATCAGAACTTTCTGAGGAGCAAATTATCCATGAACCGGGAGTTATTAGAATCAATGAGACTGATACTCAAGATATCTATAAATGTATTCCAAAGGAATCGTATATTGGCAAACTACTTGATACTAATTTATTATTTTGGGTAAATAAATACAAATTGTTACTGCCATATAAGTGTGAGGTAACTGAAATTGGAGTAATAACCAATGGTGGCTTAGTATCAAAATATCAAATTACAAATAACGAAAATGATCGATCATTGATATTTGTTAGTACAAATACTCACAGTGAAAAAATAGAAAATGTTATAAATGCTGGTGTTACTAGTACTTTCTCGATCGAAATTATACTTGACCACAATGACATCGCAAACAACGTAGATTTTCAATCTAATAAATTAATGAAATTTAAATATCATAGAAAAAAATATGAATTAATATCATTAAATCATCAAAATTCTTATATTGTCAAATGTGAGAATAAACCAATTTCTGGTGGTACTTCTAGTAGTAATCCATTTGATTTCATGATTTACGACAATCAAATATTTAAACGATATTCATCCTTCATGTATGAACCGACAATAAACACACACACGAAATAAATAAATAATCAAAAGAACGAAGACAAGAGTATTCCATCACTTCTCAGACATGTACATATATACATATTTCAAAAATATATAGTTACCCAATCGTCCGAAAGGGTGCATTACATCTCTTTTATTCCAAATAAGATATACAAGAAGTTTCTCTATATGTCTACACTTATCATGCTTGAATCTGTAAAAAATTAATTTCAATGTTTTATCCAAAACCAAAATGTCTCTTTAACTTTATGATCTGTCAATTTATTTACTAAAAATTGTTATTGGAATATTGTGATCAAAGCTGGCAAAGTATCTGTTATATTATATTTGATGTAATATTAAGAAGAAGTTTAACCTATAAAAATATATGTTGAAGAATACATACAGTGAATTATCATCAAACATTAGCACTTGGTGACATATTACTATCCATTGAATGGAACAAATATTAATAGAGAAATAAAATTTGAAAAATTATTCATATTAATTTTCGGTTATTCGATTCAAGTAATGTTACATCCTTTCTACTGAAAAGTATCTCAATTCATATGAAAGATTTTTTTTTTATAATTTAAATAAAATTATTTTGTCTTTTATACAAAGATATAAATTTATAGTATTTAGTAAATTTAGTTAACGAAAATGAATACTAAACACGTAGATATTGTTGAAAGTGGAGAGGATGTAAATAATTTTCGCAGTTGTAGAGATCTTAGTGACATCATTCCATTATATTTAGCTAAGGGTCTTTATTTAAAACCAATTGCTAAAATAAATATATCCGTCAATCTTCCCCAACTAAAGACACCAGGTAAAAGGTCAAAAAATAATTTTTCTAAATACTTATACTTATAGAATGAAATAAAAAAGACAAAACTTGAAATCGATAAACTATATGCTTTCATATAACATAATTTCTAATCGACACTAAATTTTAAAAATTCTTTTGTTATTATTTCCTGAGTACATTGATAATTGACAATTCTACCAAATAATAATTTATTATTGAATCATTGATTTGAATAAATATTTATTATTTTTCAATATTATAATTCATAAATAACAAGAAAGAGAGGAAACTATTGTGTCAAATAATCAAAAGTCATCGATTCAATTATTATTTTTATTTGGTAATCTATGAATACAGTAGGTTTTACAGCACATTACTACAATATCAATAGGAAAAACACTATCAACATGGGAAATTATGGAGAAGATACGACTACTTATACGTCCAGACGAATTTGCATCATTAAAAGTGACCAAAAGTACATTAGAATTTTTGAGATTGGAAGCCGATTTAACAGACAAATGCCGACTTGCACAAGTTTTAGCACGATTAGAAGGTCAACGCTTAAATCTTACTGGTTTCGTCAACGTTTTAAAAGTTCGAGCTGTAGAAGCAAAGGATGATTTTCCAACAAAACATACCTGGGATTCATTTTTTCGAGATGCAAAACACATGAATGAACTTAAGCCTGGAGAAAGGCCCGATACTGTTTATATCAGTGGACTTCCCATAAAATGGTTCAGTGAAAATGATGAAAAAATCCCAAGTGAATCTATAATTATGAATATTTTCAAAAAATGGGGTAATATAAGAAGAATTGATATCCCTATTGCTGACCCATATAGACCAAGAATGAAATTAATTAACGGTATTAAAAAATACAATTATGGTAATGAATTATTTTTCGATGTTTACATTCAATATTATGAATATGTTGATTTTGTTAAACTTATGGATTCACTTCGAGGAATGAAAATTCTGAAGAAGAATGGCGATAAATATTTTACAACACTAATAAAGGTAAACTTTTTTTCATATTATTTATATGCTAAACTAAATCACTTAAATATTTTTTATTAAAAAATATAATTTTAGGTTGACTTTGATAAATCCAAACATATGAGTGATAATTCTGTATCATATCGTGATTTCGAAAGGAAACGACTGATTGCACAGGACAATTTAGCTTCTGAAAAATTGAGAAAAAAGGAAGAAACTGAAGCAAAATTGAAAGAAAAACAAAAGTAAGATAAAATTTTTTATTAAAAACGTTACATAACATTTATTAAAATTGAAATATTTTAATATCTAAATTGAAAGTTCTATCAATTGTTTCTTATAATTTTAAGTGACTTATTAATGAAATTAATTTTGTAGAAAAAAAGAAGAAGCTGATAAAGAAGCAAAATATGAACGAAGAAAAAAAAGAGAAGAAAAAAGAAAAAGAAAAGCTTTGACAAAGTTTAGAAAACAGGAAGAAGATAAGGTTTCTATGAAAATTGCAAGAGAAGAAAAAAAATTGATAAAAGCTCAAAGACAATTAGAAAGTATTAGATTATTGGATGAATTGTTCGATAAAATTAAAGTACGTCATTATTAATCACAACTATATAATTGATAAATTATGTAATTATATATTTTTTCTTCATATTAGATAAAAGTGGAAAAAGGAGAAATCATTTTAAGTGATAAAATTTCATCTAATAAAGATTTTATAGAGCAAAAATTTGAAAAGGTTATAAATAATAATGACAAAGTAACAGCTAAAAAAGATAAAAAATCACGGAAAAAGAAATCAAAAAAAGAAAAAAAAAAGAAAGTATGTAATTTTTTAAACAATCTTTATAATTGTTTTAAATTTTATATTTTATTCCTTCTATTTAATGTCAATTTCTTTTAGAAAAAAGGAAAAAAAAATTCTGATAATCCAAGTGATGATTCTAGTACTGAAAAAAATAGTAAAAAAAACACAAGTATTCCAGGAACCAGTACATCTACTTCATTTACAGGTAATAAATATGTTGATTTATTTATATACATATTACCAAAATACAATAAATCATTTTATAATTTTTTTTGTAATACTTTGATATAAGAATTGATACAATTTTATCATTATATCATAAGAAGATGAAGTTTATATAATTAATACACTTTATATAGGCACATCTGGCGTGGGTCCAAATTTTGGTTTTCCATTATATTCCCAATTTCCTCAACCTTGGTTTTATGATGCAGCAGCTATGATGTTTCCTCCTATGACACGAGGAAGAAGCTCTATGAGTCGATATATGCGTGGAAGAGGTAGAATTGCATTTTCCGGCAGAAGAGGACGTGGATTACGTTCAGTGAATCTTTTTAATCCACATGTGTACAATGAACAATACTATAAATATTTTGCAAGATTAGCAGGCGTTGATACTTATGATAGTGAATATTCAAGTTCGCGATCTCGAAGTCGAGATAGGTCAAAATCACGATCAAGATCAAGATCAAAAATGAATAAAAAAATTCAAAAACGTAAAAATGTAAGTAGAAGTCATAGTTCAAGCCCACGTAGATCAAGATTGAGAAGACATAGAAGGACAACTTCAAGATCTCGTACAAGATCACGATCAAGATATGTGCAATCAAGAAGCTCTAGATCTTTATCACAATCTAGATCCAGATCAAGATCTAGAAGTAATTCAACATTAAGAAACAATAAAAGAAAACGTAGTCGATCGAAAGTAAGAATTACAAGAGCAAAATCAAGATCTCTAACGCCTAAAAAACGATCACGAAGTAAATCATGGTCAATGCCAAGATCACCACGACAAAGAAAGTGTTCATGGTCTAAAACAGTAGATGATGAAGATCAAAATATAAAAGATCCAGTAGTAATTGATAAATAAGTTATATATTTTTTTGTCGTCGATTTTATATATTACAATAACAATACTCATTGTGTAAAATAAATATTTCATATTTATATAATGTTTTATACAAAACAGTTGAAACCTGGACATAAATGATCAATTGAAAATAAAAGAAATAAAAAAAAAACGAATTCATTTGTGAATATTTTATTATAAGAACAATATTTTGCCATTCTGTATGTTTAATATATATTATGATCAATTGTTAATCAGCAATTTTCATTAATTACATATAAAGATAATAAAAATTGGCTTTATTTATAAAACAATAAAAAATTCATTGCAATACTTAGAATATTTACTTATATAAATATCTTTATTCGATTAAAAACTATCAAAAGTTTTTTCTCTGATTATAAAGATTGACATTCAGAACATGAACATGCAAGTGGAACATAAATTTTCTTTGACAACATTTTTTTATCTTCACATATGAGATTAATATTAATCTCTTTCATTTTTTTTGGTTTACAACATTGACAATTCATTTCCTGAATACCAGTTGCTAGAAAAAATTAATCAAAAATACACATAAAAATAATATATATATATATATTAAAACAAAAAAAATAATATTATTAAAAAAAAACTTACAAGAATTAAAATATGTAGATGAACTACATGTTCCATGGCACTCGGTAATTCCATCAATTGCTTGATAATTATGACATATTCCATGTTTTCCTCTTCTTTCAGATATCATTCCTATTGTTAAATCTGGTTCAAGAACTTCAACCAAACAAAGATCTGAAACAAAAGACATATTATTTATTTTTAATAAAAAAAGTCACAATTAATCGTAAAAACTATTATAAATATAAACTATATATTTTAAGTACTTTGATAATCTGATATAGTCGTATTGCATACATCACAGCATCCATTATTATAAATATTTTCCAAGGGGCATTTTGAGACATCTTGACATACCGGTAAACTTACACTGACAATAAACTGCAAATATGAATTGAATAGATAAGAATTTAATGATTGATTAAATAAAAAAATTCTTAACATATAATTTTTACCTGGTCATTATGATATTGACATTCGTATCTTGTACAATTATCTTTCGAAAACCAAATTGAATGAGGTTTATATAATATACCTTCATATACACAAAATAATTGTTTACATTTTCCACAACATTGTCCTTCGTCAGGATTTTGATATTTCCAGCCCTTACAGTATAATTTTTAATTAAATTTTCAATCTATTCAAAAAAAATGGTCCATAAAAATGAATGAATAAATATTTTTACTTACAAATTCGCAACTCATGTTACAATTTTGAAGAGTTTTTTGAATTTCAACTTTTTCATTATTTACTACAACACAATTTTCTATTACGCAATCGTTAAGTTTATTTTTCCAACTACTTCCAGGTTTATAAACTTCGCCACTAGATTTGCAAGCTTTGCGAACATATGTAGGACAACAGTTCCCACTAATATAGACCGTTTCAATTACATATTCTTCATCTTCTAATGGATCAAATCTGTCACATTGAACAATTGATTCTTTTATTTGAGTCTAAAAATTAAAAAATTAATATTTTAATTAAATAAATTAATTAAAATGTTAAAAATATTCATCTGAATATTTTATAGTAATATTGTTTTTTTTTTTTTTAATTTTTCACAACATAGAATTAATTAATACATTTAAATATACAATTTTATATGTATATATATATATATATATATATATATATATATAAAATAGTTACACTTACATGATTATCATGATCAAGAAGACATTCATAAAAAATACAGAAATCGTCAGAATGCCATTTTTCACCGATAACTTTCAATGTATTATTTACAGCGCAAGATGTAGCCACGCATTCTCCACAACAACGAGGACCTCCGTTGTTAGATGATTTATATTCAAATCCTTTTTTGCATAAACTTCGACATGGTTGATAGAACAACTTTTTTTCTATTCCAAACGATGTATTTTGACATTTGATTGTGATACATGAATCATTCGTATCTGAATGCCATTCTTCTCCAACCTAATTCATAGAATAAAATTTTTAATGAAATGTTATTGCAATAATAATAAAAATAACAATATTAATAGAACGAATTTTTACATTAAATATTTTTTCATCATCTTTACAAGCAAATCGTTCAATTTGCGGGCAACACTGATCAGCAATAATATTTTCTTTCAATACATAATCATTAGAGTCTGGATGATTTTTAAGATCCAAACATTTAGTTGTTACACAAACTGCTGTAGGAAATTTATTAAAAGATTTTTCACATGTACAAACATTACAAGGTCCATCTTTCCATGTTTCATTAACTTGCATTACAATTAAATTCTTATCATTGATATTGATTTCTGGTGTATATAGACAAACATCCTGTTTCGGTTCTAAAATAAAATAAGTTTACTTAATGTACTCAACAAAGAGAAAAATCGATGACAATATATTTAAATTAAAATTATACTGTGATTGAATATATATATGAATAATTGAAAAAATAATTACCACAATTATAAATAGAACAGCAACCATTTGGAATTTGAGAAACTTTTAAATCATGATACTCTGGACATTTTAGTGGTAATGGGCAAGTTTCTGGTTGACAAACGAGAGTAGATCTTGGACAACATCCTGTAGTGTTTACAATTAAAGCATATCCTTCTTGATAATTTACTTTTTCCACTTCTGTCGAGATATTGTCTATTATTAAAGGGCACTCTTCTAATGGTAAACATTCTGAAAATTTAAACATTCAATTTAGCTGAGTTATTTCATAGTATTTTATTTTACATTTAAAATTTTAAATAATCTCGATACTTACGACAAATAAATTTCTGACAACCATCATTATCAATTATTAATTTCATCGTTTGTCCATAACCACATTCAGGTTGTTGAGGTTCAACACATGTTGATGGAGAATTTGTTGGAATAGGAACTTGAATTAAAATTCATTTATTTTATAATTGTATCACCTAAATATACTTGTTGACATTTAACTTTTAGAGGTCATATATTCTAGAGACATTTAGTTTTTTTTATATATATGACTTCTAAAAAATATCAACCAATTAATTATTAAAATAAAATTATTTACCACATAGATATTTCATACAGCATTCGTTCTCTGATCCAGGAACAACCATTGGAGTAAAATTCGGTTCACAAATAGCATCAAGTGCTTGACACTCTTTTTTCTCACAATTAACAACTTTATTATAACAATAGCATGAAGTACATTTATCTATATTCCAAACGTCACCATCAATATGTCCTTGATCGTCACAAATGAAACAATCTTTTTCAGGAATACAAGTGTTGTTATGAAGAACAAAATTTTCCGAACAGAAACATCCTTCTATATTAATATTATCATTACATTGATATTCTTCTGTCTGTATAATATCATTTAAATTATTACAGGTTTTAGGACAAGATCCACAAGGTTGATATTCTAAGTAACTTGGGCAATCAAATGGACAAAGATTGTTGGTTCTCCATTTCGGACATACACCAACCTCTCTACATTTTTGAGCATAATACTCTAAATCACCACAAATATTTCCGTGTTCACATAGAGTGTAATGACAAGATTGTAAAAATGGTTGAGGGTCTATTAAAGCATGACAATGACCAAAAATATCAACATTAAAAAGAATTTGACATGGATCATCATCCAAAGCTGGTAGTGTACAATTTTTTACTGGTTGAATTGAACAATCTTCACTATCCGAAAATCGAACTTTAGGCATTCCAATAGCTAACCAACTAGCACCAAATTCATCAACATTTTTAGTCAATTCTCCATTAGATTTAATAAATTCTTCGTCGTCATCATTATTTAAATTACAAGTTCCACAAAGCCCTTCTACTGCATCACCAAAAATATGTGATGACAAGCTGATTACAAATGCAAAATTATGCCAATAAGTAACAATTTCTAATTGTATTGCTGGTATTAATAAAGTAATATCCTCGTTGTCAGTTTTGGTTAAACTCATCCAAGTATTTTTAAATGGAATTTTTAATGGTTCTCCATCTAAAGTACTTATAAAATTCTTAATATAAGATTTTTGTTCTATTTGTAAAAAATGTCTTTTGTATAAAACACTTATTGCCTCAGTACAAATTCCTTTAGAACATGGTATATTAGTTATGAGAATTTGATAAGTATGATTATCTACTTTGTTACTTGTATTTTTTATAATATCTTGTGATAATATATATGTACAATTTCCCATAAAAGTGAAATTTTTTCGATTAAAATTAATTAAATTAGCATTTCCAAAACTATTACACTTACAATCACGACATTCTGAGGCGGTGATACACAAATTATCATTACGAATCAAATTATCAGGACAAAAACATCCAGAAAAGCAAACGTCTGTTATAGGACAAGGATCTACTTCTTGCAGATTTCGACAGGTCATTTCACATTTATTACGGAAACAGTCTTTGTAAATAAAAGGTGATTGACAATAAACTGTACAGTTGTGAATACTTCTCCATATTGATAAATCAAAAGTAAAATCTTTCGATTGACATTCGGCTGTAAATGAGCTCAATGCACGACATCGGCAATCATCAACCGTTTTATTTCCATTCAAACAAATACATGTTGTCTCCAAACAACGTGAAATATATTTGTCTATGTCCAGTACTTTATGACACATACTAAATGATCTATCCTTTAATGTATTACAAATTGTTTTAGATTTATCCAGAATAAATAATGGACAATTTTGTTGTTCACATTCAGGAGTTCCATCCATTGCCCAACTATCACCAAATTCTTTTGTTGTTAAAGCTTGACTTCCATCAGGTTTTTGTTGATCATTTTCAGCTACCTTATCATAATATCCACATAATCCATCAACATGATGAGTCAAAGTTTCAGGTATTCCAATTTTAACATTTAAATTTTCGTCCCATATGATCCAAAATTGATAAACATATGAAGTAAAATGAATAAAGTTTCCAATTGTGCATATTTTAAAATTTGTGTAACGATTTTTAAGGTAATCCAATTGTTGTTGAGTATAGGTATATTCATTGATATCAACATTCATATTCGAATGTAAAACGATCACGTCATTGTCTATTACTATTGCAAGAACTTTAGTACATGAGTCGTTTTGTCGGGTACAATGTTTTTCCACTAAAATTAAAATATTATATAGCATTAAATTGATATGCAAATTTTATCATAAATAGTAAATGAATTTTCAATAGTACTAAATACTTACAAGTAATATACCACAAATTATGAAACATTTCTCGTACTAAAATATGATTACAAATATCATATTTATATTCTAAATTATCAAATGTATTAAATGTCCTTCCCACAATATTACAAACATTTTCCTTTGGCAATAATGGTTTGCATGTATACTTTGGACATGGTACTAATTCATACATACTTGTTGGTTCATAAATAACTTGATAATTAGCAGGGCATTGAATTTTATGACATTCTTTTGACGATTTATTCACAACATCGTAATCTGGTGGAAAATGGTGTGGTTTACAAGAAAATTGTGGACATTTTACATTATAATTTAAATCATTTTCATAATTAATATTTTCTCTGAAAGAAAATAAAGAATACACGAATGAATCACTGATGAATAAATAATAATAATAATAATACTACTACTATTAAAATTATATTATATAACAAAATGATATGTATATTCTTACTTTTTGCGAGGTTCCTTAGAAATTCGTTGAATATTTTTGGTTCCTCTTTCTCTAACTATTCGATTATTCGATGAAGAATAATGTGCATATTTACTTTTTGATGATTCTGAAAGAATCGGTTTGTATCCTGGAGGACAAATAGGCTTTTCACATTGGAATTTTGTTACTGTAAATATAAAGAAAAAATAAATTCATAAATTACAATATAGTATTATTTATTATTTATATATACTGGCAAAAAAAATTTGTGTTACCATTTTTGATTTCAGTAGTAGTTACAACAACCATTGTTGTAGAATTTTTTGTCATATTATTACTTGATTCTTCAACTTGATTTGTACAATTTGTTTCATCATCAGGGCAGTCTTTAACACCGTTACACCATGCGGATTTTTCAATACATACATTAGTTGATGAACAATATAAAGTGTCTATTGGACATGATTTACAAGCACAACCACATATTTCAGTAACAACAGACTGCATGTTTTCGTCGTTACATCGTGGGCATATTTTTAAATGGCATTCAGGAATACCTCCCATAGCACATAAACATTTTTGGCAATCGTTAGTTTCAAAACTTGTACCAACAGAATACAATACATTATCTACTATACATGGACACTGTTGCTTTTCAACACAAAATTCACCATTCCACCAAAGTGCATTACTACATTTACAGTCATTATTTTCTAATGATTTTTCAAACACTCCATGGCAAATATTACACTTTGATTTAAATTCTACAATTTTAATTGGATGAATTTGCTTGACTGGTGCTATAAAAAATTAACGTAAATAAATAAAGATGATAATTCAATTGTAAATATGTATTATACTTACGATATGGAACAAAACATCCTAAAATTTCTACTTTTAATCCAATATGATTGTGCCATTTTAATGGTTGAATTTTTAAGTAGCGTGCACTAATAGGTTTATCAAAATAATTTATTTTCACAGTCACATCGTCAAAATTTCCAAAATATATTTTCTCATTTCCAAGTTCATCTACTATAGGATTCCAATGATAAATATCATTGCCATAAAATACTTTATATGCAACTGTCCAAATATCATTTAGACCTTTTATCATAATACCAGTAAGATTACGATTTTGTAAAAAGTCAAACTGTACATATTGATGTGGATTATCCAATATAGGTTGCCATATCTTTGTAGATGATAATTGAAGAGTAGAAATAAGATTTTCATATGACGAGGATGCTGTAATTTGTTCTTCAGACATAAAGCCATCATCCAATCCCATAGAATCGTTACAAATTGGCTTATTTTGATTTTTTTCGTCAATATATGGATATGCTGTACTTAATGGTAATTCTATTTTCGTTGACTCATGTTTAATAGTTGTTATAGATGACAGAGTTGTAGGATTTACGTTTTCAGTAAATGATATATTTTCACATCCCAGTGATTTATGACAAGTATAATAATTACTTAAGCATTGACAAATTTCACATTCTGATTCAGTAACTACTATACCGGGTTTAATAATCGTATTATTATGAGTAATACACGGACAATCAAAAATATCAACACAATTGTGAGAATCTTGCCAAAATTTATGTGACGGACAATTAGAATCTTCAGTTTTATTCACACAACCGGGTACACAACTTAAATTTGAAGAACATAAATTTTGTTCAACTAAAATATGATAATAATTTGAACAAGTTTGATTACATTTTATAGCACATTCATTCCATTTTTCCCCTTCTTGGCAATCATTTGAAATTTCAGTTATTTTCTTGATCTGACCACATTCAGGACGTAATTTAATTACGTTATATGGCCAATCACATGTTTGCGTTTCTGGATTATACATGGTACCTATTCCACATATTTTTTCAACTAATTTTGTACCAGTCAATGTAAAAATGCACTGATAAAATGAATAACAATCAGTTAAATGTGGCTGATTGGGATATTTAATGTCACAATTATCAGTTGATGAATCGGTGATAAACGTAGATGAAATAGTAGTAGAAGTTAAATATGGACTTGTTGAAATAATTGAAGGATATTGATTGTTGCATTGACACAAAACTCTAATTTCAAAATCTTCACAAGGTAGTATATTATTATTTGATTTGCAAACTAATCCATATTCCAAATTACATTCGAGATTTAAACCTGTCTCTTTTGATAGTTTATGACTATCAACGGTTCTACATTCAATATCAATCATTTCTTCCTTAGAACAACGAGTTGAATTTTCTAAATTAAGAAGATCTAGTATTGAAGGTAAAGATTCTACTTCTGTAAATATCATCTTTTCTGACTTATTATTTTGTAATAATTTATGGTTATTATTATTTATCCAATTAGTCCATCCATCAATACATTTTATTGGTTCTTCCATAGGAACAGTTGTTAATTCAATTGTTTTCGTTGACTGACAAGGAACTCCATTACACACTAATTTCTTTCTACTGCAAAAGCACGTATGACATGCATCACTACTAACTTGATCACCTTCATAGTATAAAATTCCACTAATATTATTACAAAATGGTTTACATGAAATTTTAGGAACACATTCATTTGAACTACTGTTTCGATAGACTTCACCTTCAGGACAAAATTTCAATGTACAACCTTCTACACAAGTATCTTGAGAACACAAAGATATATCTTGATTGTTCATCATTAAATTATCACAAGTTTGGTGAGGACAAGGTGAAATACATGCAGAATATGTAGTACAATTTTCATTACATTGTATAGGACATAATTCTTGAGATCTCCATTTTATTGGTATTCCTTTTTCATTACATTCATATGCATAAGCAGCGAGAGCAGTACATAGACACTCACAATCACCTCCTTCATCACACCCACAAGTATCAAATATACAACGTTGAATATACGGTTCAATATTGACTTCAGAATGGCACGATTGAAATAAAGAACTTTTTAGAATTCCACACTTTTCAACTGCCCAAACTTTTCGTTCTGGATGAAGAACACAAGTATCAGTAATATTTATTGGCTCTGGACAATAAGTATCTTCTTTCCAAGAATCTCCAAAAATACGAGCTGATACTTCTGATATACCTCCAGAAGGAGTTTTAAAATCATCATCATTGTTATCATTATAATCACCACATAGACCTTGAGTTCGACCTTTCCATTTTGGATCTAATTTTATATAAACACGTGTACCTTGATCCCATTGTAAAACTAATCCTAAATTTGGTATATCCAAGAAAATAAATAATCCAACTTTCCGAATAAATATTTTTTCATATGAAATCTTTGATATAGGCTTTCCTCTAGTTAACGTAACACATTCTTTATTATCAGCATTAATTATACATAGAGTAACTGATTTAGAACAGGATACTCCAGCACTTCCACAAGGAACATTTTGAATGGATACGTAAAAATTTTCAAAATTACTGATACTGCCTTTTACCAAAACATAATTACATATTCCTTGAAAATCATATGTTTTGTCATCAAATGTTTTATAATGTGAATCACCCCAAGCTGAGCAAATACCACGACAAATTTTTTCAGTACATTTCCAATTTCCACTTATACATGTACATGTATTACAGTCTTCTTGGATAGTAGCACCTTCATCAAAACTTTTTCCACCATGATAACAAGGACACAGTTTTTGTTCAACACATTTTCCATTGAAAGGATTTAAAACGTAACCCTTTTTACAAATACAACCTGGTCGACAAATCACTGGACTATGCTGATTAATAAATTTGTGCATATTTCGACAAGTTTTCGGTTCTTCAGGCTCACAATAAGTAGCTTCTAGATTTTTAGCAGCACTGCAAAGTGTTTTTAAATTAGTCATCTTAGGATATTCATTAATTTCCTCTAATGTTGCAGGATGACAAGTCCAAATTCCACCACTACACGTACATAATTCTTCACTTTTACGTCCTGGCCGAATTTCTCTATATCCTGCATTATATTCTATTCCATTATACTGACAGGGACATTGCCCAATTAAAATACATTCACCTTGTAAATTTAAAGTTTGTCCTTCAGGACAGTTACAACCTTCAATGCACTCTTGATGACAGTCTTGAAAAAATGAAATATCATAACAAGATCTTGTACAGCTGTTTCCGCAAATTTGATATTCTTGACCATTTGGACAATGTAAATGACATTCTTCAAATTGTGTTCTCCACAAAATTTTAATTCCACTATTAGCACACTCCTTAGCATAAGCTGCAAAATTAGGACATAAACATCGATCAATACTTGATTCACAAGCACACATATCATATTTGCAATCTTGATAAAATTGTTCCGGGTCTACGTGCCAATGACAATCCGAAAAAAAAGATTCAAAAATTCTAGAACAATATTTTTCTGCTGTTGCATGCCTTTCAGGATTTTTATCACAAGGATGTGTGAATTCTATTTTTAAGAGATCATTACATTGTTCACTTGTTTTCCACTTATTTGCAAAAGAAATTATAGATTGTTCTACGTCTCCAAAAGGAGTTAAAAAATCATCTTTTTGATTTCCATTGAATGTTCCGCATAAACCCTTAGTTTTATCTATATAAAATAAATAGAGAAGAGACAATAGATTTAAAAATACTATGATATATTTTTCAAATAAATTAAAAAGTTGTTAATGATAATAATACTTACCACGGAATTCAGATGGAATATTAATGTAAATTCGTGAAATTCCATCCCACCAAATTTCAATACCATTCTGTATATTTACCACAATAAATATACTACTTGCAACTCGAACTTTAGCTCCAAATGCAGACAAAGGAAGTTTTGTCACGTCCTCGCCGTCTATTAAAACTTGATGATTTTGTTTTAATTTGATAGAATGATTATCAAGACGAATTGTTACAGATTTCGTACATGATGGTTGATCGATTGATGTTAACTTGGACAAACCCATACTCTAAACAATAATATTTAATACATATTCTATTAATTTAGTGATTTATCAACTTTGAAGCTTACCTCAGAAATCCCTCCAGAACATGCTATATTTTCTGTTTCAATACTATAATTATCTCCTTTAACTAAATAATAATTACATTTGCCCATAAAATCAAAATGTTTCTTATCAAATGTAACATAATGTGGATCACCAATTGCTGCACATGTTGCACGACACGTTACTTCTGTACAAATCCATTTACCAGAAGAACACGTGCAAGTATTACAATTTTTTGAAATTGAGGACCCAGGTTTGAATAACTTTCCACGCAAAGTACATGGACATTCATCGATTGAAATACACTTTCCTTTATGAAAAACAGTATTATCTGGACAGTAACAGCCCTCTTCACAATACAAATTATCGGTTGTTAATTCAGAAAATTGAGTATTACAAGATAATTGTTTCTGGGGTCCACATGATTTATATATTCTTCCTCCAGTACATTTCATTGCTTAAAAAATTATTATTATTAAATAACTAATTGTAATAGAATTATTTTTTAAAGATAAAAAAAGAAAACATAATACTTACGGCATAAATTATCAAGTCGCCAATCAATAGATTGTATTAATTGATCATGAAAACATTGACGAACATAAATATTCATTGTTTCACAAGCACATTGTTTTTTATCATTCTCTTTACAACCACAAAAATCTAATTCACAAGTATGATAAAATGACATTAACAAGATACTTTTAGAACAACCTTTAAATCGTTGATCATAAAATAGTTTTGTACAAAAATTTTTTGCTTCAGTTTCAAAATTTTTTTTTGATGTACAAGTATGTGAAAGATCCATACTTTCATCACAAATCTCTAGTATATTTAAATATTATATTATTAGTATTATAAATAATAATATTCTATTCTATTAAATTAATATGATAATACCTTCAATATTCAAAACTTTCCACGACGAAATAAAAGTTGCAATATTTTTGGGGTTAGTGAAATCTCGATTAATTATATCATCATTGGGATCTCCATTCATTCTACCACATAATCCTGCAGTTCTATTCCATAGAGATGCTGATAATTTTATTTCCACAAAAAGTTTACCATCCCATTTGATATTTAATCCAACAAAATCTAATGATATTAATACAAAGTGTGCAGACATTTTAACTTGCATTCCAAGTAATTGACTGGGAATAGGCAAAATTTTTTTAGATGTTCGAAATTCAGGATAACCATGATCATTCAAGTGTAAAATATATTCATCTTTTTGTAAGAAAATTTTCAAAATTCTATGACAATTATTTCCATTGTTACAACCTTGACTGTTTTGTATTGTAATCATAAAAATGTCATTTTGAGTTTCTTGAACTAGTGTATACGTACAATTACTATCAAAAGTATATATTGCGCCATGAAATGTTTTAAAATGAATTCCACCCCAAGTGAAACATACTTTTGATTCCCATGACTTTTTTGTCATTTTCGTGTCTTTATAAATTAATTTTAATTCAGTTTCATCATTTTTGTCTCTTAAAAAATGATTTAATAGTCCTTTCCCTTCAATAATCTTCATTCCCAAAAATAAATGATTAAAAAAAAACATAAAATTTATTAATAATTATAAATAAGTAATTGATTAATTATTTTTGGATATTAAGATATTTACCATATCATTTTTTATTTTATGAAAATTGGCGTTTGATAATGAAATTCCTTCTATAGTCCATGAATGATTAGAAATTTTATAAAAAGTATTTTTAATACTTTCTATTGGAATAATTTGAAAATCTGCTGTCACTTGACACTGTGGAATCGGTTGTGGTTCAAAAATCCCTGTTTCATACGAACAGATATATTTGGAAGCTGGCGGTGATGTAAAATTCACTCCAACTGGACAATTTAGAGTACAAGAGAATATATTTTCATCACCATTACATTCATAACCACCATTGAAACCAAGATTTTTAGTTGAACATGCTTCTGCCACTGTAATAATTTCACACATAAGTTTGTAATATAACTTTTTTAATACTATCATAACACTTCAAATCCCGAAAAATTTTAATGTTTTGTAATAAAACGTTTAAAATATTTAATAATAAAATACTTAAGTTATCAATCGAATTAACATTGACTTATACTTACAGTATTGACATTGTGGTCCTCGGAAATCATTAGGGCATTGGCATACATTTAAAGCAAGACAAATTCCTCCATTTTCACAAGGTGGTGTACAAGTTGCTAGAAAAATTTAATAATTCATTATGATTACAATTATTTGGCTATATGTAAATTGAATAAATAATTGCAACATACGTATACAGTCTGGAATTGAAACCCAATCAGATCTTGTAGGAACCCAGTTACCATTTTTACAAACTAAATTAGCAATCGATGATCCATCCGAAAATACAAACTTATTCAGACACTCAATAGTACATATTCTATTCAAAAGTAAATACATTATATAAAATTTAAGTTTATATTTTTTATTGAATAATAATTAAAATTTACTTTGTATTGCAACTTCTTTGGGAATTTTGTACTGGTGGAGGATCATTTAAACAAGGTTTTTCTTCAAATTGACAACGATGTCCGGAAAAGTTTTCTTGACATTTACATTCGTTCGGAGAAATACATATTCCGTTATTTTGACATTTAGGTAGACAAATAGCTATAAGAATATTTATACTTTATCGTTTTTTTTCACACAACTTTCACTAAATTATTTTTAACTGTATAAATTATTAGAAATAATAGTAATTTAAACTTACGTTCACAATGCGGGATTGTTGTCCATTCAGTTCCAATAATTTGCCATTTTTTTTTAATACACGATATTGTTATTTGACTCTCTCCATTAGGAAATTGATAAGAGGTTTTACAACGTGCTATACATCCACTTAAAATTTAATCCAAAAATTATTAGATTTTTTAATGTCTAATAAATTTTAATATATCAGTGTATATTTATGGTAAATCTATACCTTTTAGAGTAACATTTGATGTCTCCATTAATTGGAATGCTGGGCCAACCATTACATTGCTTATTAAAACCAAATTCGTTATTATTATTATCATTATTATCATTTTCTATGCCATGATGATTGAAATTTTCTTTAATTAATTGATAATTATTATTATGAATAAGTTTTTTATCCTTGAATATGATGGTTCCATGGCTGAAATGTTTGATAGTCATAGCTAAAATTATTTAGTTAAACTTTTCTTAAATTTAGAATAAATATAAAATATTATTAACTGACTTTTTTGTATAATCGTCGGCTGCGATTATTGAAAAAATTACAATCAATGTAAAATTAATAATAATCTGAACATATATCATTATGTCAAGTATATAATCAATAAAAAAAACTATATGTATAAACGAATTATGCACATAATGATAGTAAAGTTAATTATGTTTCTTCTATAGAAATTTTTAAAATAAGCTATATGTTACGCTGACAAAGATTTTTATAGGTATGATATGTAAACTACAGGAAATAAGTAATTGATAGAGTTTAAACTGCTTATGATAAATTTAATTAATTAAAAATTAGGCCAATTAAAATAATAACAACTTAAGATGTGGTTTTGTGTGTTATGATAAGATTGGTGGTGTTTTTTCAATATTAGAAAATAATAACAATATATTAAATGATATATTTAAGTTAATAAATAAAATAATTCCATTTCTTTACAAAATGTAATGTTGAAAAAAATTTAATATTTTTTATCTTAAATATTCTTTATAAAGAATTATTACATGAAATCGATTCGAAAATTTATCGAATTAATTTTTTTTACTTTTGATTCGAAAAATTTGTTTAGATTTGAACATAAATATCTAGATAAAATTTAAATAAAAGATAATACTTTAAATAACTTTTACTTAATACCAACAAAGAATTATATTGATAAAGAACAACATTGTTTAAATTAATTTTTTCTTTCAAGAACTTAATTTACTGAAAATCACAAAAAATACATTTTACAATTAATCACAATATTTAATTAGTACATTTCCCACTATAACATGAAATTTTTTGAAATATTAATAAAAATTTTTATCTTTATTTCAAGTACATATTATGGAAAAAAATCATAATCTGATTAAAAAAGTATCAATATTATTAACTTGATTACATCATTAAATTATTATTACTGTGGCAATGGTATTAACTCTTTGTTTTTTAAACAGTGAACAACATTATTGTCTATTAACATAATGATCTATTCGTATGTGATAAAATTGTTTTTATCTATACTTTTGTTTATTTTATTTTTAATATTTAAATACTCAAAATTTTTATTATTCTTTATAAAAAAGTAAAAGTTAATACAAATGTTTTGGAATAAATTTTCTATGGTTAATTACAAATACTTATTAAATTTTATCAGCATCGTTTTCGATATTGTTGTTAAGTATTTTTGTCTATCAAATAAAACCTTTTTTAATAGTAGTATTAAAGTAAAAACGAAACAACGTTTAACCAATCATTATTATTATTTGTTACAAGTCTCGTGAAAAAATTAATTAGGATATTATTTATATTAATTCAATAATGTACAATATAATATTATTAACCTTTAAAAAAAATTTATTTATTTAAAAATATTTATCGTAATGAAAAAAACAACCATTTACGTGGAGTACTAGATCGTGTAGAAATATTTAAAAATATGGAAACGCATAGAATGATGTAAAGATTTAATGTGCGTTTAATATCATTAGATATTACGTAATGATAACTTTACATAAGTCAAGCGATTTATAATAAAGTAAAACAATTATATTTTATTGTTTAGCCTCTATTCTTTTATCATTTTGGTGTATATATATTTTACAATTTGGAAGTCAGTTGATATTGTTCTATTTTGGTGTTTTTTAAACTTATTTTGTATAATGAGAATCGAAAATGTTAACTTTTTATAGTTTATTGCTTTAACAGTATTAAATAATTAAATGTTACTACTTAATTACTAAAATGGCAATGAATATTTATGATTTTTAATGAATATTTTCTTTCATTTTAAACGCTCATAAATACTGTAATCAATAATTAACTTAATACTTAGTAAATTAGTATAAAAAATAAATAACATTCTAAAAAATATAATTAAAATTAAATAAGAATTTTATGTTACACTGCGTGCCATTGTAAATTTCAAAATTTGATTAAAATTTTTATTATTTACATTATATTGTTATCGACATGATAATAATTAAAAAGATACTAATTTTTAACAAATTTTTATTATCTATCATACTAAGACTTTAAGAATAAATACTGTATTTTTGTACAATGATTCAGATAACTTGATAATGTATTTTAAAAATTTGTTATTGTCTTTAATTTGATTCTATTCATCAATTAATCATTATTCTGCAATAAAAATTCTAATCTATCGTTATTTATTGTTGTATAATACGAATTTGATAACTGCTTTTCTAATTATCATTTGTATCAATTATAAAAAATCATTTTTTCTTTAAATAGTTTAAAAAATTATAAATAATAACATAAATTACTATTATAAAATTGAATAATACTATTGTCACGCAGTGTTATCATTTATAAATAAATGTCAAAAAATAAAAGAAAAAAGAAATTTAAATTAAAACTTTTGTAAAATAAATATATAAAATGTAATGTAAATTTTTTTGTTTAAAATAACATAGTAGTAATAAAATTTAAACTTGATATTCAAGTTTCTCTTTATTAATAATGTTTAAAATTTTTTCAATCTACGCATATTGAAAAATAATTTTATTTATCTAACACACATAGTGAAAACTTAGTGTGTTAGACGCCTATTTCATATCGCCTCTTGACTACTAACTGATTGTGAGCTTCGAGAAGTTTTACGGCTTACAGGTTCTAAATAAGCTGCAGGTGCCCATCCCTCTATGCTAGTTTTTAAAAGTTTAACAAACCACCATCCAGCACATCCTACTTTAAGTAATTCTAAATGATCTCCTTCTCGCATCGTTACTTCCGATTGACCCATGGCGCAATAATCAGCTAAAGCTATATATCTTCCACCCTATAATAAAAAATATTAAGTAATAAATTACAAATATTAATAAAATTCATTACCAATAATTATATTATTAGTGATATGATTATAAATCTGGGTCTTTCTAAATTAATTTAAATGTTATAATAATTTATATCTTACAGGAGCTGGTCCAGCATTTTCTGAGAATGCATCTTCATCATCCGTATTACTATTTTCAGAACTCCAAGCAACATCATCTTCAGTTGATTGCGAAATGTCAGTGATATGAGATAAAACACTGTTTCCATCAACAGATAATGTACGTAGAGTACCCGATATATTTTGTGGTTCCCAAGAAATCGTTTGACGGAGTGGTCTGTAACAGAAAAGTTTTTAATTATTATTACTTACGATCAAAATAAAACCAAAATATGATACAAAAAACTTAAAAATATACGTACTTGTGAGTCGATTTAGCTAAAGCATTATTTTGTTTTCCTTTCAATTCCGCAAGTTGTGACATCAAAACTCCTTTTATTTGTTGTATCCATGAATTCTTAATATCAATGCTCGGGGCTTGTATTGTATGAACTTCAGCTCGACCTTGTAACCAAACTTCAAATCTTCTTACATCTCCTTTAACTGATTCGGTCAAGCCGATTTGTGACATCTAATAATAATTTTACAAACATTAATAAATATATTTTTATAATTATAAAAAATTAATATTTATTAATACTCAATTATTACCTTAAGGCATCGTTTAAATTGATAAGTCACTTTATTGTGTACATGAGGTTTACTATGTTTACAGAAAATCATTGCTTTTTCATAAAGAAAAATATGCCTTTGTGATGGTTTTAATCTTAGCAATCGTTCTCTTTTGCTACTACTCCAAACACTAAAAGATCCTTGAAGTAAAAGTTCCCCTTGAGCCATCAAGTCACCCTTAAAGAGAAACAAAAAATAAAAATTTAATTTAATTTTACAAGATGTATTTTTTATATCTTAAAAAAAACATAGAACCAGAGAGTATCTTTAGTTATATTTTTAAAAATTAAACAAAAATATTTACCGAAAATCCTGTAATTGCAGTTTGATGCATACTATCGTTGACGCATTTTAAAACTACTAACATACAATCTAAAGCTTCCTGTAATTGCGTACAACAGGATGGTTCATCACTATATTTAAGAAGATCTTTTAATAATAATTGGTATTTTGTAATCCTTTGAACAGGTTTCAATAAATAAGCGGCCAATGGAAGTTTGTGTCCTAATTTTTGTTGGCAAGTTGTTAAAAATTGCGGTTCGCTAGCTATTTGTTCTCGTAGACTTTCTGATCTCGGTATATTTTGACAATAATAACTATACAATCTAAAAAATAGATCTCGTCTTTGCACAAAACATAGAGCCACCAATTCCGTATTAGAAATACAATTTTCTAAATCTCGTAAAAAGGTTTCTCCATGAAAATGATAAATTTCTTCAAGATTACCAAATAAAATATCAGATTTTCCTACTAATGCCGATGGAATAAGATGAAACAATGCCTCATTGGTCATCTCTAATTTATAACCTTTTATAATAGATCCCAATTCTGCTACATAAACACGTTCAGTTTCTATTAATTCAGTTAAAACATGACCACGTTTTAATCGAAATGCTTCAGTATCCCGAGGTTCACTTTCAGGTGACGATGAATCTCCTTCAATTGGTAACATTTCCATCTATAAAAATAGAATTTTTAAGTAATTCATTTAATAAGTTTTATCTTATCATTATAATCAAGAATTATTAATAAAATTCCTACTAACTCTTGGCATAGTATTGGCCTTTTTCAATACTTTTCCCGGTTTAATAATTTGAGGAGACGGATGTAATGGTTTCGCTGGTTCTGGAGTAACCGTTTGAACTGGTCTGGCTGGTTTTATCAATTGTTGTTTCAGCGCTACAATTTTTTTTTCACACATTAATGTTACATCTTCAATTCTTTGTAAAACCTGTAATATTTGATTTTAATAATATTAATAATAATAACAATCAAAACAATATTAATTATTATGAATAATTACGTAGATTTTATAATACCTGTGCAACTAAAGCTTTGGTTTCCGGTATAATTGAATCTTGAAAAATGCATCGTGGATTATGAAATTCTTCGGCAGCTTCAACAAGTTCTTCTAACTCTTGAAGCATTTGTTCTGCTGATATTGAATTATTTTGTAACGCTAAAATTTCAATACCTCGAGTACACCAAGCATTAGCCTATAATAGTTAAAATATTTTGTGAGAAAAAACCTTATTAACAGATATTTATTTATTATAAAATTACTTTATCAATTCGTTCCATAAGTTCTCGACATTTTGTAAGTGTATGTAATCGTTTCTCCAATTTCTGACTAAGGATTGTACAAATTCGTTGAAGTTCAGCACATTTTGGTTCTACTACTTCAGTTGGACACTGATGACAACCAGAAAGTAGTTGTTGACCAGCAGCAATTACTTCTTCTGCACGATCAATATCTCCCTATAAATAAAACTGAGTTGATATTTCATTCCAATAAGTGAATAAAATCTACTATTTTTTAACAAAATATTATTAGCATGATTAATTATTAATTAACATTATAAAGCGAATTAAATTATTTTTTATTAATCAGGTATATAG
Source organism: Chelonus formosanus (assembly GCA_028641665.1). Taxonomy (NCBI): domain Eukaryota; kingdom Metazoa; phylum Arthropoda; class Insecta; order Hymenoptera; family Braconidae; genus Chelonus; species Chelonus formosanus. The sequence continues at coordinate 2,086,735 of CM054002.1, forward strand.
AAAAACATGATTAAAATTATTCATTACAAATGAACGAGAAACTTCGTGCAAATGCGAAACATATTTTATTATTATAAAATTGATTATAAATCATGCAATAAGGTAATGGCACTTTGAATATTTTCATGAAATAGACTGTATAATAGATTTTTCATTTATTTTAAAGAATTTTAGATAAATTATATTAAAAAATAGTCGATTATCCAAACTAATCATAAAATGACTTAATTAGTTTAATCTTAAATTCATGTATTATTTTCTTTCGTACCTAATAATTACATTAAATTATAAAATTTGTTTATTTTCTTCATATAACTTTTTTTGTTTTTTTAATGCAATATAATTAGTATAGAAAAATGATAAATAAAAATATAATTTCAATCAATCAATTATATAATCATAATTCTCATCAATTACCGTCTGAAAATGTACTACATAGTTATCAGTCTATTTATTATTCGAGACTAAATATAAAATACAGTATTACAAAACTTTTCCAGAATCTACTTGATGAATATGAATCTTTATATAAAATAAAGAAAATTACACAGTCACATAAAAAACATAGAATAATAGTTGACATATTACTAAAACTTCATTCGACATTGAAACGTTGGGAAAAAAGTTTTAATAGTAAATTATCAACTGCATTATATCTATTATGTAAATTAACTGAATATCGAAATCAATATCAATCTAAAAAAATGTATCATAATCATGTACTAGGAAATTTATCACAAAAAAATGAGAGACCACATTTAATTATTGAATTAGAAGAAACAATGAATGATTTAAAAAAGAAATATAATCTAGAAATAATCGAGTATAATAAACTAATAATGGTAATAAAATTTTATATACTTTATTTTGAACGTGGCATTATTTTCTTGGATGGAAAAAACATGATAAATCAAGAAATAGATTCTAGATCATTAAGACCAAAAATTGTGATGTTTCATAAATGGATTGACAAATTGAGAAAATATTTTGTGATTGATTTTGATAAGGGAAAACAAAATAAAATTAAAAATCAAAATTTCAATAGTTGGAAAATAAACTTAAAATTATTCCGTACAATATCATTAGTAAATTTTCATTCTGAAATTAATATAGATATTAATGCAAAACACGTAAATATTGATTCTTTACGAGATCAATATATAAAAGTAATTTATAATATTGAAGAGTTTTACAAACGTTTACTCAATCGTATTACTTTAGATGTTGATGAAAATCGAAATATTTACGGTGAAAAATACAATTACAAAAATCATGTAAAGGAATTAGATGATGGGATAAAAACAGAATTTTTAGAAAAACTGTTTTATAACATCGGACACTTGAAAAATCAATTGAATTCTTATAAAATAAAAATTAATTACGATTATGAGAAAATTAATAAGTTACAGACATTATTAACAGGCTATACAAATAGTGAACTGGTTAATCAAAATGAAACGTTAATAAGAGATTTAAAATTATTGATAAAAAATACGAAAATGTGGAAATTAATGATCAATCGAATTGAGTGGGCCATCGCCAGTAAAGAAAATATATTAAACAATACGATAATAGAATCGAAAGTGAATTTAAAAAAACAAAAAGGCGATAAATCTAAAAAACATTTTAGCCATAGAAAAATTTAAAAGTTAAAGATATTATTTACAGTGATAATAGTAAATGGAAGTCTATTTTTTAATATGTTTTAGTGCCTTTACCTTACTAATATTGCTTTCATATTAATAAATTATATTTATAAATAACTTAGCTAAGAATGACAGAATCATAGTTGAATATCGAAACAAATAAAAGACTTTAATTGAAAATAATTGTATGTAATAAATAATTATAAATTTTGATATATTGAAGTTTTCTATAATATGAACAATAATGAATTGATTAAATTTTGCTGCTTACCAAGACCCAAATCCACATGGTATGCAACAAATAGGACTATCGACAAAAATAAAAATGGAAAGCGGTGCAAAATACCATTGATGCTTAATGTGCTTTTTATCATTATTGAAATTTATTATAGAAAAAAAAAAACCAAAATATAATTTTGGTTTAAATGTACATTTATGTATATTTTTTTTCTATTATATAATTATATTATATATATATACATATACATATATATATATATATATACATAAGAAATTTTCGAAAGAAATAAATAATAGTAATTTTAATTTGGATATTTATTTAGATGGCTAATATTGTGATTAAATATATTTAGCAGATATATGTACCTTACAAATTCGTTGAAAAGCTGAAGTATCACGAATTAATTGTTCCACGCGGACTTGAGTTTCACCAACTTCAGTCATATCGTCAGTTGTTTTCAAATGTTGATCTAAAATTGTTTGCAGCTCTCGAAAATCGGTTTCAAATTGTCGAAGCGCTAAACAATGACGTAGTCGAGAACTATGATGTGACCAGAAAAGATCGAAAGTACGTTCAGTTTCCTCCAACTGTACTAATAGCCTACATTCATAAATGAATATATTTCTTATGGATAATAAATTTGAGTTCATTATGAAAAATTTTTTGTTTAAACTTATTTTTAAATTAAAATTTATATTACCTTTCAACTGCAGCGACATTTCCTAACCGATCAGCAGTACCTTTGCCAATCAGCTGTCGTACACTATCTAAAAGTGCATCACCATGTCGTGCTGCAGTCAAAATTTCCTCTTTCAATTCATTATATTCTGCTTGTTGTTGATTTAATAATCTCGTCGTAGCTACTGTACTATTTGGAAATTCGATTTCGGCTAAACGTCGAGTAAAAGAATCTAATGCTAATGATACGTCTTGAGTTATCAAAGAAAATTTTTCCAAACTCTAAAAAATGCATATATTTCATATTATTATCTCATAATTAAAAATAAGTGTATATATTATTGGATTAAAAAAAATTTTTAAACTGATTAATAATGATATTTTCTTACAATTCTATTTTGAATCCAAGTTGAATGACAATATGGCAAATCACCTCCAAGTTGTTCTGTTAATTGATCTTTATCGATAAAATCGTAAAGCTCCGTAACGTTGGCTAATACTATCACTCGAAATTTAAAATCTTCACGAAATAATTTATTTGAAACTTCAGATATAGCTTTTTGAAAAAATCCAACTGGCCGAAGAACATATGCAATATGAACTAAACCAGGAAAATAAGCCTACAATTGATACATTCATTAAAATTACATTAAAAAAGTATAAGTTGTATATTAAAAATATACATTGATTCATTGAATAATGCATGATTTAAATATCTTTATTCGACATACCGATATTTTAATTAACACAGTTTTAACAGAATTCCATTTATCAGTTCGACGATCAATTATCAAATGAAATCCTAAATCAGCTTCTTGGAGACTGAATAAGAATATTGAAAAATTTTATCCAATTTTTATTATTTATTTTAATAAAAATTACTCACGTAGGGACTGATGTAAGATATAGCATGAGACGTTGATAATCTAAATCACTTATGTTATGAAAATTTCCATTGTCTGGGAATGTAATTATCGGACATCCTTCTCGTGTTTTTCCACCTAAAAAAAAAAAAAAAAATAATAATTCTTTTAAATAATTTTTAAATTGTACATCATTGTTTACAATAAATTGTAACATAAAGTCACATATAATTCTCTATAGAATTGTAATACAATGATCTAATTTTGTCTTGAATATTATTTGATTTGAAAAAAATTTTCTTCTAATTGTACATAAAAATAGTTAATTAACTTTATTCATAGTTTTTCTAGAAATAAAGAACTGTTCATTCAATTGATCATGATTACCGAAACATTCTTACATATATATGAGAAATATAAGTATAAATTTCCCATTTGAAAAGTAAAAACCGGTTTAACGGATTTTCTTACATTCCACGAATGTAAAAAATAAAATAAAATATTTCAAATGAAATATAAACAAAATAAAACTTATTTATACTATATTAAATATGTTTACTATTGATAAAGATATTTCTTTATACCGGTGATAATAGCATATTGATGTTGTAGAAGATCTGCAACATCTCGAACAGCCAAATCTCCATTCTCTATTTCTCCAGTCATACTTTCTACATCTTCTGTAAATAACAATTATTTAATTAATTTATGAATTTGTATTATTATGTTTATAAGTATGTACATTGTAATATTTTAGTTTATAGAACATATTAACTTTTTCAACTTATTTATTACAAATTTTAAATGTAATAATTTATCGATATTACAACCTATTACGATACAATAAAAAATATGTTTATTAAAGAATCTTTTTTTGAAGATACCAATTACAATTAGATTATGCGTAGTGAATAAAACTAAATGATGCCACATGAACTCTCGCAATGAACTGGCTAGAAAGGCCTTTGGCCCCATAAGATGCACTCAAATAACCTTCTTGATTCTTTCTATTTAAAATAGTTTCCACCTTTATCCACAATATCACTAATCTAACTGTAAATTCAACAGGCTTTCAATTCTCAATTGAAAATTTATTAAATAAATAAAGATAATGTATAACTTATTATCAATATTTCCATTATTAAGTAAATATAAAAAATTGATTAATATTATAGTAGGTATCAAAAAAAGTTACATTCTATTTGCAAATTTTTATAATTACAAAAAACTGTTCCCCGTCATATATTTTATATTACTTTAAACAAAAAATCATTTTTCTTTCATAAAATAAAAAAAACCTTTTATTATGGAGTATATTCAACCAACGAAAAATACTGATTGTTATTTTTTTATTACATAATTCTTCATCAAAAAGTTTGGATATTAAATTTAATGATATTTTTAATGTTGAGTATCTTTGAGTAAATAGTTTTTTTTTATTATTATAAATATATATATAATCATTTGACTAGATGTATTTAACGAAATACAAAGTTATCATTCATCATTCATTCATTCATCATCGTGGTGTTCATAGTCAAATCATGAAGTTTTCTACCATTTAATAAGGATAATTAAAATTGATTATTTATCTTATATTGATAGTAAAATAGTAAAAAAAATCTCGCATTGATAATTTATAAAGTAAATATTACTACAATAGCAATTTCGATAACCGTATGTGTGATTGTAAACACACTATACTTGGAGTATATTAAAACATGAGATATTTTTTTCCACATTTGATCAATGTGTTTAAACTGAATTACAAATTTTTTCATAAACCTCCTTATAATCAAATTATGATTAATAATAATTAAATAATCAATAACATTGAATAATGGATCCAATGCAAATGTCCAGTTTGGCATTTGATATAATGTAAAACTGAGCATCTTCATTGTACTATACAAATAAATTTAAATTTATAGTTTTGTTAATAAATAAACATCAAGGTGAAACTAAAGCAAATAAGTAAACATTAAAAGATAAAAAGCCAAATTTCAAACCTGCACATCTGGTAGAACAATGTTGATGACATGGACAATTGCAGGTATGTTGAGGTTTTTGTCGTAATCCAGAATTTGTTGAATTATTTGGCATTTCTATTTTTTTTTATCATCTATTCACTCATTCAAAGTCTATTTATACACATTTATAAATAATATTATTTATTCATGCAACTAAAAGCTGTTAGTAAAGAATCACTAACACATAATAATTCGAATTTGATTAGTACAATATTGTACTGCAGATTATTTTTTTTTTTCAACAAATAAAAAATTATCAATTTAACATTATATAAAAACAAACTATTCAACTTGAATCTGCATAGTCACTTTAATGATTATTATACATAACAAAAGAATTAATCATGGTCAGTTTAGAATTAAACGAGTGGCCGTAGTGTATCATAAATGGTTAATTTGATCGATAAAACGTATAATAGTATGATCTACCGGCATGTCACTTTTGCGCACATCACAAGCATGACCAAGTTTACGGCTTTATTATAATTAAAATATTCTACTCTAACTGCACAACACATACGAAATCACTCATTAACCGTTTTCATCTCTGTAGAAAAGAATAAAATAATAACCTTCTTTATTCAAAGTAGTATAAATAAAAATCAATATAAATACAAGTAACCATGTGGAAGTAAATGTTTTGAAAGAGACAAAAGAAAAATTCACATAACATAATTACACTTTTGTAATGTATAACACTTTATGAGTTATAAATATTAAACTCGTTAATAAGTTGTCAAATAATATTATTTATTTGATGCTCAGTATGACACTATAATTAATAATTGAATTAAATCATTAAACTCGACAATACAAAAAAATTAAATAAAGAGAATAAAAATAATAACACTTAATTTAATTAGCCATATTATAATAATATTAAAAAAGTTCGAATTTCACTACAATTCACTTACCGGCCTCCAAGACTTCGAGGTCAAGATTGCGACTTCTACTACGACTAATACTGCTACTAGCATTGTAGCTCCCTCTAGCGACATCATCCATCGCCCTAGAGGCGCTTCTCTTAAATTGCTCGAGAAAACTGTCAATCTGATTTTCAATGCTGGTCGGTGAATTAGCCATTTCACTTTTCACTTCTCAAATCTATATAAACCTTCTCTTAATTGAATTTATTTATCTATTCTCTTTAATGAGTTCATTAACACTACTATCAATGCATTGCAATCACAATAAATATTCATTATATTTTATAAACAAGTATTGTTCATTGTTCTGTATACGAAAAACGGTTATCTAACAATCAATTTAACAACCATTATAAAGTGAATACCGTAAATATTTTTGAGATTCCATAAAGATTATTTCAATTATTTCGTATGTATGTATGTATTATGTGTTTATTGTGAAGGAACGTCTAGAAACTAGATTGACGACCTTGCTGCAGGTGTCGCATTATAAGATTCTCCAATGCGCATGGTTTTTTCTTTCATGCTTTTGCGCAAATGAAAGAAAATTTTGATAAAAAAATTATCTCATGCAAGAAATCATTTTTAATATAATAATTTATTTATTCACAATGCAACGAAATTCGATTTTTTTTTCAATATTTCAAATATCACACATTAACATTTTTTTCCAAACAACAACGATTGATTTATAGCTATGAGAATTTAATTTTTCCCAGTAAAATTCGCCATTTGTATTTTTAGTTAATACTTTAGTCGTTTGAGGCGGTAAACTACGGTTCGTGATGTACACTCGGGTCCATTAATGCCTGGTGTATAGTCGAAACACTGAAAGAGTAGAATTGGAGGTTATACAGGGAAATTATTTTGACGCATGCGCACAAATTATTTCTGAGATTAAAATAATTAATTTCCTGTATAAAATAATTGCCTGTATAATTATTTATGATAAATAATAGCTTAAAATAACTTGAAATAATATATAATAAATATAATAAACATAATAACTCAAAATAAATAATTTCCCGTATAACCTCCAATTCTACTCTTTCAGTGTTTCGACTATACCATTGATTAGCAAATACTATGGAGAATAGGAACCTCCAAAAATAAGTTCTATTCTCCATGACTTCTAGGTAAGACAGTATTCTTTGGCACATACATTTATACATACACAGTATAAAAACATGGCGTCAAAAAGTGATAAATGTTTTTTTATCAATGAAAAAATTGTAATAAAAATGTTATTCAATTTAACAATAGAAAATTAAACACACAGTTTTTAATTTAAAAATGCCTGTAGACATAAATCGTCTGACAGAGGGATGGTTGGAGCTTGAAAGTGATCCAGGTAAATAGTAACTATTAAATTCTACTATAACAAAAATTTCAAATTTATTACTTTTCAGGTTTATTTACCCTTCTGTTGGAAGATTTTGGAGTTAAAGGAGTTCAAGTTGAAGAAATTTATGATTTGCAGAAATCATTAGAAGGTCCTGTTTATGGATTTATTTTTTTATTTCGGTGGATTGAAGAAAGAAGATCACGACGAAAGGTAGTAGAACAGGATGAAAGTTTTGTTAAAGATGAAGAGATCGTGAATAATATATTTTTTGCTCAACAGGTAATTTACTCGAGTAATGATTTTTAAAATAATCCAATCATGTAATAAAAATTTAATTATAAATTATTCATTGAATATGATGCACTTATTACATAAAATATTATCATTCATTAGTCACACAATTATTTACAGGTTGTCCCTAATAGTTGTGCAACTCATGCATTACTTTCTGTTCTTCTAAACTGCCCTAACATTCATTTAGGTACAACCTTATCACGTTTGAAACTCCACACGTCCGGAATGTGTCCAGAAAATAAAGGTTGGGCTATTGGAAATACACCTGAATTGGCTTGTGCTCATAATTCGCATGCAATGCCTCAAGCAAAGAGGCGACAAGATAAAAACACTGGAGTTTCTACCGGACGATTCACAGGAGAAGCATTTCACTTTGTTAGTTATGTTCCAATTAATGGAAGATTATTTGAATTAGATGGTTTAAAACCATATCCAATGGATCATGGACCTTGGAAAGAACATGAAGAATGGACTGAACAGTTTAAACGAGTTATAACAGATCGATTAGGAATATCAACTGGAGAACAGTTACAAGACATCAGATTTAATTTAATGGCAGTTGTTCCTGACAGAAGGCTTGCTATCTCTCATAAACTTACGATGTTAAAGACTAATCGACAGATTGTTGTTGAAGCTTTACAACAATTAGTTAAATTAAGCCATCAAGAACATGGGGATAAAAATCATGATACTGATAAGATTCATGAAAAAAAACAAAAAGTTGAAGATGTTAAATTTGAAACAAAGAACGAGACTGAATTATCCTTGAATGTTTCTACAATCAATGTTGAACGATCCAATGATTTATCTATTGAATTAAACGATTCTCATATGAATTGTGCTAAATCAGAATCAGGAAATTTAGAAAAGGTTGTTATGTGTGCTTTAGATTATGCAACTCCTCTTCGTATACAAACATCACCAGCACATAGCTCATCGAGTACTGATACTTCTTCAGAAATTGGTTCAGCATTTAACTCACCAACACAAGGTAAATTATTGAATTTGCATTAATAAAGTATAAATAAATTTTTTTTTAAATATCATTCCAGCTTGGGGATGGAATTCCGGTCAGAGTAGTCCAACTTCTACTAAAGATTTCAAAAAATTTGTAATTATTCGAGTTGCAGGCGATGAGAAAAACGAAGTAGGATTAAGTAAGTGTATATCTATTTTGATGATAAAACTTGAGATGATTTTTCAATTTTATTTATTTTATAATTTTTTTTTTCGTAGGCCGCTCTTTAGGTAATATTAATATTAATGGTAAAAGACTTGTATCAGATTCAGGACATTTACATAAAAAAGTATGTCTTTCTGCTGAAGTTCGAATGCCACATGCTAGGGTAAAAACGAGTAATGGTGATACAGTTACAGAAGAAAAAAAAATTGAACGTATTGATCCGAAATTATGTTCAAAATATCCAGAGTTGTTTGAACCACATACATTTGCACCAAAAGATCTCCTAGCATTGTTAAAAAATCTTGAACAAGAAATTAATATTTGTGAAACCAGTTTAAAAGATGAAAATGATAAACGAAATAAGTATAAGGTAAAATTAGAAATTCTCGAATATAATCAAAACTCATGTTATTAATGATTATTGATAATAAAATATTTATTCATTTTCATATGCTTCTTGTTAGATTGATGATTGTAGAAGAACACATAATTACGATGAATTTATTTGCACATTTTTATCAATGCTAGCCCAGCAAGGAAAATTAGCAGAATTAGTCCAACAACATTTAACCCTAAAGAAACATACAACAGTTACAGTGAACCGAGTTCACAGGTAAACAATAAAATACTATTTAAATTGTTTTTTTTTTTTTTTTCAAATTCATACTAATATTGTTTAATTAAAAATTATTCTTCAAAAAGGTCTTCAAAAAAGTCTGATTCTCGACCTAATGCATCACGGAGACGGCGTGGAAGAACTAAATGTAAAAAACGGAAATAACTCAATAATACTTTTATTATTTTTAACAAATTTACGCGGGTCGTGAACATCTTACTCATTAGAAAAAAACTACTTTTTACTCGTACTTTTTTTGGTGTATGTATCTTTGTTTTCCAACTCAAGTTTTCACATACATTATTATATAATAAGCTACAAATATTGTGCTCATTTATAACTCTATTGTACTTTATTTAAGAATATAATAAAATGAATTCGTTCATGTCTTATGAATTATTTTAATTAACACTTACATAGTATTGAATAAAGTAAGGTATATTATAAAAGAGTAAAAAATATTTTAAAAAATTCCATTTACTTCATTTTTCATTGATAGAATATCAATACATACATTAATATAATTATTAACACTTTTAACCAATATTTATTTCAAAGTTTATCAAATAATTCTTCATTAGTTTTTTTTAAAAACATTTTAAACAAATTTTTTTATAAAAAATTATTTAAAAGAAAATGAAAAATTACGATGTAATAAATTTCAATAAGACTGATCATTTTGACCAAAAGTAATAGGAAGAAAGTCATAAGAAAATTGATTAATAAATTCTTTGGATCATTAAAAAAAGTGGTTAAAAAAAATATTATACATATTTTCAAAAACATTGGAAACATTTATTTTATTATTAACATATAAATACACTACACACTGTCGATATGTTACGATGTCTAAAAATTATAATATGTACTTTTCCATGTGAATATTGAAGGAAACTTTTTTTTAAATTTCGATTTGTTTATTTAATAGTTTTTATTTAACTTTATTTAGCTTCCAAGCGACTAGAGCCATCAATCATACAGTCACTATTTGCGTATTTTTTGTGTATACAGATTTTTATAGATAATTCTCATCACTGTTAATACATGTATATCGAATAAATAGGCACTGGTGGTAACAATTCAATGAAATAATTGGTGGTATAGAATAGTTTGTCAACGTTTCAATTAAATAATTAGTTTTTTTTTTAATTGTAAAATTAATAATTATTTGTATAAAAATAATTATTATAGGCTCAAAAAATTTATAATTTTTCATACATTATTAATTCGTTGAATAACTTGTTGAGTATCAAAAAAATATTTAATGAAAATTACATTTCATTTACCAGTCCATCCTCATAAATATTTTCCTGTTGTTTTTTGAAAATTTTTTCTTCATTTTCTTTTTATTATTTTTATTGAATAAAATATAGAATATATATATAAAACACTAATACAGTCTTATATCAAGTTTTTAAAATTATTTTATTCCATCACAATAAACAATAAAGCGAATATTTTTCATTCTAAAATTGTTTTCTACACATTAATTAAAAATATTTAATAAATATTTTTTAGTTTTTAATGAATGAAGATGACGGGTAAATTTATAATTTTTTCCATATGTTAGTGATCTATAGAATTTTTTTTTTTTGTACAATTATTTTTTTAACAATACAAAAATGATTATTATTTCATTATATTCCATAATGAATAGTAGTTGATTTTTATTAAAAGACGTCAACTATTTGCAATATTATTGATCTTCTTAATGATTTACCATTTAGCATGATATCCACTTGATTCAAAAATAAAATAATTGTAATACAATGATTAAATTATGTTAATGTATAAATAAAGATAATTACTTTTAATCATTCGTTGTATTTAAAAAAGAATAATATTACTATTGAAATTGGAGAGAACATTCAGTTTATAATAAAAGTTGTTGAGTATACAATAAATAATTTAAAAAAAACAAACCAATTATATTGACGTAATTGGAAATAACTATTATAACAATATGAGTATTAAGTAAAATATGTAATATAGTTTAGAATAATTTTTTAATATTTTAAGAATTGTTAATATACTTTAAGCAATTTTTTTTATAAACTGAATATGCTATACTATAAACAAAACTATGTTTTCTTCTCAACTAAAAAAAATGCTTCTTGAAATTTGGTTCTATAATACACGAATAACTCTTTATTAGCATTTAGGATTGATAATAACTCGCTTAAAATTTTGTGGCGGTGGTTAGAGCCGGTTGCGCGTTTACATGTTTATAATTCGCGTTCATCAATAAAATTACCTAAATTATAAAATAATATCTTAATAGTAATAATTATTATTACAATATTATTATTTTATAATAATTAGAATAGTAAAATAATAATAACACATTAATCATATCAATAATAAAAACAATAAAGAAAAAAGTATAGGAATGATCCTAAACATTATTATAATATAATTTACCTACACATAAAGATTGCCTTAAAATGGATTTATACTCACAAAGGCAAACAGCCATTATAGTATTAAATGTATTCGATTACAATGGCTTTGAATGTTGCCTTAACAATAAGTATTTTATGAAAAATTTAAAAAAAAAAAAAAAATACCACAGAATTAGTCCTCTGGTAATTATGATGTTAGACTGTCTAGAAGCACATATCTTGGCACGACAAACAATGACATGTAATCAATTTCAGGGTAGTCCGGATGCTGAACTCGTACTGTTAGTAATGCCAGTCGTATTATTTTGATGAGTAGTAACAACAGGCGTGTGTGAATCATTGTTCTTACTAAGACGAAGAATTGATTGAAGCGATGCAACTTCCGATGCAAGTCGATCAAGTCGAGATTTAACTTCTGTCTCCGTTTCTGGAACCGTTGAGGTGTTATTAGGACCTGCCCATTCAGCACCTAATGATATTCCTGAATCTCTTTCATCACTTGAACCTTCATTATCCCAGGGAGGTGATGCTCTAGATCCAGGTTCTTGTTTAATACCTTGGAGTGCAAGAAGGGCACTAGCGGCATCTTTGTCCCCAATTCGAGACTTATGCCTAAGTTTATGGGGTAAACAATTATTTGCAGCAGAATTTTGAGATGCTAAAATGGAAGTACTTTCATCTCCACTTCCGGATGACAATTCAAATGGTGATTGAGCTCGCCGACCTCTGGAAAGATTGAGTGCACTGCTAGTGTCAAAGTGAATAGCGGGATGAGAATAGGGATACTGGAAACTCTCAGTTTCTGGATAGGCACTTGTCTCAGGAACATAAAGTTGAGCCGGGGACCTTGGAGATCTGGTGCCGCTGACTGGTTGATGAATTACTGATGTGTGAACAGGACTTGGAGTTCTGGCATACAATAGGGCTGCTGACGTTGGTAATTTGGCTCGTTTCACGCCTAATGGTGGATCTGCAGGTAAAGCGGCCAATACATGTTCAGTGCTAATGACAGATTCCCCGCAAATACCAAACTTTTCCCTTATTGCTTCCAGTTGAGCTTTTAAAATGTGATTTTCCTTGCTAAGCTCCATGACTCGTTGTTCCAAGACCATATCGTTGAATCTTCTCTTCTCTCTGGATCTTTTGGCTGCTTCGTTGTTGCGTCTGCGTCGGTCCCAGTAGCTGTCATCCTTCTTATTGTCCGGGATGAACTCTCGCTGCTTACGTTGCGAGAACAATTCTTTTCTGATGTCAAAGTTCGAGGGATAATTCTCAGGATGTGTCACCTGCGATTCATGATGATGATGCTGCTGCTGCGACTGCGACTGCTGTTGCTGTTGTTGACCCTGCGTTGGTGGCGGTTGATGTGGTTGATGTTGTTGTTGAGAGACCTGCTGCTGCTGAGGATGTTGATGTTGGGAATGCGACTGATGTTGAATTTGACCAGCATGATGTACTGAATGGGTTAGAGGAGGAAGAGGGCCATGTGTATCATGTCCAGTATGAGCTCCATGTCCAGGATGGGCCATTGTATGACTTGCAGGCATGTTACTGTTGAGACAAGCGGTTTCACCGTTTATGGGCGATCCACTTTGACGGGCAATAAACTCTGCCACCATAATTCGTCTTCTTAAAGCATCTGTAACAATAAAATATAAATTATATTATAAATTATACTATATACATCTACATATATATATATATATATATATATATATATATATATATATGTATGTAGTATTTCATGTGTAAATATTTATAAAAATAATCAAAGATTATTGATTAAAGGAACAAATACGACCTCATAAGAAGGTCTTAAGTTTAATATTATCGAAACGTATGGTATGAAGAATGAGGAAATTAGCGGTGACGACCTCGAATATATAATTTATAGCTTGACCATAGTTATCCGGTGATACTTGAAAAAAAATTATATAAAAAAAACCGTTTACTAAAAATATCCAGGAAAAATTACGGATGAGTAAACAGCATCAACTTAACTAACAAATAACAAAAAAGAACAATTTTATGTCATGAATGTAGGTCGACTGATGCAACTTTTATTCCGCAAAGAACAATCCCTGACGATAGAACACGTGCATTCTCGAATGTAGTTATGCGATTACACAAGATCCCTGGTGAGCCTTGGGACAGTGTTGGCCGGATTGCTAGTATAGAGGTTAGAAAGGGACAGGGGAAGGTGAACAAGAACTGTGATCACGACTCAAGCGTGCCGATTACGCTACATAATGGGGGAGTAACATTTGAACATTCATTGTCAATATATATATATATATATATATATATATATATATATATATATTGACTATTATTATTAAAATATTATTTTAAAAATTAAAATTTCAATATTATTATTTATTTTCAATAACCGGAAAAAATCATCTATCGAATGAAAGGTTATTGCTCTTAATCGTTTCAAAGTTTGCCTTTTCATGAATTTGATATTTTTAGCAAGTTAATCGAGTCAAGGACGGACATATGCTTGAAACTGTCAAATTTACACAACTACAAAGCACGTGTTCTAATCTTATCAATAGTTATTGATAAAAAGACAAAAAAATATAATCTAAATGAAGGAGACAGTTATGAAATTGATAATGATAAAACAAACGATATATAATAGCCGAATACAAATAATAAATAATTATAATTTCATATGATAAAATGAATTAGATATTTTTGTAGTGAAAATTGAAAATTATGAAATTAAAATAGATAATGTAATATTCAGACAACAAAAAAAGACAACCTATGTCATGGTATAATTGCGTCATTGGTGTGTCAGGTAGTATGAAACATGCGATAAAATATATGTATATATATATATGTATCTGATAGAGCACGAGCCGGGTACTTACGTAATCCAAAGTGTAGACGCGCATGCACACAACATACTTTCTGGCCACGTGCAGTAAAGCCACGTATTATAGCGGAATCAGAGACCAGATAGAGGCGCGTCTACAATACAATCTATATAACAACCAACGGTGAATGTCAGCCACTACGGAAACCTTCTATGTAGTATGTAAATACGTAAATGTAAGAGATCACACCAATAAGCGTGTAAAGCACATGAAAATCAAACACTATCACGTGTCTGTTAACTTTTTACGATTCAATGTAATTTATAAACAGAAGAATGACTAAATAAAACGTTGAGAAGTATTATTAATTCATAGAACACGTGCATACTAGGAAGATTATACATACATATGTAGTGCTACCTACAAATAGATGATTTTAATTATTATTAAACTATTTAGTATTTCTTTTTTAATATATATATATATATATATATGTATGTGTAAATATGTTATTAATGTCTTATGTAATTAAGTACTTGGGAAAATTATACAATTTATTTACAATTACTTATAGATAAAGAAAAAAAATATTCAATCAATATTATTTGCAAATTAAAGATACACCCATTTTGTGTACAATTTGATCTATCGAATACAAAATTTCAAAGAATTATGACACATCAATTACAATGATGAATCATTAACGTGAATCTTTTCAGTTCTTGAAATGATTTAATGATTTTGTATTAATGACTGTATAAAATGTAGTTTTATACAATTTTTTTACTCTTTATGGTTGTTTATACAAAGAATAAAAAAAAAATGAATCGACAGAATAGTAAATAGATTGTTTCATTTTTAAAATTGACAGATAAAATTCATGATCAATACATATCTTCAAGTACGTAATAAAGTAATGACGCATACGGAAAACCTCAGTTCTATTTGTGCAACCGGGGTCATACACGACAAGGTATTGATAATATCGTCTTAAGACCTTCATAGTTTTCCGGTATTTACAATAAGATGTAAGGTTGAAGGCATAATGTTTATTGTCATATAAATTTATTATATAAAGACAAAATAGAAATAAAATAATTTTTATACTACTTTGAAAACAAAACATCAATCTGCGAAATGATAATTACATCATTGTTAGTAATTTTAAGGCACACTTTTAATGTTGTTATTGGTCAAATGAATTTTGAGGGAATTATTCAAAAAATTATTCTGATATTTTATAAAATTTAGTCAACTGATTTTATATTATAATATTTTCAGAAATATGAAAGCATAATAAACTAATAAAATTTAACGTGATGTGAATATGTATTATCCAGTACATCGCAATAATGAAAAAAATAAGTAAAAACACCTTCAAGTATCTTTTCAGAAATTCATTAGCAACTTTGAACGCACGTGTTTCTTGGCTTGATTGCGTAATATTATTAACGCACGTGGCGCCTACTTTGTTAGATAAATATATACACAAGTAATAGACTTTTATAATTTTATTACCTTTTTAATATTACTTTAAAAATTGAACATTAAAAAAAAATAAAGTAAACGATATTTAAATAAATAATAATGCGGAAATATTAATGGCCAATGTCCAAGATCATACGTATTTTTAATATTTGAGTAAAAATATAAATTTTTTTCTAAATTTCGTCTTAAAATATATGAAGAGATAAAATTAAATCAAATCGATTCACTCGTTTGATAAGATAAGTATTAATTACACTGAATTATTTTAAATTAATTAGAAGATGTATATTCAAATAACAAGAAAGAAAAGGAAGATATTTTTTCTCTAAACTTTTATATCGTGAAAAGGAAAAAAAAAACAATTGTTAACACGTTAATATAGAAAAGCTTAAAAAATTATGCAATTACATACATATATCTTTCTATTGTATGGATGTAATTAATACTATGAGGTCGATGCCAGAATATTCAAGACGATATAATCGATGATGACGCAACCTCTAGTCATGCAGACAAGAGAAAACAGAATGGAAGTATATAAAGAAAGAGAGACTACACGTGTAGTTGGAGAACAGAATAGATACACAAGAAACCAAACCATTTTAAAATTATTTAAGCTTATATTTAATTTTTTTTATATTATTGATAAAATCATGAAAATTTTCAAAATATAATTATAAACTAAGAAACAATTCATTCCAAACTGTTAGTGTCATGTTTGCTAATAAGTTTTATTTATAATAATTATTTAATATTGACTCCTCTAAATGTGATCAATTCTTTGTTCTTATATGTTTTTTTGTTTTCATATAGTGAATGAAAGAGTTTAGGATTGCAAATTAGGCCATGGCCCACTTTAATGAATAACGAGTACTAAGAGTAGTGGGGAAATAGCTGTGAATTCAATCACTTAAAGAGAAAGACGAAAGATACAGGTGGAAGGGTTATATGATTTTAGAGTAGGGATAAAATTTTTTGAAGCATAATCAACATTGTATTGATCAGTGATTATTCAGACACCGAGGCGTTGGAAAATCCATATGTTTTATAATTTTAGTTAACAAAAACACATTTGCATGTGAGATAATTTTAATTGAAAAAAAAAGAATAAATAATTAAATTGCACTACAGAAATGTCTTAGTATCACTTCTCAAACAGTAAGCGGTAAAATACGAATATATAGATAATAGAATAAAAGGAAAAAAACAGATCAAATATCTTAATCAAAGTTAAACGCATGCGCATAAAGAATACAAGTCGGGTTACGCGAGTTCGTATGACGCAACAATTACCGCGATACTCACACTCAGAGAAACGTGAATTTCGCGCAAGGTCTTGCTTAGAATTAAATTTATATATGTATATGTATAAATAGAGAGAAAGAGATAGATAGATAGAGAGATAGATGAAGAAAGGAAGTTGTCGAGGTCTTCACGATAGATTTACGATTGTGGTTCGTCAACCTTTTTTTTTTTTTTTCTTTTTTACTGTATATTTCATTATATGTCCTACGACATTGAATTTTTAATAAAGGAAGTTTTCAATATTACAAGTGTCGTCATTACGATTGAGTAAGATTTTTGTAATCATGATCGAAGATTTAACAAGCATGGAATCTATTTAGTAATAGCAAAGTCCAAAGTCCTAAATCATAAATACATGCCAAAACGATCAAAAAAGGCGTTATAAATATTTATTTTGTATTAATTCAGATAATAATTTCATTTGATTTATTGAAGGTTTGTTTTTCATGAAATTAATTATAGTTTGTTTTAAAATCTAAATTCACTCACCAATTGTAAATTGTTCCGAGCGCGATTTCGCGCTGATATCGAGATCCACTTTGAATCTCTATCAATTAAATAAAAATATATATTTCAGTTATAAAATTAAATTATAATATATAATTGAAATCACTTTTTAACAAATATAACAAAACTTTTTCACTGATTAATTCAAATAAAAATTTCAATTCCAGTTGAAAAAAAAAAAAATATCCAAACACTTAATACTGTATAATATTTGAATAATAAAGAAAAACTGATTATAAACGATACTGTATTCCACGAGAGTAGAAATAATAAGAGAAATTTTCAAGTACGCGCTAGATAACAAATATGTCCATTCAGACGGAGTGCGCGCTCTTAACTGACTATTCGCCTCGTGAAACTCAGGACTTGGTCTCTCTTGGCCTCAATGTCGTATCGCGTGTGATGCTAGAAGACTGACACTACTAAGTGTTGGTGCCGCGTGCTCAGTAAGTCTGCATCAGATGTTTAAGATTATACTTGTGTAAGTGAAATATCGATGGTGGTGGCATTTTAAGAGTGGGGACAAGATGAACTTACGTCGCGTGACAGTGGAGGGATTCCCATCCCTTCCACGTTTTGTCTGCAATTGCTCAGAATCCTGCGTCAGAATGCAATCCCCACTATATAACATCGATAAATACATCAATATACCTCAACTAATAATCTATAATAATAATAATATAAA
The DNA here is from genome assembly GCA_028641665.1 of Chelonus formosanus. NCBI lineage: Eukaryota > Metazoa > Arthropoda > Insecta > Hymenoptera > Braconidae > Chelonus > Chelonus formosanus. The sequence continues at coordinate 2,105,769 of CM054002.1, forward strand.
TATGCATAATAAAAATCATATAAACTTGTAACAATTTATAAATTGTCTACTTTTATTTCGAAAAACTTTCTTTCATTTTTAATCTTTATTTTTATTAATAAATTTGTAAATAATATTAATATTAATGTAAACTAACGTATTATTAAATAAATCTAATTAATACGGTGGATGATAATAACATTGAAATACATAAATTAATAAAAATTAAGTGTAAATAATAGAAATAGTTGAAATGTTAACAAAATACTGACCGATTTGGAAGATCAAGGCCATTGAGTTGCTCTTGAAGATCTTAGAATGTTTCTTACCAAATACATGTGCGACCTTGAATAATGCAGTCGTAAGCCCGCCAATTAGACTAAATAATTAAAATAAAAGATAATTCGTAAAACATTAATTTATAAATATTTATATATATTCGTATGTTGAAAATAAAAACTAATTATTAATAGATAAAAAAAAAAAAACTAAATTGATAGAAAATTGTTGCGTGCATCACGATTACAGTTGAACGTCACTATTACTTTAAGCTACATATAAATAAACTTTCACCGTTTTACCATAAATAATGTTAAGTTGAGAAAAATGTTTTTATTTATTTTATTACATAAACAAAGTCAGTGACAATGAACGAAACAACTTATGCAAAAAATATAATGAAGAAGGTTATCATGACTTTTGATGACCTTCAGTCATCGATCAGGTCACGAATGAGGTTATTGGCCTGATGAAAGACATAAGGATAAAATTGTGAAATCATATAAATAATTGTTATGATGATTCATCGTTAACACCCAGTTGTGAAAGCTAAACGTGTGCTCAAGTTTATTGTACTCTGTTACTGTGTAATACGAATAACCGAAACATAAAATGTTTGTTTGGTCAAAAGTGACACCTCGTAACACTTGGCGTTTTGGGTTCACTGACCATTTCATCATCTCCCAACTAAACGATTCAAACTCTCTCATTTTAATAATTATATTATATTATGACTATATTAGATTAGTGATTTTAAAATTTTTCTTCTACTTCATTTTTCATATTTTGTTAACTTTTGAATAAATTCAAATGAAATTGTTGTTGATGAAAATTTTTTAACTTCATATAACTTAATTGCTGATTTTAATGAAAAAATTTTACCTGGTATAAATCTGATAATCAATTGAAAAACGTTTACATTGATAATATTACTTGAGAGAGTTACCTACAGACCGGATCTGGTCATGCATTTTTTTGATCACCTTGTATAAAAGACTGGGAGTCTAGTTGGCTCGCGGACGATACTTTCATCGACCGAGTGAAAGCAATATGAAAGTGCTTGATTGCAAAGTAGAAAGGTGAAATGTATGATAAAAAGACGAGCGCCGTTACGTGCATGTGTATTGCTCGACCTATTTGAGTTTTATTTCTCGCGTATGTGAGAAGTTTGAAATAGATGCCGTTAGGCCCTTGACCCTAACAGTTTTAATATCATACTTGAAATATTTCTCACAAACCATCTTGAGAATATAAGAAAAATATTGGACGATTAAGTTTTATGTTTATTATATTTTTACTATTCCGTCAATTACTAAATTTACTCATTTATATATGTACTAAAAATAATGAAGAAGTAAAATGAAAATTACATAGAGTTTATTATAATTATAATAATAATTATTGCCGTTGTAAATTATAATTATTGTAATGTAATAATCAAAATTTAAAAACAATACTTTTTTCATGTCACAATTAGTCAGAAAAAGTTTAGTAACTTTATTATCTTGTCATAATATCAGTTTTAGTCTTACTTTGTATGCATAACATGAAACATTAGATAATAACTTGGTGACAAAACTTCCTAAAGACATGCAAACTTCACTTGTCATCTCGCCAACTGATAGATCTATATCCGTGTCTTATCTACATTACGTAGAAATAACACTTTATTGTCTTATCTACAATACGTGACTGGATATCTTATTTATTATATTTGTTAATAAACGTACAACGTCAATGTTATGTTAATTATTATTCTTCCGGATTCTGCATACGGTAATTTTTAAGATAATCTAGTATGTTTATTGTTGTAATCAATACATTTTTGTATCAAAATAAATATTAATTTACGATTAGAATAAAATTCTTTCTTTTGTACAAATTTTAACAAATAGTATCACAAATTGTATAATGAATTTTTAAAAAGTATTTTTCAAAAAGTCATTAGGATAGTGTCCTGAAGAACAAAAGTGACCTTGGTAATCAAGCCTTTAATCAGGGTCAACATGACCTCTCTCATGGTAGGAGGGAAAGACCTCGAATCCACTGCAAGTCACGATGACGCTTGAATCTCCCCTTAAGTTGTGAAAAAAAAAAAAAATAAATAAACTGAGAAGGACATAAGACTCGAAGCTATATATTCTGTGACAATTCAAGGAGATAAAAATGCATTTATATCGGGCTGCATTTCAGTATTGAAGGACAACAAGAAGTCAAAGTACGATAAATAATATGATAATTTCATTAACTCGAATTATGATAATTTTATTTGCGTTTTAATTTATTCAATACTTAAACAACGTTCTCAAAGATATTGATGAAATTTTTTTTTTTGCTTATGAACAATATTGGACATGTGCTCTTTTTAAAAATAAATGTATAACAGAAATTCGATCAATTGAATAAGAAAATCGAGGTCATGAGGGTAGAATCAAATTGAATAAAATTCGATATATCGAATAGAGGAGGTTCCCATGATTCAATATAATAGTGAATGAAAAATAATAGATAACGGTCTTTTGATTTAGGATATTTCCTGTTGAAAAAAAAATTTGTTAATCTCAAAACTCTCAAGGTCTCTTTGTACGCCTTTGTGGGCGCGACAGATAACCGTTATAGCATTCGCGTAATGTAGATCAAAGTAAGGTACATATATCGTATATACATCAACACATTTTTTCTTTATTTAAAAATATTTCCGTTAGCATACAGTATTGTTCATTATTCAATCATTTATGTGATGCATATATTTATATACGTAGATATATTCATTAAAAGATTTCAATATTCTTTATTAACACAAATATCGAATTATCCTTAGTTTGTGTGACAATTCATTTCTTCATATTTACTTAATCGTCAGTGACACGACGTGATAAAATTAATGAAAAAAAAATTAAATACGATATAATGTATAGAAAAATAATAAACATATCTTCTTATGCGGACATCCTGGTGTCGTTAACCAGTGCCAAATCTAATAAGATAATTTGTCTGTTTGCAATAACATTTTACTTAATTTTTATTTATCTTGAATTTCGAAAAACGTCATCTTTTATTACAGTCACTGGAAGAACAATTAAATAATTTAAATTTTTTATTGAAAAAAGAATATGAATAAAAACTCTCGAGACAATTCGTAATAATCGGGGCCAGAGAAAGTGGACGATGAACCCGGGGCTTGTGTATCATCATTATGTTATTTGACTTATTTTGTTACCAGTTCGAATATACGTTAATTGTTGTTATATTATATCGTATAAACATATTGTATGAATAAACTGCTACATACTTGGATTTACACTTTTCACTCATCAATAAAAATTAATTTTATATATTTGATTTAATAACTACCAAAAAATCAAATTTAATTTTTATTAATGTAATATTTAATACTGAGATAAAATAACAAAAAAATTTTATGATAAATTTAATATTAAAATCATTGTTTACAATAATTGTAACAAATCTTTTTTTTTTTGTATTATTATTTTTTTTTATTAAAAACAATCAAAAAAAAGAATAATTTGTATTCCTGGATCAATGCTGTCACTGGCATAATCGAACATCGATTATAAACTCGATTGTAATAGGAGAGTGGCACGCAACTACGGAAGTTAAACGTAAGAGAAAGTTGACCACGACCCCTGAGAGTTATATTAACATCGACAACATCATATGACGTAGATTGGTGAGACTACATATAATATGTTTAAGAATGTCAATGAATTAGTTATGCGATCATTGAACTCGAAAAAAAATGTGCCAACCTATCATTTTATTAAATTCTTCAAAATTTCAATTATTACTTATAAGATCACTGCAAATCCAAGTGTTTAGCAATTAAATACTTAAAGTGTTTACAATGTTAAACATCATAAACGAACTATGATAATTTTGTAGACGACTTTTAAACATTTTTTTACCGTTTACCAAAATGATATAGTTTATTGATGATGTTCAACATTGTAAACACTTAGGTGTTTAATTATTAAATACTTTAAACGTTTTACTACGAAACACCTAAATTTTTTGGGATCTGCAGTGATGATATCGATATTTTTTCATATTTCAAAAATTAATCAAATTTATTAAAATATTATTTTTCTATAATACAAATGACAGTTATTTGATTTAAATATTTTATTTGTCTTTCAAGTTTGGTATCATTAATACACATTTATTTTACCATGAATGTTTTGCTGCTGTTTTTAATTTAAAGTTATAATTAAATAAGGGAAATGCTGTAATTTAATGAAGTAAAAGTGTCGATGTTAGCTTGTGTAAATAATCCAAGTTATGTTTGTCAGGAAACCACATTTGTGGTCAGCAGTTATGAAAAGGTAGATCCGGTAGTATAAGATTCGCATGGTTAAGAATATACCTTGTAAAAAATTAAATACTAATATGATGCTCATAATCATCCCATATTATCAATACCTTATCCTCTTAATCAAAAAGAGTCAATGTTTACGATCCACTAAATTATAAAACATCTACAAATTCCAACGTTGAAAAAAACTACTTTACCATTGTCAGTTGAAATTTTTATTACAATAAAATAATGTTAATCTCACTAAAATTTTCTTGATTAAGAAAAAAATATATTATTAAATTAATTTTCAGTAAAATAGTTTACGTTAATTTCACAAAGTTTGAGTGCAATTTTCAATAATGTTTTAATCGATTCATTAATAATTTTTTATCGATCTGATTTATTATTGAAAATGGATCGTTTAACTAGCTGAAATATTAAGTATAGAATGAAATGATTATTTCTTCGTATCGTTATGGAACGTTAACCAGTTATGAAATGCACTTACAAGGTAACAAATGAACGAACGCTTTCGCAGGCGCTCTCTCGCATCTCCAAAGAAAGTTTTCAAGTAGAATTCATTTGTACATTCGAAAGTCTGCATATTCTCTTACTCAAGTCTTATAACTACAATTATACGTCAAGTCAATAATAAATATAAAAATAGATTTAATGATTAATCTTATTTTTATTTTTATAGGATCGATAAGGGTTAACTTGTGAACAATAATTGTAACAGCTTCTTTATGTTAACGGATGCATTCATTTGTGACGTCCTGTCGGATGTCACTATGCAATACTTGCGCCCTCAATGTCGATGAGGGGAGTATCAATCGACTCGTATAACAAACATGCGTCTTTATCATTACCACAAACTCAGGACATTGGCCTTCTCTATTGTGAATATGTATATACACAGTTTCTTAATCAATTTATATTCATAAATACAATTAACTTTGTATTCATAAACGTATGATAAATGTTTTATTGTAAGGTAAAAAATAAGTGATAAAAATTTGTGTACTTAGTAATATTTTTTATGATAATTATAAAATTATGATTAGCTAGGAAATGACGTGAAAGACGAGAAAGTAGGTTGCAGAAAGCAAGGCCACTAACCCTGCATCGTCATTATTTTTTTAAATTCAACTAAATCTATTATTTCTAATTTCTGTACAACAATCTTATCAGTGTTTTCTATCACTTTACTTTTTATATTTACTGCTATGCCATTATGTGCCAAAGTAACTATAAGTGAAAGGAGAGAAATTTATTTTAAAAACACCGATTAATTTAGTAATAAAATAACCTATAATATTAACACGAAAATTTCGATTACATCGTTATTTACAAGAACAGGTTGTAAAGAAGACATGAATTACATTGGGCCATTGACTGTGCATTCCTTCGTAACGAATTCTCTCTTAAATGGCCAAACTTTCACTCTATAATTCTACTATTTGTCTTTTTTATTTTCCCCTTCCTTTACTCTTTTCCACTTGTTTTTCCTTTATTTTACTTTTCCACTGCTATACCATCATATCCTTTTTTCCATTCACTTTAAACTTTTATTTATATTACATAGTAAATAATAAATTGTATTATTTCTCGTACTTGTGGCCTTTCAAGTGGTTACTTCAAGGCAGTTATTCTCATTGTCAATGCCAAATTCTGTGAGACAAGAAGAAGCAAAACAACTTTCTAGATATGTATATTCCAATAAAGGCCTATTTTCGGGGAACATTCAATGACCTTAGGCCAGTGACATAATTTCATACATTTACTTATTTAAAATTTTTAAATTATTCATAAGGCATACTTTTTCAAGTATTATTATTTTAAAAAATTTCATTTAAAATCCATCATAATAATAATGGTAATATATTAAGTTTTGAGATATCCATAAAACAATATGCAATTTTAAAATAAAGTTCTTATTATTCTGAAATTAATTAATTAACTGTTAACTTGCACTATCTCATTACAAGTTTGATCATTAGTATATCTAAGATTGTCATTTTGCTTCAATAATTTCATCTTTAATTAATTTGTTTCTACACTATTATTATTATTATTATAATTATTATAATTATTACTATTAGTATTACCATCATATCAGCTGAATAATAAATTACCTTATTGCAGTTTTAATTATGATATACTATTAAATAAATACTCTTACAATATTTAACTCAATTTTAAGTTTAATTTTATAGAATATGGAAGGTTGAGTAATTAACATGAATACGAGACAGAACCAAAGCTACCTGAGACAGGTCAGTAACAACACAAGGTCAAATTTTAATTACTACATATGCTTCTTTTAAACACTATTATTATCATCATCATTTGATTAACGAAATCGATTGTGAATTAAACTCTCAGTAAATTAAAATACATAACTGAAAAAAGAAAAAAAAACGTTTTTAAAGTTGAAAAATTTTTAACATCAACTTGACTTGTTGATTATTTTGTAGGGTCAAATTGTTTGTTACTTTTTATAGAGTAATGTGGGATGCTTGAGGATGCGTCGAGAGAAATCGCCACGACGGAAATAACTCCCGGGAAAACATAGGTCATCAACACGTACTTCGTATACTTGGGGACGTAACGCCCCTCTTAGTAACTCGACTGTAATCTTTAGATAATAAATAAACTGTTAAATATTACTTTACACGATATAATATTATAATACTTTTGGTTTAATTATTCTATACTACTTTATAGCTAAGAGTTTAATAATATTATTATAATGATGATTAATCTTGGCTATAAATAAAGAAAAATTATTTTTAATTGAACTTTGTAATTTAACCTCTACAAAGTATATTTATTATTTTATACTTATTTATTTTATATGATAAAATTTTATTGCATCATTATACAATCGAATTTAATTAAAATCATTGTTGTAGAATTTCTTAATAGATAATATGAACAAACTTATCATTATGTTTTATTATTATGTTATTAAGTAATAGTGAATTTCCATATATATGTATATGTAATATTGAGCTGTTTTTGATAAATGATAAACACTGACTTACCTTTGATATAAAAGAAATACATGAAATTTTTAAATTAAAATTTATCATAGTAATTTAAGTGATATTTAATTAGAAATATTTTAATATCTTAAACTGTATCATATTTAATTGTCAATAACAGTAGTCATCTAAATGTATTATATAATACAGATATCGAAATATAATAGCTGTTATATTTCGATATATCGTTTATTCTTATTTACACTAGTGTAAATGAAAATAATTCACAGCATTGAAAATGAGATGTAAATATTATAGATCGACAAAGAAGAGATATCAAGGTCGCAAGCATCGAAATACACAAAGAAAAAAGAAGAAAAGTAAGAGTAAAAGTGAACACGCCCTAAAATAATTTGGCTACTGCCACAAAAAGTATGGGCAACGACCCCGCAAGCTCTGTGAATTTCTAGAGTCACGCCAAGGTCGACAAATTCACCTTTATGTAAGTATCAATATATATATATTACTTATACATCCCTTATAATATTATCGAACATTTTATATAAATTTATTATTCTAAATCAATTTAATTCTATCATTTATTATATCGAATCGTTAATAAACTTGAATTTTCCATATTATTATCATAATTAATGATGTGTAATGTTATATAATTTAATGTATACAAAAAAATTAGTTTTTTGTTTTGAAGATCACACGTATAATGAATATGAAAGCCGAGGAGAAAAAGTAAGAAAAGTATGCGAAAGTAATAGAATGTTTAGCTAAACCAAACTTAACTTGTTCTACGTTCCTTCTCGCCACTGTACGTTGATCAGTAACTGCATCGCGAAAGATGCACGGTTCGGCCAATATCATGTGGGAAAAAAGAAACTTCTACACTTGAAAAAAGCTGCTTGGGTGTGTTCAAGTGTGTGGGTTGCTGAATTTGTCCTGCATAGGGGGCATCGGGACATTACCCGGGTGACCTTGGCTGGTTTGCGTCGCCCGGCGCTGTTTTATTTGTTCAATACGCGAGCATTGCACCTTGCTCTATCGTAAACGATTTTTTCTCTACTTCTGTCTCTTTCTTGTTCTTCGACGTTATTACTCATTCTCTCTTTCTCTCTCTCGTTCTGGTTTTCTCTGTCTTTGTTCCCCTACCATTAAAAGATGTTTATCGACGTGTCTGCTTACTTATATGCCAACGAACAATATTCATTAAAATTGCCATTATACTTTTTGTTATCAACTTGAATGATAATGTTCACACTAATCATTGAAAATTTATCAATGATCTCCTATGTGTATACATATTTTTGTGAATTAATTGCTAAAAAATTTTTATTACATTAGAATAATTAATGATGTGATGAATTAAAAATATTATCACTAAAGAATATTTTTTTCAACATATTTTCTTATAAATATTGTCAATGACAATCTAAAATAAATTAATTTTTAAGGAAAAGTGAATTACAAAATAGAGAAAAAAAATTAACATTAAGAAGGAGGGATATTAGTAAAAATTATTTCTTTATTTATTAATTAAAACATAAGACGAATAATAAAATCCGATAAATCGAAAACAACGGAGTTGATGCACTTTCGAAAGAAAAGGCCAAGTCCAAACTGCATTCTTCTGATATGAGATCATCAGATCTGTTCGGTCCAGAAGATGTATTTTTTTTTTTTTTTTATTAATTATTCATAATTTTAAAAAGTAAATAAATTTATTCAGAAAAATAAATTTTGATTTTTTATAATTCAATAATTGAAATAAATGCATAAACAGCTACTGACAAAAATTATTTCACTTAAGAGGACTTTGAGACACTTCTCTTGAAATTTCTACCAAGTGCCACAGGTTATTTATAAATGTGTAACGATACAGTCGACAGACCTTCATTTTGCGATTACAAGGAGACATGAAAGCATTTGAGTTTAAACGCCCTACCATGAGATAAATACAATTAAATAACTTGTATGTGTATTATACCTTGTAGTACTTATGATGTAATGTAATATAATCATTTAAATATCAAAAAATTTTTATTTCACAAAATATTTAAATGGATACTCTATAAATTAAATGCAGTTTCACTAATGATATTTTTTGGCAAAAAATAATGTTTAGATTGAATGGATTGTAATAACGTGATATTCGATACATAAATCTATTAAAAGTGATAATAATCAAAGTAAATATTGCTTAAATTTGCATGAATGAATTTTCGCAATCAAAGCAATGAAAAAGAGAGAAAGAGAGAAGTCGAAAACAACCGTTGACTCGTTACGCAATGGGCAGTGCGTGCAATGTGGCGTGTACTCGGGCAATCGGTCGTACCACCCTTTCCTCTTATTTCTCTTCTACCATACACAACTCCTGGAATGCTCTTTGTGCTGCTGACCTCCCTTCAAACCTCTTCTCCCCTGATGGCTGCAGCCCCCAACGACCTTGATGATCAACTCGTACTACTTGCATCATGGACACTATATGTGCACATGTCCATTTCTTTATTATCAGATATATACGCATTTACTTGCAACTCTTTGGTGTCGTATAACTTTTTTGCAACAACTCGATATTATAACCACCCACGTTTGCCCTTTGTGTTTGATAGTGGTCACAGTAAAAGGATGGGAGACAGATCCGGATAAAGAAATCTCAACTTTTATCTTGTAGTCTTATAATGATTATAAATATATTTAGTTGATATCAATTACCGACATTACATATTATTTTATTTAAATTGATGATGTTTTGAATGTTATTTTAAAATCAAATAAATGGATAAATGTATAATTATGAAGATGAATTAAATAAATTAGAACAAAAATATGTAGACTGACCAAATCTATAAGTAGTATAAGAGTAGACAATCTAAGAGGGGCACGATCGAACTAAAGAGTAGAGGGAGTAAACTGCAAACGCCCTTGAGCGACGGGCAATGCACCGCGTGAGGTTCAAGGCAGAGCGGCGGTTGCCGTCGCGTCTCCCTCTCTCCTTTCCTCACGTAACGATAGTCACTCCCTTATCCTCACGTCTCCCTTTCTCTTTCACTTGGAATCGCAATGCCCCTCTCTCACTTCGACAGACGTTCTACAATCCTTTTTTCTACTGCAGTCGGAGACGATACTAAAAATTGCTACACTAGTGAAAACCCATCGACATTCATTTGTACATTTCATTGGTATCATTAGAAAATTCATATCAAAATGATTCATTAATAATTTTGTCATTATATACAGATAAAAATTATTAAATTTTCAAATGATGTAATAAAAATTGGGTAAAGCGAGTTTTTGAATTTTTTCGTTTGTTAAATTGGTATTAATTTATTTGAACCAAATTTAATATCAATTTATACTGTTTGTTTTTTACAAGGAATATTTTCTTTTTTTTTGTCGTTTTTGTTAAAGTTCTTTATTCTTTTCTTGATAGTTTTAGTCAGAAACTTGTGCATGTGTAATCCAGACGCATATTCGTCATCAGGAATTTGTGGAAGGCAGCCGGAGCGCGTTGGCCGGGCGTCCGGTCTATGACTCAGGAATGACCCTGGTTGAACTGAAAGTTGGCAGGCGCCGAAATGCATCAACAGAAAGAGCATCCTCCCTTTCTCTCTATCTTTTCGCTGTAAAGATCTCATGCATTTTTAGCTATACCCAAAATAAACACTTTATTCTTCCTTTTTCCGCAGACATTACTTTGTCCTAATATTATCTATATTACTCATTCACAAAGAAAGTTTTTTAATAAAATTTTTCATTGTATTAACAATAATAAATGAACGTTTATAATAATTCATTGAACTTTCTTTTGTATTATTAAACTCAACTTTTGTATCATTATTCATATTTGAGAGAATCACGTGGTATTATGAAAAGTGAATTCAATCATTTATAATGTACTATTGTAAATGACAGTTAAAAAATAAATTCAAGTATATTAATTAACATGGGTCAGCCATCACGTTTATATTGTATGTAATAGATCAATGAATTTAATACAGCGTGCAAACGACACGTGATTACTCTTGAAAAACAAAAGAAACTTTTTAATAAGTATTATTAGTACCTTTTCATACATATAAACTTGTGCAATCTCAATAATATTTAAAATATTTATTATGACATTGTTATGATTTAAACTTTATCGTATAGATAATATTGTTTTGATGATACTCATCATGTTGCTAAGTAAATAAAGAGTAAAAGTTTAATCACCAGTTGGCGAATAGGATGAATATAATCGGATTGGATAAGGGACTATGGTAGTTGAGTTAAAAAAACAGAGAAACGGGATGGAGCTTTATTGGGAGCGTCTGGCTTCGTCTCGTTGCAGTTTGGCCGTCCGTGACTATTACTATATGAGACACGGTGAAGGTCCCTGGAACGTTGACCATACGACTTTTAAAGGATTGTGTGCGTCAAGGTCACCTATTGAATCGTTTTATACATGTAGCCACTGTCTTATACATTTAAAAATTTTGCAAAACATTTATGCCTCATTTTAACAAAAATTCCCCATTGTACATCCACTATTAATATAAATTTAAATGTACTAATTTTTTTCATATATATTATATTAAAAGAAAATATTTTACTGTATTTACCATATATGTATATATATATATAAAACTATTTTTTATTACTATAATATAAATTTGAGAAATTATAAACATACGCTGTTGAGTGATAAATTATTTTAATTAAAATTTAAATGACGAAAAAATAGCAAATGCTATAGTATAGTGTTTAAAAATGAGTGAAAAAGAATAAAGGATAACTATAAAAAGGCAGGTTCAGGGTTACGATAACCTTGTAGCCTTCAAGCGAGTATATAAAACTAATACACTACCGTGAAGGAAAATAATAAAATACTGTATGTGATAAAAAACTTGAAATACAGAAAGGATGTATATCCAAATGAAAGGGAAACAAGAAAAGATTGGCTAAGAATTATATACATACATGTTAGAGTGGGAGTCGTTAGCTGGTTATGGTGGGGACAACGATGTAAAGTGTATAGATGCAGCAAGCGATGCAATTAGGCGAGTTATGCAGAATGACGTCACATCAGATCTCGGGGTAACTGTGCTGAGTCAAGGCCAAGCGGCCCAAGGCCCTATATAATGCATCAGAATCGAGGCCCAACAACTCCCACCCTTCTATGCGTTATTCTCTTGTCTACCTTTTCTTTTTTTTTTTTCAAAGGCTTACGAAGGCTTTCTTTGTTTTCGCAAATTCACGAGGGCTCAAGGTGAGTGGCCCAACATCTTTGCTCTTCTTGTTTTGTTCGTGCCTGACTTACGTCATGTTTCACTAAATTATTACTACTTTTATATATATTCATTTTTTTAATATTAAAACTTTTTTTATTAGCAATAACAATCTCTTTTGGATAAAGTTATTTCATTCCAATAAACTATTACATCGTTTAAATTAATCATTATTATTTCATTTATAGATGTATCTTTGTAATAGAAAAACATATATACACTTTTTGTTTGTTCTCTTTTATCTACATAAATTTTTCTTTTTTTGTTTTATAAATAAAAGCACCGATAACTTATTTATTTTTATATTAATACTCATTCGCCTTCTTTTGTATTCAAGATAATGCACAATGGTTATTAACGTAATATCGTACATTAACCTCAGACGATTGGTTTTCGTTTTTCATTTCTTTGTTTCAATATTCCTTTTTATAAAGATTCTTGAAACATTTGAAAATTATATTCAAAAGAATGGTATTAATTGTAGTACAATGTAAGCAAAAAATAGTAAAGTGAAATAATACTTATACACTCAGACAACAATTTAATTTTTTATCAGTGATATTGAAGGATAAAATGAATCTAAAGATACGATAAATGGTATGTTTGTCTGCATAAGCTTTCAAGTTTTTTAAACTTTAATTTTTTTTCCTTCTTACTATTCGTACTGATTTTATGACCTACTGATCTATTCACCAACTCAATCTATTGTTACATTTGATAGACAATGTGTCACTGTACAAAAAGGATGTTACTATAAATATTGATATGATTAAAAGCACTTACTTTTGTTGCATTTTTTTTTATTTTTAAATTATTTACTATCATTTGGTAAACTTAAATTAAAATAAAAAGAAAAATGTGATACAAGTGTAAGAGAAAAATATTAATCAAATCATACCTCACTAATAATCACATGTTTAACTGATTGTTTAAATTAAACATTTATGAATCAGCTCTTGATAAATGCGTGATTCGTCAGTTGTATAACAATTGTGTTAAGTATGTTTAGTCATTTTATTGTATGAAACAGAGCTTAATCATCATATCAATATTATGAAAAATAAGCTTTGTTATATTGAGCTTTGTTATGATCTATGTATTTGAGTTGTAAATATCATTACAATTGAAAAAATATAATTTTCTCTTAAATTTTTTAATGTCTATCATTATAATAACTATTGAAAATTAATGTACTTTTAAATTAAAAATAATATTTAAAGACTAATAAAAAAAAGAATAATATATAAAAGAATATCATTTAAGTATAAAATGTAACTGTAATAGCATTACTGTATTTTTTTGGAAATTTCCCATTTTTATCAACCATTATTTTTCAATTTAAAATAATAGATGAGAAAATAACGATCATCTAATCCCTTGAGATGATTTTTTTTTATTTCACCATTTTTGAAAAAATCTAAACTAATTATTAGTGTTAACAATTATTTACTTTTCTAAAATGATAAGTTATAAATTGTTTTTTTAAAAATTCAATTTTTGTGCGAATCAAATATAAAAATATAAGTTAGTGGTAAGTCAATCACGTTCATCGCGTTGCACTTTCTTCTTTCCGATGATAATCAAGTAGTTGGTGCGTGCACTTCACCTTTCTCTTTTCCGTCTATTGAATGCAATGAGAATTGTCCCTGACAGCTTCCGACAGGTAATGGTACGTCGATTCGCGGACATGCTCCTGACCCTCTATCTGCTATGTGATTGTATTGCGATTTCACTGTTCTTTACATTAAAAGAAATATTTCTTTAATAAACTAGAGTTGATTTTATTTAATAAATTATTGCATTCTGTCTATTGCTATTTTTTTACGATAAAAAGTAAAAATAAATAAAAATGAAATATTAAATATGACAGATATTTATCCAATTTTGACCATTTCTTTTACTTCTTGAACGATTATTTTTTGCACCTGCTGATGGAGATATGCATACAAAGATGCAGGTGCAAATAGTAAGCATTTTAATGTATTATAATATCTTGATAGAATTATGAATACAATAGCATACGATGTATTGGATAAAATAAAATAAATATAGATTGTAGATAAACAGATGATAATAAAAAAGAAATGTTATCCATGAAATAGATATATTAAAAGTATATAAATGACATACAAAAACAAAAACCATAGCTTTTGATTGGAAATTTACCACACCTATATGCATTATTTCTTTTTTTAAAAACATCTAATACTTGTAACAGCCAATGGAAAGCTGAAAGTTTTATGAAAGTACATCGCGTGTTTATGTATACTTGTTATGCATTTACGAGATAGATTATGTATAATGATACTGAAAAAAAAAAATTGTTATTCTTCTTAAGTATCTCTCTATTATAAGTTTTCAATAAATAATTTAAGTATTTTGATATTTCTTTTTTTTTTCTTAATATATATTTCATATTTATTATTATATTTTGATAACTTAAAATATTGTCAGTCTGTAGATTAAAGATATTTAATAAAAATTTTACCATTTGAATTAGCAATGCATGCTTAAAAAATTTTTTATTGTATTACGAATGAAATAAATATAATGTTTCTGGAAAGTAAACGAAAGAAAATAAAAAGAGAGTAAAAATTAAATGTACATAAAGAGGTTTCCATGTGATATAATTTTATCATTCTAATGGAGAAAGTCGTGACGTGTGATCTAGAAATTTTCTTTACCTTCAATAATATTCAATCGATTTTATAATAAATAAAAAGTATTATTTTTCTTGTGCTTTTCAAATTATAATATTAGAATATAAAAATTAACTGACTAACTTATATTATTAAATTAATAATAAAATTCTTTTTATATCTTACTTTCAAGTTATTTATTTCAGGATGATTTTAAGAAAATCAGTTCAAAACAAAAAGTAATAAAATGTGATTAATTTAAGGGAAAATGAAGGCTATACAAAAAAGAGTGAGTTCATATAAAGTAAGTGAGTTAATATGCATAAGAAGATGAAGGCAAAGGCCTACTTAATCTTAAGAACGAGATGTTCCAGTGCAGGGTACTACTACTTTTATTCTATTCCACTGCAGTGGACCTTTCTAATCGTATAGTCGGTTTTCCGTTGTCTGTCTGAGAAAGGTCTAACCTCCTTTTGCTATTGAAGCATTAAGTATCTATTTAAGAATTAAGCACATATATTTTTATTAATATAATTCTAATTGTCAATAAATCTGAATAATATGAAATAATAATAATAATAATATTAACATGTCGTTATATTAAATAATAAAAGTTTTAATTAAAAATATTAAAAATTTATAATAATAAAGTCTTATCGAAATTTTTAAATAACATATGTTATCGTAATAATGATTTATTTGTTAATCATAAAATTACAGATGAAGATTGGATGTACTTCCGTGATTATATTATCTAAATAAAATTGGATAATATACAATAGAAATTAAAGTGGAAAATGAGGGGAAAGTGCGTGAATATTAGTTAGAAGGTGCATTGTCAGTTATTCGAATGGTCGAGGTCGCTTTCACCTTGCATGTTGCACTGATAAATGCTGAAATAACAATAGAAAAAGAATAAGGACTCGAGTATGCAGTATAGTATAGTTGTAGAAGCGGCGAGAAAGGCAGCGTGAGAATTATCTAATCCATGCAATAGACTTATTAATTTTATTCTCATCATTGATACAATCTACCATCTTTAAAGAAAATTAAATAAAAAAAAATCATAATTGTCATCAACAATGATGAAATTATTTACATTTATGTAGTGTAGTTTTTTTTTTCTGATAAGTATTTAATATAATTAATCTCTCTGGGTAATTACTTTTAAATTAACTATTTAACTTATCTGTTGAAAAACGGAAGAAATTAGAATGCATTGGAGAAAGTACAATTTATCTAGGGAGAGTTTGCTAACTATTTTATTCATCATCTCTCTTTTCTTGATCACGACCTCGAATTATTCAGGTTCAGTATCCTAATGAGTAAAATATTTTTTCAAACAGTTTACATTATTTATTTAATCATATACTTAAATAAATATTATAAAAGAAACGGCAAATTACTTTCAAGTATCGTTATTCAAAACTTGATTTAAACTGTTGTGTATTGTGCTCTGTGACATAATTTCAAGAACAATAAAAAAAACAAGTGTGTCGTTGAGTTTGTAGGTCAGACAAACTGATGTCGCCCACTATATAACGGTAGAATGATTGGTAGGTGTCTAATATTTATATAACTTCCTCTCGAGAAATAAAAATATAATTCTATCGAGTCAATTAAAAAACCATTGAATGTGTGGTTATTATTTTTTCATTAACCTTTAACGAAAATAAAATGATTTTTCATGTAATACAAATTTGATGAAATTTTTGTTTAAACAAATCATTAATTTATTCATGAAATATATTTATTTTAATTTGACGAAATGTATTTTTAAAAGGGGAATAAAATGCTGATAAATGAAACATTTATCAATTAGTGTCACGAAAATCGGCAATTAAACTAGAAAGGGTATAAGAAGATACAGTACAAACACGTTAACTACAAAGAAGAGAAAAGGGTGAAGATAATGTAGGTCAGTAAATGTGTAAGTCAGTACTTTCTCTGTGAAAGAGAGGGGAGCTGCTTGAAAATAAGCTTTAACGACACAAATACAGGGTGAAAGAATAATTATTACTTAGCTAGATTTCATGAAAAATTGTAAAATATCTCAAAACCAATAACAAAATGTTACCATTTGTAAATAATTTCTTTAAAATATTTGATAAATTAGAAAAAAATGTAAGTAAATTATATTTTGAACATCATATATATATATATATATATATATATATATATATATATATATATATATATAATATGAATATTCTCTTCTTATAATATTAATGTATCCTCTGTACACTTAAAAAAAAATAACGGCATTACTGAGAAATGAATGTGGTCTCATTGGAATGTTCCATCAATTTACATTAAGTTTCAATTAGAAAAAAAAAATAGATAATTAACAGTTGTTTTTTTTATTTATAAAATAAAACTCTATCTTATTAATTCAATTATTATTAAAAATAGAGATAGTTGGCAAAAAATGGTGCTGACTCTGTCATGGTCAAACTTTCGCAAGTGAAATCGGCATAATATAATAGAAGACGGGAAAGGTGTAGAGTTGTGTTGTAGAGCAAGAGAATTGTCGATGAAAGTCGCCAAGTAAATTACTAAAAGTTAAGTAAGATGAGACACGTCTCAAGTGCATGTAATGATATGTTTAAATAGTACTATATAACAATATTCTTTTTTTCTTTGATTTATCGATGAAAAAATATTTATCATTTTCTATAATATAATAACCTATACAATTGTATGTTATTTATTAAATAGATTTATATGTTATAAATAAAAGAAATTGTGTAAAAATTATTATTGACAGTTACATTGGTCATTTGTTCAATATTAACAGAGAGAGAGAGAGAGAGAGAGAGAGAGCGAAAAAAAGGAATCCGGATATCGTGTAAATCATTATGTAGAGTACAAAACCAGGGCCATTGCCGCGAACAGATAAGTGTGACAGTCAGCGAAGCGTGAGCTGCCAGAGAGAAAATCTAACGGTAAATATTATATAAGACATAAGCTGGATTGGTGAGCTAGTGTATGCGTATACTAACTCGCCTACATTGTGTTTGCAATATTACGTCCTCTAGTTTCGTAACACATACCCCGTTTCATAACTGAAACGTCTAGCGGTTTTGTGATAATAATAAATATATGTTATATGCAGTTATTGTAATTCTATAATATTTAATTTAAAATAATGCCAATGTTATTCAATAAATACTTTGTATTTAAAAATTTATAAGTACATAAATGATTAATTTCTTAACTAAATCGTGTTATAGGATAAAATGGAAATAAGTATTTAATAGATATTTATGTATGTAATACGATGTTAGCATAGTAAGTATTTGAGTTTTGGTAGGTAATAAATGATACAAAAAAATAAGAAGAGAAATAAAGAGTAGAGAAGAGAGTGAGGCAATCATTTACACAAGCCACCAAACTCACCATATTACCAGTGCCAATGCCAATGTCAATGCTTACGGTCAGGCGGGCGATGTACGAAAAAATCGTTTCGTAATCGAGATAATAAACGACCGCTGTCTCCAGTTGTTATTTTTTCTTTCATTTATTTTTAACTTTTATTTAATTTAATAATCTATTGAGAGTCCGTAAAACCTTGATCTTGAAATTTTTTTATAAAAATTTTTTGATAATTTACAGTTATATCTTGGCATGTATTTTAGTCTAAGAAAATTAAAAGACGGACAAATTAATAATAATGATAAGTTGAATGTTAAACTTTTGTCTTATAAAATTTACGAAATTGAATCAAAATTATTATTATCCACACAGTATAGTATGAATCATCAATAATAGATTTAACGTTAGATCAACGGTAAATCTTTTTTTTTGTGTCTGACGTAACAACAATGGTCCAAAATCTCAATTTCTTAACCGTTGCGCTGATAGATTTGGAACAAACCGTTATGACTTACTTATACCACTATCTGTATAATCATTTATGTATATGCATTCAATGTCTTGTTTAACTCTTATATATTAAATAATTGTAAATTTTATGAATTATTATTATAATAAATATATTTTTGGGAATACGATATTTGATGTTAGCATTCAATTCAATATAGACGGACATGAAACATTCATTATTATATGATAAAAGTAGTTGAAATATATTAAATACGGTATAGTATAAAGTTAAATAAAGTGAGAGAAATAAGAAAGAAAGAAACGAAAGATGAACGTTCTACTTTTATATTTTTAATACTATACGGCCTACCTTCTTTTGGTCTACTTAACGAACCAGCAGACTCGTTACCCTTTTCTTTCTTCTTGTATTATTTTTTATTCTCTTTGTCTGACCTCGAGTCTTCGGTAAATATTTACAGTTAATGTCGTTACATCATAATGTGTGCTCATGCATTTCAGGGGCATTACGGAGCGTGGCCAAGCTTATGTGATAATTTGTTAGGCCTTTTTTTGTCATCAATTTTAATCCAGAGTTTTATTTGGAATTTTTGTGATATGTAGTTAAATATAATAATTTTTCATAGAAAAAAAGGATAAAATACATTATTATATGCAATGGAATAAAATGCAGGTGAAATGTCCTTGTATATTGGAATTTTATTGAAATAAATAATAACTTTTGCGATAAATCTAATTGTTATTTTTTACTCTAATCCAATGGCCGGAAGGTCATAAAAGTCCATTCTTAGTATACTGTCAAGGATAGCCAGGTATACAGGACACAATTTAATATGCAATTTGTTGTTATTATATTAGCTCTTTATCTTTGACAAATTGATACATTGATTTCCATTTTTCACTTATAAAATGAAAGTTACTAAATATAATTCATATCAATGGATAATAATATTTTCGTTAATAAAATTTTGAATTATTTCAGTGATTAATAATGATGAAAACAATGAAGACGTAAGAGAGAAAATATAGCACAAGTACTGGCTCCGTGATCTGGGGTATTAGGTCATTCGAATATAAGTTTCCCGTTTGACCCTGCTACAGCGATTTCAACGTTATTTTATTCGTCTCAGCTGGAGATGTAACTCGATCTTTATATCGATCAACTATCATGTGACTGCACTGGTTTAACACCAGTTAATTTACCATCACTTAAGCTATTGGCTGTAGCGAATGTTGAGCAAAATAACGGCATCCTAAAAGGTTTGAGCACATTTCGAGTTATATTCTTTCGTGACAGTACTTTTTTTTTTTTTCATTCTTTTGGGATCATCTAAAAAAGTACCGTTTAAAATCTGTAATCTTGGTATAATTTTTATCTAAATCTAACGTTATTTAATGAAATGAAAAATTTTTGTCTTCAAAAAATCGATAAGATTGTTTTAAGATCTAGTAGCCACATCATAATGGTACCAGTGTACAACTGTAGTTATAAACTATCAGTGCATAACTTTAACGGGATTTTACCGGTGAAAAGACAATTCAGAATGATTCCATAACAAGAGTCACACTGTATACAACCGAAACCCATCGCTCACTTGAGGTCTTGACCTTTGTTCTAGATTGCATTATTACTGAAAGGCATAGAACGATATCCAGTATATTTAGGTCATTGGTTATGCTATGTAGTAGTGTAGCATACAACATGTTAAAACTTAAACACTTTGTGTATTTCAATAATTTATAAATGATTATTCTTATAAGTTAAAATTTTATTATTTTATGAAACTTTTTTAATATGTTAAATAAACAATAAGTTTCAAATTATTGATATTTGTTTGTTTTTATTTAAATGTATTGACAAAGTTTTTGTAATCAATTGTAATTAGCAATAAACTGTTTGAAATATTCAAGTGAAATGGTCAGTTATCAAAATTATTATATAAGTTAAAGGAAAAAAAGACTAAGAGAGTAAGAGATGAGTAAATCAATTGAAGGTTACATCCTGAATTGTTCAGATGTAACAGCGGTAAAATGTATACCGTTATACATGACTCGATCAAATTTATTGTAATTACAATCGATTTTTTGGCTGGATTTCACTAAATTCAACCTACATATAAAATGGTTTTTGTTAAATTTAGGCATAAAGACAAAAAAAAATTCGATCAATTTGTCTGTGACTATTTTATATACATTTATAGTAGTTGCGATAAATAGAGGTTGAGAGTAAATGTGATCTCTAATTCCGTTATGCCCACATCAACCTCATACTCAGTTTAACTCAATTACTATGTATGATGACTATCATTTTTAATACCGTTAGATATATTTCTATTATATTACGCAATAAAAATAGATATGCGACCTTCAACTACTGTTTTATTACCAATTGATTAATTAATACTACTATAAAGTTGAATGGATTCTCTAGTGTAATTTTTTTAAACAATTTTTAACAAACTCATTACGTTGTCAATCATATGTATAACAACTCTGCCATATTAATGACTTGTTTTTGATATTAGGTCTATATACAATTCACGGAAATTTGACTGATTAATATATATATATATATATATATGAATATTGTATAATATAAATACATATATTTTATAGGGGCTGCAACCTTTATTATTGAATCAAGGTTGTTAGCTTTCACTTCAATGAATGGTAACTGATAATCTGTATATTACACGGTATTATTATTACAATATAAAGTTAACATAACCTTTTCATTATATTAACATTCTCTAATAATTATTATATATATAAATAAAAGTAAGTATTATTAATTTATAAATATACCAATGCATTGAAAGTGTTTTAAAATGACGTCACCTATTTGATTAACATTGTAATGTCTTTTTTAAATACTTCCAAGTGCATTAAAAGTTACTACAATGTTAATCAAATGGGTGACGTCATTTTAAAATACTTTAAGTGCATTGAAATAAAACACTATGATTTGCAGTGTTGTTTTAAATAAAATTTCAATAAATATTGAGTATCATTACATAGAGAATTAAATAAAAATTTAAACAGATTTCAGTGATTTCTGTTTAGGGTGGATACTATTTAAAAAAAAACTCAATGAAATGCTGACGTTAATAACGGGCACGTTTTATGCAACGTGCTTTCTTTGATTATACTTATTCAAGGGTTTTTTTATGTCTCGTGTTGATTTTATTGATTGTTTAAACATTTCTCATGTAATAATTTGTGTAAAGTAATGTGAATTTAATGATATTTATATTATTTAAAAATCAACAATTAGGTAATAAATAAATATTATAATGATAATATGACAAAAAGGAGTTACTATTAAATCATTTTATCATACAAGCAGAATCACTACGCGTGTACGTTACCATTTATAAGACACGTGAAGATTATTGTCGATGCTGTAACGTCTCACGCGCTCTCAAATACTATTGTATTGATTACTTTTATGTTGTGCAATGTTCACGAGTCCAACGTTAATCGAGATATTTGCCAAACCATGTTTTCAATTGTTGAGTCAATTGTCACGTTTTATACATTGAAATTACAAGTTTTCATGATTAAATTAAACAGAAAAAAAATACTATTAATAATTTACATTACAATGAATTTTATACTTTGATAAGAATTCGTTTATTTGAAAATTTTCTCGGCTTATTTTATTTAACGTTTATAAAATCGCAATATTTGTGGCATTTGTAGGCGTGGAGTGAATTGTAATAGCGATTAAATCAGTAATGTACTTTTAAACTTACTATGTCTTGACTTATGTATCGAATTGAAACGTAAAGCCGATCACCAAAAGAGCATCGATCTCTCACCCGTTTAACTCTCATATATACAGGATAGTTGTATTGTTACCCACCTTATACATAACATCGGTAATACGCCCTTTATATTACATATACCGTTTAAGACGACAATTTGGACTATTGCATAATTTTACTGATATGTAAAGCCTTGATTCATGAGCAATAAAATTGATAGTAGTTTCTTTTTTAACTTCCCATTAGGAAGTTATTGTAATTGGGTCGATTGGTGAAATGTGAATTTTCATCATATCTCCACGTTTCAAGATATTTCAAGCATACTGACCAATTTTTAGAATGATGTGTGCATGTACGTACGTACGTATGTACGGACGTCAGCATTTTTTCGTTTTTGATATCTCAAGAACGGATTGAGACATCGACTTCAAAATTTATTCGAAAGATATTTTTATTTGAAAATAAACTCGATATTGATTAAACATTATTGTTCACAACTAAATATGACTTTCAACAATTACAAATTGTTTATAACAATGTGAATTTGTTATGAATAACTAATAATGGAAAGTTCGTCGTGTAAGTACAAAGTGTGCTCAGACCTATTTTTATTTTATATTTTTATTTCATTAAGACTTTTTCATTTTGTCTTTGTTTTTATATCGTGATATAATAGTTACTTTTATATTCGATGATAGTTAAATAGAGGTGTTGAAAGAAATTTTCCATTGCTATTCAATATTAGTATGTGAAAAAATGATAAATAAAAATACAAATGACGCATTTGCACAATAAATTGTAATCTTTATTTTATGTATATTAATACGCAGTATTCAATAAAAATATCATTTAATTTAAACGTAATAAATTAAGTGCGTCTTAATAATTGAGAAAGCCATTTATTGAAACTCCACGTGTAAATGTTTGTTGGACTCGGTACAATTTATTTTTAGGTAATCAACATATTCATTGTATTACACATTAGACATGGTTGACTTATTGTATGATATTAATAACTCTAGCATTTATTATTTACAATAATATATTATTCATATGAGCTGTAAACAATTGCATAACATGATGTAATCAATTAATTCATATACATATGTATATATCATCAATACGTTGAAATTTAAAGTTGCGAAATTATATTAACAAATGAAATAATTATTGGCATTATATTTATTAATAATTTTATTTATATTGATCACTTTGTGTATATTTATTTCAAATTTTAAAAGTAATAAAAAAATGTTATTTTGAAAAATTATTACTATTCAATGTAAAAATTTAATATATTTTAAGAATTTTCATGTTTATTATTACAACACAATATAAATTTTAAAAATTGTTTTTATGACCTTCCTCAATGTCTGATTTTTTGACTAACATAATTTAAATAAATATGTACAAAAATTTTAAAAGAGATAAAAATGTCTCGAAGTTTTACCGGTAATATTGAAAAAAAAAATATTTATATATTATTGATAACAATCAGGTGTGATATAATGGTTTTGGATAATTATTCATACAGTCATAATACTGAAATAATTTTAATATATTGTGATATTGATACGACTGTATTGTTTTTATACAGCTGATTTAATTCGAATGTATAGTACTTATAACACATATAATATAGAGTATAGAAGGAGTGATGATAAAAGTCATGAATCGTAGCAATGTCACAAATACAAATGAAAAGTAGGTTTCTGGAGCAATGGATGTTGTGCAAAATTTTAATTGAAGGTCTTTATCCCCTCTATCAGAAAATCGAAGTTAATAGTCACAGCGATAAAACATAAAGTAGCTGAATTTGAGTGCATGGTGGTCAAAGATAGCGTTAATAAAGGCAGAATTACTAATATAAGTGTAAGTGGTAGAAAAAAGTAGGTCAAGATCATAATTTATTACAAATCATTTCTTTATGATTAAAACATCCTACACTGTGCAAAGTTTTAACGATAAGGTCGACAATTTATAGTAATTTGATTATTAATTTATAAAGAATAATTATTCCAAGTGTAAAAAACATTTGATATATATATATATATATATATATATATATATATATACTCGGTGCATCAAGATAATCTTTAGTGAAAAGTTAATATTGTAAGCTAATTTTCGTTGAAAATGTTACAAACTACATAATGTAATATGACTAAGGACGTTGAATGCATGAGGTCTAACGATTATGTAATATTAAGATAGTTTACGTAATCTATTTGTATCATGTATTTCACAGAATAAAATGATTAAGTATAACATGATGTTTCATTAAGTAAAAGATATGTGATAATTTCTGTAATATTTATTTTGAATTTTGATTGAAAATTTTTTTAAGGTATAATAGCAAGTATATATATATATTTTTAATAATAGTAATGAAAAAATGTTTGATTGATAATCAATATTGAATTATATACATATATATATATATATATAACTAAAGATATTTGTCGTTATTGTGATGCTATTACAAGAGCAAACACTTGTCAGTCCACGCGACTATAAAATGTTTATTCTATTTTTGGTTAATACCTATGTTTACAAACTGCAATTGATTAGTAAGCGACGCGTGACTCTCGGATAAGTTCAAGAAAACCAAATGGTCGTTATCTTACTATTGACTGTATAATTTAGACGTTTAAATTTAATACTGAAATGTGCAAATAAACGAATACATGAAATGCCGTATCATATAATATTTGAATGAAGAATAAATTTTTCTTAAAAGTGTAGTAGAATTGATAACAAAAGTACTAATTTCATAATGACATTAATCTAATGTAAGACATATCATTAAGTGGGCATTTGTAATAAAGCACGTTGCATATTTGAATAATTACACTAGTTAAACTATTTAACATACTCAATGATTCATTGAATATAAAAATCATGTTTGATAATGTTATATTATACAATAAAAGTATCATAATGAGGAGCATGCTCACTTATTGATTCCTTTTTTTATCATGTTAATTTAAGGTTTTAATATAAAGTGTATTCATCAGATCTAGTCACGTGCTCATTTTGCAACGTGCCTGCACTTGTTTTGAAGTTCATGGTTTGTACTGAGTGTTGCTACTGTAACATAATAACATAAGCTATCTTTATACGATTTTGTATCACTCAGAAAAAAATTATTTTGCCGTATGAAAATGTATGTTATTGTGTTTAATTAAAGTGAATTTATGATGTGTTATTAAATAGATGATTCTTTTTATAGGTTGGTTATGTAATTATAGAGTTTGTTAAAAAAAGAAAAATATTTGAAGTCAATTTTATATTATATTTATGACATTTTATAAATGTACATGGTAAAAATATAATTATTCAATATATAAAATACCAACCAGCAGTAATGTTTTTACAATAGTACAAATATTTATATATGTAGATATGTGTATAAAAATAAATACAGCTCGATAAATTGTTTATTTAGAAAAAAAATCATAAAAAGGTAAAAAATCGTTGATTGATGAATGTAACTCATCTTTGGTGATTAGTGAAGAAATGAAAATAAAGTAGTATTACACATGATACTTTCGACGATTTTTTCTTGAATTACATCCGCAACCATCAGTATAATCGTCTGATGAATAGGAAGATGATGAAGATAGTTCTGAAATAACGAAAAAAACAAACGATATATAAATATAATATTTTTGAAAGAATATTTAACACAGTAATAACACAGTAAAATTGAAAATGTGTACTTTTGCGACGTGATGAACGTTTTTTAGTACGTTTATTCTCTGTAGCAGTAGCACGAGCTTTAGCGACTTTATTCCCACCACGTTTGCGATTTTTTTGACAATTACATTCCCAAGTGAATGATTTTTCATCAGTATCAGTAGTATCGGATATAGTTGAAGAAGCAGATGAATATTCACTTGAATTTGATGTTTCAGATGAATCACTATCACTATCGGAGTAATCACTAGAATCAGCTTCTGAAGTATCAGCACAACAGCAACTTCTTTGTTTGCAATCGGAAGTAGTAGCCTTTTTTCGTGATTGTTTTATTGGCGCCATGCCGGACTGTAAAATAATATTTTTAAACTGTATATGTAAATATTTATTTCAATATTTTCATATAAGGAAATGTATGAAACAAGTTGAATAATAGTTATGATTTTATTTTCCGAAATAAATATTAAATAACTAAAAATATATAAGTTTCGTGATTAAATTACCCGAATATCTTTTTTATAATTGTAAAATAATTATAATGAATAAATAATGTTGTAAATTAACGAAAAGAGATGGTTATATGGATATAACAATTTACTAACTTGGACTTACCAAAAAAAGGTGAATTTGATATCGGTAATAAATAGTAATGAGATTAAAATGTCAACAAAGTTTCAGAGAAAAAAGTAAAAAAAGATAACAGCATAATATACGGATGTAAAATACGATGTTTAAGATGTACGTTTTGAACTAATTATATGAAATATTAGACAATAAGTTGATAATGTTGTCTTATTAATGAAATTAATTATACTAAATACGTATTTGAATTTAGTTAGTTTCAGACGTGAAATTGAAATTGTTTATATACTATATGGTATTAATGAATTCAGAATCAAAACAAAGAGAGTAATGATATGAAATGTTATATTTTGTGTGTATTATAAATTATAATTATTGTACGTTTCTTGTCTACTTTAATTTGTGTGTAGTACATACTAATGGGTTGAGAATGTTTACTTTAGGTGGTGTGCCTGTTTTGGAAGGAAGAGTGGTTTTGTAAAGAAATTTAAATAATTGATTATTATAATACCGTATTATCAGAAATTAAAATTATGATGTTCCTTTGGCTTCATTATTACCTGGGTAATCCCTGATGAGCAATGACCGACCGTGGATATGGTTATTTTTTGTATTGAGTTTCCAATCTCGAATTTTTGATAAATGGACTGAATTAAAAAACTATAAAATTTGTGAATATATTCTAAATATAATGTTTTAGGATTTAAAATAATTTTTTTTATTATTAGAACAGTCGAAAGGTCTGCCATAAATAAAAATAATCAGCAAAAATTACTTAAGAAATTCATAAATTATAAATATCTACTGCCATGTTTGCACGACCATCTTACTTCCGAGATATGGAAAATAATTCACTAATTACTCTTGTTCTACTGAATTTTGGGTAATGTTTATTAATTACGATAGAACTTTGTACCCTTTTGATAATAAAAAAATTTTTTCTTACGGATCAAAGCATGTTATTTGAAATATAATTGCGAATTTTATAGTTTTTGGAGTTCTACCAAAGTTTAAAAAATTCTAGATTCGAAACTCAACATAAAAAAAACCATACCCACGGTCAATAATTGCTCATCGAGTACAAACCAGACATTATTGAACCCAAGTGTAATTATCAATATGCATCAAAGCATCGACAGTTGATAAATAAAAAGAAGTTGAATGTTGTTATAACGTTTATATTCATACAATGCAAACAATAACTGAATAAATATCAAGTTCTAAATCTTTGGTTACAAATTTTATTATAAAGAGTACTCTTACAGACAGGTAAATGCCTAGTATATTAATCTTGAATAAATAATTATATGCTTAGTAAAGTCTATGTGTTCACAACATCAGACAAATAATCAACATAACATGAAGTTTTAAAATTTATTTATTGGTTACCATATACACTTGTACAGACCATTGTTTTCAGTCATTTAAAAAAAGGTTTATATAATTTTTTTTGTAAAAATAGATGACTAAAATATTTTTTAAAAGTGATAATGAATAACAGTTTTGAAAATTTTTATTCATTTTTGTTCGCAGAGAAAATAACTCCATTAACTAACTCAAATGTCCTTATTATCACCACAATTGTTATCTATTATATATTGTATTCTTTTATAATAATTATATTACAGATTAATGTCGTATAAAACAACGCTATATTACATAATAAATTGTATATTAATATTTGCTATATAACTCTAAAAATTTCATGATGCTATGATAAATTATCTTAATTTGATAAATGCAGTTAAAATCAAATTACATTATAAAAGGAGATTAACGAAAGCAATGGAAAAAAATATATCGAATAAACATGATTAAACATAAATTAATTGTGTGCTAAAATAATTGATCCATTTTGTCCAACTTCTGTTGGATTTGTTGTTGATGTTGTAGCAGTAGTTGATGGAGACACACTACTTGCCACTTCATTGACAGTGGTTCTTGGTGAAGAAGAACCATTATTAACATTACAAATTTTATTGTTTTTTAATTCAAAAACTTGTTGAATAGCATTTCTAAAGCATAGGAAATTATAATCAATTACTCCTTGCCTGTCAAAATTATCCTCTCGGAGGATGCAAACCAATGCTAGGAATTTATTTACTTCTCGTAAATAAAGTATCGTTCCATTGTTCAATTTAATGAGACTCGAACTTTGATTATCAAACACTGGTGCTTCTAAATGATCTTCTCTAAGGCTTTAAATAATTATTATTAAATTAATCTATAATTATTAAGATTATTCTATTGTTCATACTATTTTTTAACTTACCCATAAATACATGATACGTCAATTACGACATCGATCATGTCACAACAAAGCTCGTAACTTTGCATGTCGACAGGAGAACTATCAGTTGCGATATAAATCTTAGATACTACGTCAAATAGAAAAGCTTTTTCAATCCCAGAATTCTAAAAACAACAGAACGATATTGAATTGGAAGATTATGGGCGATATACAAAGTAGTGTACATGTTTTAATGAAATTCAACATAATATTTACCGATATAAGAATGTTTAAAAGATTCTCCAACGTAGGTAGTTGAGGAATTAATTTTTGTACTACCTTACTGAAGGCTTCAAAAATACTATGATCATAAATAGACGTTAAATGGAAGCTCAAGTGTATTTGATCATAATTCGAATCAAGTAAATCATCATTGGCTCTTGTATGAATTTCTCTCTGTGTCTCCATTTTATAATCGTCCGATAATCCGTCAACTTTGTGGATAAAAACTTCAAATTTGATGGCTTGATTTACTTTATATGCTTTAGTAACAGTTAAATGTAGTTTATTTAGAGCCTCCATATAATCATCTTGTGCATCTATTACAAATACTAATGCACCACAGCTTCCAAAAATCATATCACTATCAAACGTCGGATCAAAAAAGTCTATTTGGCCAGGGAAATCCCAAATTTGAAATTGCACGAAACTTGAATTACTAATGTCATCTTTTATTATCTTATTTGTACTTTCGAGGAAAAGAGTCTCATTCGGTGACATTTTGTGAAAGACAACCTTTTGTATCGATGATTTTCCACTTCTAAAACAATTATAGAAGATACAGATATAGATTATTGTTTCAATAATGGTGTAATAATGAAATAAAAATGATTATTATAGTAAAAGAGTTATCATATTGATTACAAAAAAATAGAAATGCTAGATTTAAATAACTTTTTTTCAATTATCTTATGTTATTTATATTTTTATTGATTAATTTCCATGTAAATTTTTAACTTTATCTTCCTTTTTCTTCTATACAATGAGTATGACTCATTCATTTCTGTTGATAGAATCAAACGAATAACTAACCCAGATGATTCAACACTCTCAATACAATGATTCTTCAATGTAGAGCTGTCAATAACTAAAAAAACATCATACTTGATTGCTATGTAGAAAAAAATTACCTTCTAAGACCCATCAACAATATTCTAGGTTTCTGTTCTCCAGCTAATAAATTCGTAGATCCATCAGTCTCAACTCCATCAAAAGGGGTGTATCCAAAATCTTGAGGGAAAGAGCCAGCATCATAACCTGCTTGATACTGGTCATCATCATCCTACGAAAACAAATAAACAGTATACAATTATTCTTTAGAATAATAAAATATTTTTTACCATGATTAAAAATTCAATTTAAATTTAATTGAATAAAACAAAGTTATAACACTTTTATTAATCACTCATTTATGATGATAACTTTTATCACTTTAAAAAGTTACTTTTTTTGTTCCAACTTACCATATTTGACATTTATTATACGAATTGCGTTTTACATGCAATAAACTATTAATGTATATGAACAATGTAGATTTGTCAAAACACTGACTTATTTATTATTATATTATTATTATTGCGATTATTATTATTATTATATAATTTTGTTTGGATTTTGAAAGTCGTAAATGACATACATATAAAATGTTCTACAATGACCAAATATCACTTCTTCACATTTAAAGGTGACCTACATTATCAATAAGTAATCGATAACAAAAATTACTTTTCTATCAATTGTAAATAGCTTCTGTATCTTTTGTCTTTATTGACAGAGGTATAGTGGGTGTGAAAAAATACATTTATACACTTTGTTTAAAATTTTTAGTGTCGATTCATTTCAGTTGTCAGTCAGAAAATAACCTATCCATCCAGGACTAGTCACTTTTTTTTGAATTACTCCAAAATTACAGCAAGTCATAACTGAAAGATTGAAAGAATTAATAAATATTGACACATAGTTTTACTTGTAAATCAAAAATAAGTGACTTGATTGTAAAATTTTTGTGAAATTGATAAAATTCCAACAATACGACATGGCTACTAATTTCAAACCTGTAACTCACTGTTTATTTGACATGGATGGATTACTTATTGGTATGTTGAATCCATTAAATATCATTTATCTTTTTCAAGAATAATTCTACATATTTTTTTATTCACTAATTTACTGTACTTATTTTGTGTCGAATAATTTTTATTGTAGCAATGAGCTCAACTTATGCAATATTTTTGCAACATTGAATCATAGTTTAATTTTATATTATTATATACTGTGTCATCAGTAAATGTTTCTCGATATTTTAGAAGCTCACGAACGCATATTGTTTTAAAAATAGTATCCAACTAAATTTCAAATATCAATAGAAATCAATATAAATGTTCTGTTACATCTTTCCTACGTTCAACTGTTATATAGTTAATCAATAATTTGTAAATAATTCTTCTAAAGTGTTTGACATCTTTCTAAAGCAAACATTTATAAAACTTTGGAAAAATGTGAACAAAAAAAAGATTAGATAACTCTCATACATTGTTCGTTGGAACATTGTTAAAGAGTAATAAATTTAATTGTTCTCTGTAATGACTATTATTTAACTTTAATCAATAAACACACATAAAATCATCTACAATAAAATGTCATTTCTGTATTGGTGAATTTACAAAACTATCAAGATTATTAATTTCTTATCAGCAATAAAAACATCAAAGTAACTAATCTAAGTTATAATTTGTCTGAATGATGTTTCTAATCTACCTTGTGAAACAGACACAGAGAGTCGGTATACTGTGGCATTTAATCGGGTGGTAAACAAATATGGCAAGGAATTTACGTGGGAACACAAAGCAGCTACGATGGGATTGCAGACTAATGACAACTTCAGCAGAATTATTGAGATGCTTGATCTACCAATAACTCCAGAAGAATTCATTCAACAAGTGTTGCCACACTATGAAGAACTGTTTTCTAAAAGCGAAATGCTTCCAGGTTCGCTAATATAATTGATAAAAAATTGAATATTCTTCTTTTTGTGCAGATTCGGAAAGCGTGTATAAGACAATATACGATAAAATTGTATCAGTGTATGGGCATAAGTACGAAGGTGATGTGGAATTTCAAGTCCTTGGACGTCCGGAACTTGTAGGCTTTGAAATTATCATTGATTATTATAAACTACCTTTGAGCATGGAAGAATTTGGAGAACAATACCATGAATTACAACACAAATTATTCAATCAAGTTAGAATGATGCCAGGTCTACAAAATTTAATAATTCAATCATCACTTCAATGTGTACATATTTATAAATTTTGAATGCTTTGCATAAAATTTATATTTTTTTTCGTGGCACATAATATCTGGTGGTTTTATTTTTGTTGTACAGGGTTTTGTTGATGGAATCTTAACATTTTCTTTAAATTATTTATAATAATATCGATTTTGATGGGTGATACTTCATCTTAAAACTGTCATGTACCACTTTTTGAATCTGCTGTATTTAGTTATTAATCAGTTTATTCATTCATTGTCAAACTGTATCAAAAGCTGGAAGCTGGCAAAATAATTTTTACCTTTAAAATATGACACATTACATAGATTATACTAGACAAAAACTTGTTTGTTTAAAATGCGACAAAATTATTGATGAATCTGACTAGATATATACGAATCGATTGAGCTAAGGTCAAGGTCATTGACAAGATTATTTATAAAAATTAATTTTAGGTTTCAAATAAAATATCCTAAACATAAAATGATATCTAAAATTCATTGATAAAGATCAAAAATATAATTGAAATCAAAAGATCGAGCTTCCAGATTTGATTCTTTAGAATGGGAATTAATTATTAATCGATGTAAATATGATACAAAGATATTCGCAAAAGAATTATTTTTTCATTCTGTATAATTTTTAACAGGAACAGAAAAACTTCTTCGGCATTTACACAAACACAACATTCCAATAGCTTTAGCAACAAGCTCTAGCAAAGCAAGTTATGAATTGAAAACTCAAAATCTTAAACCTATATTTGAGCTTTTCCATCATCGTGTGTGTGGAAGTTCAGATGATGAAGTTAAAAATGGGAAACCAGCTCCAGATATTTTTTTGGTCTGTGCTAATCGATTTCCAGATAAACCAGATCCTGCCAAGGTAATATGTTTCATACTGGTCAATTATAATAACAGTTATCTTGATAATTAATTTAAATAATTAATATACCAAAGTGAATGAGTTTTAACAACTATTCATTAAACAGTTGTCAATGTCATCAGTTACTATTTTATGCTCTAATGGTTTATATGTAGATTAACACTGGAATTATAAATATTTAATTTGTTATTGTTTACGAATGGATAAAAAATATGCATTGATTCTGATGAATAATAATTTATTTACAGTGTCTTGTTTTCGAAGACTCTCCAAATGGTGTTCAAGGAGCAGTTAGTGCAGGGATGCAAGTTGTAATGGTACCTGATCCAAATTTACCAAAAAATTTGACAGAGAAGGCGACTTTAGTTTTAAATAGTATGGAAGATTTTAAACCTGAAGAGTTTGGACTTCCAGCATTTGATGATTAACAAAAATCCGAATAAATTAGCATCAATTAGTTATGATCGTAAAATTTAAATTAAATAATTGAATTCAAAATCTTTCAAATAATATAACAATGCACACTTGAGAAGTTAATTAAAAGTTGTAATTTGAAACTAGCAATCTTCTTTCTGTCCAAAGAGAATATATTGAAAAAATTGTAAAATTATTTTCATAAATAGTAAATAAATGTAATTAAAGACAATTGTAAAAATTCCAAGTAAAATCTACTGATTGTGGAAATTAAAGCTCGTTTATTTATGTATTCAATATTTTGTTATTATTATTAACTAAAAGAATCTATCATCTACACATACGTAATATTTTTACACAGAAGTACTTTATGGCTTTGATGATGCTAATTGTTGAACTTTTTGAAGAACTTGGTCAGCATTTAAATCTGCTAATGAGACTGAAGCTTCTTTCCCAAATTCTAGAAGCAAATAAAAACATTGGAAATTATTTATCAAGCATCGATTATATTATTTATTAAGTTACTGATTTATGACAATAAGTTTCAGTTGAAAAACATTAATATTTTATTCGAGACTCACCGTATCTAGCATATAATCGTGGCTCTATTTTAGAGCATTCTCTTATTAACATTGGAAATTTCGGATTACTCGTCTTCAGGGGAACATATTGTTTTTCAATAAAGTCTCTGTAATATAAAATTGTTCTTACTTACATAATACATGATATTATTCATTAAACTTAGAGCTAAAAACATATTTATAACCTCTAACTAGATCTAATGATATCGTTCTTTTGATTTTATAGTAATTCAGAGTGATATTTAGAATTTCTAATAATTTTTATAAATCAGTTGATTAATTATTAAATATTTACCTAACACCTTGACTAGATTTTGATGCTTGACACAGTAAAAATCTTAATTCCTTCAAATGCGAACCGAATTTCATTGATGCCATTTTTCAATATGACACAATAATTTAATATTTACACTATTAAATAACTTTTGAACTTACTTTACAATGAATATTTATTAATTTTTTATTTATAAAATCAACAATTATGTCGTAATTTTACAAAACTGATCGTTTATTATTGACAATAATTTTTTCAATGATGTGAAAAGTATTATCAACAACTGGTAAAAATGTTCAAATGATGAATTTTTTTTGAATTTCATTTTCAGGATGACAACGAACAAAAATACTCAATTAACATAAATTTAACCTTTTAGCTGTCAAAATCAAAATTTTTAAATTCTCAGTGAAATTTAATTCCTTTAAAATAATTAAAAAATCCATTTAGAACTAAATTTTTATTTTAAACATAATTCAATATTTAATATACAATAAATATGCCTTTACCTCCACTGTTTGATGGCCATTCTTTTCCATCATACATAAAAGATGCATCAGTCAAAGAAATTCAAGTGTACTGGTTCGGTTCTAAATTTACACAAAGTCGTTATCCACCTGGACAAGAAAGTAAACTATTATTGACTTAATGAAATTAATCATAGTCACATAATTAACCAAATCTTATCTTCCGTAAGCAAGTCAAGCTTGTACATTAATATGTCTTCTCGTTGCTCAAAGAATATGCCAATCAGGTCTTCAAATCAAAAACATTGAAAAATATCCCCAGCTTGGAATATTCATAGCTGAGTCCATAGTTGAAGGAAATAGAAGACATGCTTCAATCATTCGAAAGTCTTTGGTTTCCCATCCATATCTAGATACTGTAGAGGCCCTTAAATTTGGTGGAAAACGTCTTCAAAGTCTAGTAGAATGGGTATGGATATGACAATTATTCTTACTCTAATTAATAAAAAATAATAAAGTACACAATATTGATTTTTTTCTTCAGAAATTTCATATCTTCAGGGAAGACATAAAGAAGAATATCAGCAACAATATCCAGCAGTACCTTGAAGAATGGTACCAGAGTCCAAAAGCAGATACTTTAATTATGCTTTTGATCACTTGTGGTCGAACAATTCTTTACATTTTCCAAGAAATGATTGGCAAGATAATTCTGTTTGACTCACACAATCACTCAACACCTCAATATCCTGATCGTGGTCTAGTTATAGCACAAGTATTTCCACTAAAATATCATTTATTTTCTTTTAATTCTACGAATTTTATTAAAATGATTTTATCCAACGAAATAGGCTAAGTTTGAGCAACTTAAGAGCCTTTGTAATTGGTACATTGACGCTGTTTTATACGACTGTTTTAATGCTCATGCTGATCAGTATGAACTGGCATTCCTCTATCAAAGTTAAAATGAAATTTTCTCAACAGATATTGGATAGCTGATTGAACATGAATAAACAGGTTAATTTGTTAAGTTTTTAATACATATTAACAGATTTTATTTAATAATCAACGACAATATAATTTTTAAGACATTTTTTATTTGAAACAGCAAAGATTTAACTATTTTCCATTTTATATAGATATATATATATATATATAGTTTGACGATTATTTACATTATATACAAAATTTTTCTAAAGAATACTTGAACATTTTTCACATTACTTTTACTCACATCTTTACAATTTTCAGTAAATTATTTTTATCGTTCTTTTGTTTGAATTTCGTTATTAATTATCATTCCACTCAGATTTTTTGCTTTATAAAATATGTCTATCGAAAATACATATTTTTGTTATTTAATATCTTTGGATCTACTTCAATTCAATATATTTGATAATTTTAAATTACAATACTTGATTATTTTTACAAGACACTTTGAGAGTCAAAAAATAATAGTTCAACCATTTTTTGTTATAAATTTTTTCTAATATTATTTTTTTTTTTAATTTCACGTAATTGTTCAGTTAATTGTTTAAACTTTATTAAAAAGATAATCACGATTTTATATTAAAAACAAACTTACGTTCATTAAAAATAAAATTACTTATCTAATAGAATAGAAAATACAGTTGCCGAAATGGTTCCAATTTTCCAATAATATTAGCAAAAATATAATGTCAAACTATTTTTTTCTAATTCAAAGAGTCTATATAATTTTTTGATGAACGTTATAACGTTAAATTCCAATTTTTAACAATTCAAAGAATATATTCAGATAGACAAATAATTTATATATTTGAAATAGATATTTGATCTAAGTACTCTACACTCACTTTAATTGTCAAAGATGTAATAGTAAAATTTTAGTTATCTCATTTTGTTTATCCACTGGATATTTTACAGCCAAGTATCAATAATAACTTTAAGAAAAATCAGAAATATCGAAATTTTATGATTAATAGAATATTTATATTGTGATAGTATGAGTAGTACGTTAAGTATCTTTTAAACGAAATGAAATTTTAGTAAAAATAAAAAAAAAATATAACAAACTAATGGCAATGTAAAAGCTCCAAAAGCTGTCAAAATAGAAACTTAATAAATAATCTAACTCTAATGCCGAAAATAACAGAAAATAATTCATTATATGAATTCTTTTCTATCGTAATTATGTTGTTATGTTTTTTATATTAGTTTAACAGCATAATTACTGTCTTATTCTGTCTATTTACAGGTAAATCTAGTTATAAACAATATAAATTTTCATGTTTAAAACTTGAAAAAGTATTGAAATAAAGCAAAACTAGTGAACTAATATTCATAATAATTTCCGTAACTATCATAACATGTTTTGAAATCATTATTTGAGTAGTTGAGCAACAAGGTGTGATTTCAAAAATTAAATATCGTTCTTCCACGTGACTTATTTGATAAGTTACTCAACAGAAGCATTGTTTCAATGTGATATATTAATATTGAAGTAATAAAGCAAATTAATGTAATTATTATTTTAGAATTTAAACGTTTTGTTTTATCTCTCATCGACGGAATATTCTTGAATTTTGATACTTAGGTGATACAAATGAAGGACGTTAGAGAGATTGACGTACTCGTGGTTGTGCCCACTCTACGAAATCATCAATCAGCACCGGCCAAGCACCTTCTTCATCATAATTAGACATGTCTGAGTTTATCATTAAAGCAAAGTCTAATAGAAGATTCCACGTGTCCTTTGGAATCGATCTTTTGTGATGCTCCTGGTAAAATAAATTATTTGTTATCAATATAATTTTAAACATCATAGTTTTTAAATTATTATGAATGTAATTGAAAAAGTGTATTTTATTTATCAAATGATGATGTAAACTATTTTTAACAACTTCTTTATATTTTTTAGTATCATAAAAGCTTTAAATTTTTTTTCAGAAATTGTAGTTGATAAAAAAGTATATATCAGTATAGAATTATCAAGTGTTAGGATAACTTGAAATCATACCTGTAAAAATTGACACCACAAATCCAAAAACTTGAATTTATCTTTGAGAACTATGTTCCAATAGGCAATAGCCATGTCTAAATCAAGTCCTTTCTGACCTGGATTTTTAGCATAATTAAAAGTAAATTGATAAAAATCTTTGAATTTCAATGAATCTCTTAGTTCATTTTCCAAACTATTGAGTCGAGCTTTAAGTTTATCGATACTATCAGCACTGAAAATTAATAGAATTCACATTATTCATTGTCCTAATGTGGCGGAAATAATTTTCGCATTCTTAAAGACTGAATGTTGAATATTGATTATCGATTATTGAATATTAATTATATAATAATTTTATCTAGGTTAAACTAAATCATTTAAGACGCTCAGTTCTTAAAAATTATTCTTTGATCCGATATTCTTTCAGAATGAATTTAATATGAGAACTGAAAAAAAATGTATTCACATAATGAATGAACTTTCTTACCCCAATTCATTCATTCCATTGATAAATTCATCTTTAGTGAACTCGCATTGTGTTTCTGCTTTGAATTTCCAAGCGATAATTAAAACCAATTTACTTTCGGGGCTTAGTGAAAGATCATCGAGAAATTTCATAATACCATCTTCCGTGATTTTGTCTGGCTCACTCGGATCTAAAACAATTAAAGTCATGCATCATAAAGAATTGAAGAATTATTTTATATAAAATATTGTTTGGATAAAGTATGACTGTAAATTTATATTAAAAGTAAAATAAAGAGTATGACAGTAAATGTAGTAGACTAGTTCCTGATTGAAATACAGGTTTCAGCTACCCTTCGCCTTATAGAGTAAAATTTATAAGTTAAACAACGAGAAAGTGTTGTGTAATCATGAGATGACATAGCAGTGTCTTAAGGTCATATTAGGAAGCTGAATTTCAAAGGTAACCCTACCTTGACAATACAAATATACTAAAAAATCAAAATTGATAAATAAATATTTTGAGTTTAAGAAAACGTTGTTGATTGAAAAAGTTTTTATCAAAGAAGTTTATCTTTATTAGAACTATGTTGATTTAACAGTGCTTAAGAAATGTCATTTAACTGTGATTTATTACTTAAAACAATATAAACATATTAAATTTAAAGATTTGATTACTTTATTAGTCTTCGACAAAATGATTGCTCCAAGAATGAAATAATAAAAATGAAGATGTTCTAATGTTTGTTCTTACTTTGATTATACTAATGATAAGGTTTTCAAATCATTATTAAAACTCACCGGATATTATTAGGAAGAGACCTAAATATATTCATAACACACTTACCTTGATACCTGGTAAATAAAATGTCCAATTTCTTTTTATCAACAGAATTTTTAGGTTCTTTATAGTAAGCATCTGGATTTTGAAAATAGTTATCACTGGCTAGGTCCAATTTCCAATCATTTTGAGCCAGACAATAAATTGCTGTTTGTTCACCAGTTTGAGTGAAAGTTATAAATTTTTTGACTTTGTCTTTCTGTGAGAATTTAAGCTTATGCTGAAATTAAAAAACAAATAATATTACTAGAAATATCACCAGTATTCGCAAAAATATAATTATTATTTGTAATACAACAAAAATATCACAATAAAGTTAAAAAATGTTATAAAAATATACTAAAATCAGGTTAGAGCACAGATTTAAAAACAATCGTATATAAGAAAAAGATGTTGACGAATGATTTAAACCGTACTAGTTATATTTTGTGAAATTAATTAAGAAAAATAATGTTGCATTTTTGTCTCATACCATTTTCACTAATATCAGGCCCCCGAAAGCCAAAATATTATTCTTTTCACACTATGTTTGACATGAATATGTGTGCATGTCTCACTAAAATAAAGAATGAGGAAGTAGAAAAAGAATATAGGTTATATGCACGTATTTCTATTGGGTGCCATTGGGTGATATGGAAAATCAAAAGGCCTACCATATTCAAACATCCAAAAATAAAAGTCCCTTCGTAGTATTAAGTTTATGATTTATTTATTATCATCATAATCAAAACCATAATTTAAAAAGTAAACTGTACGAAATAACCAAACTTACTTCCGTTACATAATAAATCATAACGGAAGAATTTAATTTACAATAATTAAACTGCCAAAAATTATTTTCACAACTTTTTTAGATGAGCTCAATCAAAATTACAGTTCAATAACAAAATCCCCAAGCAATATTTAACCCAGAAACTATAGTAAATGCATTTAATTTGAAAAACTACCGGCAGTTGATATGTAAAGTTGATTGTTGGCAAAGTCAATTTGGATATAGTTTTAATTAGGGGGAAGACCCTATTTGGACCAATTTTTTAACGTATTTACATGAATTAGTGATTCATAAATTTCGTTTATTCTGGAGGCTGTACTCTCAGAACCTTTTTAAGTGGTAGTTTCGCTCGTCAGATCCGAAAAAAGAACCCAACCCCACACAAGCGTAATTATCAATTGTTTAAAACCGTACAAGTACATGCCAGCCCTAGAATCTCTGCCTCTGGATCCCAATATCTTACTACTTTTACCATAACCCCTTCTCTTGATCAATTACATGAAAATATATATGAATAAATGGTTAGATATGGTTGAAGAGTTAAACCCCCATAAAAATCTTTTGGGATTTTTCCATGTCCCCCGAAGGTCTACAAATGTTCAAAATTTCATCTTGATCAGAGGTGTCCCCTAATCGGAATTACACCCTTGAAATTGCTCACTCATAATACAATTTAATTTATTTAATCGATTTAGTATAACTTAAATTCCCCCTTTGCATTTTCTCTGAATTAATTTCCGTTAAAATGGAATTAATTTGTTACTCATAAATAAATAAACACCTCAATTATATTAATTTTAATCATAAATATTCGTCATGTTAAATGGAAAAACATTTATTTCTGTTGTAGTCAAATTTTCACTAGAAAGTATCGTGTTGATTGTGTTTAGCTGAAAAATAATTGAATCATTGACATAAATACTTTTGAAAATGATTCAAAATATTGAACACCAATTTTCATATCATGAAGTTCATCTATTAAAAATACTATTTGCCTCATTTAAAATATTTGGATCAGCTCCTTTTACAATTTACGTTTCCTCGAATAAACACAAAGATAAAAAACAATGGACAATAAAATTTGGTTACTCTAAAATGGGATCAATTTATAACTTTATCTTGCTTTTATTTTTAACAATAATATTAATATGGAGGATAAGTGAAAGAGAAAGACATATTAATTTTTCTAAACACAAAATAACAATTATGTATATCATTGGGATAATAATTAACGGAATCATTAATCTAATATATATTATTTCGATTTATTCTATTCGACAAAAAAAACTATTAAAATATATCAATATTTTATTATTCTTGGATAAGAGTGTATTAGAAGTACTTGAAAATAACTATCAACTGGAATTTAAAAAATGTTTGCTCCAAAAATTTTCCTTATACTTTTTAGATAACTTAGTGTTAATAGGAATGTCCATTTATAATAAAGATTATATTGAATTTTTATTTCACATAGTTTCATATATTATTGGAAATATAATATTACAATTTGTTATCATTCTTATTTTTATTTGTAAAATATATAAAAATTTAAATAATATTTTATTGTCATTATTAAACTCAAAAAAGAGGTCAAACAATTCTTCTTTCTCTTTAATTGACACCAGCAACAACAATGAGATTTTGAAAAAGATTATTTTTATTCGTAAAATTCAACGAGATCTTAGTGAAGTGTTATGTAATTTTTTAGATTTTTTCTCTTTGTCATTACTACTGAATTTATTTTTTTTATGTGTGTGCTTAATTTTTCATTCATCGAACATAGGGATACTAATTTTTAAAGAAAAAAGTTGGTCGAGTAAGAATATGTCAATTTTATTGATCATGTTTAAAAAATTTTATTTAATATCATTGCTAACAAGTTCTGTCACCAACTTAATGTCAGAGGTACGTAAAATATTTCGTTAAATATTAAAATTATTTCAATCTTTGTAGTTGATGAAATAACTTTCAGATGAAAAAAACAAGTGCCATCGTTTATAGATTGGTTGGAAGATTTTTCACACAAATAACTGTAAAACTTCAGGTAGAGTGATCAAAAGTTTTAGTAATATATATTTATCACTGTAATACCAACGAAATTAGTGTAATTTATGAATAAACTTTAATTTTTTTTAGCTGGAACAATTTTCAATTGAATTACTTCACAGGAAGTCCTTATGTTTCACTGCTTGTGGATTATTTCCCTTGGATAACAGTTTATTAACATCAGTAAGTAATTATTAAGTTATAGAATCTACAATCACTAGATAATAGGATTGTTATTAAGTTGATGAAATTCTTTTCAAATATTTATATTTATCTTTATAAAAAATTCTAAATTATAATATGTAATTTTAATTACACAGGTTGCTCAAGTAATATCAACTAATATGGTCTTGCTTATTGAGTATCAATTTTATGAACAGTTCAGAACTATAAACAATAATTTTACATTATAAATATAAAAAATTATTGTTTGACATTGAGCTTAATATAATCAGAATATTTTGAGGAAAATTGGTTTATTTTTAATTGAACTCAATTATAGACTTGAAGAGACTATGAGTTAAGATGAATCTATAGACAATAGTCCAACTGGAGCTATTGAGAATGACAACAGCTGAAGTGTCATCAATGTCCCTAAGGGAACATCAAGTGGGATTGTTAAGATTGATAGATCAGTTTTGAGATCAAAAGAAGATGATATCTTTGAATATTAAACTGAATATTTCTCTAGTTTGTTTGATGACAGTATACGTTACTCGGCAAACTGTATAAAGTTAGTTGTTCCTACAATCTTTATCATCTAGAGAAATTAATTTATGTAGAAGATATTCGATGTTCTTACTTCTTTAAATACTAGATTAATTTAAGAATATTTTAATCACTTCTGAACACAAAGATTGAGTTATTGATTTATATTATTTTAGTTCTAGTATGGATTTTTTTGAAAAAATACTCTTTTTATAGTCAATCAAAATACGTAATCAATGTTTTGTATTGATAACTACTCTATTTAATAGATAAAAATACAATGTACTCTGAGAATATATTTTGGATGTTAGCGAAAGAATATTTGTTCATGAGGTAAAGCTAATACTAAAAGTATCTTATATTGTTTCTTGAAACTAAATTTTGATATTAAATAGAACAAATTGAGTGTCTTTTCTGTATTTATTATATTCCATAATCACAATAATAAAGTCAATAATTTCATAAAACATCAATTTTTGTATCGTTTATTAATTATTTATTGAATTTATTAACAATATTTCAATGTTATTTACTTATTTTTACGTTGAAATAAAAAAATCCAACAGGTTATGTCCAATTCTCTATGCCTTTCTACGCGCTTGTACGATCTTATAAGAATTTATTGGATTCAAACGCTCAAAAATTTTCTTTTTTATTCAGAAAACATCAAGAGTAAAGAGGTATTTGATTAGGATGATGCTTTTTTATCGGCTGTTGAAATAATTTAGTTCATTTTTTATTTCTAAGATGCCGCTGGTTGTATTATACAAAAATTTTACCATAGATCGATAAAAAAGGATTATTCTATCGAATACCTACTCATTTTCATACTCCCTAATCAAATACCTCTTTGCTCCTGATGTTTTCTGAATAAAAAAGAAAATTTTTGAGCGTTTGAATCCAATAAATTCTTATAAGATCGTACAAGCGCGTAGAAAGACATAGAGAATTGGACGTAACCTGTTGGATTTTTTATTTCAACGTAAAAATAAGTAAATAACATTGAAATATTGTTAATAAATTCAATAAATAATTAATAAACGATACAAAAATTGATGTTTCATAAATAATATATACTCTATTATTGAAATTATTCATGATAGTCAATA
Organism: Chelonus formosanus; assembly: GCA_028641665.1. Classification (NCBI taxonomy): domain Eukaryota; kingdom Metazoa; phylum Arthropoda; class Insecta; order Hymenoptera; family Braconidae; genus Chelonus; species Chelonus formosanus. The sequence goes on from CM054002.1 coordinate 2,150,241, forward strand.
AATAGAAGACGCTTAATTTTTTTAATTATCATTATTATTATCGTTAATATCCGTATAATTATCAATAATTACAGCAAAACACAAAACAAAAATGTGATATCTGTACATAGTCCTTATGTAATTAACATAATCATTTTTTTACTTATCAGTAGCCTAAGAATAGGGCGATATTAAATCATAATATTCGAAGATATTATACAAGAGAAATTATAATTATATTTGATAATTGGCTATCAAATTAAAAATCAAAAAAATATATATGTATTACACTAGGAATTAAAATTTGATAAATAAAAAGAAAACACATTGATCAAACGATTGTGAATGGAAAATTTTTAATTATATTTACAAATGGATATCAGATTAAATTAATAACTATAAGCTTAATGATATAAACAATCAATTACGCGTGTCCTAACAGTTAAAATTCTAAGATAAATAAAATATGTCAAATTTTTAGTTCAATGTATTAATGAAATACATCACATTTTTTTAACTTTTAATTTTTTTGTTAAACAGTTTTGATAAACATCAATCATTATACTATGTATTACATTTATTGAGGAAATAAAATTGTTCTTACAATAATCATCGTTACTTAATCAAAATCATTTTCATCAAACTGAATAAAAATAATCTTTTACAAAACAATAAGAAATTTATGTACATACATACACTATTACTGTATAAATTTAAGATAGAATAACAAGAATGGGCCGTATAAAATTTCATGTTATTTTTAATCGTATTAATTATGATATTAAAAATTACATACATGCTTACGTACATACATGCACGCACCATTTTCACCATTTTTAATTATCCATTTTAAATTTTACTTACAAAGATTTTGAAAAATACAATATTTATCAAATTTCATCCGAAAACATTTCATTTTACCAAGCACTGCACATTATTTTATTATTAGTATCAAGCATTTAAGTTATAGTCTTAAATTAACAATTAATTGCAATGAAATAATAATCTATCATATAATGAATAATATCAAAAGCCAGTGATATTCATTGAACTATTAAAAGTGGAAAATTTCTTCTGCAATTATTTTATTAATACTGTGACTAAAGTTTTAAAATTTTAAATGTAATGACAAGAAGTTGTTATTGAAGAATATTTTTAAAAAATCTTCATTCAATGCTTGTACAGTAATCTATTAATAAAATGCAATAGTTTTATAGAACTTCTAGTTAATTTTACACAGGCAGCATGTGAGAAAGTGTTTAGTAAAATTTATTATGTACCACAGATGATTTAAATATTTTGCAATGTGCGGTAAATTGTATAATATAACTATAAAATCCATCAAATTAAATAAATTTTAATATCAAATAAAAATTGTTCTCACCAAATATACGAAAACACATATGAAAACATATTATAGTGAATGTAACTAGACGTAAGGAAAAATAAGTGTAGCACTAAATATCTTAGAGGGTCTTGTTGTATTTTTAAACCTTCATTAAGTTGTCTAGTGTCACCAAATGTTCCATATTTATAAAAATTATCTAATAGTTTTTCTTTTTCCACCCACCTATCATACAGCCATTTAGATAATAAATCTGAGTCTTTTGGAACCTGCAGACAAAAAAAAAATTTTTTTTTCATTTTGTTTAAGTATAATACTATAAAAACCATAATTATATAAATAATTTAATTTCATATGAAGATATGTCTTATATAACTTAAATTACATACCGCAGTACTAGGATAAATTCGATAAAAAAGGACGGTTTCACATGGTGGCCGTGATCCTGTTATAATTGTTGGTAAATCCAGAGGTTTACCTTGAGGATATGCAATTGTAATATCGAGAACCCAACGTACTTCCGGTTTAATGACTATTGGATCTAAAATTTTAAAATAAACATTAAATTCAAAACATTCTTAAAACAAATAATTTTTTAATAACAATGGAAAGCTTATAGAAATAAATAATTTTATAGCTAATGAAAATATTTAAAAATGGTACTATTCATGATTAATAGAATAAAAATAAATACTAATTACTTGATCTAAGATTAAGCTGCCCTTCAGAAGAATTATTATTTTGAGCTGGACCAAGTTTATCAAAAATGGTCCGCATAGCACCAACTCTTGGTAGAGTAACATTTTCTAATAAAGGCAAATTATTTTTCTTTGCATAATTTTGTGAAGTTTCTCGCCTCTTACACAGAAATCCTCCTTCCGGAAAGAGAACTATCCACTTTCGTTCTAAGGGAATATAATAATTATCCAAATGCTTTTCTAAGTGTTTCAGACTTTCTTCTCGTCTTTTTCGACCCTGTAATTACATAAAAATTATGTAATTATTATTTTATAAATTTGTTAATATCAATAGTAATTATAAACATACCGAAGAGATAAAAAAATCAGCATGCAGTAGAGAAACAATGCCAAAATTCGTAAATTTAAACATTCTATCCATAATCCATGTGAGATTTGGTAAAACATTTGGTTTCGCATTAAACGTAGTCATCAGAATAGGGACATCTCCAGTACTTTGGTGATTTGCTATAACCAGTGTTCTGTCATTTATAATTGGTCGAAGATCATCACCATGTTCAACAACTGTAAAATATTTGTTTATAAATCAAACAATTAATAAAGTAAAAAAAATTGATAGATAAAGATGGGAAACTTACCATCGTATCCAGCTGACCAAGACCACATTGATACCATGGCTAATAACCAATGAAAAAATAGACCCTCTATTCTCCAATAAATTTTTGGTTGAATTATTTTGACCGGTAATAGTAACATCATCCATGTTACATACGTAGGAATACAGTAAATATTATTAATGATAACAAATCCTATGCGTAGAAGAGATTTTATGAGATTAAGAAAGCTGTTGATGGTGCTGAAAAAATGAAAAAAAAAACAATGTATCATATTCGATATTCGATCTCAAAAGTTTCATTTGTTCATTTCCTCATTTAAAGTTAGTTTAATATAAGTCTCAATACTAGTATTGCACTCTATATTGATATACGGAAGCCTTTGCACTATCCACTTATGCAATTATATTGTTAAGGATTGAGATAGGTGCTTTTCATGTTGAATTCAATTAGATATGTCTTACATCATTGGATTGTACAAAAATATTATTCAAAATAAAAAAAATCAATAATAAAAAACTGTAATTTAAATGAAAACTATTAACTAGTACATGATGATGCTCATTTTTCACAGGATATATTTTATATTTATTTGTATTATATAATTAGATAAAGACAAATAAATTGAAATAAATGATTAAGTCAAGGAACATTAATTCTATGCTAATTTTAAGTGTTCGAAAATTCATAGTGTGTCTAACAGATCTCAAATATCCAAAACGATTGAAATATTGAATATTTTAGCTTGATAGTATTCATCAAAAATTCTTGTAAATAAATATAAATTAAACTTATTCCAACAAATTTGATTAATCAGTTTTTAATAATAGTAATTGTTTAAATTAAATTCTCTTATGCATCAGGAAAATGCTCCAAAAACATTTTGTTATTATCCATCAGTCTTGGTGTTTACTATCTAATAAAGAAAATGTAATCAATAAAACATGTTACATTAATACGAATAAATATTGTATAAAAATGTATAATAAAAAAATTTCTTTCCACTGTGAAAATAATTATTAAATATTTGTAATATTATAAGTGCAACTCATTTTTTTCTTTTATAACAATGCACTTCATCTTTTATTAATTACACTGCGTGACAAAGTTTTCGTGACATTTTTAGCTTATTGTGCATATATTCGTTAAAAAGAATAATTACAGTTCATGATAATGTTTAACCAATATAATAATATTTCTACTTAACATTTTGTAGTTAAAGTTTTTATTTAAAACAACAATAATAATAATTTTACACATGAATATGATAATCAAAATGATTGTTAATGTATTTTTATCAAAAACATAGTTTTCAACTAATTCAAAGGCTAACAATTATTATCTATTATTTTAACATGATTGTATATAGTATTATTTTTATTATGTATTAATTAATTAAATAAAATGTTGAATAGTTTTATTTGTTGTATTTTTAGCATTGAAGATAAAAATTGATTGAAACAAGGTTATTTGATAGACTTTTCGAAGGCATACAACAGTTTGTCACGCAATATTACTAAAAAATTTTATGTAAAATACGGAACTTGAACAAAGTATGTATTTGAACAATATATATAAAGATGCTTACTTAATAAATGTTGAAGAAGGCGAAGATGAGTCTGTCATCTTTGGAAGAAGCCACCCGTCATATAATATCGAGCAGCTCTCACGTGCACGGCTTATGTCCACCATAGCATTTTCTTAAATTATATAATAATTTTTTTTTACTATTTAATACACATATATCATTATATATTGTATTGGATTATTCTCTCTGTGTATACATTTTTAATTATACATACATTAAATAATATTATTATTATTTAGAAAACAATAATGTTTCATTGAAAACTACCGGTGACAATCAAGGTAATTATCTGTGATGTAATGGCAGTCAGATTAATATCAGAAATCACTGATTATATTATATATTATTCTTTAAATTGATTATTAAAACAATATATTATCAAGTAACTAATTTAATTTTAGACACACTTTTCTGTATATTAAATTTTTTCACAATTTAGTCTTGTATCACTCCATGTGGTATAATTGGCATGAAGTAATGATTTCATTATCACTAAGAATATATCTTCTTAGAAACTTTTTATTGAACTTTTACTATCTTCATGTCATTCAAACATAATTTATGTAGTAAATCAACCTTTGTTCGATGTGCCTTATTTTCGATTATTACCTAACCTAGTTGACATTACGATTTCAATACTGTTTAGTTTAGTTAATTCTTTTAGTTCATAATTATGATTTCTTATCTACACATATGATACTCCGTACGTCACATTATGAACTTGATAATTTTGAAATTAAGTCAATTACTTTTTGTTAATTGATTTTAAAATTATAAACGTATCAACACTTTTATCCAATCACAATCATCATTTCATTATTATTATTAAAAATTTCTCTGAATAAAATGTCAGAATTTTATCCTGCTGATGATTAGAAACATGTATTGAAACTGGCCAAAAACGTTACTTTTGAAAAGTAGTAAAGCAAGATGTATATAGTTGTTGGTTATGTATTGTAACCAATATGGTGAGAGATTATTTCACAAAGCTCTGGCGAATGGGGATACAATTGTAAATAGTTACAGCACTGAATATTATATATTTTGTTTTTAAAACATTCTGTTGATGTTAAAAAATACTCCAAAATGTATATTACCTTATGGATATAAATATCAGAAAGAAAAGTCTTCTGATGAATGAGTTATGCAGTTGACTGTAACAAATATTAATGATAATTTATTTATTTATTTTTATCACATATTGTTAAGAGATAAACACATGTAATTCACTGAAAATAACTCGCGCCAATATATAGTAGCATGGTACAGTTTTATAGAAAAATGATTTTTATTTTTCTTCATCCAACAATAGAACTGTTAAAAGATCTTCGATATTATTCGATAAAGCTCGTTATTTTTCGGCAACCAATGTCTATCCAATGAAGAATATATACATGTGTATGTATGTATATACAATATATTGTATGATATTATATGAATGAAAAAATAACCAAATTTATCTACTTTAATGAAATGGTGTAATTTATTTTAAACTCTTATCTAATAAAGTTCTTTCAAAATTGATTCTTTAGATTTTGAATTAATTGCGACACTTTTTGTCTAAAAAATCTATTAAAGCATTAAAAAACATTGTGGTAATTAAATAAATTATTAACTTGAGCCATGGCTATCATTAGACCATTTACTTGTGATGATCTTTTTAAATTTAATAATGTGTAAGTAAACGTATAAAAATCTAACATCTAATTAAACAATTATAATAGATATGTAATAAATAAAGTATTTATTTTGTTCCAGAAATCTTGATCCTCTAACTGAAACTGTATCCTTTTATATTTTACGTTTATATATGTTTAAGGTGTTCTAGCTTTTAATAAATGTCTGAAAAAAACACGATTTTTAAAGTATGATGTTCTTAAAATTGGTATAAATAGTTTAATGTTATCCGGTAGTTGTTCAATTAAGAATTGTAAAAATTATAAACCTTTTTCAACTCTATTTTTACTCATTTTGGAGCACCCTTTCCAAGCGCCCACAAAATATGACAAAACTATCATACCAATTAGCAAACTTTTTTATATTTGATCCTTAATCAATTGTAGTATGGACTTTCTTTTTACATGCTTTATTTGGCCCATTGGCCAGAATATGTTCAAGTAGCTGAATCTCCAAGTGGTGAAATTATGGGATACAGTAAGTTATTTATTCTCTAATGAAATAATATATCTAAAAGTTTAAATTCTTTACTTTACATCGATGACATTCGTATTAATATAATTTATATACAGTAATGGGAAAAGCAGAAGGAACTGGAGAATCATGGCATGGGCATGTGACAGCTTTAACAGTGTCACCTGATTACAGACGATTGGGCCTTGCTGCAAAATTGATGAAATATTTGGAGGATGTCTCTGAAAAGTACGCCAAATTATATACAACTTATAGACTATTATGAGTGTCAGTGAATTACTTATTTCCCAAATTTTCCTATCAAAGTTTTGGTTCGGAGCCTTTGATTAACACTTTCTTATTATTATTGCTCCAAATCTGAATCATTATCATTTTAATTATTTTTCAGGAAACAAGCATATTTTGTAGATTTATTTGTGCGTGTGAGTAATAAAATTGCTATACAAATGTACCAACAATTAGGATACATCGTTTATCGAACTGTATTAGAATATTACAATGGAGATCCCGATGAAGATGCATACGGTACGTATTATTGAATTATTTTTATAACATGGTTTAAAGTTGACATTGGGTAATTTTATTTGTCACTTGCAGATATGAGAAAGGCATTGTCCAGAGATGTTTTAAAACAATCAGTTATACCTTTAACTCATCCAGTTAGGCCGGAAGAAGTGGAATGACATTCAGATGAGGAATAAAAAGTGAAACAAAACATTTATTTATTAAAAAATAATTACATAGTTTATATCCTCAATATTTGATATTATTGTATAAAGATTAAAATAAAATTTCTAATTATAAATTCATCAATTAAAAATAATTTTTTATTTTTTCGATTTTTATTAATAAAAAAAAAAATTCATGAAAAAATTTTACAATACAGCGAGATATAATGATACAAATCTACAAAAAGTTTTATTATGCTAAAAATATATCTTTACTCAATTTTTGAAATTTATAGTTTTTATATTAATGCTACTCAAGTACGGTTATTATCAGTAATTTAGAAATAATCATATTAATACATAGGACTAGTTTTTTAAAAATATCATCAATGTAGAAATTTTCAAATTCAATTAACCAAGATTCTATGAGACAATTATTATTTTTCATAAATCATAAAGTAATCTAAAAAATCAATATACATACTATTAATTTATTCTGTTTTTTATAAATATTTTACTAAAATTAAAGAACTTTATCCGAGAGATATTCTTTTTGTAATCAAATAAAAATATGAGAGTACCCAATTAATAGATGAGAGTATTTTTAAAAAAATTTTTATCAGAATAAAGTATTTATAGAATACTTTACTTTTTGAAATGTCATTATTTATATTAATTAATTTAAAAGTAAAAAAATCTAAGAATAAAAGACTATTTTATTATATTACACAATAAAAATGAATTAATTTGTGGTAAGATCTCTTCACTTATAATCAAAATAAATTACAATAAAAGATGAGTTAACAATAACTTCTAAATATACAATACGTTCAATACAAATTATTGACTAAAATCCAGCATACTTATAATGAGGTGACAATTTCGTCACACACAAAAAAAGTACAATGCTTATAATTCATGCAACTTTTTTAACACAACATAGTTATCCATTTAATAGGCCATAATTTGAAATCTTTTACGTATATAGTATACACTTATTAAAAAAGACATTGAGGATACGATTTAGGAAGTTTACTGTACCGCGTAATAATACATGATATTATCAATTTTCCATTTCTTTATCATTTATGAAAAAATTACGTTTATTAAATTAAATTTGTTTTTGGCAAGAAAGCCACTCCCATACTCATTAACAAGAGTACGATGCCCCGCATCTTCCCTCATATTTGAATTTTCTCATTTGTAGCTACACATTGACTAAAATAACGAATGGTTATTTATAGAAAATATTAATTACACTTAAAGCCAAAATTACTTGCTCAAATTGCTGGGAAATATTTTGTTTTCTTTTTCTAAAATAATTACATAAATAAATTTCTAGGATTATTTTATAGTACTATGTTTTATAAACATTATATTGAAACTAAATTGTTAATCTGAGGTAATTTTAAATATCTCTAGTAATTATGGCAGAAATGAGAGGAACGTTGTTCATATAAAATTAAGGTAGCTGTTCCCGAAGAAAATTATGAGTATTCTTTTATATGATCAAAAAATAATACATTAAATAATTTTAAATACATTAAAATATGTATTAGAGTTAATTGAATGAACTTTAAGATCAATATTAATTATCTTCATAATGTAATTACAATGCAGTATAGATAAATATTAAATATGTGACTAAATTATGGTAGTACAACTGCCTTAATTTTAATTCTTCATCTACCATTTCACTTAAATAGTTTCTAATTCGAAAACGATATTTATTCCAATATTAATACGATAAACTATTTTCAATATTTTTTATATTTTACGTAGCAAAAATACCAAATAATAATTTAAACAAAAATGAGCAGATAATTTTAGTATCAAGTGAACTTCATCTATTATTATGATTATTATTGTTATTATTATAATTATTTAATATGCAATATATACAAGCAATCGATATAAATTTTATTAAAATTTATACCAAACTATCGCTTCATACTTTGTTTTTTTTTTTTTGCAAAATCACATTAATACTTCATTGTGACATAGGCAGTTTCCAGTTTCATTCATCAGTTATGGTGAATTATGAATTATGCATTGTAAAGTATAAGAGTATGAATTATTTCCTATAATTTACGGTCTTTGATGATCAGGTGTTGATTTTAGAATATCTGGTTGCGTTGGAAGACAACTCGATCCTGTAATGTTTGAAATAATTATACAATATTTTAATATATGTTTTGAATATTCATTAATATAAAACTGTAAATAATCACCAGTCGTAGGTCTCATAGTGGATTTTATTGATCTATGTGAACCATTTCGCGTTAAAGTGTTCATTTGTGGAGTTCCAGGTAAAGTATGACCTAATGCGTTCATGTAGTCGGCAATCAGCAGTGTGATTTCCAAGATCTATTCATAAAATGGAATAATTGATACTCATAGACTTTCAATAAACTCAAAACGATTACTTTGTAAAAGTAATAAAAAATTAATTAAAAACAATACCTTCGGTTTGCTTAGAGCAAACAGTAGTTTTTGTTCTGTCACACCTTCATCCGCACAAGCTACAAGCATGAAATCGTCTAAACAGCCACCAAATGTAATTATGTTTGCATAATTATATCGATGAATAACAGCCATTGACTGTAGTTCCAATAAAGTAACGCTGTCTTCAGACACTGCGATCCACAGACTAATTGGTTCTGCTTGTTTTAGCTAACAACAATAAAATATATTAATGAAGTATTATTTTAAACATTAATAAATTATTACTCTTTCAGTAATTAATAATATTAATTACACTAATCTGCTATAAGCTTTTCTAATAAATTTTGAATAGTGATTTTTAAATATCGAAAATGGGTGAAATGGCTAAATATTTTTAATATGATGGGTTCATGATTATTAAAAAAAATTCTCAAGCTTTTGATAAAATTAATAAGTCCAAAGGAAAGTGCATTAAATATGACGTTGTAGATCTGTATTTTCCAAGCATCAATTACGTACTTTTGCTTGATATAAAGTGGCTCCAAAAAACGGCCATTTTCTGGTACAAGTCAAATAAATCCGAACACAGTCTGCTACACTACGACCTCGGAGACCAATCCATTTTTCTTGAAGTTTTTCTTGAAGCTCTCTGTAATAGAATTTAGATAAAACGTAAATCAATTATAAATTGAAAATAGTTTAACAATCATTAATTATTTTCTTATTAGATAAAGCTGATATATTTATTGTCTTTTACACTTTACTACTGACCTAAGTTGTTCAGTTGTAATGTTGGATCGATATCGTAAGGGGAAAAATTTATCTAATGCTTGAAGAATGAAATGGTTGGGGTTGTTACTCGGCCCGCTGCCTCGAACTTTATCATTATTGTATTCTCCAAAATCGATCTATAAAATAAATGTCCCATATTGTATACATACAATTACTGTATAATTTCAAGAAAAAGTGATAAAATTTTAAAGAAAATAACATCTCTTACCTGAGCCATAAGAGAAGCAAGTTCAAATGCCAAATCACGGTTTAATGGAAATTTTCCTTGAACTACTTGTTGATTAACTTGATAACACAACAATAAACGTTCTCTATCAGTTTCCATTTTAGCTGCTGATCGCCAATAACACCTGGATTTATATGTCAACTGAATAACACGAGTATTTTCGAATTTTCCAGATCCTTTTTCTCTTAATGCCGTTTCCCATTTTGAAATAATATCACAAAGTTTGGCCTGAAGATCTATAAAATGTTCCAAATCTTTTTCAATAGGATCATCACTAAATAACGTAAATCCTGATTGATGAACATCACGACATCCTATTTCTTGATTTAAAGTATGCAAAAACTCTTCAATAGTTGTGCTACCATCAAAACTGACAACTTGGTAAGTTCCATTTAAAAAATGAACTGGAATAGCGTGGGGTAATGAATGGTGATATGGGTTTTTTAATAAAATTGATAAAACTTCCATCCGTGAAGGTTTTACTTCTCTTCCTCCGTTTTGTAAAGTCCGTTCTAAAGCACGTTCACAGTAAGCAGCATATTTTCCACATTCAGTTCTGAAATTATTATAGAAAGCAATTACATTTACATTAATTGCTGATTTATTTAAAGTAATAAAATAAGTATTATCATCATAGAAGGAATAATATGAATCTACTCACTTGGAATCAGCATTCCTCTGCAAATGAATTTTCAGGTACCAAAGTAATCGATTGTTTCTCGGCAAAAATAGTGAAACAGCTAGAGCTAGGAGTTGCCATCCCTGAACGAGGACGTACTGAGCAGGATTTGTTTTGCAGTCTAGTATCGTCGATGTTGAATAACCCTGCGTGAGCGGAGGACTGTGAGAAGTTGACGTTGTTGATTGTGCGTCCGCATTTTCACCCGCGCCGTTTGTCGTGGGGCTTTGCGTATCGCACGTGAAGAGCGATTGTGTGGCGCACAGGAGAAGTTGCTGCAATATGGTATGCTGGCATACTACTATCATCCGTGCACAGAGACAAATTATCTAGTCTAATTATTTTATTTAGCTTGATTAAAATCTTAGTTCAATTATATCTTGTTAGATCGATATTTTCTTTAAAGAATTTATGTATTTAATAAGTGTACCAATTGTTTACTATTTATTTTTATCAATATTCAGAATTTATTTAAATATTGATTATTTATAAAAATAAATTATTATTAATAAATGTTAAAAAATTACAAGTCTTTTTTTGATGTGTTAGATACCAAATCAGAATTAATTGAAAGTGATTTGATGGCAATGAAACTATCAAAAAATTGAATTGATAAAACTTTAAGGTGTAATTCATATAAGCCAATCAATAAATGATCATCAATGACATGATAGCTAAGCGTTGGTAAAAAATTTACGCATTTTTAAATTGAATTCATATCATATTTTAGATGGGGGACTCACTCAATACCAAACAAATTTCTAGTTAAAATTTTGCTTGCAGATTTTTGATCACTTAGTGTGATGACTACGTCTATTAGATTGACAAGTAATAAAATAATTTTTTGATTTAATAATATTCAAGCAGCATACGAAAAAGAAGTATCTAATTGCAAAATCAACTGATCAGAGGCAAAAAGTTGATTCTTATGTTGTTCTGTGTGTTTTATTTTGATGTACACCAACATACCATTCTGCATGTGTATTTTTGTAAACATATTTTGGCAGATTTTTTAATTATTATTTTTTTTTTTTATTTACAATCAATCTTTTTTATAATTTTTTTATCACAAAGAAGTCATGTATTTTTTTTATTATATTCTATTAACGTTAATGATTAACATTGTTTTGCCAAATTATGTTTATTTAATAGATAATGGTCCAAGTAATATTATAGAATGAATTATGTTTGGCAGTAAATAAACTTGTGGCGTGATGTTATGTTATTAGACACATTATATACTTATCATGCATTCAGAATATTTATTATTTGTTAAAGCACATTGCACAGCACATTCAAAGCAGCAAATGAAAGTAAAAAATATGATGATAGAATTAAAATAATTTCTTCTTACAAATTTAAGTTGAGTATTATTTTGGTGAAATATCAATAAAATAAATGATTAAAAATAAAATAGAATAAAAGTGTTTTAGAAAATTATTAAAAGTTTATAATTTATAAAAAAATTATATTAAGTATAAAGATAGAAAAATTTATTTAAGGAAAGTTATCTCAATTCCTAGACTTGAATTGATTGAAAACTCGAAATACATTAAAACAAATTTCATAACTTGAATTAATTAATTAATCATTAAATGTGAGATCAGAGTATTGTTATTATTGTCTAGTATTATTTATATTATTTGTAAAAAGAAATGCCTTTTAGTGGGTCAATGTTTATCGTATCCACATTTATTCACCAAAATTAGAATAATACTTAACTTAATCAATTGATATTATTTGAATATTGATATTTTTAAGCCAATTATTTAAATGAAACTAAAAAAGAGAATATGTAAAAACTATACTTAGTGTATTTCTTCTCTTTTACAATGATGACGAACTTTACTTGATCGAGTAAATGCTCGTAAAATGAAGGAAATGGTATATGAATGTGAATTTTTGTTAAACAATAAGCAAGACTTACAACACGCGCAGTACCCAGCGACACAAGTCTGGCGGCCTTTTTTACCTGTACGCCCAAACGTTGGTGTGTATGACGACTTGTTTGTTTCACTAGAGCACAAATGAACTCCGACTGGAGTTCAGGTTGATCTAGACATTGTTGTAATGCATTTTGTGCAAGCACCACATGATAATCTATTCCTGCCTGTTCTACTGCCACCGACATAAATAATTGACAGGCCTAAATAGCACAATCAATTAAGTAATCGATATATTTTTCTTATTATAAAAATATTTAAATTGAATATAAATCTTACTTTAAATAATTTAATGGCTTCAGCTTGTAGCGATTCGGAAGTGAGACTTGTAAGTGGGCTGGTGATATTTTCTTTTGTATGTAAAAGAAGTGGATGCCTCCAAAGAACACAACTGGAATCGCCATCAGTTTCCATCAGTCTTTGAACCAATTGTTCGTACTGAGTTCCAGCATTTGGTCCACCGCCCGAAACAACTGTTAAATGATAAAGCCAATTATCTTTATCTTGTTTATGTGGCATTAATAAATAAGTTGGTCCCTGATGAGTAGGAAAAATTCCAATAGTTCTTTCATGAGGACATTCAGTATCTCTTTCTTCACTGTCGCTATCAGATACGTGTTCTACTTCTTCTACTCGTGCATCACGCATATTTATTTGTCCAATTGGATTCTATTGGTTTAAAAATAAATATAATCATTATTAGACATAGAAACATTCATTCTATAGTGAATATTAAAGCAATATTCATGATTTATTGAATCAAGTTTAAATTAACACTTACGGTATCGTTCGGACATTTAAAATATAAAAACATCTTTCCAATAAGCACACACCAACATTTCTTTGTGTGACCATTTTTAACTTTTGTTAGCCAGCCTTGAATTGTCGGTTTATTATCTTCTCTGCTGAGTAATAGTTTCGTAGCATTTCGTCTTTGAACATTTTGTAAAACTTTTATCCAATCTTCCATGGTTGCAATACAATCTGCAGTTAAATAATACGTTTTTTTTCCTGTAGCAATTTCAAAAGTTGCCGCTCCTTCTGCCCTATTTATCCTAAAATTTTATAACAATAAACCATTTAAGTTTAAAAAAGAAAAATTTATTTTTGAAGAATTTATTTCAAACATTAATATTACCTGCAAACTTCATCTAAAATAATTTGTCCCTGAGGTTTTCTATTAATATCGTTTTGATTTTTCCAATATGTCAAGACACCATTCTTCAAAACAAACCATCGTTTTCTCCAAGTCTTTAATTTACCTCCAAGTTTTGCAAGATGTCCAGCTTTTTCTAAAGATTCTAACTTTTTCGGGCTTTCTCCAGCTGTTTTTATTAATAGACTAGGCATACTTGTTTCTAAAGAAGTGGTACTCAATGCATCTGGAGGTATAGCATAATCTTCTGATAAACCTGATTCTAATGAAGTATCTATTTTGAAAAAAAAAAAAGAAAATAGTTGTAAGTGTATACATTAAAATTTTTCGTATTACAAAAATAATAATTAAATATTATAAAGAATTCTCAATTGCTTAAGCTTACCACGTTTTACACTTTTGCTTGGAGAACCACTGGAGCTTCTTTTGGCAGGACTAAGACTGCTTGTTGTTTTAATACTTTTCGAAGGGCTGCTTCCACTACCGAGAGACGAGTCAGTATTATCTGATGAACTATTAGTAATTCTTGTGTTCGTCTCTGTAGGATTTCCATGATCTTCACCATCAGAACTGTCATCAGAGCTATCTCCAAATGGAATTGATCGGATTTGACTGGCACGACCTTTAAATATAATAATAAAAAATTACTTAATTATTATATAAATAAACTAATTCTTAATGTTGAGAGTTTAAACTATTCATTAAATTGAATAATAATTAAAATATTAAATTACCTTTAACTGTAGCATAAACGGGTACAGAAATATCACAGTATCCTTGAGAATTATAAGCTGCCAAATTATGTCCAGTATGTGTGTGTTTTGATGAATTCGTATTTGACGTAGATAATGGAGCACTAGATAATGTATCATCATTAGTAGATGGACCAATACCAAGTCCACCATCAGCTACCTAGAAAAATAAAACAAAAAAAATGTTAAATTATTATTGCATAATATGATTATATATTTTTATTTATATATAACAATTACTTGATATATTTTGGCTTCCCAGCTCGGGAATCTATGTAAAGGAGGTGTTGGTGGTCGATGTGCAGTTGTTCCGGCCTGATTAGCCCAATTGATATCTTCTCGGTTGGGAGTATAAATTTCCGCATAATCATGAATAGCTTCTGAACTTGTACTATTCCGGTTTGTGTCCGTAGTTCCTGGTATATTTGGTAGCATTACCAAATTTTCCACAGCTGCTGCTAATTCTTCGGATAATAGGCTAAAATTTTATAATTTACGATTACTTATCTTATAAATAATAAATAAAAAAATAAATAAATATTTTTTTAAATTCAAAAAAATGTTAAAGCAAATCTTTTTCTTTGTAAATAATTGCTAGAAGGTTATTGGTAGTCATGTTTTTTGAGGAATTGTTTGAATAATTATTCATAATAATTGAATAGTAAAGAACGGAATATAAACCCAGATCCCCTCAGGAAGTCCCAGGACGTTACAGGGTACCAGGGATAAAAAACGGGAGCCACTATCACGTCGTGGGGCCTCCCAAGGAGAATTCAATGACGTAAATCAATTAATTAGGAATCGATTATTCAACATTCAAAAAAAATAAAATTACCTGGAATCCATATTAGTAGCAGTGATTTCTTGATGAATATTTCCACAAGCGGATAAATGACGTCTATGCCGTGCCCCTATTTGTTGAGAATCACTGATTGTTGATTGATGAATGCTTTCAGGTATTGTTTGTGACGTAGCTTCTAAGCTTTCTGATCGTCTACGTAAAATTGGATCTACTTCAAGAGATAATGACGCTCTTGTTACAGGCACCTAAATAGATAATAGATAAATATTGAATGAAATGATTAACCAATAACTTTCTAAAAAGATTAATTATTTGTTTTCTGTAATTCTTTACCAAAGGTCTGAAACCAATATTTGTAATATGATTGCGTAGAAGCTCAAGTTGTTGATTACACTTGTTATTCTGCTCACGCAAATGTTGATTTTGTTGTTCAAGTTCACGTAATTTATTGGTAACCCACTCTTTTATTCTTGCAGCTTTGGCTTCAACTTGTTTAGCGTCTTGAAGACGCAGTTGTTTCTGAAATTAAATAAATATTAAATTAATCCATAGATTATCTAAAATAAAATTAGCAGATACATTTTTGGAACATTAGAGACTTACTTGTTCTTCAACTTGGGTTTCTAATTTTGAAATACAGGCACAATGAACTTCTTCAAGTTTGTCATTTTGAGTACCAGAGGTTGATGCCAAAGAGTGTACCGGGGAACCAACTCCAGATGTACTCAGGCTGTATTCACCTTTTACCAACCGTTCCTCCATCATCCGTACCTGAAAATAATTAATTTAATTTAATTGAGCTGTAATAAAAATTTTATTTTTAATCATTTTAAAGTATAAATCATACATGTTTTATAAAATATTATGTGAATGCTAAAAAGACCGCTTCTTTAGTTTATTGATTCTAGTCTACGTTAGATAGTGATTGAATAATTTATTATCCATCTCAAATATTCCAAATAGAAAATATAACATTTTAACCAACTAAACAGCAATAAAAGAATATAGAAATTTAGAATTAGACATCTAAAAATACTATTGATGTTCAATAATTTGATATATTGATTAGCTTGAAAAATTGGGTAGTTATCTTGATGAAAGATTGAATTAGTTAATTGGGATTTCTGGAAAAATTTGTGTGTGGAATTTCTATAAATTTTAAACAAAAAGATTAATCAAGAAAAAATAATATTTGAAAGTTTGGAAAAAGAAGAGAATTGTACATATATTCTTGTGTTCGTTTGTACCCCTTGGAGTCTTAAGCAGACATGTGCAGCAGCTGTCAAAAATCGATATCGTTTACAGATGCCATAAACCCCCATATTACAGACAGGAGGTATAATTTTTTTGTCTTTGATACAAGTGAATTTAAAGAGAATAATTATCTATTTTTGATCAATGAATAAAAATTTATAAATTTCTATAAACAATATAGAAAAGTTTTTCCAATTGAAAAATTAAAAAGTATTTTATAAATTAAGAATTTGACAATAATTATACTACAATAAGTTGAAAAATGTCAGAAAAGATAGATAATAATAAAAATAGAAACTAAAAGTACTAAATATAGACAAACTCACCACAAAGGCTGAAGGAAATCATGGTGTAATATTTAAAAGTTTAACTTATAATATGCAATCTTTTTAATTAATTGGACTAAGAATTTTGAAAGTTCAATTAAACGGATATTTAATTAAACGAATTAGTTCATTTTAAATTAGCAAATACAAATGTTGAATTAAAAAGAGTAATAAACCGTCAAAAAAAGCATGCTACACAAGTATATACAGTTGGTCTTTGATAGAAACGACTTATATTCGTCGGCGTTCAACATTGAACTGAGCTATGGGGATTTCACGGAGTCGATGACTCACATTGGCTTATGGCCAATACAACTTATCGTCACGTTTTAGGGGTGAAGAAAGAAAAGTAAGTGGTCATTCACTGGAAAATTATCATTATTTTTTGTTGCAAATAAAACAGTTACGAGACTATTTTTATTTAGATTCTTATTGTACTTAAATTTGCAAATATTAACATATAAATAGACTAAATATAATAACTTTTAACAAGTATTTTAATGATGTCTGAATGCCAATTATTTTTTGTTTCTTACAATAATAAAAAAGCTAGATAATTTAAATTTTATGTATCATTTAGAGTTTTATGAATAATTAATAATTTAAAATCATCTATACATGTATAGAATGATTATTTCAAAATTGAAAACATTTTTATAGAATACATACAACAGATGAACAGTGATTACTTGCAATAATTCGATTTTAGGTCTGTTAATTAGTTAAGTTTAACATTTTTGAACTGAACAAACTTTACTTCTCATAATTTAATTATTTAAATTTCACAAAGCCAATCCCTTTGTATCCATAAAACAATGATTACATTACTTTGATTAAAAATTACCTCTCATGAATGTCATCTGGTGAGATGCATGATTTATAAATGAGTTAAATTTGAGAAAATATCTGTTTATAAAAATACATAAATATTAATAACTCGGTTCGGATATTTAAAAAAAATTTGATATTAATATTTAGTACACTATTTCCAACTTGAAGGAATAATTTTTTGGAAAATTTCAGAACGTTATTACTTTGATATTTGATAACCACGTGTTAAGAGCTTTTAGAAAAACAGAAATGTTGAAGAAATGTTCTGCCATCTTGGTATATTGCACGCTGCAAAAATCAATGTACTATGAATTTCAGCATGCGCACCGACTAAACTGGATAATTTTCACAATTGTTACTCAAACGTTATAAAAATAATTGCCAAATACAGTGGTATATTGATAAGCTTTGTTACTGATGTTTAGTTAATCAAGTAACTATCTTAAAGCATTAATGAATGACAGTCAGTCTTCTTCCATTAGAGCATAAAGTAGGTACAACAGAAATTATACTTGTTGTGCTAAAATATGAAGAAAGTTATTTAAACAAATAAATAAAATAAAATATTTCCTTTCGTTTACCTTATCTTCAGCTTCATCTGCCCTTCCTTCTGCATCAAGAACTCGTTGTTCAAGTTCTGAAAGCTGTAACATAAACAAATCGGTATAATTTCAACAATTATCCACTATCAATCATTATGATTTTTGGAAATATATCATGAACCCATATTATCCCAAAAGATCTTTTTACATTTATAGACTTAAACCCTTCTGTCTTCAGAAATTCGTATATTAATTATAGCAAAAGAGTGTGCCTTTAACATACCCTTGTGGTAAGAAAGATTCACTCAAGGGAGAATAGTAGACTGGTTACTTAGACCCAGTCAAGATAAAATAAATACTAATTTTATTATTCATATTTAATACGATTTTATATAAATATGGTAAATTATTAGAAAGAGTTAAATTGGAAATGAGAAGAGTATAAAAGAGTAAAGTGATGAATTTAAAATTGAATGAATGTTAAACATTGTATGAAGAGTAAGGGTAATACATTAGATATATAAAAAATAAAAATAAAGGTATTTAATCAATCTACTGATAAACAAAACAGAATTGGAATCAGCAAATAATAACAATGGAAAGTTCAACAAAAGTGTAATCTAAAATTTTGTGAATTGATAAACATCAATCAAAATTGAAATTAAGAATGAAAACAGTGCAAACTAGATGCAGTAGTATAGTGAAGGAAAGGAAAATATCGGAAAAGATGAGATGATAATAAAAGAACTAGAAAGCTACCATGAGAAGAGAGTGTGTAAACGGGAAAAAATACGAAATAATTGAAGAGACTGAAAAGAAAAGACCAAAACATCTGATTAAAAAAAGGTTGATTTAAAACTAGAGAAAATTGAGTTTTCTAAATGGTATTGTATTTTTAATGACATGAAAATATCTAACAATTTACCTTGAGTAGCATTTCCTCAAGAGATTCCATATTTATAGTAGAATCATGATCAATATAAATTGGCTGAACCATTTGTTTGATTTTGTAATTTTCATAACAGTCATTATAGAGATGAACAATAAAATATTCTGATACAATTTTTATTAGAGTTAAAAGATGAAAAAAAATTAAATTTTATTTTTATTATTCCACGAAAAAGTTTTCTTTTAACTTGACGCCTACACATTATTTTTAAAAAATAAAGAAATTCTTTGAATTCTAAAAAAATCATAAGCAGGCTTCATATACACTCAGACACACTTAAACATTTTATTTACTTTATAAAAACGATCTTTTAATATATAATACTACTAATTAAATTTTTTCTCAGCTGAATGTTTATTTAATTATCATCCTAATATATCTCTAAAATAAAACCAACACAGAATTCAACTGATTGTTGTTTTCACTTGTTTGCAAGTATTCAAACTTTGGCAAGCATTCATATCAAAGGTTAGCCTATTGATATTCGATACTGACAATACTTTATTGACTACCACAAACTTCGATACTATGTTTTTTGAAAATAAAAGAATCAGAATAATGAATATAAATAAATAGAAAAAGAAATGGATAAAAAATTTATACCAAATACAATACAACCACTGAAACTGAAAGACAGATAAAAAGTTGCCTGTATTATATACAATACTGATATCAAAGATATGTCAGTTTTAACAGTTTATTGGTTACATTGACATGTAGTTTGTATTGTCATCTACACATATTGATAGTCATACGTGAGACTAAAAGGCATTTATTGAAACTATTCTTTCATTAGAAACATCAGTTTGACTATTGTTATTATATTTTTACATTCTTTCATTGTGGCCACAAGTTTCATTTAGTTTATATTTTTAAAAGTTACGATGAAAGATTGATGTTTTTGTTTAACTATCTTTGTAAAAGTATTGTGCAAAAAAATGTTGATTTAATAAATGATAGTAATTTTAAATATTCATAATTAAATATTTCATTGAATTTAACAAATTGTATTTTGATATTTAGTTCAAGATGATGATTAGTTTACTCAGATAAATTTATTCAAAATAATTAAGCACAATTGAAATTTATTATTTTGAGTTATCATCAGAATTAAAACTCTAAAAATGTTAATTTTGATTTCATTAATCAAAAAAAAAAAAAAATTATTACTTATTTACACTCAATTTTTTTGTCAGTGTATCTATAACCAATTTAGAAAATGAGGATTGCAATTAAACAATTTTAAATGATTTCTTTCACCTATTTGTTAATCTAAATACTTCATCAAGTAATGATATCAAAAAAATTAATTAATAACTGAATTGAATTATGTTTGTAACGTAACATGTAAGAAAATCGTGTGTATAAATACACTTATGTATTAATTTACGTTAAATTTTTTCCTTTTTAAATATTTAACAAAACTCAATTCACAAAACATATTGATTAGCAATAAATTTTTTCTAATACAATACGTTTTATTTATTTTATGATAATTTTAAATAATATTCAACGTTTGTCAAAAAGTCAGCTAATAATTAATATAAAATTAAAAGAATTTTTAACGATACTGATACTTGTAGTTGCATTTTAATTAGTGGTGAATTAGTATTTAATTTATCACATTAAAAAAAATGTATACCAAGTTTTGTTTACATAAAAAATTCATTACTGACGTCAAAATAAATAAAATGATTAATATTAAAATTCATTAACTAAAAATTTGAATGATCAGTTGTATTAAAAATAATAACGAAGTTCACGTATAATTAATTACGCGATTCTACAGATGTAGTATTAGAGATGACGTCTGGAATACTAAAGTTTTTAACGTGTGTTGTCACTTGTAAGTTTCTTCTTCGGGAGTCTAGACGATGTCACGCGCGTGCGTATGACTCTAATAGAACAAAAAATATGCATCCGGCGTTAGTCTCATATGTTTATATTTGCCAGAAGTCTTCTCTTCATTTTCTTATCACTAATTGGTGAAGACGGTCTTTTATGTTTCTTCCAAAATATGAAAGAAACAAAAATTACATTCGATACAAAAATAGCTCAATAAAATAAAGTGAACCACAAACGTTTGACTATGTTGATAAAATTTTAAAAACAAATGCCACTTAATAAATAAGTTAAATTAATAAACAAAATTACCTATCAATTTTAAAGAAATTATTAGACTTAAATAAACATGAAAAATATAAAACATGTCTTATGACAAATTCTATTTAATTTGGACTTTCTATTTTTTTTATCTTAGAAAGTAATGACATTTAATTAATTCATGTAACTTCCAATTGAAGGAAAAATAATTCAAATGGTTTATTTGTTAATGAATTACAGTCAATTGTTTAAAAAGCAGTGGCACTTTCCATATAAACAATTAAATATCTTGAGTACTATCAATTTTTTTTTAAAAACAAAAAAGCACAATATGATATGTGGTCATAAATGATGTTCTAAAATTTTTAACTATTAACTATTAATTTATACTATTAGCTAAATGGGCTTTCTTTTTTGGCCAATCATTGTACATGTTCGACTATTCGTAGAGTTACCCTACTTTTTTCATTGTCTAATAGATATATGACTTTCTTAAATAACATTTATTACTTATTAAATCGAATATTATTTTGTTGAATAACATAATTAATATTGATTTGTTTTTATTCAATTAATCAGTACTTGGCTAATGTTTTCACTATTAAGTTTAATTCGTCATTATACTAAATATTACTTCCATACTAGTCACGTATTTGGCACCATAAAGTGTTCCTGTATATTCTCTAAAATTAGAATACCCGACAAAAACACTAGAATATATTTCCAACGTCTTAAAGACAATCATGGAAAATAAGTTCCAAGTGAAGACAAATTTAAACATTTTAAAAGTTTTAAATAAATATAAAAGATTTTTTTTTTAACAGAAACTTATCTATAAAATAAATAACTAGAGTTTCTTGAAAAAGCCAACTCTATTTTTAAAGAAAATTAGAAAGTATGTAAAAAATATGTGGCTAAGTAATTTTTATTTTCTGGTAGTAGATGTTTACCCTAATGATAAATCGTACTTGAGAGTTTCATTGTTGTTTCTCTTCTGGTTTTCGTTACTATAGTTATACTGCTTTCTCACATTCACTAGTACACAATTTTTTTTCTTCTTCATAAAATGGACCTTGCATTTTCCAACATTCTTCCATTAATTAATATTCCCTGTTTGCCAACTATACCACGAATAAGAAAACTAAAAAAATATGAGTAAAATTGTGGTTATTTATCACATTGCTTTTTTGAGTGAAAAATAAAAATTATTTATTAGATGATTATTTCAATTTAAATCTCATTTAGAAATTTTCAATTAAAATTAATATGATTCTGCTGTAATTTAATTTTAGTAATTTATAAAGATGTTATCTTAATGAATTATTAAAATTAATTTTATACTTGAATAAACCAAGTACTAAAGTTTCTAGATAAATGTTCAAAAAATTTAGATAAATCTAATTGTCATTTTTTAATTAACATTTCATAAAACACTTTTCCATTTATTCTTTTACTCTTCGCAGTGATAAGATTGACCTTTTTTTCTCTTAAAACTTTCATTGGCACCTATGTAATAGATACGTATCATCAAGATTTTCGATCCGTAACAAAGCTATATACGACAAAACTTTAGTTTTCTTTCAATCCATTGATTTACTTTATTTATTGTTATCTAATAATTTATTTCTATTGATATCATTGATCTATTATCCGATTTATATTTTTCAACAAATCTATGTGTTAAAAAGATTAGCGATTAACCATGATAAAAGACGACTTATTGGTGATCATAGCAAAAAGAATATAATCATATGCAAAGTCATGTTTAAGGGATACTTAAATGTAGACCGTGAATTTAATAAAAGAAAAAGAATTGTATAATTCTGTCCTTGAATTATTTTGCATTTATTATAAAATACAAATAAATTCATATCTATATTTATTTCTCTTTTTTGAGATTATTTGGATTACAATGTTAATCCTATTCTAGAGTGATTATAAAACAAGTCGAACACGATTCTTTCTAGGTTCCGAAGATACGACAAAACAAGTACATCTTTTGTGACCCAAATAAACTAAGCTATCATTTCTCTTACCAGTAATTAAAAGTATTCTTTACATTGTTCATGATATATTTCAGTTTTTCATACTTTTTTGGCAAAATAAAGTCTCATATATATTAAAATTTCATGCAAGAAACGTCTTTTTAAATATTTAAAAAAAAAATGATAAAATTATTTATAAAAATACTCACTTTTTCTCGCAACATATCACGTACTCTCGTTGCTTGACTTCTGCTTCGATGAAGTTCGAGTTGTAGTTCTAAACATCTCTCTTGCCAATTAAGCTTTTCAGCTGCGGTCGTATAACCAGCATCAAAACTTTTAGATGAGGAATAAGCTGCTGGTCGAATATCGAATCTTTCTCTTTGGTCATCACTTGCAAATGTAGCAGCTGATATTGATGAGGTAAATGTAATGTCACGATCAATAGATGCTCGTCGAAATTGTTGATTTTTCCCACTAATAGATGACAATATTCTATCTACATTTGAAGTTAAGGAAGATCCTCCACCAGCGCTATCAAATATTGGAGAAGACGCATCAGAAGATGAATCATTCTCCAAGTTACCGTAAGATCCAAAATTTTCTGGTTTAGTATCATATAAATTACGCTTATCAGCATATTCGACACAACCGCTTGACTCAGTGGTGAAACCGAAAGGTGATGGTATGGCATTGTGATAATGTTTGTCTTTATCACGTAATTCAATATAGCCAAAATTACTTTTAGTATCGGTGAAATGTTTGTCTCTTCGTCCGTGATGTAAATTTTCACATGGCACATTAACATATGTAGACGTCGAAGTTCTCGAGTGCATTGATGAATCATTTAATTGCTGGGGTCTTGATGGCAGAACTTGTCGTGAACTACTAGCACTTCGTCTTGGTAATAGTCGAGAATTTTCTGGCTCATCTGGGATTGGACTTGCCGAAGATGAAGCATTTCCACGTGTTTTATTACTTTCAAAAATATTAGCATTTTCATAAGTCCGATTCCCTAGACCTAATCGAGGACTACATGGTGCTGATGACGATCCAAAATCAGATGCAAATCGAGCAATGGGATCAAAAATCTGTGAAAGTCGGCGAGTTGCCGATGAATTTCTTATGTCATCCATTACCCTCCACCTTGGGTGTACAAACGCACACAATCAGACGCATATATGTACTCAAATCAGTAAATCGTCAAACATTTAAATTAACAAAAGCTTTGGCGGTTTTAATGGACATTAATGTCTTTGTGAAATTATGGAAGCTCTTAGTGAGTCAACATAATGATTGATTGTTTAATTTACACCAAATTTCCAAGTTAACGCCATTTCTCACTTATGTCATGTTTCAAAGTTATCCAAGAAGAATATGAGTTGTCTAATTTATTGAGGGCTGGACATCTGAAATCAAAAATAAATGTTCAAGTTAATAATGTTGATATAATAAGTGTATTAAATATTCTAAAATAAATAGATATTAGAGATATCTTTTCTAAAGAAGTGTAATTTAACATCTAAAACACTTTTGGAGCAAATTTAATTATTTTTATAAATGAATACCTGTTGAAATAAAATCAATTGTTTCAATAGTTGTCGACAGGTAAATAAGTATTTAAAAAGTACCATCCAATCGTTAGCTAAATGTCTAAGTATGTAAAAATGTATTTTAAATCATAGAAAAAATAAACTAAAAGATTAACAGTACTCCAAAACGATATGTTATTACACTCGTGTTAGAATGGATAAGACTCTTATGTAGATACATATATATACATCAAGTATCAATGTAATAGCAGAGAGTAGTAGTAAGAAATACCTTTGATTACAATTATAAACAACTGTTTTTATAAAAATTTTATTTCTTATATAATATATGATGATCTAATACAGCATCGCCATAATATAAATGAAAAGATTGACATCAAATTCTGACATCTCTAATCAGTGTTGGCATAATGAGATTGAGAAAAATTGGTTAAATATAAAATGTTTTAAATACGATTTGACAAAATTACAATTAAAAAATATAAATTTAACTAATGATGTATAAAATAAATAAACATGTAGGTAATATAATAATGTTTTAATATAACACAATAAATTTTCATTTGACAGCAAAATCGATTGAACCTTTATGCATTGAAAAGATGTTTTAATCTAGTTTTATAATATATAAATAATAGTACTACTGTGATTATTATCATCAGATTACATTATAAATAAATTATTTGTAAACTCACCTATAATTTTTAGAGTCATTAATTGAGTGGAGTAACTCACAACTGTATATCCATTCCATGCTTGATATTAAACGCATAAACGTTATTACGGTTCGTTCACCCTTTTCTAATGTAAAATGTTTGAATACTGTAAAAAATAATGTAAATCGCACGCATAGTGATAACTTTGTAAACATTTAGTATAATACAAAAAATAAGACTAATTCCAGTCAAAACAAATCACGACACAGAATAATTCGAGCTCATACGTATGAGTTTCAGAAAATTGTGAAGTTTTTCTAAAAATATGTGTGTACGACTGTAACCAGTCGAACAACGAGTGTCGACTGAAGCGCCAACTACTTGGACTTTTCGAACTTTCTCTTTCTCCCTCTATTCATAACTTCTGAGAGTTCTGTTTTGTTGTCATTTTCATTTTATTTTAATTTTTCATACACGTTACGGGTGAAAAAATTCATGCTTTATATATGTATATTATTTACTCTACTAAGTTTCAACAATTCTAACATAAGATCTACTACAAAAAGTCATTTTTCACGTTTTTTTCAGCTTTCAGTCTCTTGACATAGTTTCCGAAAAAGCTTTCATGTTTCTGGAGCATCTCAAGATTTTAATTTGGTACATACTAAAAGTTTACTCATTACTCTTATTTTTTGGAGTGAACTCGTTTACATTTGTTAAGTACATAAAAATTGTAAACTGTGATAACTTGTTGTTAAAAAAATTTATAATTTAACGTTTTCTATAAGGCGAAACACATAAATAAATAAAATGGACAATTTATTATGCATGAATAAAGATTTTATATATAATTGAAATTCATATTAAAGTAAGTTATTAAAAAAATTTAAAAAGTGAATTTATTATAAATTATTTATTTTATTTGCTAAAAAAATTACAGAATTTAATTGTTAATTTATGGGAATATTTATTTATTGTTGATGATAATTTGCATCAACGAATGTCGTGATTTTTTTAAAAGCTAAATGATTGAGTAATTTATCATTATACATAGGATCTAATATCTCATTTAAGTTATTGGTCACTGATGGTAATTTTGTTTTATATATTGAAATAAGTGTATGAACATCAATGCAATTTAAAATCGGTATATCTAGTCTTTTGCTTAACCATTTTTGTACATCATCAGAAAAATTGTATGGAAAGTTCCATATATTTTTGGATAATTTGTTTAAATAACAGTTACACAATTCACATATTTGGAATGGCTCATACGCTTCATAATTGAAACATTTATTAAAAACCTATAAAGAAGGAAGTTTTAAAAATCTCCACATTGGAGTAAATGATCTATTTGTTTATCATAGATCTTTAAACTTATTCTTAAAATAATACTTACATCACTTTCGTCCATTTCAAAGTCATTATCTGATAATGATGTGCTCCAAAAAAAATAAGCAGCAAATAGCGTGTCACTTTCATTATCAAACGTATTGAAAAAAGTTTCAAAAAACATTTCTAAAGGTTCAATACAGCTTTCATCGTTTCTTAAAACTTTTAAATTAGATAGTGCTAACAGTCCCATTTCTCGTACTTCTGCATTGTCATCGACTAGCAAATTTAATAACGTTGTCCACCAATCCAGAAGACATTCTGAAAAATTAAATTAATTTTTCATCAACAAATATAAGGAATAAGATAACAATTGAACTATTCAATATACCTCTAGATGGTTTCCAATTATTAATACTTATGTCAACGTAAATATCACTAATCACATGAGCAATAGCTAATCGATAATCTAGTGTCGATGTACTTGTCCATGAATTATAAAAAAAAATTTCATTGATTAATACACTTAATCGATCTATAAACAGTCGTTTATCACATCCAGTCTGAAAAAGTACATAAAATATAGTTATTTCAATTGAAGAAATAATTTTTACTTGAATTATTAGATAAATATAAATACATGCAATAATACTCACAGAATCTGGATGTTTTAAAATTCTTTTAAATATTTTACCCAGCAATTTCAATGTATTTGGAGCTCTAATGTGATTGTTATTTTCAATAAAAAATATAATTGTCATACAAATATCGTTATCAAATTGTATTTGATTTGTACAAAAATCATTTTGTTCATTTTCAGTATAAACTTGGTATAAAAATTCTTGTATTTCTGTTTGGAGATCAATATCAAATATATTTTGTTTGATTTTATTAAATGCTTGATCAATAGCTACTGAAAGTAATGCATCTTGAATGTTACTATTTGAAAGTGATGAATCATTATTCTTTCTATTATATTTCTTATAAATAATTTCATGTATATTAGACCATCCTAAAATTTGTACGTGAGTATTGGAATGAGATAAGATTTTGGTCCATATTTTTAGCCACTTGTCTCGTTCACATACATCTTCAGATTCTGTAATGCGTTGCCAATCAATAAAAAATTTTACTGTTGAACACTCGAACAATTCTTTCCCCACTGATTGTTTTGTGTTGTCATCAATTAAATACATGATTGATTCAGAAAGAATTTCATTAAATGGAATGTAATCAATCTCTTTTGATCTGGAAAAAAATGATCTGCACAATTGAAAATAAATGAATTTTTATAAATTATCTACTACTCAATTAATTAATAATAAATTTCTATTCATTAAACTTGCATTGCTATTTTGTAAAGAACACGTCCTAGATGAATTGGATTAATTTTAAAACATTTCAATAATCTTACCTCTGTTTATAAATTTTCATAAATTCATGAACAACATCAATATATGCAGCTGCTAATGGATAACATAAGGAATTCAAAGTAGACCAGCATCTCTTTTTTATAATCCAAGTCGAATTTGTTAGGAATTTTATTAATTTTATTTCTTGTAGATTGCAAGTAACAAATAAACTGCTTTGAACTATCTGTAATATCTAAAAATGTTGAATCGTAAATAGAATGAGTAAGAATAAATATCTACAATAGAATTTATCAAGCTAGATGACAAAAAAATTAGACAAATTTATAGTTGATACAGACTTGTAAGAGATAACCATGTATTAAATTCCATTGACATAATATAGATTTTTTAGATTCCATTTCAATATCATGAAATAAATCGTTGATAAATGAGCAAACAGTTTTTTCTGTAAGTAAAGGAACAATAGCTCTTGCTGCTAATTCACGTGTTGTATAAATGACACTTTTAGCACATGCAGAAACAAATTTTACAAATGTATCAACCTGAAATAAATGGAAAACTTTAATAAATAATATATCAATATTTTAAATGTAATATAATGAAACAATTAAAAATTAAATAATACCTTCCAATTAGCATTCGGTCTATCGCTATTAGTATTAAGATATAAACGAGACAAAATTAATAAAATAGACTGAATACTCGGCTTTATAGCATTATTTTCATTATTAATAAACAACTTTAATTCATCAAGCATAAATGATAAAAGTTGTGGATATTTTTCAAAAAAAATTTGTCCAGTCATTTTGTTATGAAAAGTCAAATTTACATAATCTTTCGTCCTTTGAACACCAAAAATTCGTGTTATTAAAGCACTGAATAATAAAGTAGCAGAATTACGCTCCTGAAATTATAAAATTGAAGGATAATAAATTTAATCTTGAAAAAAAAAAATTGATATTAATTTATAAAACTTACAGCCCATGTTTGACTATCATAATTTTTTACAGCAATAATTAATCCATCAGCCGCATAAATTCCTGCTAAATCTCGGAGTTGAGCATGTTTAAAAAGAGCTCGTAAAATATTTAATACATGAGTTTTTAAATCAATTATTGTCACTCGATTATTACCGTCTCCTGAATTGATAACACTAGAATATTTATATATATTTATTTCTTCATGACCTTTAAGATCAGAAAAGAATGATTCTTGGTTAATTAATCTATCTGCTATTATAAGCAATTCATTTTCATTTTCAATTTTAGTTAAATTTAAAAGGATTTTCATTATTGAATGAAAAGCTATTCCTTCTCTATTTTTCAGCGAAGGATCAGATGTCACTAGTGCCTGAACAATGTTAAATAAAATGAACAATTAAAAATTCTTAAAGATAGTTTGTTTAATTCCGACAATTATTCACTTACTTGTACCATGAATGGTACTCCAGCACTTCGCCTGGTAGCACACAATTTGGAATTTCCAGGTGCTAATCCGGTAATAGCTATGAGCAACTGATACAACCAAATTTTAGGTAACTTATTAAACTTCTCATCTTCAAGCTTCCATAATCTTGAACAAAGCTGCTCGAATCCTACATGTGCTTGTTCAAAAGCACCTCTATGTTTTGTTTCACAAAGCAAAGTAACTAAATGATCTCCAATTTTTAAAATATGTTCATTGGTTAACAAACCTTCATCCGAATTATTATTGATAATAGGTAATTTAATCATAAGATGACCGAAAAGTAGACTTGTTTCTTTAACGGTTCTCCAAGAGCATATTAAAACCATTTGTGGTGTTACTTTATTTATTTCAGATAAATCTTCAGTAATATGCAAGTATTTTTTATTCATATCCATAGGAAAGTGGCCTTCTGGTGAAGAATTATTTACCACCGACGATACTGCTTTGTTTAAATATAAACAAGTGTCAATTATATCTGTGATAATATTCTGCCAATCATTAGTATGTACTTTTCTGAAAACAATATCTTCTGTTAAATGGTAATCAAATACCTAATAAGAAATGTATAAAATTGAAAATTTAAATAACAATAGTACATAATTCAGAATCATTATTTTAAAATAAAAAATTTTAACTTACTTAAAATCGCAACTAGATATTAGAGTTTTTATACAAAAAATATAACCATATAAAGAATATTTAGAGACAACTTGGATAATATTGTCATAATCTAATTCTACTGGTTTCTGAAAATCATATTATAAATGATAACGTCAAAGATCTTTTTCAGTTAGTTTGCTAAAAAATGTATTGATTGAATCTTACTTTTAAATACTGCAAGAGAACCATTATTAATTGCAAAGTAATATCACCTTTACTTTTTACATTCCATCGTATTTCAATTATTTTCTCAATAATTGGTGACATCATACAAACTTTCAACATATAAGCTGCAGTAATACTATCAATTGGTCGCATGCTATTGGCAAGTTTAAATGCTACATCTAGAATAGTTTCAAGCTGTTTTTCATCGTCTAATTGTAGAATTGACGGTTTTAATTTCGAGATTATTTTAAAAGCTACATTTTTATTTGTTTCATATGTATCTAGTAGTAAACATTGAAAAAGTTGATTCGCTTGATCAACAGTCCATTCGTTAATTTCATAATCATCTTTAAAATGCCAAATTTCTTGTTGTAATTGTAACAATAATAAGCTATTCTCTTTTCGTATATGTGTAGCTCCAATAAATATTGAGTTTAAACATAATTTTCGTATATCAATGAAAAATGATTTATAAATTTTTAATAAATTAAATGAATCATTTGCTAGCTTTTCGTATTCTTTTTTACGTTGTGCATATAATTCTCGATGCTCGTCTATTTCTATGCCTTTAATACTTGATTCAAATTTGTCTAATTGAAATATATTTCTTTCAAGTACTGCTGTGTTATTATTTAATCGCTGTAATGCCTAGAATAAAAATATTTATGACATTTTTGACAATGATATAATTTTTTACTATACCAGTAACATACCTTTTTCAATAAAGGAATAAATTCAAATTTTTTTCCAAGATTAAATTTTAAAAATGTCAATATTAAATTCAATTCTTTTTCTGAAAAACTTAGCGTACTTTTTTTTGATTCAACTAAAAGTGATAGTGTTGATAGTTTTATCTAGAAAAATATTTTAAATAAAATGAAATATTTTAATATAGGAAAAAAGTAAATAAAATTACCTGTTCACAAGAATTTGTCAAATATTCTATCAATTGTTTATAATACAATTGTTGTCTCCATTTAACTTGATCATTTAATAAATCATCAGAGCTATCAAGTTCTCCACTCAACTTTCGTTTAAGTAATTCATGAAGAGTTTTAAGAATATCATTCTTACTCATTTTTTCAGTATTTAATATAAAATAAACAATTGAATCAAGTAACAATGATTTAGTAATTTTTTACACAATTTTAATGTTTAGATACGTGTAGATTATAAAGTAAAATTTTTTTTATTGATATAAATAATTTTTAAAATTCATTGAAATTTGTAAAACCAGTTCCAAGTAAAAATCTGATACTGTTTTAACAATTTCTCATATTTTTACAATTTTTTAGGTATTATAAAATCGTGTTTATAGGTTATAAATCCATAAATAATAATATAAAATCAAAATTGTTGTATATGTTACAATATTTTCAAGTATTATGACTTAATAAACACTAATTTTGTGAAAACATGTAGTCTAATAAATTACAATTGTTTTTTCATGAAAATACACTCATTTGAAACATGTGTTTGACCATTTCTATTGAGATCTGTTTACTACTATTTACATTTATTGTTTGGAGGTTAGGCTCCAATTTATGAATAACATATTTAGTATTTATATTTTCTCTATTTACTTATTTATCTATGTATACATAGGTAATCAGAATAATTATGGTTTGGAATTCAAAGGTAATAATTAATTCAGTCTTATGTATAATTTAATTACAATTTATATCACAAACTTTATCATAAATTTAATATCTTCTTAAAGATGAAGTATCTTAACCAGTATGCGATATAACTAGCCATGACATTATTAAATAAAATAAAAACATCGGATATACTGCAAGTGCCTTCCGTTTTACTGGATGACTTTCGCTTAAAAACGTTGTAGAAGCTATAATATTAAAAACAATATTGTTTTTTTTTCCATTTACAGAGTTTATAGAAAATATTTAAATTCAACTCACCATATATAGCCCAAAGGAATCCAATTACACCACAGAGAACGCGAAGTAGAAACAGGTAAATTGTTTGCTCAAATAATAATATAATTTTACAAAATATGAGCGCAATAGATATAGGAAGTAGACAATACCCCAAAACACATATATTTTGGAAGAATGATCTAGAAAAAATAAATATGAGTTACGTTTCGTATAAAGTTTATAAGAATTAAACTATTTAGAAAAACAATCGTTCAACTGAAAAAAAAGAATAATTGTTTCAATGAACGTAATTTGGTACTAATTATCTAGTTATTTACGTAATTCCTTGATTATCAATTTATTCACTCACATATTTCCTCCTAATAGTTTAGAATTCAATGTCACAACTATTGAGCCATTCCACACTATTACAAATACTTCAGCAAATTCGGGACCTCCATCATTAGATACCTCTTTATCAGAATGCCCCTGTAAGATCCTACAATAATGTTTTCCAATTTTAGTTGTTTTTATAAATAAGTATATTTGAAAATAAAAAAATCTTTGTTATTATCATTATTAATTTCAATAACTTACATAGCCAAAAATGTACATAGTAATAATGGTCCCCACAGGTCCCCTACAAAGAGTAAAATATTATCATTTTATTTTTTAAATACTTGATTTAAATAATTATTTGGTAAAATACTTACATTCTTTTAGAAGACTTTTTTTTTCTTTGGGATTTATTACGTGATGAAATTTTTTACCCACGATTTTCAAATCTCTAAGCTGAAATCAAGAACGAGCAATTAATTTCAAATCTAAATCTTGCTTTTTCAATCTAATGAGATATAAATACAACTTACTATTGTATCTTTGACAGGTTCATCTAATGTATTGATAGAAAAATCATTATTATGGGGTTCATTTTTCATATTTTTTATCGTCATTTCACCTTCAAGGTCTTTGGTATTGATAACATACTCAGAATCGTCCAACATCTGAAAGTATTAATTTATCTTAACATTAATAATCCTATTGCATTAATTTAAATAAAAATTGAAAATAGTTACTTTGTTTATTCTTGAAAATTATGTTAATTAGTTATTTTTCCTCTGGGATAAATAGATCGGTATATTGAAAATTACTTCACAGGCGTTGATAATTGTAAGTCCTACAAAAAAATTAATCGCATTATTACTCATATCTGTAAGTTTTTTCATTTTTAAGTAATTATGTATGTCTAAAATCTGATTATGGTACATTTAATGCATAATTCTTTAAAATAATGATCACAAAATAATAATAATCATTTGATAAAAACACATTTATATAAATGACGTGTAAAGTTGAAGAAGTTAAAGCAGTTAGGATTAGATTTGAACTTCACTATTACAAGCAAATGAAATATAAATAAAAATGAATATATAAATACAATTATTACTTGTTATTAATTTTTAGATGTTTAAACAATAAATTGATTAATAATTATTTTATATGTCATATAAAATAATTATTATGGAATGTATGTACAATCAGATGGTTAGCTCGAGGGCATTTAAAACTATAGATATTACCTTTTGGAGTTGTTAGTATTTGTAATATCAATAATCTTATATTTATTGTTGAACCAGTATTACTATTATAAATGTAAAATAGTATTTTTAACAATTAGTTTTAATATAATAATTTACATAAATAGCATTTCTTATTTTCCGTTCATAAATAAACAAAAAATTTAGTTTCTATGAAATGTAGAAACTATTGTAGAGGTCGTGACGATCTGTCAAAGCGACAATTTTCATGAAAACTGTAAAATTGAAGAAGAAAGAGGGGGTTATCCCTTCTACAAATAATTTCAGAGAATTTCGCGGTAAAAATGGCAGATTGCATCGTTGTCTTGTCAAATTGATAGTTGTTGCTCTGATTACATTTCGTAAATAAATTCGACTTATAAATATAACTTATTGCAATTTATGAAAAATGGCTCAACAGCTCGTTAAATCGTGTGAAAAATATTTCGGAACTAAAAATTTTTATGAAGTTCTTAAAATTTCTAAAAATGCCGATGAAAAACAAGGTAAGATGAATTGAGTTTCAGGGTTTCTACCTAATCCTTTTTATGATTTCAAGATCAAATAAATAAACATACAATCAAATATTATAACATTCAATGTATTTATTTTTTTTAGTAAAAAAAGCATATCATAAATTATCACTACTTTTCCATCCTGATCGTGTTGATGAAAATACAAAAGAAGAAGCTACTGAAAAATTTAAAGTTCTTAGTTTTATACATTCGGTTCTCAGTGACAATGATAAAAGGAAGATTTACGATGAAACTGGCCAATATGATGAAGAAAGTGAGGAAGTTGCCATGAGAAACTGGGCCGATTATTGGCGATCTTTATTTAGAGTTGTCACAGTTGAGGACATTGAAAACTATGAAAAGAATTATAAAGGTTCAGAAACTGAACTAAAAGATCTAAAACGAGCATATATTGATGGTAAGTTTATATTTACCGAACCATTTACTATTATAACATTACATTCCCTCAAACACATTATTCAATTCAGCTATTTCTGCTTTATTTTGATCATTAATCTCTCATAGATATTTATTTCGTATATTTTTAATAATGTCCAAAGAGTTTAAATTGTTCATTTTTTTTAAAAGTCCAAAAGTTTTGTTTATTATGACAACTTTTGCATCATATAATATAAATAATAATAAAGTAATTTTGATTTGATTTGTTTTATGCTTTAGACCTAGTGACTATTATATTATTTTTAATGATTGTAATTGTATTCATACCTTTGATAATAGCTATTAATTTTATACAAATCCAAAGGAACGTTTAGCTTTATAATTTTTATTTCAGGTAAAGGTGATATGGATTATATTTTTGAAGCAGTTCCTTTTGCAAATTATGAGGATGAATCGCGACTTCATGAAATCATCTCAAAACTTATTGAAGACGAAGAAGTACCAGCATTCAGAGCATTCACACATGAGAATGAAAAGAAAAAACTTCGTCGAAAACGAAAAGTGAGTATAAAATAATTTAATATTTTCTGAAATGATATGATGATTAAATTGTGTTGGGTTATCATCATTGTTTTCATTATCGCCAAAAATGTGCAATAACATTGCTAAAAAGTCCACAAGATGCCTCTGACGAGACATTCAAGAATATTATTCCTGTACCGATAGGCGGTAGTTGTTAAATTCGATTTGATTCATTAAGAGTAGGAGGGAGTTTTAAATAGAAGGGGGTAGTGGTCATAAATAAATAACGGCGTCGCAAGAAAATACGATTCAGTCTATCATTTAGACGTTTTCTCGTATTCGTCTAGTTTAATTTAACCATTTGAACTGAATATTTTATACATTCGAATTGATTGAAAAATGTGCTTTAGTTGATAGAACAATCTCAGAATTAAAACAAATATATTTCTTACAATTGGTGTAAGTGAATTTTATAAAAATGAGTGTTACAAAATTGATATTAATTTTTTTAGCTATTGTAAATCATGTCTCAAGCACTTGTGTTCATGTTCCTAATAATGATATGATTGAATATGCATGTGAAAATGGTAGTCCATACGATATATATTCGATTCCTGAACGAACTGAAAAGATTCAAATAAGAAACGTTGCTTTAGAACGTATAACGAGCGATACTTTTTCTCGATTTGGGGACAATCTGTGGGTACTAGCTTGTTCTCATTGTCAAATTGCTGAAATTACTTCAGATGCATTCAAACAACTAAAAAATCTTCAACAACTTCGTCTTGATAATAATCATCTACGTACTGTCAAAGCATCTTGGTTTGAAGGATTGTCATATTTAACATATCTTGATCTCAACTATAATCAAATAGAAACAATTGAGAATGGAGTATTTGACAATTTACCAGGTTTAGTAGATCTTCGAATAGCTGGAAATAAAATAGAATGTTTAAATGTTGATGAAATGTCACGTTTGAATGATTTAAAAAGAATATTTTTAAATCAAAATCCACATCTAAAATGTCCTAATGCCATTTCTGAGATTTTGAGAGAAAAAGATATAGATTTTGAGCGAGATTTTGAATGGGAACAGATTAAAGAAGATTTAATAAAACCAACATCATCGCTAAATCATAATGATTGGAGAACATCAACTTATTCTTCAACGCCAATGTACCGTGAAAGATTAATACTATCTCACCCAGTTGAAACAACCACAGAAATTTATTCTTCGAACTCTAAATATTTACCACCAAGTCAAGATAATTCACCGACAACTATTGATTACACATCTGCTTCATATCCAAGTTATGAAGTATCCACTCAAGTTACTCACGAATGGCCAATTCATGAGTCTTATACCACAAGGCCCACTATTAACGAACCATATTATCAAACAAATAATTTTCCAGCAATAGTCACTGAAAGTAGATCCAATGAATATGTCTCTCCAATTCCAACATCTCAAGATTTATACAATGAACCATATTATCCTTCACAACCATCCAGGACATCGTATGATCCTTATAAAGATACTTTACCTGTAGTCGTACCAACTACAACTGCTAAAATTTTTTGGTCTAATTCAGATGAAGTTTTTAATGAAACTGATAATCCACCAATAGAAACCATACCACCTAGCTATGCAGAGTCACCAGTTTATGCAGAACCACCTATTTATGGAGAGCCATCTGATGGATCACCTCTTCATGAAGAATTCGATGATTATCAAAATTCAAGACCACCTATCCAACAAGAGTATCCACAGTCACATCCTCTAGAAAATTATCAACAAGTTGATGAAAAACCACCTGTTACTATCTTCTCAACAGTTGTGACAACTACTGACAAACCATTACCAAATTGTAACTCATCAACATCAAGTGGCATTTCTGCTTTGATAATATTTTTAAACATTTTTTATTACCTTACCAGAATCTTCTAGTCGTGAGAAGAGAACAAAAAAACCTGATGGAAGGAGAAGAAAAGAATGAAGGAGAAGAGGACAAGACTTGATATATACTTTGCATAGCTTCATAAAAACTCCAGTACCTTTTTAATAACGATTAAACAAAAGCTATTAACCAGTACCTGCAGATATCGATTTAGTAGTCAACATTACGTTCATCAAGGAATAAAAAATTACTTCATCATCATCATCAGTGTTATGTTTATTAAAGAGATGAAGAAAATGAAGATTGGAACATTGAAATGTTAAATGAGATTTACGGCTCATTGAGAATTGCGTACGTATCAATCATTCTTCATTATCTTATTACTATTATCATGATAGAATCAGAACATATAAATATAATCGACCTTTTTGTGTTATGCTAATAGTATAAATATGATATATTTCATGATAACAATAGTAATTGAAATTAACAAGCTACGAGGGTCGCACTGCATCCGTAGTGCTAATGAAATAATTACCTATGCGATTCTCTAAGCAATCAGCTAAATAACATTATGTAATACCTGTCTGATTGCGTGTATCATAGATGTCAATTAGATTTTTGACATAATTTAATCTATGATATCAAATGATAATGAAATTCATTTTCATCAAAATATCAGTTATTATTTAATCAAAAGCATTTTTAGGAACAAATGGATTTCATTTATGATAAATATCTGACACTCCCACTCAGAATCATTTGATCAGTATAATTTTCTTGATCCTTATCATGATCGTTTTCATCATCACTATCACTCCATTTGGAAGCTCACGTGTGACCTTCAATCTTTGGATTTTAACACAATTGGTCATTAGATGTAATAACGAATCGGAGTCATTCATCCATTGCTTAGTCTCTTGACTATTATATATCGAGTGATTGAGGGGCGCGTGATGTGATGCTTTTTCGCGCTGCTGCCACTCATGAAGCAAAGCTTTGTGCATGATTACTTGAATGGATATGCTTTTAATTGGCTATCTGGAATTAGAACATTTAATTTAAATAAAAAATTAAACATATACATATTTATAGTTAGTGTTTCTATGATTCTAAATCAAAGTTCTTGACCAGCAAACTCGTGAACTTGTTCGTATTTTCCTAGAAATCTAGGCACGTTACCAATGAATACATTGATATAATGATCTGAATTCCTTTACGGTGAGAGAACAGTTGAGCAATGTGTTCTGTCACGGATTTAAGACACGTCTCTGTGCTGAGCTTTATTCGATTTCCGGAGCTTAGGGCGCACAGCCAGCTGCACATGAATCTCTTCAAGGAGACCAAGGTCGACCCAAACTAACTAAGCATTTTGTTATGCTTAAGTTAAAAAACATTTCACAGTTGTGTCAACACACTTGAATTCTTGTTTTTCACCATGGGTGGTACTCTATTATAACTTTTATTAATTAACAACACTTTAAATGAATGATTAGTGTAATGGATACTCATTCTACTGTGTTGACTTTATTATAAAGATGAATGATAAATGAGAGATATTCAGAGTTTATACTTTTTTTTTCTTTTTTCGACTTATTTTATATATTTTTTATTCATTTAATTTAAAAAAATTTTTGCTGTACAAAAAAATGTTAATTTAATCAATAAAAAAATTTTAAATATTATAATGAATTTGATATTTGGTTTAAGATGATGATAAGTTTAAATACCAGTGACATTGGATTTATTCTTACTTTTTGAGACACCATGAAGAACTAAATTAATAAAAGTATTACCATGTCAATTTGAAAAAAAAGATTTATTGAGTATTTTAGAGTGCATTAGATATTCCATATTACCTCTTTTTATTTAAAAAATGATTGAAATTAATTAATTGTAATAAATCCATCAGCAGCAAGTAATTATAAATATTTAATTGATGATTACCAATGTTAAAAAAAAATATAATTGGTTTAAATGTGATAATACAATGTTCATTTTATAAAAATTTAAAGCTATGTTTCCAGAGTAACATTCTTGAAAGTATAAATTGAAATAAATAAGGATTAATGAATACTATCATATTCTTTATGAATTCCATTCTTGAGGGTTCTTTGCGGTCTAATTAAAATCAATCAGTACTTGTGTTTTAGTTGGAGCTTTGATGTTTTCAATTTATTTACTTCTTTGAAATAAGCTTTATACAGAAATACCACTTTAATAATTTAACTAATTATCATTTTATTGATATGTATTTTCACTAAACAATAATCTATGGTTATTATTGCTGATTAAAATTTACAATTGCAAATGTCTGTTCTTGAATAATTGAACTTTCTTACATCATATCCGTCTTTTACTTTAAAAGCAATGTCTAAAGCAATTTATTGCAAGAAAAAAACTCAAACTTCATATCTGTAAAAAAGTAAATTTACAATAAATTATATCCATTTTAATATTAATTAAAAATTTACATCACGACACATTATATTTTATTTATTTTTTATCAATATTAATATTAAAATTAATAGATAAATCATCAACAACATTAATTTGTTTATTTTTCTTTGTTCCATTATGTTCTTCGTCTAATGTTGTTGACCATCAAAGCAGCAAATTTTAGATCTCATCTCATCGAGTTCATCGACGGTTGCGATTAGCGGTGACGCGAGGCTCAGACTTAGTATCAAATGTTCGTGTGTTAAGTCACAGCAATCGACTCATAGTAATGCTCGTTATGCAATGAAAACCTAACATTAGGTCGGTGCCTTAGATAGCTTGCCAGAAATTA
This sequence comes from Chelonus formosanus, assembly GCA_028641665.1. Taxonomy (NCBI): domain Eukaryota; kingdom Metazoa; phylum Arthropoda; class Insecta; order Hymenoptera; family Braconidae; genus Chelonus; species Chelonus formosanus. Next base: position 2,190,854 of record CM054002.1, read on the forward strand.
TAAATACTGATATTTGCGTTCATTTCTCTTAATGTATGAGAATTCATGTAAAAATGAAATGATTCCACAATTCATCTTTTTTATTTATTTATCAAATTGGACCTCATTTATTCTTTAATTAATTCTAATATCACTGTTACAATTTAGTATACAAGATTTTTAAAAATAATGTCATTAAATCAAAATAAAAATTTAAATTTCATTTCTCTAAAAAATTGCTGTTTAACTTTGAACTCTATATGACCTAATAAATTTTTAAATTGAGTTCATCATTATTTAGTATCATTCTAATTAGTGTTAATGTATATATTTAATAACGAGTGATAGCTAAGTGTGCAAATTAATTTTTTTAATTTAATATTATAATTTATTATTAACAATATTAATAATATTTAATATTAATTTAATAATATTCTGAGTCAAAATATAATACCTATATTCATCCTATTTTTTATTTTAAATAAATATTAAATCAATTTTTATATAAATAAAATATAAATAAATTTATTTAGCTTATTTTCCAACACTAATCATTTCTAGAATTGGTACTAGGTATAAGCAAGTAGATTTATAAGATTAAGTTATCCTAATTTTTATCTACTTCAGAAGAATGAAAATAAAATTAAGATCAAAAGGTTCAAATTGGGCTTTGCTTTCTAATTTATCCTAATTTTGATCTACTTGGAAAATAAAACAGAGTAATATTAGGTTCAAAAGATAGAATCTTGGATAAAAGAAATTGATATAAAAAGAATTAATCTAGGTCTTATATTTTGATTAAAAATGTCAATCATTTAAATTTGATGAAAAATATTCAATCATCAGTGTACTTAGATTTATTTAAATTAATAAACCATACAGTAGATATATCTAGTCTTATCTAAAAGTTTATTATAAACTCTAATTAACACTCGTCATACTCAAATTTCAGTACATGTGTTTCTGTAGGTTTGATAATGTCAGTAAGCATGTGGTATATATCATAACTACCAGTTTTCTATATTTCTTTCTTTAGTTGAGATCTATTAAAGATCGTAAAATTCTTAATCTCGTTGATTGAAGTACAGTGATTCGATTGTTTTATAAATAAACTAGTAAAGCTAGAAATGTTTTAATCATAAAATTTGATATAAATACAGCTGATAAAACAGCTCTAATAACTATTTTAATATTTAATAATTTATGACGAAGTATCTCTAAATTTGAATAATTTATTGTTTCAGTGGGCCAAGGAAGCTAAAGAAGCAGAACAATTATCGAAAATGTTGAAGATTGAAGAAGATGAGAAACAAAAATCAAAAAATGATTTAGCACTGGCGATACAAAATCGTAATAGAGAACGAGCTAATGCAGCTGAAAACTTTTTTGATTCTCTTATTGAAAAATACGCTTCAAAAGCGGAAAAGTCCAAGAAGACTAAAAAAACATCAACTGGTAAACAAAAGAAAAGAAATACATAATTAAAGAAGTAATTTTTATCACACGATGAACATAAAGTGACTAAGATCTATCCTGCTATATATATATATATAAATATATGCTAAATAAATATATAAATAAATGAAAAATTGACAAAAAAATTAAAAATATTAATTAATCTTTTGTATTAAATTTAATTGAATATTTTGTTAAATTTACTTATATAAAAGTCCTCTGTACAATTGATTCTATTTATAATAAATTAACTGTGTTTTCATTTAATATATACAATTTTTTCTTTATTTTATTTATTGATGGTTTAAGCATTTTTTTTCTTCTTTATATTACTGATGATAAATATTAATAAAAATTAGCATAAAGAAACTAAGGATGATTTTAGTATTTTTAATCTAATAAATTTGTTCTAAATAATCTAAAATTATTGCAATACATAAAATATTTTGTAATTAGTGAAAATAACTAAATTTAGTTCTTTCTATTTTTAAAATAATGGGTAATCAAAAACCACGTGCTTCTAACTTGATTGATGCTGCCCTCTTCGTCAAAGTACTGTACTAACTGGCATGTTCATTTTTCGGTATTTCTATGACATCATTCTCATACAGACACAGGTGTTCGGTATATAGTAGACTAGTGATATTGTTAACGAGTAGATGTATTTATCTACATCAAGTTAACAAGAATTACAATAATAATTAACAGCACAAGTCAATGACTCAAAGTTCAACGTGCATTTGATATAGATTTAAGACGTCAAATAGAAATAATTAAGGTAATTTTTTAACTTTCATTTACTTTTTCTTATAATATTTATTTTTTGGAACAGTATTCTTTTTGTTGTATTCATTGTGATTACAGATATAAAATGGACTTTGTAAAAAATGTTGTTAATGACACTTTTAAAGAAAAAGAACCTTGGCAAATAGTTGGAATAACTACAACTTCTGTTCTTGGAGCTGTTTGGCTGTGGAATTTTTGTCATGAAGATGAAAGTTTATTAGAAAGAGGAAAAAAAACAGTATTTCGATTAATAAGATATATTCCATCAATGCGAGAAAAAATAGAGACTACATTAAATTCTCTAAATGAAACCTTTGAGAAAGAAGCCTTAGAACGAGTTGAAAAAATGTCTTTTATCTGTGAACTGCCTAATCAGGGATTAAATCATGATGAGATTTTAAAACATGTTAAAAAATGCGTACAACTAGGTAACAAATTTTATTTATACAATTAAATATCGTAATGCATCATATTTCTCCTTTTTTATTTATTTTTTTAATATAAAATATTTTTTATTTATTTAATGAATTATGATAAATATTCTTAAAGCATAAACAAATGATATTTTCTAATAAACATGTTAAAATTAATTTTCCAGGTAAATATAAATGGGAGAACGGAAAAGTCTCGGGAACAGTTTATAGAAATGACGAAGATTTGTTAAAATTAATGGCTGATGTTTATGGTCTTGCATCTTACACCAATCCATTGCATCCTGACGTATTTCCAGGAGTTTGTAAAATGGAAGCGGAAGTTGTTCGAATCGCTTGTAATTTATTCCATGGTGATGACCAAACATGTGGAACTGTAAGAAATTTATACTAAATAAAAATATACTGATTAATAATATCTAATTTATTAATAATTATTTCTATCATTTCAGATGACTACTGGTGGTACAGAATCAATTATTTTAGTATGTAAAGCATATCGAGATTATGCTAGAGAAGTTCGGGGTATCAAAAATCCTGAAATGATCATTCCAGTAACTGGTCATTCAGCATTTGATAAAGCTGCTCAATTTTTGAACATTAGAGTACGTACTATACCAGTGACTGATAAATATGAAGCGTGTATTGATTCAATGAAACGAGCTATTTCAAGAAATACTATTATGGTAAGTTATACTGACCTAATTCAGTATTAATACAGCGAAAATAAATTTTTTGTAATAAAATTTGATACAATATTTATAGCTTGTTGGATCTACTCCTAATTTCCCTTATGGAACAATGGACAATATTAAAGAAATTTCTGAATTAGGACTGAAATATCAAATTCCAGTACACGTTGATGCATGTCTTGGTGGATTCTTATTATGTTTTATGCCACAAGCAGGTTTTCCTATACCTGATTTTGATTTTAAACTTCCCGGAGTGACAAGTATCTCAGCAGATACCCATAAGGTAGTAAATAAAAGAGAAAAAAGTAAAATCGTTACATTAAATCTTTGGTTAAAAAAAAAACTTTTCTTATTCTTTTAGTATGGCTTTGCTCCCAAAGGATCGTCTATTATTCTTTATCGGGATAAAAAATATAGACATCATCAATTTACAATAACTACCGACTGGCCAGGTGGTATTTATGGATCTCCGACGATAAATGGATCTAGAGCGGGTGGAATAATTGCAGCGTGCTGGGCTTCACTTATGCATTTTGGATATAACGGTTATTTAGAAGCGACAAAGAAAATAATTGCAACCACAAGATATATTGAATCAAGGTAAATCTTCAAAGTTATCAAGAATCTTAAAGACGCTTAACTTATCACAAAAGAGTTAAATGTATGAATACAATTTATTAAATTTACTAAATAAATTACAGGCTACGGGAAATAGAAGAGATCATTATCTTTGGAACGCCAGGTACTTCAGTTATTGCCTTTGGCTCCCAACAGTTCCATATTTATCGAATTTCTGAGGGTTTAACAGCCAAAGGCTGGAACTTGAATGTTCTACAATTCCCGTCTGCAATTCATTTATGTGTAACTTTTGTTCACACACAGCCTGGAGTTGCCGATTCATTTTTAAGAGATGTGGAGACTATTTTAAGTGAGATAAGACAAAATCCTACGGAACCTGTGGAAGGAAGGGTAAGAATCTTTATGATATAGTTATATATAACTTTTGAAACTTTATTTTAAATTCAATAATTCCATAATTATAATTGTTAATTTTACAAATGTTTCAATTCAATTTTTTCACAAGTTTATTTTATGTTTCAGTTGGCCATCTATGGAATGAGTCAAACCCTACCTGATCGTAGTGTTGTCGAAGATTTAACCAAGCTGTTTCTCGATTCAATGTATTTTACTCCAAAAACTAAAGATGAAGAAAAAGGAAGTAATATTCAACAAAGTATTTAATTCTTTTTTATTATGAGTAAAACGAATTATTTTTATAGTGTATTTTAAACAATTAATTTTGTATATACATATAAAAAACAAAGAATATATTTTTTAAATTCAGTAGTAATTCAAATTTGAGTCTACTGTTATTTCCATAATTTCATTTAGGCTTGCTAAGTATTGGTTGCCAATAACGTAGAATGTGAAATTGAACCATCGGTGTAATATATGATTCATTATCATAACAATCATACAACGAAATTTGTACGGAGAATCGAGAACCATTTCTATTATTTCACGTTCTATATGCTATAAATGGCCGAAGCAATATCATTATGAAATTTCTTAAATTCATTTGAATATCTCAAATAATCTATTGAAAAAAAAATTCCCTCCTGTTATGAATTATATTTCATTGAATCTGATTATTTTTTTCTAATTTCTTTATTTATCATACTCAGTGAATGAAACTGTAGTATATTACGAATATACAACCTTCTATTAGATAATGACTCAATAAAAATTTAGACATAAATGATTATTGAGAGGCTAAGAATAGATAGCAATATGATAAAGAGAGACAGAAAATAAGGGAAAAGAAGAATAGAAAACGGAAACAGAAGTATCAGTTGTCATCGAATAATATGAACGGAAATTTTTTAATTGTATTGATTATTGTTATCTTTTATGATTTAATTTTAATTGTTACTCTGAATGTATAGAAGATGTACGTGTTTAATGATCGTCATTGATTTCGACAAAATGTTTGTTTTAAATTTAATTATCTTTAGATTATTTTTTTAAAAAACATTTTGTAGTGATAATTAATATCATAATGTTTTGAGTTTTTTGATTAAAGACACGGAAATGAGAACGCCTGTTGACGACTTGGAGGATTGAAGAGTTCTGTAGTAATACAAAACAATTGTGTTTGACATTAAAGAAGATATTAATAATCTGCTAATAACAATGTCTTTAATTTAAAAAATGTCCTGTTTTCAGTAACACCAGAGAATCATTTTTATTGTTTCATTGTTTAAATTTATATCATTTAAAGATTTCGTGTAATTAATTATTTGATGTTTATTTATAAATAAACTCATCTTTTGAAATAAATATTCGTAATAATTAATCCAAAATTAATTAGAGAATTTCTGAAATATACTGATGCAAATATTATAATTAACTGTGTTATTAATATAAATTTGAACTTTTCATTTTGCTTAAGTTGTATTTAAATTTCGTTTAAAGCAGACGTACTTGCAAATCTTTTGTTCGTGCTTTGTTCGTCATTTGATACTATACTTCACTTTGAAGCTTCAGATCTCCAAAACAATATTAAAAGACCTTTTAGTGCTTATTGATAAATTCTTCGTACCCACTTCACTCTCATTTTATATATTGAATATTACACAATACTTTATTTTTTATCATTCCTTAGTACTTTCATTTATTATTAATTTTTTCTTGTCGAAGATAATTGATTTTAAAAATAACTTATATTTTTTGTATTTATCAATAATAATTACTTAACCGATTGGGGTTTATTTTATTTTTAAATCGGATTCAAGCACACTTGATAATCTAAAGGTGTGTTAAAATAACACACCTTGAGTGTGTTCAATGTTAAATTGCTTTACATAACCTATAAAACCTTGGAGTCATTTTTAACACATTTCAAGGTGTGTTAAAATCTATAGTTTGTTTACGGGCTTAACATTGAACACGCATAAATATGTTTACTGTAAAACATTTCAGATTTATAGTGTAATTAATTGTAAAAATGATACTGATCATTCTTAAATATTCTTATCAATTAATAAGTAATTATATTTAAAATTCATGGAGTTAAATATTGCAAGGTATTGAATGGGAATAATTACTAAATAGGATGTAGAGGAGATGATAAAACATAAATCCATGAAATAGAAATGTCACTAACAATTTAATAAATTGTCATGTCATAATGGTATGTATTTTTCTCTTGAATTTCATTTCATTAAACAATTTGTGTTTTCATAAAATTATTTAATATTCATGAGTTGTATGCTCTCTTACTATCTCCATGAAATAAATATTAAAATGATCACATGGGTGATTTATTTTGAAACTCAAAAATTGTAATTAACACAAATAGATTTTTAAAATGGTCAAATAATTCGTTGAGTGAAGGTATAAGATGCTGAGGGAAAAATAAAGACTCAAATACTTACTCTAAAATGAAAAAGGATAGGAAACTATTAAACTCTTAAAAATTGTGGTTAACAAACATGATCAAGCTCTGATAGGTCGATGGCTTGAGTGCGCGCTGTGGTGCAGCTGAACGTTGTGTTGCTATACTAGTTTGTGATAAGTTGGGCAGTATCGCTTAGACGCGCGTGGTGTTATGTTCGTAATGAATACATGGACATGGTATTCTTTATTCGTCTCAAATATTTATCATCCTAATGTCTGATTGATGTGAAAGTGATTAAAAAATAATCCATCCATTATTTTATATGGATAATATTTTAATAAATAAAATCGAAAAAACGTTATTTAATTAGTTGTTTTTAACCAAAAATTTTGACCGTTAAAGTACTGAAATATTTTTGACATCTGATTGAAGAAGAGATCGGTGAGTACATATAAAAACAAATACATAACGACAAAACAATTAAATAGAAATATGAATTATTAGTTTTAAATCTGTGTGACATTGCACGTAATTGAAAGAGACCAGTGTAAATAAATGAACAAGATAAATACATCAGTAGCATTTATTGTTCAATTACGCTTGCGGAATTCGAGTTATACATTAGAATGTAATACGAAGTGGGTTTACAGTAATCACACATTATAATTGATGAAGCCAATTACATCAGAAATGTTGGCTGACCGCGCACTACCGTTACTACTTATTCTACTGTTGCGTACGATAATAGTGTTTTGTTAACCAAGGGAACAAAATTGAGCATTTTTTTTATCTGGGTGTATTATTATTTCCTAAGTCGCAGGTGAGGGTGGTAATCACCCAGGTAAAGATACTTTATTTTGCTGATATGGCAAAGATACTAATTTTTATCATATCGTCGCCAAAAGTTAACTTTTTCCGCTGTTTTTAGGTTAGAAAAATGCTAGTCTACACTATCTTTTTTCGAGGGAGAAAATCCGTAGCTTTCTTCCCGGAAAACAGAGGAAAAATGGTTAATTTTCCAAGGGAATATAGGAAAAAGATATTTTTTGTTTATTGTACTGTCCAAAGGTTTTTGTTTTGCCTTCAAATTTATAGATATATATTTGATGTTGGTACATGGAATTTTAATGGACAAGATAGTATTGAAAATATAGATTGATGCAATGGAAACGCTCGATTTCGTCCACTCGCATACTCTCGAAGCCTCGTTACCCTATTCAAGTGATTGTCTGACAAAAAAACTTATTCTCTTCCGTTAATCTATAAATTGAAATCTATCTTTGACAGCTAAATCGAATTGATTTGGACCATCTGTTTTATCAGACAAACTCCGAGATAGGGAATTTTTTTTAATGACCCATCAAATTTATATTTCACAAAGATTTTGATACTTTTTTTGTTAGCAAAAAAAAGGCATTTAATTGTAGAGGTATGATTTTTTTTTAAGTTACGTTGGCTGGTTTGGGATAGCATGAATTACATTGTGAATGTAAGGTAAATTTATCTAACGATTAATTCCTACTGATTCGTATTTGAAAAATATTATTCTCCTAAATTGAACAGTGAAAATAATGTTCACTATTTTACAATCATGTTTACTGTTTTATTTTTAGGAGTACTAAATTACTTTCTTCTCAATGGATAATAGCAAATACAGTGCCCTCCAAAAGTTAGTTGAAATATTAAGGTAAAAATTTCCAAGTATTTTTTCTTTTCGCTTACAAAGTATTCTAGAGCATAGTAAGTTGAAATGGAAATGGTGCTGTTTATGTCGAATAAAAAATTATTATTGACGACAGTGTTTTGTTAGAAGAATCATAGCTTATTTCAAATAATTTTTCGAAGGTACTGTATAATTAAATGTATATTAAAATTAAATGATAATTGTTAATTAAAAAAAAAAACATTTTATAGATAGAATGTAATTGAAAAAATTCACTTCTACTTAAGAGTGTTAAAAAAATTTGATCCTCTAGATAATGAAGTAAAATATAAATTGCTAATATTAGAACATACGATACACAGGTCGTTAATCGAGAATTTTATGACGATCAATTAAAATTAAATTGTGATAAACATAATACTGTTGTATAAAAGAAGTAATAATAAAAATGATGCTGTCAATAGATTATATATCGTAGTAGAACAAATATAAAAATAGCTTATGGAAGAAGTGACAGATTATTGTTATGAACATTTTTTGATAAACTTTGGTCAACCGAAAATCTAGAATCTAATACTGTTACTGAGTTCAAGGTATGATTTATTGCAAAAGATATCTGTAGTAATAAATATCTGGGATGGTCATCAGTTATTTCGTAACATATGAGTTTAAACTTCTTTCAAATTTTATTTTCGCAAAATAAGGCAAAAAGACGAGATTGTGAAGCAAAATATATAGGAAAAATATACATGAGAAAGTGGAAAATGGTGTTTTTTATTCAAATTTGTGATACTCTTGAAAGACATTGTAGTGAAAAAAATTTAATGAATATTCTGGTTAAATGGCTGCTATTTTTGTGTAATATTGTGATAAAATTTAGAGTCATATCTAATAAGAATTGTTACATATAATAAAATGAAAATTAAGTGTTTAGTAAAACCAATTAAAATGATTATTAAAGAGGAATAAATTACGGCAGGTTCAGAAAAAGACTGATGTCTGATCAAGAATGGTTTCAGTCGCACTCTAAAAAGTAAATAGTCAAGTTCTATAGTTGGATTAACAATTCTGTGTTAATTTCCTTTTCGAACGATTAAGAGTAAATGCAACTATACATTTCTCTCAGTGTAAATACTAAACATAAACAAATCAGTTGTTTGTCAATTAATACATATGTAGATGGAGATATATAATTATTTTACAGTATTTATAATTAAAATGATATAAGTAAAAAAGAAAAAAACATTTAGATTGTAACAAAGAATGGATTGCAAATATTTACAATGAAGTAAATTTTTTGTGGAATTCTCTTTTGTGGATTTTTGCAATATTAATGTTGGACAATATTTATTAATCACTTCCTTAATACTCAATGCGTTGAATGAAAATGAAGTGAATTTTTGAAGACAACTAGGGGTCCGAAAAACACAATAGAAAATGTTTTGTGATGAGGCAACATAATGTGTAGGGTGGGATGACGTTGTATAGATGTATATAAATATGTATATATTGTTATCGATTGTGGTAAGACGGTTATTAACATTCCTAATGTAAAATCTACAAATTACACCAAAAGGAAACTAATGTTTGTAAATATATTTATTTTTAAAACCACTAATGATTATTTAGGTGAATATTTTTGAATATTTTTAATTGCATGATTATTTAAAATAGTTCAAAGTAATTATTATATTTATAGAAAAGAAAAAGAAAATTTATAATCCATTATTTTTTTATTTTGCTGTTTAAAAATATTAAGTGTACATAAAAAGTGAGTCTTTATTGACGGAAATCTTTCATTTCAAAATGATGTTTTTAAAAGTAGTCATTTTAGTTGCTTAATAGTTTCAAATGAGTTTATCTAAATTAAAGTTCTTAAACAAATATTATGTGTTGACATTTAAGAATACAAATATATAACTAATTGGAAATTTGTTTTATTTTTTTTTTTTTTTTCAAATCTTAGAACACAAAAATTAACTTTTGTTTCCAAATAATAAATAATATTTATTATTATATATAATTATATTTACTAAATTTTTGAATAACTTGTCAATAATATTATTTCAATTAAAGAATTTATTTCAAAGCGCTTAGTATTTTATAATTAAATACATAAGTGTTTATATTGTTAAGCATCATAAGCAAACTATAATCAGTAAGAAGTGTTTAAAAGTCGTCTACAAAATTGCTATAGTTTGTTTATAGCGTTTAACATTGTAAACACTTTAAGTGTTAAGTTTCTAAATGTTCAGATTTGCAGTAATATAACAATGGTAAATCATCATAGAAAATTTTATGTTTAATTAAAATTCTAAGTACAAAAACGAATAGCAATGCATCAACAGATTTTGGTCTGGCAGGAAATGACCATCGGTAATATCCGCTACTTTGAAGCTTCTATCAAACGACGATTGCCTGAACTTATTTCTACTTCATTTATTTATGTTTTACATTAAAGAACATCGACATTATTGCTTAATACACTTTGCAATATGTCGTTTGTTTCTCTTGAATAAATTCTTTCCTACGTACATATTTCTTCTATGACCGTACATACGTCTATAAAATAGATTTAAATATTTGTGTGTTAAAAAAATGTTTTCCCAAGGAATTCAATATGGAAAGAATAAAAACAATGTTGAATAACCTTTAAGGGGATATTGTGCTTCTGTTCAATACCCTCAAGAATATGAAAAGTAAAGAAGAATGTCGAGCGTCTTCAGCTTTACTTTTGACCTAAAATAAAAATCAAGCTACATTTCGTACCTTTCTTTGCTGTCGAACGAAATGCATCAACAAATCGCTCAAAGACGAATGGATTTCCAAGGTAACGAGGTTTTAACATCATGAGGAAAGATGGGCGTCTAAAAATATCTTAGCACGTGTGGAGCATTCAGTTAAGGTGAAATAGAAGCTTTTACATTATATCAAGTCAAAGAACAAAATTTTTTATGAATTTAATTTTCATACATTCGAAGATGTTATGTATGAAAATACTTTGAATATCATTTTACATTTTTATGATTCCATTAAATAGGTGTTGGTCTATCAAATTCGATACTAAATTCATCAAATAAGTATTAATTCACATCATATCGAATAATAATAATGATTATGATCAATTAATCAAATATTAAGATGTAAAAAAATAAGATTATTTAATTATATCAACAATAACAAAATAATTTAAAAATTATTTAACCCAGTGAATAATAGTTGATGGATTGAAGACAACAGGACTGATTACATTAGCATTTCCAATCATTTAAACGAATCTCATCACGAGTATTTTGCTATGCCAGAGATCATGTCTACTAATTGATCACTTATTGTGGTAAATAGATGGTCATAAAGGTGAATACAAGATTGATAAATTGATTGATTATTAATTACTAATACTCATCTACAATTACTTGTTAGCTATTATTTAAAGACAGATGTAGACAAAAGATTGCCATTTTATTATTATCTATCTTATTAAAATGGAGACATTAACTAATTAAAATGGTCACATCATGACATAAATTGATTGAAGTCATTAATTAATATTCTATTTAATCTCATAATAATCTAGAGAAAGTGCTTTAATTGCTTCATTTTTTATAAGTTTTATAGAGATGATAATTTTTAATGTTGAAATTGGTTATTGACTAATGAATTTTTATGATTAAAAAAATTTAATGCCAACCCTTTCTTTCGTGATGGCAAAAAAAAATTGGCATCTTGATAATTGAGGTCAAAATTAGATAACAGAACACATTTTAGATATAAGAGGTTTTTCATAAGTAATATTGCTTGGGAAGCATGTAAACAAGAGATTGTATGAGCATTCTTTTATCATCTATAAGAACATGATTTGTCATATGAGCTGACGTTTCAATTTCTTAGGTCAGTTGCTTTGTTTCCTGAAATCGAGGGGTTCATTTTGGCTTGCCAAGATGATGTAATCAATACACTTGTCTATCAAAGTCAAAGTTGAATTGACTTCTTAAATAACTCTATACTTATGTGTTTTATAATAAACATTTTAAATATAGATATTACGTTTATGAATATCACTAGAAAAACAAAACACTCACTTATTATTCTTCTCCAAAAATAATTTTGTCTGATCAATATTGAATTATTTAATATAATATTGCAAAGATTCATGATCCATTTTTATCCAAATATTTTCTATTTAGATATTTAAAATAATAAAAATAGTATCAATTATTTTTATGAAATGCTTATTTTAGTGTTGGTAAAAAATTTCAATTGATGAATTGAATTATTCTACAAACCTATTGATGGAAGGATGTTGATTGACAGACAGATGGATAGTTATTTTGACTGAAACACTCAACATTTTAAAAAAAAAAACATTGCATTAGTTACGTTTAAAAAATTTTTAAAAATATTAGTAAAAAATAATTGACATTATTTTTATTTTGACTGGTGATACTTGATTTGAAATTCAGTTTTAAATGATTTGGTGCAAAATTCAAAGATATTTTTAAAAAATAAACTATTGGAAAAATATACTATCTGAATAAATTTGAAGGACAGTGCTTTTGAGGATCGATTACACAATATGTAATTTCAACGTTTTTAAAAGTCATAAATGAAAATTGCCAGACTAGTGCATTAAACTTGCATACGTTGTACTTGTAGGGTGATTTTTTTTTATGAAACGATCTCGGCTAAAGGAATATAAGACCTAATGGCTGACATCCTTGAAAGCATCGTTTATATAAATATGTATATCTAAATACATATATTTACAATATTTTCAACAAGATATACTCATTATAAATATTAAAACTATTTTAATTATTGACTAAATAATTTTGCCATCATTAAAATGTAACAGTCACGATTTCAGTAATGATTTAATTAAATGAAAATGATAAACTTTAAAGTGGGAGTTAAAAGATAGAAGTGTTGAGTTTCATTTTAATTTATTTCTTGACAACAAATTACCAACAGGTCGTTTCATCGAGTGTAAAACATTCAAGTTTATAAGTAATCTCTTTACAGATAAAACAAAGTCCGTACCGGTAAGAGGAAAACAAAGAAATAAATAGGATTGTAGTAAAAGAGCAAATAGTTTTTTACATTTATTTTTAAACTCCATTTATGTAGTAATATGACGAAAAATTTTGAAAGGATTTAAACTAAATATCATGGTGTTATAAAGTAACATAAATAATACTAGTGGATGGTCCTATCATAAGTACTTGTAATCCTTGGATTTAAAACGAACAGAATACTAGGCTTCAATGAGTACATATATTTGTTTCAACAAATTTTACGATACAAATATAAATACATTCAAATAAAACGGATTGCTTCTTCTTGAAACTTCTCATTTATTGAAATAGTAATGATTATTTAACAAATTGAAACCATTTTTAATTGTTTATAAGAAATTCTTATAAACAATATATAATCATTTAGGGTCATGTATTTATGTACATAAATCTATTTTTAAACTTTCTAATATTCTTTCAAATGTTTTTTAAACATAAAAATATGATGAAATTATGAATTTAAAAAATCGACCCTATTCCAATAACTTCTTAACAGAAAGTTAATTGAGTCACATAAACATGAGGAAATAAAAGTATTAAAAATGGGGATTATAATCTAAGAAGCAAATGTATATAGATGTCATAATAAAAAAAAGATAGTGTAAATTAACTAGTAATAAATTAGTATCAGAAAGTAGTACTGAGGTATCACAACATCCTGAAGGCATCGAGTGACTTAGTGAGGATAATTGAGAACGATAGAGTGTGGAAGCAAGTGAAGCAGAGACGAAGAAGAAGAGTGGAGAGTAGGCTTACGGAAGTTTGACGCAATAGCAGGTTGTCGACACTACACGAAAGTGTAGGTGAGTAAGCAAAAGAGGATGAGATGTTTCTTAATGACGATAAATCTATCATCACTTCGGAACTCTCGCTAATTTATGACGTTGTCGGATCCTAAAATTCGCCTGAAGATATGTTGCCGCAAAGCATCCTTCAATTGTGTTGGTATTTAACTTGGCTGTAGTGAATTTTATTAGTAAAAAAAATATACTTCAATGGCGAGTCCAGCGATGAAAAGTAATACATCGAGAAAGGATATACGTGAGAAAAGTAAAGAGATATTTGATATCTGTACAGACATTTTGATGTTCCTGTCAATACGAGTTAATTTCTAATTATTGAGTTATAAAATAGGAAGAATAATTGAGATTTATGACATTTTTAATTGATTAATTCTGGTGAAAGATTGGATCTGGTAAAAATGGTAATGATATTTTTTAGACAATTAATTTTATGGTAAAATGATATTGTAAAATATAGCGAAATGAACACTGAATAATTAGTAAAATCGATTAAAAGTTCCATGGAGAAAATTTTATAGTCATTGTTACGAGTCAATTTGCAGTCAAATTTATTAGCAAAAAAATTAAAAATTACTATGCTTTTTTTTGTGTAGTAAACATTTTTTTCTCAGTATATTAAACCTCAACAAATCAGTCAAGCGTTAGTAATAAAAAAAATCAGCCAACGATCGTTTACCAATTAATACATTAATGGAGACATAATTATTTTACAATATTTTGACGATACTGAAGAGAAAAATAGAGGCTTTTATATCTAGTAAAATGAGTGCATAAAACTTGAAAGAAAGCCTGAAAAATGGTTATTGTGATGATTATAGGAGCTTTAAGGCTAAATGGATATTCTCTTGTCTTACATACTAAAATATAATTTTCAAAGTAACTGCTCGGCTAAAATCTCGTTCAAAAAGTTTCCATCATATCTCATCACACAACTGTATCATATCTATAAGATTCTTCTAGACAAATTTCCATGTCCTATGTTAGTCTTTACTCAAACATAAAAACTCCTTTTCTTCAAGTTGGATCGATGTTGAAATGTACTCAAAGTTTGCTTCAAGCTAGTTGTACTTTGTCTTTCATCTTTTTTTTAAAGCTTCGTCAACAAGTTCTTGAAAAATCTTTCGATCGACTCAACAATTCTTGCTTTGTTACAAATCCAGTTACAAAGTTCTTAAATATTTTACAACAGAGACTGTATCGTTATTAAAATATCAAAAGTGTTCATTCATTGTCTATTTAGTTCATTCAATTCAATTTCATATAACAATTGATATTGAAAATATTATTAAATAACAAAAGTCATATGAAATACATTTCAATGTGATGGGATCAAATTATTACGAAGGTCTGAATTGAATTTATTATACAAATTCAGGACGTAATCTCATTATCTCTAATTATATGCTTATTACAACAGACACATGTGACGTATCTATAATTATGATCATCTATAAAAATGAATTTTACATTGATTAATTGTTCATTTGTTTTTTTTTAATACAACTACTAATGATAAGTGATGAAAAGAAAAGTACTTGGAGTAATTGAAAAATAGTATTCAATAATCAATTCTGCAAGTATGTTTACATTGTAAAATGGAATAAGGGATGATAAAAAAACGATTTTTTTTTTCATTTTTCATTAAAGTATTATTAAAAAAATATTGAATTGTTATTTATCTTCACACTTTTTCTCGCAATTGATCCATTCCATTTTGTTGGTGAAAAAAAAAAGTCAATAGAAGCTCAAGAGGATTCTTTCTTGAAAATATATATTGTAAAATAATAATGAAATAATAACTTAAGAGGGAATTTAGTTGAATAAAAAGTTTATTTAAATGATTTTCACATCTTCAAAATGTGTTTTATTTTAATGCTTGATTTTTTCACCCACATGTTTAGCATTTGATCTAGATAACATAACACTTGGGTTTGCAGTGTGTACCTTGGTTAAACATTCCTATTAAATACTATAGAGTTTTTCGAAATTTCAATGGGAAACAAAATATTTTGATAGGAAAAGTACATAAATTTTTTACCGGTTGGCTAAATGAGCGTAGAGCTGTAACCAGTGTAATTTTTTTTTGTTCAATGAAAAAAAAAAAAAAAGAACGGATGATTGATAAATTTGAATTGATCCTGTCATTTTAATAAACTTTCTCTTTAATTTATCTCTTGTAGTTTTTTCATATTTTACAATATTCATATATTATGTTGATGACAATTATAATGTTGATGCAGTAAGTTAATCAAAATTTTAATTTGCGGCATAGTAATATTTCTACAGCTACTAGTTTCCTATTGGCTAAAAAAAAAGTAAAACAGAAAGAACGATTAAAAGTATATCGTTAGAGTAAGTTGTTACCAACTTTTAACGATACCTGTTAACTTTTGATTCGTTTATATTTTATATATAGATGTATATTAAAAGTCTACCTTCTCATTTAAAATCTTACTAAAAGTATTAAAATATTTTTTCATCTTATTCATTAATGACCAATTAAAATACTTATTACCTACATTTTCAAAAATCACAGTGAAACATAGAATATATTTACTGATGTATTTTTAAAGAGTATGTCTCAAGTAGAATTAGAATGTCAAGTTAGATGATAATAATTTAAAATAAATTAAACCATCTGTCTCACAAGCATCACAGCATAGACATGAAATATAACATAAAGTTTTTAAATTAGCAAAGAAATCTGTGCTAATCTTGTCAAATTAACTGGTTATATCTAGTGGGAACGTCATTTGATCCATTATACAAACAAAAGGATTATTTTCTTTTGAAAAATGTCATTGTCATATAAAGGAAAGATTTTTATTTTTAAACTTGAAAGAGAAAAAAAAGTTGAACGTCTATGAAATAGTTGATATTAATGATGAAGGTCCATCTATTAACTTTTATATTAAAAAAATGGATACGATGAATTGATGATCAAATGTATTACGTTGATATTACACCTATAATGTTATTAAATTAGTCAGCATTATTTACCCTTTGGTGAATGATTAACCCAATATACGAGTTATCTTTCTCTTACAATACACTTGAATAGTTTTAGTACAATAATGACGAACAAATAATTATTTATCATCATTATTTTATGATTAGTAGATAAAATATTAATGATGTTTTTACTTTATTATTATTAAAAATATAAATTTTCAATAAATATTAATTTAATGCTGTTTGATATAAGAAAAAATTTGAATTTTCATTTGACAAATCAGCGGATAAAAGAGAAAATTTAATATTACATTTAGAAGACTAAAAAAATATATTCCACTTTTATTTTTAATCCTAATTAATTTTCATAACAGCTAGTACGACTTTTCTTTGTTGGAAAAGCTGTTCAACGATGTAGAAAATGATCGCGTTTTACTCAAGACACTTCTCTAGAAGAGACTATGACTTTTAGTTGATACAACAAAGGTAATAATTCATAGAATAAATTCATCTCTTGCACTCAATCACTTTTGAATTTTTTAAAATTCAGTTTAATTTTTATGATATGATTTTCATAGACGATGGCTTTTATCAAAAAGTAGAAAAAAAAATGCGTACGTTTGCTGCATATAAAAAGTCATGAAACATTCAATGAATCTTGGATAATGACTACAGAATCTAAATGACAAGTCTAGTAGTCTCATTTTCTTAACCTAAATCTATGTCATTAACTTTACGATCGGTGGTTCAAAAGCTTGAAGGAAGCTTGCTATTTTTTATTCTTCTTCCTTATAGATTACACACCAAGCCAAAGAAATGTTTGTGGTTAGAAGATCGATGGTTAAATCACACTAATTAATGTAAACTTCGATAGTAAATAACCTCATCCATTTTCTATACATATACGGAGGAAATTTTCGGGTAAAAATTATTCTAGAGTATGATGTGAAATTTACCCAACAGTAGATTACACTACATGAAATGGAGTAGTGAGTAAAAATTATTCTGCAATTCAGGTATAGGGTAAAATAATTCAACTAACTTTTGGAGAACATTGTATGTGTACATAGAAATGAATTGTAATAAATATAACAAAGAAAGAAAAACAATAGTTAAACTATCTTCAATTTCGATATTTTAGCAGCAAAAAGATGAAGATAAACTTGGTCATATTGTAACAAACTTTATTTTTTATAGCTATAGACTTTTTACAGCAAGTAAATAATAGGTGTAAAAAAAAGCATAAATTTTTTTTATGATCTTCATAAATGATCTAAAGTAGAAAATGAATTTTTTATGAATGAAAATTTGTGCATTCAGCAATTCATTGGATTTCTACAAGCAAAAATAAACAATAGAAATTTCAAAATGACAATTAGTAGTATGAATTTGATTTCGAACAATCGATTTTGGT
The DNA here is from genome assembly GCA_028641665.1 of Chelonus formosanus. Classification (NCBI taxonomy): domain Eukaryota; kingdom Metazoa; phylum Arthropoda; class Insecta; order Hymenoptera; family Braconidae; genus Chelonus; species Chelonus formosanus. The sequence goes on from CM054002.1 coordinate 2,209,504, forward strand.
ATTATAAAATGTTACTTTGTTGATCTAAATTTAATATTTTAAAAAGGATCGTGTTTAGACTTGAGAAGGTGTGGTCGTTCATATTTACATGTAACAATTTCAGTATAACACGATAGTAGGTCACACGTGCAGATATTCTTTTTCACTGCTTATGTTATATTTTTAACTTTTCATTTACTAGCAGTTAAGGGAAGTAAAGGAGATGTTTTGATCAGTCATTCATGTGATTTGTATGATTTTTGATTTTCTGATATTTAATTAAAAATAAATTTAGGCTAATTCCCAAAATAACAGCCACATTAGAAATACGAGGGGAGACAATCTAAGTCAGATAAATGAACCATCACTCCCTAGAAGGTCATCTTACGAGACTTATCCTACTATTACTTTCATGCCAAAAATGTAAAGAAAAATAATTTAAGAGATAACGTTACTTTAATAGAATTCCATTTATCATTCTCTTTCCCTTTATATACAGTTGTAATCATTTTAATTCTCTAAAATTTCTAAATAATCCTCGTTTGTTACATATTCGACATAAAATAAGACTCAATCATGAGTTGTTGTTGGTTGCTTTACGAAATAAAAGCTAAAATGAAATAAGAATAATAAAGGAAAATTGAATTTAAAACATACAAAAGAAAAATGAGATTTTACGAAGACAAAAGAAATCTGCAAATACACATCACATATGAAAATGAAACTGTTAAGGTTATAATGTGACTAAAACTGAACACAGAACATGTAATGAGGTAAATACATTATTATAATTATTTAATTATTCATACCTTTTTTTTTTGATTGGTGAACTTCATGAAATGACGGTGAAACAATTATTCCAGTTGTTAAATATGCAAACACTTGATTAAATTATCGACGAGATTAGCTGAAAATAATCAGAGTGAGGTTGAGATATTTAATCGATGTAGCGAAAAAAAATTTTAATGTGAAAAAAATAAAAATAGGGAGCACTGTGCGTGCTTAATAGAAAGCAAATATAAAGGAGAGCAGTAGAAATAGGAATGCTGAAAAAAAAAAAAAATTAAAAAAGCATCGACGAGGAGTTTTTTCTTTAATTGAAACTCGTTGATTGTTCTCGCTGAAAAGGGAAATTGCAGAAGACCCTTGAATAGAGCACAAATATATATGGGAAAAAACGTGATGAATAAAATAACAACAGAATATCCTAATTAATGAGCTTCATACGCGGATGAAGGGTAGGGGAGATTTATTTATTAATTCAACTGAACTTTAGATATTAATAAGTTAATAAATGATCCATATAAATAACATATTTAGTGAAAATAAATAAGTCATGAAATACATTAAAATAAATGTAGGGTAATATTTTTTATTAAATATTATTGACATTAAAAAGCAATAAAGTAAATAACAATTTTTGAAGAAAAATGAGAATTAATATATTCTGTTTATTATAATTTATTTAATTTCAATAATTAATATTAAATGAAGAATCTTCAGCCTTTTACCCAATCTGAAATCTTTTATCAACAACCAATTACTTTTCATTACGTTTCACCATTAATAAATGGCATCTTCAGACGAAACTACAAAAATATGTAGAATGCTTTTAATCATTTTTTAATATAATTTTAAATTTAATTTCACTTAATAAATGAATTTTAATTAACAGAAGTGACATTAAATTAATTATTTCTTTCTTAAAAAAAATTAAACATTAGAATAATCCAGATTGTTTGATTCGAAATAATCGAACACAATTGAAATGTATACATAATGAATCATTTTAAAATAACAATTAAAACTGAATTTATAAAAATGTTGTGATGTCAACTCCAAAAAAGAATTTCATTGCGACTATTTAAAATTTTGATTTTATTAGATAGAAAAAAAAATTACTTGTTCAAAAGGAATTTTTTTTTAGTGTATTAATCATTTGTAATTATATGATTTAAATTACCAGAAACTACATCAGTGTGTAACAAGATTTAATGCACATTAACTCGGTTTTCATATTTATCACCTGAGGCATATTATCAATAATACGGTTGCAATATTACAACTTGATTTAAACAAGTTTGTTTGCTAAAATATTAAATTGACGATGTGCATTGGAAAATTGTAAATATTCAAAATTAATATGAACATACAAAATTGCCATGGTATGTATTGTGTTCATTACAACATTTGTTATAATAAAAAAAATAAATATTAATTTAGATTAAAGGCGAAGGTAGGATTATAGATCACTTTTGGTTTTTACTCAATCACATTTTACTCTGCTGAATTATCACTAATCATCACTTCTCGAAGTTTTTATTTATTTCCAAGAATTTTTTATTCCAATATATTTGTGGGTTAGCTGACGAAAGAAGCAATGTGTTCGTAAATGAAACGAATGGACCATATTACTAACTAGACCATAATCTTATTTTTTTTTCTAACAATTATTTTAAATAAAATGTTTATACACATGAGTACAAGATAAAGAGATTATAGTTTTAGATAAAATTACAATATAAACTACCATCTAATACTTCATATGAATTGATGAATAAATAATTTTTTAACATACCAGCATTTTAATTTCTAACAAAAAGTAAGAATAATAAACTTTTTGCTATAACTTCATTCATGAATAATTTTTAAGATAAATAAATAGAGCATCATTTAATCTGAATTTTAAGCACGTAGTAATATATGCAGAAAAAAATAGCAACTAGTGGTATGGAAATATAAAAAATTAATTTAACATTCAATTATTGGCGTAATTTTGATACTACATTTTATTTATATACTGATGAGTAGTTTTAAGGGTAGTACTGAGATAGTAATAACACTTGGAAAATAAAAAATAAGACTAGGACTATTTAGTAATTATTCATGTTAAAAAAAATTATTTGTCGTTTTACTATTTATCAGGAGAACACGATGATGATCACTATCTTCTAAAAATGTCTACTAAAATTACTTTCTAATTAGTTAATTAGTTAATTAATTTTAATTGGTTGCATTAAAAGTATTAAAGAATCAATAGAATTTGCAAAGAGAAGGTATTTTCTTGATTTAAAATTTTTCATTCGTTGAGTAACAGTTAATAAAATTACAAAACTTTAAAAGGTATTGTACTGTTCTGTAATAAAATAATTACTTACGATAATTCAAAAATTACTTACAACTCAAGATTTATTTTTCAACAAAAATATTTGTAGGGGAAGGGTGGGTAAAGTGGAATGCTCGAGAAAATGCACTAATTTATTAAAATGATTTTTAAAATGTTTATCATACTTTTTGTTTATCAATTTTTCAATTTATTGACGCATCAAAAATTATTGAAATTTCTTGATATAATGTTTAATTTGATGATTTACTTTTTTTCGTGGTATTCCACTTTACTTCCCCTACTTCTATTATTTAACAAGTCTACTTGTAATTTTTTACTTAAACTTAGTGCAAAAATTCTCTCTATGTACTTAGGTAATTATTTTTATATCTGCAAAAAAATTGGATAATCTTTTAAATTTTATGTATTGAATAAAAATATCAATAACATTCATTTAGATATAATGTAAATGTAATAAACAAAAATTAAACAGATAGATGAATAATTTAAAAATACTCTTGAAAAATCTTGTTGAACAATAGACCCTCTTTTAAAGCATCAATTGCATAATATGTCAAAAGCAGTCGACGTAAATAACTTCAACGTAGGTAATTGTCCAGGAATTATAAAAAATAATTCTCTGGTGAGAGAATATGAATGAAAATATGATTAAAATTTTTCTTAACTCATTATATGAAATAATATTTCAACTGAAATGATAAAAGACACTTACAGCACGAAAATCGTTTAGCACAATTTAATTATTTATTCTCAATCTCTTGTGATTAGTTTTTAAATTTTAACTGTTAGTAAACTAGTAATCTAAATGATAGATTGGTTTGAAAAGGATATATTTAATGACAAGAAAGATGACCACAGTGTATTCAATCTTTGTGGAAAACCTGGTAAATATTAATATCTGCATTTAATAACTTTCAGGAGATGATCCTCTTTTATTGTTTCTGTAGTAAATAAAAGAAGAAAAAAAACTAAAGTATTTTATTGATTGATTCCGTTATGGCCTCATTTTTAGACTTTATTCCATTTTTCGATCATTTTTTGTTTCACAAACTAGATAGTTATTACTTCACCAGTTGTTCAAATTGGATGTCTGTTTGTGAATGAACATTTAAATTTACAAATTGTCTTCCTTTGACTTTATAACATGGTCTGATGTATTTCTACATTTTCGTTTAATTAAGACATAGCATTCCTGAAACATTCAATATATTGGTTTATAATTTATTAAAAATTATTTTAAATCAAGTTTGATAATTCTATCAATGGACTGTTAAGTTGATTACGTAGACAAATATTAATTAACAAACTGCAGTCTTAGTTTTAATTAAATGAAAGCCCCCATTGATTACTGTTGACAAGAATAAATTCACAATTACACTTTTGTTTGGCTTCATGCCAAAGAAGTACTACAATTAAACATTCTAATTTTTTCCATGTTTTTCATTTTCTTAGCTGTTGTTTATGGACAGATGAATGCAACTTACAATGTAAAAAAATTTATAATTTCTATTTAATTTATTTAGTCCAATGAATAAAGCTGTTAATCGACCATTGTTGAAATGACAGCTAAAACCACTGGGAAAAGTTTTGTCAACACCGTAACAATGATTATATAATAAATGAGGTCTCTGAGTTTTCAGAAAAGATTGCAAAAAAATTGCAAAAGGCTACAAAAAAGAATTTTTTGGCAATATTTCGAAAATGATGGGTTTAAAGAAAAAAGTTTCGAATAATACTATAACAATGAAATGGTTTACCATAAAAATTTGTCCTATTTTATTCTGAATAATATACTTTTAAGATACCTAAAAGCTATTCTCAAGTTTTATCAAGTCTCAAATGAAGTTGGAGACAACAATTTATCTTTGAGTCTCGCTTATGTAATATTTTAGAGTCTAAAAAGTTGTTCTGTTTAACCATACACAAAGTAAAGAGATGTATACGAAAGGGAAGAAATTTTTGTTTACCTGACTAATGTGCCTCCACCGCAATGGCAAGAGCAAACATTTCATCGAATTACACTGAGAGCAATCTTGAGGCAGTGAAGTGCTTGTTATAAGTTACTAATTTTCTATCAACATTATCATAGATTTTGATAATAGCATATAACAATAAAAAAAAAAAGAATTTATTATTCACTAAAAAATTGCATAAATAAATATCAAAGAAAGATAAAAAATACTATTAACTTTAAAATAGAATTTTTTGAAATAAAAATTCAAATATTTTCTTTTACGAATGCACATTTCCTGTAAATCTTTCTTAATATTTTCGTTCTATTGAGTACTTTCCAAACTCAACCGGATTATAAAATGAAATGTCTTCTTTATACATTGTGCTAAAGGGATAAAGAGCTCGATGTTAAAATGATCTGTCGTCTATAAAAACAATTTTTTTTTATTTTTTTCTTTGTAACTTTCAAAATAAATCCTATGAGTGAAATCATTTAAAAAGTACTTACAATGAATAGGAATTTATTTAACTATGTCACACAATTTATAATAGCTTAAATATTAGCAAAAATATTTATTCATATTCAGTCAAATAATATATTATCAACATATTATATCATTTAATTAAGAAAGAAAATACAGTGCTTCAAAAAATTCAATTCTCAAAAAAAAAAATTAATTGTTATTATATTGTCAATAAACAATTTATTAACATTTATTATACTTATTTATAGTATTAAAAATGGAGTTTCCTTGACGAAATTTAAGGGAGAAAATATATACTCACAATTTCAGCAAAACTCCAAGACGGCTAAGAGGGTTTGAAATTAGGTGGCATTACTTTGCTGACAAATGGGATATTCTCCGTGAAATATAGAAAATTTAAATTTAATATAATCTCCTACTACTTTTAATACATTCAGTTTCTTAAATTTTTTTATAACCCAAGTTATTGAATAAAATATATTAAATCTATGAGAAGCATGAAATTTGATTTATATTAGAAATGGACTAGAAATTTCATCTCTTTCAATGTTTGCTGTATTATAATAAACTCTCGGATCAACATTTCGAATCTATGGAATAATTAATAAGCTTTAATACTACAGTAATACTATTCAAATTATATTACTCACCACTCTGATTGTCTACTTGAACTATTAAATCATTAACAATTATCTCATCCTCAGCATATTGATATTGATTTTAGCTATTCTCATAAATTAACAGCTTACTTTTTAGGTTGTTAACAAATTTATCAAAGATATTGAAATATCACGATAATTTATTCTGAGTTTAATTTTGTATCCAGTGTATATCAAGAACTCATCTGTTAATGATGATGAAAAAGTCCAAAATCTTTACATTTTTTTCATCTACTTTCATGTCCGTTGCAAGTTTTTAACAATAACTTTTTCTATATTGTGACATTGTGGCTTAAAATAGCATCTGAACTGTTCTTTGCAGCCACTGATACTGGGGGGCGTGGATACATTAAGGATGAATCTAGGGATGAGAAACATCAACAAAAATGTCAGACCCACATCTTTAAGACCCTAGTATATTCCATTTTTTTTTCCTTTTATTTTATAATATATTAATTAAATCATTAAAAAAAAAAAATAGTTGCTTGAAAAAATTCAAACAAAAATACTCAATTTTAAAAAAATCTGCAACTTTTATTGAAATTCTTTTTAAAGAAACTTTATGGATATTGATATTGATTCTGTTATTACTTAAATACCTGGAAGAGATCCAAGAATCACTTGTTAAGATGCAATTTCGATTGCTTTGAACCGTATTAAAAAAAGACCGAGGGTTTTTTAAAATAAAAGTAATATTTTTTATTTTTTAGGAAAAGGAAACATTAATCTTAATCGAAATACCTGAAAGAGTTGTAACGAGGTTATTTTTATTATCGAACAATCCTTCATAATAATTCAAATGAATAATCAATTAATGGATTTAGGACACCGTAAGATAATGTTGTTCGAGAGTGAAATAATAATTTACAAGAATACTATTGAGTATAATAGTCACTGTATATATTTTAGTTAATTCAAAAAAAAGTTTCCAAAATATGTATCGATAAATTCTTCAAGAAAGAAAACATTTCAAAGTCAAATATTCGAATAACACTATTGGGACAACTTTTTCTTACCCTATAATGAAAGTCACCAGCTGTTAACCATTTAGAATCCCTTAATATATAAAATCCGAATACTAAAAAGTGCTATCGACAGCTGTGATTTCGTTGGCCTTATACATATGTAGATTTATGCATTCAACATTTTAATGCATCAATAAACGTTATATACAATCGGGTCAAAATTCTACACCACTTTTCACTCTTCTTTGTAATCGGCTTTGATGTATAAATCAATAATGAATACTATTAAATTTTATTGAAAACTTTTGTGAATTTTTTCACGTGAAACGTATACTATTGAGTGGACATTAACATTTATTCGTCGGCTATTTTTAATGTGAATTATCGTTGACACAAGTATCATTATTTTTTATAGTAAATATGTTAAGGTAGTTTAGCATTCACATATTGGTAATCAAAACAATAGTGATTTTTTGTTTTATTTTTTTAAAATTTATCAAACAATTTTCTACATAGTCTAAGTGTATAATTTGTAATGATAATTTATAAGTTGGATGCAATAGGTATTAATGAGAAATAAAAGAAAAACTTTAATTATGTAAATTGTTTTAATTACTATTGTTGCCATTTTTCCCTAGCAAATATGTGGAAGTATGGTCTTTCAGAAAATTTAAAAAAAAAAGGTTAGTCAACTGTGAGTATTGCCAATTCCAAATTACCTCAATATTAAATAGACTTAATGAAAAATGACAAAGTTGAGTATCATTTGATGCTTAGAACTCATTAGGCACGAATTTCATTTAGTCTAGAGATACAGATTGAAAGAATTATTGATGGATTTAGCCCTTATGTATTGAATGGTGAAGAGGGAGTTGATTTAAGTGATAGAAATGATGCAGTAGTTGTTGTCGATGTTGATTGATTATAAATAAATATACATTCGATTAGATAGTATTAGTAGAGTTGGAGAAATAGTTATTTCATATCGCATAATATAAAAAATATAAGTGCGATTAAGAGGGATTAAAGCAAAAAATATGATCGTTTTTCAAGTGTTTCACATTCACTTGATCTTTACGTTATTGATGATCTATCTATCAGATTGTGTAGATCTATAAATGTTCGAAGCAGCTTGATGGCTCGTATCCAACTGATTGAACCTCTTTTTTCTCTTGTACAATATTCAAGACCTATCAAACGACAGGTGTCTATAAATATCAACTTCCATGACCAATGACTTTGATACAAATAAAAATCTGTGATCTCTTAATCGAGTGCATACGATGTTGTCACAGATATTAGAATTTTTAAAAATATTTTTTTTTATTCGTGCTTTAAATAAGGTAAGTTCGGGGTAGATGACTATTAAAAATAATTTATTTATCGAACCGTTGACTCATTTAAGTGTGTATTTAGAATTTTTTGTTATCCACCGAATTGAAATGATATTCAAGAATATGAAATTCTTTTAAGCCCCTTAAATTGGTTGCAAGTAATAGAGTTTCTCAGAACCAGTGCACTTTGGTTAATTGTCGAGTTGCTACTTGACTTCCCAGGTATGAAATGCTGGAACTCCTTTGATAAAGAGACAAGCATCTACTAACGGCATAGAAGGCTCTCCTAGTCTCCCTTAAAATAAAACCAACTTTTATTATTCCATAATACAATTAAATCGTGAGTAATTTAACATTCCTTCCAATAGATTTCAAATGGATGAGACAAATATTTAACTAAATATTCAAATACACTAATAGATGGACATATTGCTTATGATGGCAATTACTTAATTACGTTATGTGACCCTTTGTAGCTAATTCATCAGTCTGATCAAAAGCCTGATATATATCACTTGTATAAACTCAGCTCTTTGTTATATATATGTACATAGAGCTATTTCATCGAATTTTTTCTATCACCACACCCTATACTTATTCTTCTCTACGTCAATAAAGTCCAGTCAATAATTTGTCACTTACAATATTTATATTATTGACTTCTAGTTGATTTATTCACAACGACAATTGTCACTTATTTTATCATCCTTTTCATTTGATTTCGTTTACTTCTACTTGATCCTTATAACTTATAAAATCATGTTCAATTGTCTAGACATAAATCCCTACGTTTTCTAAAAATAAAATTCTCACTTGAATTAACTTTCATGGAATTTTATTAATCGCTGATTGAGTTTGGGAACACTGAGAAAAAATCGAGTGTGAACAAGTAATATTTTTGCAATTAATTAAATTAAAATTTCGTTTTGAATATTTTTTTTAATAAATTAAAATTAATTCTTTAATATATTTTTAAATATTATTTATCTTAATTTTGAATCAAATATTATAGTATGTTTTTTAAGCAAAATTTTTATTAAATTCAATAAAACATTTTATTACGAATATTTTAAATTCTTTTTGTTAATTAAATCAACATTGTTTTGCATAGTAAAAATTTTTTTCAGTTATTTACATTTAATTATTGAATAAATTATAATACATATTAATGTACTACATTAATGGAGAATGAATTTCTCAATTGTACAATGGAGGGAAGATTGCTGATAAAAATAATATAGACAACATTTTATTGATTTTATATTAAATTTTTTTACAAAAAAAATATAAAAAAGTAAAAAGATTAATTGATCTATGTAATATATCATCTTTTTTTAAATGTTACTTCTTTTTCCTTCACTAACTTTATTATTTTTTTAAAGAATACTATTTTTAGTTTATCGAGGAGAGTAGAGGGAGGAATGAAGTTTAATATTATTAATTTATTTTAAATTATGTTTTTTATTATTTAGAATATTGAATGAGATGTCATTTATAGAACAATATTTGACTGATTGTTTGAATTGAAATAATTGAACAAAAGAAAAACTACAATAGTTATGACAAAAATAGTTTGAAAATATGATAATTTAGAACAAGTCGAACAGATGTTATTTAATTTGAAGAAGAAGAATGCACATAAAGGAATGTTACATCTCTTTCGCATTTAGATGCTGCATCTGATGTATATTTTCATCTCAAAACTTTAACTGTAAATGGACTAACTTTTCTGTCCAAGTTTTATTCTTACTTTTTTTTCATTCTTGTCAGTCTATAAAGGTCTGTTGTTAACATAAACAAAAAAAAAAACAATGCCAAGTTCAAGACATTGTGAGGTTGTGCTACATGAGAACTCTTTACATATTTTAAATTTTATTCATTTCTTTCATTTTTTATTTTAAATTGCATATATTTTTATTTTTATTTAATAAGTTAGTGCAATATAGTGAATGTATTATTAACGACAAATTAGAGAAAAAACAACAATGTTTATTGAGAAATAGGTTTAATATAAATTAGATACTGTAAAACACTCGTGTCTGATCATACATAATCCTAAATCACTCATGAAACTTTGATAATTTATCTACTCACGTACTCTGTTCCAAATACTTTGAAAGGCACTTGAAATTAAAATACATGTAAGGTATTTTGATTGGTTTAAACTGTATCAAATGAAAAGACCCAAGGTCCTTTGAAATAAAGTTAATATTTTTTATTAAATATTTATACTACACTGAGAAAAATATTTCGTCAAATAAAAGAATTTTTTATTTAATGAATAAAAAAAAAACTTGAAATATTCTCAAGATAATATTTTATTCGATCCAATAGTATTGCGATCAAAAACACATTTTGTCTTTTGTTTCAATGTTATGACAAGTTTAAAAACAAATGACATTTTATTCATTTGAGTAAATAAAATGATTTTATTTAAATACTCATAATTCCAAAGAAATATTTCATTGCAACTCTTAGAAATTTCGATGTTAATGTTCTTTTGTATGAAGTAAATTTACTTCATAAGTTATAGCTTTCTGCATATTGATCAATTTTTCTTCTTTAACAATTAATTAATTTTTATTTATTAAAACAAACGTTTTATTTTCTAATAATCTTCAATTCTAATGTAGTAAAAAATAAATTACTTGTAAGATGAAAAAAATTAATTTTAATCAGAATACCTTTTGAAATGAAATTTCCTTTTTCTATATTTTTTTTACAGTAAACTTCAAAAGTAAGAAACGTTTTAAAGCTAAGATATAAAATTTTAAAATTCAACAGCAACGACAGTTGCTTTATGAAGTAAAGAAAGCATTTTTTGAAAGAACATCATTATAAAATATAAAATGAAAATGAAATATTTATGACTACAATACAAAAGTTGTTGTCAGCTTCATCATATTTATCTTAATTTTTCGGGCTTCTTGTTGTACTCTAAAGAGAATATCATTCATCAAAAGACTTGTCTTCTTATAATGCATTAATCACGTAACAAGTTTTCTGCGACAGGTTTCGTGTTGCGTAATAATAAGTTTAAAAAACACAATGAAAAAATATAGTAAAATGAAATATAAGTCCGGAATGAGTCATAAAGCGGGACAAAAACATTGAATTAAACAGATGTAAAAAATAAGTTTATAGAAACTCTTGTACTTCTTTAATATCCAATATTTTGAGGTTTATTTGGCTGAAATTATTCCAATATTAACATTTGTCTTCTCACTAAGTGATGTTCTCCTTTGACCTTTTGACAGTGAAAAATCAGAAAGAAAAACTTACTAAATAGTTTTACGAAGCAGTTTAAATTGAAGATCGATAGACTTTTCTTCATAAAGAAAGAATTATTATAACTTTCTTTCAAACTTTTTTCAGGTATTTTTTTGTCATTTTCTATGTTACGATGGAGAGTTAGAAGGGTTACTTCCTCTTACAAGTAATTCATTTGCTCTCTTTCCTCACCTTTCATTCGAGAATCTTGATTCTCCTTTACTGATGTTTTTTCTGCGTCAAAGTACTGACTTTGTTATAGTAGCAGTAGTCGAAGAGCTAAGTTTAGGAATCTCCTAGATACCAGTTTCATGATACTTGTGCTTAAATCAACCTAAATCTTGAGGCAACCCTTCTACAAAAAAAATATCAAATTTCCAAGTTGAGATAAATGACCTCAGGTGTTGACTGCAATCACCAAATTTCAAACTTCATTCCAATGGACCTTATTTCAAGTTATATATATACATATATACAGTCAGTCAATATGTATATGCTTACTGTACATCTAACATGCCAGGTCAAGCTATTAATGCGTGTTTCAATAGCATGAACGAGCAACCAGATTGCTTCGTGTTCAAGCATTGATATGCAGATCCTTAACAAATGAACAGCTCCCGCCTCAAGAGTGGTTTGTGATATCATTAATCATCCTAGATATTTGTCGTCTAATGTAAACTGAAAATACTTTTCAAATGAATAAATATTGGAAAATAATTATATGTCTTCATGTACAGTGCCCTCCAAAAATTAGTTGAAATAAGCTATGATTTTATTTTAAAAAAACTGTCGTCAATGACATCTTCCTATTCGACATAAATAACGCAGTTTTTATTTCATCTCATTGTGTTCCAAAATACTCCATAAATAAGAAAGAAAGAATCTCTCAATATTTTAACCAACTTTTGGAGGACACTGTATATGTTGACACATCAATACCTACACTGCTAATTCACGATTTTTAAAGGGTGTTAAAATAACTCACATGGAGTGTGTTTAATATTAAACTCCCATCAACAAATTATCTGGAATTTTAATATTAAATATACTTAATGTACATTATTTTAATTCATATGGATTTACAGTTTACATATACTCCACGTTGTTGATTTGGATGTGTTTTATTTCAATGCATTTAAAGTGTTTTAAAATGACGTTACTCATTTATTATCATTGTAGTCACCTTTTAATGCACTTAACACTGTCATTTTAATCAACTTTGAATTCTTTTAAATTATTTCTTGAGCTATTATTTAATTATTATTTTACAAAATGACGTATTTTGTCCTTAAAAATGGTATAAGAATCGAATTTAAATTTAATAATAATATAATAAATAAATATACTAATATTTAGCAATATTCTAATGAAACTGTAAATAGTATTTCACATACATGTCTCGTATTAAACTTTCCAAGTAATTTTCATAGTCATTGGTATAATGTGTACTTTATGCTTACATTTGAGAGTATTATAAAGGATTACAGATGCTCAGATGGAATTAGCACAAGACAAAAACAGTGCACAATTTTGTCTTGAATAATTTTCTAATATTTTACATCAAAACTATATCGAAAGATTATATTATAATAGTTTCAATAAATTTTTATGAATATTGAACGTTTAAATTTCTGTAATAAAAAATAGTAATCTTATACTTCAAAAATTCAATTAAAATTTAAATAATCATTGAGCAAATATTTAAAATTTATAGTGAAAATGATTTAAATAAATTTGTTATTTCAATTTATAAAGCACATATCCTCTTTTAATCCGATATAAAATATCCACTGGAATTAGATTATCAGATCAACTATACAGAAAATTCTTGCATATGGAGTTATATATCGAAGTGAATCTAGCTGACCTAGAACTCAGATATTCAGATCAGAACAATTCTCATGTTAACTTGCTACTAGGGTGAAGAGATTAAGTACAATGCAATAGATTTTGTATATGCAAAATTAGTCAGCATCCTTACTCAACTATTGAAAGGAAAACAAAAAGTTACTTCTAATTTACATTTGCATAACAATTGAGTTAAATTAAATAAACACAGACTAAGATTTGATAATACAATAATTCAAATAACTGAAAAACAAATAGTAAATCATGAGTGTATTGTTTTTCTTTCTGTTAAATAAATCAGTTCAAAATAATTTAAATTCCAATTTATAAATTTCATTTAAAAAATAATACATCACCAATGGACTCAGTTATAAAAGATTTTCATATCATTTTTTAATTAAATAAAAATGCAGAAGAAAATGGTTTGACATCACATATATCCTATCATCCATTCTGTTATTTTAACAAAAGTATTATTATAAGTTGAGTCGATTACTCAATTATGAAAAGATTCTCATTATGGCATAGGTATATTCTTCCATTGTAGCCATCTTTCGTTGCTTGTAACTGGTCTAGACTTCATTGTCCATTGGGGATAGTCGATCTGAATGAGGATGAAGAGAAAATAAAAAAAATTGGGGTGGAAGATGAGAAGAGAGAAAGAAAGAAGAGCTATAGATAAAAGGGATCTAGCTTGAGACAGGTAATGCAAAAGTAAATAGTCTTTATATTAGTTTTACTCAAAAGGTGCCACAACTGTATTAGACTGTTGTTTGCATAAAAAAAATCTTTGTAGATGAGTAAAGAATTGCGTCATAGTAACAATCATAAAGATTGTTTGGTACAATTATTCCTTATATTTATTGTGTATTATTAATTTTCCATTAGGAAGGTATTGTTATAGAGTTGATTTTTGGAATTCGTAGTTTTGTCATATCTTTACGTTTTGAGACATTTGAAAGCATATAAGAAGATTTAAACATGGATGCTTTGTATGTACATACTATCGACCGTACGTATAATTGTCCGTACGTACGTACGGACTTCCATTTTTAATATTGTTGGAAATTGAAGCTTATACCAATTCAATATGGTTGTCATAAATATTGTTATAAAGAACTTGATGTAATTAAACAATTTATATTTTTATAGAAATTTAAATTTATTATAAATAATTTAAATACACAACAATCGTATGACAAGATAACGAATTTGAATAAATACATACAATATGAAAGAAATTTTTATAAAATACTAACAATGAAAATATTATTTTTTATTTTTAATTGTAATAACTATTTTTTTTATTCTTAAATTGCATTTTCATTTAAAGTTTATATTAGGATTACTTTAGAAGATAAATAGAATCAATTAACCAAAAAACTGAATATTATAAAAGTAATGTAAAAATGAAAATTTAAAAATTTATTTGAAAAGTAGGTAAAAGTGCTATAGAAATCACTTGATTCAAAATCATCCAACTGATGCATATGAATTATAAAGTAAAAATTTTGAATTTTATTGAGCTGCTCGAGTAGAATAAATGGAAAATAGAGAGAATTATTTATAAAAAGGACCATGAAGCCTACATCACAGACAAGTGAACGTAATAGGATGATGTGTAGGATTTTATGACAAATTGCATCAATTCTTCTGCTAGGTGACTTACAAGTACTCCGAAACTGATGAATTGGCTTTTCTCAAGCCTCATTTGCGTGCAAACTTTGAAATCCTATCATATTGACAATTTGCTGTCTGATTTCTCGGATGATTTAGTGAATTACCCGTATTATCATGTATGAATTATTTATCGTGTAGTCATACAAAAATATGGATAAAGGGAATATAAAAATAATATTTTTTTCTACCATCATGTTGAACAATTTTTATCTCAAATTAATTTTTTTAAAGCATTGAATTTTTTTAAACAAGTAAGAAATATGGATAAAATAGATGATCAATATTTAGATGATGATGTTGCAGTTTGATTCAGATGACTATTTGATATTATAACACTCCTGTACTAGGTATCTTAAATTACAGCTATTTGTTTTGATCATCCCCTCTGAGATGCCCAGGAAGTTGCTGTATTTCCGGCTGGGCGATTGCTTTGTCCTAGAATTGCATTCTCTGCGAAACGATACGTTATATCGTACTGTTTCACGATGGTTATTGGCACAAAGAAGCCATTGGTCCGCGTTGAAGCATTTAAAAGCCCTTCTAACTCTGTACCAATTCTCCTTTAGCAAATAAATGCAGAACCACATACTTCAGCATTAACTCTAGTGCTAAACTATTTTCGATTTACTCTGTATTCTTTTACGTGACCTTATGACCTCGAAGAAGCTCATCTATCAATCTATATACATATTCAATACAATCTTTTTACTCATTTAAATAATATACAAACTTTTATTTCGTACAGCATAAAAAATAAAACATGTTTTTTGACAAAATTTATTAAATTTGCACTTTATATTTTTTATCTGGAAAAGTAATGACATTTCATGAATGCCAAGTTGCTTAATATACTTAGCATAGATGAAGCTTCCGATTGAAAGAAAAAAAACTTCAAAAAGTTTATGACTGGACAATATATATTTTATATTTTTATTATCAATAGTTGACATTAAAATTATACAATAAAATATTTAATATTAGACTAATTGATATTAAATTAATTTAATAACGATGAAAATTCCAATGAATACCAAATTTCAATTTTATTTTATATACAATTGAAATTAATAGTTCAATAATCAAATAATAAAATAATTTAATATAAAGACATAATTTATTGTCTGCTACCAATTTTCAATAAGTTAAAAAAAAATTTTTTTCTACATATGATTTATCATTTCCAACAATATTACCTATGAAAAAAAATAAATAAATTAGAAAATTTGATTTATATATATAGATATATAATTATAAGTATCTTAATGATGAACAAACCATGATATGACAGAATCGATTTTAAAAAAAAAAGAATAAGGAACAGGTCACAATCTTTTCATCTGTACATCAAACTCTACCCTCATGACACTTACTCAACTTTTTCCTCTTACTGGCAGGAAAATTTTTCATGTCACAAAAACCTCTTAAAAAGACAAAAAAAAAGAACATCCCACAATGTGCGTTCATTCTAGAGTTTTGAGTTATACTATTCTATGTCTATTGACAAAAAGTAATGTTGGTCTTTCGCATTACTTTCTTGATAAGCTCGACATGTATAAAATCATTTTTACCCTATTCATAGTTTTATCTAATGGTTTGATTTTACAGATAAAGGATGAAAATATTAATAAATAAGGGGATACAGCTACTTAATACCACTACTCTTTCTGTTATCGTAAGAATAAATGCCAACTTAGCACGATATATATCTATTTGTATGGTGCATTAATACCATTTTATTCCTATCAAACTGCCATCAATATATACATTTACAATCAGCTGTTAAAACTAATATATTAATAAATAAAATTAAATGGACATTTTTACAATTCAATTAAATGAATAGTGTCGATTTATTTTTTATCATCGACATTTTTTCAACATATGTTTATGCTTCTTTAGATAAATTAAGGTTAAGAGGACATTACTTTATTGAATTCCTGTCATCTAACACATGTTTTAGAACTTTTAATGGAGATTTTAATGTTAGTCTATACCCAGATTTCAATATATATTAATGAGATTGAAGAATGTCATGTCATCCAACAATTCGGCATAAAAATTGACATTATTCATTTTCAAAAAATTTTTTTATTAAAATTTTGATGGTTTATTAGTTCATGTGATACAGAAAAATTAGAAACAAGTAATGTATAGTTTTTGTTATTAGAGTGATAGAAACAAGCTATTGATTTTCGTCGAAAATTGATTATACTGAATTTTCATCAATCTTCGTACCTTGAGACCTTCAAAGTGGAAAAAAAACGATTGATTTTTTAAAAGAAATTTTTTTTTATCTGATTGAGAATGAAAGACTATTTGTGAATTTATTTTTTTAATAATTCACAAAGTAATCGATAGAAGTAGTAATTATATTGTTACGTCTGACTTATTAATCTAATTATTTGAATTAATAGAAATTTAAATAATTGAATAAAACGAAAGTAATAAAGTATTCGAAGGTAGTGAGCATAATTTATACTTTTTAATCAAGAATAAGACATTATAAAATTTATATTATGGTTGTTTTGGAGTCGGTAGAAATGAATTTGCACTCTTTCTCAAGAAAATTTTGATTAAAATAGAATAAAAAAATTAATTAATCTGTGCATCTTATATTGATCATGACAATGAATATGTCTTAGTTTTATATTACAGTTTTTCAGCTTAATCTGCTTGAGAAACTGGTGTATTTAAACATTACGAACAGCATAAATGTTGAGAATTTGGTTTTTGTCATGAGAAAGAATTCATCGTGATAGAAACCATACCAAATTTATGACGACCATCTAAATAAATGTATAAAATAAGAAATAAATTCGAAAAAGGTGAAAAAAATTATTCAATATAAAAAAATTAATAAATAGAAAAAATATGATTGGATATAGTAACGTGATTGCAATAATAAAAAGTTGAAATTATGATAAGTAATAAGCAACATGTAGAGAGCTTGCATTTATTCAATTCATGCCCATTCAAAAACCTCTACAGTGATTTTGAAATTACATTACATTGAAAAACTGCAATATCCATTAAATCTTTTTTTTTTTTTATATTTCTTCCCAATAAAAATGTGGTAAAAAATATATTTTTTACATTTTCATGTACATTGCAAAACTCCCAAAAGGCGCTACAACTCACGTTATTCTACAGAATAAAAATGCACAGTACTATTTCTCGTAAAACTTCCTCTAATGCTTTTATTTTGGTATTATTTTTCTTTTGAATTTCTACACAGGTACTGATAGAAGTTGTACAGTACATATATACAATGATGACAATCATAAATGAAAAATGATGAAAGACACAATTGATTTGTCGAAAAGAATTTCTTGTTTTTCCCCCTTCAATCATAGTTCAATAAAATTTTGTCGTAATATTTGACGTTAACAACTGTAGAATATGTTACTTTTTTTCCAATAAAAAATTTGTCAGACCAAAAAAAATATTTGGATTACATCACAGGTTAAAAATAGAACATGAATAGATAGAAGAATCAGAGATCAGTATGACCGACGAATCATTTCAAGAATTTCGATCGACAATTTTTCATCATACTCATTCCTACCCATTTTGTCGCCAATTCTACAATTAAATTCCAACTTCCAATTTTATGATAGAAGTGCTGACCTCTTTCTGGTAGTAATCTCACTCATTTTTCTCCTTTCTTTATAAATTAGTTAATTATTTTTTACCAACGACACTTTGATTCATTAAACGTAACAAATCGAAATATTGATAGCTAATTAAAACTTTCCAAATTAATTTATTCATTATTGAGTATGAGAATCTTTTTTCTGTTTCAATTTTGAAGTGAATCAAAGTGAATTGTTTATTCTTAGAATAATATTTTAAAATATCGTGAAATAAAAATTTAATGTTTAGTAGAACAAATTAAAATGTTTATTAAAGATGAATAAATTATGACTGATTGAGAAAAAATGTCTGATCAAAGCTCATCTTACTCAGACTAGCTAGACTACTTAAAATGAATAAAAAGAAGATAATTATTAATTTCACTAATGGTTATATTTATCAAATACCTGTATTCATCTAACCAAAGTAAATTTAAATGTTCATCAGTCTCTTATGAATTAATCACTATAAAACCCAATATTCCTTTATCCACATATAGATGATAACAAACACAGCAAAGTAATTAGAAGGCACATTCATTGTGCTACAATTAATTGTAATTTTCTAACGTGACAAAAATGACCCAAGTAATTATATAATTAACGATATTCACGATCTTTTTATTGTTATAGGGACTTTAAATTTAATTGTTTTTTAGTTTAACTATAAAACTAAATTAATTAAACATAAAGAATGATGACATTTTATTCTAGTTTAATGAACAATGTAATATATCTTGTTTCAGGACGATCCAGGAATGCTGATGTCGACAAATGGATTACAGTCGAAGAGCAGCAATAAAAATAAGTCAAATAAATGAAAAAAAAAATGAATGTGGAAATTGAATATTGATATCTTCAAAAACATAACAAAAAAAACAAGAACGAAAAAATGCCGGAATTTAAACGAAAGTACGTAGGATAAAAAAAAAAATAAAATAAAATAACTCAAAAGGACTCTCAATACTGTCGAGTATAGTGACTTTAATCTTGGATTATTCCACAAAACAAAAAGAATAATGACTCATGTGACTGTGTAAATAAAACTAAAGTTCACTAAACATCAAGAGCAAATAATATTGCGATAGTAAAGACACAAGGAGAGGGGTGAGTTTGTTGAAAAAATTGCCTAAGGCGTATCACATCAGACTCAAGAGAGCTCTAAAGATTGCAAACAGGTGACAGGTTACCATAAAATCACAAGAAAAAACAACAAAATGTAAAAAAAAAATTAAAACACATCTCAAGTGAAACATGATTTTATTTTTTGAATG
Organism: Chelonus formosanus; assembly: GCA_028641665.1. Classification (NCBI taxonomy): domain Eukaryota; kingdom Metazoa; phylum Arthropoda; class Insecta; order Hymenoptera; family Braconidae; genus Chelonus; species Chelonus formosanus. The sequence goes on from CM054002.1 coordinate 2,229,710, forward strand.
AAATAAATGAAGAAAGCAATTGAACCTTCGAAATCGACAGTAATACAGACACGATTAACGGCTAGAAGTCGCTCAAGTTGAGGTTTAGTTGAATTCAAGTCCAACAAAAAAGGTGATTCAACTATTACGATTGAAGAAAAAAATATAAAAAACAGTTGGAAACATTATAAAAGTTCTATGATTGAGTTTAATAATATATCATTATTAGAAAGATGGCTTTATGAATGACAAATGCATTTACGTAATCTAGTACTACATTAAATAATACCTTTTATCACGTGACTATGTAAAGCAGAAATATTATGGGGCGGTTGGCCCCTGTTCTTATTATAAACATTATTATTATTCAGGATGTTTATTGTTACTAAAGGAGAAGAGTATTGGTAATTGTCTAAATAGTATAAAAGTTGTCACCATGATGCAGTCGTTGGAGGAAGTATATTTCTCAACAGACTACCCATTCAATTCAACCTGGCCAGAGATTGAAACAACTTGGTTTGGAAATGATACCAATTCAACTGATTCAGACGGCAATAAATTTATTCTACCTTTGTGGCGTCAGATAATTTGGACATTTTTATTTGTGGGGATGATTATAGTAGCAACACTTGGCAACATCATAGTTATTTGGATTGTCTTAAGACACAAAAGGATGCGAACAGTTACGAATTATTTTCTTGTTAATCTCAGTATTGCTGATGCTATGGTGTCTACTCTTAATGTCACCTTCAATTACTTCTATATGTTGAACAGTCATTGGACATTTGGAAATTTATATTGTAAAATTAGCCAATTCATTGCTGTACTTACTATTTGTGCTAGTGTCTTTACACTTATGGCGATATCTATTGATCGGTAAGTCACTTTATTTTTATAAGATAGAATATAGTTGAAAGATAGTTCACTCTAATAATATCTTACTAATTTGGTTGATCTTTCTTGACCTCGAAATATTTCTTGAGGTTTAGAATTAGAATGAAGAGACTATTTCAAAATAGTTTGTTCAATAGTCTCTAAAATAAATTTATTTTAATTTATTAAAACGTTCAAAGAGTAATAAGGAATAAATTTTCTTTTTGCAATTGATGATGATAATTAATGTCATTGAAACATTGTGTAATTGTTTTTAAAAGTTATTTGATATAATTTAACATTTGGATTGGAAAAGGCTTGACTAACAAATGAATATTATTCTATTAATTTAATTTTCCAATAGTTGGACATTTAAACATTCCCATTTTCATCTCCGTACAGGATTTTCATTTATCTAGGTTGTTTATCTTTTACAACTGACGCAAGAAAACAGAATAAATGAATACTCGAGGGTATAATAGTATATCAACTCCATCAACTATTACAAACATTACAAGTTTCAAACAAGACCAAAAACTACTACCCTCAGAGATATGCCAATGTTAAATGAAATTGTTCATTGTTGAAAATATTTTAGAATTTAACTAGAGTACTAATGTGCACCAGCAATTCAACTTTCCTCACTTGAGGAATATTATTATTATTTAGTCCAAATACTAAAAAATGTTTACCAGGTCAGATAAGAAGTAATTATATTGAGATAAGCCATTTTTATGTCTCCAAGCGACTTATTCGCGTAAAAATAGGTTAAAATAATATTTAAAAAAGTAAATTTTAAAGAGAAAGAAAAAAATTTTTCCTTCATTACTTAAATGAAAATAAGGAAGTATTTTCTTGGTACAAAGTATCCTTATTTTTGTCGTAGGAAATTATTAAGAAGCAAAAGCTTTTCTTCTTTCAATGAGATGAAATTTAAATTCTAGGATGAATAAATATTCCATTACTGTGTAATTAATATTTTTATAGAAAATATGTGGTTATGAAAAGATACTTTTTTTAACGTTTCAAGTTTCAATATAAACTCCATTTATATTCAGTAAAATATAAAAGTAAATGTATGTATATTTAGTTTGTAAATTGTGTAACATTCTAAATCTTTACTTCCAAGTGGATAGAATTATACAAGTTACAATGAAAGATAATTCGAGCAATAAATTTATCGTGTAGCAAAAGATCCAATCGATTTGCTTGTAGTATAGTTTATACTTTTTCATCCCCTTCTTTCTCACACCACTAAACACTTTTGTTATTCATTTTTGTTCCCTGGTGTCCTGTGACTAGGGACATGAACAAATTTATTAGTCTCGAAGCATAAACTAATCGACTTTAGTTTTAGTAGTTTTGCAATATTTGTACTTTATGTTTGTAAAAAAAATTCAAATATTTTTTTTCATTTAATAATATTTATTTATAGCAATAAAATATTAAAATCTCTAATAAATTAAATAAACAAAATCTTAGGATTTTATAAAGTCAAAAAAATTTGAGAATTTAAAAATGTTATTGTGTTATTTTATTAAAAAAATATTATTTTAAAAATAGCAAATAAGTTTATTTAATGAATTAAAATTTATAACAAATTATTGTAAAGTTGTTAGAAACAGCTGAATATGATTTATGATAATCTCCAAAGTCTATATGGATTTTAAGTCAGTTATTAGTCAGTCATATTTTTTTTAAATAAAAAATTAACTAATTATTTAATTAATCATTCATAAATGCGAACTTGACAATTGATTTTGATCTTAATAGCAAAGCCTGCAAATAGTTATTCATCTTTTTACAAGCTTGTGACCTCAAAGATTGATTTTACTTTTTTTTCATTGTTTGTTTTCTTTTTCTAATTATTGTCAACCCTTATAAACTGCTTCACTACTTGTACTCAATTCCAAATACTTTCGTACTCTCTACCTTTGTAAGTCTCATATTGTAAAAAAAATTCGTACATTTGATTTCTTTATACAACCATGTAATACCAATATTAATTTCTTCTAAAACTTCAGTTTCTTTAATAAAAAAACAATCTTTTCATAAAAAAAAAAAATATCCCATAAAAATGCAATTATTTTTACAATTATTAAAATAATCCATTATTTAATTTACTTAAATAATAATTAATTAAAGGGAGGAATTCAAAATTTTATTTCATCATAAATAGATATACAGTTGAAAAAAAAAATTAACTTGACTCTGTCAATTTTAAATTGAATGCATAGATCAAATAACTAATTGAAAATATTTTATTCTGAAGCAACGATGTAGTATTGAATTTTTGAGTTAATTTTCTATCTATATATACCTAAATATTGATATGGTTCGTGAGAATACAAGTACGAGGCACGATCAGGGACAATGGGAATTCCTTCGATTACCGGAGAGAGGCCACATATTTCCGCAGAAACCAATTTTCATTTATTATAAATTAGTACACAAACGTACAGCAACCTAGTTTTTGTTTGGTTGTTACCAAATGTACCAAAATTATCAAATTCCCTCAAATATGTTATTCTCAACTTGTTTACAACATTTGAGTATTAAACATTCTGTAGAATGGAATAACTTGTACATCAATTTAAAAATTAACCCTTAGTCCTTGATTAAATTCATTCAATTGAAATCAACTCGAAATGAATGTATCAATTCATAACAGATTTGCTATAAACCACAAAACAGTGCAACAGAATTCGATTTGATTTTATCTCCAGATGTTTGCAGCGGTTATTTCTCATATTGATAAATAGGTCTTTTGATGAAAGTAAAGCAAAAAATGTTCCCATTCATATAATTATACTTTGACAATATCATTAACCATACTAATTTCTGTTATTGAAAATTACTTTGAATTGCAGTGATTAATTTTTACCATTCATTATGACTTTTCATTTTCAATATCCATTTTTAATATTGATTTCAATAAATTCTCTTCTTCAACGTCATTCTTTTTCAAATGCATACCTTTAATACCAATATTTCACGATAAAATGTCTTTTAATCCGAATAGCATCACGTGTATTCTAGAATAAAAATATTAAGACGGAATTCATGACCTACTTTATTTATATCAAAAATCATTGTCTCATTTTTCGTTTCTGTTTAATTGTTTTTAAAATCGACCTCTTATTATTTTATAAACCGATGTCATGTAAAAATGATTTCATCAAGTCGTATATCCATTGTAATAAAAGACACAATAGTATTCCAATAATTATTCCAATATAAAATTCTAATGATAAATTAACAAAGTTCATTCCTTACTAAATCACTCTAATTGTATTATTCTTCTAATTATATAGAAAAAGATTTTAAAAAATGATAGAGCCAATTGAATTTAAAATATTAGAACAAATTTCTTCTATAAGATACTTAAAACGATTTCTTACTAAGATTTGATCAGCTGCAATTTCTTTATTAAATCAATCAATTCACTTAGATAGATGTTGAGTTCAGGTGGTTGTACCAAAATAAGATCTCTTATGAGTGAGAGAACGACTGAAACATGACGGTATAACTGACTTATTTAGTGCGGCTCGATATACTAGATTAAATTTTCATTGAATATAATACAACTAAACACGTGGGGATATATTATCACATATATTTGAAGAATTTCTCAGTCATGTCGCAACTTAAGGATGTTAAATGGAATTTCGGAAAATTCTAAATTCTTGTGAATTTTCAGTCAATATAACTCTACATTTTCTACATAACCTAAAATGTTTGAATACTATCGATATATTTACATATTTAATTTATTAACTTATAATATATAACAATATATAAATGATGAAGAGTTTGTTTGTATTAATAATTATCATATTCAATGTATTTTTATCCACTAACCTCACTTATTACTGTGCCTTGTGAATTTCTGTAGAATGGACTGCATTGATAATTGCAATTTCTGAAGATGGTCAAGTAAAGCAAGTCATCATCAGAGATGATCAAGTGTGTTCAAGTGTTGAACGTAATGAGGTTTCCAACCACGTAATTGAGATCAAGTCTTCTAGAGTGAATGGCAGTAATCTCCGCAACATACCTCCATTCTCATTCCCATTTCCAGCATTCATAATATGTGGGTGTCGTCATCAGCATGCTTTCACGTTCATTGACAGCATCGAAACTGCAAACCACCGATCGGAGAATCCTAAGAACGCGTTCAAGAAACGGAATTCGGGTCAACTGATAGCTGGAACTGTCAGAACTCGTCTGGACAATGGCCAGTTTGTTGAAAATATTTTATTTAAATATACAATCATGAAATACCATTGAATGAGAATAATTTGGTTAAAGTAGAAAGAGGAAAAAGAAATAAAAATACATACACGTGAAACAATTTGACTCACTAATAAATTCGTTTGTTTTTTTTCAATGAAGAAAATAAAACGTTTTTTTATTTCATAGTCATAACTAATAAACCTCTTACAATTTGATGAATTATTCTTTGATAAATTCCACTACTAATTAACAGAATAATAATCAAAACAAGGATTATTATTTTCTCATAAAACAATCCACATGTTCTAAATGAAATTTTACTGTCAACAAGTTACCAAACTAAGGTATGTCGACAGGTGCTTCATCATGGACTACATTTCAACAGATTTAAAGGATGGAAAAAGGACTATATAGAAAAATAAGAGAGAAAATACAAGTAAAATTATACAAAGCCCAACTTTAACAGAAGTCAAAGTCTATTCTATATTTGAATGAGAAAACTTGTCGGGTGGTTACTATAGAAGCTTTGAATATGATGTGTTTGATAAGAGAGACGTCTATTTCTAAAGTTAACATTCCTAGGACTGATACTTGAAGACAAGAAGTAGCGACAACTTCTCAGAAGACTGAATCTAGGAGAATTTACAATAGATAAATTGAAAATCAATATTCAAAGAAGACTTTTCACAAAAGATCTTTCCTATTATTGAAGACATACTTGAATGAATATATACTTGTAAATATCATATACTATTTTTAAATTTTAAAACTTGGAATTCTTTTATCAACCTCTCATTATTTGTGGTCGATAAGAAGAAAAAAATACTCTTAACTGGAGAAAATATCAAACACAAGAAGAAATACCTGCAACAAATTTGACCTATAGTACCTGTTGAATCTCAACCTGTTGCCATTTCTCAATTTGTATAGTAAATACTGACATCAATTCAAATTACTCCAATTATAAACATTATTTTTATACTCAAAAGTTTTATGTAAACTAGAATGAAGTAATTAATGAGTTTTAATTCAATTACAGCAACATAGTAAATACCATTTGTATTGTTAATGAACACTCAAAAGTATAATATCGTTGGTGCAGAAGATAATATAACATAACAACACTGAATATCGTAAATGTAAATGAATCAGAAAGTACAAGTAATAGCAATATAATTATTTCAAATCACGTAACCAATTTAATTAATGCCACAAACAAGCCTCACACATTTGAATCAGTAATAACGAGTAGTGAATTGTCGCAGACAGTTACGAATTTCAATAATTTCGAGGCAAATCAAATGGTATTGGCAGATCCTTTAGAGCTTTCATCTTCTGTGAATCATGAATCAACTGACGCAACAGTTATGGATTTAAATGTGATTCCTGATGCATTTTAGAGTATCAATAATAATAATCATTATAACAGCAATCATGAGAATGAATCATTAAATACAAGTGGTGAAATTGATTTTACATATGTTCAATTACCAAAGGTTCAAGCATCAATTATTTCAATTTCATTATTAATATGGTATTTTTATACTTAATATAACTTTTTAAACACATGTGGATGTTTAATCAAACTTTTAGTCCATGATAAATCGAAAGGAAACTTTTTATAAAAATATACTGTAACAAATTACTTTATAAACTCAAAACCCAAAGGACTTATTTGATATTTAAAAAATTGAGTTGAATAAAAATTTGCATTTAAATAACTTGAATTTTGTATGTTGAAAAAAAATTGTAACGTATTAAAGTTTAGCGATAAATCATTTTTACTTCTAAAAAATTATTAGTTTATAGCATTTTTGAGAGTAAAAATAGTACGTGTTCCATTACTCTGTACCAATACACTTTTAATTAGTAACTTAAGTTAAATACAACACTCAAGTATAACATCAAGACTATTAAACCACCGAAATTGAATTCAAAATACATTTAAATCTATTGTAACAAGCTGACACTCAAGTCATTAGACTTGAGAATCTAACTTCTGTGTTATTCGAAAAACAGCACAAAAGAGATTTGAACTTTCAAACAAGACTTGTTTCGTCTTTAATTGTCTCTTCTCTTTCTCTAAAAATAAGAATAATAATTATTATTATTGTTGTTAATAAAATTTTATGACAACTGAAATAAAAATGAAATCTGAATAAATACCCATCAACTAGATATTCATCAATCCTTAAAGTCATTTTTATAAGATATAGCAGATAAAATTATACGATACGTATTTCTCTATCCAAGTCTCTGTTATACAGCATACACTAAATTTCAGGATAGTTGGCAATAAAATTTTCAAGAATAAAAATATTAAAACTTTAAAAGTTTAGGATCAGTTATTCGACTATTTATTGGATAAATTTGATCCTACTGAAATGATTATTTAAACATAAAAATAATCATCATGAATTGAATATCTCTTATTAACATCTTATTAATTTGAGTATTTATTATTAACAATCTTTTTAATTTAATAGTTAAACAAAATATTTAACTCTAAAAAATTTGTTTATTCACCCTATTTAGTATTTAAAACCAATATTTAATTAAATAAAAGAATATTTCATTGATTAATTGATTTATAACTTAATTATTATTTATTTGAAAATATTTCATTCTTTAATAAATTAAATCATTCAAAATAAATATTTAAATATATATTTTCTTCATTAGAGTGCAATAAAATTATGAAAAATTATGAAAAATAGTCCTGATGAGATTAATGATGATATGAACATTATTATACTTATTTGTTTACAATCTGTACAAAAAAATATTAATAATTATCTCAAAGTATGTAATCATTCGTTATAGAATAATTAATCAAAAATCCATTCAACAAAATTATTTGGGCATTGTTTTTTTTTTACTGAATTTATAATTAAAATAATAAATTCACTTAACAGCCTATATTATAAAATAATCAGTTTAAATAATTATTTAATAACATTAAATGTAGATTCTATTGTTTATTCAAGAATATTATTAAATAGCAATTTCAATGTACTTAATGAAATTACTGCTGCCAATTATACAATTTAAAAGTAAAATAGCCTACATTTTGTACAAAATGTCAACACAATGATAATCCACTTGAAAATCTCTGAATAATAATATCAATTTTAAAGAGTGAAAATTCCGATTTCATTTAATGCCAATCTTAATTTATAGCTTGGACAGTTTAATAATAAACTCGAATTTATTAAGGAAAAGAATAAAAAAATGTTTTTTGCGTGAATTTTTTTTCTATGAATTTTTAAACTACATACAATATAATTACTGTTTGCATAAATTAATGAAGTCTAAATTATTTTTATGTATTATTTATTCTTTTTTTTTTGTTAATTAAAGGAGATAAATGCTAACAGTAGAATGAATTTAAATAAATGCCTAAACCACACACTTTTGTAAATTTTTTACACAGATATAAAACAGATTCGAGTAGAACTAGCGAAATATTTTTAGCCGTCACACAAATCACCTTTTTCCCACCTTCTTCATCTCTAACTCTTTTCCAAGCTATAAATCGAGACGACGCTTCCTTTATTTTCTCCACTTCTTTTCTGGTTCTTATATTATAGTCTGACACAGATACTAAAACTTTGAGTAATCTCAATTACTTTGAAATAAATTGAATATGATAATTCAGTTGATAAAAACTATTAATATAAACTTTATATATTTGATTATAACATAAAATTAATATTATAATATTACTTTATTATACTCTAAAAGAATTTAAAGTGTTTCCTTTTTTTTCAATGAAGATTTAATGAAAAAGTGAATAAGAATGAAAAGTGGAAAGTAGCTTCAAGTGAGCAAGTTTAATCAATAAAGAGTTATCGTTTTACGTTTAAATTTTACAAGTGGTTCAGCGGAATATAAACTAAAAAAATATCCAATCTTTTTACTTAATAACTTTTAATGGATTATCAAGTATTTGAAGTATTCTTATCTTTTGCATTTCATTTTTTAACTTACATTCAAATTTATCTGGATATTTATATATTATTATATTTACAAATAGTTAATTAATCTGGAATAAGTATAAGACTGGAATAATTTAGAGACTTTATTAATATCTGTACAATGTGATAAAATAAAAAGCTGCACTGCTAGAAGAGATTTTTAATGGTTACAAAACTGTGAAAAAATATTCTTTAACAATTAAAAAATATTTTTGACTAATACAAATCTCTTCTATCGATGTATTTCCAGTGTCTTAAACACAAATGTCAAAATGTTATAGTGGGTCCATAAGATACAGACTTCCATAAACTTCTACAGAATTTTGTCTGTGTAAGAAAGTAGTGCAGACAAATGTCAATGTGGTAAAGAAGTCGGAGTATGCAGGAAAACTGTAGGTTTTGAAAAATCAAAGTATGAAATTATAAAAAGTCTGTATCGTGTGGACTCACTATTATATAATAGTTATATAAATTAAATACATCTAATAATTGAAAAAAAATGACATTGCACTATTTTAGAAGAAAAAAACTAAAATTTTTAATTCTATTTTTATTAACAACATTTTGAAAAAAATATTACTGGATCAATTATTAATTTTTCTTTCATCAACTATCAACTTTACTTTCAAGTAATTCCACAATGACAGCCTTCACCTTGAGTCTTATTACTTTAGTCTAAAATTTATCGTGATCGTAGCAAGAAATGTATTTGAGTGTGAAGAAAAAGAAGAGGAAAAGCGTAAAAACTTGATATATATGATACATTTTCTACGACAATGGGATAAAACCCATTCAGGTGGATTTTTAGTCTACAGTGATAAAATACAGGCTAATGATCACCAAGCTATTTTTCATTAATAACAAATCCTTATACTCTAAATGAATTTTTATTATATCAACAAAAATAGGATATATATAAATTTCTTTGTAATTTACTCCATTATTATCACAATAAGATATTCATCAAATGGATGATTTTTTACAAATTATTTTCGTACGTATAAAAATGTATATCACTTTGAAATTTTGTTTAGTATTAAATAAATTTGTTTCTTTTTAAATTTCTTTCCAAGCCCAGAGATATACTGATATTATCTAGACGCGTAGTATGATCCACAGATGTGATAGGGTTTCACAAAATGATCACTACCAAGCATTGATAAAAGCGTGCAGATAGATCAGTAGCTCTATGTTCTCATCAAATAAAAAGAAGAAAGCCTTAGAGGATTTTCCTTACATAAGACCGTTTATCTTTTTTAAAAAATGTTGATAGACAGTTAAAGAGTAAGAGAAAATGAAAAAGAAAATAATAAATCTATTTATTATATCAAAATAATAATGGTGCAAATTTTCATTTGGTATTTTAATCTAAATAGGAAACCTATTGAAGTGCCACTGTATAATTATTGTGAGATCATAGAGATCAATGATTGATTATTGAACATGAAGCATCGTTAATTGAAATAATGCAACTCTAATCAAATGCATTAACAAACGGTAGCTGATTGTTACGCCGACGCAGTTACAAAACCACAAGAAAATTAATGAATCATGTCATGAATTTTTTGAATTTTATATATTTATAATTTATTCAATAATATTACTATTGAATATTTTTATCTTATAATTATTTATTTGGGATAAAAAATTTCATAACGAGTTTACTAATTGGTTATTTGGTTATTTTTAGTCTTTTTTTTAGAAATATCAATCAAACTTCTCATTAGAGATTTTATTTTTTATAACAATATTAGAGTGATTTATTTAAAACACGTTTCGATAAAACTCACACTCTAATCTTCATCATCACTATTATCGATATAGAAACGATCTTCAGAAAGTCTCTCTATTCCTTGCTGAGTCTTTACCTAGGTCAGATGGGCTTTTAAGCTCTCATCGTAGAAATAAGAGAAGAGACCTTCTAGAGTATATAAAAACTGTCTGACCTATCAGAAACTTTTTCCCTAAAAAATGATAAGAGAGAAATAAAAACAAACAGCTACTCTATTTATAAAAATACTTAACATTCAATCAATTTAAAATATTACGTTGGCTAAATATGCATGTCTAAATGAAAAATAAAATACTTGATGATTTTTTGCTAATTAATCTTGAATTACTTTGATAGAAATTCACTTGATAGAATAACAAAGATTGAAAGAGAATTTCATTATCATTGGAAAGAAAGGTAAAAGATACTAATAGCAAATAGAATGAACTAAATGTCAGTATGTCTTTCATGATCATTGTCAATTAATAATTGAACTTTCATTTGAAAATGATAAAACTTTTATAGTCCAGTCAATGTGCTTTGAAAAAGACAGTTGCTTTTATTCTATTAAATATCTTGAAAATAATGCATTGGTGATCAAAATATGCTGAATGTAATTTTTGAAAATTTTCATGAGGAATATAATGATACCAGTCTCAACTCTCTATGATTAATAGTTCTCGAGATATTTAATTGTTTATATGGAAAGTACCACTGCTTTTTAAACAATTGACTGTAATTCATCGACAAATAAACTTTTTGAAGTTTTTTTCTTTTAATCGGAAGCTACATTTATGCCAAATATATCAAACAACTTGGCATTAATTGAATATCATTACTTTTCAAGATAAAAAAGTGCCAATTCAATAAATTTTGTCATAAGACATGTTTCATTTTCTATTTCAAAAAAGTAATGATTTACAATTTAATTAATATCAAGTAGTTTTATATATTTAGAGCATATTGAATGGATTATTATTACTGTATCAAGGGTATAGAATCAAAGATGGTAAAGTCTACGAAATCATAAATTAATGCTTTACATCCGAACACTTATCTGAAACTATTAAAATAATTATTCAATAATTTTTTTTTTAATTATCAGACTAATATATTTGATTCTATAGTCCTGATAGTTTCTAGAATTCTTCCAAAGCATTTCCACTTATTTATCGTATCTTCCAATCATGTTTTAAGACACAAAAGCACATGAATGTATTTTTTGTTTGCAGATACATGGCGATAATGAATCCCTTGCGTCCAAGAATGGGTCGACGATCGACTCTGTGTGTAGCTGTATTAATTTGGGTCGTGGGTGCAATTCTATCGTTTCCAATGCTCATTTATTACAAAACCTATACACATACTTTTTCAAATGGTGAAGTTCGGATAATTTGCTATGGAGATTGGCCTAATAGAGATAATAATGGATTTAGCTACGACGAGTACTTGTAAGTATTTGTGTAATTATTTTCCCTTTTTTTTTGGTGCTTTAAATGTATAACTAATGATTCAAGATCGAATTTAAGAAAAGATGTAACTAGTGGTTGATGATGATGTCTCGTTTCCTACCTTCATGGCCACTCTTAAAGATCATTATGATGAATAGAGTAATAAAGATAATCCTTGAATATCTCCAACATCTACAAGAATATGATCCCAATGAACCAAAATCAAGTCTACTTAAAACTTCTCTACTTTATTTTTTATCCTATCATCGACCAAAGACGATATTTTTATTCCTCCACAAACTTTTTATAATAGTAATTGATTCATAATTATTATTATAATAAATATATAAAAAGTACATCAAAATTAAATAATTGATGAATATTCATATTAAAATGCTTTTTATGTAATATCAAGTTTTTAATACTCATAAGGAAAATCCGGACGTCTTACATGACTTTACCTTTTCTCTTATTTTATATGTTTAACTTAAGATCTTACCTAGCTAAAATTTGCATGAGCTTGAGAGCAAGAACTGTAACATTCACCATCCCATTAGTGGTAGAATTTGTGCTTCACTCTTGAATGGATTTCAGGGTTGCTGTTCATTTCATCCCTCTTTAATGTTTTACATTAAAGAGAAAAACCACACCAAAATATAATTGTTTACTAACTGTTGTTTTCAAACTTTAAACAACTAAATTAACTTTTTCATTATCATTTTATGGATAATTTTGAAAAATTTATTATCAACAAAAATATTATTTCAATAATTTGTTCAAATAAATTTACTAGATACAATATATAATTTTTTTTTTTATATTTTCCTTTACGAGTTACTTTTTTATAATATTGGATTATTAGTTCCTCGAAAAGTCAACCTTATTAGCTCAAAGTTTTTAATATAAACTATAAAAACTCCATTAGTTATGGTCAAAAGTTTTTTTTTCAATTTACAGCTTACTTTCGATTAAATAAGTTTAGGGTAGTATATAAAAATCTATTTACTACTTGGGTAAAAGTATAGAATTTCATTTTATTCAATTACTAACGACACTAAATATGTATGAAAAAAAATTGCAGGGTATTTATTTATTTCACATGGGTAAAATTATCCCAACATAGTTTGGGAGAGTTTAAAATTACTACATAATAGGTAAACATTATTACACAAGAAGAGTAAAATTTACAATAAAACAGTGTAATGTTTACACTAGAGTAGGTTTTTACCCGAAAATGTTCTTGGCGTACTTGTAAATGTCTTTAGAAAGTAACTTTTGCGAGTCATTATACTCAAAAAAGGTAAATAACTTAAGAACTAACACAAATATATATGTTTTAATATATCTTTATAAATAAGTTCAATATATAAATATTTCTATGTACTTTTTTTTTAATCATAAAATGAAAAAATTCGTAATTTTTCATGACATGGAAAAGACTAATTGAAAAAAGATTAATTAAATGTTAATTAAAATTTTTCTTTCTCATAGGGAATAAATAAAAATGTGTAATTAGTTAAAAATGCAAGTCATTTTTTTTTACCAAACTTTTTCATTGAATAAAAAAAAATACAAAATTGAAAAGAAACTTTTTCAATAATCAATGGCTGCAAAAAAACATCAGACATGGTGAAAATGTAGAATAATTAATAAAAAAGCCAGCATTTCAATTTTCATTTAATTTATTTTTTAAAAAATTACCAACATTATTTTATGTTATATTGAATGAAATAAAGTTACCTCTGTGATTTTGCATTTACCAATAATTTTGTTAAAATTCAAATGAAAGTATGTGAACTTTACTTATATCTTTGTCTAATTTGTAAATTTACTTTTTTTCAGGTATAACGTAATATTTATGATTTTGACATATTTTTTACCAATTGGATCAATGACATTTACATATGCTCGTGTTGGTTTCGAGTTATGGGGATATCAGAGCATTGGAGAAGCGACACAAAGACAACTTGATAATATAAAGAGTAAAAGAAGGGTAAGTTTAATTTTAAAAAATGAAAATTAAATAAATTCAAATAATTTTTTTTCCTCTCACCAAACTAAACTCCTTTAAAACATAAATCATCCATGCTACCATTATTCTAGATTCATGACTGTACCACCATCCTCTATATATACGAGTTCTAGAAATGGAACACTCTAGGAGTATTGTGAACAATATTGTATAAGACTTCCTGCTTAGGACTACGACTAATAAGAACGTAAATTCTTGTCAGACTTAAATATAAATTATCTGTAAAATATTGTTATGCAGACTAGTGTATTTATTTACGTCATACTAAAATTACCCAAGTACTAGGATATTCATTGTATCGATTAGTTTCTATAATATATTTACATATTCACTTAATAACAAGTTTAATCGATAGTTTAGAATTTTTAAAATAATTGAATGGTGATTTAAACAATTTTATTGGGAATTTTTTTTATCAAAGTGCTCTCAAAATACATCGATTAACTCTTTAGTAGTTCAATCATTAAACTGTGTTTTGTTTAATTGAATAAATATGTGTTAGAGCATATATTTGGAAAAAAAAATATTTGAATTATTTTTTAATATTAAAATCAGAGAGGAAAATATTTTATATAAATACATGGTTATTTATAATCCTTCAAATGCTATTAGAAATTTTATTTCGTTTTCTCTTTTAAGCTATTTAAGGCGTTTTATGTAAATACTTTGAAAGTCAAAGTCAAACTGTACATATTAAGTTCCCCACATATTCATATTTGCAACTCCAACGATGGTTTATAGTCATCATAAATTCTTTCAACGAATAATAATCTTTTTATCTTACATTTGAGTATGCATTAATGTTTTTTAATTCAGTTGGATGCTTATCATTTTTAATAATGAATAATATTAGCAAAATATTAAGTAGAAGCAAAAATTATGTTCATTGAAAATATTTGAATTTTATTGAAAATATTTACTCGATATGAAAATAAAATAAACCATTGGTGGATTAATAATTTCAATATTCATATTTATTCAAGATAACACACATAGGAATGTCACAAAATAGTTTTGCGGTATACGATAAATCATAAAAGATTGCTATAAAACAATTCTAGGTATGAATATGTTTGAGAGAATTAAATTATTGAGGTCACACTTTATGGAAATGTGAATATAGTTTTTTATATGAATTGTAATTGAAAAAATGTGCGAAAGAAAAGCTGAAAATTAATTTTTTTCTTTTAATATTACAAAACACTGCTATAACTGTTGGAATTGGTAAAAACAGAGGCTGATATACAGTAACAAGAAATAAAATATGAAAAGATTTTTTAATAAAATCAGCATCTTTTTATAAAATAATTCAGTAAAGATTGTAACAATGTGTAGAATAACTTATCATTTAATTTGCTCAAATGATGATTACTATAATTAATTGAAGGGATGAATTTAAGGTATGTCAATTAATCCAGACTGTATCAAAAATAAGACCCAGTAGTCATTGGCATAAAATTAATATTTTTTATTAAATATACGCATTAGCTTTCTGCGTATTTATTAATCTTCTATTATTTTCAAAAACATTAAAAGATCAAAGGAAGACTTTAGATTCAAATTATGATTAATTATTTATTTTTCTAGCAACAGTACAATAAAACTTAATTTTTTTTCAACTTGAATTCTAAATAATGAATCGATTTTTTCTTATTAAAACAAACATTTCATCTGCTAATAATCGTTTCTTCTAATGCAGTAAAAAAAATCTTAAAACAATATAAATCTCAATCAAAATACCTTGAGAAATATAATATTTTTCAACCATCAAAATTGATATTTAAATAAAATTAATTAGTATTCTGTCTTTGTTCTGGAATTTTATCTATCGTATCTAGAATTCCAAAAACCACAAAGAAGCCATAAAATGGTTTTTCGGAAGAGTAGTCAGTCGAAATTTACGACCAAAGATACATCTTTACTAAACTAGGATTTTCGAGGAATTTCCAGTTTCGACTTATGGTCGATATGTGCATATGTTGTGGATGAATAAAATAAAATGGATAGTTGTCGTCTATTTATTTATATGTCAAGTACTAATATTTTTGAAATTGTCCTCTGAATTGTCAATATTGATTGAGTTTCAAATAAAACTCCAAATTACCATTACTTGGACAGGTATTGTAACTTGATACAACAAAAGTCGATAACACTCTAGGAGATGCGATCCCCAAGCATCGAGAGTAACATCAAACTAGTGCAGTCTGACCACAATTGTGGTTCAACTACTGAACTATATAAAATTCTTGATAGACACATCAAACAAATTTTCAAACCGTGTAAACCGCAATAGAAGTATCTATATTTTTTATCTCGAGATCGAGAGCATAGATTGTATAACATTAAATTCTGTATTTGCATTGAAATTGCGAATATTGGTATTTCAACATCGTCATACAAATAAAAGCGAATATTCTTGCTATATTTAATTACTTTAACTAAAATCAAAGCACCTGAATTCGTATTTTATCACATTTTTGCCAAATTAAAGAACCAATTAAAATATAATGGACTTTTGCTAGAAGCTTTTTTTTATTTATTTTTTCTGTAGTTATTAAAAAAAAAATATAAAGAAAGAAAAAAGAAATAAGAAACTGCACGAGACGTCGACTAACGATCTTCTAGAGCTTAGCAATTTTGTCACGACGTTGTGTTAATTTATAAAATGATTTCATGCGAAAAATAACAATATATCATTAAAGAAAACTACACTTAGCTTGTCATAACTACTGAAAATTTTCTTTATTTTTCAAAAAAGAACTACTCAGAATCTCAAGA
The DNA here is from genome assembly GCA_028641665.1 of Chelonus formosanus. Lineage (NCBI taxonomy): Eukaryota > Metazoa > Arthropoda > Insecta > Hymenoptera > Braconidae > Chelonus > Chelonus formosanus. The sequence continues at coordinate 2,246,807 of CM054002.1, forward strand.
TAAAAATGAAACACTGCTAATGATGTACATTTGATAAATTTACTTAATTTCATCGAACGATAAAAAATAAAAAAAATGGGTCTGAATGTACTTTATGCCCACATGACAAATTTCTCATTAACTGTACATAATCATGTTTTTTTTTGTTACAATTTTATAAAAATCTTCTTTAGGAATAGGGAGGGTAAAATTAAATGCTCGAAAAAATGAACTAATTTATTAAAATAAGTTCAAAAACACTTATTGCGACTTTTATTTATCAATTTTTCGATTTATTAAATATTTAATAATGATCTTCCTCAATAAGGCAAACTATCAAATCTTCCTATTGCTTTCATCTAATTAACTATCAATAATTAAACTATATTGTATCTAACTACATTGTCTTGAACTCTATTTTAAATATTTGAATTATGCTTCATCTGAATGATAATCAAAGTATCAATATAACAATTTTTTATTATTCTTTCAGGTTGTAAAAATGATGATTGTTGTAGTGGTGATATTTGCAGTCTGTTGGTTACCATTCCACGTTTACTTCATAGTGACTCCTTACCTACCAGAGGTGACGAATGAACCATATATTCAAGAGCTTTTCCTGGCAATATATTGGTTAGCGATGTCCAATAGCATGTATAATCCAATTATCTACTGTTGGATGAACTCAAGGTACAAAATTAATATAAAATAATTGAATAAAATAATAATAAAAAATAAATATAATATAATAATAATAAATAATTAAAAAATTCATTAGATTTCGACGAGGTTTTGCTCAAGTATTTTTCTGGTGCCCGTGGATAAAGGTGTCACCAGAGCCAGCACTTTCGAGATCTGAAGCAGTCACGTCAAGGTATAGCTGTACAGGTAGTCCCGATGCTCATACGCGGATTTCAAGAAACGGTACGTCTACGTGTTCGTCCTCGGACCAGAGCATTAGCACCGTTGTGCCGACCACGCTGCAGAGGGGCTCGATAATAGAGCAACACGAGATATTCCTCGCACGTGGTTGCGCTACCAAGGACCACTATAGACTTAACATTGACCTTTGCGAATTTCCTGCATCTGCTCGCACATCCTCTGAAGCCTTTAGGGATATCACTACCACTATCACTTGAGAATTTACCAATGCCTGATTTTAAACCCAAATGAATGTAATTCTAATTAATTAATCAATCAATTCAATTTATTTATTAAGTTCTTATCTGTATCTCGTGATACTGATTTTTCAATCATTTATTATACTATTATCAATTGATCTATTAAATTAACGTGTTAATCAATCAAATATCTAGTAATCACCATATCTTCACACACCAACTATTGAACATATCTATTCTACACAAGCTTGTTATACCAAAAGATTTTTTCCGTTGTTTCTCTTTTACCAGGCACCGTACGGATACCATTGCAATCCGCAGGAGGAATGGACTTCGGAAACAGCCACCGTCATCCAACACATCGACGAGGCCATGCTCGACGATACAGGACGTCAGAAACAAGGGGACATATGTCTTGACAGAATGAAGAGGTATCACAACAACGAGTTCACACTTGGATATAAATTATTTCATATTCTCATCTTCCTTTAACTCATAGACAATTACTGACCAAAACAAAATTATTGTGCTCAATACTATGAGCCTTCATTGCAAGTCAATTTTATGCACTTCATTTATATTTAATCAATTTCATACATTTTGAGGTATCATTATTATCAATTTAAATAAATAATTCAATACATTTTAATAAAAATTCCCAATTTTTTATTCAACAAGTATTGAGAATTATAAATTTTTCTTTTTCTATCAACTTCTTTTATAAAGGACCAATGATCTGTGGTACCTGATTAGGTTCCATAGATTGAAATCAAAACACTTTTTTTTTTATCGTACATCTAGTAGATATTAAAATTAAATAAATAAAGGAAAAGTTAAATTTTAAAAATTTATTTATATATATATAAACATATATATATATATATAAAACAATATATAATTGTAAAAACAATCAATGTTAGATTTCCATATAAAAGGCTTAAATCATAAGGAAAAACACGCGCATGTTTGCTGAACATAAAGGTGCTTATTTGTAAATGCACAATCATTGTGTTCTTAAATACAAAAGTTATCATAATGAACGTCAGGTTGTACTAATGAATTATTTCAAACAATATTTAATGATTTAAAATAATAAATTGGGAAATATTATTTAAATAAAGTAATAATTAAATTAGTGCCAAAATTTATCACGAAATTCATTTCAATCATGTTTTTGTACGTTGTAACAATATCATTCTATTTTTATAGTATAATGTGATTCAATAATTACTAACAATAAATATCAAACTGCAACTGATATTGACAAAACAAAAAACTCCCATATTTGATAGAGTTATTTATCAATGACAAATATAACAAAATCACTTTTTTTATGTATAATTGAACGACACTGTTGTTTAATTTTCATATAAAACGCAAAACTAATAGATGTAAAAAAAAACTCTCTGGGAAAACCAAACGCTTTCTAAGATAAATCATGATTATTAGATTTAATTATAACATTCAATATTAAACGTTTGTAATTATATCTAAAACTAATACATAATTCTGTAAAATAATGTAAATGTATCAAAAAAAAAACTCGAAATTTCACAAATAGAAACCTGATGGTGCTACGAATATAGATTATTTATGGATAAATAAAAGAAAAAAGCAAAACTGAAAGTAATTATTATGAACAACGGAATAATTAAAAAGAAAAAGCTTCTCAATATTTTGTATTTCCATTTATTTTCTATCTAACATTATAAAAAACTAATATATAGTGACATTTGTTTTTTTTTAATTGACATATTTAGTTGTTCATAATAATTTCATAACGTTATGTCAAAGTTTTATACATAGAAATTATTATTCGATGCACCTGATGTTGTAAATTGTCGCCAGGGACTATAATTTTGTATAAATAATTAATTACTTAAAAAATAAATTGTTAGTATTAATGTCAATTTAATAAATTGAATGTATATTAATTTGTGGTTGTATAAAAGAATATTATTGATAAACTTTAAAAAAGGTAGACCTTTTAAATTAATGTGTCCTTGTATTTTCAACAAGTCAAATAACCATTTTTCTCGTTAAAATTAACAAAACTGAAATCAACATTTAGGCTTAAAAATTCATTTGATAGATTATAAATTAATATTGATTTGATTTTGAGGAAATAAATGTAGTATATATTGAAATGATATTAAAGAGGAATCATAATCAATCAAAATGACACACATAAACAAAAATGATTAGTTTTGTTCACTAATAAATATAAAGAAAAGATATTCTTTTATCAAATTATGGCTTAATGTAATCTTCTAACAATCGAAATTTATCAATATATAAATTGTAATACTTTAATAAAAATATTAAACAAAATGTATAAAACAAAAACAAATAAATAAATAAATATTTATAGTATTCATGAAAGAATACGAAAAATAGCCATTAAAATACATTCATTTTGCAACTCATAAGATCGTCATCTGAAGTCACTACATGACTGCAATCCCAAAAAAATACTTTTTATAAAAACATCATTTATACTAATTTTAATTTTCTAGAAGAAATTTTTATCGTCTTTTATGATTGAAACTTAAGCTATAGTTCTTTATAATCTCATTAATTATGCGTTACTTTTTAATTAATCATTGTACATTCTAACTTGTATCTCAAGGGTTTTTAATCCTCTCACACCAAAGTTTAACTAGTATAAGCTTTTTTGTAATTGACAGATTATCTAAAATTTTACTCATCCAAAAATTTACTCACACATTAATAGCTTTAACAGTAAAAATAAGAATTTATAAACAAAATATTGTTTTTAAAATTAAATTTTATTATAAATACTGTTGCACTTGAAGAAAATAATGAAAATCATTCATTAAAAAAATTACTTTCACTCGAATTATTTTTATCATTAATTGATAAAAAAATAAAATAATGATTTCCAACCCAGCTAACACAATGAACATAAAAAAAAGAGTAATATATGAATTAAGAGATCATACAATAAATATATCAAGATATGTAATAAACTTAATTAATAAACAATTGGTAATATTTTAACATAATAATTTCCACTTCATAGTGAAAATAAAAGAGGAAATATCTTAAAAACACAAAAATCATCTCAACAACTTTAAATAAAATGGTGCATTTAAGTTATCTTCCTAATAAAATAGTAATAATCAACAACTCTATCTCAAGTTTTTAATTTTCTAAATATTTATTAAAATAAATACTTGATTGTTCATAGATGAAAAAAAAATTATATGGAAATTGAAGTTTATAAAATATGTTGAAGATATTTTTATCTAATAAATTATAATATTGGACATATATAAATAAAAATTACATTGAATAATATAATTTTTAAAGTCATCTTGATGATGATTCTATGACTAGACAATGAAGTTATTAACAAGAAAAATGATTTAAATATCTACTTTGTTTTCAGTTAAAATAAATAAAAGTATTATTACCGAATATGTAAATGTAAAATCATTTGATGATTTATAATCACAATAATATTCTCATATTTCATTGTAATTGTATTTTTAAATGAGAAACTAATAAAAAAATATTTAGTTTTTTATTCAAATCAACTCTCAATAATAAATTTATCAACTATAATTCATGGTTTCTTTATGAATAATAATGAGAAACTTATATAAAAAAATATTTTCTTAATTTACTCCTTTTTATCGGATAAAAATCCATTGCTAATTTTCCTTCTTTTCTATTGACATAATCCCACAGTGTACATTCAAATGTCTTTGGATCCATTTTATCTACATAAAGGATTCCCTATAACAAAAATATTTTTAATTTATCTATCTGTTAAGTTTAACTTTTACGAAATTTTTGAAATGTCTTATTACTCGTAGATGATCTATTTCGTGTTGTACAATTCTAGCAGGCCAATTTTCCCCTTCCCACGTAAATGGATTGCCGAATAAGTCTAATGCATCAACTTTAATCCATTTAGCACGAGGTACATGTGCCGAAAACCCTAAAATACTTGCACAACATTCTGGATATTCTGTGGTACTGAAATCCAGAATTTTCATTTTCGGATTTATAAACACTTGGAGAGGAACTATTTCGATACGTTGACCAGCATGTTTTACATTTAATTTATCTTGACAATGTTCTTTAGTTGTTTCTATCACAACAACTTGAATAGGCATACCGATTTGAGAAGCAGCTAGTCCAAATGCATCATATTTTCTCATTACTGAAATTAAGTGGTTAACAAACTGAAAAAAATGGTAAATTTAATTGATAATTTTTATATTAGAACTTTGTAACAATTTTTGTTACAATTTATGACTGAAATAGTTATTAACCTTCTGAAATCCATCACATTTTATTTCTTCTGGATGAACTGGTCGACAAGGTAAACGTAGAACAGGATCGCCTGCTTGGCAAATGTGATTATAAGGAGGTTTCTTTTCTATTGGCTCAAAGTGTTTTAGAATCATTTGTTCTATTTTACTCGGACTGTAAGTAGTAGCGAAGTAGCGAGTAGCGAAATATTTGCTATTTAACATGTATTGCAATCGAGACATCATATTTATTTTTAATAAATGTTATCTTTGTTATCTAATATATTTGTATGAAAAAATATTCATAAATTAAAATTATTTTAACGATATTTCAAATAACAAAAATATTTTTAAAAAAACACCAAGTGAATGAATACTAGGTTATTTCTTTTTTAAATTTTATACCACTACAAGTCTATAGATATACATTTTTTTTCAACAAAGTTATCAAATGAACAATTGCCAAGTATTACATATAATAGATGAAATATTAATTTTATTATAAATAACAATTATCGGTCAGAATTCAATATATTTATTGTTGAATTTTTTTAATAAACAATCACTACTTTAGCAATTTTTCCATGTGCGTACATTGTATAGTTTAATTAGAAATTTAATATGCAAAGATTGGCAACACTGTTAGGTAGAAAGTATATACAATTTCAACAATACATGTTTTGTGAGATGGCGCTGCTGTTGTTATGTCGATAACTAACCTATAATTGATTGCGTGGCGTCTAACAGCAGCCGCGCCTAATATATTTTTTAAATTTAACTATTAAATATGTTATTTATAGTTTAACAATTATTAAATTCTAATAAAACAAAAAAAATGACAATGTGTACAAGTATTTTGTGAAAATGTAAAACTTTAAATAGTTTATATTTTCGTATACACGTAATGTGTGTAAGTTGATTTCTATGTATATAACTTTATCTGTTGAGATATACAGCTAACTAGTGTGTCAGAGGTTAGTTTTGTGCAGTTGGCAATAGTATATATTACATATATCACTCGAAGAAGGGGTGAAATTGCATAGTTATAATAAAAAAAAAACCATCAAGTTTTAACAGAAGACATTGATTATCATTGGTATAATTGTGTAATGGACGAATATGATTGGTGAAATGAAATTGAACCTTAGTTGATATACTTACAATTTATTCAAGAGATTGTATGTAGATTGTATTCGTCAACGATCAGTTTTAAAAAAAAAAGAACGCATAATCAATTATTGTGGAAGATAACATATTTAGATTATCGGAATTTCTACCTCTTAAATAATCAATTGGTGAGTTTTGTCAACCAAAAAATTAATACAAACTTATCTAGACATATTTTAAGTGTTTATCTTTTTCTTTCAATCACTCTTTTTCACTCATCTTCATCTTTTCATACTCTCTTTCTTGCTCACACATACATACACATACTATTTCTAGCTGTGATTCGTTCGCTTTGCGCGTGAACAGGCGAAAACAGGAAAAACAGGTACGCGACAACTGCCACGGGGTTTGCAAGCAAATTTCTTAGTTATTTTCGAGTGATTGGAGCACAGTGAAAAATAGTTTAAAGTGCCATTGTTGGAAATATTTTTACAGTTTAGCCATAGTAAATGTGGAATGGTTATTTGTGGTGATTGTGAAGGGATTTGGTCCGTGTGGCAGCATGCCCCAGTCCCGGTGGGATTTATGTTGTCACATAAAAATAAATTAACTGAACAGCATCAAAAATCGTTAATCAGTTAGAGGTATAATTAGTTTTATACGTTTTATCAATTGCATTTAAGTTGTTTAATTCATACAAGTAGAATGATAAGAAACTGAAAACTAAACACATATGAAAATCACGCCGAAATTCCTATATATCTAGCTCCGGTTCAGTGTTGACGTTCTTGCTCATACATAAAACCCTAAAAACCTGATTGGCGGATTGCTCTCAGCTTTCTTACCTGCCAATCGACAAGTCCTGGTTTTCCGCTGGATTCCAGTACTAGTAGTGTGGAAAAATGATTGTTTTGAGAATTAGTTCATATGTCAAAATAATATGGCGATGATTTTGAATCATTAGATGTCATTTATATAGGGATATATTTTTTTATTTTTACTTGTTAAACCTGTGATAAATAGCATAGTTAATTTATAAATGGAGTATTCCAACCTATAAAATGATTCATGAAAAATTGTGTCAACTATATTAAGTATCTCACGGTTGATTAAACTGATAAAAAATTAATAAAAAGTATCTGTATCTCAATTGGATGTCATGGAATTTTCTTATAAATGTCGACTTCGTGATTCATAACATGAAAAGTGTATTTAGCTTTCTAATTGCTTTACTGTTCTGAGTAATTCAATTTTTATGAAAAATAATATTTACCGTGAAATTAAGAAAAAAAACTATTGAAAATATATTTGTCTAATGGTTTTAATTGTTTTTCTTTTATGTTTGATTACAGATTTCATCCTTATTTCTAAGATGGTTAAACTATCATTGTATTGTGTAAAAAATAGTCGGAGCTGCCTATCGAAAAAAACAGTCATTTATTTTCCTACAATATTAATAAAATCTACTGCCTGCTGATAATTGATTCATGCATACTTTTCAATGAACTTAAATGGATACCATGACAATAGTTAAAATTATGTTGAGCTGAAAACCCTATTTAGACAACTTATGTGTGAAATCTAGTTCATCAAACTTTTATAAATTACAAGTAATTAAGAATACTTTAGTGACTATAAAACGATTATTTTAAAATACTAAAAATAGCTCGGAAGTAAGTTAATGTTTTTTACTTAATTCATTAACATAACACAGATAAGTGAACAAATAGTTGATTGAAAATAAAAACAAAAAAAATATGGAAACAATATGTGTGGTTGAGTATTCAATATTTCGAATAAGAAAGAACTGTTTGAATTAACTGATCACAATGTACGAAAAAAATTCACAATATTTACATCAATGCTTAGAAGTTACATTCAAACAAAAAGAAGAAAACGACGGAGAGGCTGTATTGAAATATTTTATGGATGATAGAGGACAAATATACTACTAACCCTAAAGATATCAAGGTATTTATTTTTATAAATCTCATGATTATTTTTTATCTTTATAATAAACATAAATATTTATCACATTTCTAAATGCGTAAGTTTATTTACTGAAAATATCAAACATCTAAACATAAGAGTTTATTTTTAACATCAGGCTGCCATTTAACTACAGCTGCTCAAAATTTCATATGACACATACATAAAATAGAATAAGATATCTGCCAGTAGATAGATTTTGCAGAAGTTGTGATAATTACGTTAAAATAATATTTAAAAATTGATTTTTTAGGGTTAACCGTCATGGAAAATAGTGTTTCTGGTGTCGTTCAAGTGTTCGTGGGTGAATGGAGCCCAGAATATGAAGCACTTTCAATAAAAGCAACTAAACAAACAACTTCTGCTGAAATAGTAGAATGTATTATTGAAAGGCTTGGTCTTGTAGATGCTACTATGTCAAATGGATACGAACTTGCCGAAGTTGTTGGAAATTCAGTTGGTCAAGAATGCAAAGAAAGAAGACTTGGGCCGTCAGAGTGTCCTGTGGCACTCATGTTACTGTGGCCCAAGAGTGTTACTCAACAAGAGTATTATAGGTAATGCTTACAAATTGATGATCATTAATAAAATTAACCTAAGTTTCAATATTGGTAATTCAACAATTACATTAAATTTTTTAGATTTTATTTGAGAAAAAAAACACCCGACTATTTATGGTCGGACAGTAGATTTCCTATGGATCCACAGCTTCTCAAAGATTATTTCAACAGATTTTTATATCAACCAAAAGACAAGGAATATCCTGATTTGTGCCAATTACCAGATCTCAATGAACAAACTCTACTGGACAATCTTCGAGCAAGGTTTTTAGCAGGAAATATTTATACTTATGTTGGAAGCATATTAATTGCTGTGAATCCTTTTAAATTTTATCCTATTTACAATCCAAAATATGTCAAACTTTATCAAAATCGAAGACTTGGTCCTGATATACCTCCACATATTTTTGCTATTGCGGATGCTGCCTATCACTCAATGTTAAAAGAAAAGAAAAATCAGTGTATTGTTATTAGTGGTGAAAGTGGTTCAGGCAAAACGGAATCTACAAATTTTCTTTTACATCATTTAACTGCATTAAGTCAAAAAGGATCACATGGTAGTGGTGTTGAGCAGACAATTCTTAGTGCTGGACCAGTTCTGGAAGCCTTTGGAAATGCCAAAACTGCTCATAATAATAATAGTAGTAGATTTGGTAAATTCATTCAAGTTAATTATAAGGAAAATGGAATGGTCCATGGTGCTGTAGTTCAAAAATATTTATTAGAAAAGTCCAGAATAGTTTCACAAGGAAAAAACGAGAGGAATTATCATGTATTTTATTATTTACTCGCTGGTGCAAGTGAACAAGAACGTCAGTTATTGCATTTACAAAGTGCAGATCGTTACAACTATTTAAATAAAAGTGGTTGTTATGGGTTAGAAAATATCGATGAACGACATGAATTCTCAAGATTAAAACAATCTATGGAAATGGTTGGATTTACGCCAGAAAAACAGAGAAGGCTATTTGCAGTTTTATCAGCTGTATTACTTCTTGGTAATGTGGAATTTCAACCGAGAAAGTCTTATCATCATCATGACGAGGCTGTAGGTGTCAAGAATCCAGAGGTAGTTGCTATTATTTCAGAATTACTGCGAGTAAAACAGGAAACTCTTCTTGCTGCATTGACAGCTAAACGCGCGCGAGCTTCTGGAGAAACTTTAGTTATCAATTATCGATTACCAGAAGCTATTGCTGCTAGAGATGCAATGGCTAAATGTTTATATGGAGCTCTTTTTGACTGGATAGTACTCCAGGTATAAAGAAATGTTTTTTTTTTTCCAAAAATTTCTTATTAAATTGCAATGTATTTATATTGTCTCTTATATAATTTTATGTCTTCAGGTAAATCATGCTTTACTCTCCAAAAAAGATACCTTACGTGATCATCAAGGCCATAGCATTGGAGTTTTAGACATCTTTGGTTTTGAAGATTTCAAAACATGCAATAGTTTTGAACAACTTTGCATCAATTATGCCAATGAACAATTACAACACTATTTTAATCAACATGTATTTCAATATGAACAACGTGAATATAGAAAACAAGGAATAAGATGGACTGATATTGGATTTAGTGATAATTCTGGGTGTCTTAATTTAATCGAAGGCAAACCAAATGGACTTCTTTGTCTTCTTGATGATCAGTGCAATTTTCCGGGTGCAACAAACGAAACTTTACTACAGAAATTTAATTCTGTACACAAAGACAATCAATTTTATGAGACTCCTCAACGTCGTGAAGCAGCTTTTGTTGTGCGACATTACGCCGGAGCAGTGAAATATCAAGCAGCAAATATGAGAGAAAAGAATCTTGATCTTATGCGACCTGATGGTGTTGTTGGAGTATTAAAAAACTCGTCCTTGGCATTTGTACGGGAACTAGTTGGTGCTGATCCTGTTGCTGTATTTAGGTGGGCGATATTAAGAGCATTCTTTCGGGCACATTTTGCATTCCAGGAGGCTGGTCGTGCTCATCGTCATGGCAGAGGTAAATTGATTAAACAATTAATATTTAGATACATTTCATTGACAAACTAATTATTATTAATTATTGTTTATTTTTCTAGCTGATGGCAACAAAAATTCTGTTCAGAGCCGATATCGTACACCTAATGATAATTTAATCAGGTAATAATTCATTTTTTTACACATATCACTTTTTAAATCGAAAAGTTATATTTAATAATAATATATATAAAATATACATTTATAAGCTTTAAAATTGTTTGAACATTCGGATTTGTTTCTTAATTATTAACCAAATTAATAGATTGAATTTATATTAGTTGCATTATCTTTTGTCTCTTATAGCCATCTTGTGACGTTATCGGCTGTTAATCTAACTATTAACAGAATTGCGTAAGTGGTCTTTCGATCCACTCTAAATGTTTTATTACCTTATCTTGACGAGTTTTTTGATATTATTTTCTTACGCCGTTTGTGTTGCATATAAAAAATTATGGATTTACAATTAGTCTAATAATTTTATTTTATTTTTTATTTTTGTTCAATTAAAAATCAACAGATACATTACTATAAAAATTAATAGATAAATAATGTCCATGGATTTGTAAATCCATATAAGTCTTTACATTATTTAACTAAATGTTTTTAAAAATTTTCACTACCTCATAGTTTATGTCCGCACCTTGACAATTTTGATAGATGTAACTACATCATTACTTTCATTATTGCAATCATTATTTACAACCTTCCCTTCAAGGTGCATCATTGTCATTCATTATTCAGTCAATCATAATAATCATAATAAATTCAGCTGGAATGTATTTTGTTATTTAAATGTCAATCTTAGTTAGGGGAGAAAAAAATTAAGATTGTAGAATATTAGGAGATATGTGCTATTTAATATAATGAATTATTTGAATATTTTAAATAAATCATGCAATGAAAATTTTCTATCGAAATTACGTTAATGATAGAAGATAGATAAAACTTTAAAAAGGAAGAATTACAGCTAAAGAATTTAAAATTAATAATTTGTATAGTACCAAAGTAAATTTATTTTAAAAAAAAGACATCAACAGTATCTATAAACTTTTTAATTATAAATTTAATAACTTTATTATTGTACTAAAGTTTTATTACTATTCCAATACTTGATTGAACCGAATAGAATTTATTTTCTACTAACTTTGTTTTTTATTATTCTTCTTTTCAACACATAAAAATTGATCATCATTCAATTAAAGAAAAAAAAATCGTGTATCACTTAATACTATTTTTTATTCGATGAAATAATATTTTCAAAGAAATTCCTATTACACAAAAAATTTTTATTTATCTTTAATAAATATTTCAATTATTCGAGTTTAAAACAAAGCTGTTCTTTATCACAATTAAAATAGAATATTAAAGAATTTAAAAAAAAAAACTAGTTTTCGGAAATTCGGCTAAGCATGATAGCATTTTTCAGTTTGCACAAACATAATCGTCCGCCAAGCTATCAGAAGCAGCGCAGTATCTGCTTGCCACCAACAACTCCTACCGCCACATTAACCGCCACACAAATTGAAAACAACGACAATGTAAACAACAACCGGCTTTCCTGGCCGCAATTTAGAAATATTAATCAAACTCAACACCCAATGAATATAACGCCAACCAAAGGTGGCTACGTTTTACGGGTCAGGGAAGAGCAGCCTATTAGTAATAATAAATTCAGACGAGATACTCACACGCCACTAGAGAGGGTGCTTCCTAAAGATGAAGCAAACGTCATGGAACGTGCTAATCAAATTGTCATGTATGTAATTGATAATTATCGATAAGACATAAATAATTGTATTTAATAAGGTGCCAGGATTTTTATCTCTAATTTTGTTCTGGGTGGAGGTCTCACTTGTTGATTGAAAATATCCGGTAAACGGTTAGCAAATAAAATGAAGATAATTATATTCAATTATTTATTCATTTATTATAATCGATTTAAAATTCAAAGTTAAAAATATTTAAACATATGTATGTCATAAATATCACAGTCGTTATCACTCATTGATCATCTCCATGATATATATTATTTCAAATCACTCTTTTGTTGCATGCCCAATTTCTTATAGTTATTGTGCATTTTTTTAGAGTAATAAAATCATTTTTTTATTATTAATATTAAGTCGTGTGTGAGGTTGCACTTTTTTAATATCAACACACTTTTTACTCTTTACACGTTATGACACTTAATGATACTTTTTAAGTTTTGGGTTCTGATAATTTACTTATTTATATAGCAGTTAATTATGAATGGTTAAAACAGTAATTTTTGTGGTGTTAAAAAATATGATACATCTTATTAATATCTCGAATCTCTAATCATCATATGCTATCAATTTCTTTGGCTCAATATTCAATAAACACCTTGAGAATAATGCAAGTTTTAATATTCTTCATACTAATGATACTCAATTAATCATAGTGTATAAATTAATGCCTTGCTTAAGTAGAATATTTGCTTCATTATATAATATATAAACTATATTCTTGCAAATTTCTAGCAAATAAACGAATTTTTTGTATTGAATTTTAAAAAATGTATTATTAATTAAGAAATATTTAAACTAATATTTGATATTTTACAGGAAAAACAAGTCATTTCGACCACGTGAAAGAGGTAAAAAAGGTTTAAAAAATCTTCAAACGGTAAAAACACTTGCTGGAAGAACACAGAGTTATGGTACAGGTCCTGGAAAAGCAAGAAAACAACCAATGACAGTATCTGCTCAATTTCAACATAGTCTACATAGTCTCATGGATACTCTTAATCAAGCAAATCCATTCTTCATTCGCTGCATTAAAAGTAATTCCAATAAAATTCCTAATGAATTTGATGAAGAAACTGTTCAAAGGCAATTAAGATATACGGGAATGCTTGAGACAGTAAGAATTCGACAAGCAGGATTTAACGTTCGATTAACCTATGAAGAATTTATTCAACTTTATCGTATGTTACTTCCGAATGGATTGATAAGTTCACAAAATGACGTTAGAGACTTTCTATTAACATTGAATCTCAATAAAGATAATTATCAACTGGGTAAAACAAAAATTTTCTTGAGAGAATCGGAGAAAATTAAATTAGATATTGAATTACATCAGCAAATTATAACAAGCATAACAACTATTCAAAAATGGTTTCGTGCTTGTTTAGAGAGAAGAAAATTTTTACGAATCAAAAATGCTGTTGTATTAATTCAGTCATTCTGGAGAATGGTTATGGCACAAAGAATGGCTGCAACTGTTCGCGCACGAGTGGATGCTGCAATTCATATTCAAACTACGTGGAGAGCTTATAAGCAACACACGTGGTTTAAAAAGTTTAAATCATGTGTAATATTATTTCAAGCTCATGTGAGAGGTAGAAGAGCTAGAAAAGCTTTCGCTGAAATGAAAAGACGTCAACAAGTATCAAGATGTAAATCAGAAACAAGTACCGAAAGTTTTACATTTGAAGAATGTAAAAATATGTTTAAAAATCAATCTAGTGCTCAATTAAAATCTACAACAGAACCATGCCCATCACCACGACGATCTGAAGCTTATCCAAGTTCAAGATTAGAAATGATACATCCAGAATCACCAATAGATTCTAGTATTTCATACTCAAAACGTAAATTAACGCCAAATAAACGAACTCTTAATTCTCGTGATGTGAAAACTTCCGATATTCTCAGTCAAGAAGATAATAGTCTACGTAAAGGTAGTTTAGAAAGTCTTGCAAGTCTCAGAAGTTATGAATCACAGCTTAGCATTGATAGTTCTGAATCTCATTATTCCCAAGAAAGTGTTAATTCAAAACCTATTCCAAGTGCTAGAACAAAACGTGCTGATCAATCACCACTAATAAATACAGTTAACATAGGTATCGTCAATACTACAAGTCGATCATCTATTAATAAAAGAACAGATAGTTCATCAACTGGATATAGTGATGGTGATACTGACGGAGAAACTCCTAGTACAATTCAAAGTGCTCCACCTATTTTCAATACCAATGTTTCATCTTTTCACAGCTCTCGAGATAAATATCATCCAAGTGGAAATTTGTCTCAGAGTCCAGGTGCAGAAATATGGCGAAAAAGAACTGATTATTCGACAAATTATATTGATATTGGTCAAAGTCCACAAAAAGTAGTAATTAGTAGATCTTCAAATACCGCCCAATACAGACATTTAACTGAAAGTCTTCTTGAACAAACAAGAATGGAACGATTGAATGAAGCATCAAATTTAAATATTAAGATTGACTCGAATGATAAATTAAAGAATGAAATAACTCTTAAAGATCAAAGAAGACTAAATGAGACTTCTGGAGAGAAGTTTGAGCCTAGTTCTCCTGCTCGACAAGTGAAAGATTTAAAAGAGTATAGTTTCTTGAAGAGACAAAACTCTGAAGGTGATACTTCAATGAAAACAGACATAATTGATGAATGTATACATGTACGTAAGATATCATCAATCAAAGATGATGAAACACGACAGGAAAAGACTGAACCGGATGTTCCGGTACGAAGTGCAAGAAGAAATAGACCAGGACGTGAAGTTTTATGCCGGTCTATGGGCGAAAGTGTATCAGAAAATACTTCTAGTGATACGAAAAATATATTTTTAGGTACAATAAAAGAAAGTGATTTTAAATCTACTAGTGTTTGGTCAAAGAAAGATAATTTACCAACACGATCGGTCACTGATTGGCCTGTAAATAAAAATGAAACAGCATTTAAAGGACAGCAAGTTGGAAAGAGAATGCGATCTAATGCAATAACAACACTGGAACTTCGAAGAAGAAATTCGGATCCTGCAACAAAAATATCGGGATTAGAAGAGAAGGCTGGAGTGGGAAATAGTGATAAATTAGCACCAGGAATGAATCTCTTAGAATGGAAAGGTAATAATCTCTTCACTCTTGCTGGTCATCGATTTAGAAAAGTTGCAAGATTCGCCAAAGAAGATGTTTGTGTTTGCTGTCATGAAAAAATGGATGCATTTGTAACACAAGGATATAAGTGTAATGATTGTAAACAACTTTATCATGTTAAATGTATACAAAATGGAGGGGTATTAAAAATGCCATGTCCATTAGCTAACACACCTAACCGTAGAAAAAACAGAAAACCTATTATGAGAACTCCTTACGAATCTGCTAAACAAACAGTTGCTTCAAAGTTCAGTTTAACCGGTACATCAGCTTTTTCAGATAGTACTGACAAGATCATATCAGATGCAAAAGAGCTGGCTCTGATGCAAGATTTTATTACAAAAAAAATCTACATTATGGAAGGTCAAGAAGAGGGTAAAAAACCGAGTGAAGTTGATCGTGTTTTTAAACAAGCTTTAAGAAAGTTTAAAGATGATCTTGTTATTACTTATAGTGTTGTTAATCAAGGAGGAGTTGAAGGAAATATTAAATATACAGATCTCATTGCGAATTTTCTACACGTTATGGAAACAGTTTGTAAGCAAGAGAACACTAGGGAAGACTTTCCTGTTACAATGGGCGTCAATGCATTTAGAGGCTTTATGAATGAATTTATGACACAAGTAAAACCGGAAGCACTTGATAAGCAAAGTAAAAGTAAAAGAAAAAAGGAGAAAAAACGTAAACAAGAAGAACCTATTAAACATGGCAGTCACATGTTTCAACTTACAATTATTAATATTCCAACTGCTTGTGAAGTCTGCACATCGTTCTTTATGTGGCCAATTGAAAGAGGACTTGTTTGTCAGAGTAAGTATTCTAATAATGATCTATTCATATTTTACCATAACAACCAAGTAAATTATTTTCTATTTAACAAAAGAGTATCAAGTTGATAATATTTAAATAATATTTTTATAAATAAAAGTACAAAATTAGACAGTTGAAAGAAACTATCTTTTGTTGATACTTGAAAAAATTTTAATGAAGCTTATAAATAGAAAAATATGTATATATATATATATATATTTTTGTTTCAGATTGCAAACTTACTTGTCACAAAAAATGTTATATGAGAGCAGCAGCAGAATGTGGAAAAGATGGTACAATTCATGAGTTAAATTCTCGAAAAGTTTTTGGTGTTCCACTGTATAAATTAGATTGTGGTGATGGTAAAGTTCCTCTCGTTGTAGATCGACTGATAACTACCATAGAAATGCATGGACTTTATACCGAAGGACTTTATAGGAAAAGTGGTGTGAGTTCTAAAGTGCGTGAATTAAAAATGAAAATGGATGAAGGTGATTTAGAGAAAGTAGACTTTGAAAATTATCAAGTTCACGTTTTAGCGGCAGTGTTGAAAAGTTTTTTCCGTGATATGCCAGAACCTCTATTGACTTTTGAGTACTATGACGATTTTCTTCATGCAGCCAATTTAACTGATCCACATGACAGAATCAGCACTTTATTCGCAATCTTAAAGAAACTTCCAAAGCCAAACTTTGATCTGATGGAACGTCTGATTGTTCATTTAGCAAGAGTGGCACTTCATGAAGTAGACAATCGAATGTCATCATCAGCACTTGCTATTGTTTTTGCTCCGTGTATTTTAAGAACAAATAGGACTCTTCCAGCACAAGATTCTCTTCAAGATGTCGGTAGACAAACCAAGTGCGTTGAGACAATTGTACAAGAAAAATTACGATTTGTCAGAGCAACACTTGCAGATATAAGCACTCTAGAGTCTGCGTGTCACGCCGCAACTAATCGACTTTCCAGTCTTCGTTCATCTAAAATATTTAGCCCTGAAGAATTAAGTATCACAACTTCTACAGATGGTAATAGGGGCAATGCTTCAGACCGTGATGGCGATAGGGGTGATGAAGAAGAAGCTCTTCTTGTCGGACATATTCAAACAATTCAAAAAGAAAAAGCTCTTCTTACTTCAACATTGCCAAGTCTTACTCGAGCTTCATCAGACGATGATCTGTTACTTTCTGCTACCGACCTCGACGATGGATCCTTAGATGATTTACTTCCACCTTCAGCCGGTAAAAATCTTCATTCTTACATTAAACAACGAAAAAATCATCTCTTTTTCATTTCCATTCGTAATAATTTAATAATGCAGAAATAATCATATTTTTCTCAATATTCATGACTTTATTATATTTATTCTATGTATAAGTTCACATGATGAATATTGTTTATTTTTTAACAAGTTGAGAGCTTCTATAATTTGTTTATTATCTATAACTTTATATTGACTTTAGCGTAATATAATTTAATATTGGAAATTTTAGTACAGCGTAGACAATAATAATTCTGCTAGATGTATTCCAGTAATACTTATTTTTATTGATACATATACTTAAAGGGTATTAAAACAAAAACCACTTATTTTCTTTATAACTTCTATTGCTATATTTCTATACTATATTTTATGATTTTTTAGCATAATTCAATAAAAAACAACAAAAAATCTAGATGTAAATGAGCTTTATTTTATTCAAAATCGTTCAATTATATTGAAATTATTATTTTATACCAATGAAATTGAAAAAAATTTTATAAACTCATAATATAATCGTTACAAAATTTATAAATGTGGACTTCTTATATTTGAAATAATTTTCAATGAATTTTATTACAAGATTTTGTAAATTAATTCAATAAATATAAAACATAATAATGTATGATGAATATTCATTCATTTAAATATACAAAATTTATCTTAACAATTAAATAATCAATCAAACTTATATCCATTAAATATTTTCAGATGCCTTGGTAAGGAAAAGAAATATTCATAGACAAAGTTCAACGGAAAATGCATTTCCTACAATCATCCACGTCGATGAAGACATGGTGATGGTATGACCTGTTATTTGTACCTACAATGAAGTTGATTATCCAGCCAAGATTAGTTAATTTGTGTTCTTCTATTTAAAGTCAATATCCGGGCACATATAGCACTATTAACTTGGTCGTAATTAATTTCAATAGTTTACTCGACATTAAATAAGTCTAGAGTAAGTTGTAAATGAACGTCGAAAACAGGTTCGATATCGGTTTAGGAGGTTGTCGGAAGCAATAAGAAATGAAGAATATTTTTTATAATAAATCAATATTAATAACTCTATATATATGTTTTCTATTAGATGATAGAAAAATCTAAAATTGTTTAAAGCACAAAGATTGTGATTGAAGGAAAAAATTTAATACAATATTCGGTGCTTGAAATTTTTTTTATTATAATTATTATAATAATTATTATTTATTATTATTATTACTATTGTAAACTTTTTTATCTCTCTATAATTACGACTATCGGAATGATTGATCAAACATGCATTTTTTCAAATACTATAAGTGTGAAAAAGCAAAAATACATAAGTTATGTTATTTTATTTTATTCATTCAAATTTTCATTTTCGTTCATAAAAAAATCATCTCGATAGTATCAGATGTTTTTTTATAATATTATTATTTTATTTCTAGTTTTCAAAATAAATACCAACATATTTTTAGTAAAATAATACTTTAAATAAAACGATAAAGTTGGTATAACATGCTTCTAGTAACAATAAAAAAATATTATTTTTGTTGCGATTCTAAATGACTGAATCATTATTTTCGTTATTTATATAAGATAATAATTGAAAAAAAAATTATTAAAATATAAATGACGAGAGCAATTTGTTGATTTATTTGTTGAATAAATAGAAAAATTTGGTATAAGAAAAATAAAATAGTGAGACGATTCAAAATTTTGCTTAAAGACAGCCTCCAATTTGGCTTTCGCATGAAATTTAAGCTGCGAATTAGATAAATTATCAATTTCATTGCTTATTATGATGAAAATAACGAAAAAAAAATATATAAATAATGAGGATAAACCAAAATATAACGTGTATATATATTATAATATAATCTATTTCGTAATCTGTTATTATTGTTACGTTTATAAAATACGTTACCAAGATTATATTTTTTCCGGTAATAACGTCTTTAAAGTACGCTATACGATATTACCAAGAACATACGCAAATTTAGTGTTCTATAATCATTTTCAATTACGTGACGTTAGTTGAAATTGCCTTTTTTTACAAAAAAAAAAAAAAAATAAATGAAAACCATTTCTTTTCGCTATGATAAATATATGAAGAAATATATAAATATAAAACTATAATGATTATATGAATAATATTTACGTGTAATAACTCTCTGAACTCAATTTTATTTTATATAAAATTTAAAATGTATTTTGTATTTAATTATTAAGGACTATAATAATCATATTTCACTATAAAATAACAAATTGTTCAAACAGAAAAAATAATTATAGAATTTAAGTTAAATTTTCATGTTAAAAAATTATGTAAACATACTTTTTCGTAGTAGTTTACAGAACAAAGTAAACAATTTTTTAGTCGTGATTGAATATTGTTTTTCAATGAAAAATACAAAAATAAAACGAAAAAAAAAAAAAATCAAAAAGAAATAACAATTAGACGATAACGCTTAAAATATGACATCCATAACTGGCACAAATATTAAAAACAAAATTTGTTTACTATAAAGTAAAAAATGCTCTACAATGCTACACAAATGATTATGATAACAAAATATGGCGAAAGGTCCAGTGCTATCTTTAATAGTAATCGAACAAATCGAGGTGTACAAAGTATAAGTTTTAATGAATAATGAATAATAAATGACGAAAGGCGCTTTGATAAATAACTTCTAAGCAGGTTTAATTTTCCTGCAATTCGACTGACATTTTACACACTATAAAATATTTTTTCTCTTTCATACTGCCATTGTTGCATATATGATTTTTCAATGCGAGAAACTCTTATTTCAATGGTAAAAATAAAACGTGACATTGCGCTTACTCAATTATTTGTATATCTCAATATAAAAATAAGTAAGTTCTGTACAATCATCAGAGTGTACAACATATATATTATTTCTATTATCATATCATTTAATTTTATTTATAACTTTTGCATTAATACAAACAGGTATTAAGTAATTTTGTATCACCAATAATAACACATTAAGTGGGTGATGTTAATATTTTTTACTATTTTTTTAGTGTGAATAGTCAAGTTTGACCATTGGTCATATTTTTATGCTCTTTTAATATCAATTACAGTTTTAAGTCATTTCTACTTGATTATTTTAGAGATTAATTAAATGAATAAATACATTTTTTTATTCTTCAATGTATTTTTTTATTCTATAAAAATGAATTAATCATTATATCTTCGTAAAAATTGAAAACAACGTCAAAATAGAACGAAAAAATTAAATAAACGATTTATTTATTTATTTTGTTGTTGTTTTATTTCCTTGATATGTTTCTTCATTTTAAATATTATTTTACACTAATTAAGTATATAAGGTTTTCATAATATTAATAACGATTTTTGAACGACGAAGTTAAATTTAAATGTATTGTAAATATATAGTTTTATTATAATATTACGAACAAACAATAATTAAGAATTGATTATGAATAATATTATAATATTAGTTAAAACTGTTTGGAAATAATCTACCATGTATATTGTAAAGTAAACGCATACGCTTCAATTGTGCATGGCATTTTTCAAAAAATATTAGAAACAATCAGCGATGTAAAATATTTTTTTTATCATAAATAATATAATAGTTTGTAAGTAAACAAATATTTAGATGAGAAAATTATAAAGCTAGTAACGTGAATAAAAATCAAATAGAAATGATAAAAATTAAAATCATTTAATCGTTTTAAAAATTAATCAATTTCATATAAATCGATTAATAAGTGTACAGATTCTTTAATTTTTTCTTTTCAACGTGGAACGTCTTGAAAATTATAAAAAGGGGACTATCTGATATAAAAAAAATATAGATTGGTGATACCGCAAATAAAAATATATGTCCATTTATCTTAATCGCAACTATTTGTCATGGACATTCCACGTTTAATTAATGGCTGTTCGGTTCGACACTGCTACTTCAACTTTTTTATATAAATAAATTAAATTTTTACAATCATTACTTTATTTATTATTATTGCCATTGAAGTTTTTTTAATATTTTTCATTTTATTTCGTGTCAAATTAACAAATAAATAACTACATTAATTTTTTTTACATGTATATAATGATGTTATTAAGTATCCAAACTTGATATAAATTAAGTACTAAGAAAAAAAAATATTGTCCAATGAAATTTGCAGTAATTATTAAAAGATTAAATTAATGATCTTTCTATTCGTGTCTTGGCATTAAATCAGCTATAAACATGAAATTATAAATAATAAAACAAGAGTTCTTTATATATACACATAGAAAAAGTGATTGTATTTCTTCTAACATGATACACATGATTGATAATTATGTATAATTAAATAAAACATTGATGATATAAACATTATGTTATACGTGAATGAATGTGTAATATGTACGTATATTTTTCAGCCAAACTGATAAATGACAAACTACCTTATTTGAAGAATACTTAATCATAATATAAATAAAATGCGAATCTTATTCAAAGTTTATTATTACTTTTTCAATTACAACAAGAAAACTTTTTGTATGAGATGGCATTTATTATACAGAATTTTATTTTTAGATATATTATAAAATATTTGTTTAATAAATAACAATGAATTTGAGTATTTATCAATCAATGCAGTGCAAATAAATGAATAAGACATGAAAAGAAAGTATGTTTTTAAGTGGAAAAGTATGGATAATTGAAATTAATTTGAGGTTTTTTCTGAGATATATATATATACATATATTTAATGAAATATTTTATTTTAATGCGTTACGTAAAGCTTGTATGTATACTGCTATGAAAAAATAAAGCTCGAAAATATAGAAAAAATTAGTGATTGATCGTCAAGACTTGTCGTGATTGACTGTAATTTTATATAATATTTGTAAGTGAAAAAAAAAATCTTATTTACATTATATTTGAAATTTAATGATATCTATTACACTTAAATGAGCCTGATTATTATTTATTTTAATATTAAAAATAAGAAAAAAAAAATAATTTACGGATATGAGATTATATCACGAAAGGAAAAAATTATTTGTAAAAAATGAAAAAAATACTCATACTTAATAAGAGAAAAAAAACATGAAATATTTTCTATAAACTATTTCCTAATCTTAAAAAGTTTTTATCCTCTTTAAATCCGATTATCACAGCATTTAATCGTAAATAGCAGATATAAACTGATGATTATGGAAAAATTGCATTTACTTTTTATTATTAATGGGTTTAAATTTTAATAAAATGCATTCAAGTGTTGATCGTAAATTAATTTATGTTTATTATGCGTGTAGATGATACACTGAGAAAAATTTTTGTTGTGAATAAGTAATATTTTTTTGATTAATAAAAACAAAAATTTGAATAATCACAATGAAATATTTTTTTGAAGTTGACTTGGTAAAATTTTTATAGATTCAGTTCTGATGGCTACTTAAAATGATCAAGAAATTATTAATTGAAAAAAAATATTTTTATTTCGAATAGAATTATATGAATATTGGTTTACTCTAATGTTTCATTTTTTTTTTTTTTTTTTTGAAGATCAATGATGCCTGAGAAAGTAAGAATGAATCCAATGTCACTTGTACTCAGATTTATCATAATCTCAAACTAAATATTAAAATACATTTCGTTCAATTTAATAAAATATTTTATTGCGAATATTTCAAATTATTTGTATTAATTAAATCAAGATCATTTTCTACCTCGATAAATTCAAGTTTGACTCCAGTTTTATTTTTTATTGTAATGCCTTTAAAATTACTTTTCAATGATAAAAATAAAATTATAACAAGACATATATTTATTTAAATATTAAATTGTTTAAGAAAATAATAGATTTATTGTTCTAAAAACACTGTAACAATGGTACAAAAAAAGAATTGCTACAAACATGATTTTCTTCTACATCAAGAGCTTAATTACTGACTAAATTAAATAACTACATATTATTATTTAATTTAATACTGTCAATTGTATTGAAATGTATATATCTTTAAGAATCAAAGTTGATATTTGAAATTTGCAAAATCGATAGATGTGTGAGTAGTGCTCTTGTAGAGAAAATCATCGAGTAGAAGATGCGCAGCGCTAACGTTTAGATGACGCAGTCGCTGAAAGAAGCTCTTGTGTCAGGTCGATAGAAAAGCCCGCTGCTGTGTTAGTTAAATTCTCCGAACGCGAACTCGCATCTAGAGTTTGTAAAAGGGGATAGAGAAGAATGTACTTGTCACTGGTGTGGAAGGAAAGAACGTCTAGTATGTATGTATACTTATGGAGAATGTAAAGAGAGATGGCTCCTCATAGTATCGTGAATTTCATTTTTTCTATACATAAGGTATTTTTGCCATAACTACATACCTGAAGGAAAAGAGAGACAATTTAGTATGTCCATGTTATGTCGTCGAATTAATTACCAGCAATCCTCACTCTGCTTAATGGTTCTTCCTTGAAACCAGGTCGACGATGCACTGCCTTCAATAATCCGTACCAGAGATTTATATCACTGTTCTGATCGTGTTATTCATTTCGCTTCGCCCACCTTAAATCGTCAACTCTATTTTCTTTTTTATATCTCTGTAATAAATATCAAAATAAATAGCTTGGTATCAAAAAAATATCTATGATATAAATATAAAAATTTAATATCTTAAAAAAGTAAAGAAACGATAATAGAAATCGATTATCGCTAAATAAAAAACGATACTTTGGATACTTTTTTTTTTATCTATAAAATCTTTAACTACTCATAAAATTTTACAGTAACAAATCTCTTTTATAACCTGATTTTATTTAATTTTTAACATTTTTATTCCTCCTGTTATATATGTTGTATGTAACTTCGTTGACAAGTTATTTTTACTTTTTATTACTCTCTCAAATTTCAAAACTAAATAAATTTTTAGGAATAAATTTATCGATTGTTCAACACGAAAATTCAATTTAATCTTCACTCCAGTGTTTTTTATACAAAATAAAAAATACACTTCTTGATTACTTAAGTACTAAATAAACACTTTGACGATTGGCTACTTAAGCTGCTTACATTCAAGTTAAATACCCAAATGCAAACTAATTACCTATTTTTCCAGAAGTTTTAAACTATTTTTTTTATCTATCACTATGCTATTGAAAGATAAGAAAATGAACTAAAAATTCTCATGTAACCAACTTTATACGAGAAAATCTCTACAAAACAATCTTCTTCATTTAACATTCTAATATACATCTGTTCAAAACCGT
Organism: Chelonus formosanus; assembly: GCA_028641665.1. NCBI lineage: Eukaryota > Metazoa > Arthropoda > Insecta > Hymenoptera > Braconidae > Chelonus > Chelonus formosanus. The sequence continues at coordinate 2,272,085 of CM054002.1, forward strand.
AATACGTATTTACTGACAAAAAATAATACAAATGCATTATTGCAGAGTGAATTACATGTTGCATAATGTTACTAGTTTACATTAAATGTTCCAACTATATATCCGAAATATAGATTTAATTGACATACTATAAAGTTTCAACATATGAATTACCATGTATTTATTGGGAACATATGTATAACGTCAATTTTAACACCTCTTGTATTTAAATCTGTCACATATAAGTATTTCACGAAAAAGATGTTTGTATTATTGATAATATAATTGATGCTAATTAATGTCAAATTTTAAAAACTATTTTTCATACATTAATTTAGTTGTATGGTTTTAAATAATTGAGGCTACTGAATATTTCAATGCAATAATAGTTTTTTATTCAGACCTCAGATTGTATCTTACTTTTTATCACTTACCTTACTCATTAATTTTATCATTGATTTTCAGAGAATAAAAAAATACACCTTTCCATATTGTATGTATTGTAGAGTATATTGTTTAGAAACTTGAATTCTTGTTTTTAATTTCTTTGTTTTCTTTTGAATTTTTTGCCATTGTCGTCGTCCAGATTCTATCCATCAGAAGTTCTGACCAAAAGATGTCAAAACGAAAAACACACTTCTAACTTCAAGTTCCTTAAAAAAGAAAACGTTTATTAGTAATAGTAATGACAATAAGACAATTTTAAAGTGTTTTTATTAAATATTATTTTATGTTCATGTTTTCATTAAATTTTATTTTAATTATTTATATTGCTTGATATTTTCTGAACAATTTAAAATCTAAAATTAACCTGAAAAATCTTATTGACTTTCATACTTTGTATGTATCATGAAATGATAATAATGATAGCATAGTGTTGAAAAAAAGTTTCTCTTCAATTCCACTTTAATTATTCGTTGAGAAAATCAAGTTTTATAGTAAAAAATAAAATCTAATGTGTTCTAAACTCTTTTGCTTGCCGTGAACGTTTCAGAAACATAAATATTATGAAAGCAAGACATTTAACGTCCAAGCACTGCTGCACATCTGGTGCTGTCGTCATGAATATAACTTGAACTCTTACCTCGTCCTTCATCTCCATCTTCTTCTTCTTCTTCTTCTGATACTGTTACTGGTTTGGTGTTTACTTGGATCCCAACAAACTTTTGTCCTGATGGTAGAATGGTGTCAGTTTGATATAACCTTATCCATACATTAATTCGTAAACGATCCGAAATGGCAATTAAAACCTTATAACAAGATATATTTAAATTTTAGTTAAATAATAAAAAGAAATGAAATAATAATATGTCTGGCAGTTAAAAAAATACTTATCTTAAACCTTAATTTAAAGCCACGGATAAATACTACAAGTGATTATAAAAAAATTCTTTATAAATGAATGTTAAATAAAGAAGCCTCAAGGGATATTCAGTCTCTCTTCCCTACATTCATTAATTTCTCCTCCCTTTCAATTCGTATTTTACTTACCCTCCAAATTTATCTTCACTCTCTACCCTCCACTTCTAACAACATTCTATTTTCCCTAGTCGTTTGCTCCTGACAAACCAACAGATTATGTATACATGTTATCTCTTCCAACGGGATGACCGGGCAACTAGCCAATATAAACTCTATCTTCTCCTGTTTGCATTTTTCTTTCTTCTTGCTTCTATAGTATATGCCGCCCTTCTCACTTGTTAACGTTGAACGCCAAGGGTGATAGACTTGCTGAAGCCACAAACTAATTACAACCCCAGGCATTGAGAGTGCATAAAACACCGTGTGAAATGAAAAAAAATGAGATGTTGATATGCATCATGTGTGTATGCGTGTACAATCATATTTATAAATAAGCTATTAATTCTCAAGTGAATAAAATAATAGATTTTCAATATCAAGTTATTCAGGAAAATATCGAGTTTTTTCATATTACCTATTTTATATCACATTGAGTTTTGAACTCAATTAAGGGGATTTTAATTGAGATTAATTTTTCATTAAGATTTTCTTTAATACATTAGAATCAAATATTATTAAAAAATTGAAGTTCACTCTTCATCTAAACCAATGATTTTTCAATATTCATTCAAGAACGGTTTTTTAAATTTCGTTTAAAAAAATTACATAGTGTAAATGTATTTGTAAATATGCAGAAAACTAGTGTGTATATTTAATAAATAATATTCATATTATTTGAAAGAACCTTGGGTCTTTTTTTGATAATATAAAACTCGGAGCAATCGAAATACCTTAAATGGTATTATCATCATTTATGTTCAACTTAGTAGAACACATAGATTTGCGCAGGCGCAATTCAATTCTCTAGTATCTAATTCAACGAGCTCAACATTGAGCTTAATTAAACTGTATATGGACGTAATGACATAATTGCTGTACCGATTTACCACACAGTCCAATACAATACTCCAATACAATACAAGTGTTTTATTTTAATGTACTCAAAGTGTTTAAAATATGATTCCAATGCTAATTAAATGGATAACGTCATATCAAAACACTTTAAGTACATTTAAATAAAACACTACGATTTGCAGTGATTAAAAGTCGAGATATTTAAATTCATATCATATTAGATACTTTTTACTTCAATTGCCTGTAAAGAAATGCTGCTGAGATGCATGTCTGTCAGGGGTTAAAGGTAATATTAATAATTTCCATCAACTATAGGAAATATAAAAGATTTATTATCATCACCAAAAATCATTAACATAAATTATTATTATCAAGTATTGGTGCTTAAGTGATTTTTATCTGTCTTAATTATTTTAATAACATAAATATACAGTAAAATAATCAATATTAATATTAATTATAATAAGAATTAATTTTTAAGTTAAATACTTGGCAACTTAGCTGCATCAAAAAGTTAATAACACTCTATTTCTTACTATCACTAACTACCACTCGTTATACTCACAGACTAACACTATTTAATTTATATTACACAAACTCAAGTATGCATGCTATTTATATTCAAAAAGGATTTCAATTATTAGTTGTTTTAAGTACTTGGAAACACATTCTCAAGTTCATTTATTTACTTTTAAAAAATTTCTTTTTGTTTTCAAAGTGAATCACTGAATGAAATAAACATCATCTTGTAATTCTCGACGACATTTAAGCATCATTCTTTGCTCTATTTATCAACTCACTATTATTCTTCAAAAGCGATAATATATATATGGGCTATGAGTGGAGTAAATCTATTTCAGGGATATAAACGCTTAGATATCTTGATAAAAGACACATACAAGGGTGTAGTAATACGTTTTATTGAACTTTAATTCTCCCAAGCGATACAAGTCAAAAATATGCTCGTCATGATGACTTTAAAAAGTAGAATAAATAAATAAAAATATATATATATATATATGTATGCAATGAGCGATTGTTAAAAAATGGTAATTTTATGATAGACGATCTTGTAAGAGTTTTCTCAAGAGATTTATTACTTGATATATTTTTTCGTCCTGCTTTACAGCCGCTTGGAATTATAAAACAAACGAGGGTAGCTGGTTGCTTGGATATTAAAATTGAGAAAGTACGAGTTTCCGTTGAATCTTGCGTGTCGATCATTTCATATAAATTCTTGGAAGAGAAGAGAGGGAGAGGGGCAAAATAAAAAATTTCCTGAATGATTTCTTTTATAATATTTTCCTTTTTTTTTTTATTTTTATTTTCTACCCCTCTAGAGAATATGTTCAGGGATGTAGTCAAGAGCACCTTCGAGTATTCAATCCAGTACTCCACTTGGGAGAGCTTATACCGAATGCTTCTAATACTGACATGAGTACCGGTTGAAAACAGAAAAGCTTCACTTCTTAACTTGAATTATTTTCTAACCTTCAAATTAAATACATCATAAAATGGAATGATAATTAAATTTGTATTTAAAAATAATTTTTTAATACTTCAATTTGTTTAATAAATAAATAATTAATATTTTTTTAAACTCGAATTATTATAAATATTATTGTTAAAATATATTTAAAACATACAATTGAATTATATAAATTCATGTACAAGTTTTCTATTAAACACTAGTCTTACTTTAATTGACTTTAACTACTTAAGTAGATTGTGGCGTCACACATCAGACTACATTATTGTACTCGAGTTATTTCGAGTATAAATAATTTATTACTCCACACAAGTCCATTTATGTTATTGTTAGACAAGTATTTTCGTCAAATCAATTGGTGATTATTTTAACAGAGTTGGCCTCATTGTTGAAATGATATTTTCATAAAAATGAGCCAATTATAAGATAATGTGAAATAATTGTTATTAAAGAGAAAAAGAGTAAATCAAGTAATGAATAATAAAATAGACTGTGCATAAATTATAAAAGATAATAAATAAAAAGAGAGAATAAAGAAATATATCATAGTGAGAATAGCGTTTAAAAATTTGTCCTACTTTTTTCTGGCATTGTATTCATAGAAAAAAGGAAATCGATTATGTCGTCGCTCAAATTGATTGCCCTCGAGTCTACTAACCGGATGCCCTCTCCAACTTTGTTACCGCTGGTAAAATCACCGAAACTCTCTCCAAGTGCCGGATGACATGCGAATTCGATTTGTATCCCAGAGACGACTATTCCATACGTTTTGCTTGTCTTCCACCTCTGTCACTCTATATCTCTTTATATAAAGCTCCAAGCATACACACAGATACAGTCTCAAACGTGATACACTCCAGTGACAAAGGGGTAATGTATACGTATGTAGTCCCACTACAACTGTGTTACTAGTATTATATCGTGGGTGTCACATGTGCATCGTTTCATCCACTTGTCACGTGTCCGCTCGACTGTCTCGCATACGTTGATGCCTTCGTGATCCTCTCAACCGTCAACTGTACATCTCACGTCGAACTTTACACCCATGTTGTTGCTAATCGTTTCATAAATACATACTACCGAATGATGATATGATTTAATAAATCCCATTACAATTTAACTGTTATTATTATATCTATATATCTGTACATTGTTATGCAGTTGAAAAGATTCAGAATTTTAGTTAATTTTGAAATACCCTAATTCATTTGAATGATCACAAATTTATTGTCACATTCAGAATTTTATTAGACTCAATGTTTAACTCTAAACGTTACAATTTATGTTATTGAATTAATTTTCGATTGTATACAAATATTTTTAGTTTGAATCTGAAATTAAATAATAATATATAGTTATTTTATTTAGTCAGTAATTAAGCTCTTGATGAAAAAGAAAGTCCATTATTTATTTGAACTATTCAATGTTTAAATAAATATGTGTTTTATTTTAAATTTATTTTGGTAATTATTTAGTTTAGGTTTCATACGCAAATTATAGAAACACATAATAACAAACGAATGTAAACAAAGAAATCAATGTATTGTGAAAATTCTTGCGCGATGATGTCATTGTTTTCGGACAAAGTGTTACCGTGATACAATCTAATGCACGTTTATATCTACATTTTCCTAAACCTAAACTAAATAATTATCTTTATTTTTATTATTAAGAAATAATTCAAAAGTCTTCATACTAGAAAATAACATTTGAGTCAAATTTAAATTTATCGAGGTACTGTTGGAAAACCTAATTATTTAATTAATAGTCTTAAGACACAAAAATAAGAATACTAATGTCATCATAATTTTAATACCTAAACGTCGTATAAGAGTAGTTGCGGTGTAAGAATATATTTCTGTAAATCTACGATAAAGTCGATATCTCAGCAGAGATCAATCGATTTTCGTTTCCGTTGGCCGTCAATTCTGCTTCAGGACGAGTGGATTATTCGTGCGAGAGCATTGGGAATCGTTTTACAGACCAATTGTTCGGAAATTTTCATGGTTTCATGTTCTCTATTACTCCTATCTACTGTTATATCGAACCTCAGAATTTAAATGTTAGAGATGAATTTATGTGATACCTAGGTACGTATATGTATAGAAAAATTTATTCGATTAATCATTAAATTATGTAAATCATGAATATTACATTCATTGTCTATCTTGGAAAGTTCCATCATAAAATAAAATTAATTTATTTAAACAAAAAAAAAATACTTAAGAAGCATGAAATGAAATAAATGTATAATTAATGAGTCTTTATTACCAATGAATGTCAACGTAATTATATTTGCTTATGAATATCATGTCATCTAGTGTAATAAGTACTATACAAATGTTTTAATATTTCAGCGTAATTTTCATTTTCAAGATGGCTTCAAGTTTGTGATGATATTAATAAAGAAGTAATTAGGAAAATTATTCAAGCAATTACAGAATATTATTAATATCCATTAGATTGATCTTGAAAAATTATTTATTCCAATAGACACAAGCATGAGTAAATGGCGTCGAGCATATACATAAATCCTCAGTAAGTATAAATATTGATTCAATTATTATAATTTCATTCATAAATTCACCAATATACTTATTATTGTTATTATTATTATTTGATTAATTATTTACTGTTCATCAATAAAATCAGTTAATTCTTAATGTTGATGACAGTAGAGTGAATAATTGATAGCGTCCATACACGCGAGCTTTTCCTTCTTTTTCATTACTACTAGTGGTTTTAGTTAATTGATTGTTGGTATTATATCTGAAAGCGATGAATATTTTATGATTTTTATCTTTTATATAATAATTATAAGTTAAACTATCAATTGTCGTTTTTAAGATTTATTTATAATTAATTATTAAAAATTACATGACACATCAGATATTTTTTTTTTCAATATCTCCATAACACTAGTTGCTATTTATTTTTTTCCTACGTACAAATCCACCTAATAAAAAGTAATAATTAGTTGCCATGAAGCAAAAAGAATAAAGTGACCTAGAAAACTTATTAAAAGATAAATGAGGTCATTCATCTTCTAAAATATAAAGTTGGTTAAACTATTTAGTACAGTATGACGGGATAAAAAATAAAAATAATTAGAAATAAGAAAAAAAAAAAAAGAATATCTCATTGTCATCAGATAAAGATTTGACTTTCATCAGACAATTGATCCTTTGAATAGAGATCCTAAGGATACTCAGACGCTTTTAAGTATAGGTAGTCGAACGACGAAGAGTCATAAGGCGATAAGAGGTTGAGCAAAGGCGAAACGAACGATAATGCGGACGACCAAGTGGATAATACTGGTGCGATGAAGGCACATAGTGGATAATGGAAAGATCATTATATTCAAGAGAACAAAGTCTTTCTCTTCATCTAAATCCCCTCACTTGTCTTCCGGATTTCGCGCAGGCTCAATTATCACTCACTTTTATCTACAAATACACTATGACAATAATTGATTATAAAAAACTTCTTACTCCTATGTAATTTCTATTTTTAACATTAATGTTAAATAGAGTAACATGTAGTTTGTTATTTTCAACTCTAGTGTAGAAGAATGATTGACTAATAAGGTGTTGGCATTGAACAAGTTTTTGTTTTTTAACGAAAAAAAAATTTATCATTACATTAAATCAAAACTCCGATAAATATAAAATACAGTACCCTCCAAAAGTTAGTTGGAATATTTAAGTAAAAATTATTAGGTATTATTTCTTTCTTATTTATCATTGTACATCAAAGGTGTGTTAAATCAGCACACTTTAAATGTCTTTAATGTTAAATTACTATACACAAACTATAGAACCTTGCAGTCATTTCTAACACACTTAAAGTGTGTTAAAATGTATAGTTTGTTTTGGAGGGCAGTGTATAAGGATGTATTTAATGCTTTTCTGTCAATTTTAAATTCAATTTTACAACAAGGGTCTTTGCACTGTAGGATTTGGTGAGTCACATTACACTTCATAAGCTTTTCCTCCCTCTATTCTTCATCATAAAAGGATTAAATCATTAGATGATAAGTCATTTTTCAGTTTAATACTACTGTATAATTATAAAGACGCATTTACATTTAATGCATAAATACAACAGTTATACCAATGAAATTGATGTAAATTGAATACGAAAAAAAATCGTGGATTTTATATATTTATGATGATTGATTTATTAGTATTGCTGCAATGCAGTAAAATGTAGTTTACTTTCCAAAGAGGAACAGAGTTTATTCAATATGGGACTCATTCGTACAGTATAGAGTCTTCGTCATCAAAGGTTATATTAATTAATTACATTGATCAATTTTGTGTAATGATTTTAAATTTTTCTAAAAAATAGTCAATATTAATATAACATATTTTTACCATGAATTTTGTAATTTCATTAATTTATTTATTAGTGTTGATAATATTTGATGATGAATTTATTTTTGTTTCTAGAGTAAATATCTTACTCTTTCGAATAAATCTGTAAATATAATAGAATTGATAATAAATAAATTTATTTACATACATATATTATTTTTTTGCATACATGTATTCTTGATATTTATTCAGATATTTAAATATCTGAAGTATATTGATAGAGTAAAAAAGTATATAAAAAATTAATATATACATGTATATATATATATGTCATACTTCAATCTTGATATCGCTATTTCATACAGTAATTTCGTAGTCAAGAAATTTGAAGCATTTTACAAAAATTCAAACTTCATTGTTACCCTAAAATACGTTAATAATTTTCAGAAAAAAAAAATAAAAATTCATAATTGAACTGAATGCTTATAGAACAATTCTATTCAACTTTACTTGAGAAGAAACTCTTTTTCACATAAAAAATATTGATATAATTAAATTTTATTCAACATGAATTTTGTATATTATTTCTCTAATTTCATATACCTTTATTACAATTTTTTTCACTTCTATTATTTTACTGAAAAGCAATTTTATTCAACTAAATTCCATCTTTATTGTTAAAAAAAATTTTGTTCATCACTTTCTTTTTCTATGTGTTTTAATGTATTCGAACGTGTTTAAAAAGTGACTACAATGCTAATTAAACAGGTGATGTCAAATTAAAACACATTAAGTGGATTGAAATAAAACATTAAAATTTGAAGTGTGTTTATAGCACTTTGGTAAATGGCAAGAAACATTTAAAATTCTTCTACAAAACTTCTATAGTTTGTTCATGGCGTTTAATATTATAAACACTTTAAGTGTTTAGTTTCTAACACTCGAATTAACAGTGATATTGAAAGAATAAGAATTTTTTGATAAATTTATTCTACCTAACAAGTTTATCTAATGTTTTATAATTTCCAAATTAATAAATATATATTACAAAAATAGAAAGAAGAAAAATAAAAATGGAAATAGTTTAATGGAGTAATATTGTTTCACAATCAATGTATGACACATATGGCACAACATGGATCTATACAAACTAGAATATCTAAGTTCAAAAATTGCCATGTTCATTCCTTATTCTCATAATGATATAAATAGCATATGGTAATTCCTACACGATTTGTCATAAGCGATTAATCGTACTAGTGATAATATCATCGTGTATATTATCCTGAGATACAGAGAAACGGAACCAAACGAGTTAACGTCATTTGTTCTTGTACGCGTGCATGACTTACGACATCAATATATCGATATATATATATATAAATTTATAGCTATTACGAACGTCCACAGGAAGAATATATTTATCATGTACGTGTTTTATTCCACTATTCCTAAATCACCTTTTATCTTAATATAAATTCTAAAAGCATTAGACCGAATCGTTGAAGAATAAAAGTTAAAAATAAAAAATTAAATATACTTAAACTTTTATCTTGTTTCAGATTATCAAATTAGCTGAGCCTTTCCGCTAGCAGACCTATAATCTAACTAATTATCCTAGCATGCGTGTTAGAGCTGAGGAAAAGTTTGGATAACCCGTTGAAAACGAGTGCTCTTCACATACCATCAAACAAAAACCAGTAATTCCTCTAAAATGAATATAAAAGTTAAGTTAAATCATTCAACTTAAATAGAGGATTGAATTTAATTAAATTTACAATTAACACTCCTATTATTATTACCCTTTTTGTTTATTATTTTTATTTAAATTTATTCACACAAATAAATTTTAATAAACATGTAAATTATCAAATACTTTGTGTGTGTGTGAGATAAAACAGGTATTTAAATAATGATATGAGTTTAATTTACTAGAATACTTTGAGAAAAAATATTTTCAACTTATTTTCTTTAAACATTGAACACTGTTTATTATTATGACACTATAAAAAGAATTAATTGGTAAGTTAAAAAAAAAATAACATTGATTACCTATCATATGGTCTATAAATCAAGATTTATATTTGAACTAACCTAATATTCATCAGTAAATATTAAATAAACTTTTTGTAAAAGAAACTTTTATTTATAACTAGAAAACCAACTTTTGAAATCCCATCATTCCGAATATACTATAATGTCAAAAAGTTAACTCCAATAGAAAGTTATTAATGAAAAAATCGATACTTTGTTTTGAATAAATATTAAATCTTTTATATATATAAAATTTAAATAAATTTATCATTAAAATATAAAAAAAAAAAAATTAATTTTAATGATATCTGTACAACTTATTGTCAAAGTAATTATAAAAAATATGTAACAACACGACCGTGCTAGCTTATCTGTTGTGAATTAAACTAATAGATGGTAGACATGGGAAACAATTAATTCAATTTTTAATTTTATTTTTATCAATCTAATGATTTTTTGAATAAAAAATTTTACCCATTTTTAATGAAAAGGGTCAATAAATCAAACGTTAGATAGGATTACTCTGCCACCAATAAACAATTTATTCAACAATAAAAATAATACTGAGGTATACTTTGGCTTGTTTTAAATAAACAATTATATTGAGACTCTCAGAGTGCGAGTACAATTACTATTACACTTGAGATCATTAATTACAGTGTTTGATGTTCGATGGCAAAAATCACTTTGTTATAAATACAACATTATCAATCTGATGTCACCCAACGTTACCTTTTATTTAATAACCCACAAACTATTATTCTCTAGATATCATCATGATATGATAAACAAAAATGTGATGAAACTTTTTTTCTATTCTCCAATACTTATCATACAATCTATCTGGTGGCTGTTTATCTGCATCTCTTTCACCCTGGACAAAAGTCTCAGAGTCGACTCAGCAAACAATGAAAGTGAGTTGAAGTTTTACAGATATAAACTATAAAATCGATTATTGATTAATTTTTTTTCTTTTTACAGTTAAGAAGCTCGTATCAATTGCTTTTATGAGTCTAGTTTCCATCATATCCGTAAGACATGAATACTACCACCATCACCATCATCTAAGAAGCAATGCTTAAACATGATTTCCCAGATAAATGTCAAGTGAAATAAAAGGATATTTATCGTACAAAGCTGCCAATCACTCGAGCATTTTCTAGGTTTCAACAATGTTATAGTGAACATTCCATGTCGTTGACTTGGAAATGACCGGAAAATTTGACTCGCTGAGGTGAGAGTAGAGGGCTCGTAGAAAGAGACAGATTAGCGATGGTGAGTACAAGAGAGAGAGATTGGTGAGAAGGAGAAAAGGGAGACAAGCAAGAGAGGAAGAAAGCTGACTGATTGTGTATAGTAGATGAAGAGGACGCTTGCGCGGAGCCCGGACGGGTAGTGCCACTGGAGCCCGGCGGTTCAGAGCTTCGCCCGGGACGTCGGGACGACGAGCACCATACCCACCCGAAAACGTTTTCATGTTCTGAACGCGATTCTTTCAAGCTCGTCGCTTGTCTTCATTAATTCGTTTTCAGTTACGTATTTATATCCATACTCTTATCGGAACTGTTTTACCAATGACTTTTTTATTATTCAAAAAAATACCTATAGATAATATTTAAATGTTTGATAGAAGAAGGATTAGGAATAATAAAAAAATAATTGTAAAACAATAATAATCATCATCATTATTATAAGAAAAAGAAGAAGAAGAAGAAGAAAAAGATAATAAGTAACAAAGAAAGCAAGAAAGAAAAAAGATAACTTGTCTTGGATTATGTGATTGGTGTAATTGGATAAAATAATTTAAGGGGGGTTGTGAGTAATGATGTGGATAACCGGTTGATATTGAAAATAACGTTGAAACGAGGAAAGAAAAAAAAGTGACGGCTAGTGGTGAAGGAAATGTGCCGAAGGTGGAGCGCGCACTGAGATGATAGTCCAGCCATGGTCCTCGTCGTTACCATGAGGACTTCTTCTTACATTAACTATTATGTGCTTTGTCTTGTCTGTTGGATTCTTCTTGGAATCACCGGTAAGGGGAAATGATGTTGTGATACCTAAAAGATTGATTATCATGAGATTTACGTATAGTGGGTTGGAGTAAATATGCGGAAATAGGGAGTCTGTGATTTCAAGTGTATCCAATTGGAGGAGGGAAAATGTTGTTGTGTGTATGCTCTTAAATGTTTAATACTGATTTAGTAATGTCTTGTATTAATCTCAAGCTTGATTAATGCAACTGGGATCTATTTGTGGAAAGTGGATACTAAGGTCAGGAGTTTAATGTAGTTGAGGATCAATAAGATCCACTTTTGACCTCTGACGTTGTTCAAATTTAACTCAAAAACATTCATTTATTTTGTTTCTAATTTATTCTTTGAAATAATTACGTTAAAAATTTAATTAAGTAAAAATGTCAATAAGTAGTTTTGATAATGTTAATGATTTATTATTGTTGGAGAAGATAATTTTTAATGTCTAAATGATAAAGAGATACTGGGGCAGAGAATTGAAATGATATTTCCACTTGCAGAGAGGTATAACGAAAAGAAAAGAAAGGAAAAAAAAGGAAAAACGAAACGATTAGAAGATACAGAGATAAAAGCACTCGACAGATTTAGGTCGAGAGTGTGTAGTTGATGTTCCAGTTTTACAGAGAATGTTTCCCGAAGAAATGTAGATTAAAGATTCATAGATAGTAATTTTAAATGATAATAGTAATATTATTATTACGAATATATATATATATATATATATATATATATATTCATTTAAAAGAATAAATATTATTTGATAAAAAAATTATTTCAAAAAAATTCTAATCATATTCATACATCTTTTATGATCAAAGTCTTTGCAAACAATTCAGAAATTCTGAATCATCAGTTGCACCCTCTGGCGTCCGTGCTCTCACTTGTCTTCCATATCCGGAACTCTTCTGATCCATGATTAAATGGAAACCATCGACGACTTTACTGTCGATCGTACCAATTGCAAATGGTTTGACCCAATATCAAATACTGATATTCCTCTTTTTTTCTTCTTTTTATTCCACGCACTTTCTATCGTGCACATCCTCACCCTTCAATTTATTACACTATACCATTATTTTGCTACTGCATAAAACATGGTATACATTTGATCACAGATTTCATTTTTCCCTATGTTTTGCTTCTTTTGCGTGTAATTTCTACTACGATAAAATTTTACTTTGTTCATCATGCTCTGATAAAGGCTAAATAAATGTTTAAATTTATAAGAACAAGCGTGACACATATCGCTAATATAAATAATACTTCTTAGATATTCTAATAAATTAATTTTTTCTTGTAAAATAAGAAATTAATCTTTGAATTAGGAATACATATCAAATTTTAATTATCATTAATTAATTTCTTATTAATATATTACTAGTTTAGGAAGCACTTGTGTTTATTTAACTTAGGTTTTAATTCGTTTTAAATTTTTTAACTTTGAAATGATTATACTAGTAAATATTAACTTTAGGTAGCTTGAAAGTTCCTTACTTACGATATTGATTGTTTAATTTTATACACAAATATCTGTATGTAATGATAAATTTTATATTTAACATTGCCAATTCAAGTGTGTTATTCGTGTGTTATTCTTGTAGACACTTTTTACACGCCAATCCACTTAAATGTTAAATGTCGTAAACAAACTAAAAATTTTAACACACTATGAAGTGTGCAAAAAGTGTATACAAAACATGTATATTTTGTTTATAAAAATTTTACATAGAACACACTTTATACGTGTCAGTAAACTTTTTTATAAAACATTTTTCCATAAGCAAAAATATTTTTCAACAACTAATGGTTTATTATTAAAACATATATCTATTGTATTTAAAAATTTTAAACAAAATAATATAAATATTTTTTATTCAAATAAACAAAATAGAGTAGTTTCGTAGATGAATTTTAAACGCACTTTGTCGTTTATTAAAATGCTACAGTTTGTTTATGGTATCCAATAAATATTTATTATTAAACAATTGAATTGTCCTGAATTTGTAGTGTATACATTCATAAAGCTATATGTTCGATAATTTCACACAATGCAATTTTTTTTTTTTTGATACTGTAAACTTCAACATAGATTTGAAAATAATTATTATCATTCTATTATTATTATTCTGATAATACTTGAAAAATCAATGAAATCAAAGTGACCTTGTTTTATCAGTCTGGAAGTAAATTAATTATTCAAAATCGATAAATTTTCTCATGTATACTTTTCACCATTTTTTCTATGATAATTAAAAAAATAAAAATAAAACATGTGATAAAGTTGAATGTATTTTTATAATCGAAATACATTTGTCACTTTAATTAATTTAAATAATAATGAGAGAAAAAAAAATCATCCAATTTTGTCGAATGTACTCTTCAATATATCGTAATTTCACGTATCACGAAAAATAAATTCTAATACTGATGGAGTGACTTTCAATTTAATTGGATTAATAATAATTCTACAATCTCAATTGTATCAAATTCAATTACAAATATTTAATCATTATTACGTGTGTCAATAATAAGTGTTATTTTAGTACTCATGAAGTTAAAATTAATTTAAAATTGATTTATTAAAATGTGGAAAACAATTAATAATTTAACTAATGATTTCTTTTTTATTGCAGGAGTAAGCACGAGATCATACTCACTAGTAAGAAGACACGCGGGTATATATCAGGGTCCATATTTCGACGAACACAGTCCAAAAAATTGTACAGCACAATTGGGGACAAATACTTTTTTACCTTGTAAAGTTCGTCAACTTGGGAATAAATCGGTATGTCAATTTAAATACAAATATACTTTATTTAGACATAAAAATGATTCTCAATCTTTATGTCGACCTTTGTCATCATTCAACTAAAATTACTTCTTCGTCAAGAAACTCGACAGTCTTATCTTTATTATCCAATTCTTCTCTTTCCCGGAAGTTAAAACTTGATGTCTTCCAAACTCTCCTCACGTTCTTGAGTTATAACGACGCAATTTTCTCACAGACATTATGCGTCTGCGCAAACTACTCAAATTATTAACTAAACTTTTGACATTGTTGACAATGAAAAAATTCATGTCTATTTTTTTAAAGTCATTTCATATTTTTTATATCATCATCATTATGTATAATAAATAATTTGATGACGAATCTCATTAACATATTGATGGCATAAATGTTTCTGATGAACTTTTACGATACTTTTCAAGATTTATATTGAATAAAACCATTTTAACGTAGTACATCAACGTAGAAAACAATTTTCATTAAAAAAAAAAAGATTAACAATGTATAAAGATTTTCAATACATTTTTATGTGTAACTTGAATAAAAATGTAACAAAATTTATTGTGAACAACTAATATTCTTTTTCAATAATAAAATCGAAATTTTGAATAGCCGCTATGAAATATTTTTTTTGAAGTTAACATGATAACATTTTCATTGATTCAGTTCTAATGGTTATTTAAACTAATTTATTATTGTGTTTAATACTTTTGAATATAATTATCTAAGTATTGGTTTATTTTAATGTTTCATTTTCTTCTTAAGACCCATAGTGTCTCATAAAATAAGAATTAATGTCACTTGTATTTAAACTTACCATAAAAATCTCATCAAAATACATCTCGTTAAATTCAATAAAATATTTTATAGCAAATATTTCAAACTAAACAAAAAAATGTTTAGAGTAACGCAAATTTTTTTCTCAATGCAATTACGCACTGCAAATCAGGCTTTGTAATTGAAAAGTGTCTAAAAGAATAACACACTTGGATTTACAGTGATATATTATTGAAAATATCTTATTAATATATAAATTAAAAAAAAAAAATGATTTATAGATTTTATTTAAAGATTTGATGTAAGATACTAAAAAGTACATGTGACATTAAACAAGTTGACAAGTTTCAACATGGAAAAATTGTTTTTCTAATAAAAAGAAATCAACAGAAAAGAAAAAGTCCTTGACGATAAGATCCGTTTTGGTTTAGGGTTTATCCCTGTAATAGGGAGTGTAAGTCAAAAGACACTCGATTTTTCGATTAGTTTTCCAGATAAATTTCCGTTTGCCCTAGTTTTCCTATCTTTCATAATATACAACACATTGATAAACGGAGTTTAATAGTCATAAATTAGATGAATGCCTTATACAGAGAGATGGTGCTGAAAGTTGATCAATAAACAAAATGTTTTTGAAAAGGTCTCGACTAGCATTAACTTGTCTGCTAAAGTGCGCAGTCTTGACAACTTACCAAAATGCTGTTCGTCACTTCGAGAAGTACTGGAATTAATTTTCTTGGCATACGATTCTGGCAAAGAGGAAGCCAACTAGAACTGTGTGCTCGACACCAGAGCACATCTTGAACAAGTTGCTTCAGTCCCTCCTATTTCTCTTATTCGTACTTTACCCTTGTCTTGTCTGTACTTTCCACTTTCAGGCATATAGTACAAGGTGACTGCAATTGCAAATGATATAGCAATTAAATGAAAACTTTTCGTACTGAGTGCAACGACTTTAGTGAATACATATATCTATATTTATATCTACATATATATTTTATTAAGAAGAAATGATCGCGTGACGATCGTACATAGTACATAGTTATGTATACTGTGACAACGTTGATCCTTTTAATATAATTTTGACCAATTTGAAATAGTTCCAAGTCAACTAATTATTCTCGCTCATTTATTTGTTCGACTTATATTCAAGAATCACGATTCAGGAGAACTTTACTCGCTTCTAACACGTATTTTATCCTTAATTATTTTGCCTCGAGTGGCTTTTTTTTTCTTTTTTGTTCTGATGGAAGATAGTGTGACCTTTGCCCTAGTCCACTAATATAAACTCATGGAATTTAGTACTTGGATACCGGTAAAATGTCCAACAGCACGCGAATTATGATAATTACTGCAAGCGCTTGTTCGCAAGAGGATAAAAGGGGTGGGTACTCTGATTCTATCTAGAATCTCATAATGAAATGTCAGTGAATAGTGGCCACAAAACTCGTGTATCCGTAAACTTGATGACATAAATGCCTCTCTCAAGCTATAAGTGACGACTCAATTACAGAAATTACTTCCGTTTGTGATAATAAATACTTTTAATTATAATTACACATATTCATCAGTTATTTTAATTAATTATCAATTTATATATATATATATATATATATCATTAGTTAATCATTTTATCACCATCATGACATTTCATCTAATCTTCTTTATTCATTACCCTCATCAAGGTTTCATGGATAAGACGAAGAGACGCACATATTCTGTCAGTTGATAGGATCATGTTCATCGCTGACGAGCGTTTTCAGACCATATACGTTGATGGATCGGACACCTGGACTCTTGGGATCAAATATGTTCAAGCAAGAGATGAGGGCGAGTATGAATGTCAGATATCTACTGAGCAAAAGATGAGCCACACTGTATATCTCAGTGTCATCGGTATGACATCTAATTGTTTTATTCATTTTCATGTTAAATAATTATTCTAATGAAGCGAATAATTCATTTATTCTTTCAGTGCCAAAAATTGAAATAATGGGTGACCAAGAACGACATGTAAAGACTGGAAGTACAGTAACATTGCGGTGTGTCATCAATCAATCAGTAGAAGCACCATCATATGTATTTTGGTATCACGACGACAGTCGGGTATTGAGTGATCAATATGGAAAAGTTTCTATTCACCCTCCAGAACGAACGGAAAATGGATTTGATAGTGTACTCACTATCCATAATGCTAAACTTGAAGATTCGGGAAATTATACGTGCAGTCCAAGTAATTTAGACAGTGCAAGTATCCATCTTCATGTGCTCAACGGTGAACATCCTGCAGCTATTCAACGAGGAATAAGTGCAGCACCTGGAGGTTGTCGAGCAGTTTGGTGGCTTGCAGGGTCTGTCAGTTTGTCTTCTAACCAAGGCAAACGTATATTTATTCTTATTATCCTTCTCATTATGGTCCTTATTACCAATCCAAGATCAATTCAATTAGGATATGCTGTGACACGATAATCATTCAGTCCTGCTTATTCCTCTTGCTTGAAGAAACCTGAGGACTTGCCCGCATACTAAATTTACTATTAATTTTATTTTTCCATCAACGCCCCCCGACTATTATTTATTTATTATTATTTCAATAGATCCTGACTGTGATTACTTGATAAGTGCATGTAGGAGACGATTAATATTGAATCAAATCTGAGAAAAAAAAAACGTCATAAAAGATATCATCTTGGTGGTGATTAAATCAATTCACCTCAGTACAGACTTGTCCAAAAAGTCTTCCCGAAGTTATATTTGCTCACGAACAACCCAAGTTGCCATCGATTTTACTATTAGGCGCGACGAGCTTCCGCTCCCCACTGGGGTATTTCAATTCGTCTACACTTCCTTTAAGGAAGACTCCTCCCCCGGTGTTCCACAAACTCAAGTGGCATTACAACAGTACGGACTCCTGTAAATTTCATTACTGCACCAAGAAACTTAATATCTTACATATTAGCATTTTGATTTTACATATTCAATATTATTGATCAACAATCGTCAATTTTTTATTGCATATTTTTATGTACTTTAATTGTTTTTTAATATAATTAATCATGACTATATCAGTTCAAACATTGAAAACGGTAACAGAGAAATATAAATATTTTAAAATAATTACAAACTAACGAATAGTTTTCGATAACATCACGATATATTTTTTGGTGAGTTTATTTATTATTATTATACATTGATTTAATTATTTTTAAACTTGGCAATCACGTAACAATTTAAAAATAATTGTTTAAAAAGATCTCTTATAAAAATGATTTATATTATTGAAAAATTGTTTGTTAATTTTAGAAACAGTATTGAAAAATATTGATATTAATATTTTATGAATCTATAAACGTTTTCTTGGTATTAATTTTTTTTTGAATTATAAAAATTGTGCTATTGATTAGTAACTGACTTGATTTCTATAAATATAGAATCGTTTAAAAATAATCCAATTGTTTTTAACATTTTCTACCGTGAATATGAGTATGTTAATAAAATGATTTAAAATGAATAGTAGTGAATCAATTAATCAAAGATACTTGATTTATGAATTAACTGAGAATTGTATAAAAAATGATAAGTAATCGTCCAAAGAGAAAGAAAAAATAATTAAAGGCTGTTTAGTAGATCAAAGCAAACAAAAAAGAAAGAATAAAATAATTTATTTATAAATAAAAATGTTGCCGTTTATACCGGGGGCGTTTTTAGAGTTTATGTATAAAATTGATACTATCACGTGAAAATTACAAATAATATCTTCAACTTCACGTATACGTTAATCTTAATAATGATACACGATATACAATCGTGAATATTTTAAATAAATTTCACCAAAACTAGGTCCTGTAAATCGTCAAAAGAATTGAAACTTGTTCGATAAAAGTTAAAGATAATAACAATGAAAGCAGTTAGATAAATTCTATTTAAAGAAAAATATTATTAAATAAATACTACAATTGTGATGTATTCACTCGACGTCTAATGTGCCTGCTCATAATCTTGACTATGTGGAAGATTAAAATAAAATAAATTACTCAACTCCTAAATCAGACAATCAAAAGACACTAAAGATAAACTATAAATTCAGTGTTGACGTTCACTTAAATCAATCAATTTATAGTATCAAAAGTAGTATATATTTTATTTTAAAATTTAATTATATTCTATTTAATAAATCTAAAAACAATGATATTTTTTCATTTTACATGAAGGATATCAATACTTTTGATGATTGAAATTATTTTTTACTCTTTATTAATTGGTTTGTTGTAACCAATTCATTCAAACTACTTTCAAGATAAATCGGGGCAATATAGGACGGCTAATGCACTCTAAAATACTTTGGAAAATAGTTTAAATATGCTGAGTAAAAAATTTACTATGAAGAAGTAATATTTTTCTCAATTAACTCAACCAAGTTTTGAATAATTGCAATTTAATATTTTTAAAGGTTCAGTTTTAATAGTTACTTAAAACTATAAATTTTTATTGTTCTAGGTTATTTTGAATATAACTATTTGCGTATTAGTTAATCCTAATGTTTCATTTTTTATTTGTATTCCATGGTGTCTCTCATATAATATTACTTATATTTAAATTTATCATCTTGAACCAAGTATCGAATTAAATGAAATATTTTATTACGAATATTTAAACTTCTTTTTATTGGTTAAATAAAATTTTTTTGTATAGCAAAAATTGTTATCTCAGTGTATAAAAAACTGTCAACACTGTGCGGATAGGTTCCGACAATAATATGTAATACTAATCTCTTATAAATTCTAAACTTTTGATTGTCTGATCTCATGTACTTAGCTACTTATGAGTTGAACAGACAAAAAAAAAAGCATATATATTTATATGCAATCCATATCTTGAGATAATGAGCAAAAACGTGGTCGAAATTCATAGTAATTGAGTGTATACATCCTACAGTATTATTATACCTACTTATATAAAATCAGCTTTTTACGTTACTTTCTATATACATATTTAATAAGCGTCCGTAAATACAGAATCGAGGGAGACCGTCCTCATTTATTGACAAATATGCCGTGTGTAGTTATCACAAAAACAATGAATATGAATAAATGATGGTAAATACATTACTATTGAAATTTAACATACGTAATGTGCTTGATAGAATAATCTTTCAAGCAGAGTAAACTGCAAACAATCAAGTTTTCTCTTTGTTGCTCTATTCATATTTACCAAATGTCTAGAGCAAACGTATCGACATGGAGGCAATGTCAATATGCGTATGCATATTATTTTTCATGCTCGCATATTTTCATCTCTAATTTCGCAATTTGCGAATTTTAAAATAATTATAGGTAAAAAAAATCATGAATTGATATATTTGTTATTTATTATGTATTATACTATGAAAAAATGGTACAGATATTGGAAATTGAACAAGTTTCAGCTCGAATAAAACGAAAGAAAAATATTCATTAGCGTAACGATTAACTAAATGATAGATTAATATATATGTATATATAATTCTTTTTTTATTTATTTATTTATTATTATTTTTATTAACTGTTATTTTTGATTTTCAATTAAAATTGAGCGGGGAAAAAAATCTATTATCCTCAGTGAAAAATAAAATAAAACAAGCATTATAAAATGAGGATTAATCAATAACAAGGATAAAATATAAGAAATTATGTACGAATGATATTAGAATACTTATGATTCATGTGATTGTCTGTAAATAATATATAGTATAAATACATAATGTTAATAATTATGATATGCCGTATGTGTTAAATTAACTCAAGTTACTGTGTAATTTCTGAATCATATTAAACAAAAAAACAAAAAAAATACACATTTGGAAAAAAAAGTAAAATTAAATTGAAATAATTGTCTGGCCGCTTGTGCTAACTGATAAATGTAAATTATTATAAATAATTGCGCGACTGATGATTATTCAGAAGCTTTAATATTTGCATTATCTTGTTAATTAATTATTATAAAAAATTATTTTAATAGTAATGAAAGTTAAAAAAAACATCAAAGTTTATTGTTTAAATATTTTATTTATAATATTTGATATATTCTAAGTAAAAAATAAATTTAATAATTTTATTTATAATTATTTGAAATGAGATAAATAAATAATCTGTAAATGATATTTTAAACAAAAAGCTTAACATATTTTGTATTAATATATTTCATTATTTAATTTCAGCTTTGTCTAGTTACGTAAGAATTCGATAGACTTAAGTAATGAAATTAAAAAGAAAAAATCTAAGTAATTAAAGACGTGATTAAAGATAGCACGAGCAGGCCACACACGCTAGATGTAATACTAATTAATGCATAGTGATAAGATTCGAAGAATAACTTGAAAAAAAAAAAATACAATGATTGCTAAGTGAAAATTGTCCGATAATTATTAACCGAAGTGTGACAGTGCTAAAAGACCGATTAGTTGACAAAAAATATTAATAAGTTCGTTGGTCTGACGTTGTAAAACGTTGGTCGAATGACGCATTACAATCGAAATAAAGGGGTGACATAGACTATTTATTTATATATATATTTTTTTTTGGCCAGAACTTCCCCTTCTTACATATCCAAGTGATACACTAAATGGGATAATTATTAAAATAATCTCGTCTTTTAATTCAAATTTTAGTATTATGTAAGAAATTATGGAAGCTCAATAATGTCTTTGTCATTCCTTTGATAATGTATAAATATTTATGTATATATATTTACTAAAATATATATATATAAAAAAATCATTAAATCATTGGTCTAGAATATTGTAGAAGCATTAAATTTTTGTACCAATGTCTACTGTAGTAATTTAATATTATTTCACATAAACAATCAACAAGAGTTAAACTAAAAATCATTCCCAACTATTAATATACGCATATAGATTATTTTTTTTCTCATACTTCCGTTCAAAGTTAAAGTTTGCTCTCTGTTTTCAGGGAGCAAAGTGACATTTTCTATCCTGCTAGGATAGAAAGATAAAAAATCGTCTGTACGAATTCTCAGACGGGTGTTTTTTTACTGTGAGAGAGAAAACGTCATTTTCACGACCTCAAAACAGACAACAAACTCTGATTTTGAAGGATTATATGATAAAAAATAGTATGCTGGCCATGGGAACAAAGTAAGAATACTGACTTGGGTGTTTTCCAACCTCGCCTTCAGCTCGGAGTGCAATTTTACACTTAGGTCAGAATGTCATACTTTGCTCCCCTAGTTAACAATCCACTATTTTTTTATTTTCATTTCAACTACATAATGAAGACTAATGAATTTTTATTTAAAAATTTGTATAATTCATAAAATGTAAAAAAAAAAAAAACCAAAATTGTTATGATCATTGATTAACTAATTAATTGTACTACGATGTTATTTGTTTAATTAGTTGACAAAAAATTTTTAATAATTGTATTTATTTGTAATTGCTTTTCCTCCCTCATACAAAAATTCCTAAACGTTACTTCGTATCCAAAAAAGATACGAATTTACGTTGGAATTTTAACCAAAGATAAAGAAATATTTTTTTTCGAGTGTAAAAATGTACGCCGAAAAAAAATCTAGTCAAACTTCGAGGTAAAGACAGAGATTAATTTGATTAAAATGGTGATAATAATAATAACATAACAATAAAAACAAAAACCAAAACAATAGTATTGTTAATAAAACTCGACAATAGTCGTTTCATTTAGATGACGATTAGTCGAATAATATAATCCATATACATACAATACTCACATGCTGATTCGAACGTTTGACGAAAGTAAAAATATATAATTATGCAAAATAAATCCAACTGAAATGCGCAAAAAAAATTTTGTCAAACGAGCGAATAAGATATGATATGGTATAGTAATGTAATAATAATGATAACAATAATATTTAATGAAAAAAGGAAAAAAACAAAAATTAAACGTAACAGAAAACCTCGAAGATGCCTTGTCTCGCGGATTCTAAAGAGGAAATATTTATAAAATCCATTGTCGAATCCGCGAAATGATGCTTAGATGAGCGGAGGAGATACCAAAAATTATATAAATTGTGAATGATGATTTAATGAATGAATTTAAATGATTATGATGTGGATGAAAGGTTAGTGAACATTTTAAAGAAAAATGAAATGTTGATAATCATGCATTCGCTGATAAAAACAATACTCCGTTAATAGCATTTGCATGTATAAAAATATTGAACTTGAGTTAAAGAAATTTTTTTATTTTGGTAAATGTGTGGAATAACTTTGTTTTGTACAATTTACACTTTAACATTGGGCCTGCACGCGAATAATTAAGTCCATGTCGCGATAAATAATAATAATTGTTTATAATTATTAAAGTGATTTTTAAAGACTAAAAATGCCTGAATGTAAGGTGTGATTTAATTAATTGAATATTCAACATTAAAAACAAACTATTTACATACCATCGAATTTTTGTTTTAAACTATTTTGTGACATCAATGGGTAGAAGAACGAACCCTGTTATATGTGTGTAAGAATCATAATGCTTAATGAAAGAACATTATACTATGAACTTACGGGATACTAAATAAAAGTAAACCAAACCGTTGATGATGTTATTTTTATCCTTCAAACTCTGATTTTATATATAATTCATAAACAATTATATATTAATAATTTAATATTAAATTTAAATAAATACTTGATTAAAATTACAATTATTCATATGTATAAAATTGATTAATTGAAATTGATAATAGTTATTCAAACTTTTTATTTTTATCTCGAACCACCATACAATTTCTAATAATTCTGTGGAATGAAGTAAGATAAAAAGCTCCAACAAGTCTTAATGGACCCATTAATAACAGTTGAATAAGTAGTTCATAAATTGATGTAAATGGGGACATTCCAGCACAAAGTGTAGTCAATATAAAACCATCAAATCCAGTTGTTGAAAAAAATTTACAACTTAAGGCATCATTAAATAACTTTTGTGCAACTAAATCAGGACTAATTAAAGTAGAGGAAGAGTTTGTTATGAGTTTTGTTTCAAGAGGTTTTGATAATTCTTCAACTGCAAAGCCTGGAGTGTCAGTATCTGGAGGCAAACATAAAGTCACCGAGACATTATATGCATTTAATTCCATTTCGATACTTTCAGCGAAACCTCGAAGAGCAAATTTAGTACTACAGTAGGCAGAGTATCCAAAAAGACCTGTATAATATCAATAGAAATAGAAGGTTGTTTATAAAAAATTTTTTTCAAGGTATTTCGATTGCTTTGGGCGATACTCATTCTAAAGAATTAGAACAATATCTTAAACAAAAATGAATCTCAATCGAAGTACCTTAACTTTGTAATATATTAGAATAATAAATGATAGATAATGCTTTACCCAAAAGAGCTGCTTGAGACGATACAATAACGATAATTCCATCCTTTGAACTCTTCATTCGTGGAATGACTGCTTTAGTACAGTAATAAGTTCCCATGAAATTAAGATTCATCATCCACTTTAAATTCTCTGGAGTAGTATCTTCAATTTTCCCACAAATTGCAGTACCAGCACAATTGACAAGCATATAAATAGGCCCCATTATCTTCACCAGATCTGACAATGCCTTCTCAATAGTTTCGTAATTGTCACTTATATCTAGAGACAGGTATTCGATTTTCTGAGTATTACGATTCTTGCATGCATTGAATATCTCATTACGAGCACTCTCAAGTTTTGGAATATTCCGCGCAATTATTGTCACATGCGCACCACTCTTAGCGGCGAGTAAAGCAATGGATTTACCAATGCCACTTGATCCCCCAGTTATCTAAAAAAAATGACAAGTTTCAAAACATATTTTCCACTACATTACATTTAATAATAAAATCATTATGATTATTATAATAAATAATAAGGGCATTATTTAATTGAGTTATTCTTACTACAACATGCTTTCCATCAACACTTTTCACAGGACGCCGGAAGAAAAATTGTTTTATCAACAAAAGTATCAGAATTATGCCGGTGATCACTAAACTATTAAATAACCACGCCATTATATTATACAATAAGTATATATACAATAGCGAAATCAAATAATAGTTTTATCAAAAGTAATTATTATGATACTTATTTAAATGGTTCAAATTAATCACATAAAATAAAACAATAGTAAGTTGATTTAATATCACATCGATTTCATGTCTCCTTCATTTATGATGGCATTTAGAACTACAGCGCCTTTAGTTTCCAAAATCAACACTGTTTTGAAAAGTAAAAACTCTTAGAAGATTCAATCATTATTATGGCATTTAAAAGACAAGAAACATTTGAATGTGTATAATTTTTTAATAATAGTAAAAATATAATTTTTAGTCGAATTGTTAATAAAAACATAAAATTATGAAATTCCTTGTTATTTATTGTATAATTATAGATGTATCATTTTATTGATTTTAACTAAAAATTCATTATTTTTATTAGACAAACGTGTTTGTAAAAACTTAATAGATTATAATCAAATAAATAATATCTAATAATTTAGTTTTCAATAGCAATAGGTTCAGCTTCCATTGATTCATTATCAGAATCTTCCATTGGTTCTTCATGAACTTGATTTTCAATTGCTTTTCTTTCTTTAAGACCAGCAGCTGGAGATTTAACGAGTGATAAATCTCTTTGTACTTCTTTGATATCTCTCTCTTGTTCAAGTTCTCTTCCTTTCCTTAATCTCTGCATGATATGTGTGTTAACCCTTTTTTGTCGAATAGACTCAACTTTTTTCATGGCTTCTATCGTTTTAGACCAAAGTTGTCTATCGTATTTAACAGGAATATTGCGTTTCTTTTCAAAATCAAATGCTGGATCCACTGCAAGTTCTTTTCCAACTGTTTTCCTATATGCTTTTGTCCATCTTGTTTTCCTTGGATTTTTCTTTTTCTTGAATGCTGCATGACATTTTGATCGACAAAATTTAAATATCTAAACCAGAAAAATATATATTTGAATGAATAAATAGTTATTCTTGAGAATAATCACATGGTCAAGGAAAAATAACAAATAATTATTTACCTTACAATCATTTCTTACAAATTGGATTCCATGTCCTGGATATATTCGTGAGGAACAAAAATAACACGTTTCAATACGCATTTTTAACTAATATGTAATAATAATTATATTTTTACAAATAAAACTATTTTATAACCTCTATACAGATATATACACCTCTCAAATGTATTGATTACAGTTATTAAAACACGTGTGGTGTAATTGTAAAAGCTTTTGTTGAATAGTCGAATAGTTGTCACTATAAAAATAGAAAATAAATAGTACAATCCGATCACTTTGACTATACTTTGAGTACCAAACTATACATATATGCCGGAATATAACAGCAGCGCCATCTGGCGGCTGCAAGTATCTATCATAAATATGTACAAAACGAAGCATTCGACTATACATTTATGCACTATTATGATTATATTATCATAGCATTCGTAACATGCGCAGAGTTTTTGCCAGTGAATTAGCGCAGTTTTGTAAATTATTGTGACGCTGAATTAATTATTTTTAAACTATTAGAATCAGTAATAATCATTAGAAAATGTTTTTTCCGATATAATTTTTTTTTAAGTTCAAAATTTAATAAACACAAAAATAAATTATGGTAAAATTCTAATGTTATGAATTTAATTGTCCGTTGAAAACCGACGCGAGTGTTTTATTAAAAACCCTTTATTATTTTGATTCCAAAAAAACTATAACTAATGACTTGTGTCTTCCATTAATATGATTTGTTATTATAATAATTATTATGGTGGTTTGTTATTGATATTGATAAATAAAAATCCATAACCCATCAACTAACTCAATTATTTGTATAATAATGGTGAATTTTTCCTATAAAAACACTATCCAATTTTAATTGAAGTACAAAAATGGCGTCCTCAGAAATCGATGATTTTTTAACAGGACCTCTCGTCACTTGGGTAAATAATATCAAATAATTATATTAACTATTTTACTTAAAGACTAATTAAATAAGTAATTTTTTTATGTCGTTTGTTTATAACTATTTTAATATTTTCAAAATAATATTTTGATGATTTACTCATTTATTTATTAACTAATTAACCAATTCATTTAAATAGTTCACCAGTTGCCTAGAAGATCCTGAGGCTTTATCTAATTACAATGACTTAGTTGATGGAATGCTTCTTCA
Organism: Chelonus formosanus; assembly: GCA_028641665.1. Lineage (NCBI taxonomy): Eukaryota > Metazoa > Arthropoda > Insecta > Hymenoptera > Braconidae > Chelonus > Chelonus formosanus. The sequence goes on from CM054002.1 coordinate 2,300,070, forward strand.
TAATGTTTTCCTTCAAATGTAAGTAATGTTTACATCTTCAATAGAATATCAACATCAATAACAAAATATTATTAACGTGAATTTTTTTTGTTTAATTGTAGTGATCCTGAACCTTTACATGATGGAGTAATACCTAGCTGTAATAATATTGCAATTCGAACGAAAAATTTAGAAATGATCATTGGAAATATCAAACAATTTTATGAAGAAGAATTGGGTCATTTAGTAATCAAACTTCCAAATACAACGAATTTAGGAAAAAATCCTGAATTACATGTTCAAGATATGAATTTATTACTTATGTTGTTGTTAGGGTGTGCTGTTCAGTGTCCAAATAAGAAAAATTTTATAACAAAAATCAAAATGTTGAATGTTGATACACAATTAGCCATTGTAGATTGTATCAAGCAAGTAACAGATTGTCATGATATCGTTATAACTCAAGATTCAATGGATAATTCCAATTTACCAAATTTATTTAAACAGATAAAATTATTGTTACATGAGCGAGATTTTTATTTTGAAAAATGGAAAGTATTATCAGCTAATGAAATGACTGAGCCTAATAATGCAACATCAAAGGACACTGATAATGGTAAAATTCAGCAACCAAATTCTATTATTAAATCTGATAGGGAAGAAAATCATCATTATGCAGTTGAATTGGCTGATTGGAAATCAAAAGTAAGGAAACAACGACAAGAATTGGAAGAAAAAACGGAAGCTTTGTTAGAATGTAAAGAAGAATTGGAGCACAGTAAAGCATCAATAGCTAAGTTAAAGCAGGAAAATCAAGAATTAATGCATGAAGCTCGAACAGCTAAATCTTATAGAGATGAATTAGATGCGGTAATGGAAAGAGCAGAAAGAGCTGATAGATTAGAAATGGAAGTTGCACGTTATAGAGAAAAACTGACAGATATTGAATTTTATAAGACACGTATTGAAGAGTTAAGAGAAGATAATCGAGTGCTAATGGAAAATAGAGAAATGCTTGAAGAGCAATTGAGTCTGTCAAGGAGACGAGCTGATAAAGTTCTTGAACTGGAAGCTGAAATTATAGAATATAAACAACTTCTCAATGATATTGCACTTGAAAGAGCAGCAGAAAAAGAAAAATTCCAAGAATTATCTGAAGAAAATTTTCAATTACACAAATTAAAAAAAGCTGCTAATGATGAGGCAATGAGAGCTGCTAATTCTATTGGTGAATCAGAAGAATCAGTGACAAGTGATAATAGGTTATCAGAACAGTTAACCAATAATGCACAAACCAGAGCATTAAAATTAGAATTAGAAAATCGTCGTTTAATGGCTTTAGTTGATTCTTTAAAAGAAAATTCATTTCATGAATCATCTTCACGCTTATTAGAACTTGAAAAGGACAAAAAAAAGTTGTCTTTAAAAATTGAATCATTGACTGACACTAATGAGAGACTTATTCAACAAAATACAGACTTGGAATCAGTTTGCAAACAAGCTTTAGAAGAGAACAAAAAACTTCAAAATACTTTGAAAAATCAAAGAACTTCTTTTGAACGGCAACAACAAGACTATCAAGTACAACATACAAAAATTATAGAGATGGAAAATAATTATGAAACAATTGTCAAAGAGAAGCAACGTTTACAGTCTTTATTGGAAAGTGTTCAAAGACGAGCAGATGAATTAGATCACTCTCTTGAAATATCAAATAAAAAAATAGAAGAGCTTAAAGTAATGGAAGAAAAAGTTAAAACTGCTGAAACAAAGTGTATTGATTTAGAAACAAAAATAATGACTCTCGAAAAAGATAAAGAGACAGCTATTCGCGATATTCATAAATATCGTGAAGCTTTAGAGGAAAAAGATGTTGCTCTTGATGACTCGACGAATAAAATAGAAAATTTAGAAAAAAAAATTTCTGAACTAGATAGACAAATTAATTACTCAGTAACGCAAATTTCACGACTTCAGGAAATTGAAAGATCAAGTAAGGAATTAGATTCAAGAGCTGCTATTGATAAGGAAACGTTAGAAACATTACAATCAAATTTAATAGCTGAAAAAATGAATACACAACAGCTACAAGCAGCTTTAGAAAAACTTGGATTAACTGTTGATTGCTTACTTACACTTTCACCAGAAAATATTACTGAAAAACTCGTAAATCTTCCTAATATCGCTCAACATATTAATAAATTAATTACAAACATTGAAAATTCTAAAAATAATCAAGATATTTCACAATTGAAAGAAAAAGATTCAACTGATAATTTACCAACGAGAAAACAATTGCAAGAAACATTAGAAACTTTAAAAAAAGAAATTGAAAATTTGCAAAGTAAGTTAAATACTAGTGAATCGACTGCTGAAAATCTTCTAGAAGAACAAGCAAAACTTCAAGTATCCGTTACAACTCTTCAGTCGAAAATTACATCTTTAAATGCTCAGTATACTGCTTTACAACTGGCTAACTCTCAACTTGTTGCTGAAAAAGAAGAACTATTAAGAGATCGTGAAATTCAAAAATGTACTCATCAACAATTAATTCAGGATCAAGTAACTTTACAATCTCTGCATGAACAACTGAATAATGAATATGAAAATCTTCTTCAAGAACGTGAAACATTAAAAACTAACTTAAGAGATACAAAAAATAATTTAAGAACTTTGAAAGAAAATAGCGAGCAAATTGAAGGAAAAAATAAAATTCTAATAGCAGAGCAAGAAGTATCATCGAATAACATTAAAAGTTTAAATAATTTACGAGGAGAACATTCGAAATTAAAAGATGATTTTCGTAATTTATATACTGCGACAGAAAAATTAAAAGCTGAATATAGAAATTTACAAGAAGATTATAAAAAAAATAAAGTTGAAACCAATCGGTTAAGCCTTAAATTAACTGAATTACAAGGTGAATTAAGTCTTAAAGATGAATGTTGTTCTAATTTAGAACTTCAAAACAGTAAACTAAATCAACGTTGTGAAATGTTAATGCAAATGAATTCTGGTTTAGATAATAATAGACGCTCATTGATGGATCATGTAAGTGTACTTTTAAATAAGTATCAAGATCTTTTATCACATTCTTTAGAAGATAAAGAACACTATCATATGGAAGAAAAGATTTATCGTGATCAAGTAAATCATTTGTCACGTCAGAAAGAAAAACTTGAAGAAAAAATAATGGAATACTATAGAAATAAGCAAAGTTGTTCAACAAATAAAAAAAAACGATTTGGAGCTAATTTAGTTAAAAAAGTTCGTAAAGCAGGATCCGAACTCTTGAATATAAATAGACAATCGTGGACTGAAGATTCTAAGCCATCAGATTCTAAAATTTATGAATCTGAATCTGGAGGAAATGATTCTGATATTAGTATAGATGAAAGTCAAGGTAAATATAATTTACATACAATTTTATTGATATTTTTTTATTTAATTTAAAAATATTCTAACATTTTAAAATGAATTTTGTAGATCAATCCCGATTAGAAAGTGAACCTTTATCATTAGGACATCCAGGAACAAGAAGAACCGTTTACTATACTGATGATTTTCCATCAACAACATCGTCTTTACCGGTAAATTCATTATTAAAATAATTCTTTTTATACATATAAAATATATATATCAATTTTTTTTAATGTAATTGATGAATTTTTTTATACAGCAAGATCAAAAGATTGCCGATTCCTTGCCTCAAACATCCGCTGATGATAGCCAATCAAGTCATCAAGATCAGTCAAGAAATGAAGTTAAAAGTGAACCTAGACCTTTTTTAATATATAATAAAGTTTCCGCTGTTATAAATGATACAAAAACTACCAATACTCCAGTTCAAGAGACAACGCACAATAATGACATTGGTGAGTCGCTTCCAACAAAAGATTCTAAAGTTGGCAATTCCATATGGTATGAATACGGATGCGTATAAAGCTTTTCAGTATGTAGATTAACTAAATACTTAACTATTTAGTTATAATCAATTAAAAAATAACAAAACAGCTATTGATCAACTTCGTTAATAATGCCAATTAATTATATTCAAGTTTCAAAAAGAAAAATGTTTATACGCATCTTATATAAATGAATTCTTCAGTATCATTAATAATTTTTATTTTGTTCATTCATGATATACAATGTGAAAATTGTATCATTTAATAACGTTTATAATAATTTTTAGAGTACATAATTATTGAGAAAGAAAAATTTGAGAATTAAATATAATTATTTCAACATAAATCTGTACAGTAAAATTTTAATTTTTTATATTTTTTTTTTGTATAAATAATAAATATTATTAATAATAATCAATAAATGATAAAAAAAAAGTTACGGAGAATAATTATTTTTATTAAATAGACGCGTGTTTACAGCTTAAATGTTTAACAATAAAAAAGTATTATTTGTATTAAAGATTTGCAACTCATAGTTTTTAAGTTTATAACTTTTATATGCACAATAGCGTTAAGTATTTTATAAATGTTAAAATTTTTATTAAAATTAAAAAAAAAAAAATAATGAAAATAAATTTCATGTTGTAATTATCAATATACATGTATATTATTTTTTGTTAATTCTTCATTAATTCTTCAGCTTCAGGTCGAATAGTTTCCTTGCGGATTCTGAGTGAATATTCCCAGGCAAAAGGGCTGATGTTTTTTGTCGTTCTATTCGCAGACTGGAAAGACCGTGATAAAAAAAAACCTATCCACCTTCAGTCTCTCTTCTCTTGTCCCTTCTTAAATTCTCAGACCTCTTAAAAATTTGCATACCCATCCTACTCACATTTTAACTCTTTCCAATTGCTATTTTTTGTCATTTTTTACGTAACGACCCTATAATAGCTAATCATTTTCGTGTGAACGCATAAAAATGATGGATCAACTTTATATGCACCTAAGTATCTTTGATTTTTTTTTAGATAAGTATTAATAAATAGGTAAAATAATGTGAAATTAAAAAAGAAGCAAACAAATAAATAAAAATAGTAATGGTCTAACGAAAATTCTCTTTTCATGTTTTCATTCGAAAAACAAAAAATTATCAAGTTTTTTTTGACTGATAATTCTTATTGCCCCTCACAGGTCTTCCACCCCTCAAAAAGAAAAAGAAGTCGAGCGAGGTTACCGTAAAAATAAGATTGATAAAAGCACAAGGGGAGAGAGTGGATGGCAGAGCTTCCGTAGCTAGAAGAAAGTTTATAGCAAAAAAATTGGGTTGAACTCAGGGGTGAGACGAAGTAGGTGAAAGAAGCAAGAAAACATCGACGGGATACAGAGAAAAGCATCCATAGAGCAGTGGGAAAAGAGTTTAATGCTAAAAAGAGGGAGAGAGTCTCGGGGAGGCTGCTGCAAAAATGACGGCGCAACCCCTCGCCGATGGCGATGCTTAAAGGGGTCGAACAATTCCGTGGACTCCAGAATGAGGGGTGGGGCGGCCGCAAAAGAAGGGAGGCCACTTTTTACAAATCCATTCTCCTCTGCCCCTCCAGCTCCAGTCATTCCGTCTGAAATCTAGGGTGGGGGTTTCTTTTTACATCGGACTCCAGGGTGGAGCGAGTCAGGGAAACATAGCTGTTTGGTACTCTCTCTCTCTCTCTCTCTCTCTTTTGCTCTTGGCTTAGCTCACCATGAGGAGTCAGTGGCGTCCTCAAAGTGACGTAAGGGGAGGGATTTAACGCGGGGTAGCCAGCCAGCTATGAGGAGGGGCAGACGAGCAGGAGAAAGACAGAATTGCCGTCCGAGTGCCGGTGGGCTCTCGCGGTTTGCTTTACCCGACAAACAATGTGTAGCACGCTATCGTTCGGATTGCCTCGTTGCCACCGTCAGCCAAATCAAAGACAACTTGAACGACATAATCGACAACAATCGAAACATCTTGAAAGATTAAAGATTCTATTTGTGCGCGCTACATCCACTTCATTATTTTATATTTAATCCATTTTTTTGCAATTGTTTTAATATTTTTATTTCTTTTTTTAATCATTCCAGTCACGTGCAATTTTATTTTTATTTTTACCGCACGTTTTTTTTTTTTTTTCATTTGTGTTTTTCTTATTTATTAATTTTTTGTCTTCACTAATTGAATTTATTTATTATTCTTCTGATTATTTTGGTTTTTCTTTTCCCTTTGGCCGTTTGTCTATTTGTGCGTGACTTAGTGTGATATTGCTTGTTTGATTGACAAAAATTAGCGTTCGAATGTGCATAGAGGGTGGATGGGATTTAGTATCTTGTGCTTGCACGAGAGTAGGTGAGTAGCAAGTGAGAAATGGAAACACGAGTGTGCGCTACCGGTAGCGTCTCAGGTACTGAAGGATCAACGAGAGGCGTCGCGACGCCCTCACCTGTACCACCACCAACAACAACAATAACATCAACAACAACAACAACATCATCATCATCATTATCATCAACAACTCCTTCAATATCTTGTGTGGGAAGCGTCGGGATAGCCGCAGTTGCAGCAGCAGCATTAAGTTCCGGTTCCATGAGCCAAAGTCCTGTAGTTGTGCTTCCAAGTCCACCAACAGTTGCCACAACACATCCACCAACACTTCCGAAAATTCTAAGTCGAAATGCCAACGGAACACGTGAGTTTCTTTTATTATTATTAAATGAATGAGAGATAAGTATGATTGGGTATTACAAAGAATGTTTTGAAGATGAGAATGATGCTATTCTAAAGAAAGAAATGAGTGTGGTGAGTGAAATAAATTTATCGAGTCTTGATAGGACACAAAAGAGTGTCTTTAATGACCATTATTTGTTGTTGATTTACTCAGAGTAATTTACTTGTCACTGAAACCATGAGGAGAGAAGTCAGTAAGCCACCAAACGACTCAACATTCACATTAACCGTTTAAAATATTTTTCTTGTTTTCAACCTCCTCTCTACGATCGTCGTCTCTTGTTTACTGTTGCCGTGGAACAAGTCACCTCTGAGAAAAACTGGCTCCATAAATTTTCGGGAAAAGAAGACAAGAGCAGGTCGACATTATAAAACCTCGATAGCTTATTCGAGTTAATCGTCTGCTATAAAGGTGAAGAAGAGAGAAAGACTTGGATTCAAATAAAATAACTTGTTCGTATATTTGCTTTCAACTCATCTCTTAACATTTATTCGTTTTTATCATTGAGAAATATGAGTCACCCTCTTCTTTATCCTTATTCTTTTTCTTCTGACTACTACTCTAAAGAACGTGTAAAAACCATAACGGCTTCGCAAAAACCTTCGTTTTTCGTAGAGTATCCAGCTCACGGCTATTGCGAGATCACTTTTTGCTACATTATTTCGACGACATCACAGAGTTGTGACGCACAGTAAGCCAGTATCGTACGATACAAAAAAATAACACAAAAAAATTGCTAATAAAAAAAAAACAAACCCAATTGCTTTGCTCCTCGAAAGTTCTAGACATCCGATTTTTTTTCATATCCGTACAAAATAAAAAAATTCACACTTTAATGAACCGCGAAACTTTTTCTTTTATTTCGAAATAAATTTTCAAGAATTATATAGTTTATGATTATTTTCAATTATTTTTGTCTACATTAATTGGCATTTTTGCAAAATAAAGAAAAAAAACCTTTCAAAGATCCTTTATTTTCGTTAATGAAGAGAAAAGACTTTTATCAAAATTACTATTCTTTCGAGAATGTTCGATAATTTAAAAATTGAATATATAATAAATCAAAATTATTTTTTAAAGTTTGTTTCATTAATTCTACAACAATATTCTAATCTCAAAATTGATTACCATTTATATTAATATATTATATTATTAATTATTATATTTATATTTATTTATTAATTTTAATTGATTGATTATGAAATGAAACTTTGCCAAATGAAATACTTTTTATTTTAGTAGTGAAAGTGAATCATCTTTTAACATACGCACTATTGCGAAAATAGTTCAAAAATAATTTGCATTTAACTAAATTTTATTATAAAGAACCGATATTTATAAATAATAAATGAACATTGATTTGATAATTTTATTGAATTAAACAAAACAAAGATTCAGAGCCCTTTGAAATGAAGTTGATATTTTTTATTCAATAAATGCACTAGTTTTCTGCATATTAATTAATTTGTCTTCTATTAATAATTATCAATAATCCATTTTTCGATCAACGATACGATAAAACTTTATTGTTTCTGACAAAGTATTGATTACAAAATGCATTTACATTATGCAATTTTTTTAAAGGAAATTTAAAGAACTGTTTTTGAAGAGACGTTAAAAAACCTAGTCTTGTAGTGAATAATCATTGGTTTAAATGGAGAGAAGATTGAACTTTGATTTCGAATAACTTGAATTCTAAATGATTAATCGATTTTTGTTTTTATATTCAAACAAACGTTTTGTTTTATAATAATTAATATAATCTTTAATTCTAATGCAGTAAAAAAAATCTTAAAAGCAATTAATCTTAATATCAATATTTTAATTCATCTATTTAAATAATTAATTAATAGAAAATCCATTAACGTGAATTTTGCAATTAGACTGAAAGAAGAAGAGAAAGAAAAACGTTAAAAGAATTGAAACTTCCGAAGTTATAAACATCAGATTCATCAATGCAGCTGCGTCTATTAAAGTCCTGAGCATTTAAGATTTGAATACATTTTTCTCTTTCATCATAGCGGTTTCGTCCTTACATTCTTCACGTTCGTATGTACTCTGAGCAAACGACGATAAATTTGAATGCTGATCATCTCTAAATATATAATCTAAATACGATCAAAAATTTATTTCACCGGTGGGTGGTTGCTTTCGAATGAATTGAACCAAAGGGTCAGATGTTTTCATTATAGAATAAATGATGTCATCATTTATTTTTTATTTACCAACATTATTATATTACTATTATCCTTATGAAACTCAACTCTTCATCCAATTTAGTTTTTTGGCGGAATAATTATTTTAAAAAAAACCCCAAAAAAAATCGTCATGGTTTAGTGAAAATTATAATGATTTTATCCGGTCGTTAATATTTTTACCTGTGTTATATTACCACTGCATTTTAATATATTTTCATTTTCATCGGAAGTATATTCAAAGTTTATCGTGCTTCTAACTTAATATTTACTGTGTATCATAAAAATTTTAACTACTTAATTTTTTTTTACACCAGTTAAAAACGTAAGTTAAAGATGATGTAAAAGCTTCGGTTTAATATTTTTATCACTTGGCGTAAAGCTCTGTGAAAGGAGTAAAAAGAAAACAAAAAAAAAACAACAGTGAGCATAAAAGCAACGGATAGTTATTATATAAAACAGAGACAAAAAATATACATATTTAACTATAAGAACGTAACAAAAAAAGCTTTGTGAAATTCTTATTTTGCAAAAATTATTTCAGTGCATGAAAGTAATTTTTTATAATAGTTTTATATATAGTGACACGTAAAATCGATCTGGGAACAACGGGTTTCCCACGTCTCTTGGTGCATAAATTAATTTTTTCTACTTTTTATAGGTTTTTGTCGTGTTTTTAACTTTTCGAAGAATATTAATATATTACGTATTAAATGATTATTTTATTATTTAATAATTCAATTTTTATTACAAATTCAAAGTGTCATTTATTGAACCATTTTTAAAATTCAAAATTTATTAATTTATTTAATATATTTATTAATATTACCATGACTAATTAAATCATGTAATTTTATTATTTAGTTCAATATTTAATTGAATATGATTCAGTAATAACATTTTTATTTGATAACAAAAAATACTTTGTCACGAGAAATAATAATAATAAAATGAAAGCCTGAGAAAGGCGACATACGGGTCGTCTCTTTAACAATTCTTTTGTTTAATTTTTTTTAAATTCGATTCTTTGATTTTTTTTCTAAATTCCCTAGAAATAAGGGAGATGAGATGATGATATTTATATACAGATGCGTTAAATAATAAGAAAGGGTTCCTTACGGAGAGTGAGAGTGAGAGAGAAAAAAAGTAGGGTCGCCGTTTACACACGCGAGGGTTGTTCAAGATAGGGAGAACTTTAAAACAGGTAGAGTAGACTACGCGCGGGCGCTCTGATGCATCGTCCTAGTGGATTATATCCTTTAGAACAAATAAAAAATATAGTGAAAAAATTTTTACCCTTTCTCTATATGTATATCATCTTAAGAATGAGACTAGAGAGGTGATTTTTTTAATTATACAACGCACATTGTGGGAATGTTTTTGCGCAATGGCGTTACAATTTTTTACAATGAGAAAGATGTAAAAAATAACAGTATATTTAAAGCTAAAAAAAAATATCAATAAATAGTTTAATCTGATTTAACTCAACATATGTAAATAGATGATAATAATATTGTAAAGTACACTGTAAATCCGAAGTGTGTTACAGTAAACATATCTACATGTGTTCAATATTAAACTCCGTAAACAAACTATTAGATTTTAACACACCTTGAAGTGTGTAAAAAATGATAACAAGGCTCTATAGTTTGTTCATAGCAATTTAACATTAAACACACTCAAGGTGTGTTACTCTAACGTATCTTCAGATTTACAGTGTGAGAAGAAATATTAACTTGGAAATGAATTATAAAGCAATTAAAACGGTTATTGATTTAATAGGAGAATCTTTTATGCTAAAAAAAAAATATCCAGTCAAAAAACGTTTGTCGATTAATACATAAATGGAGTCATGTGAAGAGCATCTATTTAAAAGGTTATACGTGTAATTTTTGTTGTTTTTTTAATTAGCTGTATGCGTTGTTTGAAATGTAATTTTCAATGTATCAAAATGCCATACCATAATATACATTATGTTTGACGATTTGAGACTTTAATTGTAATAAACAAAACCTTCCATTAAACAATTTCTTGTTGTTTCCCGAAACAGTCTTTTTAAACATTCGATTTTTTGGAATAACAGTGACAATATTTATTCTACACTTCTCTCAGTCTTCTAAAAATTGCCTCCTGGCAATTCTTAAAAGTTGAGTAAAATATTGAATTAGGCTGAAATAAAAGAAACATTCAGAATTTAGTATTAAATAAAATGAAATATTTAAATAATACTTATTTTATAGTATTATTTACTTACTTATCATCTTCATAAAAATAAAAATGAAGCTATAAAGTATCAGAACTAATGTACGACTGTTACATGAATCAATGTAATCGTTTAGGATGAAATCAATGATACGTATGTCGAATATAATACTTGTCGTACCAGTTTCGACGGTCGTGAGATTTCTCCTTTGAAGCTTAAATGTATAGCATCAGATCGAACCATCTACTGCATTTATCATTTGTATTTGACATTGACTGACTTCTACCAATCGCATCTAATCCTTTTTTGCAGACTAAGGTGCAACAAATCAGAACATCCTGTCATCTGTTGTATTATCTCTACAGTTTGAAAGATTGATACATCTTCTGTCTGTATTTACTTCAACATTTCAAATATTTATACATCTCTTTAATTTAAATTCAAAAATTTATCTCTGAGTTGAATTAAATTTTTTCTTTTTCATCTCATTATGTGAATTATTAAAAAAAAAAAACAAGAACCGTTTAACCCCCTTAAAAGTTGTTAATCTTTTCCGCCATTTTTTCGCATAGATAGTGGGGCGATACTTTTAGAAGAATAAAACTAGGGGTAACATATTTAAGGGTAAAAATGGGCCGTACTAACAGAGTCCTACCCATAAAACAGTTAAATAAAAAGTTTTATCTGTTTTATTTTTCTAATATAAAGATGATTTTTTTATGCTTTAAATACATTAAAAGTATCAAGGACAAGTGTGTATTTGATGACGTTTGCAATCCAAAAGAATAGTGCAGAAGCAGAGAGGGATGGAATTTGTGGCAAAAAGTGTGGAGGATAGGCGAGTAGGTCGTGGCTAGATGTATATATATATATATAGTTGTATAGGCACATAAAGACGAGGGGTAGTAGAGGTATCGTTGGGGTGAGTGCGGGGGGAAGAATATAGTAGCCACGGACTGAGTCCATCTGCCCGGTGTGTTTTGTCCGGGCGGGCGAGGTACCAGGCAAAAACTCACCTAACCCTTCCTTGATTACAATAGCCGCAAAAAGCGAAATACTAACCGCCGCCGCCGCCGCCGCGCGCGAACGGCCGCTGCTAAGAAACTAGACCCGTTTTTACGTAGAGAAGAGCGCCCGCGTCCGTGAAGTATTGGACAAAAGAACATTACCTCACTTGCTCTCTTCTCTTTTTTTTCCTCCTTCTTCTTTTTCTTCTTCTTCTATTTCTTAGCTTACGTCTTCTCTTCCTTCAGATTCAGATTCTAAGTCCAAGGATCCTCCATGTCTTTACTCCCTTTACCAACTTTTTTAGTAACATGTCTTGCCACCGGAAATTGCCAATGAATCCACATAAGATCACTATACATTTAGTGTTAGTCGCTCTTTTCATTAGAACCGTTTTGTTTTCACTCGAGAGAATGATTCAATTAGTATATGGACGCGTCTAATTAGACAACAATTCGAAGCCCTACGGTCTTTCAAGCCACTTTCGATTGAGCTCAGCGAAGAAGGGGGCGACGATGCTTGAAAAGAGAATTTCCGCGTTAGTCACAACTACTTGTCACTTCTATTCAGTTAATCAAATGACAATTCTTGTATTAAAAGTTACCTTGAAATACTTGATTGTCTATAGAAAAGTATAATATTTCTATTAAAAATATTCTTTTTATGTCGTTCTTTCATTTTTATCCGTACCTTCTTTAAAGAGATATACTAGTTATTATATAGTACGAGACGAGATTCTCGGAGCAATCACATTATAAAATTTTTCCTTCTTCATTTCTTTATCTTCCCCCTCTTTATACTGTACACTCATGACATCGTGTATGTCAGAAAGAACGTATCACAAACGCTTTGACTCGCATCACATTCTCCTCTTTATACTAAAAACCATTCATCGTGCTAAAAAAGTCGTTATGTAAATGATAACTAGCGAATGGACGGTCAGGTACACATGGTAAATTTGCGCGGGAACAGCTCTAAAAAAGTCATCAACAAAAAGATAGTGGGAATATTGTTCGTCAATTATATTATATAAAAGCATACGTTAAATTCTTTAGTGAATTCCAATCATCTTATAACAACTCTGCCTACATAAAGCTATCTAATTCATTAAATATTTATTTTATTAATTAATTAAACAATTTCATTCCTTCATCTTTAACTCATTTTTGTAAGTTTTTATACAACACATCAAAGGTATTACAATAAAAGAACTTTTTTATACATATTATTACCATTATTATTATTATTATTTTAATATAAAATTTATTAATAACGATGATGAATAAATTTCAATTATTTAAAAATAATATTTTTATTTAAAAATAAAAAGTAAAAAAAAATAATAATAAAATGCATGAGTTAATCAATATTTAATTAATCAAGAGATAAAGCCAAATGAAAGAAGAGCAAACGATTGTTCTCGATAATCACGATAGCATAAAAATGTTGTGAGACGAGTTACCCTCTTTCGGTGGGCGAAAAGGAGAATGAAGGAGACGCACGTAAGCGTGAGACCGGCCGAGCTCGTAATAAGACCGTCGGCCAGTTTTTTTCATGTTCTCTTCCCCTACTCACCGTGTGCCCCTTCGCCAGTATTAATTTATACGCGCTACGTGTGTGCACGCGGGAGATGGCTGAGTGCTGCTTTTTCTCGCAGTTCCTCGAAATTTGCAAGAAACTAGTTGGACACCCCGAAGAACAGCCAGTACGATGCACTCCGCTTATACTCATGCCTGAGGATGCCGCTTGACTGCTGGTGTTCTCAAGAATCGCGAGTCTACCAAGAGGAAGCTCTTGTTATTGTATGGAGAGGGAAAAAGGGTTACCGGTGGGAGTTAGAAGACACCACCATATAGTCTTGTAGGTTTTATACTCATTGGCATCAATGTCATGATTATCTATTTTTTTCTTTTTTCCTTAATAAAATCAAATCAACTTTTTCCTTACTATAATATTAATTTGAAATTTTCTTCTCTTTTATATTCAACAGTTGTCCAAACTTCAGTACCACAAAATGAAGCCGAATTGCAGCTTTACAGGGTAATGCAACGTGCTTCACTTTTAGGATATTATGATACACTTTTAGAAATGGGTAAGTAAAAAAATTTATTTATTATAATATTTATAATTAATCTCTTTTTAATGACACATATTACATATAAAAAATTCAATTATTATTTTCAATGTGACCTATCTATTAATTTTATCAAGTTAAATTTAAATTTTAAGAAATGTTGCAATTGAATAACAAAATAAAACACTATCAATATTACCTAATAATAAGTATTATTATTAATTAAACTAATTGTGAAAAATATATATATTCAAACAGGAGGGGATGATGTCCAACAACTCTGTGATGCTGGTGAAGAAGAGTTTTTAGAGATTATGGCGCTAGTTGGTATGGCAAGTAAACCTTTACATGTAAGACGTCTCCAAAAGGCTCTACAAGAGTGGATCACTAATCCGTGTATGTAAATAAAATATAATTATTTTAGCGTATAATAATAATGACTATTAAAAAAAAATATTTCAACATTTATATAAGTACTTGATTAAGATATAAATAAATAAATTATATAATGAAATATTTATAATTGTACAGCTTTGTTTCAAACACCTGTAGTGCCAACAAACGCCACAACCTGTAAGAACTCAACTACGGTAACATTTGCAGCCGCAAGTCCAAGAACTCATCAATCAACTCCGAATCTTTTCCCTTCAGTATTACACAATACTAGCCCTACAACACCATTTTCTACCACCCACGTATCATTAACTCCCTTATCTTGTAGAAGTGTAAGCCCCATAGCTCCAGTAACAAATGTTATTGCACCAGCTGCAACTTCTAGTTTTCGACAAAGTCCAAGTCCCAATACTCCGATAACTTATTCTACTTCTCACAGCCCGGGAATTCTTCAGGTAAGCTCAAGTCAATAAAAATCTCATTGAATAAACATTAATATATAATGATCCTAATGACAGGTTGGCACTTGTGAATCTTCTTGTGGCAGTGGAACTACACCGAGTCCTAGTGGTGGTGGTGGTGCACCTTCAAGTCCAACACAAACAACTCCTACTCTTCTTCCATCGCAGGTGCAGCGACTTGCAGAAGCAGCTGAACGTCTTGCTTGCAATCTTCGACCATTGGATCCAAAGCCTCATAATGTTAAGAAGAAAATTTGCAAGAACCTCGAGGTGAAGTTGTCGCATCTTTTTTTAGTCTATGCGTTGTATTTTCACGTTAACTTCTTGTTAATCTACTGAGCATCATTCTCATCTTGGGAGTCTCGTTCATAATTTTTTTCAGATTTACCAGACGTAAATGCCACTCAATACCTTGTCGTCTTTTCTATGTCTCAAACGACATACTTGTGTATAAGCCTTTTCAATCTTTTTTTTTTTCTTTCATCCTTTATCGTCTGATGATTCTGTGTACCCGTCGTGCTTTCTTCTTCTTGTACATCAGCACTTTTTCATCATCACGTCGTTCAATCGTTCTACATGTAAGTCGGTACGTCAAGTTTTTTTCCTTGTTCAAGCAGATGGTGATGGCTATGCCGGACACCGACCCAAGAAGAATGGAAGAAATCAGAAAATATGCGGCGATTTATGGCAGATTTGATTGTAAGAGAAAGCCAGAGAAACCATTAACACTTCATGAAGTATCTGTCAATGAAGCTGCTGCACAGATATGTCGATTTGTTCCTGCCTTACTAACACGAAGAGACGAATTATTTCCATTAGCTCGTCGTGTTGTTCGAGATTCAGGCTATCATTACTCCAAAAGTCAATTGTAATTATCAATTTAAAATTTTTTAAGTAATACTTTTATCATTAAGTTAATCATTATAACTCAATAATTAATATTTTAAATTTTAGCTTGTCAATGACAAAACCACGAGGTGAGAACGGTGATGATGGAGAGGACAAAACAAAACGTCAACATTTGGATCAGGAGGCTGAGGGTGAGGACACATCCCAGGTTAGCACGCCACGTCCACAGAAATAAATACGTATCTTCGATCTAAGGATTTAGCGCAATAAATGCGTTTACGCATGGATTAACACAATTGTACCCGCGTACTAATTAACACTACATCTGGCACGTAGAAAACATCTTTATTCATCATTCACACTTGTTAAACGTTCGGAAAAAAGGTCAAGTATAGCAATCTAACACTGCGTGACTGGTTCGACCGTTTGTTTGCTTTGAAGAGCTTGCAGAAAGCTTGGAGTTTTGGGAGTTTTCGGTTTGTATTAATCATTAGAGCATGCGTCAAATCATCTCATTAATTTACAATCTTAGTCATTTTGTAGAATTTATGGTATAAATAATCATGTATATATTTATAATTATAATAGATACATGGATTTGGTATAATCAACACAATTCAAAAGGCAAAATAAATAATTACACGCAAAATGGAATATAAATAAATTTTATAAGAACAGTTTTTTTTTTTTTTAATAATTATAGTTTTTAATTAAAAAATAAACGTTATACACTTTCCTACAGATAATCCTTCAATATTCCATTTTGCATCAAACTATTCTACTCTGAATGTTAACTTTCCAATGTTTATTTACTATTTTGCTTATCGGACATTTTTCGAATGCTTATTATTGGATGGATTATCGGGGCTTTGTACTGTCTGTAGCAGTCCGCTGTTCCAGGCCGAGTTGGATCTACGCTGTACTGGGACGGATATCAACAATATCCTAAGAAGACATGGATCATCAAGGTGACTATTTAGTAAATATAACTAAAGATGTATTGTATATTAATTGGAAAACACGTATTCTTCACACAATAACTATGTTTCAGTCCAGTCTGGAGGAAGAAGAATAACAACGGAGTATTTGCAACGAATATCGAGGAAGTCAGTGATACAGATAGTCAATTTTCTTTTTCTAATGAAGAATCTTCGTCTTTACATGTAATTATATTTTTATTTAAGATTAATATATTTATAGAGAAAAGAAAGTATTTCTTAAACTAAATTCTTTTACGTAGATGATTACTAAAATAGTTCATCAATTTAATTTTTTCTCCTTCATTATTTTGTAGTCATAATAAAAATGATAATAATAATTTGATATTGATAAATTTTTTTTTTTGACAGGATGTAAATGAACTAGAAGCTGACAATACGGACAAAGAAAGTGATTTCAATTTAAAAGTAAGTTATTGATTTTAATTGTTTGAATATTGTAATATTGATCATATTTATAATCAAGTTTATCTTTATTCTTTATAAAGTTATTGATAATAATAATCAATAAATTTTTATAAAATAAGATAATCGATTATTTTCAACTATAATAAGATAACGATATTAAAAAATGTCAATGGAAAATATATATTTTTTTGTAGGTAATTGCTTCTCGAGGAGATAATATAATTGCAGTAGCAAATCCTGCATTAATGGAATGTAATCATCCAACAATAAAAAAAGAACCTGAGGACGAAAAGTCAACATTGTGATATTACTTAATAAAAATTGTTAAATGATATACAATTAGCGAAATCTTCATCTTTTTAATATAAGATAATATTTTTGTTTTAATAACAGCCATTGAAAGAAGACTATTTTGTAGCATTATCATATATTGGACAAAATGTGCTGGCCAATCTGGATGATTGCCCTTTTTAGCGTTATTGTTTTAGTTGTAACAACAATAGCCGTTGTGGAATATTGGTATTTACATAAACATTTAGATTATCGTCATCATTAATTTATAAATTCATGTTATATTTTTTATTAATAATTGATAAAAAATATATAGGGAAAAGCAATATGTATATACAATATTTTTTACTTATATATCATACTTATTTGTTATTCTTTAGTTAAAATTATCGATAAATAGTCTTCCAAAGAACTGATAATGATTAATCATTTATTGAGAATTATTTGGCAAATCATTTATTGAATATTCATTCTCTTGATTGTTCCGAAAAATAAAATTGTTGATACTCTTAACAAATATTGATTCACTTAAACTGCCTATTTTTCTATCATTTACGATTCATTGTTTTATGGACACGAATTAATATACCAACGATTGCACAATGATAAAAGAGCACATAGGATTTCCTTGAAAATTCCGTTTATTATATTTTCTATTTTTATTTTATTAACAACTGTAATAATTTTATAATTATAAGCCTTTGTTCTTTGATTGTAATCAATTCACCGTAATTGAAATAGTTCGATTTCACACATCATATGAAATAATTGTAAAATGAGTCATTACTCATATAAACTAATCCATAATATCTCTATTATATCATGTCTTTACTCCATTGTGCAAGTCTAAAAACTGCTTATAATTTTTCTATAAAATGTATCGATTTCAATATTGGATTATAGTATTTATCATTTATCAATATAGATTGAAACAGGTGAGCATAATTTTAAAAATCCAATAATATCTAACAATTAAAGGGCTTTGTTTCAAATTACATTAATTCAAATTTTATGTTATTAAAAAATCTAAAGGCAAGTGCTGCCTTTGTTGCTCATAATCTCTCATGCCCCGTCACCAATCGAAGATACTTAAGGGATGTTTCAGTTTATTTACATGCTGATAGAGCATCGAATGAATTTTTTGCGAATTTTACGATAATAAGATCTTTCCCGGACTACTCGACAGTAAGTATTTTATTGTTCTTAATATTAATTAAATATATCATATAATATACTTTTTAAGGGGCACATGAGAGTAATGAAACAATCATTTAGAGGTAATTATGATGAATCTACTCACATGAAATTTTCTCAACGATTTTGTGACAGCATTTCGACTCCTGCTAATCCATTTTGGTCTGCATTTCACAAACGTTTTTTTAAAGAATGCCCTGCTCCACCTGTAAGTGATAGAAGTTACAAAATTAATTTTATATAACCTAGAATACTTGCATATTGTTTCTAACAATTCTAATTTGTTATGAACATTAACAAAAAAAATAACAGTGATATGACAAAATTACAAATTCCAATGAATGTATAAAATACAAATAAGATTTACATTAAATTAATAAATAATTGTCAACGGTCAATGGAAATTGAGTTTGTCAAATGAGCACAAAATGCATCCAGATCAATTATTTTTTAATAAATCAATTACTTATTTAACTTTTAATTCTTAGGGAGTTTACGGAATTGGACGTGTTGCATTAGTAGATCGTGATAGTCAAAATTTATTCCAGAATGCACTTCAACGTGGGAAACATTTGATTATATTTTATCTGACAGCTAAATCTCAAGTAATCTATTATTGTCATGTTCATTTTGATATAAACTAAAATACAACGCAGTATACAAAATAAAAATATGATTCATTTTTCAACCAATATAATAAACTTCAAAATAGACAATATCGAATAGACTTGAGCTTTAATTCGTAAACTTTAATCCCTCAATAATTTAATTAAGGTTTAAACTGTAGCGGAAGCGTCACTGAACTTCATTTCTGTGATATTCGAAAACTTACTGGAATTTGAATCCCTTTTCTGCTTATCATACATCGGTATTTATTATGTAAATGTTACTTTATCGACTATTACACTTCAACACCAACTGTCGGTAATTTATCATAATCCGATTGCAGCCGAGAGAATTGATAACATGAACTCATCTGATATTTTTGATAAATTGATCAAAACTCCATCTGATCTGATAATGACCTTGGAAACTACAAATGCATTCAAGCCGAAAAAGAAATCTTGATGCATTTCCATGTGTTTTTAAAAATTCCTTATATAATTTTTATAAACAACACCACAAGTTTTCGTTTCTTGTAAAAAATGAAAGAATTGTGGGGATTTGAAAAGTGTTATTAAACTAAAAATTGACCAAGCTTTATCTAATTAATTCGATAAAGAATTTAGTATATCTTCAGTCATTATTTGGACAAAATTTAAAAAACTGACAACAGTAAGGTTAGAATAATTATTTGTTTATTACGTTGATTTAATAAGTAGAAAATTATTAAAAATATAAATTTACATTTCAGAATGTTGTGTCATTAACAAATCTTTTAAGAATAAAATATTAATAAAAATGTCTCAAGCAAAATTTAAAAATCCAGTTTTTAAGATAGCAATCCTTGGAGGTATTTCATTGACTTCAACTATCATGTATTTTCGTTTTTCCCTTGACAAAAAAATAAGAAGTACCACATCCTATCAAGAAGCTATAAAAATTTTACATTCAGAAGAGTTTCCTAAAAAATATTTAGGCGAGCCTATTGTTGAAAAAAGTGTTAATTTTTTATCATCTGAAAGTAGCGGGACAGAAGGGAAGTGGAGATGGATTATGTTCGGAGTGGAGGGTCCAAAAAATAAAGGTTTTTTAAAGTACTGGTTTAGCAGTGATAATGAAGGACATCATAGACTTTTGAAAGTCGCATTATTGGATACGGACTACAAAAATGTTTTTAATACGTTTACAATTCCCAAAAAGGAGCCATAGATATTTGTAAATTAATATTAACTACTGATATGTTATAATTAAAAGTTTTTTATTGTTATAATCACTCGTTATAATTTTTTTTGTATCACTTGATTTTTTTAACCGTTTGTTGATTTAATACCATTCAATTATTTCGGTCCTAACATTTGTTCTGGTCTTACCCACTGATTAAATTGTTCTTCAGTTAGACCATTCTTCAATGCAGACTCTTTAAGAGTTAACTTTTCTTTGTGAGCTTGTTTAGCGATTGCAGCGGCCTGAAATAAAGTAAAAATAATTAACAAATAATTAAATTTACAATTTTCATTTATATTTACTTTATCATATCCAATATGAGGATTAAGGGCAGTGACTAGCATCAAACTTTCATTCATAATCTTCTTAATGTTGTCCACATTCGGTTGAATACCAACAACACAATTCTTTGTAAATGCAGCAGAAGCATCTCCAAGTAATCTAGCAGATCGTAGAGCATTGGCAACCATCATGGGTTTGAAGACGTTAAGTTCAAAATGTCCATTACTACCACCAACACTGGCAGCCACATGATTACCCATCACTTGAGCACAAACCATGGTAAGTGCTTCACATTGAGTTGGATTCACCTTTCCTGGCATAATTGAGCTTCCAGGCTCATTTTCAGGAAGAGATAGTTCTCCAAGACCACAACGTGGTCCACTTCCTAGGAATCTAATGTCATTGGCAATCTATATTTACAAAAAAATAATAACTTTTAATTACAACCTGACTGATAAAAATGTTTACAACACTTTGTTTAATAAAAATAGATAGTAAATGTTGATGGAAGAAAATGTTACCTTCATAAGTGATACAGCAACAGTATTGAGAGCACCATGAACTTCGACAACAGCATCATGTGCCGCCAATGCTTCGAATTTATTTGGAGCAGTAACAAAAGGATAGCCAGTAAGAGAAGCAATTTTTGCTGCAGTTTTTTCTGCAAATCCTTTTCTAGTATTCAGTCCAGTTCCTACAGCAGTGCCACCCAAAGCAAGCTGATAAAGTCGTGGAAGAGTATCTTTAACTCTAGCAATTCCATATTCAACTTGTGTAGCATAGGCTGAAAATTCTTGACCTAGTGTTAATGGGACAGCATCTTGAGTATGTGTTCTTCCAATTTTAATGATATCTTTCCAAGCTTCAGATTTGCTTTTAAGTGCCTCATGAAGTTGTTTCAATCCAGGAAGTAAAATTTGGTTTATCTCCAAGGCAATGGCAATGTGCATAGCTGTAGGGAATGTATCGTTGGAACTCTGTGACATGTTTACATGGTCATTAGGATGTACAGGTTTCTTAGAGCCTAGTTCACCACCAAGAATCTCAATAGCACGGTTAGAAATCACTTCGTTTGTATTCATATTGGTTTGAGTTCCAGATCCTGTTTGCCATATCACCAAGGGAAAATGATCTTCATATAATTTACCACTGATTACATCATCTGCAGCTTTGCTGATGGCGTCGGCAACTTTTGCATCGAGTCCGAATTCTTTATTTACTTCAGCTGCTGCTTTCTTTAAAATTCCCATTGCCACAATAACTCTATACTATGTTGAAAAAATTTGATTATTTCAGCGAATTGTTTAAATTAATTAAATATTTGTTAATATAAAGATTTCTTACTGGCATACGTTCAGATTTATCACCAATCGGAAAATTCATCACAGATCTCAGCGTTTGTGCGCCATAATATTTATCCGATGGTACTTTAAGTTCTCCAAAAGTATCTCGTTCAGTACGATATGATTTGGCATCCTACACAAAAATATTGTAATTATTATTACTAAGAATTTGATTAAATCTTAAAAATAAGAAATAATAATGATGTTTGAGCAAACCATTATGAAACTGAGTATGAGCTTCTGTTCTTATTACAGTTAGTGAATTTATGACTCCAAAGTTTATTTTACCAGTGACCAAGTTGTTTGTATAGATGATAAGCAGGAATGTGGACAGACGAGTTTACGCACTCACACACGATCAAGAATAATCTTTCAATTAATCTTGTGAATACGAAAACAGTAGTGATGAAAATGTAATAGAAAAAGGACTCCCGGTATAGTTCAAGTTATATGGAGTCAAGATTTCGTTTGTTTTTTCAACATATATTTTTTTATTATCATCTTTATGATCATCATATGGAAATTACTTTTTTTGTTATTCAAGATATAGAAAGTAAAATTCTAAAATTAACATTTCATCTGTGATTACGTAAATCGTATCATCCAAGTGATTTAATGAGTAACTTTTTAAGATAAAAATTAATCTTTATAATTATAAAATAAAATTATTCTTCCCACAACATGCATTTTTTTTTTATTAAACAATTAATCTTTTATTAAATATTATATATTTACCTGGCTATAATTTCGAGCAATGTAATCATTTAGACGAAATGTAATTGATGTGGACCGATTTAATTCTCTTCTCAGTTGACTTATTACCTTATTCATATTTTGATATCTGAGTATACTTGGCGACATTTTCAATATTTTTTCAATAATTTATTAATCAAAATCTCAATGTAAGACTGACGTTTATAAATATTATAAATTTATTATTCACCTGTTACAACAATCGTCGACAGGTTATGTTGGGTTATGTTGACTTTGTCATTGATGTTCAATTCAAATTTCCCACTACCTCATCTTTACAAATAAATTATCAACTGCCAATCGAACAGGTAACATTTATAAATAATACCGACTGCTAATATTTCTTTTTATTGTCGAATAGAGAGAAGACTGAAAGTAGCAATGCCATTTAACTACTTTATACTCAGTTATTGTTTCCACGCTAATTAAAAATAGTTTGCATTTTTTTTTAATGGGTTTCAATGGTCAGAGATTATTCATGAGACGATAGAGAAGTGATTTGTTATTTTATAACTAGAAGAAAACATTCATAATAATGAAAATTTATTTTGCTATTATGATCAAACAGAAAGTGGAAACCTGGGTGGTAAAACAGATTATGGAAACTTGACTGTTATACCGGCTCGTCTTGGCTTAGTAGTTTGGTGGAAGTGAAAAATCGGAAACGGGGGCGACACTCAATAGAAATTTTTTTTTAAACGGCACTGCTACTCCCAGTCTTCTCTCTGTTGTCGAAAAACCTGAGATGTGGCGCTAGAAGATAATGCTTTCATTATTCTTTTTTGTGATAAGAGGCGTGTGACCTCCATTTTTCACGATTCTTCCAAAAAAATATTGAGAAAGACGAATAATCTTTAGAAAAAAATTTAATTTATTTACTGATTTACAAGGTAATTATTTTTATGAAAGTTATTTATCGTTATTGTCAATGATTCAGACCATCTTCTGACATGTTATGCATTGTAATACTTAAAATCATGGGACTTGAATAATTGGGTACCGGTTTGTGATTGATTCATAGTTTTAATTATTTAATGAATATTACTTATCATAACGAGGTATATATCGTTGAATAATAACTTTCTGATCACCGTATAATTAATTGATTGCACTGTAATTTGGATGATGACATCGCATCTCTTTATTACGCAGTTCCAATTTCTATATAAATTTGAGGTTACATATTAAACACGCATGTTCTGTGTAAAGGTATAATGATTGCACGAGTTTTATTAATCTTTGAACTTTAATGTGTGTAAAGGAAAAAAAAACATTGAATTTTACCAAAACACTGAGCTTTAAATATATCTTTTGGGTTTTTTTAATATTCTAGACAATATTTTTAATTTATAAGAATTTTTGGAGTAAAAATTTTGTAGAATGATGATGCTCATTTAAATAAATATATTTAATTTACAGAAATATTTATGAATAATGGCTGCTACTTTCTTCAATCGTCTAAGTCAGGCTGGTTTAGCAGTAGCACTTGCTGGAGGTGTTGTGAACTCAGCTTTATTCAATGGTAGAAATAATAAATTACACTATCTAAAGCGTCTTAACATTTAGGCCAACAAATAATTTATGATTCCTTGATTATTCATTCTAGTTGATGGAGGTCACAGAGCAGTAATTTTTGACAGATTCGCCGGAATAAAAAAAAATGTAGTTGGTGAAGGAACTCACTTTTTTATTCCTTGGATACAGAAACCAATTATTTTTGATATCCGTTCACAGCCACGAAATGTTCCCGTAGTGACGGGAAGTAAAGATTTACAAAACGTCAATATTACATTACGTATTCTCTTCAGACCAATTCCTGAATCTTTGCCTAAGATTTATACAGTTCTTGGAGTCGATTATGACGAACGAGTACTGCCTTCTATCACCACAGAGGTGTTGAAGGCTGTTGTCGCACAATTCGATGCTGGTGAGCTAATTACGCAGCGAGAATTGGTATCACAAAAAGTGAGAGAAGATCTTACTGAACGTGCCGCACAATTCGGTGTCATTCTTGATGATATTTCTATCGTAAGTAATTTTATCTTTAAAATTATCTAAAGTTATGGAATGTTAATAATGATTTCTTTTTAGACGCATTTAACATTTGGCAAAGAATTTACTCAAGCCGTAGAATTGAAACAAGTAGCCCAACAAGAAGCTGAAAAAGCTAGATTTTTAGTAGAACGAGCCGAACAACAGAAAAAAGCAGCTATTATCAGTGCTGAAGGTGACGCACAAGCTGCAAGTTTGCTTGCTAAATCTCTAGGAGATGCTGGTGATGGTCTTGTTGAGCTTAGAAGAATCGAAGCTGCTGAAGACATTGCTTACCAACTATCAAGATCTCGACAAGTAGCATATTTGCCTACCGGTCAAGGTGTATTACTTAATCTTCAACAGTAAAATTTTGACACCATCATTATTAATGACAAGATAAATAATTAAATGTTAACTGTTGCATTGTAAGGATAGCATTGTACATCATTAGCATGTTTATAATATGCTAACATTTCTTTTTTTGATTAATATTAATTTAGATATTTCTCTGAGAGAATTAAACTTTTTATCAAATACCTATTATTGAGCTTTTTTAGTTTATACCATTTTTCATAAATACTTCATTTATTTTAGGATTGTTTCCACATTAATGTGTTAACTGTCATATCTTTTTTCAAAATAAACGACTTAATTGCCAATGAGATATTTTAATTTACTATTAAGATTTTTATAATAATTAAACATTGACTTCAATTTTTTAATCATTTTAAAAATCAAGAAAACTTTTAATTTCTTGTTTACCATTAATAGTTACCGTTTTTCTTAATTGGTAACTCTATAAGTTTCCATGAAACAACGTAGGTGGCGTTAAAAAGGGTTTCTGGAATATTCATATTGTAATCAATTGTTTATGAGCGTCAGCGTTCATTAGCTAATCTAAATTCGGGACGTTTGTTGATGAATAATGTCGACAATTGAATACGTTAAATTAAAACGCGTGACATACTTGCTGCTGAAACTATGATGAAGATGAAATAAATATTTTACCTTAATCTTAGGTCATGTTGAGACGTCAACCAATCGTAAGTAGTCTAAAATAAATTGCTCCATTTTTCCACAATGTAATTGAACATAATTCTTATGCGATCGTTCAAAATTTTAATTGATTCTGATTTGAATTAATTCACTTTAAACTAGTTTGAACAGGTTGATAAAGATATAATTATATCAACCTTATTTTTTACTTCGGCTTGGGTCATCGAACAATATTATTAGTATTCATAAGTGGGTTGAGGGAGTAACTTTCAAAGGTAGCCGTCAAATGTTTTTCAAATCTTCCACTGGTACTATTTTGAAGATATTCTTTCAAAAAATTTACCATTTCTCTTTAACGGTAAAAAGTGGAAGAAGATGCAGTGTCACGCGGATTAATATACAACTTGACCCAAGTTGACCAATTTTTTTATATAATCAGCCGCTATTTTAAACCGTTGCATTCATAACCAACAAAACTATCTTTTGATTAAGATGTCGGTTATAATCAATTAATAGCTGTTATTCCAATATTATTTTTCGATGGAGCTATAATTTCATTTAGCAGTATTTTTTATAAAGTTACACAATAAATATCGGTATGTCGACATATTTTATATATGAAATAATAATATTAGTTATGAAATCAGATAAAAAATTTCTAAATACAGTTTAAAATGTCATAAGAAAAATATTTTAAATGTTTGATTTTTACAGGATTGTCGGATATTTAGGGATCCAAGGGCAATATTTATAATTACTCCGTATTAATTGGTTTGTTGTAACCAATCCATTCAAATTACTTATAAGATGAACTGGGGCAATATAGGATAGCTAATGCACTCTAAAATACTTTAAGAAAAAGTTTAAATACACTGAGTAAAAAAATTACTGTGATCAATTACTGTGATATTTCTTTTAACTAATTAAATCAAAATTTTGAATAGTCGTAATGAAATATTTTTTTGGAATTAACATAGTAACATTTTTAGAGATTTAGTTCTGATGATTACTTCAAATAATTCATTGAAAATTTTTAATATAATTATCTGAGTATTGGTTAATTTTAATGTTTCATTCTTCTTTTTAAGATCTATAATTTCTCAGAAAGTTATAATTAATCTAATGTCACTTGTATTTGAATATTATTTATCATAATCTTAAATTGAATATCAAAATACATTTCATTAAATTCAATAAAATATTTTATTGTGAATATTTGAAATCTTTTTTATTGATTAAATGATCATCATTTTGTATAGCGGAAATTTTTTTCTCAGTGTGTATATCCTATATCCCACGATGTCAATATTAAGAAGAGGTAGGATTATATGAAGTTGTTCCTTCCGTTTTTCAACTTCATTCGTTGTTCTTGAGCAGGTACTTGAAGAATTGACAATGACCACATGTTTTATAAAGGTGGATGAATAAAAAACACACGTTGACAGCGAAACAAATGATAGGTGGAGTCAGATCCGCGAAACAGACAGACTTAATTGCAAGAAAAAATGATAATAGTTATCTACATATGCATAATAGTAACATTGACCATCAGACTAACGACCGCCTTTTCCTCTTTTCTTTTCCTTCTCTACTCTTTTTCTTGTTCTCGTCTCTCTTTTTGTCTTTCTTTGCTTCATCCTACAGGCACACCTGTTACTCGCGATTTGGCACGCACGCGAGCTGCATATGCTAACGTCGCGCTTGTTGTCCGCGCGAACTGCTCGTGAACACAAATTTGCTTCAGGGCAAATGTTTCATAATTTTTTGGAAGGTTTAAGTAGAAAATTGTCTTCGGCATATATCAAAACCCATGGGAAAGTATTGAAGTTTGAGAAAATTATTTTTTTAAATTAATTTCAAGTGAACTTAATTATTATTATTGTCATTTTAAACATCACTGCTTTTCAAGCGCAACAATTGATGAATTTTCATCAATTTTTTATTATTATTACACTTTTGAAAATTTTTTTTTCAATGTACACTCAAATAGACACTTATGATGTTCATGTCATGCAGACATTGAATACTTATTATATGTTTAAGATACATAATACATAAAGTAATAAAGTAACAAAAAGGATGTAAATATACTTTGATATAAAAATGTAATTTTGCATCTATCTATTATTATCATTTCTTTAAAGATTATTCTAGTGGAATTAATTTGAATCATATAAGTTCTTTTTCATATGAGAAACTTTTTTTGATGAATCAATTGTTGATTATTTATTAATAATTGATTCATAAAATCAAGCCATATTTTTTAAATAAATAAAAAATTATATATATACATAAACAAATTATGTACATTAGTTACCTAGAAGGTATCATACACATCTAACAGAAAAGTTATTAAATATTTTGTATCATTTGGTGTCCAAATGACTTGAAAACAACACAAACAATCATTAGGAAACTTGAAAGAAATAAATATTTACAATACAGCATGATTTTAATTGCTGTAAATTTTTATTCATTTAGCTATTCAAGTAACATTTATCAGCGATAGTAAATTTTTTCTCCCCCCATTCATGAATATTTCAATGATTCCAAACTAGGAGTGGTTCTATATTATCTTATTGTAAATTAGTCTCCGTATAATAGCCTACAAGATCTTTTACACAGTTGAACATATTTTGTAATGAGCTATTATCGACAACTGTCAGTACTTACTTGAGTAAAACAGACATAAATCACTGAGACTAACTTTGAGCTATGGTGACTTTTGAAGATAAATGATTTACGATTAAAAAATAACCCAAGGAAAATTGATATGATGAATCGGATGCTTTCTACTATTTCATTTACCCTATTGGTGAAAGTAGACATCAAGGTCACCGTTGATTATTACTTGGAAGAAATAATAAAGTGGAAACAATGAGAAATTAAATGAAATTTGCAATAAAATGGGAAACATGTTGAGAGAACGTCACAGGAATTAACGTGGATATACAAGAGGATGTGGTAATTATCGAGAATTGAAGAAAAAGATGGTATATGTTGACGGCCAAGGTGGGCAATAAGCTCCTGGATGATGCTTTGGTAGCACTCTTGTGGCTACGAACTGTCGAACACGGTAGACGGACCGCAAAGAAGACCGGATACGCCCCTCGTGTTACACATATGTTGTACTAAGGATCCTCATACTTCGACTTATTATTGCACGGAAGACGATCTTGTGGGAACTTTTCTTCAGCTCTCTGTCGATCGATTTTTCTTTGTTTCCAACTGCACTGGACAGCATTGCTGAGTATGTGAAACTTGAAAATGAACAAGGTTATTTTAATGCCACCTGAGAAAATGTCGGTTTTTTAAAAAAAAGTTTAATTTGTAAGTCATGGGATCCAACATTAATCGTTATTGACTACTCAAGGAAAGTCAGGAAATTCTCTTCATCAATTTATTTTGACAGGCTTTAAAAATATGGAACTAGTCATGAAAAGTTGCTTGAGGCTTTTATTAAATTGGGACTGAATTTAAATTATGCAGAAATTTTTATTTATTTTAAACAGCTTTAAAGATTTAGAAGCATCAACCAGATCAGGGCCAATGGTGCTGAAGAACGAGTGCAGACTAATGAATGAAGTAATAATGATGATTAATGATCAGTATTTATGAAAATGGTGATAATTGTCATTGAAACGTCATGAAAGATTAGAATATTTTTCAATAAATTTGATTAATGAATTGAGAAATGACTTGTTAATTGCAATTATCACTTAATAAACTAATGACCAATTTTCAAAATAAAATTCATTCTAAAATTGATGGAAAAATCAAGCAATCTTGATTGAGTGAATTTAATAGCTCAAATTGTGCTTTAATCATTGAAGTTTTGAACAACATTGGACACCAAATAAAAATGCAATTATTGAAGTGATCAAACTAATGAAAAATAACAAAACCTTTAGTTTATCTAAGTAATATCTTTGCTTCAAGAAATTACAATGGTATTTTGTACAGTCAAGGAATAATTATTTTTAGCATAAATTAAAATTTAACTGAGGCAAAATAATTTTCTCGTTTACTTGAACTGAAATATGCAAGTATAGAGTTCTGTTATGATTGATCTCCACATTGTCGTAATTGGCTCCAGCAGTAAAATTAAGTAATTATTTGAATCTGTTATTTACGAAATATGGTAAATTCTTACAAAGAACAAAAACAGGGTCACAAATAATAAAAGGTTAGTGGTAGTATGTCGTGTTGAGTGCTGGTACTTTTGCTCTAATTCATCAGAGAAACTTAACTGACACGTAATTTGGAATGACAGTTAAGAGTAATTTTTCTTGGTATTTCATCATGACCTCGAGACATCTTGGTGACAAACCTGCAGAGGAAATGATTACAACGGGAACGAAGTAAGTTGGTTGAATACACGAATACTCTCAGGGTACACAACACGAGATGACCCTGAAAGAGCTCGTGACATTAACACACGCGAATGAGGACATTTTGGAATTTTATTTCATTGTTTTTTGCAGGGCATTCAATCACGTAAACATCTGTGATGGTTACAAACATGTGAGACGTCGATGGCAAAAAAGCTTTAAACTGAGTAAAAGAAGCAGAAAAGAATGAGAAGAGTCGCGTGCACCGGTATAGCTGACTGATTACAAGGCATTCCTCAAGTTTTGATTTAAATCAATCGCACAGAGGCACAAGTTTGATGGTGTACCAGAAGATGGCAAGGATGTAGAGATGGCTCTTGTGGAAGATGTTTTAGCCTCAGGGCGTCAATCGCATGTAAAACTAGACAGAGGTAACTAAAAATTAATATCCCAACTTAAAAGTTAAACTAAATGGACTTAGGTGAAGTTGAAAGACCTCTAAAACTTATGACTGCTGCAGGTATAATATCGAGTGCACGACAAGCGCGACTTGCTTGGCATTGCGTGCATCCACTGGTTGAATTTACAAAGAGACTTAGGACGAAACTGCTGCATCTTTCACTCATTTAAAATGGCCCCGAGGACAGATTTTAGCTAGTTTAATCGGAACACTCGAACCAAAGTAGCGTGCAGAGATTCAAAGCCGAATGACTGCGCGCGTTACTTTGGCTGGACAATTGCGAGATTTCGCCTCAGGCTTGCCTATTTGCGATTTCGTTTATGACCAGATGACCATCCAGGCTTGAATTCCAATGTTTTGTTTGTCTTTTGTCTTAACCCCATCATAAATGCTGTCCATTATCATGGATATTACATTTTAACTCAAATACTCTTCATTTTATTTTTCATGAATCCAAAAATTGGTGGTCAAATAAATTTTTCCACGTTTTATTTTTGTCAATTATCAATATTTGAAAACAAACAATTCTTCATTATTTTTTTTATATAGTTTAAAATTTTAAATATTGCTTTTTAAATATTCTTAATGGATCTGGGTTGGTGAATCTTTAAAAAATGAAATGATTTATTATCAAAAAAAATTTTTAAACAAAGCAAATAAATTAATGATACTTAATTTTGTTGAAAAGAACATGCTGATGTAGGAACAATAAATTTTTTTTCTCTTTAAGAAGAATTATAATTAAACATTAATCTTCATAGTAATGAATATTTTTATCAATTTCTTTTTATCATGAGAAGAGAAAATGAAATATGACATTTATTATAAATAATATATTCACAACCTTCGATCCTTTAACCGCGGAAGACAGATTTCTATATTTCATTATAATTACAATGAGGGTTATCTTGCTTAAAAGTATCTAGACCATATTCTTTCATAATTCAAATGTGAACAAATAAATATCCAAGAGTGTGTCAAAGTTCACATTTTACCATCGATGAAACCACGTAAGTGGCACACGTTTATTTTGCATAATTTATTTAAAATTATTGTTCACATGATATTAATCTTCGAGTACATCATTTTTTCAATTGTCAATGTACAGTTATAGATATGATTTATATTTTTTTTAATAATTAAGAAATTAATAGAAAAAAAAAGCATAATATTATTTTCATTGACATACATGTGACTTGATTTGAAAAAATAAGTATTATTTTAAAATTAAATGATGTATAAATGAATATTAATTATATAATGTCTTGGTATTTTATTCGAATGATACTGATTTTTATGGCAAATAAAGAAATAGAAATATGTCGCATTCTGTAATTATGATCGGTAAAAATAGACAAAAATATAAACATCTAGCTCTTAAATCATTGAGTGTAACATTTATCGTCGATTTTATAATGTTGATAATAATATAATTCATCGCTAATATACAGCTTCAATATTTCTTGAGTATTATTTATCTCTTTTTATGTACAAAGGAAAGAAATACACATATATTAAACAGGTTAGAGATAGCGTGTCACTCAAAGAAACCGCACAGCCACTAAAATTATTCGGACCAATAACCATAATACCTTAGAATCTAAGGCTTAGATCTTTCAGAGCAATTTTCTACTCAATATTATTAGACATTTATAAGTATTTGCTACGATTTTTTATTTGAATTAAATTGCACTGAATTCTTTATACACTGATTGAAGAATTAAACGATCATTTTAGAATAGTAACAACTTTGTATTATCAGTCAAAAAAAAAATCGAAAAATGTATATTGCAATGAATTATTTCAAGGATAACCATCAGAACTTTATACATAAAACTGTTA
The DNA here is from genome assembly GCA_028641665.1 of Chelonus formosanus. Lineage (NCBI taxonomy): Eukaryota > Metazoa > Arthropoda > Insecta > Hymenoptera > Braconidae > Chelonus > Chelonus formosanus. The sequence goes on from CM054002.1 coordinate 2,332,631, forward strand.
GCATGACAATTACAAAAAAATATTCAATTGCGATTATTCAAAACTTTGATTTCATTTGTTGAACCAAACATCATTTGTTCAGAATAGAATTTTTTTTTTCAGTATGGAGTTAATTTTCGTTTGTAAATTAAGCTCTACACTAATATGATAAAATTCATTTCTAAATACTCACATAAGTAATTGCTCTATTTTTGTAATTATCACATTTATTACTAATTTTTAAATTAATTTTAAATAAAATTGTTCCTTCTTGAGGCATTAAAATTGAAGAAAAGAATTCTTTAATTACCATTCTATTTAGTAATTCTTTATAAATTGAAGCATAGAGTGAATAGGAGTGATATACTTGTAGAATAATAATTTCAATGCTGATAATAACAATCACGATCATAATCAATTAAAAAAGATGAATCACCAGTAATAAAATCCACCAACGCAAAAAATGATTGATAATACTAATTATTTAGTGTTCGAAAATATATGGCATTGTTGTAGGATCATAATTGATTCATCAATAAACCAGTTCGTTGTAACTGAATTTTATAATTAAAATGAATTAAAACATTGTTTGAAGCGAGTTATTGTGAGCGTGGTGGTTATATTATTGAAGAGTTACAAATTGAGTTTTCCATCATAATGAATTGTTGATGATTAAACAGCGTAGAAAAAATATAATGAAGAGCAAGAAAATAGCAATTAACAATTGGCTTGTGCAAAAATATATCCACAATATTAATTAACACTCTGCATAATAATGAACTGAGTGGTACTCATGCCAGGGCGTTTATACGAGTGCTTGAAATTTCCACGCGAATGACAGCGCAATTGAATGCAAGAGCAAGTATAAAGGAAAATAAAACAAAAATGAAAGAAAAAAAAAACAGTTAGGGAGGTATATACGAAAAGAAGGTGCACGCGCAGACAGACAAGGAAGGAAGGAAGGAAGAACCCACGGGCAACTTGCTCAGAGAAGTAATGCAATAATTACTCGGGCGGAAGTAATAAAATTAATCTCCACAAAGCTGCTTGCGCATACTCGTGAAGGCCCTCTTCTTCCTCAGCCCACAGTTCACCCTCTTGGCTTCAGGTTTTACTCTCGTATATAAATCAAAGCCAGTTTAGCTTTTAATAATTCGGCAAGGGGCGGTTCTTCCAAAGAACCAAAGAGACATGTAGTAATTTACGCGATAACTTCATCTTTTATGTACCAAATAACCAAACAATAATTAATTTGTTAATTAATTGGCTAATAACTAAGACCAAGATGCTTTATGTGCTCAAGGAATTATCATGTCGTTATTGCTGAAATGTTTTATCATAACTCTTTCTCTCTTTAATTGTTTATTTATTTTTTATTTAACCAGTGGAGAAACATTGTCATTAAAAGATAATATAAGTAAAGTAGAAAAATTTTTTTCACTAAAATAGAGTGTAGGAATTTCCCTGGTATCTTTTGAGGTTGTTTACGTTGAAGGAAAAGATGATGAAAATTTCAAAAGTTTAAAATATAATGGGAAGATGAAGAGAGGAAAGCTTGAGACATTGTTGAATGAGTAAGAGAAAATATTTTAGTATAAATATGAACAAGAAATTACACACTAAAAAATTTTCTGAATAATTATTAGGAAAGAGTGCTGACAAATCCAATTTATTTAATATCAATTGTTAGCCAATAGTTTGGTATTGATTAGCATCATCATCACCACCACCACCATCATCATCATCATCATCAGATCCTAGACAATGAAAATCTGATGATAAAACCTGAAAAATGGATATCTGAATGTGTACGAAAATATTCCGAATGCTGACTTTCACACATTGTACATATTTTAATTATACTCTGGTTGATGATGAAAAGTATAAACGAAGATATGTTTGAATGACGTTCGACAAGAAGGTAGAGAGTGGAAGCAGAGCAGGGGGCGGATGTTGAGAGTGTAGGTTGAAGCCTAGGGTGAGGGCCCTCCGGCGATTAATGAGCGGTGTTTGTTGTTAATTGCTGCCACCATTAGGTTGGCATCCATCCCCTTGCACTTCTCGCTTGTGACCTAACGTCACCACCGTTGTATTATATCATATCATATCTGCACCAGCACTCACTACTGAGACTTTTGCCTTCAAGTGAGTGAAGATCTTACTCGTAAGCAGAATGAGCGCATGTTAATGATGGCCCACCTCACTTATACTTGCACTCTACTGCTCTTATCCAACGCCACTCTTGGTCTCAACTGCTACATCGTACAGTTTTTATCTTTTCCACCTCATTTGCACGTCGTCAAGTGGGTCCGGGAAAAACTGTATAAACCACTGCGCGTTTTCCCTCTTCCTCTTTTGCTCTCTTTCGCTTTCTGGACTACTCTTGAGTATGATTCAATGTCATTCTCATCTGCAGTGCAATCTACGCGGCTTTGCCAACCTCATATGCTCTCAGTTGCCTCTTGCATCTCGGGAGACTGCATTATATGCTTTAATAGCAAAGTAAAAAAAATATAAAAACGCGTGCAACCCTTTCTGCTTCATTATCGTTAGAAGAATTATGGGGGGAAAAATTTACTTTAGAAATTACTATCATGATAATGATAGTGATCTTCATCTTTTTTTGCTTGATTTTTTTCATCATTTTGTTTTGTTAGATTAAATAATGACATGAATGTTTTAATTGTAAAACATAAAATTATATAATATTATTGATAAAAAAAATATTTTAATTTTACAGGAATGAAGGAAATTCAGGAGTCTAGAGGGCAATGGTGAGTCTTGAATGAAATTTTTTTATGATTCAAATATAACGAATTTATCATGACTGAGTGATATTTCTTTTTAAATAATAATAATTAAATATTTACAATTACTCCCTATTAATTGGCTTGTTGTAACCAATTCATTTAAATTACTTTCAAGATAGACTGGGGCAATATGGAATAACTAATGCACTCTAAAATACTTCAATTTCATTTCCCAAAAAATAATTAGTAATTTTACATTGTTAAAATACTTTTAGGTGCTATAATAAATACTATTCCACTGATATAATGATTTGATAGAAATCATTGCAACATAAAGCAAGATTTTATGGCAGAATTGATAGTTAAATCCCATTGGCATGGATGCATGTTGAAATTGACATCTCTGTTTATTGTTTTTCATTCGAACTCATTTAGATGTAAACAAAATACGGGGAACTCGTAATTTACACGCTCTGAGGTAAATTAAAATTGATAAAGCCATAAGCAAAATTCTTCCAACCATTTCAACTTCTCGAAAAAAAAAAAAATAAATAAATAAAAGAAAGAAATGTTAGAGTAAAGTTATAAGATTGTTATTCGAGCCCTCAAGGGTCAGACAGTTTACTATGCACTTTTAAGAATTTTTCCGCAAATATTTTTACTTATACTTTGGAGTTTAAGACTAATTTTGAACGAATTCTTTTAATGAGAGTTCGTTGAAAGATGGAATTATTAATGAAAAATGATGGTACATTTTTTCAAAATTCTATTTATAAACTCAATCATTCAATTAAAAACATAAAAATAAATTGTCTGAAGAATTTTCAACACTTTCTGAAACAATTTCATAAATTATATATTTGCAATTTAAATATGCACACATGCTAACATGTATGGAAGCTTATACATCTCAGCTTGGGCAAAATCTCTTCCAATTTCGTTTCCTTGCGGGCGAGGAAGAGTCATTTTACGAGCTGGCAAAGATGTTCCCGGGTAAGGCGTGAACGAGAGTTGAAAAAAAAAGCTGAGAGCCAAAATGCGACAGGACATGCGAACCGTCAAAATGAATCTTGATCACGCATCGTCTTCTTCTCTGCATGCTTCTTGTTTTGCTTTTTTATCATATTGGTTGCCAATTGGAACTTTGTCTGAATATATAAAAATAATTGTACCTTAGTTCTTTTTTCTTTTTACCTCATTTCTTTGTTTTATTCTGTTAACTTTTTTTATTTTTGTCACACCGTCTGGGATGATTTTCTTTTTTTTTTTTTTTTGTTGCCAAGTGATTTTCAACACATTTGAAATGTTGAAAGAGTCCATTTTTATGAATGCAAAATTTCCTGTAAGTGAGAAGGCGTCAAAGAATCACAGAGTATATAACTAAGGGCTGTGATCATCACGAGTTAGGGGTAACAATGTAATTTTAGATAAGCGTATCCCAAGAGACACGCATTGTATACGACCCTTCTTGCGATTGCATGCCTCCTTCCTCACTAGTAAATGCGATGTCATGAGTGTCGTGTGTATATATGTGCTGTGTTTCGATAAATATCATGCGTTTGTGAATGTTGATTATCTGTAAATTACAATATTGAATGTCCTGCACAATACGCCATTATCTTTTGGGAGGTACTTATTAAATATTTCATGACAATTCTTGTTTCTTTTTTTCCTATTAAAAGCAAAAATGGATTAAACAAAGAATTATCAGGTTGCATTATTTATTATATAAGGACTCGTTCGTTGTTCAGCAATTGGTTTATTTATTTTTCCTTTCAAGCATTGCATTGTGTTTTAATTGGAGATTAATTATGATAAAATACTTTAAAATAATCTTTGCTGAAGGCTTAAAAATTCTTATTTAGCTTATTGGGTGCGTGATAATAACAAAATGATATTTAAAATAGCTGCGAAAAGTATATTTCCAAAACAACTATTTTAGATGCCGTCACTCAGCTATCTAGACAATCTCCAAAGCTCTCTAATTAGATAGTTAATCTAAAGGGTACGGTATTATTCTTCCAACTATAAATGTTTTCCAGTACAGGGTAATTTTTACTCAATCCTTCTTTCCACGTATTGTTTAATAAAAAAATTTACCAATCTTTTTTTTGTATTATCATCTTTGGCCCAGAGTGACCCTGATAATTGTTAATATTATTGGGTTTGAATGTCATAATAAATAACTAATATAATTACATGAATTAAATATTATTAATAAAAATCATAACTGAATTTTTGTGAATTATAAATAATTGAATGTCAAGAATTTATGCTGTTGAATTTCATTTAAAGAATTTTTCTTTTTTCTTCAAAATGAAACTTTAGACAGTTTCAATTTATCCTTGGCCAAAACTCCCAATAAATATTTCTACCACATTGATTTATATTTTCTAACGATGTATTATTCGTTAGAACAGATTTGGCGCGTTTCTATATGTCACTTGACGGAGGGTGTTTTATAATATTTGTGGGTGGAGTAAGAGGGAGGTAAAAAGTACTGCAGCCCTTATTCGTCTCCCTGGCAATTCTAAGCGCTCTCGTGTGGCTCCCCTCAAGAGGAATTTGGCCTCAAATTAAAAGATCTTCGGTCTAACCCCTATGGATAAAATCCCAGCCGCAAAGTATTGGGGTGGGTGTGCTTTTTCTTTTTTTTTTCAACCTCTTCACCACTTGTATATAACGCCGATACGATGAAATTCTTCTGATCGCTCTCGTCATCTTCAGACGAAATCTAACGATAAATACACATATTGCAGTTTTAATTAAAAAAAAAAAAAATTGGAAATCACAAATCCTCTTTTTTATTTTAACAGTCCTGATGATTGCATCAAAATTATTCTGAAGTGATATGTTTTAAGCTCAATGCATTAAATTAAAATATTCAGAGTAAAATTGCAAGCATGTTTAAGAGGAAAAATAATCATGATAGAATTAATAGGATTTTTTTAAAACGAAACAGACGGAATACTTGTTTTTTATGATCATTTAATGAAAAAAAAATTTAATATTAAATTTAATTAATTTTGAGAATGAAGTTATGTAACTTTTAGTTTGAAAAATGATTGATAACGAGAGGTAATAAATAAAATAATGAAAGTTGGTGAGGTTCAATGTAAAGGGAAGATATCATACACACAAAAGTGTAACACGTTGACAAGTATTACGGTTGAATGATCAAGAATTTTAATTTGCGGTCAGAAGGGTAGGTTGCTAAAATAGGGAGATATATCGAAAGTATACCCTTCATTTACAGGGAGGAGAGAATAGAAAACCTTAAATTGTAGGGTGAAAAAACTGATTTCATGTGGTCTAAGTCAATAGTATTTTATTGCTGGTAATATTGGTAAATAAAAACAGATAGATGCTTTGAATAAATCACATTTATCTTGACAGAAAAAAATAAATTCATTACACAATACCTAACAAATATATCATGCTAATCACATCAATTAAGCTATTTTGATTGAGATTTTTTTTTTAATACATTAAAATTAAATAATGAATTTTATGATTATTAATTATTATTACTATTGTTTTTTTTTTTGTTTGTTTGAATAAAAATATCGATTAATCGCTTAGAACTCGAGCTGTTGAATACTTTAAAGTTTTCTATCATAAAATTTAAATTGAACTAAATTTTATTCCATTTATTTTCTTAATTAATTTATTTTTTATTAATTATCAAGAGAAAATGATCAATTGGCATGGGAATATGATTGCATGAGATGTTGAGAAAAAGAATGAAATTAAATTTCTGTTGAGAAAATTTATGTAATAATTTTAAAAAAAGTAGTTTATGTAAGTGTTGGGTATGAAAAATATAGAGGTCGTGAGATGTGAATGAAAATACCGTAGCAATTGATATAGAAAGGATAAAGGTGTTGGTCCCTATGTGAATTCAGTGAATAACATACAAGTCATATATAATTGAAAGCTAGCTACTATTTTATAGGTGTATACATTCACACTTTCCCTCGTGAATTCTTGTGTTTTCCTTCTGTTCTCTAGTCTCTTGAGGTGCGTTGGTTCAACTTGAATGATTCCAACTAAGCAATTGATATGTAAAAATATTCCCTAGCATTGTAATGCAATTCTTTATCGATCAATTAATGGACTTTTTGTTTATTAAAAAAAATAATCATTGTAATTAAACATCTAGATTTTTTAACTTCTCATTAGAAATTCATTGTTATGGGGTTTATTCTTAAAATTCGTATGTTTGTCATATCTTTACATTTTAAGACATTTCAAAGCATATTAGAAAATTTAAAAATTTTTGCACGTACATTCAATTGAAGTTGGTCGTCAGTTTACAAAGTGCACCGAGACCCATTTTTAAAATAATTGATCACGAAAGATTTAATAATTGTAATTTTTTAATCGAAAAGCTTTCATTATTTTTCGAAGCCAACGATTTCCGGTGAAAAAGAAGAAAAATTTCGTTCAGTGTTAAATTTGGTAATCAAAATTGAAATAAAAATCATATTTAATGTTCTTAACTGACGGTGCTCCTCCTTTTCAAAAGTGTATAGAAACCTAACTAAAATAAATAAATAAGTATTGGTGTCCATTGCTCGATGTCTTGCGTGTGTTGCGTGACCAAATCGAACCCTCATAACGAGTCAAATTTTCGCATCCGTCCTGTGTGTGAAACAATAAAAGATTGCGTGTGAGACGACAAAAAATTTTGGCCAGGGATGAAAGTGTCGACAAGACGATTTTTTTGCTTCACTTATTTTTATAAAATTTACGAAAAAAAATAAATAAATCAAATGATGTTTATTTCATTTAAATAAATAAAAAAAAATTAGCATTCACTTTATGTGTTAATTTTAATGAATTTTACTAGAAACTCAAATTTTCTTCTTTGTGAAAAATATATATATATATATATAAACAGTACTTGGTTGTAGCTTAAGGGCAGTAAGTCACTCATTGCTATTCTTTGCTGTTTCAATTTTTTTTTTTTTTTTCAAGTTACTTTCTAATTACCAACTTTTTTCATAAATCACACTAATTAATTAATTAGTAGCTTGCGGCATACTCTCCTTGTTTTTCTTGATTCCAACGAGACTTTTCCTTGTCTGCTTGCAGCTCACCCTCTTTACCTTTTTTTTACTCTCTTGGAAAACCCTCGTTTCATTCTTTTGTCTTTTTTATAGAGCCCTTCTTGTATCTGAAAAGTTCCATTTAGTCTACCAACAATTTGATGATAAGTTAAAGATATGAAATGGATTCTTTCATTATTTATTTACTTATATAAAATTATATTAGCACTGTTTTTTCACACAATTACCAATAAATGAATCATTACATCAAATTATCAATCAATAACATCAATAATAAATATCATTTTAATCATTATTTAATGATAAAATGATTCATCATTTAATTGTTTTAGTAGAAATTATAATAGAATGATATTCAGTTAAATTTTTGTTGTGCTTCATTCAGAAAAAATTTGCATAAAATTACATCTGTTTAAAAAAAAATAATAATTGTGGTTAACCGAATTTCCTGAATTTTTTTAAAGAGTAATAATTTCCAAAAAACCAGTCTTAAAATTCACTGTAAAAATGAAGGTTTAAATAACATCTGATTAGCTGATCCTTATAATTATTCTTTCAGCTGAAGTTCAAAAATAATTAACTTTTCAGATAAAGTAATTGAATCAAAAAATGAACATTTTGCACTCTTTATCAAGATCAGTAATCCATCATTATTCATTTAATAAAAATGTGCAAATTACAGATGCTAATTTTTTAAAGCACAATTATGTAGCATAATATGTAACTAATCACTTCGCATGTCTAGGCTTCATAAGGTATAAATGATGGTTATGATAAACAGCTCAACATAAAAGTATAAATTGTAGTCTAATTTACGTGTGAGTACAATAAAAGAAAATGACTGGTTCAAGAATATAATTTGTTATATAAAATCATTTTTATGCTTTACAAATATTTATCATTTATCTAAATGCAATATTACATTCAGTTGGTTTATCTATCGTGTATCTATTATGTATGTATTTTTGATAAGTTTGAAATCGTTCGAGTATGTTTAACCACTTTTGTCTATCTTACATCTTGATTATTACAATGTCAATTGACCAGATATCATATCAAATAATTCATTTATGACACCTAATAATGTTCAATATTTTAGGACAAATAATAATCAAAGAACAAGAATAAAAAGTTCAATTGATAACATGATTGAAATTTATTGGATTCATTTTAACAATAGAAGTATAAAAATATTGATCTTCCAACCAATAATCAGAATCTACTTCAATATATCATTTACATCAATTAAACAGCATTATATAAAAAATGTAATAAAAAATATCAAATCTCCATCAAACACTTTTTGAATGTGTGATGTTATTCCCACAAATATTTTTGGGAGTGTCGAATAAATAAAAAAATTTTTTTTTCCACCCATAATTAAATTCCATTCTCAGTATTGCTAATAATAGTTTTCTTTCTCTGAAAAATTCCATTCTTGGAATTAATAAAACTCTTATAGATCAGGATTACTCACCTGATCTACTCCAAAACGTAGTAAAAAATAGAACTCCATCAGCATCTAGATTCACACAAGCTAGAACTCCAACGGAGCATCAAAGCTGTGAACCTTTCAGGGGATGAAGGTAACAAAATCATCAAGTCATCATGTAATGACTTGCGACTTGTCAGGTTGATGTCCAAGCTGCGGTGATATTATCCTAAGGGGCTAGTTCTCTCGTTAAAGAGCATCAAGAAGTAATAAAGGGAATCACCTTGATGCCGCACTAGCTGTGAGGAATGTTTTAGTTGTAAACTGCCTGTTATCTCTGACACTATCTCACATATAGACACTCATCAGTTGAAGGTATAAGCTTGAGGTGTTAGAGAATACATTCTCGAGATGTTTTACAACGTCTATTAGAAGAAGTCGGCCGATTATGATGATGATGATGATCGCTGGATCATGACGAATCTAAACGCAACGATTATTATAGTACTCTATCAATGCTATCGGCTCTTGATTATCAATTCTTGTCAATTAATTATAAATAACGGTTGTTAATATTGATCAGTGACTGACAGCTTCCAATTGTTCATTAATTATGTCTTTTATTGTAATTAGATTATTTGTTAATTTATTATCAATGACTCTGATTCTTGGAGATACTTGAATATTTATGCTGACTTTTAGCAGTTTTTTATTCAAAAAAATATTTGAACCTCAAGTCAACATGCATTGCTACAATTGTTGATCAATTTTATTACATCTTGAAGATAATTTAGAAAACTAGACCAACTTTTAGGCTTCAATAATCATTGGAAGATGCTATTGGATCTGAATGAGCTAGACTTTAGGTACTAGAGTTGATGATGATGATGATTATTCTTTGATAATAAAACTTGCATCAGGATTTTATTCCTGACTTGATTCTAAGTGAATCATAAGTGATGGAAATAAATAGAATGATCAACGTCTAGAATAACCAGTCTTACTTTTGATCTTAAAATTAAAAACTAATCTGAATGAAAATAATTCAATGAGGTTTTTTTTTTGTTAATGAGTATTGATTAATTTACATTGAGAAAAAAATCAATTTTTATTTGAAAATATATTCTTTTTTTTATAAAACTAATAATCTAGATTTCTAGAATTTATTTCCAAAAGTCTTTTTTATTTACATAAAATTTTTTTCTTAATGTATCTGTTCACTGAATCAATATTCAAATATTTGCTGAAAATTTTTAGTGTGAACTGGGGAAAGTCAAGGGATCAGGCATGATTGTTGTGAACTACATCCATCGTTTATTCCATGACAATGATTCTCTTAATTATAGTGTTTTTGGGTACAATTGAACAAGTGCAGTATTACAGAGTATCCCTACTAAGACGTGCTCCATTACTTCCATTTATTTATTTTAGGAAAATCTTTATTATTTACATTGGAATAATTTACATTCTGTAGAATCATCATCAATAATTGACACACAGATGCAATTCGAAAAATTCACTCGATCATTTTTTCTTTGCTTTCATTCATTATTTATTCTTTTTATAGAAAATACAAAGCAAAATAAAGCCTGCGAATTTATTGAGTTTTCGCATTTATTTATTGCATTACATTTTTTCCTTTTTACATCATTACTTTTTTGGCTTTATTTTACTCTTTATTTTCTTTCGACTTTTATTTATACTTTCTTGTAATACAGAACAAAACAATATTTACAGAAAAAATTGTATTTATTGTTAATGCTATATATATTTAATTGAATTATTATTTTTTTTTGCCCTGTGTCTCTTTTTATTCTTACTTTCTTGTATAAAACTTGGAGCAATTGTATTTATCAGGTGGATAAAATCAATCTACTTTTTAATAACAATAATTTAATTAGTTTTAAAGTTTATTTACATTTTAAATCATTTTTAAAAAATATTCAAACATTTTCAATTTTTTTTTTCTTTTAAGAAAAGATCTTAAGGTAGTTCTAGCACTCAACGATAAACTTCGACAATTAACAAAATAAAAATTATTTTACATTAGAATACACTACAAATCCGTGGAAATTCAAGTGTTTTGTAATAATTGAATTGAATTATTGAACATTTGAATTTGCAATGTACGGATTAAATTTATTTGGAAATTAATTGTTAATTTTAGAAGATGAATAAAAGTAATATTTTTCATGTTATACATTAGTTATCCAATTAAAAAAATATTTTAATTTTTTAATCCTCTTTTAATCTTGTTTTTACTCATCTTTAAAACCTGTCCCTACATGCTAGAATTACCTCAAGACAATAATAATAATTTCTGCTATTTATTTATACTTAAAAAATCATCTCAAAAATCGAAATAATTGCTTTCAAAGGCAATTCAATAAACACAAGTTTTATTTCTCAATTTTTCCAGCTTTTCAATCAATTTTAACGAGTATCCTCTTACCAACAATACCATGATTTTTAGTTATTGAAATATTCAAGTAGCCTGACTTTATCCTGATATTTTTTTCGTATAATTTCTTAGTTTCCATTTAGCCCCGTGTTTCTCAAAACCACAAAAGAATTTTCGGTGCTTCTGTATCTCTCCTTTCTTGAGATATCCCGTTGGGTACACGTGGGTGTTCTCGAATAAGCCCCACGCTGCGCTCTTCGCAGACGATAAAGATCATGCGCTCACGTAAAAGCATGCGACGCGTATTCCGGGAGCGTACGCTTTCCTTCTGGAATTATTAACGAGCCGATCGTCTCTTTTGCTGTGTTATACTGTACAAACGTATCTTATACAGGTTAGAAAAATTGTTTTTGGGATACGAGTCAGGTGCATCCGTTCATATATAACTCTTTATTAATAAATAAATTAAAAGAAAAAAAATATATTTATGTATATTCAAACCGGAAGTTATACAGCTCGTCTTATTTTTTCTTGTCTTTTTCATTCACACAACAACCACACATTTTACAATTATTTATCACATTATTTCACTCGTTCTCTCCTTCTTATTTCCATTTATAATTCAAAATCCTACGAAATTTAACGATTTTAGTATTAACGAATTTTACTTAGTTATAATACAATAATTATAATAATAATAATAAGGGATAAAAATAATGATAATAATAATAATAATTACAATAATGATGATAAATGCGAGGTTTCATCTCGCTTTGAGGTTAGGTTTTATTAACACAGTAGGATCCACTAGGCTATCGTTTTGGTCGTCGATTGGCGGATCAAATGAGGATACTTGAGACCGAGAGCTGAATGATGACGGCGACGGGATTTAAGGATCCATTTTGGTGTACGAATGCGTAGGCAGTAGTTTGTGGTCTTTCTTCGTGTATTCTTTCGTCTTGTACACAGTTTAGGGTGACGATCTCGAGGGAAATTGGCGCGTGCATGTATTAACGTATTCGTACCTGAAACAAAATAAAACAAAACAACAATTAATCATCAATAATTTTTTTAATTGTATTATTAATTAATAATTTGAATAATAATTATCATTTTCAAAAAGTGCTCTAGCATTTAAATAATTAATTTAAATATTTGCAATGGTAATATCTAGTCCAGTCAACATACATCATTTTACTCCATTTGTGAACAACTTGTTAATAATAAAGGCAATTTTTAATTTTAAGACTGAAAAACATTTCTTATAGTACACAATAATTAAAAATATCTTCTGATCAACCAAGAGTTTTCAACATAAAAAATTTCTTTAATCCCAGTAATGAAATTTCATGATACTTTTCTTTTTATCTAAATCATATTTCTTCAATTCATTTAGTTACGAGTGTCTCGTTACTGTATCCTGCTTATACTTGCATACGTCCTCGGATTCAGACACTTTCTTTCCTCTTCTCACTTCCAGATCTCTGTTTAGTTGGTCCAAGGAAGATCGTTGATCCGCGGGTGGCCAGAGAGTATACGTGGGCTTGGTAGAAACCGACTCCAACGTACCTCTTACCGCATTAATAACACTGGTAGCTGCTCATATGTTAAACGTCCACCCTGTTACCTTTTCTCCGTTGCTACCTACAGCGTTGCACACTACTCCAACGACTTTTTTAGTACCACGTTTAGTGCTTTATCCCATTCCCTGACATTTCTAGATTTTTTTTACGATCAAATTCTACATAATCGGTGTTGAATGTACTTAGGGTATATACGTGATACAGAATTTCATGTACTTCACTTCGTGATCGTTTAGATGCTGGGAATATTCTATTTATTGCTATCATTTGTACACTTCGTGCTAGCTGAGAAATCATGCTTGAGATAGGAAGGAAAACAAGATTTTGAAAAATATTTATTAAGAATGGCTTCGATTTTTTATTATTTTGCTATTGTGATGTAATTACTTCACATATTTAGATCATTCTCATAGATTTATTTTATTTTATTCAAAATATAATGGGAACAAATTTATGCTCTAAAATCAGCAATCTCCAAAAATTAAATTATCAATTATTACATTCAATTTAAAGCAATAAATCATTAATAGTTAATTATGACATGTAAAATAATTAATTGATGGGAAAAAATATTTTAATTTTCAATTAGTTTTCCTGCTGATCACTGATTTTCATCTCTCGAGACAGAATTTAAAATATTGTTTCAACTTCAAAGTTTTCACCCGGGAACAAATTTTCTTATATGATCATATATAGGAAATTGGCCATAGATAGATCAGTCTAAGACATCAAAATCTTCAATGCGGTTGGATCATTCCCAAAGTGAAATTAAATTATAGACAGCAATTGAAACATCGAAGTTATTGAAAATTTCAAAGTTAAAATTGAACTTTAAAAATAGTCTCGAGCCCTTTAATTTTATTGAAAATATTTCCACTAATGTTTGGAATACATGTTCTGGTTTATTTTTTCATCTGAACCATTATCGCTTGAAACAAACTAATGATAAGCTGATCGTTCATTTAATGAATGATACAGTGCCCTTCAAAAATTAGTTGAAACATTCAGGTAAAAATTCTCTCTTTTTTTCCTTACAAATTAAGTTATTTAATATCTTTGTTTGTTTCATTATTTTACAATATAATAATCAGCAAAATATGCAAATAAATTCGATAGCTTATTCTACATTCAGTTCCATCAAGTAACTCTACGCAAGCGTCTATATTTCCCATTGCCTCTATATCTTTATTTTCATAAAGTTTGCGGCATCTTGAGGTCAATGTATCAAATAGAATATCACTATTTCCTATCTAACATCTGAGCGGTTATTAACGGGTTTGGTGTTCAAGTGAACAAGCATGTAGGTGTAACACCCCTGTAGGTACGTAAGCAAGATAGCCGTTGGCCCGATGGAGACTACTGTACACCCCAGGATATCATGCACCTTCATGTATCACTCTAACGAGCCGAGGATCGCGTGCCGATCTGTGTTAAGGATTTATAATCTAGTATAGCTGTACGTTCAATCTGCTCTTAGCTTCTGTATATGTACCACTTCCATGACCTTCGTGGCAGGAAATAGATAACAGGTTTTTTATCCATCATTTTGATTATAAAGTAACTCATTTAGTTATTATGTTCTTTTTATCATGCTAGGTACTTAAAAAAAAGAGGGATGATTATTTTTTAGTAACGTTGCTAAATGACGGTTGTTTCTTTAATTGTGAATGCATTCTTTCGTTAGAATATTCGATGCAATGTGAATTTCTAGATAGAAAAATGTGTATTCAATCATTTTAAATATTTGTTTAAAAATAAACAGAGTGAAAAATGGAAAGTCGCCTAAAGTAATCATTTATAATTTGGAAATGAGTGTAGAAAAACAAATAATAAAAGTACATATTAAATCAGTGGAGTGGTCATTTTTACTTGAAATTGGTTCCAGTTGAATTGAATATTTTTAACAGATAGATTTCGAGTTTTTAAAAAAAATTGACAAAAACTGACTAGGGAATAACTATTGCTGTTGAACATATTCGATTCAACTGGAACCAATTTCAAATGAAAACGACGATTTCATTGATTCAATATGTATTTCGATTATTTGTTTTGCTGTATTCATTTCCAAATTATAAATGATTACTATAGGCAACATTTGTCATCCTGGATGTTCTTGATAAAAGTGAATATCCTTTTTTATTTATGACCTGGAAAAGGATGATGACTATCTCAAGTTAAAAAATAAAGTTAGGAATAATTAGTGACACCTAAAGACTGATATTAAAAGCAAGATTTTCATCAAAAATTTTAATGCACCCCTGAATTATGATGACAAGATCGGAAATAAATATCATGAAGACAAAAATGAACGAAAATGATGGGAATTTAGACGACATTGTCCTGAAGAATATTTTCCCCTCTTATTCTGCAATATTAAGTTGATCAAAATAGAGACGGATGCAAGTTTAGGGTGAAAAAGAGTGGGCGGATCTAGGTCTAAGGGAGAGATAAAGAACAAGACTCGAAAGACCAATCCAGTTGCTGTTGGTCGCATCGTTGATTACGAGAAGCAAAGTCGCTAAAGCGACTCGCTGACTGGATAGATTGAGATGGTCTTATACTCTCTTTTATCCTTTTTTGCATCCTTCTTCTCTTACTACACTTTTCGCTCTTCGTCACGATTCTCTCTCCAGATGTGTATGGAGTCGAGACCCCATTCCCTTCCTCCATCCGCGCAAGATGCACGGCCTCAAATGTCCCCTCGACGGGGACCAAGAGCCACTTTGAAGATACGATCTTGAAACAAATTGCAAGTCCTGCTGCGATGTCTCTCTCTTCTCTTTCATTTTACTCCCAACTTGTTCTTCCAGCTCCAATCTATTTTTTACCTCTTATCTAAACGCAGTCTGATTCGCTCGCTGCTTAAATGATGATACTTTTTTTATGTTTCGTATTATTATCATCTACAGAATATTGAAGCTAAATTAGTTAGTTACGAATTTTAAGCGTTACATTATTCTTGATAATATTCGTTTATCACTAACAGTAGTGTGTGATCAATTTTACATTTATTGTAGTCACTGTTTTTCAATCAAGATAATAAAATCAAGGACAATCAAATTTATCTAATGATTATTTTTTTTCCAATTTTACATCCTCAAACTTCCCACCTTCCCCTAACTATAAATTCTCTTTAACAATTAATTAATTAAAATGAAGTAATAATGGATTAATTTTATTTAAAAAAATAAAAGACAGTTGGAAAAAAATGGCAATAACTGAGACTTTTATTTTATAACATGAAGTTATAGTATCAAACTATGAAACCATATTGTAGAATAACAAAGATGACTTATAACAGTGCTTTGATGTCACCGAGGGAGCTAAAAATTGCGAGACCATAGAGAGCATATATGTAATCTCTCAATACGACAACTCATGTTATGTATACAGTCCCAACTAACTCAGATCGAACTAAATTTTCTCTCACCAGCCACAGTGTGTTGCTTGTTTCACACTTTTTCTCACTTTTCATTTCATTTTGGTGAAACCTTTCAAGACTTGCAGAAACCTTACACACATAAAATACTGCTAGAAACAATGTCAGACATTGTGTAAACGTGAGAATGTAATTGTTTTTCATTTCTCTGCCATTATATTCACTCTATGAGTCATGAAATAATGGCGTTAATTAAAAATTCGTTTATAAATTAATAAAAACTAATTTCTAGATAAAAGACATTATAATATAATTTTCAACCCCTAAAGGTGGTGCATAAAATAAATTTATCCATTCTAATAATAAAATAAAAATTATCTCAAAGAAGAAATAAATTGGATAACAAGGTTTTTGAGCTTTAAAAATATAAAAAAGAAGTAAAGTAAAAAAAGAGCCTAATTTGTAGAAAGAAAATAATAAAAAGAATAAATCTCCCAAAGAAGAAGCCGCATATTGTAAAGATGATTCCCCAATCTAATTGACATAAGAAGCTTTCCATTTAATAGTTGGTGACATCAAAGGCAACCAACCCTCTAGAACGTTCACCATATATTCATACACATGACCTTTATATGTATTTTTATCATAATTATTATTTTTATTTTAATAGTGATTTAATTACAAGCTTTTGACTGAGCTACATCCTCATCAGATATCTATTTTGTAATTGAAGCGCATCAGATTGGTTGCCTCATTGCAACGTCAAAGTATAAAATAAAAAAAAAGTCATCCTCCCTTTCTCTCCATGGAACATGGAATAAAGGATAAAGAAGCTCAGCTTCTGAATTGTCCGGGCGGGATCTGATTGCGAAGAACGCAGTGTGATTAGATAGCCACGACCTCGTCCAAGATTGAAACCAACCCCTATCCCCTTTACTCTCTCTCATTCTCTACACGGATACGGAGACGTAAAAAATGCAATCGGCTCTTAGAGTAATGAAAACGTGACGTTATTCCCTCGAGCTTTTTGAGAACGTTTGATAATCTTTCTTCTTTTTTTTTTTTTATTTTGTGACTCTTAAAGCGTTAATTGTTTCTACTGTCTTATTTTTTATGATTTTTGCATCTCAAATTGGAAGAATAACCCTAATTATTTGCATCTTGATTAACTTTTTTATTAAAAAAATTAAATTATTCCACAGATTTATTTTTATCCATTTTAACTTCAATTAATCACTTCAAACGTTTAGTAATAAAACATTTAAAATATTTAATAAGAAAAAAGTTTAGTGTTTACAATGTCGAATGCTATAAACAAACTATAATAATATAGGCAAACAATAAAAGGCGTTTAAAATTTGTCTACAAAACTATAATTAAAAAACTGAAAGAGTAAAATTGGAGATTACACAAAAAATGATTTGTTTCAAGTTATTATTGACTAGAAATTATTATACAGGTAATTGTTTTATAGAGAAAATCATTTATTTTAAGTTGTGCACAAGCTTAGAAATAATTTATGCGCTAAAATAATTCCCTTGTATAACTTCCAATTCTATTCTTTCAGTTTTTCGACTATACTATAGTTTGTTTACGGCACTTAACATTGTAAACACTTCAAGTGTTTAATTTCTAAACCCTTTTATTCACAGTGTAGAAGTCGAAATAATTGAATTTATATAATATTGGGTATTTCTTATCCTCATTGCCTGGAGAAAAATACTGTTTAGATGTATGTCTGTCAAGGATTAATAATAAATATTAAATAATCAATTCCAAGTATTTTGAAACATTATTTTTAATAATAGAAACGATTTTAAGGAATTTATGGAATTTTTAAAATGTATAATTAAGTTAAAAGTAAGTAATTATTTATGGTTATGAAGAAATTATACAGAAAAAATCACCAGGACTGTCATATCACATATCTACAATTAGAAATCTTGATTATTTGAGCATAAATGGTAATGTCAAATAATGTCCTGCTGGTTTTATTTAAAACTTTTTAGCAATCTTGCATTCATTCTCTATAATCATCTACAATTATTTTAAAGTGTTATCCACATACTTCTACTCGATTCACTTCAAGTATCATTGTGCATTCTGCCCTGCTATTTAGAACTGTACAAAACAAATTACATATATTAGTCTGTTGCTAAAAATTCGCTTGCATTGAATTGGCTAAAAATAATTCAAGTGAATTTGTGCTTTGCGTATAAATGACAAATTGACTCTGTACATCATGATTAAGGGATCAAAGAAGTGCTTTAAATTATTAGAATTTAAATTTATTTAGGACTCTAAACTTTTTGTAACAGTTTAAAGATTATTACACTGTGATTTGTTTAATAGCAATTTCTTTTAAGTTTGTCTTGAAGATAAACCGGTATACATCAAGTCCATCAACTGTCCTGGAGGATGACAATACCTTTGTCGATTGGTATACAGTAATTGGCAGTTGAAATAAAATGTCATGAACCTATTTCTGTCATGGTAATCATGTAAGTATCCAACATTATTTCACTAGAGTATACGTCAGTAATTTTATAACTATAATTCATCTGTCTGAATCTTATATAATTCTTGTTTTATAGGAAAACAATGGACCTTCACTAACAGGACATTGGTAAATTCATTGTTTTACATTAATATTCCCTTGGTTCTTTCTGGACCTATCTGCAGTCTTTCTAGCTAGCTTCTGGTGCAGATCCCTCTGAAACCATCGAGCCAAGCACTTTTAAATGGTCTCTCTTCGACGATAATTATTAGTAGTAAAACGAACATCTGGCCGCGACATGCCGAATGAGAAATGAAGAGAAGAGAAAAACGAGGAAGAAAAAAAACTGTGACGTTGATTTGATCGTAAATTGAGTTTTCACTAAATACCTGCATTTGAATGATGAATAATTTTTAAAATATCTTTTTCGTTTTTTTTCCTTCATTTAATGGCGTTCCTGTCCTATTCTGAATGATGGAACAAAATTTCTTTTTAGAAAAAAAAATAGTTAAACGAGTTTGCACAATTGATGTTAGCGTTTATTACAGTTCTAGAATGATTATTTATTTAATTTTGTTGATGAAATACTTTCTTTTGTAATCAATGAATATATATGAAGTAATTTAGATAAATTATAAACTACCTGGTAATATTTATAAATATTGTAAAATAGCTGTATGTCTCCCTAGATGTATATCTTGATAGCAATGCTTGACTTATTTGTTTATTTACGACTAAGACTAAAACACATCAGACTTCTTTCTTTAATTGTAAAAACTCCTCTGTCATTTTTAATAAACTTTTAGTCCCTTTTAATTATTTCTCGAGTCATTATTATACAATGTTATTAATTTAGAAATTCTTCATCTTCAATTTCTTATTAAAATACCAATCTTCATTTTCTCATCAAATTTGTTGAATATTTTGTAAATAAAATAATAAAAATATTTCTAATTTGGATGAAGAATTAAAAAAAAATTAAAAAATAAAAAACTTCAAAACTTTGCTGGAGATTTTTTTTTTAACCTTCATCGATTGTTTATGATATGAAGGAAAAAATTTCATGAAATTTTATTGCTCATTTTGATTCGCAAAATCGTCTCGCATGAAACGACTTAAAATCGAGGATGTATATCAGTGATAGAGGTGTATAGGGCGTAGCATATAGCAATGAAAAATTTCAGCGTGAAGGATGACTTAGCGAGAACGTGAAGACACTCACTGCTGCAGCCGTTCAATTTCTGGCGTCAATTAAAAAGTGACGCGGACCGAGAAAAATCGGTAATTAAGGGAGTGGTACCACCAGCTATGCCATCTGGCTAAAGTCTCTACTACCCCTTTTCTATTCCCTCTATCATTTTAACTCTATCAACTTTATATCTTGATGGCAGTGATAGCTTGATAGCTTATCGCCCATACACTTCTCGTACACTGTCTAGCTTTGATTGATTAGTAAATATTCCATGATTTATATCGACTTTAAGAAACGTATGTGTACTACGGTATTAGTTTCATAGAATTACTTACTATTTTATGAACCTTTTTCATTGCAAATTCATATATTTCTGTCAAAGAAACATTTTTTTTTTTAATTTCAACTTTACAGAATCATACAAATTTTGATTGTTTATCAGCAATGAAGAATTAATTATAATATATATTTTTTGTAAAAAAAGATGAGTAATTTAGCTATCTCATATTTATGCTAAAATTGAATATTTCCATTGGTAAAGTCAATTAAAAGCCTTCAAGTTTTTAGGGAAGACCGGGGTAAATTGAATTTCGTTAATATTTTTAATGCAACAACATGTGAGAAAAATTAACATCAGATTAACAAAGTCTTATGTCATAATGATGATAAAAAAAATAATTCTTTGAATTTTTAAATTTCTAAGAAAAAAAAAGAGATTTAGTTTTTGATGCTGCTTAACCTCAATTTTCGTGATTTTAAAGGTCAATGTTGATATCACAATTACTTAAAAGAGAATTAATATAAAAAATACATTAATCTATCACTAAAATGTTTTATTATAAAATTATTCAAACATTAATTTCAATAAAAAAAGCAAATTCTCTTTTCTCTATTCATCAAACAAAAAATATTCAAAAAAAAAAAAGTTTTCACACCAGTCATTAAATTAATTAATTACCATCATTGTGATGCAACAAAATCCACATTAAAAACCGATTTGATTTATTCCTAGAAATAATCATCGAGCTCATCAAAATGTGATATTTTTAATGAAAGATTTATTCTCAAATTCATAATCAACGTAATAAATAATTAAATAATAGAAACTGCCAATTTGAGTGGCAGAAGTGTGTGGTGTCTCGAACTTAAGAATCTCTTCCAAGTTTTTATAGTGACGTTCCCTCCTTTTACAGGTTAACCGACTCCTCAGAAGATCGCGGCTCGCATGGGTCTGTACAAAGAATCAGTAAAGGTGAACCCGAGGAGATCTGTAAGCTCGTTACCAGCAATGACTCAACACTCTTGACACTTGATAGGATGCCTAATATACAGGTACAGGAATTTATACATATATATTTATACACATATCAGAGCTTTACTATCTTATTTTTCTTATCTCCACTTTTATTTCATTTCAAACTCCCTTATTTTTATTATTAATTAATTATTATATACAGTAATCCTACGTACTTATAACATTTAGATCATTCTAATTATTTTCCATGATTATTTAATTATTAAATAGCATGAATAGTTTATCGGTATTGTGTTATGTTATTGAGTTGGTGAACTTGACTTTTGGATAATAAATTCATTATTTTCATCATCACTGTCGTGTAGAAAATATCGAAATGCTTATGGGAATATGACGATATAGAAAGTATAAAGAAACAAATGATTTAGCAAATAATAATTAATATTAATGACACCTGCATGAGGGCATCTAGAAATCAGAACTTGAAACTTTCTACCAACTATTAGTGTCAATGGTCAATCTATCAAGCTATATATCTCATTTGTGACGGTTATCTCCTCAAGAAAATATCATATATTACTGTTTAAATTATTTAAAAAATAAAATTATCATCAAAATGAAGAAGTAAAAAAAAGACCGATTTTTAAATAAAATAAATCTATAAATCCTATTGAATGAATTTAAAAAAAAAAAGGAAATGAATGACTTTTTTGTTTACAATCAATTGGGTTTATTGATCTCATTGTTGTCGCAATTATTCGAACTTACCATATTGCTCGCGACAGTTAGGGGTTGCAATCCACCGTCGTCGTTGCGGCAGGGACGCAGCCTGCATATTAACAGCTCACGTAGGCCAAGATTCTTGAACGCGACTACTACCTGTCGCGTTCCAATCCCTGTAACGCAAACATCAGATACATTCTAAATTAATGAATTCCTTAAACACTTAAACTTTTGACACGAATCATCAAATAAAGCTTCAGAGACTAAATATAATTCCTTTTATTTTAACGATGACAACTCTCATGACTATTAAATGCGCTAGCTATTTATCGCAGCTCTCACGCATTGAAAAGATCCGCAGCACGAGAAAAAAAAAATAATAATGGACAATTTTTTTAGCTTTATTTTTTGTTTGAAATAAGAAAAAAGGGAACAACTCATCGTGACCTAGAGAAGATGTCGGCGGATTAAGTGGTCTATTAATTTTCTTTCTTCGCTTCCTATATGTATATATATATATTCGTAAAACTACGCGGGATATGTGTGCTTGTGTGTAGGTATATTATAATTGAGTTGAGGCACGTAACCTCAGGTCGTCGAGGAGTGAAAAGAGTGTAGTGAGCTGTGAAGATTGCGAGAAGCTTCAGAAACGTGATGTATGCGACTTGACGCGTGACTCACAATCGAAAAGAAGAAAAAATAAAAGGACAAGTCGGTTTATTATTATAAAACGTAAGACAGAATACTATGATGCATGTTGGAGACATCAATATAATTCACAAGTAATATTTTTAGTCAACGTCCAGACTCATTAGTCATTTACTTGAGTCTTCATCATCATCATCATCATCATCAACGTTGTCATAAAAGTCTAGGGTAAATTCTTTCCTAAAACTTACCCTCTTTACATTGCTCTTTATTTTAAATGTTCTTCACTTACTTTTATCTTTGTCTTTGTCTTATTAATGGTAAGTAAAATGCTCTTGTCTGGCAGAGTTACATTTTTTTTTATCTCTGTGAACTTTTTTCACACGTCTTATGTACGTTGTAAGGGTGTAATGACAGTTGGAGGTAGGAAGAGTTTCAAGTGAGACACTTTTTTTTAAAGGGAATAAATTTCTTGTTATTAAAGGGATGTGATGGTGTTACATTAGTTTAATTATCAATTAGTTAAATGCACTTGAAGTGTTTCAAAATAACGTCACTCACTTGATTAACATTGAAGTCACTTTTAACGCACTTGAATAAAGTTGACAATGAAGTGAATATTTAAAAATGACTGCAATATCAATCGAATTGATGACATCATATTGAAACACTTGAAATGTATTTAAATAACACTCCAATTTGTAGTGTTTATTTCATTTTTTTTTTAATCTGGCCTAAATGCGATCTGGAAGGTCCACACAACTAACTTCTCAGTGGAAAATATCAAAATATTGGACAAACAAATGAATTGTAAATCTATGCATTAAATAACACTGGTTCCTTGTCAATATCACCATTTGTTCTCGAGTTACACAAGACGAAAATTGATAACGAGCATACATACCTACACACCAACATACATGTACACACACAGGCATTCTCTTAAAAACCATAGCATTCGACTCTGAAGACCTTGAAACGTGAATATATGTCAAAATTTGGAATCCGAGTCATTACAATAACTTCCCATTAACAAATTAAAACTTAGTTATTCATTTAAAAAATTTTAATATGTTACACTCACTCTTTAGACATCTTGAAACACTCTAACTCTCTTGATTAAAAAAAAAAAAAAATAGTTTTGAGTTGATTAGAGACAATTTTCATTCGACATTAAACTTTGATGATATCCAATTAATTCTCTGTGTAATAATCGAATTCTTTCAGCATTTTAAAGCTAATTTAGAGTGACTTGAACGTATTCGAGGATATAAATGTGAGGAAGAAAGTGTGGTAGCTACTCTAGAGTGGATTGTGGCAGAAAGTAATAAGGGGTGAGAAAAAAAAGGGAGCAGAGGAGTTGAGAGGGAGTTGTAGAGGAAAAAAATAGCGAGGACGCGAGGCGTCGCGACGTTATTACACGGTTCATTAAGGACGCAAGCCTCGAGGCGATGTTGACTATACTCGTGGCTACAAACATCCATGACTAAAATGCGAGAATGAAAACCAAATGACGGAATGAGTGAGACGACCAACCCGATATTTCTGTGTCCGGTTTTTCGATGAATCCGGATAAAGTGCGCATGTCTAGGAGATTTAATGAGACGTGAGTTTTATTTTACTGGAAAACAGAATGATTTTTTACCTATGGTGAAATTAATTATTCCAATAACAGTTATCTTTTAATTAATTTGTTTAAAAATAAATTAAGAACAATTAATTTTATTGCAACACTATTTAAAGTATTTGATAAATCTATTTTTAATAATAATTAAGATTATTTTTTTTATTTACATTCAACGGTAAATCATTTTTACGATGACTAAATTCCCGTACGATGTTGAACATATGGAATCCATGTAATTGAATAATTTTTCAAATAATTAGCAAACCAATTTAATAAAAATAAATCACTTTTTTTTAATTACGCAAATGAAGCATTCATGCTTTTTACATATCAGATTACACAGAAATTAAAATTTAATTCTCTTCTGGATTTTAGTTTACGTTTCAATTCATGATAAAAAAAATCATTAAATAGTCATTTTGATAATTTTTATATTTCATTAACAAAAATTTAAATTGAATGCAAAAATAATATTGCAGTACTGTGATGCTAATTAATTTTTATTTATTAAATTATTTTTAAATTTAAATTTTAAAAAATTTAATTATTAAATAATTATTTTTTAATTTTTTAAATAAATTGTTTAGAATGTTGGCACCGACAATGAACTCGAGTAAAAAATATGATTTGTTTTAAAAACTCTTTAAAGCTTTTCATGTATTTCTTTAGAATCAATAGCCATTAATCCTTGATTCAAGTGCAATTAAATTCAAGTAGATTGTACAAACATCATTATGTATATGTTAGTACAAACGTACATACAGATGTACTTATATTGTTATATAGAAATAGTGAAAGGATGAGATTTGAGCAAAGTTGGCGGAAAGTAAAGTATATTATCAAAGGGATGAGAGAGAGTTAGGGTGATTGGAGAGAAATGTTTTATATGTCTGCATTCTCTACGTTCAAATATTTACAACTCGTGTGCTAACAGGACGCAGCTATTGTTCCTCGGTGCTACTGTGTGTAAATTTAATCTCTTCTAGAAGACCCTGAAGAATAAGAGAGTGCGTAGGATGATATAATATTTATACTGATATAAAATATCTAAATTAAATCATTATTTAACTTGTTTTTATTTTAAATTGTGAGCTTGAGATTAACTTTAATCAATAGTTTATGATTAATTCCATTTTCATTCCTTTATTCAGACAGCCAGATAAAATTATTTATCTAAAGAAAGAAACACAAAATTTTTAAAAAATTGATAAAAAAAACTTTGAATAAAAAAGAATTTTTTTTTTGTTTAAACTTTAAATAATTATTTTAGAAATTAAAAAAAATAATAATAATAAAAAACATGTAGAAGACATTACCGATAAATAGTTAATTCCTTAAATACCCCAAAATGTAATAGATGGCGCTCTCAGTATATTTTTCAACCCCAAATTCAAACCCTTAAGATCAAAAGACCAGTCGAATTGTTTGCATATTAGAACACAACTCTCACTAGCAACCACCTTATGATGCTTCAGAGTAAGCAAACAAATTTCTAGAATGCAAACTAATGCTAATGCCGGATGGCCATGTGTCAGGATACCAACATTACTCGTCATAATCCGACACCATGTTCCTGAGTATATAATGCGACAAACCCTAGATATACCTTGTGTATATCTACCCAAGTAAATATGACACATAATATTCTCTGATTTTTTATCTCTCCTTTCTCTGGTCGTAAACATTTGCGGTCTTTTTTTATTTCACGTCTTACCTATTTTACTTTTTCTTTCACCGTCATTTTCTTTCTTTACTTTCTCGTCTTCTCTACAACTCGCCGCATGTTAACTGCACGTGCAGTTGAGTGTTTCATGGCTCAGCGATGGTGTTGCACTTCGACACACATGACAATTTTGCAAAATGTACACTTCCGAGAAAGTGTAACAGGAGATATAACAGTCCTGACCCAGCGAAATTGTCTTCTTGGAGTCATTGGCTAATTTATAGGCGAGTTTGATCGTTAAAAATAATTTTATCATTCATCAAATCATTGACGATTGCTTTAATTTTGATTAAAAAAAAATATTTTTCTTTAACGTGCTGAAAGATTTATTTTTTTATTACTGTAAAAGATCAAATAATAAATTAATGAGATAATGATGCTGATAATGGTTTAAATTTAGAATAAGAGAGTTTAAAAAATGAAACAAAGTTTGACAAACTAAATAAACTAGTATTGAAACCGCAGATCAGTGGATTCCAAAGTGATGTTTTCATTGATACATTTCAGTTTACATTCATGGCATAAACTTTACATGGCTACATTTGTTTACTTTAATTTTTGCTCTACACAATTTCATTATATGCAAAGAATTCGTCAGAATGTCCAGAGTCTATCGCTTCTAAGCATCATGAAAGCAGAAGTCAACAAAAACTCAAAATGATTACCGAGTATACTTTCAAGTATTATTTTTTCTTATGCATTAAATAAACTTTTTAAAAATTATCTCTACTATTTTCATCAGAGAAAGTGAATGATAAAATTGTAAATGAGATTAATTAGTTATAAAAACATATCACAAAAAGTTTATTCTTATAAATCATAATTAATTTTTTTTCTTCTATTATTACTGACTTACATATTCGAAACAAAAGAATAATCAAGTGGAAGAAAGTTAAAGGCCTTTAAAAAATTCTTGTATGAATTTAACGCCCCTCGTGAGAAGTCATTCCTCGCGCTAACACCGACGGCGAACTCGTCGTGCCGTACAGCGATAAACACGACAAGTTACGATTTCTCAGAGTCAGCATCCAAGCCATTACTTTGAGGTATATATAATGCGCGTAGGTGTCAGTCGATGATTATGCATGCAACTGAATATTTATTTTCCATTTATTTTTTCGATCAATACATGAATTATATTACAATTATTGAGGTAATTAGTGTTTTTTACCTCAATTAATTGTTCTAAGACAACCTCGATGCCTACCAATATGTTAATTCTCTAATCATCGTAAACTTATCAATCATATTTTTTTCTAAATACCGATTATTTGAAAATAACTATTCATTTTTTTCCACATAAATGCTTATCAGAAATTGTTTTAGAATAATTTGTAAAACCGATTGAAGTTTAATTAAAGCATTTAAATAAAAAATTTTAAAATGATGCTATGAATCCATATGTGATGAAGCTTAATTAAATCATTAAAACATATAATTATGTAAAATTATTTAAAATGAATAACTGGATAACTTAAGTATCATAATAGAGATAAATTACTAATAATTATTATTATTACATTAAATAAAAAGAATAATAAAGAAATTATAAATAATTGTCTCATTCTGTCGAAAATATTTCTTCAGAAATGAAATTTTCACAACAATGTAAATGAGTGTAACACATAATACCAGTCTAAGTTGAAATAAAACGTACAACAAAAAGCCAGCAAGTTTCGATAAACAATTTCCATTCCAAGAGGAAATTGCCATAAAATTATTTGCGTGTGTTTAAGTAGATGTTGATGGTTGTTTGTATGTAAAATAACGAAGGGTATTCCATGGAGTTGAAGGACTTGTCGGCAAGCAGGCGAGGCTGCCAGCCATGGCCAACCTCACATAGGTACGTCATAGGGCCAAGAGTTCGCGACGGAGCCGTTCATCAGAGGCAACTTGTCACGCCGCTGGGCATCGGACATAAATTCCGCTCCGTAATGTGACAGGTCTTTCACTCTTACCCCCTCAGACCTTGCAATCCTTGTCTGTTCACCGGGTGTCCAAAAAAATCATCCGCCACTTAACCGTAAGGTACAGCTAAAATATTTTACTCAGTTTCTTTTTTTTTTCCTTCGGATCAGGAAAACTATTTACGGAAGTAACATGGGATCGTTTCAACAAATGCGATTATTCACAACCACATCGGTTAACATGTTTTCACGTTTTATTAAATGCTAACAAAAGTGTTTTCTTTCATGATTATTGATGTTTTGACCAAGACTATTGTTTGATAAAAAAGAAAAAAATATAAGAAAAAATATTGTTAAGAAAAAAGGTGAATAAATTTATTACGTAATATTTATTTGCTTTTATCACTTTGTTTGTGGGGTTTAATAAATATATATTATCGTGATACGATTCTGATGAAAATGCCCAATAATTTGACCTAATGCCTTAGGCATTGTGATGAGTGTCTCGGGATAATCTTGCGAGGGTAAATTTTATTATGTGGAGGAAGAGAGAAAAAGCTTCCGGCGGAATTCGATAACAATCAGCCAGTCGTATTAAAGGGAGATCAAGGAAAAAAATGACCGTGATTATGTAATTGAGAGTTGATTGATTTTTATTCAATACCACAAGAACAATTTTCTTTAACTATGTGCTTGATATAATTTTTTGTTTTTAAAGTGACAAGAATTATTTCCATTTCAATGATAGTATTTTTTCTATTTGAACATGACTTTTTTGGATTTTAATATCCTGCATAAGAACATCTAGCAATTAATAATCGGCCTTTCGAAAAGTCATACCCACTTTAGCTCAAAGCTCACAGATACCCAGCTGATGAAAGGTCCCTCAGTGTCTGAACAGAACGAAGGCGAGAAAAGTCGCGCGCTTCGACAAAACCGATCGAGTCATCGTCGGTCGCTGACTACAGAGAAAAAATATCAAGACACGACAGTAAAGAGGGCCGAGGAGCAAAAGGTGATGCGTGGTTTTTTTCAGACGACAGAAGATAGGCAGAAGTACCTTGGTAACGTTCGATAAAGATGTCACCACAACTGACTGAACTTGAAGAAAAAGAAGATGATAAAAATATTTTTCCGTTGTGGCGAGTCAGCAAATTCCTTCACTCTTTTTTCCATTTCTATTCCTCTTGTTATTTCTATACCTGATGTATAATATCTGGGTATCTTTTCATGATATTGTGTATTAATATAGGTTGAGGAGATTAGGATTGAATTAACTATAGATGCATTTGATACTTGAATGAGAAATTCAATTTTACTGACATAATTATATGGTAGAACAATGTTTACTTAATGCTTTCTAAATTTTCTTCTGAAAGCTTTTTATTGATTTTATGATACATCAAGGTGGAGAAATATTTTGTTAATTGCTGGATCTAATCTTTAAAATGATTGAAAAGTATCCAAGTTTTATAACTCTAGCAGGAATGAAGATTGGCTCATTCCTGGATCAAGGTTGAATTCATTGGCTTAATGTTGAGCAAAGACATTCAATTTATTATTCAAGTTTCAAACATCTTGAAATTATTCTTGGTAATTCTATAATGTTTTTTACCCACGATTAATTTCTATTCACCATTCCAATAGCTTAGCTAAATTTACAAGTATCTAAAAGTTGACATGCCAGCACAAATCACAAAGTTAATATCTTTGAGTTTAATTTATTAGAGTAATAATGAACTGAATAGGGATTAATTATCACTGTTTGATTCTAAACAACTTCTTTCTTCAAAGCATTGTTCTGTGAGCAATACATTTATAGGTGTGGAGCTTTCAAATATTTATATTGTCAACTGGTGGGCGAATTGTTTAAAACACCTGTTACCCCACATTGTGTGAGAATTAGTGAATTGGTGTTATAAGTAAGGAGAAAAGATAAAAGGCTGTCTGATGAGAATGCAAAATGAACAGTGGTCTTTAACTGTGGTTCTCAGTCTTTTACATTGGATGCCATTCTATCAGGACTGACTTTCAGCAGGTCAATTTCAATGCATTGTTGGCTATAAGCAACCCCAAGGATTTAAAACCAAAATAAATTGATTATTGTTGATGTGTTTTCATTAAAAACAACTGGAATAATCATAAAAAAATACAAACTTTAGTTTTGAATAAATGTCTAGTACTACGTAGTAAATATTTTTCATGTCGGAAAGTTCAAGGGTATTTCTGACACGTGAGGGGTTCGGATGGGAACAAGCAGGTTGGCCTGGCAATTAACTAAAATTCAGTTACTACCTAAATAGAAGTGCTACTTTTATTATTGACAACAGCCATATATCTTACAGCTTATTTATGAGATTATACAAACATGAAAGTAGGAATAACGATGAGGGATTATGAATCCATGCTCGACAAGAGGATTTGGTAGGACGTATTTATGACTTTAATGACTCCATGCAGATCAGATAATTTGCCAGCCCGTATCCACAGTATTGACCGTCGTCAATTCTTGTGAAATTACATTCTACAATGCTCCACCCTCTGCTTGACAAGTTTGGATACCAGGTCGAGTTTGTCCAGCTGGGCTAGACCTAATGCCTAGCAACTTGAAGGATACTTAAATGTTCAAACCAAGTAAGATGACCCCCAGCAGAGTGAATACTTGCTCTAACATACCTGAACACCTGGGACCTCAAACTCGAGGTATAAAATATCCAAGAAAAGTCGTAGTAAGGTCATTCTACATTTTGGTTGTAAACCTTGGAAATTTACCAAAATTTACTTGAATCTCAGCAAGTTGATGACCATTGATTATGTCAATAAAAAAAGATAAATGTGGTCAAGTACTTCACCGACCTACTTTGGGAATATTTAGACTATTTACATGCTACACTTGGTTTTTCCCAGGGTTTATGATGTTTGCTAGGATTTTTTTAACTACTGGTAAATTTTTGTGGTTGGGAAAATTTAGCAGGCGTTCTTCAGCTCTGGGTCACATTTTATTGGAGCTGTATTTCACAATCGAGTCGGTTGTAGCACAGAAGGGCTAGGTGTACATTTTTTTTGACATTTTCTTTGGTGAGAGATTGTATTACTAACAATATTGAGAGCAAGTTATGCTTTGTGGGCTGAGTGCAATGAACTTATACCGACTATGTTGGTTGTAGTTTTGTACCTGCTTGAGGGAGCTTTAAAATTTTCAAATTTAAATACCTCCATGAATGATTTTGAACAATGAAAAACCTTCAATAATACATTCAATGATGTTGACTTTCACTATTAGTAGACCTTTGTAAATTATAATTGCAATGAATTATATTATTAATGACAAATATTATAAGGTCTCAATGCAATTGAAAAGAATGTATTTATATTTCAGAATGAAGGAATACGATCAGGTATAGCACTATCATTGACAAACTAATTTAATGATTTTAAACCAACATTTATTGTTCTTTCATGGTAATTTAATTTTTATTGAACTCTAGTGTTATAAATAATATCTGTAATGAATTTTAATGTTTTCTAAAAAAAATAAATACACATGGGTGTGCACATGAGTTCAAGACGCCTACAAATTTCGAAATTTTTTAATTAGGGACGTCATTAAAATTTCTAAATTATGATCGCTTTTTATAACCACACCTATTAATTAACCCTGCAGTTCAAGATCAAGGAAACTAACACATCTTCAGAGAAATTCAATTTTTTCCAATTTATTTCCTCTCACTCTTTGAAGAGAATTGAGAAAACGGATTTTTCTTCTGAACAGATTTTCTAAGAACTATATAGGCCATAACCAATAAAGCCTCTAGAGAGCGTAGCTTCTTTGATGAGCATAATAAATTGACTTTTTTAAAACCAATAGAAGAAATAGGTTACTGCTATGATGATAAGTAGTTGTAAAGCATCATCTCCTAATCTTCATACTATATAAACCATTTAACAAAGCTTGCACTTCTAAATCAACTTATGAATACTCTGCTATTTTAACTACTTTGATGTTGACAAATATATTCTAATCACACATTCTTCTTCATTCAGAAGTCTCTAGGGTGATCATAATAACTAAAACTTTACTCACCATCATTGACACGAGCTAAACCTAATACAAATTGGCACTTTGTAGATATTATTGGATCAATAAGAGTGGAAAAGGATTGACCCATCCATCTGCATCAGGTAGATGATATTGACAAGTTCGTGGTGGAATGTGGGTTGTTGGTGTGCTAGAAATGTATCTCTTAAACATTCTGAAGTGGACGGTGTATCAGTGAGAGATTCTTGTGCGGTGCAAGAGTGCTTTTAATTTTTGACAGATATTAAGACAGAGGAATCTCGTGGACCGAGAGATCATCAGGGATGTGTGTATGTGACTACGTAGGATGAAAGCGGCACAGAGGGAGGTACAGTTGGAAGATGGTCGGCTCCCCTGTTGTGAGGTCGGATAAACTTCAAAGTACTCGAAGGCTTCATCATCATCGATAGGTTCCCTGATTATTGCCGACAGATTAGACGCCTCGCTTCACCTTTCTCCTTCTACATATCCTTCCACTGTGTCTTATCCTTCTTTTCCCTGTCCTCCTCCACCCGTCATTTCGCGGTGCTTCTTCTCTGACATTTATCCTCACCGCAACTAAACACTTGAAAAATGCTGCTTCGATATATATTCGATTAATCGTCGTTACTTCTTTCAGTTGTTTACCAGCAATGTTGTGATATCCCTCTATATGCTATAATTATATTAATGATCGAGTACATGATTTTTAACATTTTAGTATTCTAGTCAGGAAGAAGGAGATTTTAATTCATGTGCACTTTGAGAAATTATTTTTTTTTAAGATGTGTGAAGATTTTATTGATGGAAAAAAATGTTTTTCATCAACATTGGGACGTTTTTTGATTTTTATTGATTATTTTTTTTTAAATTCAAACATAACAATGGATTTGATGTCCTTTTTCAATGAATTATTTTAAGTAAGCGTCAGAATTGAATTAAAAAAAATATTATCATGTCAATTAAAAAAATTATTTATTAAGATTTTTAATATAATATTAATTTTTATAAAGACTATTCAAAATTTTGATTTTATTAAGTTTTTTTCAGGAATTGTAGAAACTGTAGTTTCACAAGAACTCATTTTTCGCACATCAGTAATTTAATTAAAACTTAATTGCTTAGAAAAAAAATTTTTTTCCCATAATATTTGTACTAATCAATCATTAACATATTTTGCAATGAGTAAATCGCAGCTACTTGAGTTGCATTACTCTAAAATGGATTTAATCGTCATAAATTGAATTTCTAATAAAGCATGCCAATCGAAAGCATCATTTAGCTGCTAATCGTTAAAGGTGAGAATAACATTGGCTAATATTCAATTACTCAAAAACTCTTGTTATAATTTAATTTAAAGTTAATAAAAAATTCCCATGAATATACTTGATGATTTAAAAACATAATTAATCATACTTCGTACACAATGTACATCAACCAGTAAAATCACTGGTTACGTTCCATTAAAAAATTCGTGTGAAATTTTGATGTAGTGTAGCATATCAAAACGAGTAATTAATGATTCCTCCTAGATGATTCCATACACTCTAAAATTTCCTCACACCTAGGAATTTTACGGGCATTTACGCGATTTCATCTTTGTGAAATTTTACGGTTTGTTAAGGAGAGTGCGAAAAATACCTGAAGGTGTTTTCAGTACAGAAGATCGATGAGTCTAAAGTTCAAAGCGTCTTGCACACCGGAATCCTTAGTGCTTCCATACCCGCAGCAGGTGCAACCTGTCAAGGAAAATCGCCATTGGACACGCTTTTCTCTTGCAAGGATTTTTTTTTTCCTGCTGAGTCAAATGTGCTGGTAAGACACTGCAGAATATTATTTTTGCTACTTTTTCGGCCCGAAGTTAGAGTAGGGCAATGAGAGTTTATTTTTTGCTGACTATTGGGTATGAAAATTTAACTCTCTAGGCGCCTAGAAAATCTGCCAACAGGTGGACATGAAATTTAAGCTTATTAGACACGCCACTAGATGATCTGTTGATGAAACATTAACCTTTCTTTGCGAAAATTGCAAAAATAACATATCGACTTAAGAGCTTAGAAAAAATAGTAATTAAATTATTTAGAGATTTTAGGGATTATTTTCATGTGCTTAGGTTAGATAAAAAAAAATAGGCTTATTTTTATCCCATTTGATCAATGTTTACTTGAATAAATATTAATTTTTATAATTATTTGAAGTTAACTTTTATTAAGGTATTTCGAATGCTCTGGGCAATATAAAAAAAGACCCAGGGCCCTTTGAAACAAAATTAATATTTTTTAAAATTAAATGTACACACTAACTTTTTGCATATTGATTAATTTGTCTTCTATTACTTCTAATAATAATAATAATTTTTTTTTTTTAATTATTTGTTGTATGTAAACCTTTAAAATTCAACAACATGGATCGAAAATAAGTCTATCTCTCATTTAAACAATGTGTAAGATAGCATTTTGAGATCTGATTCTTTCACTGAAATGATCGATTATTTAATTTTTTTTTTATTGTTCTCACCAATCTCAAGAAGATCATACTTGAACCTTACTATTAAAATGAAGATAAATAAACTTATTTATTGAAAAAAAAAAATAACAGTCAAGTCTTCGAGAATATGACGAAAAATATAGTTTTTACTTTCAAACTATTAAAGTAAACAAATGACAACAAAAAATGTATCGAAAGTAAAACCACAAATTGAAAAGTTTCATCGGGCAAAAGTTTTCGCGTGGGATATTGGAAACGATGCGGTGGGAGTAGAGGAGTTTTGGTGTTGTCAATTTACTCTTGGTGAGCCGCAAAAGAATCCCTCACGATGACTCATCGAAAATCGTTCTCCTTTGACTGCTCTTTAGAATCTAAGTCGGCGAACTACCGTTTCGAATTGCAGGAGAAAAAATCATCGGCCCTCATCGCTCGATAACAATAACCGTCCGTGAATTTCGTGCGCGGAACAAAAATTCCGTGAAATGTCTTCGCACTTTGGGAAGACGACGCGCACGCACGATCGCTTAATTATATTTTTTTTTTCTTTAATTTCGTGTCGATCCCTGCTGACGCGGTTCATTTTCAAAGAAACAATGTAATAAGCTACAGATGGCTGAAGAACATGTGATAGATTCTAATAATTGAATTCCTTCAATTATATTTCCAGTCTATCATTCGATACTTATTCCTTTCCTTTTCCAAAAGAAAAAAAAAAACAGATGAGACGGAAGTTGTAACATTGCAGTTATATCCGTCATCGGTTTAGTTGGTCGTTGATTAGTTGTTGAGACGAATGGCGGGAAAATTTTTTCAACATTAAAGTTGAGCTTTACTAACCTGAAATTTTTTTCGTCAAACTGTAAAAATTTTTTTTATGTAAAAAATATTTACGGATGATTAGAAAAGTAGTCTACACATTGAAAAATAAAGACTGATAGTACAAGTGCAATAACAATCGGAGGATAAATAATTTTTTAGTAAACTCTGAAATGCCATGGCGGGTACACTTGTCATGAGTCCTTTACTGAAAAATATTTTATTTTCTAATTACTATTTCAAATATGCATAACTATGTTTTACATAAAAAAAAACCGATAAACACTTTACAGTTTGACGAAAAAAATTAGAGATGATTTGAGGTTAGTAAAGTCCAGGCTTATGATATGGTACGATACTGAGTGTGTTTTCATGTTGCTAATGAGAATAAATATATTAATAAATCCTGAAACCTGTTAATTAGCATTTCAAGGTCATCAACGATAACACTAATTACTAAAAAAGAATTTTTCAAATTATTAAGTGGGCTTTATTACTCAATTAGGCTTTGGACTTTGAAGAGAAGATTGATTTTTCAATGAATAGCAGATTATTATGATTGAAAATATTGAACCTGTATATATTCTAATCTATGTTATATGGCATTTAAATAGTCGATTATGGCTGTCGTTTTATCTAATCATACACAATGTATATAAACCTATGATAGAATTTTTTCAATTCTCTCTTATGTCACACCTGCTCCTTCCTGATTTGTAAATTATAGGTACACGTCCCTGATTTGCCACGCCTCTACTCGCAGATAACAACGTTTACTCAATCTTCTTAAGCAAGGTTCGTGTAGGAGTTTAATAATTATCACCATCGCTCCTCTAACGATTTCCTGATATGTTTATGAGCTACACCAGGTAAAATGTATTATTTATCTTCTAACCAAGTCTTTAAATAACAGTTTGATTTTTATTGTGCATGCTTTCATTTGGTTTTGTGAAAATTCATGGTGATATAATTGCAAAAAATATTTGCAGAATTATTTGAAATTAAAAAATTCCCTAGAAATTAAAAAAATCACCAGTCTAAATAATTTTTCTAATTCATAACAAATGTTACTTATGATTTTTTTATTTTTAATAATTAATTTAAAAAAAGTTCAATCAAATTCATTGCAAATAAATATTTCAATTGATTTTCTTAAGAGAAGAAAGGGATGAGCATTTTGAATATAGTTTACATTAAGCCACTTTCCTCTAATTATGCTAATTATAGCAAGTATGACTAAAATGCTTCTTAATTAGCACCATCTAGTCAATTTCCGATTACTGATATATTGAACTCTTTTTGATGATGATGCACCTCGGTCACATCATTCATTTGGTTGATGTATGGGTCTGGTCTAGGTGGGTGCTTGTATCTATGTAGGGATTACATGTTGCTAGTGTATATATCTTGGTCTTTATCTAGCTGAACAGCCTCGTCGAACGTTATCGAATGCCAGGGTAACCGGCAGGAAATTACACGCGGCCGAAACGTCAGCGGAAGTTGCAATTTATCGATGAGCCGCATGTACACAACTACGGGATGCGCATTTGAGCGCGTGCCTCATTGAATTGACGAATATAATGTCATAAAAATACGAAATACTTTTTCGTACTTCAAATGAGTATCATTTTATTTCAATAAATAACTCTCAGGTCAAATATAACCTAAATGGAGTCAATGTCCCAATTGATGCTCAATATTTTTTTATATTTCTATTTTTAGTTTTTTTATAATTTTAATAATTTGCTAATTACCTGGGCAGTGTCCATCTATTGGTTTAGTGTTTTTTTTAATGCACTTAAAGTATTAAGTAGTGTAATAAAACACTAAAATTTACGATGATTAGGATAAACCAATATTGAGATCATATTTTAATTATAATTAATATTATAATGATATTTTAAAGAATTAAGCACAATCGCTGTAAATCTAAAAAAATTCAAGAGTTTAGTAATAAAACGCTTGAAGTATTTAATAATAAGATACCGAAGTGTTTAATTATTAAACTCTCTGATTTTTAAAATAATTCATTACGACTATTCAAAATGTAAATTTCATTAATTGAAATAGAGAAAAAAATTTCCTAACATAAAAACTATTTGATTTATTTAAAAACATGTAGAGGCCATCATCACCGCAGTTATTGATTACCGTTAAAAAAATGTCTTCATCATCTTAATCCGGAATTAACGATAAATGTCATCATGGCGTGATTGGTCATACACCTGGTAGCACAATAGAGTCGTTGATTTGAAAAAGAAACTTGAGATAGTGAAGAGCGACATGAATTAAATAAAAACGATGGTTTCAACGAATTAAATTAAAGGTGCCAAGTGTCGTCAAGGGAATTGGATTTGTCCCGGGGGGTGTGGTAACCTTCGGGTGGGGTTGCAGCATCATCCCCCGCACAAGAAAGTCGAATAACGAGCCAATAAAATATTTATAGAGTACACCCTGGCCGCGTGCCGTTGCGCCAAAGTTCACCCCGAATGCTCCCTAGTGGTTATACGATGTTTACCCTTCGCAATCCCCACGAGAACGTCACTCGTATGTTCGTCAGAGCTTTCAGCCGTCTGCACGCTTCATATGTCTGGATGTTATATGTTTTATATATATATATATATATATATATATATATATATATATATCCACACTTG
This sequence comes from Chelonus formosanus, assembly GCA_028641665.1. NCBI lineage: Eukaryota > Metazoa > Arthropoda > Insecta > Hymenoptera > Braconidae > Chelonus > Chelonus formosanus. The sequence goes on from CM054002.1 coordinate 2,370,816, forward strand.
GGGATGTGTCTGATGATCGTAAACCGTTATAAAATATTATTAACATCGAGATTTCTACCTACTTGATGGCTTCCATTTGAACACGTTACGCTCATTCTCATCATCATCCTCACGTGCTTGTCTTTTCATTGGGATGATCCTTCTCTGATTGTTGAGTTTATCAATTGGTTACACTTTTAGCCATGTTTGTGATAGTATTACATTTAATGAGCATCAACAATGCATCAAGCTTGCTTTGATGATGTCATAACAATTCATTCATTAATATTAAGACACTAAAAATGAAATTTAGTATTTTAATTTATTTAATTTCTAGTGGTTTGAAGAAGGAATGTTTCAATTTGATTTCATAACATTGTTAAATGATGGATTAAACGGAGATATTTTGGAAGGAAAATTTTATTAAAAATGACAGGATAGATTTTAATGAAGGAGAATGATGTCTAATGTGCACTAGTCTCAATCGTGAACAAATATCAATAAATTCCGTCATCTGTCTAGCCACATATTAATGAAGACATACAATAATTTCATAATGTAATACATTTAAATACACTAATAGAAGAAATTGTTGACAGTTAAAAAGGTTTATTAACTGTCAAAATATATTTCTTAATTCAAAAAAACTTAGATTATTTTAATCTTAGCTTCTTTAACATATAAAAATGTTTATTAATAGTTAAAAATATTGTTTAACTTTATTAATATATTTTTGTCTACAAAGAAATTGGAAAAAAATTTCAAATTTAAAAATGAATGGAAAATAATTAATTGCTTCTTAATAATAATTGAATTTTATTGTATCAATAATAATGACCTCGTTATCAAATATTTATAACTCAGAAGAACTTTATAACTTTCTAATTAAAAATTGAGCTCCAATAAATTTTGAGCTTTTACACTGGAATAATGTTCTCATTAATAACAAATGACTCGCACAGTTTATTATTTCAGTGTGACATTTTTAAATATGCTGGTAGCACACTTGTGAGATGTAATTTGAGCAGATATGATGTTCATAAAAATAGAGAACAGATAAAACAAAGCGAGAAAAAACAAAAAAATAAAAATACAGAAGTGAATTGTTACTGACCCAATACATCTATATCAAGCAGCAGGAATTTTGTCTGTAACGGAGTCGTTGAATATATAACTACTATAAATATGCGCCATCCAAGAAAGATGAACGTTCTAGGAAAGATAAAATTTAATTTATGCTAATCCGGTGATATGGCGAGTTAGGAGCGACAAAAACGTAAAAAGAGATGAGTCGAAAATATATAAAATTTTTTCAAAGCACTTACAGAGAAGCATTGATGGACTATCATATGATATTTAATGAATAAATAAATATATAGTGGTCTAATTGAATAATTAATATGACGAAAATGCAACGTAAGACAAGAATTCAACGATTTAATCGGTTGGTTACCATATTAAATGACAAAATATAAATAAAAAAGACTAACCAAGGAGAAAGATATCGAATACGACTGTTGGATGAGGTCGGTTTCTCGTCGAGTGCTTGTTTTGCTTATCTAAGACAAATTTGCTGTCTTGTAAGCGACACCGGAGGGTCGTTTGACAAACCGAGGGGTTCTCACACAAACGTTTAGCGATCCCTGAGTAGCCTCTGGCATCCTGACTTGATTTCATTCTTTTCTTTTTTCGGTTTTATATCTCTCTGCTGCTTCTGTATGTTAATTAGGGGAAATTAATTCGTCTATTCTTACAACCTATTTTTCTTCATTTTCAAACTACACTGTAACCATTTTAAACATATCATTTACTACTAATTTTTTTTTTAATCATTTTTCAATATTAATTTCAAATTGTCTTTCTACTGAAGTGTACACAAAAAATTTTATTGGCTTTTTTTTGTTTAAAAATTAATAATCAAATTATAAAAAACGTGGTCTAGGTGCAACTTGGGGGACCCACACGATTAACTTTTCAGTGGAAAGTAATAAAATATTGGAAAAATAAATAAATTGTGAAATTATGCATTAAATAACACTGGTTCCATGTCAATATCATCATTTGTTCTCGAAATACACAAGACAAAAACTGATAACGAACATACATACCTACACACCAACATACATGAATACACACAGACATCCTCTTAAAAACCATAGCATTCAACTCTGGAGACCTTGAAATGTGAATATATGGCGAAATTTGGAATCATTACAATAACTTCCTATTGAATAATTAATAATTATTGTCAGCTCTACATGATTTTTTTTTTTAAATGGATGCTCATGAGTTAACTTCTTGCCTTTTTTTATTTAAATTGATCCTGCTCTGGTTCTAAAGAAAAAAGAAAATAAAAATGTTCTCTCAGAGCTCTTAATGAAGTATTTTTTTTTCCAAGGGTGTGACGTACATATGTCTAATCATTAGAGGATCTATTCCCGACCACACCCACTATCTTTCTATCAGCCTAGGGGTTGTAACATTCTTCAGAGAACACATCGCTCCTTCCACTGCTAATGTACCACAATCCCCTGACATTAAAGAACACCGACGCGTATTAACGTCATCGTTAACGTAAGTCAAGGCACTTCTAGACAGGGTCGCGTGTCACACGCTAGAAATAATGAAGGGAAAAAAAAAGTTAAGATATTGATGATAGAAAGAAAAAAAACTAAGACAGAAATTTTATAAAACAGTTTTGATAATGATTATGATGAGAGAAAATAAATAATGAAATATTAAGTAATAATTATGATAAAAGATGACAAATAATAAATACAAGAAAAAATAAATGCAATAAAATATGAATTTTAACTCACCATGTTCGAACGGAGTCCGTGTAGCAACCAGTCTCAGGATTCAGCATTTTACGATCACTTTCTGCCCTAAAAAAATAATAAAATACAATACTTATTAGTTTCAGATGCAATAAATATATCGTTAAATCAAATTTAGCATACGTTTTTTTAAGTCTAATTTATTCAGAAGGTTTTTACGAAATTTTTTTCAAACCATTTGTTAGATAAAATTTATTAAAAAATATTTAATTATATCACACTTAAGAAGAACAAAATTCAATCAGTGAAATAAATCAAAAACTTGAATCAAAAAAAATTATTACAGCTTATATTTTATTCTGACAATAAATCTGATGATAAAATGTGGTGTAAAAAGATAAATTAACTGACTTATAATAATTAAAGAAGTAATAATCATGAATAATAAATTTGTTTTGAATTTCATTTAATTGAGCCAGAAGTAATTTCGAAAAAAATCAGATTAGCGAATAAATCACTAAAAAAAAAGTGAAGTTGAGTTTGTAAAGAACATTACGAGCATAAACGGGAATGAACGGACGGGTGGTTATTGGTGTAGACAGTGATTTCCACCCTTTCTATACCGCAGCTACATAAGCATATGGGGTTCACACGATCCTCTCTACTTCCCTCGCATTAATACCCTAGCTATATATATGTACACATGCATATATATATATATATATATTTATAATCTCGAGATAGTAGCAAATGATAGACAATCGTAATACATAATATGTATTAATCACAAGTGTGATCTAATGACTGTCAAAATAATAACCATAATAACCCTACTGTCACTGTCACATTTGGCTATATATCTATAAATATTTCAGTTATGTGCATTTATCTATAATTTTTCCCACAGGTGTTAAATTGTTGAGTCAACTGAATGGATTTATTTGGTCTTTATTTAATGACTTATACCCCCTTGGCTTGTTCATTTTACTCTAAATCTCTTTATTCATTAATTTGACAGTTCATTTTGATAGCAATAATTTTCCAATTATTTTTTAAAAGCTCTTTTCTAAATTATTTTTACAAGTAATAAATTATTATCAATTTATTTAAGAATAATAATTTACTTTTAATTGTTAAAATAAATAAGTGAGTTTGCCAATAATTGCAATCAATCATGAGGGGTTATTTGGTGCGTTTTACCGACAGTCGATACATTGTTGAATCATTCAACAGAATAACCCAAAAATTGGATAGGTTATAAATAATAAATAAAAAAGGAAAAGAGTAATCAAATGTTGCGGGAATGGTCATTAAATTTGTCAACTGAATAATCGATGGGCTGTCAGTATGACATCATTAAAGTCAAAATCCTTTTTATTGATAAGTACCCCAATGGGAAATTCAGGGACAAGCTGCACCTGTTGTAGGATTGGTTTATGCATTTTTCAAGCTATATGGGAACTACGTATATTAAGGTTATTCATATATACTATTAAATACTGTAATTATAGTCACACAGGTGAAATACACGATATACTTGTTTGCAAATAATTATAGCTTTAAAATTGTAGACCTTATCTTCTATGCTGCTTTTGCTTGGATAACGTAAAAGCCCAGTTGACAATTAAATGTGAAACCGGATTTTCATTATATTATAGTTTAGTGCTATAAATATATATATATATATGTATTTTTTTTATTTTACTAATTGTTATTTCATTATAAATTCTGTGTGTTTTTATTAAACAATAGAATCTTGAGTGTTGATAATAATGATTAATTTCTTTTAATTGAAAATCCAATTGTAGTTGTTAAATAAAAATCGAGTTATATTTTTTATCCAAATCATTTAAACAATGCAATTTAAATTGGCTCGTTATTTTATAAGCATTAATTTTTTTTTTAGATCGTATCAACGCTTCGGAAAGCTATTTGGTTAATTATTGAAATTAATTAGTTATAAATGACCGTAATGAAATATTTTTGAATAATTATAAAAAACTTTAGATATAAGGAGAAAAGATTTCATGAAAGTCTACTTCTAAGGAAGCATCCTTTAATTTTTATTGGGGTGAGGCAGTGATGCGAAACCGCATGTGCGAATCTAAAAAAATTTCTTTAGTAACCCAGTACAAATTCTTGGGTAAAAAAAAATTTCAATATCAAATTTTCTCGGGCTAAAACAAAAAATTTGTGTAATCAGGATGATTGATTGTTCAGGTATATACATTATCTTTAACAAATAATAGAAATACTTTTGGTGCTTTTATAGAAATTTTTTATACACTAAAAATATTCGAAAGAGTTGAATTTATTATGCTGTGTTTATTTTCCATTTAACATTTTGTAGTTGACTTCCTTAATACCTCTCAATAAAATGTATATTTAAATAAAAATAGGCTATATTTGAAGCTATTGGATTTTTTGAAGAATCAATTCTTTATTGAAAATAATTTTCATTAACTCGAATTGATCTGCATTTAAAAATATTTTCAATTTATTATTTTAGTTACAATGAATAAAATTAATAATGATAATCACTAACAATAAAGATGGTTAAAACTATAAAAATAATTTTAATTAAAAGAAATCTCAATAATAAAATACAAAAAAGATAAACAAGTTTAGATAAAACTTAATTTAATTAAAAAAACAAATCATTGCTTCGAGGAAGGAAGAAATGATTTCCTAAAACACAAAATAATTCAACCGGTAAACCAACTAATTATTTTAGACCACTTGTTGAGTGATGCATTACACCGTTCCCATAAATACCATGACAACAAGTGTAAAAATAATTCCATGTCTTTTTTCACATTACATCCAACATCATAAATAAATCTCGGAAAAACTTGGGAAAATAGTCTGAAAAGCTTGATGTATTATCGAGGTGGAATAATTTTGACAGAGTAATCAGTGCGAGTCAACATGAGTATAGTAATGCGGACGGATAGGCTCCGCACCCTTCCGGTTCCGGTGTTCCGGTAGGTTTGACCCCACGGGGGAATAGCGCTTCCGTTTTTGGCAATGGGATATACGCTCAACGGAGCGGTGTGACGATGCTCGCACGATTTATATTTATGCGGACACGCGTCATGTAACATGAGCAATTTTGTCGTATGCGTGACATAGATTACATAGACCGAGATTCCCACACTTATACCATTTAAATTTGATTGTACATAGAATTTTTATTATCAACATTTTCATTAGCTTTAATAGGTCAATTCTTTTCAGATGCCATAATCATTTATTTAACCGACAAGAAAATGATCGTTTGAGAAATTTAAGTAACAAGTGGTCGGTGATGTATGCACAAAAGTGATAATAAATCACTTGATATCGTATATATTAACGGAAGCGGCTCGGTACAGAGAACTATGGAGAATAAAAGCAATGTAATAACATCACTTGATGTCACTGTGCGCTTATCGAGATATCGTTGTACCGAGAGTAGTTGGTCGACTCTCCTTTCGTTTCCGCAATTATTTTTCACATTTTCTCTCTTCTATCGTGCACTACGTGCTAGTTCGAATATAATGTATCTGAGATTTATTGTAAATGATGGATCATGCGCAAGGATTAATGGATTGTTTTATTATTGCTTCCCGCTCGCAAAGGGTGAGCATGACATTTGAAAAATTTTCCAGGAAAATGACCTGCTCCCTTTGTCATCCTCAAATCACTTTTATAGGTTTTCTCCAATACTGAGAATAACTATTATTTTTTTAATTTATTAACAAAATAATTACATTTATTTTAACTAAATAACTCTTATTTTTTTATTTAATCAACAAAAGAATTGTTTATGGATTATTGCATATTTATTTATTTAAAGAGGCATGTTTAATTAATTTAAATAAAGAGATGAACTTTATTCTTAATAAAGCAGAAATGCCTCCTGATCGAAGCATAAAGGATTTAAAAAACGTATAAGAATTTTTTTAGGATGACAAAGGAAACTAAAGGTATTTATAGGACATATTTCCTGTGTTATTTATTTTTTTTGTATTTATTTCATTCATTTAAAAAAAATTAAATCTATCATTTTTTAAGGTATTCGAATTAATTTAATTAAAAATATTAATATGCAAATGAATTTCTGCGTCAGGAAATGAGCATTTACCTTCTTTGTGTACAAGTGATCATTCAGATAAAAGATATACACATTTAATTCATCTAAAATAATCTGAAAGTATTTTTTCTACTTAACAATAAAAAAAAATCTTTCTTTTGCAAAATATTTTATCAATACTCTGTAAATTTAAAATGTTTTCTATAGTTTGCATATAGCAATTTAACATTAAGCATACTCTAGATATGTTATTTTAACACACTTCTGATTTATAGTGCAAAATCCATTATTTTTAAATGACTTAATTCAATAATACAGTAGAGTTCATATATTTTCATCTCCATTCACTTCCAACCTATTTAATTTAAAAATATTATAACTATTAATAATATTTTCTCAATTATTATTATTTATTCCAAAACTTTTCTGACTATTTAAAAATTGATTTTGCAATATTTTTAATGAATTAAAAAAAAAGTTAATAAAAACAAACAAGAATGAATAGTAAATAATTTTTTCTTTGTCACTAAAATAGATGGCATATTACAGCAAAGTAAAAATTGCGTTGTTCAAGCAATCGGACAATATCTTTGTTGAGATTTCTCGGCTAAGCTTAGTGTGATTGCGTTAGTGTGTGTAGCACCCTTGTGGCGAACGTTGCGATTGAAAGTATGAAGAGGGGAGTGAATGAGGTAGAGACTATATAAGTATACATATGAGAAGTGAGAGAGAAGTACAATGGTCTCGAACGAAGGGCACACCTGGCTGAGGGCACACAGCTGCGTTTTCAGCCCCCCGACAGCGACAGGGGATGTGAAAAGAGAAGAGGCAGAAGAGAAGGGGTGGTAAAACGCAGCTATGGCTCCATCAGCTCACCGGTTCAACTCAAGGGGGGTGGATGCTGAGATTTCAGTTACGCGCAGGCTTTTACCCTCCAAGCGGTGACGACTTTAACGAGCGCACAGGCAGTATTATATACTCTCGTACTAAATATTTTTCATGCCTTTCCAGATATTTATTTCATTTTATTTCTGAATCTTTTGTCCATCCTATCCGATTCTAACCAATATTTATTATACTTTTGCAATTAATACATAACAGGAACAAACCTGTGGAGAAAAGATGAAGAAATATGGAGTATGTGGAGAAAATTGGAAGATTTATTGAATTGTTTTGCTTATTGGAGAATAACTTACAGGATATAAAAGTTATTTATTTTAGAAAATTTTTGAAAATGATGACAAAGAAACATTTTGTTAATAATCAGGACAGGGGATCTGATTGAATTATAATAGGACATGAATGTTTTTCATTGAAAATTATTCAATAAAATATTCCTGTTTATGAAATGATATTTAGAATAAAAAAAGAATAATTATATTGCTATTGTTATAAACAATATAGAATTGTTTAATAACATCAAGTTATTTATAACAATATTTTATTAATATTGACTTCAGTGTTCAACAAATGATAATCATTCAATACGTAGAATCTATTGCAAATGTTTTATAAATTCAATTTATTGTAGTCTTTTTGTTATAAAAAAATGGCTCTTGGGAATTTGTTAAAATTCGGTTGAAAATAATTTTCTAATGAAAAGTTAATAATAATCATTTTAAATAGTCTTACTCAATTAATAACATCAGCTAATAATTAATGATATTAGTTTGATAAATTTTTACACTATTAATTAAATTAACTAATTAGTCATGTTGATGTAAAATTGTAAACAACACATTCAAAATATTTCTTATCTTGTTTTCCCTCCGAACAACCCTAGATAATCCCATTTTATCTCAAAATATCTGTTTCAACCCTGTATTTATTGTATTGTAAATCTGACAAAAATTATGTTTGACAATATCTCTAAATCGAAGAAGCTAATTTTTTACTCTAGATCTCCCAAGCCTTTTAAAAAATATAATAATTAATAATAAATAATAATTTATAAATATTGATTGATTATTCACTTTTTTAAAACAAATTTTAATGTGAAAAGACTTGAAAAGAGTATAAGAATGACAAAATACTTTGGAAAAGCTAAAATTCAAAAAATAAAATGAAAATAGTTGAATAAAATGTTATACGTAGATAAACGATTCAATTTGATATTAAAAAAAAAAAAAGTTGGCCAAGTGTACAAGCTTTTGACGTGTAGTCGGTCTTATCTACTGTGGTGATCAATAAACGAGGCAGGGAGTAGTAGTCTCGCTATCGAAATAAATCTATAAAAGCCTGAATATGAGAGCTGGCTCTCATTCCTCTTCTGTATAGTCTACATCTCTCTGAAGAGAGGAAGTAAGCGGCAAGCTATGGCCTCGGATTTTCAAGTACCCTCTTCAGTCCGAATAACCGAAATGATTTTGCCTCTAACCAATTCTCTTTTGCCTGTATATTTTTTAAATCTTTTTTTTTTTTAATATTTTTGTTGTTTTGTAAAATTAACAGTTGGACTGAGATTATAAAAATCATCTCTAAACATCAATTTTGATATACAAAAATTCCAACAATTATGATTAATAATTAATTCAACAATAAATCTTCACTTAACTTTTCAACTTTAATTGTTTTTTAAAAAAAGCCTTTCGATATATTATTCATATTGGATTCATTTATTGATTTTATTTGAATTTTTCTTGCAAACAATTACATCAAGTCTATGTCTTAAAACGTTAGGGACATTAAACATTTTATTTAAAGTGATTCATAACTTATGCATTTAACATTAATGAAAAAAATTCCATCAACATTTTTAAAAAAATTTTATCACCTTCCTAGAACTACTAAAATTGGTTAATTAATAATTATTAAAAATTCATACCACGAAAAAATTAGATGTTTAATTTTTGTTCAGAGGTTGATGTTCTTATTGTATTGTTTGGAATGGATAATTATTCGTTATTGTTAGCAAAAAGAATTTTTTTTTGTGTAAATGAGAACTAAAATGGATCACTTTATTAAGTATTTAACTTAAATCAATGTTTTACTACGTAAATGAAGTGAAATAATGATAAATAGCTTTGACAAATTATTTAAATGTTTATCACCAATTTCTGACAACGAATAAATATTTATAGCTTTCTCTATTGTCCTCAACTGCTTGAGGATAAGTCAGACAATGAATTAGTTTAACGGATAAATTATCATAATTTTATAATATTTTCTATGCTTCAGAAAGAAAGATAACTGGTCGTGCGGTCGCATTTTCGATCAGCAGACAACGAGACTCTGCGTAAAAATATGAGTTAGGCAACACGAAGGTGTAAGATTGAGAGTGTAGAAGATCGATGTTTATTCCTGGTAACAAGTGAAATTCTCTCCTTCTCAGAAAAATCGTCGGTTTTAGAATAAAAGGGAAAACAGAGGCAGTTAATTTTCCCTTGGGTTTTGCGAAAATTTAGGTTTTAATTTTTCCTAGCTTCGAAGAAGGTAGTAATAAATATTTAAAGTGTGGTTCATAATATCATAAATTGTTCCACTAGCATGTAAACAACACATTATTACCATAAATAATTTTTTAAATATATTTTTTCAATTATTAGTGTCACGTAATGTGGTAATACGTGTCCATACATTTTTTATTTTAAAATATTTAATTACAAAAAAAAACAAAATTAAAAGAATAATATATTGGTTTTATTTATAAGTAACCACAATCAATTATTCAATTAAAAATGTCAGAGAAGAGATGCTGCCAAAAAATTGTCCTTTAAGTGACACTTGAGTGCAAATAATCAAATTTTAAAGACGTATTCTATGTTTTTTATAAAAAAAATAATTTCGAATTAATTGTGATAATATTTGTGAAATTAAAAGAAATGTAGTTCGAAATTGAAATGATTACTTTGGATTTAAATATTAAAGAAAGTTTTGATATTAATTTCTAATATATTTCAAATTATTTACATAATAATTTTGATTAGTATTTAAAAAAATGTTCGATTGACTTTTAAATTCTTTTATTTATTTATAAATAACCATATTGATTTAATCCCATTATCATTTATTTTTAAATTAAAGAATAATTCATTTACATTTCTAAATATAATCTTCTCGATATCTTTTTAATATGTAATTTATAAAAGCACAATTACCAAAAAAAAAACAAGGAAAATCATTCTGAATATTTTGGCTGCAGATTTTTCTCTCTTCATCATCAAATATTATTTTACCAAAATCAATATTTAAATATGCAAATAAAATCTAACTGAATTTCAATGAATTTACTAACACAAGTGTTCTGTAATTTTTTTATGAATAATTAAATGTAGAATGCTTTGACGAAAATAATGAATATCATTAATAAAACACAGATAAATGTGAATAAAGAATTCATAAATGACCAATTGGTCGAAAAAAATCAACTCAACATTTCTTTTGAATACCATTGCGACTTGTATACCCTGCGTTTAGTGGACGATAAAAAAGATAAGTTTCCCATATGATATATCAAATCGTTAGAGATTTAATTTAATCGGCTACAGGTTATTCATTCAAACTTTTTGACATTATTTTCTTTTATTTGTGGGACAAAGCATGTGGCACGCGTTTAGCATCAATTGAAAACTCAACTTGGTGTCAGCCCTACTCCTTGAGCCGCAACAATCTCTCAGGGGAGTGTCCTTGCACACGTTGAAATAGAATTTTAACGTGTCGCGTGACGAGTTCCAAGACAGCTCTTGAATACTACCACCAAGTAGTACTCTCTATACCACTAGGCATTTCTACAGGGAAGGACAAATGTTTAGTTCACTAGAAGAGAGAGCTTTATTTACTTTTTCTGCTTGCTTGTAACAGATATAAAAGGGAATAACGATACAAAAAAACTTATATTGAATAGGAAAACTACACTACACTCAAGTCATTCGTTGTCATTTGAATAAATTCACCTGTTAGATTGTCTGCTACTTGATATTCTGCCAAAAGTAACAATGCTATTGAAAGTGAATGGCTGGATTCAGTGTTATTAAACATTCTTTTGATGATGACTGATTGTTATCTGATTTATGAATACTTGCAGTATTTACAGATTATCATCATTATTAGCTTTATACTTCTTTTTCTATACAATTTAATGCATTTCATTCTATTTTGGGATTTAAAAACCCTTAATTATTTATTATCAATAATTACGCATTTATTTATTTATTAAAAAAGCTTAATTAATATTAATAATCTTTGTTTATAATAAAAAAAATTATTTATTATAAATACAATTTTTTTTATGCTGAGAAAAATAATTATTTGTTAGAAATAAATTTTATTTGCACTGATACCTAATTAATTTGTTATAAAAAATATTTTTTACGTAAGAAAAATTTTATTAATTATCAATAAGCGATATTTATCTTGAGGAAAAGATGTAATTTATTGTAAATAAGCGTGAAAAAAATTTCTAAAACCAGTCAAAGTATTTAATAGTTCTCTTTTCCTAAAGAGGAGGATTACTTTGAAGTTTCTAAGCATAAATGGGTTGAAAAATTTTATTTTCTCATCGTATAGACACTCTAAAAAATTATTTTCAATCATAATAAATATCTTAAATATAAAAATTAAAGAGAAAAAATGAATATTCATCATTCACTGTGTTCACATATCATTAAACCTGTGGCATCAAGAATGAAGAGAGTTTAAATAATCATTTACAAATCATCAATGTAAAGTACGAGTGTGTGAATAAAAAATGTTGAACATGTAGAAGGTTATTCGAAAAATTCTTGAGACTATTCTAAAACTAATGATGTATCTGGTGGGTCGAGCCCATCAGGGGCGATCGACCGGAGAAATCTCTGAGAAGCGGTAGACAGTTGGGCGCCTAATTTTACCAAGAAGAAAGATGGTCGAGGTGGATATACAGGTATAACCTGAGAGAGTTTCTCTCAACAAGCGCTGGACCCCTTGAGAGATTCTTGCACCTCTTACCAATGATCAGAGAAAAAAATAATACCAGACAAAGAAAGCGAATCAGGGGAAATATCCACCCTTGTGTCCCAGGTTATCCCCCAGTCTTCTCGCGCGTGTGCACCTGGGCCCCACCTTGATCCCCTCGGGGAGCTGCTCCTGCCTGCTGGTTCTTATGCTTCAACCCGGATTATATTCCTTTGACAGTGGCACTCGGCCTTGTTCTATCAGCTAAAACCTACCTTCAACGTATACAGAATAAATATTATTATTAATTTAGTATTTTACCTTGCAAATAGCTTTTTGGGATCATTTGTTTAGAATAAACTTTTTAATTAAATTATTTGCTTCAGTTGAAAATATTTTGGTTTTAAGAAACTTAAGTCGTAATATAGGTACTTATTTAAGTTCATTTTTGCCACTTTCGAAATTCGTTTTAATACTCACAAAGACTTATTTTGTTCATAATCCTTTTTTAACTCTCAATATTATTTCTCTAATAATTTTTAAGAACCAATTTATACTCGAAGCTATTCTATAAATCATAATTACTTTTATTAAATTAATATTAATTTTATTTCTTAAACATAAGGATTCTACTTCATTTTATCAATAAATAATTTAATTTATTTAATTACATAATTTTTCTATTGAAAATGAATTAGTTCCTTGACGAAAAAATTTATTTATAAATTGAATTATCAAAAGACATGTTTCAGATTGAAAAAAAAAATTTTTTCAACCGATAAAAAATAGAATTAATTATTGTTTGATATTAATAATAAATTTGTTAACAGAAATAGAGTTGACGAGAAATAAAAACCACGTTTTCTTTGAAAAAAAAAATCCCTAATGTAGAATTTCGAAAATATCTGTGAAATTTTTTTTCTTTGTTCGTGCCCTGTATTCTTAGTACAAGATTATAGTGTAACAAAGGAAACATGTTTTTGTTTCAAAAAAACTCTAATTTCGTGGAAACAATTATTAACCTGGAATACCATAATTTATTTATTCTTTCAAATTTATATCATACTAATTATTTATTAATCAATAAATTTTATTTAAAACATAGCAGAATAAAAAAAAAAATTCGTTTACATTCAAACGAATTTTTTTTATTCAGCAATGTAAAAAAATACTTTTTATGAATGATTATTAAATGTAGGAGATTAATTTCAATAATTAATAATTCAATAAGTAATAATTAATTTTAAGGTTATTGAAATGATTTATTGAAAAGAAAGACGATGCGAAGTTTATTGCATAAATATTATGAAATAGTAAATTGTTAACAATTCTCGTCCAAGCATGATTAAATAAAAATAGGTAAATATAAAAAATAGTAATTCAGGAAGTAGTGTATGGTAGAGAGTACACATCATATATATATATATTTGAATTTCTTTCAATTTCTTTGCTTTCTTCTTTTTCCACTACACATCGCAGACGAGAAGAGATATTCTGGGTGAGTTGCTGCTTCCCGACTATCGTAGACTAGATCAAATAGCCGGTGGAGCATTCGCTTGATGTCCGAGTGGGAAAGAAAGCAGAGGACAGATCCCGACAGTGTAGTCAGGGATGAAATCCGGTAGCGGCGAGCACGTCAACTCACGTTTGTGCTTAACGTAGCGAAAAACGCCACCGAGTCCTGCAGTATACCAAATCTCACTCCAGAGCATATATATTTTTCTCTCTCTCTCTTTCATACATATTTCCTCTGTATTTTATATTTTCTTTTTTAAATCTCGTGTCGCTTTGTTTTTTTTTTAAATCATTGATTTTTTTTTATACATTTTATTGATATCTTTCTTCATTAATCATTGATTGAATAATCATTAAATTTTTTTTTGTCATTCTTTTAAAAATATTATCATTAAATTTTAGTCATTAGATCTGATGTATTTTCAATTATTTATGTATTATTATTTATTTATTTAAAAAAACAATTTAGAAAATAAATAAATGATAATTTTTTATTCAAACTAAATTCCAAAGATGTTTATTGAGATTATCATATAGCAAAAGAATGAGGTTTAAACTAAAAAATTATTATTAAACATTAAAAACACCAACTCATACGAAAAAAAGATATTGGAAAAAAATAAAATAATAAAAGAAATGTGTCTTTTAGATATTAGTAAATACTAAAACTTGTTCATTTAGACTTTTTTAAAAAATATTTTAAAGTGCATAAGCTACCCCATATTGCCCTAGTCTATCTTGAAAGTAATTCAAATGAATTGGTTACAGCAAATCAATTAATAAAAAGTAATTATAAATCTTCAATTGTTGATTATTATTATCAGACAAAGAATATTATTTGTTCACAGTCAATATTATTTTTGGTGTCTTAATAAATAAATCAACAAAAAATAATCTTACATAAACATTGTCACCAAAATATGATTTTTATTTAGCGGACACCATTTAAAGTAATTTTCAATATTTAATTGAGATAAGCACATTTTTATCGTGCGGATAATAGACATGCACCGATGGTGGGGAATGGAACAAAGAAGACGCCGGTGGTCGGAAGAGACAGGCGCCAAGTATACAGGCGGAACTACTTGCTCGTCACCTCAACATAGTCTATGACAGCATGGAAATTACTACGACTCGACGACGTATATCTGACTTGGCCATTTTCTCGCTCAATGCCTACTGCTTCTTCTCTCCTTCAATATATCCACTGACTTTTGTACCATATCGTCTTCGAGAGCAGGAGACGACGACAGTCGAGAGGATTCACTAGTACACCCTACAAGGGAAATTACATTTCTCCGACGTTTCGGATCGTTACTTTTATCACATTATTATGAAACTATCAAACTATTTTATTAAAGAAGCTTCCTTCAAAGACAGGATTATATACTAGTGATTATAAATCTATTTATATATTTTAGCTGATTGCAACAAATATTTATGATGAATATCAAATTTAAAAATATTTCATTTCAATGCATTCAAAATATTTAAATGTCACTTATTTAATTAAAATTTTAGTTACTTTGAATGCACTCTAAAGTGCCCAATTCAATGGGTAATGTCGTATTTAAACACTTTTAGTAAATTAAAATAAAACACTACGATTTGTAGTGAAGTACTAAAGAGTTTACCTTTTTTTATTTTATTGTTATATGAACTAGTAATACTATTTATAAATAAATTTTAGAGGCTCACTGAATACTACTAAACGCCATTATTCTAAATGAAATTAAATATTACTTGAAGGCAGAATTAATTAAAATTTCAAAAATATTTATAACCAAACAAAGACATTGGATTTCAGAAGAATTTCAACAGAAGACTTTCTTCGGCTCAATTTGATATGGTGACAACAAAGTCTAAATAATGACCACAACTAATATAAGCAATTAAAAAAATAAGCAGATATATAAACAGTACACAGAGTGCCGTTAGATGATTCCGCCGTAATTCCGGGAAAATCGTGACTCGCATGGTATAACGCCCGAGACTCATCATCGCGACAAGTAGTTTGATATGCAAGTGAAATCACAGTCTAGTCGTGTGACACGACAAGGAAGCCATACAAAAGCACGTGAGCTGAGAGCTCGATGTCGCTTCTTCTTTTATTATCCCACGTTGCCACGTGTCTTCCGATTAAGATTATCCACGAATTATATCGCGGCATCTGGTCACGTACATCTAAGCACGCGACTGTCACGCGTGTGCAAGAAAAACAGACGATCACAGTAAATATATACTTTGAAAATATATTTTTAAATTAACTTGTCGTTGACTTGAACCTTAAGAGCTTTTTAAATAATAATGAATTATTTTATTAACATTTTAATTATAGACTTCATCTTGAATGGATCTTAAAAATATTTATCTATTCAATTAATTATTATTAATCAATAATTTGGCATCGAAAGCACAATAATATATAAACAATACATTTAATTATAAATAAATGACAATAAGTAATTCTTTAATTATGATATATTGCAATTATTGTTTGTAAAAATTTTATTGTAATATTTATTTTAATCACAATTACCAACAAGACGAAACAATAACTCGCAAAAGAAATATCAACATTGCAAATCCAAGTGCATTCTTATTACACATCTAAACATGTTAAATATGACGTTACCAATTTGTTTAACATTGTAGTCACATATTATCATAATAAAAAAATTATCTTCACTATCGATAAATTTTAATTAACTAAAACAATGGATCCTTCGTGCTAATCAACATTGTTAGCATGAAATAAAACGGCCTTATTGTCGATAAATATTGAGGAGCAAGTTTCAATGTGATTCATGAATGAACTCAGTTGGTAAGTATGTTGTTAAATAATTGGATAATTGTAAGTAATGATTTAACGTGATAAAATTGACGAGAAATTGATAAAAATGATAAAAGTGCGTGTACATAAAATCTTGTCAAGTTTCTTGCCACAACTAACTAGTTGTGAATTTATCGAGACAGCTTGACAACCTGAGAGAGTTTCGCCGTTGGCATTCGCGCGGTTGGGATTATTAGGTGGCAGAGCGACTCGACGAGAAGTTTGTTCGGGCTTTTCGTATATAACGAAAGAGAAAGAGAAAGAGTATAAGAGAGAAATACACTAAAGAGAGTTTCGAACTTATGTATAGGTTTATGAATTTATAGCAGCAGAAAGCAGCGTCGTTTCGTGCAGGCTAATTCGGAATTATCCACGCCTTGAAAATTTCGGAGCAACGGGGATATATACGCATGCCTATATATAATATATTTATACTACAAAGTTTGGATGTATTAATGTAGTACTACTATAGTAACTCTCTAGTTCCATCAGAAGTTTATAAATTAATAAAACTTTGTTGGAGTGTGTAGCAAATTTAACGGAAAAATGACAGCTTTTTTCTTTTTGTTCAACAAAAATATTTACGTCTTTTCTTTAATTAAAATATTTCATTAAATTTGTAAGAATTTATCTGTCAACATCTATCGCAATTGAAATAAAAGTCTAATTCAATTTAATTAATTAATTTTCATTTCATGTTTATTTTAAATACGATTCTATCTACAATATTTATTTTTAGATGAATAATACGTTAGTTGTTGCAAAATACAAATAATCAGAAGCTAGATCATCTAGTGTAGGAAGTAACACTAGACCAACATTAAACCACAGTTGGCTGCACTGACCCACTGTTATACCAAGAATGGTAAAACTGGTCTTACTTTCTATTAGAATCATCAACAAAATAAATTTTATTATTTCTAAAACATATTTTTATTCAAATCAATGAATGATACAGCATTTTTTGAATCTAAACAACAGATTCTTTGATGCTGATTTATCCAGAGACTTAAGAAAAAGCTGATAAGCAACAAGAGAATAAACAATTTTATTTCTTTCAACTGAAAGTATTTAAAATACAATTCTTTTCGGAGCGGAAGTTGATGGGTAACCGTACACCAAACGGCAAGATTGTTGTTCCATTTCTCGTGTTCCATTTCTCTGGGCTCAGAGTTGCTCTGCACATGAGAGTTCCAGTTACGATATGTGGTGTCCATCACACGCGATATGCTGTATAGCTGCATGTAGATACATGCCAAGTATACGAAGACACTTAGCTTTCGTGACTCTGTATATAATTCATGCTGAACGTAAGTTCCAGAGAGGTAGAATGAGAGAGGACATTATGTCGTGTTGTTAAAAAAGAGATAGAGAAGGAAGCTGAGAGCACACGCGACTTTTTCTCCTCACACAACATACGATGTGGTAGCATATACAGTATCATTGTTCATGGTCAGATTCTGTTTGGTATGGTAGATACCAATGACGCCCCCGATGCTACTCTGCGACACTTCACGACACTTGACATCAACCTGATGCACCCACCGTGTCTCCGGTGTATAGTAATCATACCCTAGTCAACATATACACACATGTGTCATCTAGTGTATCATGTATTGAGTATCTATACGTCGTAAGAATGGGTCTACTATTTTTTATTGATTTTGACTTTCAGCTGTTAATTGATACGCCTATTATTTATTCTTATTTAATTATTTATTCTGATAGTCTAGTAAGGATGCAAATAAAAATATATCTTACATTGGTTCGGCAGTTTTTAAAAAATTACCACAATGTTAATTAGATAGGTGACGTTATATTAAAGTACTTTTAGTGCATTAAAACCCAACACTATAATTTGCAACACTATCTGATAATCTAATCAATTTTGCTATCCTATTTTACTCATATTTCATATTAGTCTTTTTTTAATCAACCATTAACAGGTAGTATTATTTTTTATATGCATGTTGCTATAATAGTTTACTACTTGTAAAAACAACTGTGACATGAGAATTCTGTCAAGCATAATATGATTCACGATTGATTAATTGCTGAGTGGAATTATACGGATTGCAGTAAAACGTTTGAAAAAGAATAAAAAAAATATTTTTTAATCTTGATCAGGATTATTTATATATAAATAATTGTAGTCAATTGAATTTTAGAATTATTTATCACAATTCTAAAGAGAAAAAATAGTTGTTTTTATTTATTAACTTCATAAAACAATGAAAAAAAAACATAAACATCAAGAAGATAAAAATCCAAGAATGACATTAAAAGTAATTGAAGTGATCAATTATAAATTATTGTCATTAATCATTTGATTGCAAAAAATAAAAGTTTTTCATTGATTTCTTCAATAAAAGCTGCTATAAAAGCATTATTAATTGCAAAATGATTAATTAATGAATATGATTATTAAATTAATGATTTGTGGAAGAGATCGATGACCATGTTTTCTCATGAAAGTAAATTTTCTTGATAATAAAAAAAAAAAATATAGAAAACTGATGACTCCAAGTTCATCAAGATCCATTAGCAGTCTATATTTCATAGCTATCAGATATCCTCGAACTACGTAAATCCCATCTCTACTATCTCATATCACTCTCAGCACAAGTTCATCAACGAGTCCTCGGAAGTCCTCGGTAATTATGGGATGAAGACGTCTCGAGAAGTATAAGGAGACAGTGAATGAGAAGACGCGAGAGTTGGAACTAGAGGAAGCGAGCTTAAAGACAAGGAGGGTACTGCAGTTAGGAGATCTCGAAGGCCGTGCGTCTTCCGCAGGATCCTCTCTCAATCCCACAACCGACTAATTGCTTCCAGGCTAACGATCGTCGTACTGAGACAATAGGAACATCATAAATCGCCCTCGACTGTCAGCACCTGCTTCAAGCTATAACAAGACCTATTATGTCTACGTAAAATCCTGTGGTAAATAAGTAAACCGCTCTTCACTTTTTTTCTTTCTTTTTGTTTAATTTAAGAGTAATTAAGAAAACCACTACTGATATTCATTTTTCATTTTTTAATGCTTTTTAAATATTTTGGGATTGGTGGATATAAATATTTACTTCTTTCGCTCTTTTATTTTATTTCAGACTTTTTTAGTATTATTTATAATAATTAATTCTTTTTTATTCAAACATAACAAATATATTTTTTTTTAAAAATAAAAATAATTAATTCAATAAAATGATTTATAATAGTTTAAAATTGCAAAGCTACAAAAAAAAGCGTTCAGAAAAAAATGAATTATGTTGGTAACATTTATCCAAATTTAAAAATATTTAAATTGTTAAATATTAATAATAATTAATTCAAAAAATATGACTTGTTCACAATCAATTTTTTACTCAATGTATTTAAACTTTTTTTAAAAGTATTTCGGAGTGCATAAGCTATCCCATTTTGCCCCTTTTTTATTTTAAGAATGATTTAAATAAATTAATTGTAACAAACTCATTAGCGGTAAGTAATAATGAATATTTAATTGTTAATTACCATCATTAGAACGAAATGGCAGTATCTAATGATGGGATAACAATTTATCAACTGCATAACAATAATTAATGCAAATGATTATATTCACTTACTTCTGGAGGTAATAAATAAAACGATACCGAGGTGCATATTGAACACATTTTATTATTTTTCGATATAAAACGCAAATTAATTTACAACGGATCGATTAAATAGATGATTAAATTTTTTCATGAATGAAATATTGATATGCGAAAAAAATTGAGAATGAAATGTAGTATTAAACAAAATTCATGTGTCTCTGAGCATATATATGCTCCGGCGTGTGAACGTATGTCTTCGTGTGTGTATATCCCGTTGGCCATTGTCATTGTAATATTCATTGGTTTTGATTTATTTTATGGGACCGGCGCATAAATGCTTTTGCTACATGGCTCTCAGGCCAACTATTCAACTCGTCCGGAATGAGGCTATATGACTAGACGATAACTATTTGCAACCGGAGCGAATGATCCCCAAAAATATGGCTCATTTAAAGAAAATTAATTTTTATTACTAAAATTAAACTTTACTCTTCCTTTTTTATACTCAGAAAATATTTTTATTCTTAATTTCATTTCCTATCTAAAACAATTGATTTTAATATCTTCTTATTAGGCAGTTATTGTAATAGTGTCGATTGTTAAAATTCATAATTTAATCATATTTGTAAGTTTTGAGATATTCAAAAGTATATTAGAAGGTTTAAAAATACATTTATGTCTGTACGTATAATTGTATGTACGTATGTCCGGTTTTTTTCGATTTCGATATCTCGAAAACCATTGAAGATATCGATTCCAGACTAATGTCATTTGGAAAATGATACTATGAAAAACATCTGGATGGAGTTTTAACAAATTTGGTCCAGTCATTTTTTTTATAACAAAAAACTAGAATTAGTTAAATAAAAAAGACACTTGGAATAGATTCCAATAACATCAGCTGATTTTAAACAATTATATATTGTTTATAATAATGGAAACTTGTTATAAACAAAAAAAACTAAAAGATGAAAAACTTACAGATTGTAATAAATGAGAAGTTAGGGTACAAAGTGTTTCCAGACAATAATAAATTTTCATTATTTTTTACTCTAGAATTTTTTTAAAATGTATGACAGTTATTACTTAAATTTATTTTCAAAACAGGTGTATATAAAGGTTGAAAAAAACAAACTAGTATAATTAATTAAAATAATAATAATCAGTAATAATAATGACTTTATTTCATTACGAATGAATTCCAATGATTAATAATTTAATTCAAATGGAATGGAAATTTAAACTTAATTAATTAAAGACGAGAAGTCTTATTTTATTTTATATAGTGGCTTGGCGTGAATTATTCTTAAGATTGAACGTGCAAGTGGACGAAAGACGACGTCATAGCATCATCGTCTGAGCTCCTGGGGTCCATAAGACTGGTTGTGTTGTCTAACCCAGTCATGACTGGGCCCAATAATTTTATTTTGAGAAAGAAGCCGGTCCACTCTCGGTTGCAGGAGGATTATCATACTTTTGCTCTCTTTTTTGTGGCTAAAAATCTCGCGCAAACTCCAGCATTCCTGGGTGGGGCAGAGCACAGCAGCTCCAAGCATTAAATCATTTCTCTCTTCTTTCCCTTCCTCGTTCGTTGGTAATACATGCAAAAAGTGAGAGGCAGAGAGACACACACTCGAGAGAAAAGAGGTGGGTGCTATGCTGGTAGTTGCCACTATTGACCATAACAAACCTCTCTCACACCATAATTTCCCGTGACACACGGTTTATTGCAAATATACTCTATCTAACTCTTGCTTCATTGATAATAAATTCCTTTTGCTTGCTGTTGTGCGTCTAATGCTTCAAATGTTTAGACATTTTAATGACGATTGTCATTGTATCACTGGAATATAAATATTGCGATTGATTTTCTATTTTGCTGCCGAAGATATGAGTAATGAGACGTGATAAGTTGTGGGCTATTGTCAGAGAATAGTTAATCCTTCAACAGTTTAATCAGGTGTCAATTCAAACGGAACATCAAAAAATAAGTAGCTTTACTTTGTCCTGGACTTGTTTTATCAACTTTATTATCTCTAAAATGATCTAAAAGAAAAAATATTTGCTCTTTTAAAATTACAAAGCTAAATCAGTAGATTTTTTATCAACAAATAATTAAAAGTAAACATCATTCTTAATGTTTAATAATGCGAAACAAATTTTTAAACTATATGTGAGTCAAATTTTAAACAAAATCATTTGTCATATTTTTTTATTTACAAAAATTTTTACTGATTTATTTAAAATAACAATTAATTGATTTTTGATGAATGAAATCCTTTAAAATATTCAACAAAAAAATTTGACTTGGATTTTATTACGTCATATATTATACTGGGAGTTCCATTGCTTTGTTGATTTCTTATAAAACTTATTTTCACACCAGACTCTAGAGACTTCATAATTATGTAAACAATCAGCAACAAATGAAATAAATTCCAACTCAAATAAAAACGTAACATTGAATTTTTTTATCAAACATCATTAAAAATATCTAAAAAAGATTATTTATCATATTTTTTGTCTTACTTATTTTTCTACTTTTGCATTATATTAAACAGCTGCAAGATTTACTTTATTCTGACAATTAATCAAACAAATAATCCAATCAATTCCAAATATTTTTCTTTCTCTTTTACGAATAAATAATTAATGAAACATTAAATAATAATAAATTAACTAAATAATTAATTTTTAAACAATTCACCATAAAATTTTCCATTCAAAATCATGATTAAACAAGCAAAGATTATGGTTTGGAATTTATAAAAATTTCCTGAAATCTAAAGCACCAATAAAAAATTCAATAATAAAAATTTCCTGAAATGAAAACCATATATTTCCCAATATTTAAATACGGCAGTGAATATTTGATGGATACAAATGTAATAAAAATTTATGAATTTTTACTCGGAAATTTGTATAAAATTTAGTGAGTTTACAATAGGACCTATTTGAAACTCAACTGCTACTGCTTCTTCAAACATGACCACCAACATGTTGGTGAGGTAGATGTGATATGTTACATGTATATATTAATTTTAATACACATAGAAAATATATATCTACATGGAAATGAGGGAACACGCCTGACAAAACCATTAGCTCGAGCGAACGGGAAGCAAACACTCGCGTTTGAGGCAACGATCAAACACGGGAAACGAGAGAGGAACTACCACGAAGCATATAGCAAACACTTATGACCGCGTCTCTCTTGCTTTCGATGTCCAACATGCCCCTCCAATCGCTTCTCAAGTTGCATGAAACTTCATAGTCCTAATTGCCTACATGTTTACCAGCTTGTACTCACGACCAGTGGCACTTTTACTCTTTTCACATCTATTTCTTACACTCGAACAAAAATTTCTCCTCTACTTATGGACGATATATATTCGATGCTGAATTACTCTAGGGTTGTAACAAGCACACATGCTTCAATCTTCAATTGTATTTACACTAGAATAGAATCAACCAACCTCACTAACGTTTAAATGACTCTGGTAATCATAATAATCAACTATTTCCTCGCAATTGATTTCTCATATGAGATAATAAATATTTTTTAATTATTTATAATTACTTTTATGTCTTAATCTCTTATGTAAGAGTGTTTAGTCTTAGCTGGGAAATCAATTTCTTGGCTTTTTAGAGTGGGAACACCTTCTAGCTATTTTTTAGCAATATTATTAATTATTGAGGCTTAATTATTATTATTAAATCAATCAAACACATCATTATCAGAGTTATACACTTAAAAAAAATACATTTAATTAATTCAGAATATCAGACTAAATTAAACAGCATGATTAATTTGATTAAAATTAATTACATATGCTAAAAATTTAATTGTAACAAATGTTACTATTTCAGACTCTGTTAGATCCGATAAATAATTTTTAATTCAACTGGATGCCATATCAAAAAGATGAATGTTTTAAAAACTCCAATTCAAAGAAGTGAAAAAGTTTGATTCAAAACAACCATCTCTTAAAGTACAAAAAATCAAGCTTTTCGATCTTCAGTGCATTAAAGAACATTGTTTTGATCCTTAGACCGATACAAAGATAAAGAATGACATTGAGCTTAGCCTAATGTAAAACTGAAGACGCACGAACATCTAAAAAACACGTCGTAGAAATGATTGTTTGAAGTAGACTCATTCCCACACAACACACTAATTTGATCACACTCATTCGAATGACAGTTATTACAATCAAACATTTCATAATCAACTAAATACAATTCCCCAATCATACTTGAATATAAACATAGGGACATAATCTAGACTACAAGTACCTTCATTGAAATGAAATTGAATTGATTATTAATAACGCTTTAAGATCGGTATTAAACCAGTAAAATAGTTTCTATAAAATATTGAATACATCCACGCAATGTAACATTAATCTAAACAAAACAGCAGCATTAATTTTGACAACATATCATGGAGTATCATACCAAAGGTATTTCGAACATTCGATAATCACGCGCCAAGTATTTACCTCGACCAAGAAAAAACTGGTGAATAAATAAACCGATCAAATAAATAACATTTTATAAGCTCTCGTGTCAAATATTGATAGTATCTCTATCTTAATTCCCAATTTTCCAGGGTTATCATGATCAAAATAACTCTCGAAATGGTAGAATGTTGAAATATATATACATACAGAGCTATTTCGATGAATGTGTAGTGAAATAATCCAAAGTCTCTTGGCAGTGATTCGACAGGTAGCTCGAGTAGGTTGTTATACCTCTACCTGCCGCAGAAACCGGGTAGCTGGACAAGAAATATTCCTATGAATCATTGCGATCCTATCTATATTTAGATGCTGTTCAACACACACCGATTGCCAAAGTGTGAATCTCACCTACCTTCTCATGTAGATGAGACAAATACACTTTTATATCAGTTACTATGTATATCTATACATACAACACAATAACTAAATACAATCTATTGTGTCCAAAGCTCGTATTCTTGGCTCACTTGTACTTGGCATTTCATTTTCACGTCGTTTTGCCCACTTGTTACGTTCACTTTGTTCACTGGCAGAGGACGATTGATTTACTGGATTGCACCAGCGTTTCGATGCGCCATTACCGGCGTTAAGTGGCACATTGTTAACCCCAGTTATGCACGATTAACCACGATACTGCATAGTCTCGTTCCGTCATTGTTTTTAACCCCTCATTCAATTTTTTTTTATATTTTATTCCTCTCACCTTCTTTGTCATCTATTGGTTTTTCTTTCGCGCCAATTATCACTGGAAAATTTTCATTTATTTCACGGATCTCACTAGTCTGGTGTACGTGCATTATCTACAGTCGGTAACACATTTATTCTTTATGTTGAGAGCAATTAAAATGGTATATAACTGCGGATGTAATCGCTATCTTTTAGATAATTATGACAAAATATTGTGAATATATCTCGTGAGAGATATCGCTGTTGATAAATGTCGCTCGAGTATGAAAATACATAATGCAAATACCTAGAGAAATGGAAAAAGGTAGAGGTGGATAAGAAGAGTGGAATGAGGGTATAAATGCGCGTCAATGCGCTTCAATTAATTTGTAAGAAGACGCGTCGAGACTATGCATCGTTGCTTGCGTTTTTATAAGGGGGTAGGCGAGAACATGGAAATTACAGGTGTGAAGATACTACTACTGATAACGGTTTTACTGTGTTACACTTTGTGACACGTTTACATGTTCAACACTTCAACTAATTACCATTATTCTTTATATACTCTTTTGTTATACTTTTTCCATTATTGTACTTTATTAAAAATATTTAATTAATTTTATTTTTCTACTAAAATTATGTCTATTTTATTTTCATAATAATTTATTTTAAATATAGGTATACCCATAAGTCATTGTAAATAAAAACAATTTAATTGAATTGTTTTATTATGTTTTTTTTTTTTTTTTTTTTTAAATGAGTTCGTCGTTTTTCTTTTTTTATTTATTTATTTGATATTGTTGATATCGAACAGCTGTTATTACACTAGCGTATGAATATATTTGCACGTCTGTGAAGGAAGTTGGATAGTTGTTAATGATCGGAATATATGTTGGATAAAGTATAAATAAAAATTAAAAAAATTGAAACCCAATGTGTACATAGGTGTGTATTATCCTGAGTATGATGAGCTGTACATAACCCAAGTTACTTATGTACATTTGATAAAATATTTTCTTTATTCTTTTTCATAGTGTGTATTAGCAGTGGATAATAAAGTAAAGGTATTCAAAGTTGATGTGTAAGAAGAAATACGGTTTCCATAAATTATTTCTGATAAAGAAAATTTTCATTTAGTTTTTGACAGATATATATTGATGATGAAAAATAATTTATTTCAATTTAAATTGAAAAATTATTTTATAATTAATTTTTTTAATAAAATATTTATTATGAAATAATTAAATAATTAATTGTAACTTTAAAATAATTACTTTTATAAAACTATCATTTCATGTTTGTTTTATTATTTTTAATAATAATATTTATTATTCAAAAAATTATAATACTTTTATTTATTCATGATCAAATAAATTATCAGATTATACTTATTAGATAAAAAAAAAATTGGAATTATTTATCTTTTTAATTTATCTGCACTTGTTATCCAATTTTTTTTACAAATTTTATTGAATTGTTTATTTATCAAATCGCAATCTATGTCAATTAGTATTGTTAATTTAAAAAAAGCAAGAGGATTAAACAATGGATAGAAAAAATATATTTTTTAGGTAAAATCAAATAAACAGTACAAATCATCAATTTCCTAGGCATCTATGTAAGTGTATATAATCATGCAATAAGACTGGAACGACAGGCAGATTGTTGTGTCGTGGCCACAAGGGGTTCACAGAAGGTAGGAGACAGAGATAAGGTGGAATAAATTTTATTTTTCCACATTCAAAACTCAAGCCGAAGGGCCAAAAGTACAACAAATTGGTTGATTGTTATCACTGGCAGACTAAATTAAGAGCCACTCGGTGTGTGGCTATTTCGTTGTCTCATGCAAATCGGACATTAGCGTCTCACATCAATTATAGGTATAGCTGGTTTTAATTAATCGTTTGTGTCAGACAAGCTCTTGAAACTCATATAAATGATGAACATATTTATTCCCGTTAGATAGAGCCATATAAATGTACCAAGTGGAGAGCAATATTGTGAGAAATATAATTTATGTTAATTTAGAAGAAAAACAGAAAGGTTGTGATTAATAAGCCACATATTATGTCGTCACGTCAAAGAAGAAAAGAAAAATTTACTCAGAGTATATTTATGGATACTTTTTATCGCAAGAACGTGCTGAACTGGAGGTTGTTGAGGGTTGGTTAGAAGAACGCTCGTAACTGAAAGCACATTAGGGACCCCATCGACAGACGTATGCACATTTGCATCTCTCTTATTTTGCTTAAGAAAAGTTAAAACTTTTTGTCGGAAATTACTTAAACATATTAAATACTTGGCATTTATTTATACTAAAAAACTTGACGAATTTTTTTTATTCCAGACAAAGTATTGAACCTTAACATGTTCCTCCAGTTCAACCATAGCATGCTCTTTATTATTAACCATCTCTAAGATATTTTATTCACCCAACTCCCACTTTTGATTAATTTAAATGTGCTTTTAAATTAAAATGTGCCCAAATAAAATTTTGATGATAAAAATTTCATAATTACCTGATTCCTTGTTATATTTATTTATATACTTAATAATATGATAGTGTTATTTATTTATTGAGGATAATAAAGGATAAATGAAGAGGATGTGTGTATGAATGTGTAGGTAATAATATCAAATTGAAAACACAATAGAATATTTTTTAGCAAGACATATATTGGAATTAATTTGATCAGTCGAATTATTTAACATGATAAAAAAAAACATTTATACTTCTTATACACAAGATAATAATTTTTCTCAATTGTTTTTATAATAATTTTTTTTTTATCATTTATATAAGGCCTTAACATCCGATCCTTAAAGACAATTTTATTTAAATATTTATCATAAATTTTATCATCATTTACTATTTTTCCTTGTTAGAAAAGATAAGTTAAAAATTACAGAAAAGGAAAAAAAAAACATAATAGTCTATGTGTTAAATAAATCTTTGAATTGATGAAGGTACAATTTGAGAAAGAAAAAAAAAATTGATACAACGTATTAATTATTCGGTATAGGCCTTACGAAATCACAGTCATGGATCAGTAATTACAAATATCTTCATAGTGTATGTGAATTAAAAAAAAAAAGAAGTAAATGAAATAATTGATAACATGTGAACTATTTTCTATTACAATGATTGTTTAACATAAACTGGGAAACTCAAAACTGGATTTTTGTAGGCAGAAAATAAACTGGAACATACAATGATATTGTGAAATAATATAAATGTATTATGATTAAAGTAAATAATAATTGTTTAAATAATAATTAATCATAATTCAAAGGACATTGGTTTTAATAATATTATACAATAGGGAGAAAAATGTCATTGCATTCTCATCTTAAACTCAATAATTATTATTTCTTTGCAATGCTAATTAAATTCACCCTCAATATTTTTGTTGATTCGAAATTTTTTTAGATTAAATTATTGATAGTTCGGAATGGTGGAAGATTGCCTTCCAATATATAACTATACCTAAATATTTATATTCTGTCTTATTAATTTTTCTGTTTGATGGTACATACACGTACAAATGTACAATAAATATGTACACACATATTTATATCATCATATAGAACGAGAATAAATGTTATTATAATTAATAATATGTACATTATAGATCATAAGTAATAATATATACGGATACATCTTTAAATATTTATTTACACTGATAATTTTTAGTTTAGCTGTCTATGATTCTCTTTTAAATGGCTCATCTAACCACGAATTTATTATTTCAATCTTTAGTCATTTACCTAAACATATGTTGAATGCCGTAGTTTTTGTTTTCCGATTGTTCGATTATATTCAAGCTCGAGCGCGCTTCGATTATTACTATCACAGTATAGGTATAGTGTAGGAAAACGTGTTTCCGGCCGTATACGTTTTGTGCCTTATTTAACTTATCAAGATTATCAACTCTCCCTTAAAACAACTTTTTTCTTATTTACACGCATGAAAATAAAATGATTTACTCTGCAGGAAATATGTTCAAAATAATATTTAATCAATTAGTCAAATTATTTTCTCTCGCGTATGAAATGTCTAACATTATCTAAATAAATCTGTATGAAATGGCCATCAGCTCTAGATTAAATAAAAAAAAAATGTTCTTGAAATAGATCAATGCTATACAGGTATACCTATATTAACTATGTGTGTTGAGAGTGTCTCTCTATCGAATGTTGATAGTAAGCTTACATGTGGTGGTGATTGAGCGTCGTTGGCATGGTCGTGTGATGTTGAACCAGAGGATCAGGCGAAGGTCCAGGGGAATAGACACCAGATCCATGTTGAACAATGCCTTGTTCACCACTCTGTGGTAGATACATGGAGATCATTTGCCTGAGATCACCTTGAGATTGTTGAGGTTGCTGTTGAGCCATGAATTCTCTTTTGACACCTGATGTGGCAGAAGATGAGGTGACAATTGGTGTTGGTGTGTGAATACCACCGCTCGCTGGACTGGTGGGCTCGGACTTGATACTGCTCCCACTTGGGCTATGACTGGACATTTGAGAGCCTGGTTGAGCTGGATAATAGGGTGGTGAACCTCGGGGTATCGTTGTTGGTCCATAACCAGGATACTGACCATTCAAGTAATGACCAACAGGACTTATGGTACCACCGCCGCTCACGTGATGATTGTTCATGTCATATCGCGGATAGCCAGCAGCGGCGGCCGCTGCCAAGTGTCCTCCATAAGTCGCATGTTGCTGATATGTTGCCGTCGGATCATGCATCATGTATCCATTAGGCATGTACCCGTTGGGCATTTGATAAACGTCACGTGGCAACTGCGATTGTTGAGCTTGATTAACTGCATTCACTTGCCGTTGATCCACTGCTAGCATACCACCAACTCCAACACCACCACCAAGAGGGAACTTGTCTTTCTTCAACAGAGTCTTGGTCTTCCTTCGTGGCCGGTACTTGTAGTCAGGATGTTCCTTCATATGAACAGCACGTAACCGTTTGGCTTCATCAATAAACGGACGTTTTTCAGATTCACTAAGGAGTTTCCATTCAGCGCCAAGTCTTTTCGAGATCTCAGAATTATGCATCTTTGGATTCTCTTGAGCCATCTTGCGTCTCTGACCACGCGACCACACCATGAAAGCATTCATCGGTCGTTTAACTCGATCCACATTATTATTTTTACTAGTCGTGTTATTATTGTTCGCAGCTTGATGTTGTTGCTGTTGAGTATTTTGCTGAGGAGTCTGCTGCTGTGACTGCTGGTGTGGATGATGAGATGCTTGTTGCTGAGCAATCGAGTGCATAGTCTGTTGTTGTTGTTGTTGCTGTTGCTGAATAGCTTGCATCGATGCATAATGATGCTGTTGAGTTTGATGATGATGCTGAAGGGATAACGCACTTAAACCACCAGAGCTTGGAGGGCTACCAGTTGATAATGCTGGGCTATGTACTATAGACCCAAGAGCACCATAAGGAGATACTCCAGTATGATGACCCATCGGTGATACACCTTGATGAGGATGCGGCGGCATTTGCCCGTGAAGGCCGCCTTTCAGATCCGTATCCATCGTTAACATGTCTTCCTCCCTGTGGCCGTACAGTTTGGTGATTTTTTATAATTACTGGGCAGCAGAGATAGAGAAATCGTAATGCTTCAAAGTTATCGTTGATGAACACAAAAATCCTTGAAGATAACTCAAACGGGAAAACAAATCAAAGACTGATGGTCGATTATATATATATATATCACTATATAACGTTAGTGTTTATCAGTTGATTTGGTCAATGTTTATTTTTACCACGAAGCTGTGGATCATGTCCTTATATTATTTACTGTTAACACGTTGACGCCACACAGTAGATAATACCACTACTGTACACACTGTCTACGCAACTAACCGACACTATCTTCGCGAACATTACCACTTTGTTATGAATCCTTTTGACGACTTTATTGTTGTTCAACTTTAATTTATACAACAATGCTATTGTTATTTATTTCAATGAATTTTAAATAACTGATTCACTTTCACTACCTCTCTGCTTCGTTTATTAAATCGTCTTGTATTCATCTGATCAACAACTCGATGATAGAAAATAAACACGATCATCAAAATTGATCACTTAACTTTTCAAATACTTGTTTATCAAACTCTAGAGTATCAAATAGTACTCTGAACAATCAATTCGATTTATCTTCTTCCAGTTGACTATATATGTCGAGTTAAACACGCGCACGTTTTTTTCAGACAACTGTCGAAGAAACAACCTCTGTACTCTTCGAAAGATCGAAACCGTCTGAGCATTCTCAGGTTCTGCTTCCAGTCCTATTCTCCTCAACCACTGGGTTCATTTCCTGCAAGTATCCCCACCACTTGTATTCCCCCCACCTATCACTACTCCAACCATACCCGGCAATCCGTACCTACCGAGTTCAGTCCTACCACCAGTAATCGATTGGCACGCACGCCTGCCATCATTTCGCTCCACCAATAGCCAACTTTGCCCAACACCACGTAGGCGGTCCTTCCTCTCTGTTACCTTACCGGTTTACTATCGCGACGTCTAGCGGCGTCATCTCACCATTTTCCTGCTCGTCCCTTACTCTTGTACCCGACTCTCGGTTCAAGACCAAAAAGTAGCGATCATGCTTCATATAAATATCTGTATATATACATACTCTCTAAACGAAAACGGAAGCGTTTTTCACCTTCCGAGAACGTTATTCATCTGTTTTTCAATATAAATATTGCAATTTAATAATCGAGGCATATTTGTGAGCATAATAGCACGCTGAAATCAACTGTCAGCCATGAGATACATTTATCGAACCTTCGAAAAATACTACCCACTATTTTTTATAACTTGTTAAAAAAAAAACTTCTTACATGTAAATCTCAAAATGACCTATTTTATGAATAAAGATCAACACCATTTATCCTAGAATTTTTCAGGCATCATTGTGATTTATAACATCATCACGTCAATTGAAAGGCATCGAAATGATGTTATCTAGGTTACTGATACTTCCATTCACAAAAAGAAAAAATTTTTAAATCACCAATCAATAGTTTTTTGTTTTTCAATTAATATTAAATAACTAGACATTTTGAATAATACAATTTTTCAATTAATTTTTTCTAACTCCTAATTTTTGTTGGATTAATTTTTTTTCTAGTTTTGATGGCTTTGAGGTGAACACGTGGAATGTTGTTACATTTAAATAATTTTTAGTAAATAGAGTAAAGTATTTTGGATGTAATGAATAATTGTGATAATTGTAGGTAATGAAGAGTGATAAGATTATTCCAAAGTTGAATGAATTGAATAGATAAATACATGAGTGTGAATATTATAATAGTAGACAGTTAGACAACAGATCTATTTATAAATATGTAATAAAAACACCTGTGAATACACAGGTACTCTTATGCAATTATGATAATTGAATGGACGATTCAGATATAACAATTAAGTATAGACAGACGCGTGCCACGATTCCTCTTCTTTCTTTTTTTTTTCCTTTGTACTGAGATGAAAAAGACATAGAAAAGTCGTCAAATGGTATGTACCTAAATAATCTCGAATGCTATATCAGCAAATGGTCTACCTATACCTATTATATTCGGTGTTCAGCTAGCGCACGCGCGACAGGCCATTCAACCTGCATGAGTAGCGAGATCCACCTCTTTATTATACACTTTGTATAGCTATAGGCACTTCTGTATACGAAAAAGAAAGCTTTCACTGAAAGTATTCATGAGGAAGAGAGAAAAAGGCTTATAGTTTTGGGTAAAAAAATTTAAAAGGGGTTTTTTTTTCTGCCAATTTGCCGCTTTCATGTTTATTTTTTGGGCGAAAAATTGTCGATCAAAGAGGATTTTTTCGGGATTGGTAACAAAATTACGGGTAATTTGTTGTTAGACTCAAAATAGTAAACATTTTCAAGTAAACAATAATATTTATTTTGGGTAATTTATTATTGGAGATTAAGTTTCTTTCGCTTGGAAATATTGGTTAATTTATGATTGTTGTTTAAAATATTTTTCTGGGAATTTATCTTTTCTAACTATTATTTTAAAACACTATTAATTACTATAGTAATTAATAGTAGTGCTATAGCAAATGCGGAGAAATTATTTTCAGTAATTAAAAATATTTTTTTATTTATTTGAAAGTTTTTTATCGAATTATTTATTTCTAAACTGCAGTTTATCATCATTATTAGAAAAGTAATTTTGTTTTTTTATAATGGTGATTGACCAAATTAAATATTTTCTTGGAATTGGCATGGAAACATTTGTATCGAAAGATTCAGTTTGGAAATTATTTGAGTATTCTCTAATATGTTTGGAAAAATATTGTTAAAGTTTCCATAGATAAATTGATTGATAAAAAAAATTAATTTACAATGAAAACAGTCACCTTGTGACTTTTTAAATTGAAAGAATCGATTTCAATTTCGGATGAAAGATCAAGGGAGTTGATTTTTGTAAAAGGTGTAGAAAAAATAGCAAACGATGCATTACTGGATGAATAATGAACTGATACAGAGTGAATTGAATAAAAGAAAAAGTTTGAAGGACAACATTGTGGTGTTGTATAGAAGTATCTTCAGTATATATAAGTATTTGGTGGTTGCATTGCCAACAGGTGATACCATTTGATATTTCACGATTTCTCGATCTCTCTTGGCACGAGTATAATGAGAGAAAGTGAAGAGGGTGGCCCTATAGTGGAAACGATTGAGGGTAGCGACGATTGCAATTCCCTTCCGCCATGGACAAAGTCTTTATACAGATAGATGAGGAGGGCCGATTACAAAGCTCTCTGTTTGGTGCTATTATAGTTGATACAAATAATATGAAATCGATAACACATTTTTATTATTTTATCTTTCCAACTATTTTTCTAAATCACCCATCTCCTCATCCACAATCATCTTTATCTAAACATTTAATTTTTTTAAACTGAAACTATCCAACTAATTAATTAATTGATTGAGATTTTTTCAATTTTAAATTAAATATCATTTCTTGAAATAATTTTTTTGAGACTTTTTTTTTAATGAATCATGTAATGACATACTTTTTCCTTCAAGCACCACTTAAGGTCTTTCCATTCAGCCATAATTAAACTCTTTTATCGTTTTTAAAAAAAAGGAAAGAGCATTTTTCAGGGGGAAAACAAGGTGAAGTAATTTTTTTTCCGGTTTATTGTCAAAATATTTCATGTTAATATTTTTTAATCATCATTTTAATCAATTAAAAATATTAAATTACAACATTTAGATGCATTAATACTTTTAAAAATATTATCTTACAATAATGAACATGTTTTTATTTTTATTTAAACAAAACTGTATGCAATTAATATGTCTATCAAAATACTCCTGATGACTACTGTATATTACCCATTGAAAATTAGTGAAAAATAATTAGATCAATGAATGAATAATTATACGATTTTTTGTAGAATTAATTAACCGAATAATATAAAATCAGAGAACATCTATATTAATTTAAATGATAAAAATCTTACGGGCCATTAGCAATTTTTCAATAATACACTACTCTATAGAGATGAAATTTACATGCAAAGGTATTTTGCCTCACGAAATTACTGTAGAGTAGCTCTGTGGTAATTCATTTTACGTGTAGCTAGATTTTGCGTATCATCAACATGCACAGACGTGATTGGTTGATCCACAAGCTCGCGCAAAGTACACGTGTGTGCGCAGTAGGGTTATAAAGTAGTGCAGCAATATGAGAAAGTGAGAAGAAAGATGACAGAGAGGGTAAGCTGCGAGGGTTGTAGAAGCCATCTGCATCCCGATGAATGCTACTAGTCCTCCCCTCTATGGAAAAACCCCCTTCGCACTTGGAACTCGACGCGGGCCAGCCGGACTACTATAACGGTTCTCAACTTATTACAGATACAGTAATACTCAGTGAATATATCATGTTCAAGGTATCAAAATTATTTTATGATCAACACATAATCATAATCACAGAGGTGTTCTTACCATCTACCCATGAATTACACTTGATTTTGATGTGATTTGTGAAATACCCAACAACTCTCTGTAAACTTTAATAATATAATAAGACTGACTTCTAGTTTCGGTATATGGAGCTCACGCGCCCAGCGTTTATCAAGTGTATGAATTAAATTGCCGTTTTATAACCCCTAGGGGACCTTTGTGGATGAGAATGATGTGTGTTATATGCACAGGGAAATGCAAAATAGTTGATGCGTAACATGGGTAGTATATTTATAAATAATTCCGATGATATACCTTTGAGATTGATTGTTTATTCTAATCAGATATATTCTATAGCCCGATTAGAAATATGTATTAATAATATTCCAACGAGATCTGTTGGATCTTTTATTGAAATACATGTTTTACATCGTCTTGCCTATATTTATAGGTCGTCATGAATAATTAAAATATCGCTCGTATAATAACTCACCGATTTTTGTAGCGATAGAAGAGGTTGCTAATAATTTAAAAGGTTTATTAACTGCCAAAAAATATTTTTTAATAATTAAAAAAATGTTTATTGATTTCATACTTATTTATATTCATTTAATAAATGAAAAATATTTTCATCATCAATTAAATCGAGTTACTATCTGTCGATAAATTATTTTCTAAAACTCAACAAATCTCTTCTATTAATACAAACGACATTTGCTATCAATAAAATTAACTCAATATTTTTTTTTCTTTGTATATATATCCCTTTAATAATTTTTCTTACTCTTTCTTTATCTCCTCTACTACAAACACTTTCCTGAAACTCTTGAATAAGAAGTGATTGGAAATTTTTAGAGGTTTGAATAGTCTTTAAATCATAAATCGGCATCAAAATTTCATAATAAAGATAAAGGAACTGTTCACCTATATTTCTCGGTGAGTTTCAAACGGACCGGAAGACGTCATGAGTTTCAATAGTTTTTCGAAAGGTTTTTCGGAAGACGAGACATCGATCAAGACTAGTCTATCGGGCGTCGTCCAGGTCCCACCCTCACAAATGACGACGATGGTGCGCAAGTTTGATTGATGTGAGATTACAAGCGCCGGGGACACTCGTTGACACTTGGTGATGTATCGTCTGTCCGTCACGTATAATCACTTTCGCTCGTTTCAGTCGAAATTTGCGATGGTACATTAGAGGTTCTTACCATAAAAAATGATAAAATGTTGAAAAATTAACAAAGATCGATGATGGACATATTATTGTATACCACTTGGGTGTGTAACGAAGAAAAAGAAAAAAATTCTGAGAGTTCAAATCGACTCTTAGAAAAGCCATGCATACAAAATATTATTCAGTGAAGTAATAAATTTTTATTTAATTTATTCAAGATGTTTAAATATATTCAAGTAGTTTTGTTTATGACTAAAATAAGGCTGTTTTCACTTCCTGCTTTTAAACTTAAAGGTTATACTTTTTCTAACACATGAGTTCTATTCTTAAACGGTGTATCGTCATGAACGGAAGAAGGAGGTAGGTCATATCATTCGATGTAAAAGGTTGGCAGTCTGAGGTAACAGAGAGAAAGAGAGAGAAAAGAGTCAGTGGGAATAGGGAGTGAGCTTGATGCTGAATAGAAGATTGGAACTCTTTCTGTGGTGACGGCAGTCCTTCCGGCGGGACGGCCGATAGTGCCAGCTATTTCCGGTGGCCGCCATGACATCGCTATCGTCAGGGGATACTCCCTCCGGCTGTCCTCACGTTAAGACTCTCCATCCTGAAGAGATCGTCTACATTTTCATGTTTCTATCACCTTTACACTATATCCGCTTTTTAATCGCGCCAATGCAGCTTTTAGAATATTTTCCCCTAAATTTTGCCATCAAATGTTTGGAGCTCGAAAAAAAAATTCTAACATCACTTTCTCGGGTCTTTTTTGAAGATAAAAAGAATGCTGAATCACGATGCGTTGCAAAAAAAAATTTGAAATAATTTTTTTTGCAAAAATTTTAAATGTAATTTAAATATTTGTGGTTTATTGCATAGAGAAAATATTTTAGGAATTTTTACTAGTCCATTTACAATGCGATTTACTGGCAAAAAAAAAATTAAAAATTATTAGATTTTTACTAAATAAAAGAGCTAGTAATTTCTAAAATTTTTTTTGCTAGTAAATTCAACTTAAAATTACTATAAAATTATTATCATCGAATTTTTTTGAGTGTTTGAAGAAATGAAAAAAAATTTTTTCATGTAAAAGAAATAGCTAAAAGGTCATGCAATGTCATCAAATTTTATTAAAAAATATTATTAATAATTTGAATGCGAATATACAATAGACAACTAGAAAAAGTATTTGAAATATGTATATAAGAAGAGCCGTCGTCTTTTCGCCTCCTACGCTGCTCTACGAGGCGGCATCTCGTTGCGATATCGTGTTCTCCAGGGACAGATGTTCCCAATGCTGCCGGGAAAAAGAGAGAAGAGAAGAAAGATAGCGCGTAGGAATGACTGACAGCTCAATGCACCGGGACTACGGCGGTACGATCGCAGCCTCTTTTTCCT
Organism: Chelonus formosanus; assembly: GCA_028641665.1. NCBI lineage: Eukaryota > Metazoa > Arthropoda > Insecta > Hymenoptera > Braconidae > Chelonus > Chelonus formosanus. Next base: position 2,409,170 of record CM054002.1, read on the forward strand.
CTATCTCCCTCTTGTCCCTCTCAACCGTGCTCTTGTCGACTTGAATACATGTGTACGTTTCATATGCATCCTAAACCATGTGAACCGGTAAAAAAAAATACGAAAAACAAAAAGGGAGGGTGACCCGCAACTAAAATGATTTTTTTTTTTATTCTTGTTGTGTGTTTATCTCTGTTGGATCTCTGAGCACCTCTACAATGATTGATCCATGATCATTGAAATCAATCCTCTCAGGACTAGATGATTTTGGCAAAGGGGGCTGAAAGGACAATTAAGGAAAATAATTATAAGATAGAATTAAATGAAATAAATATTATGAGTGTATGACAATACTTGAGCCTATACTTTTCATTGCCTTACTCCGCCTTATTATTTATTTCCAATTTTGTATTGTAATGAGTAAATATCTCAGCTGGTATTCTGCTTTACCTCTGAGTACTAAGATGATTGAAAACAATCCTCCCAGGCCTAGATCAATACATGGACATTCATAGCATGTGTTTCAGATTAAATTCTATCATATCATGTTCACTGCTAAAATATTCAACAGCTGAATATGAAGACCTGCATAACAGTACTCGTCAGCATGCAGTGTTGACGATAAGATATTCTATTCAAATAAATTTTAAACATTATCTTAACCAAGTGTTGCAGTTCGAACCCCTAATCCTAGAGATTAGGACTGTTTCAAGGCAGTCGTCATAAATTATCACCAAATAAGATGTCACATGAATACAGTGGTCAATGTTAGAGGTAAGTTAATAAGGTAAATTTCATTGAATTCTCCTCTAAACTTCCCTTATTCTCATGTTAGACAAGTGGCGTTAATGAAAGATGCACCAAGCTCGTGACCATTTGCAAAAATTTATGCTAAGACCATTGCGATCCTTCAATGAAGGTCCTCAGGACTTGTGAGTCAAACACCTACGTAGGTAATGTAATAAAACGAGTGGGTCTGGAAATTACCAGGAAAATCCCAATTCGTGGTCACTACTGTCGAGACTTACTGGTAGTAATTTTAGCCACCAGTCACGGATAATCAAATAAAATACTTATTTAGCAAAATTTTAGTGTTAAGTACTAGTACCGTAGTTAAATTCTGTAAAAGGTTGTGGGAACTTACTCAAGAATCAAACATATTTGTCTCGACACAAGACATTTCTGCATTTTACACCAAAAATCGTCTTATTTTCCCCGAATTCCAAATTTAAGTCATAAATAGTCTTCAAATTTCCAAGTTTATTAGGTCTTTTTTTTTTATAGATGCTGCTTGGACTCTGATGTTCTGTAAGCTGTTGATGACACGTATTGTCCTTCAAATAATTGCTTGAGCATTTAAGTTGCCTTTAACAACTGGAAATTTATATTTTAGCAAAACCAACCATATTTTCAACTATTTAATTGACCTCTCAAGGTAATTAACTAGAATGCAGCTGTTACATAATTTTAAATTCTTGATGATCGGTCTTATGGTACATTGAAATAAAAATCATTCTTACATTCGGAATAAACTAGAGGAATATTTGCCTAACAATTTGTTTATTAAAAAAAAAAAGGTTTAAAATGATACTTATTCAATAACAAATAATTAATAACAATCTATCTGACAAAAATTTTAAAAAAATCCATGTGATTAAAGGCTCGAGATCCTAACTGTAAATATTATCAATGCATAGACAACTTTCATTGTCTATTTTCTCTATTATATTCAATTTGGAAAATCTTTTGATCCTTTTAACTAAAGTTTACTTAAAAGTATATGTTTATCTACACCAGATTCAACAGTATTATTGCAATAATATTTAAAATAAATATTTTTCTACCCAGGGACACAAGAAGGATTTTTTTAAGTACATTAATACCAACATATCCATGGAGTTGATCTCTTGAATAGACAGGACAGTCGACAAGTGTCAGGATAACGAGGCATACTACAACACGGTATACTCCAAGATGAAAAAACTTTCGCGGAAAAATACCTTAAACCCAAGAGGCGGAGCATCATATCCTGTGCAGTATGACAAGTGCTCCCAAGGATCTTAGAATAAAAGATAAACCCGAGAAGAGTAGTGGGTGGTGCGAATATAAATGGCTACCTCTGTAAGTTTATCGGTAATCTTGTTCAGAACTAAGATCTGATGCTCGACAACCTGAATGGCCGCCATGGAATTTCATTCATGTCAACTCTGCTCTGTATGTTACCAATACAACCAAGCTACCGATTTTTCTCACACCTTCACGCCACTGCAGGTCATTGACGATCGTCCATAAAGAATCATTTTGGGTCGCTCTAGGTATTTGTAGTATTTTTCGTTACGGGTTTCTTTTCTTATTACTCCGGACCAATAAATTTTAAATCTAGCCCACTAGTGTGTAGACACTATGGACCATATGATATAAAGTGGTTTAATTGTTCAGGAAGAATGACCTAGATGTTTCTAAATATCTCTCGCTATTTCGCTCTTTCACTTCAGGCCATTATTATGTAGACTATATAACCAAATAAAATCAGACTTAATAACTTTAGAATATTTTAAATATTTTTATTGACTATTTCCATATAAAAAAAATAGATGTTATTTGGGAAATATTTAAAATAATTGAAAGGATCTAAATCCGTTAGTATTTTTTGCATAAAGTGGTTAGTTATTTAACTGAAAACAATTTAATTGTTTAGATGCGCTTTTTGGCTGAACTATTATAGATAGAAAAAAAAAATTATTATAAAAAATGTTCCTTATTTTAAAAGGAACAATTTTTATTTTAACCGGTTTTACTTCATTTTCATTATTTCAAAGGTTATCTGTTGTTAAAAAAATTATATGAGTCCAATTATTTAATCATTAAATTTATGATGCTTTTTAACATTTTTAAAAATTTTTTTTATAGAATAATTGATGGTTTTTGAGTAATTAAAAATAAAGTCGTTAAACAGAGAAGTATTAGAAAATTGTAGAGAGATTTTTTGAAACATAAATAACATTAAAAAAGTTGTGAAAACAAGTATGATTGAAATTGTTTTTCAAAAATATTTTTTTACTGTCCAACATTGATTTTTAAAGCGATTTAAGGATGGTGAAAGATGAAATAACACTGCCAAGAAGAAGTTCAAGTCTTGAACTCGCCAGAATCTAGCTTGTAGCTTAACGAATCGCAAAATCCTTGACAACAAAGACCAACCGTTGTGAAATTTTAAACATACCTACACTTCCACCTGTCGAAGATGTATAAATCACGTGGAGATGAACACCAAGTACCACCTTTTTTGCAGGTGTTTTATTGCAAAGTTTTTTCAGGTTGACAATTTTCAGTGTGTAAATAATTCTATTACGTAAAAAAACATTTGTTTCTATTAAAGCATAAAAGAAATTAGGGGTTAACTTAACACCTTAAGAACATCATTGTTTTCTTTTTTCTTCTTTGCTACCTTAAATTAACCATTGATATAAATTACAAATTAAATATTTAACTAAATTTATTTATTTTGTAATAAAAAAAATTTTTTTTCACACTTTTATGATTGAGAAATAATATTTAAAGTTAGTTAAAAAAGATGTGTTTTCCATTTTATCTTAATCCTCAACAGAAAAATTATTGCTTCTCTATCCAAGTCCTTGAAAAGTATTTTATTTGATTTTTACTCAATTTTTTATATCTCACCTTAGTCTTTAAAAATATTTTACTACCATTCACTTTACTACGAATGAATTTTTTATTATTTCACGAGAATATTTCCCAATTTTTTTTTTTTTTTATCAATGGACCGATTTTTATGACTTCCAGTTACCGTAAAATGTTTTCCAATTAAAAAAACTGTTTACGAAAATTTTAATCCATCCCAAAAGAAGAGGGGAAAAAAAATCAATAACAATAATAGTGTCATCGATAAATCTTGATTAGTCGTAATCAATTACATTAATAGCTTTATCTACATTGATTAAATTTGAATTTATTACAATATTATTTATTAATAATAAAATCAATAATAAACTCAAGTATATATTTTCATTAAATCGATAAGTCTTTCATAAATTTCGATGGAGTTATTTTTTTTTTTTTTTACAAGTATAAATGCAACAAGGGTAATTTATAATCGTTTCGAATACTCAGAGATCCCAACACCTGGCGTTTCCAGTGATGTTGGGTCTTGGGGTTATACCTGAGTCTAAATCTAGAGCCTACAACGATGCTTCAGCAGACAGCGGTGCGCCTCTTCTCCTTCTTCTTTTTTATTTTTTCCTTTACATTATTCCAAACTCTTGTTTCGTTTCTTTTTTCTTGATCGATGCCAATGCATCAAGCTATAAGCTATGTCTATATGTGTAGAGATATAGGATGATGATCTCAAGCTGAAAATTCGTTGGTCTTTGATCTAATTCTTCAAGTCCTACGTAATAAAGAAAAGAAAGAACAAATAGTTGACTAAGACAAATATTTAATTGGCTATCAAATAAGTGTTTGCTATGAACCCGAATACTTACAACCTGCAAATATTTATTAAGGATTTGGTAACGATATCATTATCCTTTTACATTCTTTGCTGATCTTCAAGTGTAATTGTTCTTCAAGTGAATGTTTTTCTCAGGTTTATGTTTAAGGAAAGGAAAAAAATAGAATGAGATATATGGATGTGTGTGTGTGAGTATGAGGTGCATATTGGCCCGTGAAAAAAACTTTCTAAGAAGAGAAAAAAAAATGAAACGTAAAAAGAGAAATTTCGTTCAACGAAGTTCAGATGATTCATTGAAAAATAAAACTTCAGAGTTCATAGTTGATATAATTTAGCAATTTGCGAGTTTAAAAGTTTAGTGGGGACTTACTGTAAAAATTTATTACAGAGTTTTATTCAAATGAAAGTTAAAACGAATTAAGTTTGGTTAAATAATGATTTTTTTAATCAGTGAGTAGGGAGGTCTTCTATCAACATCAAAAATTTCGAGTTTTTCAAAGTTTGAGAAATTATTTATGACTTAAATTTGGAATTCGGGGAAAATAAGGCGATTTTTGGTGTAAAATGCAGAAATGTCTTGTGTCGAGACAAATATGTTTGATTCTTGAGTAAGTTCCCACAACCTTTTACAGAATTTAACTACGGTACTAGTACTTAACACTAAAATTTTGCTAAATAAGTATTTTATTTGATTATCCGTGACTGGTGGCTAAAATTACTACCAGTAAGTCTCGACAGTAGTGACCACGAATTGGGATTTTCCTGGTAATTTCCAGACCCACTCGTTTTATTACATTACCTACGTAGGTGTTTGACTCACAAGTCCTGAGGACCTTCATTGAAGGATCGCAATGGTCTTAGCATAAATTTTTGCAAATGGTCACGAGCTTGGTGCTTCTTTCATTAACGCCACTTGTCTAACATGAGAATAAGGGAAGTTTAGAGGAGAATTCAATGAAATTTACCTTATTAACTTACCTCTAACATTGACCACTGTATTCATGTGACATCTTATTTGGTGATAATTTATGACGACTGCCTTGAAACAGTCCTAATCTCTAGGATTAGGGGTTCGAACTGCAACACTTGGTTAAGATAATGTTTAAAATTTATTTGAATAGAATATCTTATCGTCAACACTGCATGCTGACGAGTACTGTTATGCAGGTCTTCATATTCAGCTGTTGAATATTTTAGCAGTGAACATGATATGATAGAATTTAATCTGAAACACATGCTATGAATGTCCATGTATTGATCTAGGCCTGGGAGGATTGTTTTCAATCATCTTGGTACTCAGAGGTAAAGCAGAATACCAGCGGAGATATTTACTGATTACAATACAAAATTGGAAATAAATAATAAGGCGGAGTAAGGCAATGAAAAGTATAGGCTCAAGTATTGTCATACACTCATAATATTTATTTCATTTAATTCTATCTTATAATTATTTTCCTTAATTGTCCTTTCAGCCCCCTTTGCCAAAAATTTCATCGATTCTATAGGTATTTAGAAATCAAATTGGATACCAGTAAAAATTCTGACCTGCATGATTGGAACAAGACAAAAAGAAGTAGCCTGTATTTCTAATAGTTGGTGTGAAAAAATGGTCCTAATTACAGGGTTGGAGAGAGATAATCAGCAGGAATGAGATAATGAAAAGTATAGATCTTCAATTTGATTATCTAGGTTCAAATAAATTAATACCAATAATCATGGTAAAATAAATCTATTTGAACTAGTCATTAAATATTTAGGAAATAATTGTAAATGTATATTCTAATTACTTGTGTAATCATTTTTTAAACAGCACCAAAGTCTTGGATACATCATTTGGACATCTTTTGATCTCTTAGGTATTTATTAGCTAACTATGTGCAGTCTGGGTAGTTGTATTCTATTTTATTCACCAACAAATATTCATTCATCCACAATAAATGCATCTTCTAGTGCCCCAATGTTTCAAATCATCATCACAATGATCATTTCACCATCATAATACATTGCTTTCCATTCATATTGATACAAATAAATTTCTTCTGAATGCATTAATGACCTAAATGATCTGTAAAATCACTAACCAACACAAAAGGCATAGCTCGACTCATAAATACATTCTCGACAGCTTAATTCTGATTTTATCAGGCAATGTTTTGACACGATTGAGCTAAAAATGTTACCAAAGAATGATACTTAATAATAGAATATTGTTGTCAAGTCTACGGAGCACAATGTCAGGGGACAATGTACTTCACCTGTTGCGTTTGTTGTCGTGCATTGAGTACTAGAGCCGATTTGCACGGTTAATGCCTCCTGCGACCGGCCAATTGAAAGTCCATAGAAAGTATTCACCACGACGCAAGGTGGTATTATAAACACAACCATAGACTAGAGACTCAGCTCGCGCGTGACCCCCTGTTTTGAAAAAGCTCTGTACACCCGAGTCGAGTCTTTTGATCGCAAATTCTATTGGACGTACCTCATAGAATGGGATAGGTATAACAGACTACATGCCACATATAGAAAATATAAGGTGCAGAAAAGAGAATGAATAAAAAACATCCCGGACTAAAGATAGATGGGGATCTATGCAATTGAAAATGAAACCCCAATCTCGGTCAAGACGATTGTGAACTGGTGCTTGAATTCGCGCCCATGTCAAGTCATTTTTATTTATACCCCATAGATGTTCACTCAACTATCATTCAGGCTTACATGCTAAATTTTCATCAATATGTTTGATTCAATGTCATTATAATAATGGGCTTAAGTTACGCCTTGTATATCATCCATTATGGATTTTTTACGTGATCATGGATACATTAATGGTCCTGGATTATACGATTTATTTAATCATTTATTAGAATGAGATTTTAGAATGTACTCACTCTCTGTGGTGCTATGTTATTTATCATAATTGAGTTTTGAAAGAAGATTTTCATTCTCAGATGTTTTATCTAGACAACCAGCTCTTCTATGGAAATTTAAATTAATCATTTTATTGTCATTCTAAAAAAAAATGTATTTATATAACATTTATTTATGTACTGTTATTTGTGAGACATTGTGTTGATATATAGTGTGAAGACTTTTTTAAATCATTTTTAAATTATTACTCAACTGATGAAATATATTCAATCACTAGACTTTGATAAAAATTTTAGTCATTATTTTTTTTTTTTTGTTTAGTAAAAATTAAAAAATCGTACTGAGGAAGAGTTTTAGATTAACATTTTTATGTCAAAGTGGGTGTTCTTATTTAACATAGAAAAGCAGTTATATTTAATTCTAAGTTATGTTTCGTTCATCGGTTTTAAAATTACTAGAATTAATAAATATGAATGTAATAATGTTTTATGCACTTTTGGTATTTACAATGGAAGGATACTTCTATTTGTTTAATCGATTATTTATTGAACTTTGATCCAAGAATAATAAAAACTACCAAACTCATGAATAATGGTGATTGTCAATTCCATATTTATAATTACTTCTTATTAATTTTTTTGTTGTAGCCAGTTCATTCACATTACTTTTAAAATAAACTGGGGCAACATGAGATAGCAAGGATTGGTTTATTCTAATGTTTTATTTTTTTTAAAATCGTGGTCGTTCAAAAAGTAAAAATTAATCTAAAGTCACTTGTATTTAAATTAACTGTAATCTTGAACCAAATATTAAAATACCTTTTTCAACAAAAATTTCGTTAAATTCAATGAAATATTTTATTGCAAATATTTTCAATTCTTTTGATTAATTAAATCAACATTGTTTTGTATTCCAAATTTTTTTCTCAGTCCACAGTCTCTCATCAATTTAATCCTAAAAGTTATTTGTGTAAAATTTCCTCATGTCCATCATCATCATTCTGAAGTTTATCTAGGCCTAAAATATATACTTACACTCATAAGTTGTGAAAACGAGTGCGTTGTAACGGTTCTTTAGAAAGAAAAGAAAAAAAATCCCACAAGTCTACGGAACTAAAAGGAATGCTTACAAAAGATTCCGCCGGTCTGCGACCCACCCTCCGATTCATTCACATAGACTCAGCGTAGATTTTTCGTGACGGTTCATCCGAGATTTTTCCTGGAGGGGCAATCTTAAGGAGTGTGGACACGTCAGGTAAGAGGACACCCCCGCGGTGACTGGAAGGACCCTAAGGTCCTTCCAACGTAGCCTCCGGAAATCTCTACTTACTTGTACACCTCAATGATTCTTCTTATGTTGGAACCCTCGTTCCTATACCTACACCCTTGCTGCCCTTCTTTTTTTTTCCAATCACCCCTCACCTCTCTTTCACGTTCTCACTACGACGGTGGTAAATCGTTTCGACAGATCGCATCTACCTTCGAGTCCTAGAATCTTTAAACGACCTGGTTCTTCTTCCAAGTATACACAACTCCGTAAACTGGTACCAACATGTAGTACTACCTCTCTTTGTGCTACTGAGAAAAAAATTTAAGATGTCAGGGGAAGATAAAGTGTACCTTGAACTACAAAACTAGTCTAATAGATATAAATATTTATCACTCCTCTACTGGTAGTGATTTTCTTGAGTAAAATACTGTGAAGGAAGTCATCATGAAGATAAAGATTTCCAACGAAGTCAACAATTAGAGATTAACGATAGGTTAATAAATTTTTTTTCGGTCCTCAGGGACATTTACCAAAACTAAGAATGAAATTTTCCGGCGTTTGGTACGCTGCTTTTCTTGGTAAAATAGTAAAGTGGAAATTTTTTTCAATGACTTCCATGGTGGTCTAGCCTTCGACATGACTGAAACAATTGATGAAAGAAATTTTTGTCTTTTACGGAAGTAGAATTGGTTAAGAATGAAATTTTCTTGGAATATTGTGAATATTATTTCAGACTCATACTCACTGACGGAAACATTTTTTTGAATGATGCATCAATGATTCATAGAATTAAAAATAATATTTCAACCTTTTTTGTCATTAAAAAAGATTCAACTTCCCATTAGGAAGTTATTGTAATGGGATTGATTTTTGGAATTCGTAATTTTGTCATTTCTTCATGTTTTGAGACATTTAAAAACATATCAGAAGATTTAAAAATAAAATTCTCTTCGAGATCTCGAGAACCAATGAAGATATCGACTCCAGATTAATTTCATTCGAAAGATAACATTTTTTGTTATCATTTTACAATATAGATGAATTTATTTATAAACAAATAAAAATATTAAATTATTTTTAACAATGAACTGCATTTATTTTAATATAAATGTTTTATTTAAAGTTAAAAATAATTTGAAAACATTTTAGACTTTTTTGCCAAAGAGTGTAAGGAATATTTCAAAATAGAATTTATTTTCGCATGGATGCACTACTGGACTGACGTTCAGTAAAAATCCTTTTATATCCAATCTAGATGCCGAGAAATATACTATGTAATTTTTTATGTTCCGGGAGGTCGAGAATCCGGTTCGAAGATTGCTAGGATTCCAACGGTGTCGGACGAGAAGTTTATTAATGACTTTGCCGCGTATAATTGGTCCATTTGACATAATTAATGGGACGTTAATCAGCGCTGACGGGACTGGACGATGGATGAACATGAGGAGAGATGTACAAACGGGCGCAGGTGTCTCACTTATACGACCTTTTCACCCGCATTCACGGTCTCGCATTTCTTATTTTATTTCTTTATTTCTCCTAAAACTTAATAGAAATGCCAATATGAAGGCCAACATTATTTTATCTTGATTTAATTTTCTTTTGACCGAATCAAATTATTTTTTGCTTGTTATGACTGTAATCGCACTTATTTTTAGAATTTCACAATCGTCAAGAGAGGAGTCCTTTTTTTTTTTAACTATTTAATGATTTAATAAATCGAGTGATATGTTAATAAAAGAAGTGGATGGGCTCGTGATGGGTGGGCTAGACATTTTGTAATTAATAATAATAATAATAATAATAATTTTTAAAAATATCTTATATCAATTTTTAGAATTAACAAGGATCAATCGCATTACATTTTGAGCAGAAAATTATTGATCCTTAATCCTAAAGGACATGAAGAAATATATAAATGAGGCAATCCTGATCCGATTCGAATCCTTAATATTTTTTTGTTGATGATTAAGTCATAAAATTTTCAATACACCTTCACATTTATAATAAATAATGCATGACTATTTTTAAATCAATTTCGTTAATTTATTTTTTTACTTATTTTTATTAATATCAATTATAATTAGACAACAATTAAATTAAATTAATAAAAATAATATAAAAAATAATAAATTATTTTATGATTAAAAATATGAAAAACAATGAAATTGAATTTTTCAAATTAATTGTAATTAAAAAAAAAATGTTTTAACTGTTAATAATTTTTCTTAATCTGTTTACAGAATAATTTAGACAATTATTACAGCGACAATAATTCAAGATGAGTTTTATATCATGATAAATGAGCTAGAATAGTATCATTTAGGAATAATTATAACACAATTTTGTCGACAAAGATAAAATTAATTACTAGGAAGGTTTTGAGAATGCATAGAGTGGAGTAAGAAGATGATGAAATAAAATAACGGAGATTCTTGTAGGGTTCAAAGGACGAATGAGGAACCGTAATTACGTGGAAAAATAGAGTGAGAGAGAGAGAGAGAGTGTAGAATATGTCGAGAATTCCAGCAGCGGCGACAGGAGCGCAACGGCAGCAGAAGCAAAAGCAAACGACGACGATGGGCAACGTGTCAGTACCACCCTCAGTCGATTGGCCCGTTGAACTGAATAGAAGGCTAATGAACGGTGGTTCATCCGCATCGTCTGCTGTGCCAGCCAGTATACCACAACCGACCATCATCATCATATATACCCACCAGATATATATACTCTGTGTGCCACATATTTCAACTCTTGCATAGCTCTTGATCAAATGTCTATCCTCTCTAAACTAATTCAAACATTACTCTACGTCAACTTTCGACTCATCACTTTCCTCCACGTCACTCATACCTGTTTCTTTCAAGTTCTGAGCCGTTGACGTGAAGGGAAAAATTAGTCAATAGTTCACGATTAATTATTATTTTTCAATTCCATCAGTGGATACATACCAGAGTGTTGAGTAGGCGGTTAGATTTTGTAATAAAAGTCATCTGATTAATCCGATGTACCTAAGCTCTTTGTGCTATTAAGAACTTTGAAATGGGATTTAAAGGAAAAATTAAGATGTAATTATTATTACATTTTTCATTTTAATACGTCCTATTTTAATGATAATGGAAAATTATTCAGTTGTAATACAGTTAGGAAAAAATTGTTCTAGAATTTTTAAAATGATAAAATGATATTTCTAAACAAAATAATAATACTTGTACATCACAACATAAATTATAATAAAATATTACGATCCTGCTAATATTCTATGTAATATTATTTTCATCAGAGCAATGCTTTGGAGATTGAATCTTATTAAAACCACTACTCTTTTGCTAACCCAATATCAAGCTAAAGTAAACCCAGCTAATTTAAAAATAATATTAACATTTGTCCAAGTGATTTTATTATTAAAACAAACAATGAATTGGTTAGTTAATTAATTAGTGATGAGTTAATTTTAAAAAAAGTACTGTTTAGTTAATCCAAAAAATGGATGTTGGTGGTGATAGCTTGAAATAAGATTTCAATACCAAAAATACATCTTTATCCTGTATTTCTTGATGATTTAAATATTTTGCTGGAGGATGTATATCAGGAAAGAGAGAAGGGCAGTCCATGCGAAATACGATAACGATAACAATAGCGCTCAGCGGACATCCGGTAAAGTTTGCCTAGCCGTTTCTGTAGTACTCTCTATCTTCACTATTTCTACCTTTTCTACCTCTGCGTCCTTGCTACGCTTGTGCAGATATATCTATATCTATATTTCATTTTGCCTGAAAATAAGTATTTGCCATACATTTATACTTCATGAAAAAAAAACTATCGATCAATATTTTTGAGGTTGAAGATGAATTTTATTTTAGTTTTTTCACTTTTTAGATTATTGCTTCAAAAACTTGCATTGATTAATTCATCAAAAAATTAATTTATTTAAATCATTGCAGTGAGTTTATTGAATACTTGATTACCCCAAGATGAAAGCTAGATCAGTTCTTTTTTAGCTTCACATTGAATTAAGCTTGAACATGTTGATCCAATGTTGGGCTAGGAATAAGTCAATATTTCTTTTTATCAGAGTAGTTAAGTAGAAAAAATTCAAATAATTTATTTTAGAAAAATAAATTGATAAAGATAATTGAAAACTATGAATTTGATTCAAATACTCTAGGATAAAATAAAACACATCATTATCAATCTTGGTTCAATGTTGGATCTGCAATAAATCAAACTTACTTCCTACTACAATAGTATCATGCTTATATCCTAGAAAGATCAAAGATTGACTTATTCCTGGTTCAACATTGAATTAAGCTTGAATACATTTGACCATTTTTCGATCAGGAATGAGTTAATTTATATTCCTAGCATGGGGATAGTTAATCAGTTGATGTTCATGATGATTCAGTGAAGTTCAACACAACTTTAGATCCATTTGACTTATAAAGACAAAGAATTGGCTTTCTTTGGATAATAAAATTTTTTTGAAAGTGTACTGTCTATGAGAATTTGATAATTGTTCATCATCACTTCTGGATTTGATGTTCAGATAGTTCATAGACGTGCTCAAAAACATGTTCTGTCAAATATTCAACTCTGATCAATCTATAATATAAAAAACACTGTCATGTAAGTACGATTTTAATTCCACTATCTGCCCTGAAGCCCGTTTACCCTCGTTTCATCAAGGATGAGGACAAGATTTAGCATTAGATAAGCGCGAAGGAGGACTAGGGGAAGCTGGTAAAGGGAAACAAGTGTTGAGTTGAGAATGTGCAGTGGCAACCACCCGATCTACTGCGCGCCCGTTCACTTATATACTTTCTCACTCTTGGAGCTGTCACTCAAAATACCTCCGAAAGGGGCGGCCACCCTTCGCGGACTCAGTAATTGAATTTCACGAGCTGGTTACCCGAATCAACCAACCAACCGATGCCTGAGACACCCAACCCTACTCTGATATACCAAGCCCTTTCTTGATAGCTCCTGGATTGACATAAAATTTAGGGAAATTCTATGCGAGTTGTGATTAGTTTCCGTTCACTTCTAAGTCTTCGGATTTGTTTAAATAATTCCACCAGTTATTGAATTTCTTTTTTTTTCTTTTGTTGAAATTTAAAATTCAATTTTTTTTTGTCTTCGATACTTCCCTTCAGTAGTTTTTGATCAATTTTGTTGATAAAGTACATGATAAACTAATCATGTCTAGATCAATTATTAATGTTAATCTTTTTGTCTTTACAATTGAAAATTTTTTAAATTATTTACTTTATAAAAAAGTGTTCAATTGTTGAAGAATAAATCAATTAATTAGAATAATAGCATCACAGTGTTTATTTGAACAACAATATCGTACGTGAAAGATTGTTTTTTTTTATTTCAATGCATCAAAGTACTCCATTCAGCTTTTGCTATAAATAGCTAATAATAATTGGTGTTATTACTATTGTAATAATGATTAAATTTTTTTTAAATGTTATTATTAATAATTGTTGAATTTATTTTATTGATTAAAAAATGATTATTTTAGATTAAACATGTAGAGTTGGAGTTAAAAAAAAGAAAATATGTTCCATCATCAAAAATAATTTCTCCCTCAATGGATGATTGATTTTTGTTTGCTAAATTATTATGGCATATTTAACATAATGGGGCTTTAAACACAAGTATACTTTATATAAAGTAAAAACAATTTATTGAAATGTGAACGTTGAAATATTGAGGGGTTATTACAGAAAATAGCTATAGATATACAAACACTTTTTGTATTCTTCCCCGAGCTCTGTAAAAAATCAGTGCGGTTCATTAAATCCAAGAGAATACTATAGGCGTTCACCCTCTCTTTACTCATTCTGTTGGTGGTAAATATTTATGAACGTGGAAAAAAGTGCAAAAAGTCAAAGTCATATGGAAAATCCTTCATCGTATTTCATAAAATGATCATAAATAAATCATTCATTTTGTTCATAATTTATCGATCAAATTTATGCAACAATACTTGATTTTTTATTTATTAACTTATTGTAATGGGGTCGATTTTTGAAATTAGAAATTCTATCATATCTTGACGTTTTGAGACATTTGAAAGCATATTAAAAGGTTTAAAAATAAATGTATGTACGTACGTATAATTATACGTACGTTTGTCCGAGTTTTTTTCGTTCACGATATCTTGAGAACCACTGAAGACATCGACTCCAGACAAAATTTTATTTTAAAGATAATGCAATAAATAATTATTAATAAAATATTGTTCTATTGGTAGAATTTTCGCCTAGCTTTTAATTCAAAAAATTAAATTTTAAATCAATTTTTTCTCTCTTTTAATAATTAAAAAAATTACTATAAAGCATTACTTTATTTATTGAAGTAGAAAAAAAATGTTGAAGTTAAAAATTCCAATCAAAGTCACAATTTTTCAAGGTAATGAAATCTTCAACTTGTGAGAAGTACATTTAACTTCAATCTACAAGGAATTAATAAACTTTTTCTTATTTTTTAACGAAAGAAATTAATTTCTGTAAAAAAATGGTTTTTTTTTTACTTATCACTTCATACTAGTATGAATAGGGTGAAATAGTAAAGAAGTTATCAAACAAATTTTTTTATTAAAAATAAAAAAGATTAGCATTAGTTATTAATTTATAACAAATCAAGAGATGATTGAGGAACAAAATTTAATGAATAAAGATAATTTAAAAACGATTGTTTCGATTTTTTGCTCCAAAGCTCTATTGTGATTGATGAAGAAGGTAATTCTATTATTATGGTCTGAGTATAGTATAGAGTAAATAATTTAAATAGTTTGTGGGTTAAAGTAACAGTGAAATTCATATACAAGAGATGTGCATAAATTTGGGCAATATGAGAGAATGAGAGGTCTATCGTCTCATGACCGATGGTACTTGAAAGGCTCGAGTGGGCCTCTTGGTAACAGCGAAGCACTTATTCGCTGGCTCGCCAATCCAAATGAATTGGATAATTTGATCAGCTCGTTGCTGGCCCTTTGTTGCCTCCTGGGAACTTTCAATGGACCGGTAGACCATCATCTCATGATCCTCTCTCACTCTCTCTCTTTCTCTCTCACTCTCCAAGATATCAAAGTTCCCCTCGGCAACCCTCATAAGTCGAGAACCAGTGCAACAGCAGAGCTTGCATACTGGCATTCGATATCAACTCATGTACACAATTGTTATCAAAAAAGACCATGCCAAGACGTTTTTTTCAAGATGAAGAATACTTGACCCTGTAGGCAAGTTTGTAATTTTCATTTCTGACATTTTTTCAAGGGGGATAAAAAAAAGACATTGCAGATGATTTGTATTGCAATGAAAAGTATTAAAAAAAATTCGAAAGCTTCGTGTGATCAAAATTATTTTTTCAATATTTTTTAATTATTATGTTATTTAAATATTAACCATAATTATTATTAAATAAATTTTATTTGAATAGTTACAATAAAATATTTAAATTGATTAAATTATATTCAGCTTCAAGAATGCATTTTTTAATTCAATCCATTGAATCAAATAAATTATTTTGATGCTTGGATATTTTTAGTTTAGAAGCAGCATTAATTTCTTTAGGAAAGTATGTCTAAGTGGATTCAATATTGAAAGCACATTGAAGCAAGTCTATGTTTTGAAACAAAAATGAAATAATCTATATTTTATTAATTTCTTTTATTCTACATCATCACATATTTAGCAGACAATTATCACAATAAGTGATTGAATCTTTCAAGAAATTTTTATCTATCTTTGCTAGCAAGTTTGCCAAGAACTCCAGCGATTAAATCATGTCCTTAAAACAAGACATTGAATAACTTCATAAATATAAATTTATAATGACAAGAGTAAGGACCTCCTATCTGATCTTTTCATCAGGAAATACCATTTTCTGGAACAATTGTGACTTTAGTGTATCCTGGAGATCACTTCAAGGACACATTGGCTTACTTCTACAATTTTTTAACCCAGGAAAGCTCAAAAAAAAAAACATCTCAGTCCAAAATTAGATTTAATTTTCAATAAAAGGTAGCTGAAGAATGTTAAACGTAACTGATTATTGACATCATAAAAAATCGTATGCATGATTTGAGTGTGGAGGTGTTGGTCTACATACAGATGAGATATATTCATCTTAACCTCGCAGCCATGCTGTCTACAGTTGGATGTCTGTAAGACGAGAACACGAGGGAGGAGATGGACGAAAACGGTATGAAGAGAACGAAAGAGGGGAATGATTAATTACGAGGGAGTGACGAGAGAAGAGGAAAAGAGCTCTGAATGGTTCGGGTGGTCGACAAGAGAGAGGTGAAGAGTGGGAGTGATGCTGCAAGAAGACGGCTAAAGGGGAAAGACAGTATTACTGTAAGAGAGAGAGTTGAGACGAACATCGAGAATGTGGAACTCACCTTGAAGAACCGGCCTGATGAACCACACCGATGAGAGTTTAACCGCTCGAAGAATGATGCTCCTTCTGACATTTTGCTGCCGCACAATCATTTTTTTCTTTTTTTCTGATGCTATGCCTCTACAGTAATATCGACGACCTTCTTATTCGCATTTTTTCTACTATTCTTCTAACAATTTTTTTTTTGTTTTTTTTTTTTTTTTTGAAATCTGACTCTCAGTTTGAAAAATTTTTAATTATCCTGATGGACTTTTTCCTCGGTTTTTGATAAACAAGTGTATATAGAGTCTTGTTACTCTCAAATAATAGTAATGATTATTATTATCATTGTAGAAAGAGTAATGATGCTTTTAGAATTGTGGTAGATATCAGCTAATTTTCCTATTTTTGGTATCGAACTTGTCTTATGAAGCTGATAATATTCTTGATGAAAATTCGTTAGCATTAGTTAAAATTTTTTTTAAGATAGCAGAGCTTCACTTTAATATAAATATTAGTTTTTATTTGATATAATAATTTTTTAATTATTTATTGCAAATAAATATTTGGCAAAGATATTAAAAAGTTAAATAAAAGTATTGATAAACTAATTATCTTTCCATTTTAATTAAAATAGTTAATTCTAGACCACATGGAATTTAATTGAAATTAATTCAATTGATTAATTAATTATGATTAAAAATCACATCGAACCCATTTGGTTCAATCAAATTCACCAAATCTACTTTAAATCAGATATGATTGAATTTAATTTCACTTTTACGTTAAATATTTTTTTCTAACAAATATCGTAATTAAATGAAATACTAAATTAATTAATTATTATGCACCTTGTTTAATAATTTATTAGAAATAAAAGGAAAATTATCTTAAAGAAAAAAAAACACGAATTGTTTGAATTCATTGTGTTGAAAAATGGTAGAGAAAATTTTCAGTGCTTCATTTCATAATGCACAAACGTAAATATGCATATATCTAATCATTGGAATGAAACTCACGTATGGGGATCAAAAATCTTGAGAACGAATTAGATGGAGAGAAAATATCGTGCAGAGAAGAAAAGGGAACGTAGGTAAAGCAGAGCAAAAGTGTATTTCCGAGCACAGCAGGACGTAATATCACGTCGGTCGACTGGTAATGTGTTTCTGATTGCCAGCACGACTATATTTCCTGCATACAGAGGTTCCCAACCCTTACAGTTTCTCATATTAAAAATAAATTATGCAAATAAGATCAATTATATATTTTATTATTTTTTTTTTCACTCACCTAGCAATTTATCAGTAAAGTTTCTCATGGTGGAAGATCAATGTACAATAGTTTCTGAAACAAAAAATAAAATTTAAATTATTTTTTCTATAATTGAAAAAAAAAACAGTAATGCTTCTTAAGATCTATAAAAATGTTTAACTAATCCTTTTCTTTATTTATCAACAAAATTATAATTATTATCAACAGTATAAAATAAACTAAGATGTTAAAATTTTTTTTAATTTCCAAAATGTCTAAAAAAAAATTCACAATCGTCTACTAATTACGCCTAAATCTCCAGCAGTCTAAAAAAACCTTGTTACATAACTGAATGGTTAAAAAATAAAGCGGAACATTTAGCTTTTACGTGACGTGTCTATAGAGTTGAGGTAAAAGAGTAAAAAAAAAAAACCGCAGCCCTCGTTGGCTCATCACCGTGTCGTCTGGGCATGGTCATCAAAGATGCAGCAGCAATCAGCGACGCTAGTCAACGACAGAAAGTACGAGGCCGTGTGCTGCCAACACCCAAGGGAGATCTGTCTGCTTTCGTTGGGATTCATTGAATCCTTCAATCGACTGACGACGTAGAACACAGGGGACAGCATGGTAGTTTATTTAAGTAATGTACTCTTACTTTTAAATCTATATATTCACGTTGCTATGTACAACCCTTTTTATATATTCATCAAGTAAAAAAATCGATTTAAAAATGATTGCAGTGCAAAAGAGAGAGAATTAATTGGTCTGCACGTCTTATGGTACAAGAAATAATTATCGTGTAAAATTGTGCGATATTGAAATGTCGTCCGGGAGGATGGATGAGAAGCTTATGGGTCCTTGCGTGACATACCAAGTCCTTTGCTGTGTCGCATTATGTACATATCTGTGTAAGTATATACACGTAGAATATTCCTCGTTACGATAAAGCCACCCCTAAAGAAGCTTTGTACTGTGAGGGTGTTGAGTGTGGGTGAGGAGATCAAAGTGTCTCATTGAAGACTAGCAAGTCTAGTAGTTGCACACGAGACTCCCTTTCTCTCTCTCACTCACCAGGGGGTGATTTATGCGAAAAATGCAATATTCTTCGTAAGCTGCTATAACTCTGTCGTAGGTAATAAATACTGTATTAATGCTGTTGATGTATAGCTAACTAATTAGCTGAAGAATATTGTGGTGAAGTAAATCTAAGCTCTTGAAAGTAAATGTGAAATTTGTTGCTTTTTGATGAAGCTCATTTTTATTTTATTTACATAAATTAATTTTCTCATGCTTTAAAATAAATCCCTTCATATCATTCTGATATTATTTGCATGCACTGAAAGAATTTTCTTTGAAAAATTAACCACCATGTGAGGGTAAAATTTACCAAGCAGTTTGACCTTCGATTTTTTAACAAATCTTACCCACACATTTTTATTTTAATTTTCGTGCATTTAAAGGATACATTTTACCACCATTTTGGGTTTATTTTTTTCTATAAATATTATTTTTTTAGTCGTGTATATATGTAGATATTTATTTTAACTTTAAAACTATTCAATAAAATTAACAATTATTAATTATAGAAATTAATATTAATTAGTTTATTATTCAAAGATTTAAAAGTATCATTGCAATGTATTGTAATAACAAGGGGTTAGACTGCAAACACATGGTCACTAAAAGTTATCTGATTACATTCAAAGTATGAGAAATATGTGACAATAAATATTTAACCAACACCTAACTCATTAAAATTAAATTAATCCCAAGCCAAGATACTTTTCTTTTTATTTTTGAAATTATTTTTAATAGAATATTTAATTGTTGTGGGAATTAATAATTGTTTTTTTTTTATTTGTTATATTATTAGTGTCAATTGATGAAAATAACAAATTTATCATCACTCCAACTTCCTCAATAATTGATAACTCTATTATCAAAATTTTCTCATTTGGAATCAAAATGTAAATTAATCTTAATCTATGAACTCATCACCCTATTGAAGTAATCATCAGATAAATGCTCATGGACAGCAGTCTTATAAAAATCATTTTAATCCAACTATCTACTCACTTATCATTTTAATCTAAATAAATCCATAAGTTGTTGAGTGATAAAAATATTCTTCAACTGATCCAAATAATTTATTAACTACATTTATCTCAAACTTCCTAATGTTGACTAAGAGATTTCGTTCAAAATAACATGATTTAATGTTGGATAATAATAGATAATCATTATAGAGCTTAGGTCACAAATTGGTTCATAAAATTTTCATTAGATCTAGCTAAAGCCAAAGAGACCAAGCAAATCAATTTAATTAATAGTCCAGCAAATTCAATCAGTTTTTGGCGTAAAACCAGAGGGAGGTATCAAGCAGAAGGGAAGTATCCCTTTGATATTTATAAATACACTGCCATAGTTCATGGAGTATAAACAGTTGTAGTGATCTGGAGTTAATTTTGTCGCCTGAAAAGCAAATAATCAGTATATTTGATCCTACAAATTCGATCCAATGTATGTTTACTTTCTAGCAAATCAATAAGTATTTCCAATTCTTTAATTTTCATTAATCCTTCATAATAATGAAAATTGGTTATCAGTTGCAAAGCATCCAGCTGGACTGGTGTCTAGCTGTAATATATAGAAATGATGATCACCAGAGTGTCAATAAAGTACTGATGGCATTGGTGCGCGTAATATGCTATTGACAATATGGACGTGGTGGTGAGAGAGAAACGAGAGTAGGTTCAGGATGGAGAGGGTGAAGAGATGATACTGAATTTGGGTGCAAGGGAAGCCGGATCACCGTTGACACAAAGCGCCCGGTAATCCGTTTATCTTCTCTCCGGGCACTCCGCGTCCACGTGTTCCGCGACGTGCTATTCAATCCTTGGTGTTGGCAGATTTGAGGATTGCAGGGAAAACATTGACAATATCAGCGGGTGTTGAAGACGTTCTCATTTATCCCTTTGCTTTGCAACACTACGTGCAGGAAATAATACTCTCTATGGATATAACATCCCTTTGAAACTGTGTCGGATATTATGTTGTGATGATAGATCAAAAAATTCTCTTTTGCACCTCAGCGTGTTGGCTAGTTTTGGAGATGATCCTTTGGACTCTGGAGTGATACTGCTGGGATTATGTTGTGATGGAATCAGGATTTATTGATTGTGATTGGCTGAATGGAGCTGAAAGTGTGTGAAGTAAGATTTAAAATATGTAAAAGAATTATCAGGGTAAAAATTACGGTCATATTGAAGGTTAAAATGAAAGCATGCTAAAGGTATGATGAAAATGATCCACTTTGAAGTACAAAATTTGAAACAATAACCAAACTGAAACATTCTAGAGTAACTTGAGATAATAATTGCTCCAAAAAATAAGTTTTTCCTTTAGAATAGTAATTTTAAAAAACTTATTCATGATATTATAATTAATTTAATCAATTTTTTTAATCATAAAAAGCTGTGAAAGCTTTCAAAATTATAGAGACTTAAAACATTTATAATTAATGATGATCAAAATTAATTACTTAGCACGCACATTGATGTTAGTTAGATGCCAATCAGTTTCTCGAAACAAACACGTTGAAAGTTTCAAATACTTTTACCCGAATAAATTTCAAGTGCTTCCAAGGAATCAGTTAAAACTTTGCAAACTTCAAAACTTTAACTTATAAATTTATAAAAGTTTCTACTAAATTACAAACCAATATCTTAATTAATTCAAACTAACTTTAAATAAAAGATAAATCATCAAAAACATCACGATTTGAAAAAGAGTTAATATTATAAAAATTCATTTATTGATTTTTTTCTTACTATTTTAATCAATTTGATGTACATCTATGCATTTGATACATCAAAATTTGTTGGAGTAGGTATTTCAAAGCCGAGAGCATATCATGTAAGAGCTGATAACCAAGCAAATGCGCAGACGCAAATCAGTAGTCCAATAGCTGAGAGTTTAATCTATGTATACAGGTTAGTTTCAAATTTTATTAATCCTGATACACACGTGGAATCTAATATCACTCTAATTCAATAAAAAATGATATCAGCAACAAAGAAATTAATTTCCTAACAGAAATAATTATTTTTACATTTAATTATCATTTATATTATTTATCTCAACATTGAAATTTGCAGTAAATAAATTTTATTACAAAATATAATTATTATTGTAGTGTTTTATTTCAATGCATTCAATGTATACGACGTCATACATTTCATTAATATTGTCGTCATTTTTAAAATACTCTAAGTGTATCAAAATAAAACACTAAATTTGAAATTTGCAGTGGCTAGGAATATATTTAATAAAAAAAAAGATTAATTAATTTTGGAGGGCACTGTAAATCTGAGTGTTTAGAAATTAAACATTAAAAGTGTTCACAATGTTACATGCTATCAACAAACTATAATAAGCATGTTATTATTAAACACTTGAATTTTTTCGGATTTGCAATAGGGTAAAAGGTCTGATTGAGGAGATAAAGACTTTGATGATAGCTAAATAGGAGTAAAATTTACTAAATAAAACTTAATACAAGTTCAAATTAGGATTTTGAGTTTAAAAAAGTATCATATTAGGCTCGAATGAGAGCAAATACCATGAAAATAGATTCAATACTTCGACCCGGGTTTACTTCAATTTTAAATTAAATTCTACTGACAATTTTAAATGATCCTAAAAAGAAAAAAAATTATAATAAATTAAATAAAAAAGCGATTTATCATATAATCCAAGCTGTAAATAAATTCTCTCTAGATTTTTTTAAACTGACAAGAGTAAATTTATCAGCTTAGGAATTTCCTGCGTCTTTATATATCTCGTATCCATGCATACATACAGCTAAACATTGATGTATATATTGGTCGAGTCGTACAGTCATGTTTTGTGTCATTCACGTAGAACATTTGTCTCGAAAGCGCGCGGGAACTGCCATTCGAAAAGTCTCCTCTCGAATATTCTCTTTCTCTAGCTTATTTTCGAGAAGAGTCAGCAAGAAAGAGTGAGAGAGAGAGAGAGAACTTGACGTGCTGTTGAAAGACGTTCGAGTCTCACAAAAGACTCCCTGATATATTACGCTTATTAATGCCTCTCGCCTCTTCCTCTTTTTTCTCTCCGCCTCTCACGATGTTCTCTACTCTCTTAATACCATCGACTCGACCGCCCAGAGAATTATTAGTTATGTCGATGCTTTAAAGAACTCGTGAAAGCAGAGCAGAAGAAGGGCGGTAAAGAGAATATGAAAATACTCATGAGGAACAAATATATTTTAGGGAAAGGAGTGAAAAACAATTCGATTTGTACACCAAAAAATATATGAGAGAGATTTTTTACTAATGAACGCTAATAAATTTAACTAATTGAAGTAATTGGAGTAGTACGAGACTATTCAACCCGAAATATTCATTTATTTCATTCTCGCTCCAACTTCTTTGTCCTTTCTTTGATTTTGGCATAGTCCTGATTATTTTTTTCCAATTTTAATAAATTGTTCGAGGGAATGCTGTGAATTATTTTATTGTCCTTTACATTATTTTCTATACTAATATGCTTATTTAGGGTCAATCTTGTTATTACTGTGGTATTATTGTTGATTATTCTCCTTTTACATCTATTATATTATAATTATTATTATTTGTTTATTTATTTTTTAATAATCTTGGCATCTGAAATTATTGTTTGTGACTTTCAAAAGGTGTATAAGTAGGAATTATTCTTTTTTTTTTTTTAATTGCTTATATTGTTCTTTTGATGCCAATTTGTGCATACAATCATCCTCAACGTTGGTTATTTATGCTCAAAAGTGCATATTAATCATATTGTTTTTACAGTCACATTGATAAAAGGTTCTTTTTATAACTAAAAAATATTTATTAATTATTTTAAAAAATATTTTTAAAATCTTAAATAAATATTAAAATGCCTGTTTTAGTCATATAATGATTAATTAGAATTTAATTCATCTATTTTGATTTTATAATGGCGCTTATTCATAGTCTAGGTTATCTTATTTCCATTTTGCTGTTTAGATCTATTAATTATGCTTAGTCTTTGTTTTATTTTCAACTATATTTATCTTTTTTATTTAATATTTATTCCATTAATTTTATTTTTTTTTTATTAATTATAATTTATTGTATTTCCCTTAAACACGATGACCTTAGTATTAATAAATGAATAAATAATTATTATTTTCTTCCAAGATTTTTTATTCGTTTGATGTTAACATCAATGATTTTTAATGATTTTTAATATTCTATCTACCAGTCTAGATTAATGAATTGATCTAAAAATCTAAAGCAAAAACAAAGAAAATAAAATTTTGCCTAAAATCAATTTTTTTCATATTCAATCAAAAAAAGTTAAGAATTTTATAGTCCACATTCCAAAGTAGGTTATCAGCGTTAAAACTGACCAATAAGTCACCGAGTGACAATAAAGAATCGGAGCAGAGCTCAAGTTTTGTCAAACCAATGTTCACAGGAGGAGAACGAAAGACAGTGTGAAAAGGGGCAGGAACAAGTGGAAAAAACACGATGGGGTCAGCCGTGAAAGAAATAGGATGAGTATGTGTATGAAGAAAGAAAGATTGGCTCTCTGTAACCAACCAATCAGCTACAAGGTTCTTTGTCTTGTCAGATTGGTCGAGGTATTGTTTTAAGGGAGGCCCAGAGCATGCGCAGTTGCGTACGTGGGAGGAACATCTATAGCAAGACTGCCCACGAGACTTCTTTAACTTTTTTTTTTGTTTCATTCACTTTCGATTTCTTTAATTAAGAAAGTTGAGCTTACAAGTCTTGACATTGCACTAGTGATGGTCGTGGAATTATGTCAGACTCTTTTTTTAACTGGAACTAGAATAGTATTTTTCGTTATTAATCTCATGTGTTTAAAATATAAATTTTTTTGATAATTACCTCATAAATATTTAGTGTCAATGATTTTCAAATTGACTACATTTTAATGCAATTACAAAATGTAATTGATTTTATACGATGTTTTGTATTCTTTAAAATTCATAAATCTTTCAAATGTTGGGATTTTTCAATTCAATTTCAAAGGAAGTACCAATATTCAATAATAAATAAAAAAGACAGCAGAATTATTTAAACAAAGAGAGAGAGAGAGAGAGAGAGAATATTGTTTTAGAGACAGACAATAATGCCATCTATCAACAATAATAAATATTCACTTAACAAAAATTTATGAACTCTTACTAAATTTTAGTTGAAACAGAATTATTTGATACTATAGAATCAATTACGTAATAATAAAAATGAAATTTTTTTAATGAATATATAAAAATTATTTTTATAATCAATAAGAGATTAAAATGAAATGAATCTTATAATCAATGTGAATATTTAAAACTTTTCCATTATTCAAGATTATTTTCTTAATCATAAATTATTAAAAAAAAAAAGATCTTTAATCTAGTAATAAAAAACAATTGATGATCTGAAACTCATTTCGGAGCCATTAAGATAAGTAAGTGTCAGCTTTAAGATCTGTCTGGGTAATAAGAGCATTGGCCGGTAATATTTCAAATAGAATATGATTAATGGGCGAAGCAAAATAAGAGTCATGAATATGCGATATATTGAATATGAAGAGTCAAAAGAGAAGGATGAAAATAGATATACACATGTATATAATACGCAATAATAATATAGAAAAAAAAAAAAAAGAAAAGACTGTTATGTATATATGGATTATACATATGTATAAATTCCCCTTTTAGTCATGACTGTTCCCTCAACTTCTCGGTTGGAAATGGCCGCGCCGGAAACGAGATGACGTGTGACCCCAGACGGATGCATTAGACGCACTTCCGGCAGTACGACGTGCGCCCGGCGTTCTCCTGTTCGTCCGTGAAACTCGTAGGCCATCCCGCCCATTACGAGTCATCGACTGTGATCGTGATAAGTGCAATTGTGTTCTCTTTTAATCCACTACTTTTTATCACCTCTTAAACTATTTTTTCCAACATCTCGCATTTTTATATAAAAAATTTTACGTCTTAGGACACAAAAAAAAAAAAAAAAAAAACATGGGAAACAACTTGTGGATGCTTTTTTTAATATGCACTAGAAGCTTCACAGTGTAGCTATAATTTTTATTATGTACATTATAGAATTTGCTGCTTTTACACAGTCATTCTGGTTGTCATACAACTTTAGCATGTTTACATAGCAGTTTGATGATGAGATTTTATTTGTATAAAAATTAAAAAATTATTTTCTTGTTTATTTTTTTTTTCTATGGAAAAATGGAATCTTAATCAGTAATCATTTATAATTTTAAGATGAGTGCAGAGAAAAAAATAATGAAAGTAAATATTGAATTCCATTTTTAATGATTTATAAAAATTGATAGTCTAATTATTAAATAAATAAATTATTTTCACATTTATTTAAAAAATATTTTTAATTAATTTTATATAATTACATTAATGTAATGCGTATTGTTTAAACAGAAGTTTATAAAAAAAAAAAATAAAGAAATAACTTTCTAATACTTCTCTATTTTTTTTTGAAGCAAGAATTGATATCAAGGTGAAGCATCTCATTTCATAGAAGACATCGTATTTCCTTGTCCAGGATTCTCGTGAGTGGATAACTGTATCTGCAGTGCGCGGTACACTGCTGTATTACATATATACGTTATCGGGTTGAACGAAACAAAGCATACCTCTAAAGCTTCTCTACAGTACATGAGACATGAGAACACTGATGCATCGATACCGGAAACGACTGGCACATGCTCTGGTGGTAGCTGGGTGATAGAAAAAAAAATGTCAAGGAAAGGGAGAAGGCTGTAGAGGAGTTTGTGGGCGAGTTCGATGCATACGTGACGTGTCGTCGTATGAATATATTTGAGGCGATAGCAGAGAAGCTGACTCTTTTCCCCCTTGGTACGCTTCGTAGATTCTGTCGAGAGGGGAATATATCTGGGGCAAAGTGGAATGCTTATGAAATTAAAATTCAAAATTTTTTTACAAGTTCAAGTGTGTCCAATATTTACCTAACATTTTATTTCTATTTATTTTTTCATCTTTCTGGTGACCTTGAAACATATCTTCAACCATTAATTTATTTACCAATAAATTTGAATTACTCTACTTTATCATTTTTTTTTATTGAAAAATTTCTTTCTTTCATTAAAACAAATAGAAAATGGTACAAAGAGATAATTTTTGGATAAAAATGATCTAAAAATATTTAAAAACGGTATTGTAAAATTAATAGCAATAGTAAATATTCGATTCAATGTTTTACACCTGTCTAGCAAAAAAGTACTTCACTCTGGAGTAAAAAATCTATTGGTCTGGTCATGCGTAATTAACTCGCATATTTTGCTTAATATCTTTTAAACGAAGTCGAAATTGACCATAGTTTATTGGAAAAAATTTTTTCCTTATATTTTAGGAAACATTTTAGCCACCTCACTTTTTTAATATTCTATTTTCTTTTTTAATTATTTGATTTTAATAACATTATAAAATGTTTTAATGTAAGCTTTTAATTATTATGAAAACTTATATATAGTGTGGTAATAAATCAAAAGAAAACAAAAAATAAATAATAACTAAAGCAATGATATAATTACACAAAAGAAAAAAATTTTCGATATTGATAAATAAAATAGCAACAAGACTCTGGAGATTGTTCTTTTGTCTCGTATGAAATTGGATGTAGGACGTGAGAAGATAAAGAAAGGAAGAAGCTGAAGAGAAAGAGAAGTATATCCAACTAAAGTGGATCGTGCTTGGCATAACTAGATCGCGTCAAGATATAGAGCAGCATAAATAGTAAGAGAGGGAGTCCGATGTTGATTTTCTTGGGTCAGGCGAACACATCAGGATAGTTGGATGAAGTACACGGCTAACATTCAGAGGTGGTGGCATCACGGAAGTCGGTTGCGTTTCAACGAGAACACACAGAGAATGGGAATGATCAATATTCATGGTCTGCCCGTTTTGGAGTGGGACACAGGGGAATGTTCTGAGTGAAGCGACTACAGCAGACATCGAGGGGGTGGATTTATGCGAATCCTTGCTTCCGCCTTCGGGCCATAGTTTCACCCTCTGCTTTCTCTTTCGCTTTATCTTTCTCTCATTTTCCCGTTCGATCCAGAAAGAACCCTGTTCATTCCTCCGATTCATATTTTTTCTGATTTAATTTCATCGATTTTTCATACTCCTATCGCCATTTAACAGCATTTATTGATCAGAAGGTCCTGCTTGATATATCCTTGCTGCGAAAAAAAAATTTAAACCCTAGTGTTTTACAAAAAAAAAAAAAAATCAAATACTCTAGTATTTTTAAAAATTATTTTCATTTTTTATTCTTTTGATTTTTAATTTAAATTCTACTTCGGAGGTAAATATTTAGGGTAAGAACAGAAAAAAATTATGTTTGATGATAGAATAGTTAAAACCTGAAGTTACCGATCAACTGAAACGAACAAAGAAAAATGGAAAAAAAAGAATAAAATAAAAAAATGTCAAAAAAACTCAAGAGATAATATTCCCTGAGGTGTTTAATAAAGATAATGCCCGAGATAGGGTGTTCCAAGAAGGATAAAGGATGAGGAAATAAGGAGAGAGAATTTGCGAGGTTGAGACGCTCATTCAACTGCAGCAGTAGTGCGCTCGTTGGTGAGTTCTTCCTCGTGAATGCTCTGAATGCTTTTCTGTGCACTTTCCCCTCTTCTTTTCCTCATCCTTCAACTCTCTTAACACTTTTGCTCATCGTTTGCATACAGTTATCACGACTAAAACTCTTCTCAAATGAGTAAATTTCTCATCGTTAGTCGATAAGTTAACTTACTCTTTATTTTATTTTTAGATCTTCAACCAGTTTTCTTCAATTAATACTATGTTCCCAAATACCTTTCTAAAAGTCTTTTCAACACCAATATTACTATTTACAATGAACCTATGAATCCTATGAAATAAAAAAAGAAATATTTATTAATTATAATAAATAATTAATAATAAATTTATACCACTTTTTGCTTAAATAATTGGTTGGTAATTATGAATTATTACTCTTTCATTCCCCTACCTAATTGTCTTCACTGTTATTAATTTAATTAATTAATAATAATTAGATTTTTCATTCCTCTTCCACATCTTGGAGTTGTTTTTTTAAAGACGTTTATTTATTCAGAACATTTATTAGTCTGACTTTAACCAAAAAATTTTGATTCCATGTTTAGAATATTATTTTAAAAAATTATTTTAATGAGTATTTTGGAATAATCTTTATGAAATGGCTCGTATTTATTTTGAAGTTTATTAAAGAATGTTTGGCATCTGCCTATTCATATTTCATAAATGAGAGAATATGAATCGATAAAAAAAATAATTAATCGTAACTTTGTAAAAAAATTTCCACTTGCTTTTTTAAAAGCGACTTATAACAAAAAATCCAATGCCTATTCATCAAAAAAAATATCCGCTTTCCAATGAGCCAATAACTAACAAGACTGTATTAAATTACAATTCGTGAATGACAAGTACTTATATAATTCATATAAACACTGCAATAAATATGCCATATAAGCTGTAACGTTGCACTCGAGAGTAATCTAGAGTAATCGAGAGTAATTGAAAATAATCGAGGATAAAAAGGGAAAGAACGAATGAGCAAACTAATATGTGAGTAGTATACTAGTATGTAATACATACATATATGTACATCCAAGTGTATATATACTGATACATAAATACATGTAAATTCATGTACAGCAATTGGAGTACGTGAGTTGCGAGTGTTTGAGTTAGTAACAAGTGAGTTGGGAGAGTTGGCTGTTGCACTCTCTTACGAGAAAGCAAAAAGAGTTGTGGGTGTACTTGATGTGGAATAGCTGCAGCTTGCTCGTAATACTACGAAGGCATCAGCGAGCTTTACTAGCTGATATGTACAGGGTAGTTTGGTTCCGGTGCGGGCCATTAGTTGATGAGCAACCACGTCCACCGTTCTCTGCCGCCCCTTCACTTCGTATATGTACAGCTTTGGAGACGGTTGTGCCCTCTTTTCAATTCCCTGCTCATGTAATGCCTTGAAAAGCTTGTAGTTTCTATTGTATCGTCCATTATTGCCTGTAGACGAACATATTACACGATATGAAGATCAAGATTTGAGTTATACTTGTGTTTATAAATATCTAACTGACAAAACTTGGAGAAAATAAAACCATTTTTGCTTGTCATATGCCATTTAGTTTTATTGTTGTGTCATGGATGCATTTTAATTCATTTAAATAATTATTAAATATATTTTAAACAAAGTAACAAATGAGTGGTATTCGAATTCAAGAATTAAGGTTAATAATTATAACTAAAAGTTATTTGTTTAACTTCTTCTAAGATTTCTTTAGAATAAAACAAACATGAAGATTTCGAAAATTCATTAATGAAAATTATTTTTGAGATATTTTCAATCATTAAGGTTTATGATGATAAAAGAATATTAATTTGATGTAATAATAAAATATAAAATTTATTTCTACAATAAAATTTTGTATTTTCAATAAAATATCCAATGCAAAACAATGTTAATTCTCTCATGACATTGTCGAAAAAAATACTGTAAGAATAATTGATGGAGATAAAAAAATAATCTACAGATTGTTGTACAAACTACAAATCAATATTGCTTCATAAAAAAAAAATTATTTCAATTGAAAAAATCATTTTTTTCAATGAATATGTTTAGTTTATTACATTCAATGTAGACAAATATGTTCTATTGAATCCACTAGATGTTAAATAATGAATTTTGTAATTAATCATTTACATTTAATTCAATTCTCTAAAAAATAATTATAGAATTTTTATTAAAACCACATATCACTAAAAATGATTATTCATTGTTTTCTATTTATGTCTAACAATGAACAAAAAGTGTGAAAATTGTATGGAATATCAATAAACATTTTTAATCAATATGGTTTTGGACATAATAGATTGTTTAATTATTGTCTTTTGTTTAATAAAAAACACTTGAATTATAGTCACGAGTAGGTAGAAATTGGATTATAAAAATGGATAATTTACTGATGATGATCACGCTATCAACTCAACTTCTTTTTTTTTTTTTTTTACATAACGATTCCTTTCTTTGCGACTTGGAAGCATCCCTTAATTACTGCCGCGTGCAAATTGGAAGGAAAAATTAATCGCAGAAATGACTTAGGAGCTGGTCGAGGCGCCAAGAGGGTGAGAGGAAGCACCGAGGGTCGACGAGTATATAAGAGGGCAAGGGCGAAGGAGGAAGCGCACTCGGGGGTTGCACAAAGGGGATGAAAGGAAGTCCGGGGCAATTAGAATGATGCCCTTTGCACGGCCTTGCTCACTCAGTCGCTTTTTTAGTCTTTACTATATACACCACCATTCCCTATACCACCCACACTGTCTCTATAAACTCAACGACTTTATGTTCGTGAATTTTCTTATAAAAAAGAGTAGCTACTTGCTCTCCTGTGTCGGAATATATATTTTGTTGGTAATAAACTTGTATGTCAACTAAGTACAACTAAACTTTGTGCAAAAAATTATGATTGTAAATCATGGGTTTCTTTGAGAAGAATTTTTTATTTTCTTTTAGTTATTTAACATTATTTCTATTGCCAATGAAGATATCTATTTTATTTTTAACTTAACTTTTCTTCATAATTATTTTAATTTATGTATATTTTTTTTTATTCAATAAATTTGTTCATTTATTAATTGAAATTAGAAATATCAAGTACTAATAACAATAATATCATTAATTATTTAAATCTTCTATCACTATATATTCGGGAAAATTCGATTGTTTAGTGATAAAACGTTAATATTTATTAACTATGAATAAATTAATTGTAATAAAAATAAATTCCCTATTTCAATGTAATTTTAACTGAAGGTAATTTTTGTTAAGGCCTAAAAAAATTATTTTTTTTTCTATTTATTTTTATTGTTCATAAATATTTGAGAACAAATATAAAATGATATTTCCTAAGCTATTTTCTTGAAAACATAAAAAAAAAATATATAAAATGATCAACTTAGGTAAATTTTTGTACGTAAATCTCTTTCGGTCAAGCTTTTGAAATCCTGATAAATGGAAGTTCGTTATCCTATCGAGTCCTTTCGATAAAAAGGATGGCTAGGATCATGAAATTCGAATGACCAACGAAAGAGTAGACAACAAAGGAGCTCAAAGAAACTTAAAGACAGAGTCAAAGTTGACAATACAGATTTCCCGATATTTATAAAGTCGCACATATATTCTCACACTTGGACTTTCACTTCTCGACTATCGGGATGTAGTGTATGAATTTATTCTCTCAATTTTTTTCCTGATATATATACTGCAGCATAGTACATATTGTTATATAGGATAGAAGGGATGTTGGGATGTAATCAATAAGACATTCGTGACGCGACAGTTATGGCTGATGGGGACGGACGAGTGGTACTGATGTGCGGGGAGCTGCTTGGCCAGCCCCATGAATATCTTTCGATAGATTGCACATTCGACCCTACTGAAAGACTGTAGTCGCGACGAATAGTCGGATGGAGAGGGTGCAAAAGAAGATCGTAAGCCACGCGCGTACTCCAACTCCTGCGGTTTTATCCGCAAGTTGAGCTTATTTTTTTTTTATGGTCCACTTTGGTGAGTCGATATTACTTCGATTGAATTTTTCAAGTTTATTTTATTGCTGAGGTTACATTTTCATACTACCAATTGATCGTCAAAGAAATCTTTAAATACTGCTTTTCAATCCATTCACTTCATTATCATTATCATTACAATTTCATTTTAATTTTGAATAATTCAATCATGATTCTATTAGTTGCCTATTAATATCCTGTTTTTAATATCCACTACAAAAAAAACTGTACAAAAACAATTGTGTTAGCGAAACACATCAATGTCTTTTATTAATTTATCTGGTATTTAATAACTACATGAATTTATCATCTCTTTTAAACTTTATTTATTATCAGACTTAAAAATATTTCTTTTGTATTTTTTTATCACTATTCGTAAACATTATCTATTTAACATTTAATAAAATATTCTATTAAAAATTTATCACATCTTATCCAATAAATCGAAACACTTCAGTTGCATTGTTTAATAATAATTAAATATTAATCACTACTTTTCAAAAATAAATGTTGTTGTTACGAAATTACTTTTATATATTAATAGAATAGTATTTAAAAATTTTTACATGTGTTATCTTGCATGGGAATGTTTTTTATTTTTTCGAGCAGACTCTATTACATTATCATCGTCTAAAAATTCATTAAAAATATAAATAATTATTACATTGATGATTATTTTACTTAATGAACTACTGTTAATTACAAAAACCATGAGATAAATAAAAAACATCCCTATAAAGAATATTTTATTCACCGTAACCATTTGTTTGCCACACAAAAAATTAAAAGCATTGTGAAAAAATAATTTTATAGTACGTTTTAATTATTGTCGGCTTATTTAGTGGGATCCCATGGTATTTAATCTCGATTTTTGCGACCCTCGGTCAGGGAACACGACACCCCTAGGCTGCTGTCATATCGTTGGACGATGATTCGACATGACAGCAAACGGGCGAGGGTAGCCATTCTGACTCTTGGTCGTTCCCGTAGGCAGCAATATATACCGTGACGTTCGCGGATTCCGCGCGTGCAATCCCCTTACAGTAGTTTAATGACGTATAAACTATGCGCTGGATTAGCACCACCACTGCACCCTTATTTTCCCTGCTTCTTTTTACGCCTTCTATCCCCTTTGGATTTTATGTTATATATAAATATCGTGCCTTGAAGAAGATAATACTATTTCTTGAGAAAAATGACTCAAGATTATTATTGCATTATTTAATTAATTTCTTCACATTAATTAACGAGTCAGGATAACGAGGAAAATACTTATGAAATATCTCTTGTTTTATTATTTATAAATAGTAATGTTCTAATAATTTATAGCTGATTATTTTTTATTAATTTCAGAAAATTTATTATACTAAAAGAAGTTTAATTATTATGTTTACATTGCGAATTCTAAATTTTCATAAGCGTGTTAAAATGACACGCATAAAGTGTATTGAATGTAAAATGTTTGTAAACAAACTATAGCAATTTTATTGACGAAATTTGCGTGAGATAAATAGATTATTAAAGTAATTGATTTAAATAAAAATGGATAAAAATAATATTAAAGTTGAAACAAGTTCGTTTTAAAAAATATCTTAGACATAAAAACGTTAATTGTTTATAATGATATATATTTGATCATTTATTGAAATAAAAAAAAATTGGTATTAAATCTACAATGATAAATAGTTGGTAAAAAAAATACATCAGAAATTAACTTTACAACCAGACACTATGCAAATGAAAAAAATTTAAAAAACAAATAACAAATTGAAAAAAAAAAAAGATATTTTTGTCACGATGCACAGAACGATGTGTACACGTCGTGGAATACCATTAGCTGGATAATAGGTCGACAATTAACGGCGTGGCGTGCATAAATCTTGGTGTGAAAGGAACTTGAGACGCCTGAGGTATTTAAATAAATAAGGGGCATTATTGTGAGCCACGAGACGACGGTGCGTGAGGCACAACGTCATCTCATCCTCAAGTGTGTGTCACCTATGCCGCTAGTCGTCACATTGATGCCATCAGGCTTCGAAGAACTGGTGAAAAAAAATGTTAATCGCTTCGAAAAATGATACATGCGCGGGTGACGGGAACCGAATATCATTTTAACATAGTGTGAAACTTATTCTCAAGAGAGACCCGAATTATAATCTGTAACAAGCGTGTCTGTCGTTTTCACTTTTAACCTTTGGCTTTCTTCGTTTTTCTTTCTTTCCTCAAAAAAAAAAAAAAAAAAGAAAGAAAGGAAAAATGACTGATCGAGTGTTGAATGCATTTAATCGCGTGTCGTCGAAAGATATCATTCTACATACATTAGTAATTGGTACCTAATAAATTATGAAGCTTTCGAGAGAGAAATGTCTCTTTAATATTAAAATCCCATTTCTTGGCTATTCGTTTTACCTATTATGTAAGTTTAAATATAATTATGTCATATATTGTAATATTTAATTCAATTCTTAAACATTAATATTACAAAACGTGTAATAATAAGTTTAAAAAGTGACTGAAATAAGTGGAAAGTTTTTCTACCGTTTTTTTTTCCAAATTTTCATTTTAAACTGGAAAATTTTTGATTTTTAAAATTTCAATCATCTACAATAATGTAAAATTAAAAACTTTTTAATTAAAAGTTGAATCAATTTATCAGTGGAATACTGAAATAGTTTTCTATTGAAACTCTTTATTTTTTCTCTAATAATATCGGACAAAATGCATGCATCAGAGAAGAACCTCTTGTCAATTTTCGTTTCTAAATTGGACGTTAATTTTATTTTTTATTAAATTTTGATGAGTTGTGTGTGGCTTCAGTATTCACAAATAAATTCATTTTTGTCATGACAAAATTTCCATTTTTGGAAGCATTTTAAAAAAATTTTTACCTCAATATTTTGTCTTTGTTATGTTTCAGCCTTTGCTTTGACTGTTACGCGAGTCTCATTCCTCAAAAATCCTGACCAGTGACCGGAAACTCTCGGAGCCGAATTTCAATTAAATTGAAATATCCTTTCTCTCTTTTTCTCTAGCCATTTTCGCATGTGGCTACATTGATTTCCTCCGGTGTCCGTTGACGGTGTATAACCCCATGTAAACGAGTTGGTGCGGGCGAAAACGCATTCCCATCGAACTGGAAAAAACCTGCATGGGTAAAGGGGTTGCTGTACTTTTCATCTCTTGCTCTGGATGCTACATTTAATATTGGTTGTAGCAATGATGGCAGTGGTACACTCTACAGAACTTCTATTGCCAAACCAATACAACTGAAACTAACGGGCGGCCAGACAGACGGAGCGTGGAAAATCGAATGACAAGCGAATTACGGTATGACCGTGGTTTCATGTCCACGTGGATTATTCATATGACAAATTAACGATCTCTATACAGAAAACTCCCGCATATTTAAAGAGACCCTTACTATCATTTTATTTATTTTATGAGAAATATATTACTATTTTTCATTCAATCATTCTCCTGTAATTGATCTAAATAATTGATTTATTGGTTTCATTCTTGTTCAAACAATAACAGAGCTTCATTCCTTGAATCCTATTTTCATTTCGGCATAAAAATATCCAAAAATTAGAACTCTAGATTACAACCCCTAATAAAGTAAAGATATTTATTGTTTAAATACACTAAATAGTAATTGCCGAAATTTAAGTCAAGTTAGAAAGTCAACAATTCAATCAATTTCGGCAATATTAAACCCAGAAATTTCGGTTGTTTATTATTATTTTTTTTAATTAAATAAGTGATTATTGGAGGAATTCTGGAAAATTTCAATAATGATGTGATTATTCTTATATAGTGATATTGAGAATTAATTAACAAATTAATTGAAAACATTTCCAATTGTTCTGTATCTCTACCCAAACACATAACGTATTTCATTACTCTTTTGATAATGATCCATGAAAATTTATGATAAATAATTAAATCTCATTAAATGAAATAACGCTAATTATGCTATAATAAATATTGCTCATTTAAATAACGGTAAATAAATACATATCTTTTGAATTTTAAATCAATTAACTTTGAAATAAATAACCACAATATTTTCCCATCTATCAAAAATATAAAGTATCTGATGGCAAGATTATAAATGAAATACAAATAAATTTTTTCTAGCTGTCCTACTTAATTTAATTCAAACTCCGTAAATTATTCACTGGTGACTGGATATAAAGCACTAATATTCGCTGATTACCATTTTAGCATTAAAAATTCGTCAGGGTAGCATCACTATATATTCTCGTTCCTTCATTTTTCACTGATGAAGGGCAGCATCGCGACTGGCCGCCTTTCGCGCGTGCGGACTGTTGGGAAAAACCCATTTAAAAGTTTGATTAAGAAAGCGACCGCCATTATTCTCATGCTAATTATGCGGCCTCGGCCCCGTTGAAATTACGTCAAAATGGATCCCAGGAACCCGACAGACGGATCTCATAACGCGTCTTTTTTTCTTAACTTCTCTTTTTCTTCTAATAATACTTTTCTACAATCTACCTACCACGTAAATTGTTTTTTTCCTTTTTTTCAATTCAGTAATTATCTGTGTTTATGAATACATTAGCACGTGACAATAGTTTATATATTCATTTGTGGAAACAATTGTCATTTTTGAATCATTGTTCGATAATTAGATTCATTATCTTTAAGTCATCAATATTTACTAAAATATCTCTTCATGAATAATCATATTGATTTGTTTGCTATTTTTAGAAATCATTCTTAAATCTTAATTAATAATATTATCACTTTTAATTTCTGTTATTTTTATCTTTTTGTTTGAGGGGTAAATTTTTACCCTGCAATGCCTAATTATTATTATTTTTGTTTACCTAATTTTGGAGAATAAATTAAACTCAACTATTCTCTCCATGTGATTCGAATGGAAACTATAACATTAATTTTTGTTTCTCAAAAATTATGAAGAGGGTGTGCAAATTATATGCACCACTTCGCCACCTCTACCCTCTATTTCCTGTTCACAGTCAAGTTGAACCTACTGGAAACTGCTTTTCCCTTTTCTTCTTCTCGTTTTTCCTCATAGCTATTTCACTCGATTTCATGACTTTTTGGAAGATTACTCCTCCAAACTGAGAAAAAAGATACAAACTGCTTTTTTTTCTCACCCTCAATCGGCAAGGGTATAGTGCTTTCTTAATAGTCGAAAATATATATCGTAAAAGTGCGCGTTGACTTGGCATTAAGAAGGGAAGTCCCGCCTATCAGTCATCACCCCAACGTAAAAAAATGGAAAGATACGGAAGCAAACATAAAACGCGTGAAAAAAGTATGTTATACATTGTTGGGATATGACTTGGAGATTTTCATACATTTGTAGAAATAAATTTGTTGTTAAAATAAATGGGATTGTTGTGTGTGCTACCCATAAGTTTGATTTCATTTGGAAAATTAATTTCCGTATTTAATATATTTTTTATCATTATCATTCCTAGCATTATTAATCATTCTAAAATTTACAAATCTAATTATTTTTTCTAACAAACAAAAATGAACAATAAAAAAGGCTTATTCTTAAAGTGATCTGTTAAAAAGTTAAATAAATGTTAGTGTTATTACAAATTTAATTAAGAAATATTAAAAATTAGGTTTTTATTGTATCCGATTGTTTATTTACTAATAAATATCAATGTAAATAATTAAAAAGAAATTCTAAGACAATACTCATAAAATTAAGAGCAATTTCCGAAACCAAATGGTCTTTCAATAAACACTGTATTCATGATTCTGTGGTTCCCACTGAATCTATAGATAATAGACATTTCTCACGCGACAGGGATGGTCCTTCTCCCTCTATGATCTCTGGTGGTTAATTAATTATTACACTATCCGTTTCAGAAAGCGGATAGTCTCTATCGTATATTCACGGATCGTTTACGTAACGATCTACTAATAATATCATAATGAGTGTTGGTAAATGCAATCAAGAGGATTGGTAATTATTGAAAAGGATGCACGAATCATTTACTATCACTCTTGAGAATCTCTCCGTCTACATTGCAAATTTCAAATTTAGAACTATTATTAAAAGTGACTATAATGTTAATCAAATAAGTGATGTCATTTTAAAACATTCTAAGTGCATTGAAATAAGACACTTTGATTTTCAGTGTATCATTACACCATAGTTGAGAGATTATTGTAATGAGATGATGTCCAATTAAAAAAAAATAAATATAACGATTTTGAATAGAGATAAGTATATGAGAGGGTCTGGAATATACTGAACAAAACTTTACCTATGGCAAGATTATGAGGAAATATGATCTCCCAGCATGATAATGACTTGATGACATATTACGGAAGAAGAATTGTCCCCATGCCAAAGTGACGAAAATAGTCCGGGAATGCGGGAAGATTGTGGGTACTGATGTGTTCATTATGATCACGCGTGTATACTTATTGGTGGTGTGTTTCCAGAGATGCTTTGAAAATGGAAACAAGGAGAATAAAAGTCATTTAAACGATATAATATAATAAAAGCGGGTATTGTAGGGCGTATAAGCTAGTGAATCGATTGTCCGCTATTCTCGCTTTCTCTCTCGTTGTTAACCTTGTTCGCCGATTAATCCACATAATCGGTGGGGTTGCTATTGTTGAAAGACTTGGTCTCAATTGGATTACTTTTTTTCTTTAGCTGATATGGGAGTCATATGTTGCCTATCGTCCACTGCTTTCTTCACTTGGTAGCATAAAGAAAAATGACTTTGATCATGGACAACTCGACTATTCTTAACCATTTCATTTTTTATCCACTGTCTTCTTCGTTGAATCTCCGTGAGAGAATCTTGTGAATCTCTCTCAGTGCCTCTTCCAGCACAGAATAAGGAACTTGCTTTTTGCCTCATTCTGACTAGAATAGATGACGGAAAATATGTTGGAAATTCGATCCAGACTTTCGGCGGGTCAAATTTTTATCTTGGATAAAAATAAAATGGGTTATTTTTCTCTACTTTCGTGTACGTTATTTCAAGAGGTTTTGATATGGTCAGCTTTGAGGAAATTTATTGGATTATTGAGATAAAATGAAATATTTGTGCAAACATGACCTATTTACTCTAAAATTATTGTTTAATTAGTTAATTTAGTTTTTAATATTTTAAACATTTAATTACATTAATATGATTTAATTTTTTTTTAAGCAACTTCTTTGATCGGCCTAAAAGATAATTGTTGCTATTATTTCTTGTTGAATATTATTGCCGAACGTTTTGAAAAGATTGTTTAAAACTGAAAACCATCTTTAGGAATTAATTCGGAAATACTTTTCACTTTACTCCTTGAAAATGAGTCAGTGTACATTCAATATTTCTTTAGCAGGCGAACACAATCATTTTTAGGCCAAAATTGGATCATGGTGGACTAAAGCTGGCCCAAAGTTACACCAAAAATGGCCAATCATGTTTTTCTGCTACACTGGAGAAAATAATTGGTTGTAGGAACAATATCGTACCCTTTAGATTAACTATCTAACTTTTAAAATTGGTAGTATTGCTAATATAGCAATACTTCACTTGCTCATATGGTTAAGATAATTGTAGCAGCTATCTAGATATTTATAATAGCTATGCAGGTAATTAAAGTAGACATAAGAATTACTTCGGCTATACTTTGTATTGTTGCCACAACTATGAATGTTTTTCGGTGTCGGATTGTAGTGATAATAGCAGCACTAATTCAATCAGTGATGATTTTATAACTGCAAATCAGTGAATACATACTATTTTGGTGTGCTTTACACTCATTTATTTTTAGAGAGTGGTTTCAAATATTTTGGTTGCATCAAAAATAGACTTGTGTGTATGACTCTTATACACTATATGTATTAAATACTTGATATAAATAATATCCAGAATAGCAAGAGACAAGCAGCGAGACACAGAGACAGACGCTTGGGCAGTGCGTATCGATCTGGCAGCGTTATGTGCGTGCCGGAGGTTGGGGTCCCGACATGGACCAATCGGAGGGCAACTCCTCTTCTCTCCTCTCTTGCCTCTAACTTCACTCCGTCTATACCTTGCTCTCCCTCGTTCATCCATACGCTTTCCTCACCCTTTTCACCAGCTATGTATATATATATATATATATATGCTCATAGCTATGTTTTGTAACGTACGTAGGTGTTCCCTTCCTCATCTTTCCCTTTTCTCCTGTCTCTTGGTCCCACGCTATTTCCTCGCTCTTTTACTTCTAAACAACCGTCATATGCAATGCATAGTCAATTCTTAAGCCATTGGAGTATTCCTCTATTCCTATCCACTTATTTCTACGGTTTATGCGCATGCACCTGATATAGGTTGATTATACTCTTGAATAACATCACGTGCAACCGACAATCTTGAAACAATAACTGGCTCTAATGATTTATATGAAAATATAGGGATTATTTTTGGACATCCACAGTTTGTTTATGATTTAATTCATATACTTCTAGATGTGTAAAACCTGTTTACCAGTTTTTACCCATATTTATAAAAATATCTTTTTTGATTTATTTTCAAGGTTTATTTGTTTAATAAATTTGGAAAATTAAAGATATTAATTATTATTTTGACATTTTTTATTTAAAATAAGAAAATTCTATGTTATATTTTTTTAAATTGGTAATGATTTAAAATTTATTACGGTATTACTCTGATAATTGCTTCTATCCAATCACTGACAAGCATCTCTATTTAGTCGAAATAAAAAAAATATGTCAAATATCCAGACAAAGCTGACGAAAAAAAAAATATGATATTAACTCGAAAGAGGGGAGGATACGCTGAAAAAAAAATATTTCCCTAAAAGGATTTATTAAATAGCAAATAAAGTACATATCAATCATTGCATTCAATAAATCCCGTTATCGATTAATTTAACACAAAGTAAATTTATTTTATCAGATAACTCGATTCCACATTTTAACTTTGGTAAAGAAAAATCTCGTTACAAATTGTTCAATTGCGGTTGTGATATTGTTTCTCTTTTTTTGACTCTCTCGATTTTTTTTTTTTTATCTCTGACAGACAATTTTTTTATCGGACGCAGATGGCTGGGTACAGATGAAGAGATTTGGAAATTTCAAGAGATCGTATTTGCGATCGTATTTGCAAATGTTTTGTGGAGCTCGATCGGACGCGAGCCGGAAACTCGGACCGACGATTAACGAGAAAATTCGATGAAATCGTAAATTCGTTCGTTCGTATTACTCTCGTCCAGGGATAAAAGAGTGAGTGAGATGGTAAGAGAGTTTGCAGCTAAAGGATACATATATATATATATATATATATATATATATATATATATATGTAGAATGGTATGTATGTAGATACAAATGGGAACAGGTAAATGTGCATGAACGTATCACTCAGTTGCACATTGGAACCCTATGGCTATCACTCCTGACGCATGTGCGAATGTCCGACGGGCTATTGCAATACTCGCGAGAGAATAAAGAGAAACCAACTGGACACTGGTGGCAGTAAAATTCCCTAAACGATGTAAATAATGGATGGCGAACAGTTTGGATGGTTTTCAGTTATTTTCCACCGGTATCGAGTGAAACATAATTCAAGGAAAATTTATTACCATTGCTCAATTACGCAAAATATTGTCAATTAAATAGAATTGTCTAAATGGATGGGAAAAATATTTTTGTTACAAAATATTGAGTTGTGCACTTTGTCAGATGGACGATACAAGTGAGCATCAGTGAAGAAAAATTTTTCATTGATAAAATGAAATTATTTTGTTGGCAGAAATGCACTGCAAATCTACGTGAATTAAAATAATGCACATTTAATATATTTATATATACAATACAATACAATACAAAATAGAGAATTAACAAGAAAATTTTTTTTAAGATATTATTTAATTTTTTTGGAATATTCAGATAAAATCATTTGTGTATGGAAATTTTGAATTTGTAGTGTCCTTTCTAAATATGGAGCAGCGAAAATGATAAAATAGACTGCAAAATCGATGAATATTCACTGATTTTGCAGTTCATTTGGTTATTTTCACTGCTCCATTTTTAAAGAATAAATATAAAAAAAATTTCTATTATAATGATGATGACAAGTTCCTAATGCTAAATAATTCTTAAAGATGAAATTATTTTTTACCTTATTTTAAGTGCTAATATTAATCCATCTCCCCTGGATGTAATTTTCTCTACAGATCAGAAATTATCTAAACTATCATCTGGAGCCCACATCTATTTGTCGATAAACATCAATCGGTGAATTGGATTGTAGATATACATGAATGGAGTCTATGTGTACATGCATGTATATATAGTTAGATAATAATATCATCAAGGACACATCAATCTACTCAAAACTTAAAATTTTCAATTACAATTTAGCGTAGTCTATTCGCTTTCCTGTCATCCAACAATTTCCTCCATCTTAACTTCCACCATTACTGTTTCAAGGTAGACTAAAGTTCCTACAAGATAGGGAGTTGGTGCGAGAGAGAATTGTGGAAATCTCTAACTCAGCGTCGAGAGCAGTCTGCATCGTGTTGGAGTAACAGCAAGTCTGAATTCATCCCCTTCTAATCTGGTCTCCTTGGTTTCGCCCTCAAGTTTCGAAGCGGGAAGCGGGCGGTTTTCACCATCGGAGGATGGAAAAGAAAAGAGGTATCCACGTAGACGGAGGAAAAAAAATATGTATCAAATAAAATGACGACGAGAAAAGCTGACAGAGTGAAAGAAATGTTACAATATAGCTTTGAATTTAAGGAGTTTAGATGAAGACAGACATTGTAGACAAGTGAGAGAGGTTTTGTATTGATAAAGCTACTAAGTCTTCATTGGGATCTATTCGTTTAATAACTTATCAATTTGATACTTCATTATTTTATTCATTTTCATAATTTATTTTATTATGAAATAAACTTAACTGCACAATCCAATACTAAAGTCATACAAACTTGAAGGCAATAGCATAGTTTACAAAAATATGCACTTATGAATAAGAGTGATAGATATTAAGATGACAATAAGCATAAGATATAAAAAGAAAATCATGGAATATATTTTAGACTGCATAAA
Organism: Chelonus formosanus; assembly: GCA_028641665.1. Taxonomy (NCBI): domain Eukaryota; kingdom Metazoa; phylum Arthropoda; class Insecta; order Hymenoptera; family Braconidae; genus Chelonus; species Chelonus formosanus. The sequence goes on from CM054002.1 coordinate 2,453,165, forward strand.
ACTGGATTCTATTATAGGCATAGTAGTTATTTCACTGCAAATCATAGTGTCTTATTTCAATGCACTTAGAATGTTTTAAAATGACGTCACCTATTTGATTAACATTGTAATGTCTTTTTTAAATAGTTCCAAGTGCATTAAAAATGACGACAATGTTAATCAAATGCGTGACGTCATTTTGAAACACTTTAAGTGCATTAAAATAAAGCACTACCATTTGCAATGATAGGTAACTGTAATTCAAAAAAAAGGAAATATTAGAGAAACCATAAACTTTAAGGAATATCTGGACACCAGCAGCATAATTAGCAGACATAAGATGAATTAAGATGGCCAGCTCAGTACACAATAAAGAAAAAGTAAATTAATAAAAAGATGATTGGATCTAATTAAAAACATAGTACATTGGTACATTACCTGAATAATATGCGTTAAATATGAAATTTTATTATTTATTTTAAATTTTTCATATTTTTTTTTAAAGAATTTATAGATCATTGAAGTAATGATATAATTTTTATGAATTGTTTAATTGAATAATTTTAATTGATTAGTGAAAAATAATTTTTTATTGATGAGTCGTAATATTTAATTAACGAGATGTATTCAAATAATTAATGTTAATCTATTTTTTATGATGAACTTTTTAATTGAAGGAATTGAAAATTAATTTTAAAAACAGCTTCAATCTTTCAATTTGCCATCAGTGTCTGCTCGATCAGAAAATTCAATCTAGAAATAATTCCAATCTACATTTTACAGAATTAATGTAAAAAAAAAACTTTGAAATCTTTTGTCATGCTACGGAATCAATTTTTCGATACTTTTTTTTTATAAAAAAAAAAAAAAAAACAGTTTGTTAATCATACTCGTAGTTATCTGTTATTTGGTTGGTTCGATTTATAGATTTAAGGAGTAATTTTTAATCCAAAATATCTCAATTAAATGAATTTATCAAGAATAATCAACGATAAATTCATCAACAATTATTGATATTCTGTTTGAAGTAAGAACTTTTCTTCTAACTTGAGAAATAAGAAATGAAAAGGTTCATTGTTATTCTCCGCTATAATTAAACACTTAAAAAAGATCAATACTTCCAGGAAGTAAAAAACTTCTAAACTCTTCATTTCAACCCCGACGTCACTTTCGTTCGAATTTCTTAAAAAATAAATAATCTGACCTCGAGATGGTGCTGGCCAGATGGCAGAATCAGCGACACATACTATGTGAGTGTCACCCAACCCAAGGTCTAATCTGGGACGCGGCAAGAGAGTGAGCCTAATCCAGCTTATCCAGAAAGTAATTTTGAGTCTTTTGAAATAGTCCCCCTTGCATCACCCACTCACCATCATCACCTTCATTCGTTTCTCTTCGCTTCCGTCCCTCGCGACTTTTTCGCCTAGGGAAAAGGTTATCTCTTTTAACAGCGAGTCCACTATCGTAAGTAACCAGTTGTTTCTTTTGCCAACCAAACGCCGTGAATTTTTCATTTTTCTATTCTCCATCAAATGATTCCCAAAAAAGTCAAGATTATAGAGAAGTTTAATTTTGTGTGGGTTGAATTATTAGTTTTTTTCTTTCAAGACTAGTCAAAAACAATTAGAATTTCTCTCAGAAATGATAAATTATAATTAACGAATTAATCAGTACTTGTAGAAGTACTTTAATCTAATTTTATTGTTCACTAATTTAATCAGTAAACATAAGCTTTACTGTTCTAATTTAAGTTCAGCAAACAGGAATTGTGTTAGGCGACGGTGGCGCCACTTTTACCAAACTATAAGTATGACCCAAGTATTAAGCGCCCCCTAAGTTCAAAAACTATAAGCTTTAGCGTGGGTGACGCAAGTATTTAACTAAAATTTACAGTAAATCAGTAAATATTAATTAATTTTTTTTAAGTATGGGGATTTATTTAGAATTATCATCAAAAATGATGCTTTTAAATGAAGTATTAATTAAACAGAGTCAGATCCTAATGCGAGAAGCAAAATTTATAGCGTCATGATGATTGAATTATACCTTATAGGTATTATGTTTGGCAACTGATGGTATCATCATCAAAGTCCATTACATTTGTTAAAAATCACTGGTGGAAATCGTAGAAACGCACTTGGTAATATATAGAGCATTACGAGACTGAAGAGCCCTCACAGACGCAACATTACGCTGATTGCCTGAATTATCCGCAACCAGACTGGTTGCTTCAGAGCTTATATACGTATATACTTGGGTACTGTATTCACCAGTATATAACCTGCTCGTTGGTATATAATCTCCTGTGTATATACGTTAAATATATGTATCCATATACATACCTTGTTTTGCCCTGTGCGTAGATTTAGCCTCGAGCTATTGGACTGCAGCTGATTTGCGTTTGCGCATTCCACCGTTGCTTGCCAACTTCCACATGCTGTCGTTTGCATCCTATACGTGGAATGCATGTGCAATTTGCATTGATGAGCTGAAAAATAGAAAAATTAAAAATTTATTTTTACCACCGATGAATATTGATTTTAGGTGACTTTGCAAATTATTTTATCCAATAGAAAGCAATTTTTTTTTTTAATATCACTTTTGAGAGAATGTTAATAAAATGGTTAAAAATAAATGCATTGAATTATTATTTTATTTAGCTGTATATGAAGTAATTATTCAAACTTTTTGATTAAAAAATATATTCATAATAATTAATGAATTTTTTAGCTTTTAATGAACCGAAAAAAATTAATTATTCAAAAGCATCTAGTGTATTGAGTAGAACCCTTTACTTTTTAATTTGACTTAACCACAATTCAAAACGTTTTATAGATTTATGTGATGATCAAAAAGGTAACTCAACTTATAAAAGCCTCTAGCTATTCGTAATAAATGATACGCGTGTTCTAGCGCTATTTAGAGACATGTATGAGACCTCGAAGTATATTCATCAACTGTTATGATATGCGTCTTCAATCCTTCCCCTATAACCCCATGAATTTATGAGCCGTATACACTCACTTTTGTCGAGTCACGTTACTAGAGTTTTGTTTGACTGATGAGTGTTGAATTTAGTTCCACCGGAATTTTTCTCTTTTTGAGGTTACTAGTACTGATGGGTTTTCTGTAAAAAGATACCAAGTGTTGTGGTCATTGCAAACTCGTTGACACAGTGACATGAAGGAAATCGTAGAGGAAGTGCAAAGGGGATCGGACGACAATAAATAGAATGACGACGAGAACACGCGACAATGAGGGTTGCCGGAAGACCAGGGACAACTTTAATTTCCCCCAGAGTTCCTGGCAATTATTACGTCGTAGTAAAGTCGATAACCATCTCTACTTCCAACCACAGTTGAGTTCTGTGTTCCTGGTTAATGTGAAACCCTTTGAATTCTTTTATCAACTCATCCTTTTTTCTCTACTGACACACAGATACTTGGCCAAGATTTTTAGAACTGATGTTGGAAATTATTGATCGTACTAATCTATTTATTTACAGCATTTTCAGTTAAGTGTATTATTTTATCGACTATTTGAATTTATTTTTAATTATTTCTGGGTTTTTAGAAATAAATTTATCAACTGTTCAGTGGAAAGCTCTTGTAATTGATCCGATTTTACATATGACTTTTTATGATAGCTACAATTCGGTTCTAAAGCATCGAAGTTTTTCATTATCAATTTTTATTTGGTGTATCTCGAGAACAAACGATGATATTGACATGAAACCAGTTTCATTTAATTTATAATTATGTTACTTCAAAACTGATTAAATTTTTAGGACAAAATCGGTTGAGCCATTTTTAGCGCAGAATAAAAAAAGGCAAGTTAGCAAATTTTTACAATTTATGAATGTTTTTCCAATATTGTGTTAGTTTCTACTCGAAAGTTAGTTGTGTGGATCTCCTGAATTACCTCTTGTAATTCTGATTATTTTCAGATTTTATTTTGGTGATTGTCTTGTAGAGGAATAAAAAAAATTAATAATAAATAAAATAAGAGAAGCAGATATAAGAAAAAAAGTGAGTAAAAGTGTAATAAAAGAAAGTCAACAATATAGAGCAGATATATACTGGCCAATTATTTCATTCGGTGGAAATAGTAACAGAGAAATTCAGTGCTTATATTATACATGGTCTTGGTGACTCTACTCACTTTGCTCGTCGACGTCTCATTCAACCAAAGACTAATTAAAGTGCAGCAGCAAGTTAAATTAAAACGTGATAATATTGCCGAAGCATTTTCTTGTACCTCTTTCTCGAGATTTTATCTTTTCTTTTTTTTTTTATTTTCTTTATTTATGTAGTTTTGCAAGTCTTGTTTATGGCTTCGTATAAACTCTACAAAAAGTTTCAGCTTTAATTCCAATTATTGTGGGGTAATTAAAGTGTAAATAAAAAATGAAGTGTAGCTAAATGTTATGTCATATTAATTAAAAAATAAATGGTACATAAATAAAAAAACAATTCAGAATGAGAATTTAATTAAAGTTTAATTTGTTTGACATTTTAAAAATTATTTCAAATAAAAATCTGTCATTAATTTCGCATTTCTATTTATTAAGATAGCCAGATGGAATTCAATAGCTAGTCAAATGAAGTATTATTAAAAATAACAATTAAATATCTACAAAATTACTAATAATTTTTTTGGCTAATATTTAACGATTCATTTTCGAGAGAAAATCATGTGTTTGTAATTGTGCAGCGATGATTCTCTCACTCTCAATAGGACAATAAAGTATAAGTGTTGAACGTAATAGTACTTTTTATCAAAAATTAATGTACGAAATATTTTAAATCAACTGAATTATTTGTGATGAATTTAAAAATTGATAAAAAAAGAATTAAATGATAATTTTTTTTTTCAAGCAATCGAGAATACTTACTCGGGCCATAACACTAACGTAAGTCTCGTTTCCCTTCATTTCTCATTCTTACTTGCTCTTACTCAACCCTCCTCAGTCTGGTGCCTCATAAATATAAGCCAAAGAACGACTAGTTTCTCTTTTGCCGTGAGCTAAAGAGAAATATTCCGAGACGATGAGTGGAGAAAACATCAGGGATTTTAAAACAAATATATCTCACGTAAATCCAGCAGTGGGTAAAAAACCTTGGGGAGTCATTGTAATATTTTCGAGTTGAGGCCGAGGGTAAAGCTGTAAATCGTCTTACTTATTTTTACATATTTCATCGTGTAACTTTTAGATGTAGATATTATATTGTCTACAGGTTGTTAAACAAATCAATGTTTTATATACAGTTTTATCACTTTCACCCTACTTTAATATTTATCACTTAACTTCGGGTTGAAGTAAAGCACAATAATACTAGAATAAATAAAACAGAGGTCAATTAAAATAGCAATGAAAGTTTATTTGCAATTGATGATTTTTTTTTTATTTTTCAAGATTAATCTTTAATAATGGTAAATAATAAAAATCATGCTGCGACAATTTTTCATTGAAAATGAAAGAAAAAAAACTAATTTATTTCCTTCTTAAAATACCTGCTTATTTCCCTACCAGCTTATTTTTTGTCGATCAGCAGCAATTCCATTATTTCCCTAATATTTATTATTCTGATCGATTGTTGGGTAGGTGAAGAAGATGAATTTGAGCAGTCATGTGAAGAGAAACCCCATTCTCACCTGGTATATGAGTGAAAATTGAGTTTTCAGTATACAAGGGTGACTTGAACGTAATATTAATCAAAATACAAAAATATTGAAGACATAAATAATGTAATGTTTCTAGTAATTTTCTTCTCCATCATTATTTTATTATTAAAAATAATAAACTAAACATTTAAAATAATTATTTTTAGTACTAAACAAAAAAATTAAATTTATATAAAAAAAAAAATTCACTGGTATGATTAATTATTTAATATACTATCTTAAATAATTTTATAATATAAATTTTGACCTTTTCACACTTGTTCCTGCATCTGAAGTTTCCAATGAATTCAAGTGTAGATGGAAAAGTTTGAGAATACTTGAGAGAATCAATTTATAACTCTATAAATACTTTGTAGTTTTACTTTGAAACTTTGGTAATTAAAATGACTGTATTGCACTGTCGTGACACATAATGATTATTTTCATTAAAATAAACAGACTTTTTTATAGACAAAAAATTTCAATAATTACCGTAATCATCGTCATCATTATTACTTGAAATATTTTGATAACTCTTTCCCCTTCGCTCTCCCTTCTGCCTTCCTCAATTTGTTCGAAATTGATGTCGAGTTGACATTATTTAAAAATAGAGGCAAAAGGTACAGAAAGGGAAAGCATCGAGTCAGTAGTAATTAGATAAATGAATAATTTCTAGTGAATTAAATAGAGGGTTAAAGATGAGGGGAAAGTAAAAGAGAAATTGAGGAAATGAGGAGTTGCAGGCAAAGTTGAAACGTCTAAAAGTGTTCAGTCTAAAATGATTTACATAAAAAAAGATAATTTTATGTGTAAATAATAAAATTATAAAATATTATTACAATTGTAATTATAAAATTATTAATTATTGAAAATATTATATCATCGAAATAATTTTTATTCTGACTTATTATAATTTCGAATCAAATATCAAACTTCATCTTGACTCTTTAAAATGAATATATATTCGGAAAGTGACTTATTATCAATCTTCTCCTAATTTTGCAAAGTTGTATTCACAGACTCGGACAATAAGTGTTGTTGCTGAATCACCAAATGCCTAAATTTGGCAACAGTGAGGCAAAAATTAACATTTTTTAAGCCAATATATGCTAATCACGTATACTTTTGTATTCGAAATAATTTATTTTTACACCAAAAACAATAAATATCTTATTTTCTTATTTTACTATTAATTAGTAAATTATCTCAAACAATAAAAATGTCATAATAATGAAACTTCCATTGAATTTTCAGTCTTATAAATTTTCTTACAAGTCTAATTACTTTTTTTTTATATTGAAAAACAAAGACAATACTTACTTTTTGAGATGACAATGATAATTGTAAAATATGATGAGTAATTAAAAAAATATTCGTTAATTAATATCAGAGTAAAATAATAAAACGATGAATGATTATAAAACTATTAAAAGATATACTAAAAGTAATAATTGTTGTTGACGGTTGAATAAAACAACAAAAGGGCAACGATGAATTGATGAATATTCATTGAGTACTACACTGAAGAAACCTACTACAGTGGTACTCGAAGCAGCCGTACATGAATTAAATCTTCCATTTCACAGTGTAGTCTTCTTCAACTTCATATACACCAACTTGGAGGTTCTGCTTCGCCTTCATCTGGCTGTTTGAAAATGAAAATAATTGCTAACTATTCCAAGCACGCAAGACGAATGTTGGATGCCAGTTAAAAGAAGGAAAAAAAATTAAAGTAAGAATAAAAAAGAGTATGTAAGACTCTGCTAGGTTTCTACTAGCGTACGTGAATGTATTTGATAAAGTAAAGTGTTGAGTTACTGAAAGGTGCGAAAAGAAGGTGGAGGGCGTGAGGAATGAGATAGATAGTGGGAGTGCCCAAGATGGCGTCATATATGGCTGAAGATAAAAGCAAGGAAGTGTAGGAAGGGTAAAAGATAAATGACATGTCCATGAGACTTGGTACCATCACTTATTACTCTTAACATACTTACACACATTCATAATATTTAGTATCATAAACTCGAGCCAAATCTCGGATCTTGTTGTACTTTATTGAGTATAATGTCATGGAATGTGAGACTTATATGGTCTTACACATTATTAACAATTGCTTATGATATTTAAGTTGCAATGAATTTTTTGTTAATTACTTTTATAGAATAATTAGTGATTAATTATCAGTGAAATCGAGGTCAAATGATGCCTTAGGGTAAGATGACCTTTTTAAATTTCTATTCCGGTTTATTTACTCTATTTTTTTTCAACTTAAATATTTTAATAGCTCTTGTTTTAATTATTAATGTAAAAAAATTTGTTTCTATTCTGTTCTTCATGAGGATGTTTCAAAATTCAGCCAACATATAATTTCGTTAGAACTTTGGAGGAAAATTTTTATAAATATTTCATTAAATGATAGAAATAAATTTTTTGATAACAGAACAATTTAAAGTGTTTCAATATAATGTCACATATTTAATTACCATTTTTTTTAACACTTAACAGTGCAATACTCACTATAAAGTATATTAGACATTTTAAAGAGTGCAAAAAAATTGTTCTGTTGTTAGAAAATATATTTTTATCATTTAGGGCATTTTGATTACTCCGAGCTGTATTTAAAAAAAAGACTCAGGATCTTTTAAAATAAATTTATTATTTTTTATTAAATATACACACTTTCTATCTGCATATTGATTAATCATTAAAACATCCTCATGAGAACAATGTTTAAAAAAATATTTTTCTACATGAATATTTATGTATATTAATTTCAATCATTTTTAAATAGTCTCTTTTTTTTTAAAATAAATTCCTTTTCAAGAGTTGGCCTAGTCATTTTTGAGTCACTAATTAGTCAATAAACTATTTCTATCCTCTAAAAAATTAATAGTCAAGTTCCATAGTTAGATTTACAATCCTGTTTTAATTTCTCATTCAACAGAAACATATTGAGTCCTTTTCGAACTATTAATACTAAATACAACTATACATTTCTCTGAGTGTATGTCTAAATCATTAAAAATTTATATTTTATTCATAAAAAAAAAATAATTTCCCAAATCAGACTCTAATAAAATATGTTCTCTGAATCCAACTGAATGATTTTTTTTTTATAGCAAGAGAAGCAGATCGTATAATACGATTAATAAATATGACACTGGCACAATTTAATTATTATGATGAATTATAAATTCACCGTACGTTTGTGTATAAAAGCTCTTATAGATAAATGTATATATACACAGCAGTAGGAGCATATGCTCTGGCAATTGGAACGGTGATTGTGCAATCTAAGCACGTAGAGCAGAGTCTCTCGCGGAATATTAGCTGGTAGCTGGCTGAGTCGACGTCAGACGAACGACGGACTTGCATACAGTATTAAGCCCTTGGGGAGTTTTCTGTCTTGGTGAGTGTGTACCACACCATTGCGTCAGCTTCTCATCTTGTTCCTCGTGCCCACTTGCACTGCAAACCAACCACTGTGTACCAAGAACGATGGCGTGAGTTCTCCCGACATCAAGCTCATATCAGAGGGTGGACCACTGTGCAAATACTCAGGTATTCATGAAGCCCACGGGGTATGTGCCCTGGCTCCACCATTAGGCAATGTTGTCCCTTGTCATTCGAATATCTCCATCCTTTCCTTCTACGTGTTTCAACTCAACTTTTCTTAATTCTAATATTTACATCCATTTCCCTAGTCATAAAATAATGAATAAATCAACTATCCAAAATGAGAAAAAATATCTGACAACTTTATCACGTGTCCTCTAATACTATTTATATCAAGTCAAATTTTTACCTAACTGCAAAATAACTATTTTTTAATTTAAAAAATATTTTTATTATTTTAATTCTTAATTTAGGTAATACGATTATTTGAAAGCTGAAAAAGTTTTCTATCATTTTTTTTTGTTTGGTAAATATTGAATTTTATTACAGACTCAACTCTTATTATTATTATTTTTTATTTTTATATATAAAATGGGAATGAGTAAAATAATTGGAAAAAATAAGTAATCCTGATAATTAGAATATTATTACACGGAGTAAATTTTTAAACTAAACATCTTTTCTGAATCTGTCATAATTTATTCATCTTTAATAAGCATTTCAATTAGTTGTACTAAACGTTTAGTTTTCATTTCAATATATTTTACAATATAAAATGAATGAAAGTCTAAAGATTTATAAAATCAACATTTCAAGAGGGAATTTTATTTTTAATAACAATATTTCATTAAACCAATTTTATGTCCATCATCGAATTCAATAATTCATAGAATGTAACACACTAGAAATAAAAACATGTCATTAACACTCAAGTGAATAATGAATTCACCAGAGAGTGTGGGTAGACTTGGGAATGAAGAATTATTCTAGCTGATACCAAAGCAAAGAGAGAGAGGGAGAGGGAAATTCGAAAAGCATCTTACTCATCGTATAGTATCATCTATCTTTGGATGAGCCAAAAATATATAGAGATGAAGAAGATGGTGTGGTAATGGGAAAGGAGGAAAGAGGCGAAGAGTGTTAGATATTGAATAGATAGTTTACGAGCTCATGGCTCTGTGAATTGTAAACGACATTATGAACTATTGGAAGACATATTAGCGCAAATCAGCGGAGCCAATAACTTGGTACACCGGGTTAGAAACGTATAAGGGGATAACCCAAGAGAGACAACATGAACGAACAACTGCTGGCGTCAAATTATTCTGCGATTAATAATCCCCGCGTTACACGCGTGATCGGGCTTTTATCCATAACGGAGAGAGAATCCTTCCTGCAGGTGATTGCCATATACACGCCACGTTGGACATGAACGATAAAGAGAGTGAGCACGTGCCAGATTATTCGCCGAGCTGTATCACTTTATCCACTTGACTCGTCTCATTCACTCTGTTCACTTTATTCATCAGCCTCCCTTCATTAATAGACTTGAATTAATCGTCTATTCCTTACCTACTTTATCAACAAGATATTTTCAATGCTGGTTTCATCCAGAAAATTCAAAGAATTGAAAGATTTAGTACTCCATAGTCATAGAGTCTATAGGTCTTATTGCCGTCATGTGGACTTTGACGAAAGAATGAGAAGCGGCAAAAAGACCACGGAAGGATAGATAGACGTGTGAATGGTAGATTTTCATAATGCGATGCAGGCGCGATGATCCGGGAGCAATATAATCCAAGAAAGAAATGTCATGTGTTGTAGACTTATAGGCAGAGTCTATGTGGAGATGCTATGCGAGACCCTTCCTGTGACTTCTTTAGCCCCAGGATATGACGATATTGCTTGTTTTATTGGTGCGTGATACCCATTTAAGCCTAACGTCAAAGGTTTTTTTTTCTGAATCTCTTGGAAGTGATTTTTTATTAGACTTATTATTTGGTGTTTAAATGTTGAGGGAACAAATTATAAAGTTATGAAGAATAGCAAACAGCAATCTTTGCTTTGATGTGTCAAAAAGATCTTGGAAGTGATGAAGAAGAATAAATAAATGATATGGCTTTGATAATTGAATCAAAAATAAGGATTAACTTCTGGAACAAATGTGATGTTTTTAGCTTATTACACATTCACATATTATTATTTAGCTATTAGTATTATTTGGTAATATTATTAATATCTTTAGTACCTCTATTTTTTGAAATCCTATCTAACTCTCAATAGTTGAATCAATTTAATTCCTCTATTCATAAATGTTAATATTCAAATTCGATTAATATCTTACAAATAACGACTTCGTATAAACTATAATTCGATTGATTTATATCTTATGAAATTTGTTAATAGATATTATATCAGATTAAACTGGATGAGCCTCAATTAGTGATACTTTGCTGATCACCAATGAATTTACTGATTATATTATTAATTTTCTATATTACAAATATTTCAAATCAATTTTTATTTCAAACTGTTTTATATTAATGAACTAAAAAGTGTTTGATTATGACGTTACATATTTGATTAAGATTGATATAGTAGTTGTAATCACTTTTTAAATATTTTCAAGTGCATTGAAAGTGACTACAATATTAGTTAAATATGTCCTGAAAAAAATCATCTTTAATTTAAATAAGATTTTTTGATAATCATCATGACGTTTTAAGTGTTTTTTCCTATTTTTCATTTTTTTACACTTCAAGTGTTATTCTACACTAATCATTCGATTTTTTAGAATTAATTTCAACCCAACTACTCTCTCAGCGTTAATTCTCCATTATCGTTAATTGATGTTAAGAAGAAGAAAAAAAATGCGCATAGTAATCCATAATAAACGTAGTAGGAATACTCGTATATGATTTATTAATACTATCTTGCAGATCACATAAACGAGATCTTTGGCAATTGGCCGACTTGCCATCAGAAGAGTCGGAAACAACACAAACAAGACCTAGTAAATTTATCAACGGTCATCCGAGGGCGGGACCGGCAGCCGGGACAAATTCTATCGCGAACGTCGCCCTTTCGGCGTCGAGCCCGGGCTAAAGGTCTCTCTTTCTCTTTTGCTCTCGTAGTGCCTTGGTGGAGGACAGAGGGGATGGAGGTGCTACAGGCGTTGGAGCACTAGTTGGCTTGTGTGGTGCGGCTGAACCCCTCTGAGAGCATTTGCCCGGGCATGGCCCCACGGCGTAAGTCATTGCGGCTGACCGGAAGTTACGGGATCACCGGAACCTAGGATATTTATGCGAGCTCTCGCACACTCAGTCGTCCAGCTCTCATCCCTCCAACATTGGTTGGGCATTCCTGCTCTTCGTCTAGCACAAACTCTTGTGGATACGCTTGTCCAGATACCCCCGGTCTGATATAGCTCCTGAACATACTAGAAATGGATGACTCCCGCCTCCGACCGGAGCATTACCCGTAATAAGGAAATTGCAAATTTATTACCCCAATGATATTGTCCTGCAACGACCAAGAAATGGCTCCTGCACTACCATATATACTTAGCTCTTCTCAATATCACCAAAAGACTTATTTCACTTTTTATAGCAACGTCATCGACTCTTTGCCCTCCGGATGACTGTCGGAAGATACCAAAAAATTACCCAAAGAAAATGATAAAACGTAAATAAACGCAAAGATTTCTTTTACTTCTGTTTCATCCTGACACACTGCTGAGGAAAAGAACTTGATGACAAGTAATAAATATCTCATATCAACTAATTTCTTCCTCGTACTTCTTGGAGAGATCATAAAATATTTTCAACCACCAATGGTATTTATAACACATTCCTAATTTATTATCCTTAATCAAGTAATGTCCTTCAACACTTGGAATCTTATTTGATAATTTATAACTCAATAAGTATTGTTGGGTTAAAGTATTTTTTTCAAATGATTGAGTCAACCCACATGTGGGCTGTAAGATATTTTTAAAGTTGACATCAAAGATATATTTTTCGAAATATTAATAAGAAAGAATATTTTATCACACCTTTTCACTCACTTTTGTTACTTCTAAAGCCCTTCTGACACGATGATAATCATGTGGTTGAATGTAACCGACACGCAATCAAAAATGAATTATCGACTGGACCAAAAGTTCCGCCCCGTATGACACTTCGACAAAAGGCTACGTATCACAAACAGATTTCCGAGTGTCGCTGATGTGTTCTAATAATCTTACGACTTCTCTAATCTTCATGATATAGAATTAAAATTTTCTCTTCAAGTTTCGACCTCTATTTTCGTATACAAATAAAAGTATTTATTACATCACTTGTACGTGCATCTGAAAAATTATTACCGGCTTCCGGTAAGATTCAAGATGATGTGCGTGCCAATTCAAAAGATCTTGGGATCATAACTAACTTCTATGTATCCTTGAAACAATAATCCATTAGAGAATGACTTTGATAATCCTCCTGGCTTTTATACTCGATGCTATACATGACGACTATTCTGAATTGTAACTTTTGGTAATAAAAAAGTAAAGCTGACAAAATATGGAATTGTTGGGGTGTATAATTACTATTTATTATTTTTAGGGAAATAAATAGTTGGGGATTATAAAAATCACTGCTAAACAGTGTATATTTACTGATTCATGATTAGACAGTAATCAAAGAATATTTTTATTTAATGATTAACATTAAAATATTAAATATTGTTTTAGAATTAACTTGTTAACTTTTTTATAGATTAAGTTTTGTTGGTTCTATTAAAATAATAAATTTTTATTGTGCAAAATTATTTTAAATATAATTATCTGAATGGTTTATTTTCATGTGTGTTTCATTTAGTTTTCAGATCAATAGTGCCTTAGAAAGTAAGAATCTGATGTCACTTGGATTTGAACTTATTACAATTTTTAACTCAACATCAAAATACATTTCATTAAATTCATTAAATTATTCATCATTATCAGTGCGATACTTTGCACTAATTATGGAATTTTCTCGGAATATTTATAAATAAATGCATGAATGTTTAAAAAAAATTTAAACAAAAGAAAATTAAATTTTTCTTAATTCAAAAACATGTCATTAAATCAATTATTAATTTTTTTTTTAACCAAGAGACTTTACTCAGCAATAACTGAAATGACTGTACTTAATTCAACGTGTACAAATAAATTCAATTATAGGTCACTAGAGTTCGAAATTTGTCTCCATTATGCCATAATCTATTTCTAAGGTCATTACTTCCATGTGTCGCTTGACATCAAATGAAAAAGTTCTATGTGATGGTGAAATAAGAAGGAAAAGAACTAGCTATGATTTATAAGTAGAGACACGAATGACCACTGCATTAGAACTAACTATATATTTTTTTTATCGAAACAAAAAAATAAAAATATATAGTAAGAAGGAAGTCTACGATGAGTTAAGATGAAGCAAGCACATGAGGTTTTCTTTACCTTTTAGAGTTATTGATGATGCGCGAGCGCGGATCACAGACTCTTTCCTGCTTGCTTCTTACTTCTCACTCTCTTATTTACCCTCTCACTCTTTATATCATCCATCATCCCAAGGATTTGGTCGGTCTTTTTCTCTTGTTCCCACTACAAAGCTCACGGATATCATTTTCTGTCGGCATTAAAAAAAAAGATACCGCCAAATGATCGCGTGAAAAGCTTAAGAATAAAAAATAATGGAAAAGAGTGCACACTTGTTAGAAGAATTCAAAGTGTACTTTTTAACTTCTTGATTCGGTCTTAAGTCATTGAAAAACATTACTTCAGTTGAATGATAAAAGAGAATTCAATTTATCTTAAGACCATAATTTTTTATTTCAATTATTAATCAATTATTTCTTCAAATAGATTTTTTTAAATAAATTTGTTTCAATTACTTTCTAAACCTTTATTAATTATCCATTATTATCCATTAGTTAAAATCATTACAAATAAAATATAAATCTATCAAAGACTAAGTAAGAATCAATAATTATTCATTTTCACTGATTTATCTTCAATAAAAGAATAAATAAATTATAATAAATCCTAACAATGATTAAAATTGATTAAAATCATCAAATGTTGGGTTGAAAAAAAAACACTTTTACAATTGCACATGGATGATTGCATTGGAGATTAATGTTGGTATACTGTTAAATAAAAAAATAAAATTAAAAGCTGTTTTAGGTGTTTTACTCTTTTATTTACAACCTAATAGAAAATAAATACCACACAGTTATATTATTGGAAACTAATCTCACTGATTGAATTAATGGAAACTATTAATATAAACCAGTTCACTGATTTCCCAATGCAGTTACAAACTACTCAGAGAATTAGTGAAGTTTTGATTGATTGATTTCAAAAGAGCAACAAAAATGTTTTTTTTGTTTCAATTATTTATCAATAAAAAATTAAGTGTCATTTAATCATATATATTAACAAATGATAATAAATCTCAAAATGTTTGTGTCTATAATAAATAATTTATTTATGATTGAAAAAAATGGTGGATAGGACAAAGATACAAAAATGTGGAAAAAGTTTTAATATTTCGTATTTATATAATCAATTTATATTCAGCCATATTTCGATGTTAAAATTCATTGAGCCCTCTGACGAATTTTCAATAGTCGACTATACACACGTAAGTGGACGTTTACCCACACGTTACGTATTGAAGATACATATGGTGAGCCAGAGAATAGCCCTAGGGTGTTTGCATTCGCTACACCACGGCATTATGTTAGCTTGATTAGCAACGGCAAACGTTTATCGCAGTATGAATACAATAAAACGTATTAATAGCATCGATATAATACATGATATACCAATGTTTGGTTTGTTACATCGTATACTGTAATATATAATAGTTAGATACTTTGGTATTTTCGTAATAATGAAAAAAAAAAAATTGTTTTCAAGAAATCTGTTTCAATGGTAATTGCGCAAAAGACGCAATAACTTTCAAGCAAATTCTTTTCAGAGTCAACCGAGAAGAAATGGGATAACTTGTTGCACGAGGGTAAGCCGCAAGAGTGCGGTTAAAATATCGAAAATTTAAGCAGCATCCCACCTCTCTTCTCTCGGTCATTCGCAAATTTACATATCAACTCTTACCCCACTCATCTCCCCCTTTTCACTCGCTTTCATTGCCGAATCCATTAAAATAAATGCACGCGATATTAACCTACTTTAGATTAACTTGCAATATTACTCCAAAATAACTGTACAATTTTACTTTACATTTAGCTTTATGAACGAATATTAACATTCAAACTGTTTATGGTGGTTGATCATACAACTCTCAACATTGCAATTTATTGATTATAATATTTTATTTGAGAGTTTATTTCACATCAATGAATATTCTAACAGCTTTTTATTCTTTTAAAATATTGCTTTAAAATACTGTTTCATGATTTTCTAATTACTTATCAAAGTAATTAGTATTCAAAGTTCACCTAATGTAAAGCAATCGTTATCTTCTAAAATAAGAAGTAAAATATTAATTGTATTGCTGTTATTATATGTTTAAAAGTAAGACTAGTTTGCAGTATTGACACAGATTTAGCTTCATCAATAATACCAGGTTTTGATGTTCTTATTCCCAGACCTATCAATGCACCAGGTTGTCAAGTCTCCATGTTCCAACATCTAGAACGTGTCTCCAACATCAACATCACCTCCTACTCCATCCTGCTACCAATGATATAATTTGATCAATGATGATTGATGGATGAACCAACATTTTTGATGATTCACAATGACTGACCTACACTTACACTTATACAATATTTTTTTTTACCAATTTAACAAAAATGTTCCTTAATATTCATTCAGTTCATTGAATGCTCATTGATCAACACTGAACCAAGGTTGCAATAAGACTCTTAATAGAGCATTTACCATATTTTAAAGTTTCAAGATAACAAGATTTAAGTTCTTGCTTTACATTTAGCACAAAAGGGATACTGAATTAATTTATTTGCTCTCTTCCTGGTGAAATAATTCTTAGAGAAGTGTAGTTGTTATACACTGAAGCATCAGAACCATGCATACATGGTGAAATGTTTACCAATTAGCTCTGCATTATAGAGTATTTATGTTGTCCAAACATGACAAGTGTTGGAAAAGGTTCCCTTTCTGATGCTCCTTCAATTGTCAATAATGAAGTTGATCATTTCTATTGGCTAAATAGATTTTTCTGCAACAGTAAAATCTGTGATGCTGAATATGAAGATTGTGGACAGTGACCTGGTGGGTCTCAGCACTCTATGTCACGATTATTCCGTGTAATTAAGTCGAAGGAACTTTTCTTAGGGCTTTCATGGTTACTACTCATCTTCGTCGCACTATCATCTTTTCGAGTCAGTTGCTCTGTTAGTATAAAGACGGAAGACAAGAAGAACAGAAGAACCAAGAGAGGCGGAGACAGACATGGCGGTTGTGGAAGGAGACTGCACTCTGGAAAGGTAGCGGAGGCGGTAATTAAGAGAGTTAGTCACCAGACTTCCAATTAGGAGTCGACCCTGCTACTACGACATAGTCTAAAGACCAGCCCCGGACACCCTTCCTGCCTTTCTTGCTTTCATGTTTCATGGATACCGGGTGTTGAGAATTCTTTCACAAATCATAATTATTTTTGTTTAACATTAAATTGAGGTACACTTGGTTACAATACGTGGTATTCAATGCTACAGGAAAGTAAATTGGATATGCTGATGAGACGATCCGCGAAAATTCAACATGAGCTGGGAAATCATTAAATTTCGTTTCAGGTAGCTGAAATATTTTTGACGGATTAGAGCAAGCTTCAAAAACATCTAGGTTTGTTTTTATTAATTATTTCTTTAGTTGCATTTTTTTTTATTGAGTTTGGGTTTCATTTGTAATTAAAATGAAGTATTTGATGTTGATTCTCTCATTGTTGAAAATTATTTGGAGCTTGAAGAAAAATATTCTGGAGTCATCAACAGATAAAGAATAAACTAGAGTCTAGTCAGGTCTACTCAAAATCTTTATTTTATTGTTATTTAGGTTTTGAGACTTTTTTTATTAATTAAAAATAATTGAGCACAATTAAAATGTCTTCTTTCAATGAATTATTTTTAATAACCATCAAGAGTGAATGTGTAAAAATGTTACCATGTCAATAATAAAAGAAATTTGGATTTTGTTAGTTGAAAAAAATATTACTTGTTCACAGTAGAAATTTTCTTAGTGTGGAAAGCTTCCATAACTATTTCGTTCTGTCTGCTCTAAAAAAGTAGAAATTTTTCCAACTCTGATTAAAAAGCAGGAGTGGTATTATTAATATACTTTTTATTTTTTTCCATTATTAAATATTTTGTTTTGATGCTTAAATAACTTCCATCACTGTTGTTTTATTTTGCCAAATAATTTGTATGATTCTGTAATTGGTTTACACTGTTAGATCTTCAATAATAATAAATAAATAAATTAAATAAATAACCTTTTTTAATAGTGTCTTATAATTTTTTTAATTAGACGATATTGTTTATAGTTATGCAGACATTCATATGAATCGATTTTTCGAAGAAAAAAAAATAAAAGCCGATCTAACAATGCTGTCAAAAATTACTAGAAAAAAATTAAAACTACTTTTTAAGAGTATTTTAATATTATTTTTAATACCATAGATGGTTGTTTAAATCCAAAAATCAGTTTTGAAATCTGGATAATTTTGACACTCCTTCGGATTATATGGTACTACGTCGTAGGATTATTAAAAAAGATTTTACCAGATTTAAGATTAAAAATAAAAAATATTCAGCGCTAAAAAAGATTATGAAGATTGTACCAACCTTTCTTGTTCATGGGATTTTGAGAAGGGTTTTTTTTTCGACAAAGGGGAGGACCGTCCGTGTGCTAAAATGGTGGAAGTATCGGCTAACCGTGTTCCATATCGTGGGAACCTTTTTGCCAACTGGAGCACGACGACTCTTGAGTCCCGCGTGCGCGGCAGGTAGAAATGTCTCACGTGCACCATGACCCCCGAGAGGTTTGTGAGAAAATCAGTTCTATTCGATATCCAACCCTCTGGAATTCCAATTCATAACGTTTGAGTTTCTATTACTTTATTCGCTCCCAAACACTCGGAAGGTGAAATGAAAAAATAAAACATTGGAAAAAGGTGTTGAATTAAAATTAATTCGATTTATTTTACTACTCGATATAGATTCATTTCTCAAGTAGCTATTCTTTTTTAATTGGCTATAAGTATGACGATTGTATCGATTTAATCAGATACAACAAACCCTTTTTTTTTATCTTTAAAAATATTATCTACATCATTTTAATTCTCTCTTAGGAAAAAATATGTAAAAAAATATTTATCATTATTTTTATAATAATTATTTTAATTCTAAGCTTCCAATATATTCTTTTATTCATCAAAGTTGGAGATAGAGGATCATCCCTTGGCAAAAAAATTATTTAGACCACAGAAAAAATTTGATATATTTAAATAGTGTAACTCGATATGTTTTATTGAACGATGAACCATTGGATCTTTATTCCATTAATTAAAATATTATTATCTCTATTACTTGAATAGAAGAAGAGGGAGACTACTTTCCAATGAAAATCCCTTAAAACCTGCATTTAATATTTTAATTATTAAACATATTGTAAAACATAATGTTTCGAAAAATGATTAAAAAAAAACTAAAAGTTTATTCAAAATGATTAAAATATTATAATAAATAATTTAAATGTTAAAATATACAGAGGCATTATTACAGTTTGTTGTAAATATAAGTAAATTAAAATAAAATACTAGGCTGAATAAAAATGGATAATAAATAAAGAAGAAAAGGTAAATGGCAAGTTAGTTACACAGTTTTCTATAGAATTTTCCACAAAGAATAGCAAGAATCGAACGAAAACAAGGTATGGATATTCAAAATGAGTTGTTTCTACAGGGAATAACGACAAGAATGATGAGTGCCAGCTATTTTTTGCCTCGCATTCCCTACTTACTTTAAACTCTCTCATTACTACTCGAGCTTGGAAAAATTAAGGATCACCTAGGTAGGAGATATACATGTATATATGAATTAGTAAGTAAATCCCATGAGAAATTTATCAACCGGTCTAGGTAATCCATCCATTTATCCGAATGAAATGAATATACATGGATCAATATGAACGCGTTGATACGTGTAATTTACAAATATGTTACAATAAAAAAAAAAAAAAAAAATGATGTGAAATAATCAACTGGGTTGACGCGCATGTACAATGTTCCGCTATCATTTAATGGGTTATTTATTTTATTTTTGCCTCTGTGGATTGTTGAAACACGCATGCATATATTTTAATATCCCTTGAGATCATTCAACAAGCGTAAGTAATGCTCTGAGGGCAGGGGGAAAATTAACTTTGGATGCAATTGCCAATCTCATGTTTTTTTTTCTCTCTCTTTTTTCTAGTCAGTGTTTTTGTATTGTACATCAACGTCAATGAAGAATAATTATTTCGTTATAGTTAAGTGCAATGATAAATAAATTATTAATTATTTTTTTTAATCTAGTAATTATAATTAATTGATTCATTATTGAGGAATACTCGTGGGGGAGAATAAATTAATACATTGTTGATGAATAACTGTTAAATGTAAGATATTTAGTATGATTATTCATTGTAATAGATATTTTGTATTTAAATAGACATGGATTATTTTAAGAACATGTAGTATTGAATCCGCACATTCAATAACAGTGAATTTGATTATGATTGATTTTCTAGGGATATGAAGCACTTACTAAGAAAAAATGGTTAGCTACACTAATACTAGTCCAGTCAATTTGCTTTTAAAGCAAATATATTTTTATTGTGTTCAATTATTTTGAATAGAATTACCTTAGTATTGGTTTATTCTAGTGTTTTATTTTTTTTAAAGACCCATGGTGTCTCAGAAAGTAAACATTAATTTAATGTATTTAAACTTATCATAATCTTGACCCAAATATTAAATTCAATGCAACCTTTAGTTGCAATTATTTCAAATTTTTTTTATTGATTAAATCAATATTTTTTGTACAGGGAAATTTTTATAATTTCATGTAGTATTTATTTTCATTGTTATCTTAAATTTCATTCAGTGACAATGTTAATTATAGTGATATGATCACCATGACATTGTTTGCAATAAGAAACTTTTCCAAGGTATTTTATAATACTGTTGATAAAAAAGTATGTTGAAAAAAATATCAATATACTTAAATAGTAGAATTATTATCCAGCAAACCCTTTTAGATTTCCACCAAAGCAAGCCACACAAGTAACTCACTAGAGTAAACAAAATAAAAATTTTTATTTCATCCTCAAGACCCTTCTTCCAAGTGAAGCAGTCTCTTAATAATGCAACAATTTTGCAACAGAGAAATTACGATATCTTTTGAAGAAAAATCTTAAAAAGATGTGCTCTACATTTCAATTATTGTCACAGTAGCAATTGAAATCAGCTTTCTCAGCAAGTTTGCAAGCCATTCGGTGGTTGGAGCCTGAGCGGACAGCTTTTACGCTTTGTGCTATAACATATATACTATGTTCCTGGACTATGGCCTCAGTGCTTGCTTCCATGTTGGTCGATACGAGAAGGAAGAGAGAGCAGAGGAGTGAGAGATTCTCTGCTGTGGCAAGATCCCTCTTGAGAAACCCCCACTAGCAACCAACAATGGGCTGCAGTAGTTCTCATTTGATTAATAACTCACCCACAATGAACGGCCACCAGTGATTCTCAGTTGATTAACGACCACCTAGCATTGATATTATAGAGCTGGCCAGCTTCCACGATCATCTGCCAAGTCTTCTGAGATTCTCTTTAACCCGGTGGGAGATCAGCTACCTCCACGGCTGTCGATATCTCAACCATCTATTCCTGGACATATCCCAGTGCTTAGAAATATCCTTTATTTACCTTCAATATCTCCATGACCATATTCACATGAACAAATGTATCCCAAATGGGGGTTTGAGGTGGAGTGATACCTAATCATTATTTATAAAATACAACAATGATGGATTTTTATGTTGTTGATGGATTTAACTTCCACTTGGATGATTGTGTAAGTGTAAAAGACCATCTGAATAACTGGTCGATTGTTACTTGTTAAACTTTTTTAATAGTTAATTAATATCACTGATGATTAACTGCCATTGATAGAATTTTCAGGATGTTTTTTAATACTGGGTTCATATCCCAATTTTTATTTTACATTTTAATGATTTTATTTTGTTTTATTTTTTTCCAATTGTTAGACATGGTTGCAATTATCTTTTATTCATAAGAAAGAAATGCAATAAATACATTTTTAATCCTGAGAATTTTTGTTGAAGTGGATGATTGGACTGCTTGCATCACTACTGAAATACTGATACATTAACAAATACCAAAATTTTATTTTCATCAGGATTTATTGTTTACTTAAAAATGTATGGATATTAGAATCGATGCTTTCTATTGATAATTAGCTGTCTATTAGAGTCCTTAAGAAGTCACTAAAGATACTTTTCTTCATAAAAGAATGTATTATACGCATGTTTTCACATATTTATAATATTTACAACTTGACAAAAAGAAAAGTCCAAATGTATGTAAACTTTAAATAGTGTGAAAAGGCACTTGAAAATAAATTTCTTTTGTCAAAGTATCAAGTGGTATTGTTTGTGGTAATATACTGTGTATATTATGTTAATAATTTTGAACGAAGGGTCAATTGTTCTCATTTCTGAGAGAAATTTCGAATTTTAGCAATCATAAATTTCTTTGACCTTGGGTGGTCTCTATATTTACATATTTTTCTTTATATGTAACACATAAATATTTATTTACATAAGAGATGAAACTCTGTATTATCGTCATTACAGACAATAGTGTTTGACAACAATGATGTCGATTACCTAATTCCTTTGACAGAGATCCAGAACATGATAAATAAGGAGTTTTCGAAGAAATTTTGAAAATGGTGAAGTGCTTTTTCATTAAAATGGTTCAAAACTTGTGCTCCATTTTCTTTTTTTAATTTCTTCCATCGCAAACAGAAATCTAATTTTTAATTTTAACTACAGTATATATTTTCTTTTTTTTTAAATCAATTTATATTCAAACCTCATGAACTTGAGAAGCTTTGGTAATTCTTAATTATTGATGAGATAAATTTTTTAGCACCAAAAGATTGAAGAAAAAAGGGTTTTTAATGATTAAGAAGTAGGATGAGTTGATAAACAATCAATAAAGTAATCAACCATAAGCTAAAAAATTAATTCACGTGGTTCAATAGTAAATACAGCATCTTTTGTTAAACTCCCTCTTTGTTACCCACAAACTTAACCTGCATTATAGTGCTGTTATATTCAAATAGTTATGTCAGTACTATTTTTTTTTAACTCTATTATTTACCTTTTTTTTGTTACCAAAAAAAAGGTTGTATTGAACCACTTATTCCCTGTTTCCAAATTCCTACAAACCTTCAAGTAGCAAAACATAAAGACCAATCTTTTGATCTCCAAAACAATCTAATTTGTTGCAAATTTAAATGCTACAACTGGTCAACCCTTTGAACAACAAATTTCAATGTTCATCAACATTTTTCCAGCTGAATATTTAAACAATAAAACATCTAAAGCTAAGAGAGTCTTTGTTAGGAAAAGGAGAGGACAGTCTTTGTTGAAAGACATGAAGTCTAGATGTAGCAGGAATGATATTTTTCAGAATTTATTGAACGTTTATAGCACGAGGGATTAATTTTATGTATTTAGCGTAATTATATGATACAAAACCACTCTATCAACTGATCAAAAATGTAACCAAGAGTGTGTGACATAACAAGGGAGAGAAAGTAAAGCATCAGAGCTGCTAGAAAAAATACCTCCCCTACTGATCGGATGACAAGACCTGGAAACCTCGGTCGCGAGGTTCTACGCACACCTGGTCGCGACGCGGGACGAGAAGAGCACAACGAAGGGGACGGAAAGGAGAATCACCATAACAAAGAAAGGCCCCACGAGATCCCGGTATGGACCCCAGGTGCGTGGGACAACGTTTTCGACCTTCTCTCTTCAGTAGCACACCGAGAGAAAGACAGATGAGATAGAGAAGAAGAAAGAAACTGAAACTGGACTGACATTTTGAAAAAAAAAAACACCCTCCCGCGCTACATACATCGCCAACGTATGTGTACATATGTGTATACATAACTGCAGACACTTGGCCATTTTCTTGGTCCACCAGGACATTTATGATGGCCAATGAATGGTTATGTCCTAGATATTACACTAGGGTTTTTAGTGAGGCTAAAATATTGATTTCTCACTGAGATTTCTTTCAATCCTCTTTGTGTACTGGGAAAGAAATATATTCCATTACTTGGAATTATATAGCTATCGTGTAAACTGAAAGAAAGCGGTGTAAATCCAATGATTTCGGTCACCACTTTTGACGTTTGATTCTTCCTGTTTGATTCGCCGAATAAAGAAAAGAATGATTTTATTCGAAAAATTATCCTACCATTGGGGTATTGTGGGTTTTGATTAATAGAAGTAAGAATGATAATTTCTGCTAATAATTTCCGGAGACATGGAGAGACTAGTCTGGGAAAATCTACTGTGCTCAGTATCATAAATGGAGCAAGAATTGATTTATACATGGAGATGGTTTATGAGATAAGTTAAATAAAAATTGATGTTCATCTGCATATATCTGACTGAGTAGAATATCTGTATTGCTATCAATAAAGTGTTCAAAGAATATTTTAATTTTAAATGTTGCTAATGAGATAGTTGTGATTAGAAGTAATTTTTTATCATTTTTAGGAGAGAATTTTGAAGAAGTTTTTTATGTCATCACAGCATGACAGTTGTAATTATCTAAATTACTAGGGTATCAAAAAAAATTGCTATTTATTTTATCATTCATATTACTTCAGTTTCATTATCGATGGAGTACCAAGTAATATCATTATTATACATATTTACTATATCAAAGTTGGTGGTAACATTCAGACTTCATCCATCAATTGAATCTACATCATGATATGAATGATGAATAATAATTCACCAGAACATTAACAATAATAAATCATTAATTAATTATTTTCTAATTCCAGTCATGATGTTTAAATTTGATTGAAAAAAAATGTTATATGGTTAGTTGAACATAGCTATAGGTTTAGTTTAACTTAGCAGTCTTTGATATTCCTAGTAGGGTCAAAGATTGGTTCATCCCTGGTCTAATATTGGTCCAAGGTTGAAGACTGGTCTGGGTCAATCTTTGTTCCCTGTAAGAGGTATAGTAGGGATGCAACGATCATGGATATGACCCAGTTTTTCTTGTGAATTTCAAAGAAAGGTTCTTTAGAAACAATTAAATATTATTCCATCATTACAATTATTTAATATTTTTTATTCTACAGCTGAAACATTTTTGAAATAATTATTATTAATCTCTGATCTTTTCTAGAAGATTAAGGCATTTATAGGTTATTGCATCAACATAATGTGAAATAAGATTGTTATTTTCTATTTGCGTTATAAATATTCATAATTTTTATTGAAATAAAAATCCTCAATTATTCTTATCACCATGAAAGCAAACTTTTTCTTCGAAGCAAAGCATATCTTAAGTTAAAGTTAGCATAGAAAGCGAGGAGTAATAATCTTTGACTATTTCACTTGAACGACGAGGATACTTAATTTATCAATCCTCACGCTTAGCTCGTAAAGTCTCAGTAGGTTAACGCGAAGGAATACCTAAGACTCATTATTTTTGTCGAGTCGTTTTTTTATTTCCGTTTCTCGCCTAACTCTTGACTCCTTTACTCGTTCGTGACATGGTCATCGCAAGTCTGCATATAAGATATTTAAACCTAAGCAGGTGTGACGATGCGTGAACACGCACCTACCAAGAAAAATCAAGTCTCACACGACGTTCAGGTGTTCTTTATGACTAAATTTTGTGGCACACCACGTAAATTCTTGTCATTAACTAATGAGTCATTTGCTCATTATTTATAATCGTTGGAAGATGGAAACTAATTTTATTGATTTTCAAGACAATAAAGAAATTCTGTAATTATTGCTGGTAAAACTCGATTGTAGTTTCTAGATGTGAGAGAGTTTTGCTATTGTGAGAACATTTGTTTTATAATTATTTTGCTGTAGAAAATGTTATTCATCTTTTATTATCAACACATTAATTGATAAAAATTTAAAAATGAATATTTTTCATTATTATTCTATTTTTAAAAATATATTGGTTAAAAAATCCTGACTACTTGGTGAAAGATAAGACATCCAATAAAGTACTTACTTATTATTGATATTTTAATCCGAATAATAAGTTAATAATTTTTTTCCAATTAATTATTCAAAATTATTTTTTATAACAACAATTTAATACATCCTTCTTTTATATTTTTTAATAAATTACTAATTTTACTTAAAAATAAATCAATATTTTATCCTTTTAATTTTCTTTTCGTTTATAATTAAATACTTTACGAAAAATCTTTCTAACAACGTTTCATATTTCTTTATAAACTTAATTTCGTCTAAATTATTATCAAATGCTATATTGATTAATAAAATATGATAAGAAATATTTCATAAAATAATTCACTAATTAAAAATAAATTTGTAAATCTATTCCTTCATTTTAAAAGTAACAAAACCATTGTTCCTTATCGAACATTACTTGATAATTAAAAATTAATGTACCAATTCTCCGAAATTATTTCCCCAAAAAATTCCTCTTTATTTTTAATTAGCATCAAAAAAAAAAAAAAAAAACCAAAAATACATGCCCTACAAAACGTGTTATTGATTCAATTCTTCTACCTTTCAACAAAAATAACTGGCTGCAGTTTGAAAAAAAAGCTCTTTAAAAAATTCCAGTTTCACAAGATGTATTATTGTTATGCAAAACCGAAGCATATTAGAAATCTGGGATTTTTGAAACTCGTTTCTTTCTACCAGTTTTCCAATATCGTAGAGAATGTAGATTGCGTCTGATGGGTGATGTCACTAGTGTTTATCAGCAAACATCCTAAGCAAAATCATCAGGACATTTGATGTGTCACAGTGATATGAAACGATTAATCTTAGCTCGTCTAAAGGACATATCATGTAGTCTACTGTATCTCTTGGGTAATGATCCGTAGCATGTACGATAACCCAAACGACCCTTGGCCTATCCTTCTTACTGGTCTCGTGGTCCCTCATTTTTATAGTCACATTAAATCAATGGTCAAGTTAAATATCAATGGATACTATTAATCATCAGTTAGGAATGTACTCCAAACAAAATATCCTAATTATTATTCAACAAGAGAACAAATGTTGTAATTAGCTATTTTGAATTTTAATATCCACTATAATAGTGATAATAAATGTAATATTTATTATTTAAAATAAAATAAATGATATGCAGCATCATCCATGTGCCTTTTAGGTTCTACTGATGAAAATGATGTTGATATTGAGAAGATATTAATAGGTTATATTTCGTTTTTGTCATGTAAACGATGTGGTTCATTGATGATGAGTTATTGTATATCGAGAGCAGGATAAGAATTTATGGTAATTAATCAGTCTTTGTGCTGCACATCAAATTTAGCTTGAATTTTTTTTTGATAATTATTTTTTTAGGAAAGCTATGTTAATGATGGTACAATAATAAAAAAATAATTGCTCACAAATGAAGGAAATTTTTTGAATTCATATTGACAGTATTCATTGTTGAAATAACTATCTCATTACTACTCTTCCTAATTGTATTTCAAGTTTAGAATCTTCACTATATTCATTAGGAATAACAACAGTTACTGTTATTTGATGCCACTGTATGGTGATGAATTCATGATAAGCAATATCATGGTGATGATACAATGATTTTTAGCTTTTAGATGATTGATAATATTTCATGATCAATATTTAACTGTAAAAAATAATCAACTTTTGATAAAAATAGTTTTTTAATTTTTTTTAGCTAGATGTCTTCCAACATGTGTTGGAGATCAGTAATTGAGACTTTGATGACTATCATGATCAGATGATTTCATTAACTAATTAATTCGTTAATTCATCAGTTGAATGTGAATGAAAAAAGTTGAAAAAATATTTCAAATAGTAAGAATGTGTGAGCCATGAATAAGTTTGGGAAAAATCGATATTCAAGTAGTGACAACCTCGCCAACACAAATTCTGGAATTTGAGTTGCAGTTTATTTGCTTACTATCCTTTGTGGTAACATCGAAGCCGGTTTTGCTAAACGGGTTTTCTCGCGTGAAATCAATGTTTCGTAAGCATGGATAAACGGCATAGTTCCAACCGCTATGTACCACCGTGACCAATGTACATCTTGATTTAGTAGTCCAGACTGGGCAGACTCTCTTGCTCATACTGTGAGCTGTCTCGTTAGCAGACGACAAGACGAGATCTACGGGAATATGTATACGTGTATATGAGATGGTACAAACGGTAGGTATGCTCGACAAGAGCGAATGACGCGAGATTATATACTGCTGCTTTGGCCTAATAAAGCGATTCCGTTGTGCTGCTACAAGGGCGTAACATGAGAAGCTGGACGTCTTTTTCCTGAATCTTTTTTTTGCACTCTTTTTGAATGTGTAAGTTAGCAGTGAATGATATTTTTTAAGTAGTTATGTCGCCCACATCATCCTCATTTCTTTCTTTATTACAAGGAAAGCTGAAGAATTTATGTTGGTTCGGTAAAGGAAAGTTGAAGGAATCAAGCAGCAGAAGAATTCATCTTTTTTTGCTTATTATTAACATAGAAAATTTTTTTTTTATTTTTAGTGAGTTAATAACACTCATCAATGATCTTGAACAATGGAGAATATTTATTTTCTATTTTTAAATGAACATTTATTAGTTGTTGGTGATGCTGATCAAGAATTAAGCAAGTTTTTTAGGTTATACAAATAAATTTACAACATATCAATAACTAGAAATTATTTTAATGGTTTAAAATAATGAAAAAAATTGTTTAAATAAATGATCCTTTAGAAATTGATATTATTTGCTTTTGTTTTAACATTATAGACCCTTTAATTTGCATAAAAGCATCAGGCCTATCACCACAATAACTAATAAATACCCAATAAAAATATCCATTCAATTTCTAGTTAACGAATCAAAACTAATTAGGATCATCATTCATATTCCCCCAGAAATCATTTATTTTATTTCAACTTCTCCATCCCCTACCACGTCTGACAATTGACAGTCCATTACTACTTCACTTACGCATCTAGAGCATTACCAGGATGACATTTGGGTGTTGAGATTAAAATTCACACTTTTGTTTTTAGCTGAATCGTTTTATTTCAAGTCTCTTACTGATTATTTTCGACGCGATCCCACAGTTAAATCTACAGGGGGTCACAAGCTCACGACAGGATAACATATATGCCAGGAAAGAAAAGAGATGGGAGAGAAATAGAGAACGAGTGCTTCCGCTGGCTTATACACACGCTTGGAGGCATAAATCATTAGCAGGGCGAGCGATTAGTCGTAGGTTGGGTGGTCGGGTAGAGGGTAGTCGAGGGTATGGAATGATTATTGCCGGCACGAGCGTCTGCCTGCACGTTCACCCGAATTATTAACAACCTCTGATTGGAGCTACTTCTCTCTGACCCTGTGCTATTCTCTCGGTGCGTTCTACATGAGTTCAACGAGACCAGATAACTCACCCCCTCAGTTATACGTGGATACGATGAAAAAAAGATTTACCAGGGGTTTAGCTAAATGAGAAATAATCCAGTGTGTATATCGTGTAAATTTACTGTATTGGATACTTGATTTGTTGGAAACAACAGCCAGTCCATCATTCCTTAACAAGATTTTTTCTTTTTTTTATTACAAAACTCTATTGTTATTATTATTCTCAAAATAGATTTAATTAAGACCATTAATTTTTTTTTGTTATTTACTGATCAATGATGGTCTCAGAATATTTTTTTTTTGTTTGAAGATTATTGTAGCTGTGAATGACGTTATTTGTTTAGAATTTTTCTGAAGTGATTTTTGCAATTTTTTTTGGAGTAAAAATTGATAAGTTTTAAGTGAGATTTTTCAAAAAAATGCAAAATGTGGAGTTGACAGGATGTATGATAGTTTTGTATAGTTCAAGGTAAAATTTATTTTATTTACATGTTTTGTTTTTTAAATATTTAAAGGCGAAGGCAGAATTATAGTCCAGTTGTTAATATGGTTAAATATATTGTCAAATGACTTCTAGATAGATTTAAATTTAAGTATTATTGACAATATATATTATTCCCATTGAACTTCGAGGTGTGTAGGTCAATCTGCATGTTTACCATAAAAAGTGATCCGACTATTAATAAAATTATTCTTGAGCATTGCATTTAATGTTGTTACTTCTTTTATGAACGAATAAATTTTTAAATCACTTTTGATAAAAAGAAATCCAACTATAATTGAATTAAACTAAAGCATCAAATGAAAAATATATCCACAGAATATAAACTGCATATATCAGGTGAATATGATTCAATGTATTCTAAATTAATGTAAAGAATGATAAATGATTATTTAGGATTGAGAAAATGACAGGGCGTTTCCGGTGGTGTATGCGTTACAAATGCGGGTGAAGTGATGCTTTTTATTCCATGTTTCAGTATCTCTTATTTCCATTGAAGGGTGGAAATTATCCCCAGCTCATCTTAGTGGATAGATACTAGTTAGAGTATCCCACAGTGGTCGAAAGGCATTAGGAGAACATAACGTGTGGCCACCCTTGAATGTACTCTCTTGGTACATTTCAATATGCTACTTTACCCTTCAGGCATATGCTACCTTCTCGCCCGCAGCGAATATGGTTAAGTTCACCCCCTTGATGTCTTATATGTCTAATCCGATTTATTATATATAACTCAGTTGAGCGTATATTGCAGCGGTATATAATATCTTTATAAAGATTTTATCAGAGCTATCGATACTCTAAGGGTAAATCACGAGGGTTGATCATCGTTGATCTACAGTCAAAAAAATAATCCAGTTTTATTTAATAAGATTTACAAATTTATTTGATGTCAAAATATCATTCGATTCAATCAAATTTCTGTCACATGATTTTTTTAGAATCATCTCAATAATTTTTTTGAAATAAAAAACAAATATTTTTGAGTAAAGTTTTAAGTATGAAAATAAAAGCATGATTAATAAAAATATTTATTTTTGTTATTTATTAGAAGGGTTGAACTGTCAAGAATTTTGAATTAAATCAATTTAAAATAAATTATTCAACGTTTTTATTTCGTAGGAAAAAAATTTAATGAGTACTTAAATTGTTTTAAAAGACAATAAATGTGTTGATTGAAAGGGCATTTAATCCTTTAAATAGAGTTGACAAAACACATAAGGATAATGTCCTATTTTGTGTTTATCCCCATGGTATTTTAAATTAGGGGAAGTGATGAGAACATTGAAGTAATATAAAAGCAAACTCTCAGCTCCAAAATAAAAATTATAGTTAAATAATTTAAATAATATTTTTCCAACTTTGTTAAATCATTGTTTAGTGTTTTTTTTACTACAAAATGGTGGAATTCACTGTGAACAAGTAATTTTTTTTTTCTAACTAATGAAATCAAAATTTTAAATAGTCGTATTGAAATATTTTTTTGGAATTGACATATTTTAAAAAATGAATCTTAATCTAAAATATAGAACTAACAGATTTTTTTTCTATAAGAAATGAATCGATTTTAAGATAAGAAAGCTTTAGAAATTCAATATAAAGAGATTGAATTTTTTCTCTTGACTATAACTAGCTCAACGACTTAGTTGATATCTCCCAGATTCAACTGAACTTAAAGAAGAGGGTCGGGGCGCACATACTAGATTTCACCCTCTACGAAAATAGCGGCGTGTGTCTGGCCTTGTAAGGCGTCAATCACACGCCACGCATATATTTACGAGTACTTCATTTGACCATGGTTGCTGCAGCACCCTCGACCACACTGAGTACGATGGGTCGACCCACGATATAACATCACCACAGGGCCTATAGGGTCGTTCCTAGTCGAATTCGCCCACCCACCTCCGGTTCATGCACCCCGTGAAATACACCCCCTTACTCCTGTATGTCCGCTTCTGTTGACTAAATAATAGCCTTCGAGGCACACCACCAACATCACCCGGTCGACGCGTCAACTGCTTTGACAGTCAACGTTCTCTGATTTCTGAATCCTAATGTGGTACATAACGGTCTCAGATATATCCCACGACACTCATTTATAATAATTGTTTGCCATAATAAATATTATTCTCTAATAAAAAAAATATTTCGATATAAATTCAAACATTCATTTGGATATTGATCAAATAAAATTGATTAAAAAAATATTTATCACTGTTTAAAGGAAATATATTGAGTGAACATATAATTCGAACATTTTATTACAAAGTAGCGGTGACTCTAAAACTTTAAAACATGTAGACTACGAAATACCCTCCACCTTTCATTCCTTATCATCTCTTATCCTGTGCAAGGGCGAAAGTTTTAGACAGAAAATCGTTAAAGAAACGTCTCCACAGGGAGCCATGTCTCAAGCTTAGTTTTAAGTATTCTTTAGTTATTGATAGTTGGAAATCTCCACGTTATCGCCATCATTATTGACCCCACCTATCATTCTTTATAGTCAAATACGTTGAATAAAAAAAGGGGCCGATAACTCGTTTATTTTCTCTCATTCCATTTGGCATGCATTTTTCACCATCGTCATATACACTAAGAAGATTTAACTTTGAAATAAAAATTACTTTATGATAAATAAATTTAAAATTATTTCTACTCAACAAAAAGTGTTCATTTATTTCGAAAATATTTCTTTGTTTAAATAAAAATGATCGTCAGGTGGGTAATAATAACTTAAAGAAAATTAATCAGTGATGATAATAAAGAAATGCAGTGAGTCACGAAACACCGTCATCGCGTCGTCATTATCAGCCCCAAATAGAGAGACGCGCACTTGGAAATAATAATGATGACACGTTGAGAGAGAGAGAGAAAGAGAGAAGGAATATTTGCGAGAAGAAAGAGAGAATTGAAATCATATCATGAATTCTGCTCGAGTCTCGTTTTGCGACGCGCCTGGCGCCAATCAT
Organism: Chelonus formosanus; assembly: GCA_028641665.1. Taxonomy (NCBI): domain Eukaryota; kingdom Metazoa; phylum Arthropoda; class Insecta; order Hymenoptera; family Braconidae; genus Chelonus; species Chelonus formosanus. Next base: position 2,486,400 of record CM054002.1, read on the forward strand.
CCCAACATTCAGGAATGTACAGAGTGTGACTGTAGTGTGACCGAGGTGAGAAATATGAGGGTGAGAGGTGGCAGGGTCGAGAGAGCTACCAATCTGATTCACGAAACTCACCAATTATTTGGCCATTCGTTGGCAACGTGCACTAAATCTACAATCATTTACCTTTCTGTCCTTGGGCTAGTGATATAGATACAGAACTTGTCATCATAATATACTACGAATGAATAAAGGAAAAGCATATTAGATATGGTAAAAATTTTCGTCATGATTGAGCTGTATGAATTATTTATTTTTCTGAATCATGATGTGGAACAAAAATAGCTTCGACAGAGGCTTGAGTCATTTTGACTATGACAGATATAATTCTTTATGATGATAAATCAAAACAATAGATTGATGATAAGAATGCATGATTATACAAAATATTTACAAGCCAGAAATAATTTTCTTTTTACTGATTAAAATATTAATAAGCATAATAAATAATAGAGTTATTCATAGTTGGATTTAAATATTTATAACAATTATTTCTAATAATATTTTAGCTACTCTTTAAAAATGAATCAGTGAATATTCACTGTTTACAGTGATAATAATAGTATTAATTCAAACAGTGATACATTGATCAACGGTAAACAGTGAAACTATACTGTTTTGGAGTAAATGTCACTGATTTATTTTTAGGAAGCCTTAAATTCTATTAATTGAACCCATCAATTTAATTACCTCAATGAAAAAAAAGTATAATGTTATTTCTCTTGCATAAATGAATCTATAGTTCATTACAACGAGTTCTAAAAAATTCTATTAATTACTGACATCCATAGTTGCAATAATAACACATAATATCCTTTGTAAAGACTATGATAACAGGAGTAGTTGATGAATGAGAATTAGTTAGTATATAATTAAGTAGCGTTAAAAGTAGCTAATATTTAAATTGAACATGGAGGCATCCAAAATCGATCGGCAATTAATATCGTAGAGCAGTGTCAAACACTAATTATGTCGTACCACTAATTAGAGTGAATAGAGTCGTGATATACTGGATGGGACGTTTCCCAGGTTAGCTAGGTGTTAATTAATTAAAGGCTCTCATGTACGTGTGTGCATATGCCGAGATATAGAGAGACTAAAGAAAAGTGACTTGCACTTGTCCTTGCAGTGAAACGAGTTACGGGGTGAAACCTAAAAAGGTAGGGGGTTTTAATTGCTGATTGGTAAATAAGTAAATTGCCGTAAGAAAGAGGTCCAAAGGGGTTACTTGCACACTCTCGTCTTTGGCTTGAGGCGGCTTCGAGTCTCGCGGCTCGTTGGTCAAAAAAGCTCGGTTGCACGCCTGTACCAGAGGGCGCTTTGAGAAGCACACAAGAAGAAATAAAAAGTGAGTAAGGCACTACGCAAAGCCTTGTGAAGGTGACGCTAAAAACGAATGCGGATGCGGCCCTCGTCCGGACTGTGCTTTCTCTACGGCTTTTATCCTCTCTTAACGAGGTTCCTCAAACTACATTCCTGTATATCTCGCACTACATACGCTTCAGACACCACGCTCTGATACTATTACAACCTACGTGGTGCAAAGTGTCGTGTGACGAAGCTTGCAAGCGAACAAACGCATGAGTACTTTCTACGTTGCATTTCACCTAACTTTTTTTTCCCCCTTTTTTGAGACATCTGTATAAGGGAATGAAAGAAACTTATTCACTCCTTCACTTTAAGCTTCATTTTCGTTTTTCCTCGCGTCTGTCTTCACCATTTTACGAGCTTGTTTAACATTTTGATTGATTGAATCACACTATCACGCTTATTTTTAACGTAAATAAAGTTGTCCGTCTTTTTTTTTTTTTTTCTTTCTGGTGAATAAGGAAATGTATTTCGTTTTGAAGGAAATAAAAAGCAATAAAATTTATCAAAAATAGCATTAGGGAAAATCAATTCACTGCAAATCTTGAGTTGTTTTATTTCAATGCACTCAAAGTGTTTTAATATGACATCATCTATTTGATAAACATTGTCGCCATTTTATGTGCACTTGAATAAAGTGAACATTAAAAAATAACTGCAAATTTTAATTAAATGAATGACGTTATAATAAAACACTTTGAATGCATTAAAATAAAACACTCCCAAAAATTGAGATTAGTAGTAAATTAAAAATTAAATTCTAAATTAATTGCTACTGAAATAATTAATAATTGCAAAGAATTATTTAATAGCATGCATAAATCGTTTAATTTTATTTTTAAACTCCTAATCTCGAGTTGTAATAAGTAGTAGAGTTTTTGATCTTCATCAGAGCGCAGATTTTTGCTGTTCAAATTTAATACCCTTGTAAACCGATCCCACTAATGAACATGTATATGTCCAAACATGACAGGTTGATTTTATCAGTACTCTTCTATTGAATATTTTTTTTCTCTACCTTTTTTATTCTAAGTCTTATTCATTCTATCTTATACAAATATTTATTTATCTCTCTTTATCTACCTTTATACAAAAGATTCAACTTCTCACCTCATGGCAACCCCCTAAGCGATCTTCTTATTAACCACATCCGATAATTTCGCAGTATGCACCATTATTTTGCGGCTCACTGATTATACTGTGGTCTTGGCTACTGAATTAGGCAGATCACTCGACACTCAAGCAGTAGATAATTGATCAAGCATCCACGATACTACCACCCTTTCTGCATGCATCCAATTAGCTTGCACAACAATAGCCTGTGGTTGTGATTATTTTGGTTTTTTTTTTTGTATCTAGAAAAATGCAAATTTTTTTTTTTTTCATCATTCATAATAAGCTTCTTTAATAAATATTATGTTTTGGGAGCCTTAAAACTAAGTTGTTTGAACGACTGAGAGTTTTGCTGATGGCTTTTAAGTCAACCCTACAGATATATGTATTTTTATGTTTGATTATTTGGAATGAACTCGAGCTGCACAAATGAAAACAGCTGGAAAGCTCACATAGAATTCCAGTCAGTGAAAAGATTTTAAAGTTCAAAATAAGAAGTAAAAAAATTCAAATTATTTAAAAGTCATAAATAATTTGTTTTTTATAATTAATATATTTATTATATATTTAAAAATAATAAAGTAAAAATATTTGTTATATTGAAGGTAAAATTATCCCCATGGAGATAAAAAATTATTTTAAAAAAAGTTTAATCTGCAGAGTGATTTTACTGAAACTAATTATTATATTAAACTTATTGGATATGTAATTAAAAATAATAAAGTGTTTTTATTGTGTATAATTTTTTGAATATACAAAGATGATATTACGATTGAATAAATATAACAACGTCCTGATAACAACGACGGTTTAAAACTATTTCAAAGTAATATTTTAGAAATTATCAATATGACTTTCTTGATTATACTACAGATGTAAATCTCAACAATATCTATGTTTATTTCCAACCTTATTCTTTTCTTCATGGTCGATTTTGTTCTCATCTGAGACAATTTTTTTTCTTTATGCTACTTCTTTCTTTTTTAATCTCGTAACATGGGACGACCTCGGTGATAATGGAAAAGGCGAAATGGCGCTAGAATGAGATATTTCGAAATAATGAGCGTAGATGGGCGCGCCACCGGATAAACTGTATTTACGAGGTCTACCTACCAGCTCGACAGCAGCTTATTTTCTTCCTACTCTTTCGTATTAAAATTCGAGTGCGAGACCGGACAGCCGGATACGAAGCAGGAAACATTGTACATATAACCCAGAATTGTAAATTGTTTTCTTTTTCTCATTATATTCCTTCAATCCTCATTTTTTATGTATCTTCTTTCTTCATCTAGACATCATATTCGATTTATCTCGATTGAATAATAATCGTCTCTGGGACATTTATTTCTTTGTCATAAGACTATTACATCACTTTTCAGAAGAAACAAAAATAAGGCTTGTCTTTATATTAACTACATTTTCAAGGAAAAATTCCATTCAATTCCTTCATTGTCAAAATAAAAACAATTTTCCAGTGTTTAGACCATTTTTGCACAAAATGTGGCACACGAAAATATATTTAACAAATTGCTGTTGTTATTATCAATATAGAATTATTTAATCACATCAAGTTATTTATAAAAATATTTTATTGATATTCATCTAATATAATTATAGCAACGATCATTTAATTAATTATAAAAAATTTAAATTATTATAAACAATATATAATCATTCAAAGTCATGTAAAGTTATCAACAACCATGTTGTATTGATATTGAGCTCAGTTTTAAACAATATTAATCATACAATAAGCAAAGTTCATTTCAAACGTTTCTCTTACTCAACTTATTTCAGTCTTTTTATTATAAAAAAAACGGTTCGACCGGAATTGCATTATCTTCAAAATAAAATTAGTTTGGGAAGTTAATAATTCATTGAGAAAATGTATGGTGCTTGATTATTTTACATAAAATCATCTTTCTGTTAATTCAAAAAAACATTTAATGGTGAATACTTCAAATTATTTTAATTGACTAAATAAACATTTTTTTGTACAATAAAAATGTTTTCCTCAGTAAATGAATTTATAATTTCTAGAGTAAAAAATGTCTTTGATTTATTGTAATAATGGAATAACTCGTGTCTTCACTGTTGTACCAAACTATTAATTAACACTGAAAGCACCTACAGATATGCGTACGCTTATTTCGTTTGGCTCGAGAGTGTATTAAATTTAAATAAAAATACCGGCAGCCGTGTTCACAATCCGTGCCTATAAATCAGTTTTAGGTGGCCCGAGACTCGCGCGAGCATGTCCAAAAGAACCGAGTGCTCGGGAATAATACCCCATATTTATGTTCTTCACTGTGAAAACCCGCAACTCGTTCATTCACCAACTTGCGTCCCTTTCGCGCCCACGTTCTTGCCTCTGTGATTTTTTTTCCTCTACGTTGTGTTGACCCATTCATTCTTTACACCAAATTCTCTTGCCAAATTCATAGATCGACGAGCAAATGCCTCAGACAAATTTTGTTTCTTTGTCATTGTCATGTTGATTGGTTGTAAAATATTTTAATTTTAGCGGAAAAGACTTGGGAGATGTGGGAGATGATTTAGAGACTCGTCACGTATCTGTGTGCTAGGGTGTGCCAGAGACAATACATGCTTCAGAGTATTTTTTTTTTTTTTCTTAAATAATACAAGTTTTCGTTATGCAATTTTTAGTATTTCTGAATTCTATTTAAGGAAGTTTTATCAAGATAAGTTCAGTCTTCTTTCTTTTTAGTTAAAGTTTTGACTGAAAATTCTAAACATTTTCTTTCAGAAATATATTTTTTTTTTCGTAGCAGAATGTTATATTATTTGTTATTGGACCAAATGTATGCATAAGTCAAATAAGTTACTAGTTGTGCTCGATTTTTTTTATTGAGAAAAAAATTAGCTCTAAAAGTTTTTTGGATTTGTCTTCATGAAGTTAGACATCACTGCAGGCAAATGCAGTGGTGATCTACTGACATAGAAATTGATATAACTAAAAGTATTGAATTTAGCATAAAGTAATAAAATATTAATTTTATTTAAACTTATCATACTCTTAAATCAAATTCAAATACATATCTTTAAACTTTAATGCAAGGGGAATCATTGCGACATGAGATACGAGGAATACAGAGGAATATTCAGGGAAAAAAAAATTATTCGTTAATTTTTTATTAAAAGAAATTCTTTTTCATTTGTTCAAGGCTATGGAAAAATTTTAACTGGAATGTTTAACAACAATTTAAAGCTATCCTACTACTACCTCCATAAAATTACCCGAAAGCTACACTGAGAGAAATGAAATAGTTGGAATTATTATGTAATGTTAATTTTCCATTTAACATTTCATAGTTGAGTCCTTTCATAGTAAGAAAAGAACTCTACTATAAGCTCTCAAATGGAAAATTAAAATTACGTAGTAAATCCAACTATTTTAATTTTTTCCAGTGCACCTCATTACATAAATAATTACTTAATGGCCCTGGTCTTATTGTCTCTTTTACACCTGAATTCATTTCTATATCAGGCAAGGCGTTTTAAAAATTAAATGAGCCATGTTTAGAACTCTAAAATAGGGCTGGATTTAAATAAAGTACCTACATTACTTTGATTTTTCAAACTAAATTAATTAAAACAATTCGTTATGACTTAAAAAAATTTAATAAGTAATATTTCATTTAAGATTAAGAATAAATTATTTAGAAGAAGAAAAAATATGTTGCTTAAATTTGAAATGATCTAGAATTAGGTATCAAAACTGCTTAGTTTTGTTTCAAATAAATATCATAGTGATAAAAATGATAGACTTAAAGTAAATCAATATACATAATTTATGAAATATTCATTGTTATGATTCCATTAGATAGACAGATTTGTTCACCGAGGCATGACGATAGTAGTTGGGGAGGTGAAAGGGGAAAAGAAAGTTTGAAGAGTAAGCACAGGGTGAACGGATAATGTACAGTAGCTACTCCGCAAATTCGACAACAATATGTTTTCTCGTGTAGCCAAGCGAGAAGGGTCGCCTTGCCCGGGGTGTAGGAGGGTGCAACGCCCGTATATAACTTGGTTAAACCGGCACGGATATTTCATTAGTCCAATCTCCCGCGACCGAAAGCATGCACATCGTCGTCGACCCCATCATCACTTTTCGCCTTACTCTCGTATGTGAATAAACACATAAGAAAGTGTCCCAGTATGAGTGAGATTGACTTAAAACTGAGAAATTCAGCTTCCCCTCTCTTACGTATAATAGAGAAGGCGATGGCCCACAGCTAAATTGTTTACACAACAAATAAATTGTATTTTATTTACTCATCGTGACAACAGCTTTTGCCAATTAAGTGCTCTTCAACTTTCTACTACCGTCTTAAATTTATTTATCTCCGTCAACTTTTTAAGACTAACATCAAACTTTTAGCACTTGTAGAAATGGAATAAATAAAACTCCAGGATAATAGAATATATAATAAAATATTTTTAAGACCTTTTTAGAATATATATTCTTGCAAATAAATATCTTACTATATTTTATTTATGTTTTAATAATCAAAAATGTATTCTAATGCTACAAATTATGCTTTGATAATAAAGAATGCATTCTTAATCTTTATAACTAGGTAGTTGATAGTAAAATTAAATTACAATTCATTAAAAAATATCATTTTAGTTCACACTTATTTCTCTCATACCATAAATAATTAAAAAAATCTGCCAAGTGTTTGTTGTGAGAAGATTTTCAAATAAAATAATCTGTATTTTGTTGATTATTGTTATGATTCCGTCACTTGATGCTTAGACAGAACACACCAAGAAGAATTCATTGATATATTGACTTCATCAATAAGAAAAAAAAAAAGGGAAAGAGATTTGATTTCTTTTTTTTTTTTTCTCAAATTATTCCTTCTAAAACATTCCAAGGAGTAAACTCAATTCTCGAGGGTGTTCTATTGGCAGTGAGTGCCAGTTGGTAAAGTGAATTGTCAAGTAATTGCATAAGATTAGTAGAGCCACGTGGAAGGCACTTTGTCGGTTATTTCCAGCCCGATGAGTCTCAACGACTTTACTTCGACTCCTCCCTCCCTCACTCTCACTGTAAAATAACTCACCCTCATTCTCCCTCTATCTCGTTCGCGCATTTTTCAATGTCCGCCTCAACTTCCATCTGCATTTCATCGAGCTAATTTGTTGAGATACCGCTTGCCAATATTTCAACTTTATTTTTTATTTTTTGCTCCGATGAATCAAGTAAAGAGAGGAGCAGTGAAAATAGGTATGAGTTTCATCGTCAAAAAGCAAGTAATCTCGATGCGAATAATTGCCTCAGTATAACACGCACCACCAACTGACCTTATACACTTTTTATCTTATGATTTTATCGTTCAAATTTATTTTATACCATTTTCCAGTCCATTCATCAATTATTAATGCTCTAATCTACTGGAACGTACTTCACTTTATGTTTAAATTTTTAATTACTAATTAAGGTGTTGTAAAAAAAAATAAATTTAATGGTTTTGATAATTTAGTTGGTTGAATTTATCATTGTAAAAAGACAGAAACTATTTACTAATTAATTTATTTCATTAAGTAATAATTTTAATAAACAAAAAAGAGAATTATTATCTAAGTTGACAATAAAACCTAATTAAAATAATTATTTTACAATTAATAGGTTAATGTAGGATTTAATATGATTTCCTAAAATAAACTGAAATTAATTTTAAAGTAAAGAGGAAAATAATTTCATAAAAATGAATTTTAATCCATTTTTTTTTTCGTTTGTTACTATTAGCAATTAATGTTTAGTAATTATAATTAATAAATATAAAATTTAGAATTAATAAAAATCAATCGATTTGTTTATATTTAAGTCAAATATCCTCTTCATCCATTAATTAATAATAAATTAAGGTCTACAAAAATTTTCCATGTACCTGGTCTGACTTAGACTCCAACCTTATCGTTTCTACTTGTATTGGATGTCACAAGAAAAGACCTTTGATTTCTTGTTGCAATGGAAATTTTTTTGTTCAGTAACAAGCAAGAAATCCAAGTAAACAGCTCCCAAGTAAATACTCGTCCTAATTGAACAAATGAATAGTGATAATAGCAAGATTGAAGAGACAGCTTTTTTGGCAATTTATCTATACATGTATTTGAAAGGCGCTGGTACTAAGAGAGAAAAATTGATCGACTGCAAAATGGATTTGCGACAAGGTGTTGGCACGGATCAGGCTGAGAATTTCTGATAAGGTCTTATTCCAGTTGGTGAGAAAAAAAAAAGAGTAAATTGAGATAAAAAAAAAACCCTGACGAAAGGAGCACGAGAGACAGAGCGTAAGAGGAAAAAGGGTAAAGCGGGAAGTGAAAAGGGAAGTCTCGCACGGACAATGTTCGGATAATGGCTGCCTCAGGCGACTTTTATATCCTACGAGCCATGCTGAAAGCTAATGTTCACGATAACAGGCTACCCCAAGGTTCTACGATTGACCAACTCGACTACTAACGTTGCATCATCTCTTTTACTTTCTTCCTGCATCTTTCTAGATACTGTTTTGTACTATCACCAATTGATCATTTATAAAAAAAATATATGCATTTCTGTTTTTGAACTTTTTCTTTGTAGCTTATTATCACAATAAAAAAAAACCAGGTCAAATAGTTACATTTTTTTTAACAGGTCTAGAGAATTTAGATAATTGTCTGTACGTATGTCTAATTTTTTTTTCGATTTTAATATCTCAAAAGTCACTGAAGATATCAACTCTAGACAAATTTCATTCAAAAGATAATACAATTAAGAAGATCTAAAACTCATGATTAATCTACAAATTGAAAAATGTTTTAAAAATACAAACAGTATTTTTTTAACGAAACAATTTTATTATTTAGCTGTAATAATATTTTTCCAATTCTTTAATCATCTCAAGCACTCTATTAAACCCTATTTACTATTATTTATGATATTTTTTTCAATTTCGGTCTAAGAAATTGAATAATTCTCGAGCTCATCCAGTCAATTTGGTAATAAAGCTTGTACAATAGTCGAAAAAGCAGCACATGCATCTCAGTTGATGTACGTTTCTCGGCATTGAGATATTTTGGCTCACCCTAACCAATCTCACTTATTGAAAAAAATCGCAAAGAAAGAAGTCAAAGTTTGAAAAGGTAAAAAGAAAAAAAAAAAAAGAAAGAAAAAAAAATTGAAGAACATCCTACTACCTAAACAATTGAGGTCTCTAGAGAGATACTTGCGCGCCATTTCATTAACAAGTGTTCTCTTTTCGTACAAGATTTTAGCGGTGTCTTTGTCTCCAGTATGATGGAGATCCATAACTGAAAGAAACATTAGCAGTCTCGCCAAGAAATACTAGAATCCTAGTAAATTGGCAATGGGCCAACGAGGGAATTTTTTTTTCTTTTCCTTCTTTGTGTTTATTTCTTTATACATTTTATTATTATCATAATCGTTTCGTAACAGCTTGGTAATACAAACAGTGCCATATGGCATGGGATGTTGAAGACCAGAACATTGAGTTGATGATGAGAGAGACGCCTATCCCTTGATCCACTGTGCTGCTACTCTTCTCCCCCCCCTATACTACCCTTTGCCCCGTTTTTTTTTCTTTTTCTGATTTCCCTTTCTCTGTTTCATTACGCGAACGTGACCAATGCACGCCCATGTAATCAACAAAATCCGAACTTGAGTTCTCCCCCCAGCACAAGTAAATATACACGTAATATGTGTACATGTGTGTATGTGTACTCGCTCCCTAACGCAATCCAGTGGCTGCCGACATGGCAAACCGTGATTAACTTTTCGCTATTGCACCCCCTCAGTACGCACCCCCATCCGCCTACTGCCATTCATTTGCTATTCATTCGCGTCCGCACGGATTACGCTTATAGATGAGTAGTCCGAGCCAACTGACTATATGCTTGCCAACTACCGATGGTACTCGCTTTTTTTTACTCTTCTCCCCGTCATAGATTGCATTTCTTTCTTACGCTGAATTCAATTTCATCACCTAAATACAATGAACCTAGTAAGTTCTTATCCTGAATTAAAACTAACTCGGTTATTATTATTATTATTTTTTAGTTTGGATTATTGGATTATAGGTTGTGGAATAAAGTCATTTTTTGATTCGAGTGTGACATTAAATGGTGGATTTAATATAATTATTATGCCACTTTTGATTTGGAATTATAACTATTATTATTACTACTATGTCAATTCCAAACAAATTAAAATTTTGATTTTATTACTTAAAAAAAATTATTACTTATTCACAGTGAATTTTTTTCTCAGTTCATTAAATAGAATAATTCCAACACATTTGTTTCAATTAAAAATTTATAATAAACAATTAAAAAGGCATTGAAAAATTCTAAGGATAAAATAAAGACGATAAATTTTAGCATGTGATGACAGTCACTGAATAAACCTTTACCATCGTAATAAAATTTGATCAAACATGAGAACAAAATAAAGCATGAAATAGGTACATAAAAGAAAAATAGTATAATTAATGATGAAAAATGGTGCGTGTTAATAACGATAAGTTGGTGTTGATTGAATTGGAGGGGTTTGACAGAATGTAAAGATGTTAATATATATACATATAGGGGACTCTAGATCGTGTTCTCTTGAGATTGTATTGATTCAAATGTGGTATTGTCCCGTGACGAGAGATGATCATCTCTCGATCAGCGAATCGTGACAGGCGTACTATACATTTTCTTACTCTCTCTATTTCAACGTACATATGTACATGAAAGCTGTACATAGATATCCTTCGATGTATCGGACATTAGACTACCAAATAAGTAGGTACGTGGCACATAAGATGGTGAGTACAAGTCAGTGGAGAAAATATCAAAAGGGGGTCTTGTTGGTGCCCGCATGCCACCACCACCCCCAAGGGGATGCAATCAGAACGTTTCAATCAGCAGTCACTGGAGCACTTCCCCGCGTTCTTCGCAGAAGCCTACAGAGCGAAATAGTCGTAGTTGGGGTGGAGAAATGGCAAGAGAGGGTGAAATAGAAGGAGAGATGGGTCCCGATTACTTCGATAACCAACGGGCATTAAATCTTAGACCAAAGAGGGCGGAAACCCCTTCTATATATACCACTTTTTTTATTCTCTCTCTAGCTCGAGTGCTTCTAAAGCAAGAGGTGAGTCATGACGGTGCGTGAGTGATTTTAAAGTAGGTCTCGATGAGAGTGTGTGAGATCAAGGGAAAAAGAATCTACGATCGAGGTTTTCATTAAAGTATTGGTTAGAAATGCTATATGGCCTCATGAGTCTTTGATGTAAATGTGTTTGCTTCATCCTCCTATTTCATTAAACTTGTACTTTTACGGATATTTGAACTGATAGGAATAAAATTTTCTAAAAACTTGACTTTGATACACTTTTTCTCCTGCAAATGTATCATTTTACTTTGTTTTAATCGCATAAATTTCTTTGAAAATAAAGTTGCAGAATTTTTTTTAATGAACATTCATGTTATAAAAAAAGATATATCATCAACAGTTACATTGATTTAAATGATTTAATGTTAAAAAAATATTTAGAATTTTATAGTAATGATCTTTACGACAGTTTTGGCTGTCAATTTCCATTGACTTGAAAAAAAAAAATTTTGTCTAAGACTGTAAACTTAAATCGAAAATTTCCCCACACGCTTGTTGATAAAGCATCAAAAATCCTCAAGCAATTTTTTCATCGTCGTCTCTCAAGAGTGCGATAAAAAGTCGACGACGCACCTTATTTGCGTCTAAGTGCCTAAGAAGAGAACCAGAGAAGCAGCGGAAATCTGCCAAGAGGTAGAAAGGATGGTGTCTATCAGCATATTTCAAAGATAAGCCTCGTGCTTGTACCCCACACGAAACAGCCAACCTTTAGCTGAACCATCAGCTATAATAACAATCCGATATGATTACACCATAATCGTAACACAACCAAGAAAGACGATGAGATGTTGGAGGATAGAGGACCTAAAGGAAAGCACTTTATACTTGATGCAAAGAAAATTACGCTTGGGGAATTGAGATATCATGTTTATATCTTTAAGTTCATTGACATCAACTAATTAACGTATTTTATTATACAACTCATTTTGATGAAACTTTTGCAAATATTTAATAAAGTATATTTCAAAATCAGATGAATAAATATCGGGTAAGTGCAATTACCTGAATAACATGTTTGAAATTTTAATACTAATCACGCAATGTTTTCATATTTCTAAACTTTACGCAATTTGAACAATTAGTAAGAGACGATTAATTAGGTTTTTATCGCCTAAATAAACTAGATAATTGTAATTTTAACCTATATTCAAATATAATTTGAATTATTACAAAATTAATCAATATTCAACTATAACTAAATTCAGTTAGGTATTTGTTCAGCTATAATTCTTTGTGAATGTAGGTATATAAAGATCAAGAAACTCTTGTAAACACTAGTATTGTTCACTAAGATTCCAGAAAGAAAAAAGGTAGTATTCCTCATCTAAATTTACATTTAAAACAAACTATTCTGATTGATACTTATCAAATTATCATCTTTTAATTAAATATCACAATCTAATTTGTAATTAAAAATATTTTTAATATTTTTAATTTTAAAAATCTTTCATTGAAAAATATTTAAATACTCTAATTGTTAAAATTAGAGCAAGAATGTAGCATTGTTAAGATTTTATAATGAAGTATCCAAAGTGTAAAGTAAAAGTATTTGAAATATTTAATTGAATATAATAATTATTTCCAGAAAATATGGCATCAAGTATCCACATTAGTTTAATACTCTTCGCATTTCTTCATCTTGGAAGTGCATATAGCATTTGGGGTCCAAGAAGTGAGCAAGATGCGACTCTTGATGCAATGTTAGATATCTTCAAGTCTGTGAATAAAAACCCCATGACATCTGATATTGATGAAGAATCAAAGTTATTAGCTCATAAACTATTAACATTATTTAAACAAGTTCATGGAATGCGTTTAAGTGCAAGAGATCTTATTAGTGATGATACAGCGAGGTATATAGCAGAAGCAATCGACATTCTTGTATACCACAGTGGTGATCCAAAGTTGGAAGAAACTCAGCAACAAGTCAATAAGGTTCAAGGGATATTTATAAATGAATATTTACAGTTTTTAAACAGAAAACTGTTACCTGATGAGACTAAAGAATTTATGCGTAAAGCAATAATGTTAGATAGTGACCAAAACTATGAGCATAGTCAAACTATGAGCACTTTCTATGAAGAATTTGCTTCAGAGTCTAATGTAAGTATACATTCTATTTCAGTAATAGACTTATGTATATTATATTAATTTTTTCTTTTAGAACCTAATAACCAACTACCGCCGTAAGTTTCCAACCACAAGAGCATTCCTCAATGAACTTCTTAAATATAATGACAAAAATGAATGGGATGCATTCGTAATGATCGCTACAGCTTATAAATTGCAATCTCTTCAGTCAAATAGTAAGTATAAAATTTGAATATTATTAAGACCATATGCTAATAATTAATAATCGCCTATTTTTTCTAGACGATAACTATCTCAAGGATTTCAAACGTCTTAGGAAACAGATGATGGCTAAATTAGAATTGCATGAAAATAAGTTTCATGCAGTTTTAGGCACAAATGAGTCTCAAGGAAAATTAAACTTCGTCATTTAATTCTTATTCTTTTGCATTTTTTTATAAATCATAAGTCCATATGTATAATGTATAATTTTGGAATATAGTTCAACAGATTCAAGAAAAAAAACTACAATTGTTATAAATGCGAATATGAATCACGTAGTTTTATGATGTCTTTTAAATTTAAGTAATCAGTAAGGTCTGGGAAAGTGTTCTTATTGCTTCAATGAGTTTAATAATCGTTGAATAATCATTATGTATCCCAATGTAACATAGATTTTGTAACAATTATCTAATATATGAGTATTTAAAAAATATAATGATTTAAATCTGGAATTATTTCAATTTTAATGAAGAAATAATGATCCAGCTGTACTGTATGATTAACGATCTTAATTAGATATTTACTCAGTTGTATCATTAATTGATCAGGTATATAAAAAGCCCAAGTCACAATTGAATTCACTGGTATTGTTCACTAAGTTTCCCAAAATAAAACAGGTAATAATTTTGATCCGAGTCGAAATCTAAATTTTAATTAGACCATCATAGGTGATACTTTTGCATTTCAAGTCTTCTATTAAATATCTAATAAATCATCGATCTAAATTATAATTCAAAATATTTGGAATATTTTCAATTTTTCAATTGTTTCATGAAAGGATATTTAGATGTATTATTGAAATTTAATATAATACTCTCATGTGTCTGTTAAATTAAATGTACTAATGTTTTTTTAGAAAACATGGCATCAAGTATCCACATTGGTTTGATACTCTTCGCATTTCTTCATCTTGGAAGTGCATATAGCATTTGGGGTCCAAGAAGTGAGCAAGATGCGACTCTTGATGCAATGTTAGATATCTTCAAGTCTGTGAATAAAAACCCCATGACAACTAATATTGATAAAGAATCAAAGTTATTAGCTCATAAACTATTAACATTATTTAAACAAGTTCATGGAATGACCGTAAATGCATCAGATATTATCAATGATTATATATCAACGTCCATATCAGAAGTGATAAACATCCTTGTATTCCATAGTGGTGATTCAAAGTTAGAAGAAACTGAGCAACGAATCAAGATGGTTCGAAGGCTATTCCTTAATGAATATACATACTTTTTGGATGGACAAATGGTACCTGCTGAGACTAAAGAATTTATGCGTGAAGGAATAAAGTTAGATAGTGACAAAAACTATGAGTATAGTCAATCTATAAGCACTTTCTATAGAGCAATTGCTTCAGTGTCTGAAGTAAGTACAGATTTCCTTTTTAATTAATAAACTTAGGCATAATACATTAATTTTTTTTCCAGTATCCATTAACCAACTACCGTCGTAAGTTTCCAACTACAAAGGCATTCCTCAATGAGCTTCTTAAATATAATGACAAAAATGAATGGGAGGCATTTGTAATGATCGCTACAGCTTATAAATTGCAATCTCTTGAGTCAAATAGTAAGTCTAAAATTTGAATATTATTAAGACCATATGCTAATAATTAATAATCGCCTATTTTTTCTAGACGATAACTATCTCAAGGATTTTGAACGTCTTAGGAAACAGTTGATGGTTAAATTAGAATTGCATGAAAATAAGTTTTTTGCAGCACTAGGCATAGATGAATCTCAAGTTCATATGCATAAATTATGATTTTGAAATATAGTACAAACAATGAAAAAAAAAAATCTACAATTATTATAAATGCGAATATGAATCACGTAGTTTTATGATGTCTTTTAAATTTAAGTAATCAGTAAGGTTTCAGAGTGAGTTCTGATCATTTGAATGAGTTTAATAATCTTTAAATGATCATCATGTGATCCCAATGTATGATAGATTTTAAATAATTAATAAATATCTTTGTCATTAAAACAATGTCAATCTATAACTGAAGTAATTTCAATTTTAATAAAGTAATAATGATCTAGTTATGCTGTATGATTTACTATCTCAACAAGATATTTACTCAGTTGTATCATTAATTGATCAGATATATAAAAAGCCCAAGTCACAATTGAATTCACTGGTATTGTTCACTAAGTTTCCCAAAATAAAACAGGTAATAATTTTGATCCGAGTCGAAATCTAAATTTTAATTAGACCATCATGGTTGATACCTTTGCAATTCAAGTCTTCTATTAAATACCACAGTCTAGTTTATAATATTAGGTTATCCAAATATAAATCCGCTATTTCGAAAAAATATTTTCTTTCATTTAATTCAAATTGATAATTATATCTTACTAATATATTCGCCATTGTTATCCACGATTTACTGCCAACGATTACATGCTTGCAATTACTATCTAACCATAGTGTACATGTTTCCAAAACATTTTTATAATTCTTGAAAGTTGGATCGAGATGGCAGATTTATATTTGGACAGACTAATAATTTGATTAAAAATATTTAGATATATTACTGAAATTCAATATAACATTTTTGAACTTCTGTTGAATTAAATATACTAATTTTTTTTAGAAATCATGTCATCAAGTATTTACACTGGTTTGATACTTTTTGCTGTACTCCATCTTGGAATGTCATACAGTATCTGGAGTTCAAAAAAAGAGCACCATGCGGTTCTTAATGCAACTTTAGACATCTTCAAAGCAATTAAAAAAAACCCTCATACATTTGATACTGATGAAGAATCAAAACTTTTGGCTAGTCAACTTTCATTATTGTTCAATCAAGTTTTTGGAATACGTACACGTTATAAGTCAATTAGTGATGATCCGTTGAGATACGCAGCAGAGCTTATTAACCTTCTTGTAAAAGAGAGTGATGATTTAGAGCTACAAATAGCAGAACTAGAAGTGTATAACAACCAAGTGCTATATGTGAATAATTATCTACAATTCTTGGATGGACACATGTTACCTCAAGAAGTCAAAGCATTTGTTCGTCAAGCATTAGAGTTAGATAATGAACAAAACTATAAACATAATAAAACTATGAGCCGTTTCTTTAAGATACTTACTTTAAAAGCTAAAGTACGTTTCCATATTTTTTTTCAATTATTTAATGATTTGTTCTTTTAACTTTGCACTAGGAAGTTATTTATTTAATCTTAGTGTTAAATCGTTGTTGAATTACTTTTATTTAATGTTACATTTTTAGTATATAAATTCAATTTTTAGGAGAAATTCAAAAATTATCATAAAAAATTCCCACTAATTGCAACATTTCTCAATGAACTTCGTAAGTATAATGAAAGAAATGAATGGGAGGCATTTATGATGATGACAACAGCTTATAAATTGCAATCTTTGGAATTGAATGGTAGGTCTAGCGTTTCAATTTTTAAGCTAAAATTTAAAGACTCCAAATATTAGTTAAACAAAATGTTAATGATTAATAATTTATCACTTTTTTCTAGATAATAATTATGAGAAGGAATTCCAACGTCTCAGGAAGCAGTTGATGAATAAACTAGCATTGCATGCAGCTGAGTTCAATGAAGCTTTAGATACAGTTCGAGCTGATGAATGATAAATCTTAGTATTGATGTCTTAACTTTTTATATATTTATAGTTTTTTTCTTTCTTATTCATTGTAATGTATACTAATTCAATAAATATTGATTAGAACATAAAACAACTATACTTTTTGATTATTTTTGAAGAATGTAAAGGTACCCAATTGGTCTTATTGATATTCTATGAATGTTATCTAAGTTACTCTAATGGAAATAAAAAAAATCTTTGAGGAAGTTTATTAACACCTGTATCTTTATAAATTAAACAACAAACTCACGTTTCTTGAACGCATAAATAGTAATTACGAATTATTATTATATCGATAAGAGACACTTAACTATGGTTTTATCGTTCTAATGAAACAAGCAGTGATTTAAAATTATGAATTGATAACAAATTTTTAAATTTAGATAAAAATATTTCGATAATCAGTCTTGTGACAAAAATTGATTTCTAAAAGCTGGATAATGCTGTCTATATATTGCTCGTACAGAAAGTCTATTATATTTTGATGAGAAGAATAATGATCTAAAGATACTTGAGAAGCAGATAAATTTTATTAGATATTCAGTAATAGTTTTGTCATGAGCCGGATAGATAAAAAATCTAAGTCATAATTAGTTCACTAAAAAATTAATTCATTAAAAAATACATTTTTTTGTCCTTTCATGTAATTAAAAATCAATTTTAATCTATTTTAAATGAGCATCCAGGTTTATTAGTAGTTAATAAATCTTGTATAACATCTGACTAATCTGATCAAGACTGTCTATCATTTTGCTAGCATGCTGAGCAAGTCTTCTTGTCATTGTGTATACTCAACTATTTTTAATAAATTAATAATCTTGTACAGTATTATTGAATTATTGGAAAGATACAATAACCTAACACTACTCCAACCTGTCATGTGTTTCCAATCATAAAATTTTTGAATATAAATAAAAAATTAATTAACTATAAATAAATTCTCTTTTCAGTGTACATCTTTAAGTACATTGTATTAACACGATTACTCTCAGTCAAGTTACTTAAATCAATATTTAAAATTTTAGTAATTCTTTCTAATCTATCTGGAAAAACCTTATTCATAGTTATATTACGGAAAAAACCCACATTTAGAAACGTAAACATCAACTGCGTGCTGTTACTCAATTGATAAGATACATTGTAATACGATTTTATTGCTCTAAAAAATTTTTATATTCTCTAATGACCACGGTTTTCCCCACCAATATCGAAATTCATTATTGATACTTAAATAAAAATAAATTAATGAAAATTTCCGACTGTTGTTATTGATATTTTAATTGCAGTAGACTTGTTACCGTATACATTTACAGTAATAAATTGATAAAAACTAAAATGAAATAATGATGGGTCAATAGCGATATTAGTAATAAAACATGATATCTATTCGTCAAATAATGTTTTGTATTATAAAATTATTTTACTGGCATGAAATGTTTATCATATTCTGACGTGTATAATTATGGCCCAATGCTACTCGTGGGCTGAATAAATTTGATTAGATATATTTAGTCACAGTTTTATAGTGAGTTCGGGTATATAAAAAACCCAAGTCACAATAATATTCAGTTGTATCGTTCACCAAGTTCGCGCAACAACAAAAAGTAATACTTTTCATCTATATTGAAGTAAATGTAACTCTAAAACAGACCTTTTTGGTTGATACTTTTTAACTTGAAATCATATAGCGAAATATTTGAATTTCTTTCAAATTTAAAGGTATTATTGAAATTATATTTAATTAAATGTATTAATATTTATTCAGACAACATGGCATCAATTATCTACGCTGGTGTGATCCTCTTTGCTCTTCTCCATAATGGAATAGCCTACAGCATCTGGGGTTCATTAGAAGACCGAAATAATATTCTCAATAAAACTTTAGAAATCTACAAATCTGTGAATAGCAACGTTAAAACACCTAATGTTGAAGTAGAATCAAGTCTCTTGGCTCGTGAACTATCATCATTTTTACAACAAGTTGTAGGAATATCAACCAATTCTGCGGATCCACTTTCAACTCGTGTGGCAGAAGTTATCAACATTCTTGTAATCCGAAGTCATAATTCATCATTAGAAAGAGCTGAACAAGAAGTTAAGAAGAATGACGGATTATTTATTTCTGAATATTCATGGTTTTTACAAAACATAATTAAGTCACATGAAGTACAAAAAATGATTCGAGAAGCATTAGAGTTAGATCATAATGACAGCATGGAGCGCAGTAAAGTTATGAGCGATTTCTTCAAATTGTATCTCGAAAAACACAACGTAAGCATAAATTTTTTTTTATTCTTAAAACTGTGAGAAAAAAACTTGCTATAAACAAATAATAATTTTTTTTTTAAAAATGATATCAAAATTTTAAATAGTTGCAAAATTTTTTTGAAGTTAACAGAGTTACATTTTCTTAAATTCAGTTCTAATGGTTACTTAAAATAATTCATTGAAAAAGCACATTTTTATTAAGAATGTAATTGATTCTAATGTTTCATTGAATGATCATTTTTTAAGATCTATAGTGTCTCAAAATATGAGAATTAGTTTTAAGGTCACTTTTATTCAAACTTATTCAAATAGCCTTTATTTAATTAATTTTGTATCATGATGATCATAATTGTATTTTTTTTTTTTTTCAAAAGGAATTATCAAGTTACCACGATACATTCCGAACTAAGCCTGAGTTCCTTTCTGCACTTCTCAGATATAATATGAAAAACGAATGGCAAGCATTCATGATGATGACTACAGCTTATAAACTGCGGTCTCTTCAGTCAAATGGTACGTCGAAAACCTTAATTTCTATTTTAAAATAAACTTACTCAAAATTTCAATTGTTAATTAAATAATTACAGTCGAAAAAAATATTAATAAAATATTTTTTTTAGATGATAACTATATCAAGGAATTCGAACGTCTCAGTAAACAGTTAAAAGACAAATTAGATATCCATATAATGAAGTACTTCGAAGTTTTGAGTTTAATTTGAGTGAGAAAAAATTTATCTTTGCTTCAATAAACAGTATCAAAAAACCCAAGAAGCTTTTAGAATGATATACTATTTATCAACTAAATCTTTTCATTAACTATATATTATGTAGCTTAATTTTTTTAAGAATACAATTATTACCAGCAAAACAATAAAATTTATAAACCAACTAGCACAAAATTTATCACTAAAATTTACCATGATTTATCATTAACTATCCCTTATTCCTATTGATATGCATTCCTTGTTAACGAGCATGATGCTATATATGAATTAAATTATTACGCAGAAGAGCAATCCAGACATACACTTCGAGTTTCGATTATTATCTGATAATAATGCGATCGGTTATTGTTAGTACAAACTGATGACAATTGGTAATTGGAATCAAAAAATATATGGAGTGATGGTTTTGAACAAATAGTATAACTGTAGTATGTACACTAGTGGATGTTGATGTGTAGCTACATTGAATGAACAGGTTCTACGTTGACAATGACACGCTCTGGCTTTTGATAGTTGTGTAGAATTATCGATAAATCAAGAGGGCATAAGGGTGAGTGCATACGTTTGTTATCTAACTCTTAATTATATCCAATTAATGATCGAATTGGGAAATTATAGAACAATATGTATCGCGTCGATATCAATAATATTGTAAATTAAACCAAAACCATGTAAAAATAATGATGTTAATAATTAACGAATACGATTTATTGAAAATTGAATTTTAGTTCAAAATAATATTTACTCTGCTTGTAGAACAATGGCTAGAGATAACATAATTAAAAGAATTTCATTCATTCTCTAAATTAATGGAATAATTAATTATTACTTTTAATAATATCTACGATAAACTTTAAATACTCTTTTGCAATATATTTTATTAATTTCAGTTGGATATAATAAATCAACTTGGTTTAGAAAAAGTTTATAATATAAACAAAAATAATTTTATTATTATTATTCAATAAATAATGAAATAAATATCTTCAAGTCTTTTCTCATAGTTAAGAAAAAATATTTATTAATTTCTTTTAAATTTAATAATCAATAAAAAAATATTATAAAAAGATAATTCTTTTGCAATGTAAATAATTTTTTATCTCAACATAATAGCATGAAAAGGCTTTTATGATCATAAAAAATATTTAACTTGGTCATCTCACTCCCTAGGAACATATTTAATTGCAGATAAAGTAATATTAGAAGAGGGATTTTTTTTTTACCATACCTTGCAACAAAATACTCACAGCAGATAACTATATATGAAAAAAAAAGGAATATCGTTGAAGATTGGAATTATATATTAATGATAGGCTATGTTGGAGAAAAGCTGAATGGATATAGCTGAAGATGAGCGAAGCTGTATATATCTATATAGATATATTCTGAGCTTGGAAGCCTTGACAATACACCCTCGACGTCACTCTCAATACCTCGACAACGGAAGGGAGAACGAGGGACTTAGAATCGTCGGATAGAAGCTATACACCGCGGAACGATGAAGGAAGAGATGCTGAGAGTCTCCGAGAAGAAGCTCGTGATCATCGATATGATGCAGAGGTGGGAAAAAAAATGATGAAAGGTATTATACTCTGAGGTTGTGGTCTTTGCTGGTTTGTGTATAGTACGAGGGTAGGCAAAACCAATCGACCGTCAGTCAATGAGAGGACTAAATAATAATAATGATAAGACAGAGAGAAAAAGGACGTTAACTCCTACATCATCTACAACAATCTTTTCAATTGACACCTGGATATTTAAGAGTTCTACACCAAGAGAAATAATCAGAGCTTTATTATTTGTCTAATCACATTAATTCATTTTAGATAACGTTATTAGAAATCTAGTATACTAGAAAAAAAAAAAATTTTATAAAATTTTATTCGCAGTCTAAAATTGTTTCTCATACCATCTGATAAATAACAGAAAAAATGGCTCTGGACGTATTATTATTATCCAACATACATATGAAATCTAACAAAAATAATTTCTGAATTACTTAAATTATTTTCATTAATTAGTATTTTGTATTTTCCATGTAAACTACTACGATTTTTATTATAAGGAATTTAAAGAGTACAATATTTCCTTGAACATGATAACGAATAATGCATTACGTTAATGAAATATATTGTTGAGCGATTTAATACAATTATTTATTGTGCCCCCGAGTATCTATTGATGAAACATTTCTAGTAAAATTTGCCTGACTCTACGATCATCTAAATAAGTAAAGGAGTTTATAGTAAAGTTTACTAAAATTCTAGCAAAATTTTTATAAATGAAAATTTTTTAAAAAATAATTAAAATATTCATTTTTTTCTAACAAAAAATGAATCATCTGTAAAGCACAAAAATTATTTAATATTTTCAATTACATTTTCATCCAACTCTTTCATGAAAAACATTGTTAATTTCTCTTCTGAATCATTTATAATTGAAAAAGTAACATTATTTTTTAGCTGAAGATTATTTTTTTTTTTTGTACTGAGATATACTTTTTTATCGTCCATAAACATAAAAGTGGTCTTGGGTGTGTATGTATACTCACCCCAACCTACAAAGACAGTAAACAAACTGTCTGAAACACTCCGGAACATTGCATTCCATTGAAGAAAGCCTCAGGTCCTCTCGACGGTATTATCTCGGTACATATTTAAGTGTATGACGTGAACAAGACTTGGTTCCATCCTACTCTTGAGCTTACGACCCCCCAGAAAATTCGCCTTTCCTTCTCGCCAATATCTTGGTTGCGTATTCCATGTCTCTTATAGAGAAACGTCTTCACTAAAATCCATCGGCACTGCTGGCGTCATGGACCTATGTACGCGCAATATAACCACCCCACAACGAAAGCTCCTGAAAGTCCTCATTTCCCGGTTGCTGTCAGACGCAGCCCTGGGCGGGTCATCAGATAGTGCGGTCCGGATAATACTGGTATATGTAGTACGAATATGCCGCAGGAGACGATGTCGTTATAAGGGTGATGTGTTGGTGGCTGTAGTCATCGCTTGCTTGCTTTACAGTCAGGTGGACCTGCTCTATAGTGCTTTGGACATTACATTATCGTTTACGATATATTTTAAATTGCTTCGATATGTTTCTTTAAGAAATATCAGTTTATATCTTTCTCGTTGGTTGCTTTTGAATCAATGAGTGATAAGATTTTACGACAAATTGGGGTAATTTTTACCGTTGATTTTCAATAGTGTTTTTTAAATAATATCAATCAAGAAAAAATAGTTTTTATTTCATCTTAACAACTTTTTAATCTAAGAAATGTTTTAAAAAAAAGTTTAATGATTTTTCAATCAGCAAATTTAATTTATTTCCTCATTTTCTTAACGCTCAAAATTTTCTATTCAATGTATTAGGGGTAGTTATTTAAATGTGGTTCTATTTTGGAGTCTTGACCATGGCCTACTTAATTATTGAGAGGTCTTACCTGATATGGAACTTATAAAGAAGTACATTTAGGCCCAGAAAAGAAAATAAGACCAAGGCCGTTAAGTGATTATTCACATAATAGGTAATTTTACAGTAGTAATAGAACAGTTGGAGGGTAGTAATAAAGTAGTTAAGAAATAGTAATAGAGTAGTTGGAGAGTAATGACACTTACAAGAAAATAGATTAAGGCCCAAAAGAAAGAAAAAGACCAGGGATATTGAGTAATTATTTATGTTATGAGTAACTTTGTAGTAGTAATAGGGTAGATTTAAAATAGTAACAATACGTTACTCTGTACGAAAATGTAATCAGGCCTATTGATAGACATTTTTATTGCTATTGGGGTAAACATATGACAAAAATGCTTGACTAATAAATTAGAGCAACAACAAAAAAAAAAATTGATCGATAATAAATGAATGAATGAAAAATACTGAACTTTCTACTCCAAAAGTGTTTAGTAAATGCAAAGTTGTTAAAAATTTTGATAAATGATGCTGAAATAAATTAAAAGACAAAAGAATAGAAAGATCGATAAACAAGATGAAAAAGAAGATTAAACATTGTAACTGCATTCTGAGCGACTAAAAGGAGTTGTTTTCCCCTGGTAACCATGGCACTTGGTTAATGGATACTGAGAGTCTTACGGCAGTAGAGAGAACGTCGTCGTGCGACGCCAAACTTAAACTCGTTAATTACCGACGCGAGGGCAACTTCTTGCTCGTCGCTCGAATATTTCAAACTATTGTGTTCGCAAACCCCCTCCGGGAGTTGGCCAAAAGACACCCTTTGCCTCGCTCTCGTCCAGAATTTCTGCTCCCAGAATGTCCCAGAAACCCTGGAACGTAGTATTCTGGGCTCAGAGTCAAGTGACGTTAAGAAGAGAGGAAGAGTAAAAGTAGGCGGGCACTAGTTAGCTAAGAGGCGGATCTGTGTGAGAAGATACTCAAAGGAAACTCAAAGGAAATTCTGAGGAAGTAGATTGTAGCTTAAACTTGCCTAAATTATAATCGATACCTTCAAATTCTCATTAAAAATATCGAAAAATTACTGTGAAGAAAAAATTTAAATTTTATTCTCACCATCCGAGTCGAAAAATAAGACCTGATTTAGATTTTTTTCGTTGATGTCGATAAAATTAGATTTGATTTAGAAAATTTGACCTTAGAAAATTTTTTCTATCAAATTTACTATGTTGGAAAAAATTTTTAATTTTTTATTGGATTAGAAGATCTGTTTTAGACCTAATTTTAATAGCAAATACAAATGTATTAGAAATACATTTTTCTTTATTATCATTTAAGATATCTAAATAACTACGCGGGTTAAATCACCACTCTTTGATTTCAGTGGTCGCAGGTTCGAATCCTACAAGAAGAAAAAAAAATCAATTTCTAATAATACTTTTTTTAGAACTATCATTGAATTGATAATGTTTCCGAACGATTGCAATATGAAATTAATAAACTGTTTATCAATTAATATTTTTTGAATTTAAATCGCATGTTACTCAACTAGAACAGTTGACATAACGCAACATACTCGTGTTAAAAAGGACATTGATGTAAAAACAATGCATATATTAAATTATTTAGTTCAATATCAGCTCTTAAAAAATGTACTTTTAAATCAGCTTAAAAGAAATTTTTAGTTTTGATCTGTTTTTAAAGTTAAAATCAAAATTTATTTTTCGATTCCGGCAGCTATGGCCAACATTAAATTAACAAACAAAATTCGATTCTTTAGTATTAAAAATGTAAACCAACCATTATGAAGAAAAATCAGGAGCACATATTTGAGTGCACTGAAGTAAAAGTTAGTAGTTAAACTGAGATGATTTGAAAGCGAGAAACTTGAAAAATAAACTAGAGTCATGACATTTTAAAAATGGAGAGAAAGAGTTAAAAACAAAAACGCACGTTACACGGAGAGTATAACCAGCTGGTAGACAGGTAGAGTTCTGTTGTATGTATCTAAAAGTACATACATTACAAATGAAAGAATTCACTGTAACGATTAAGGGACTAGAGTTAGTATGTAGGATGTTGCTGCTGTATCATTGTTTTCACCATCCAACACAGTACACCCTATTCTCAACACAGACTTCTTTTGCATCACCGTCATTTTCTTCTTCGCATCAGTTGGCCTATTTTCTGGAACGTGCGCTCGACCGAGATCTACCCCAGCTAATAAGCCCCGTACATTGGCTTCGTTCAAGTAACACGTGTAACTGCACGATGGAAGAGCGAACCGGGTGAAAGAGAGCATCCTAACGACGGATGATGAGCTGGGAAAGGCGTCAAGGGGACATGATGAGGATGCTAAAGCAAGCTAGACAGAGAAAAAAGAATAAATAAAAGAAAAACGAGGAAAAATAACGAGAAGAATGGTTGCTTCTGTCATTGAAATCTGACTTTTCTGTCAAGGGATGCCTTTTTCTCTTGCTTCAGTAATGTGCCGTAATGTATCAAGTTCACACTCTGTACTTCTGTTATCTTAAATTTTCGAACCAGGTGATACTAGACATTATTTCTTTGGATTATTCTTTGTACTCACAAGACCTGATATGATACGTTATGATAATGATGGAGATTTTTTTACGGATATGGATGCGTACTGAGTATGCCATCAAATACTGTATTGTTAGGAATGTTTTATGAATAGCTCCTTGATGCACTTGCACTCTTTGAAGATGTTGATAAACATTGGAGTCTAGTGGGAATTAATATGTGGAGTATTTTTTTCAAACTTCGATGCTATTAATTTTATAGAATACTTTTTTTTTATCAATAAAAAAAATGATTATGATTTTTTTCTTAAAAAGTTAAAAAACTTTTAAAATTTTTTTTATGTTACATCGTTTAATATGATATTGAAGAAGAAAAAAAACAATTAGTCTTCAATAAACTTCAATTTATCCTCCAATATTTATTCTATTTAGGTCAATTTAAGATATAGTTGAATCAATAATTTATTTTCATTGTATCTAAATTGATGGTCCTGTCATAATTTAAAGATTTTTTTTTAACACCTAGATCCACGTGAATCTTTCGTGAGAAACCATCCAGACGCCACGATGATGACTAGAAATTTTTTTATATGGCGCTCAAACAAATTGCAATTTTTCATTAATTCACACGCAGGATGTTAGCTTTGGAGCTGATGTTTTTTTTTTTTTTTTACAAGCTTCGTCTTTTTTTTCTCTCCTTCTCACTTACTTTCTCTCGAGTTTCCCCAGAGAGAACGTAACATAAAAATGCGAAATATGTGGAGTTTATATGGGAAACGTCAAAGCGAAACGTGAAAGCTCGTCAGTGAAAAGAGCAGGAATAACATCAGACTGCGCTTGGGAATATCCTGTGTACAGTTCTCGACACTCGCTGAAATAAAGAGCCACGATAAAAAGTCCATCTTTTTTCTTTTTACACCTCCACCGTTTGATGTAACACTATACCATGTATATATGCACATAATTATTTTCGAAACGTGAAAGAAGCAATAAAAAATAGAAAAGAAAATATGTATTTATAAAAAAATTTTATAATCAACATCATTATTATAATAGAGAATAGTTTTTCTTTTTTTTTTTTGTTTTTATTTAAATAAAAAAGTAATAATGAAGAAAATATTTTTTTATAAAATTAATTTGAAAAATTTGAAGAAAAAAAATGTAATTCTTTTTCTACGAAAGTTAGTCACTGTTATTTCTTTTATGTGCACAAAACCATAACGAGAAAATGAGCTTTTCCCGTTTCTAAAACTACTAGGTACCTACTACACACTTGGCAAACATAAGTGCGAATTGCAGCACCCTTTTCCTCAGCCCTTGATTCTCATACTCTCTCGACATTATGCGAATAACCACAACGGTGAGTGCCGTTGCGTATATAATGTGTGCAGGACACGTATACTAATTACTACGCGTTGATTAACAAAAATGAAATTTCAAGAAAGCACATTGCTTTAATAAAAAGAATAATGAAGAATAAAATTTTTAATGATCGTTATTTTCAAGATAATAATTTCGTTTCATGCTTTATAATCATTTTTAAGAGCCCAATTTATTTAACCTTAATTTTTTAATTAAAAAAAATCAAAGTAAATAACAAAATTTAACGTCTAATAATTTGATGAAATAATTTATTTAATAAATAACGATTTCATTGATTAAATTTAAATTTTTTACAAGTGCCATATTGGATAGAATATCTCAAGATTTAAGTAAGTCATGTTCAGGACTCTCGATTAGAATTACATTCAATTTGTAATGAAACAATAATTTAATTATAATTATTACAAACTATTGAAAATAATTTGATTTATCGAATTTAAGACATCTCAAGATTTTATGGTATGCATCAAAAGAAAAATCTAGAATATTCAATATATAACTAAGAACAAGAAAATTACTTAATTCTTAATCTTCAATTTAAATAATTAAATTTATTTTTATGTACAAACTAAAATTAAAAATTAAAAAAAAAATGTCAATAAATTGCTAAGCATTTTTATATTTAATTTTACTATAAATTTAAAAATAAAAAAAAACAAATCTACTTATTTAGTAATAATTTAAAACAATTCATAAAATTTTATTATAATAATAACTAATATCAAAAATGCTCATAATATAACCCATATTTAGTTGTTAATTATTTTTCAGCATGGTCCATTAAATTCCGTAATATCAATTAAAATAGATCCCTTAATTATATTAAGAAAAAAAAAGACATTATTTCCATTAATGAAGTAAAAAGTGTTGAAAGTAAATTTATAATAGCATGATTGTTAGATAGATATAATTCGCAGAGTTGACAGTGCCAAGATAAAGAACAGGTAGGGGATGAGGTAGAGAGCGTTGGCCAAGTGTCATTCAATTGCATATCCCAATTAAATAACAGGCAAAAGGGCGACGTAGCGTCGCGGAGCGTCCCGACGCCCCTAATTGCGAATAAAAAGGAAGTGAAATAAACACTCGTCGTATGCTCTTCCGACCCTATATACGACAACGCGACCACCCTGGAATCGTTCTCCGCTGTGTGAATGCATAAGTTTTCCGAGCGCGAAGCTTCTCGTGAATAATAAACGACTCTTGAGTTTTGTGTCGTTTTTTATAATGATCTATTTAATAAAATTATTATTAATAATACTATCAATGCAGTAAATATTTATATCATTTCTATATACATTTTATTTCATTCACATCTCTCTGTCATTTGAAATATCATTTTTGGAGAATAATAAAGTTTTTGGTATGAATTATTTAATTAAATTATTTTATTCTACTGATAAATTTTATATAAAATGAAAATAAATTTTAATCAGTATGATTCAATTAAAAATTAATTCGATCTGAAATTTTTCATATATTTAACCAATTTCAAAACTTTTTCAAATTTTAATTTCAAAAAAATAGAAATATTTTTATTTATAAAGAAACAATTGGAGTAAAATTTAATAAGTAGTTTTAGGGTAAAATTTTACCCCGTCGTATCACTGTAAATCGTAGTGTTTTATTTTAATGAAATTAAAGTATTTTAAAATGACGTCACCTATTTGATTAACATTGTAGTAGCTTTTTAGACACTTCCAAGTGCATTATAAGTTACTACAATGTTAATCAAATGGGTGACGTCATTTTAAAACACTTTAAATGGATTAAAATAAAATACTACGATTTGCAGTGTAGCTACCTAGTGAATTTTACACTTCACTGTAAACAGCAAGAAAGTAAAATAAAAATAATAATAAATATTTATCAAACAGTGGTAAATAACAAGAAAAAATGTTAATCACAAGCTCAAAAGTCTTTTTCTTTTTCGAATGTTTCATTATATATCATATGTAGCGTGTAATCTCTATAATCTCTAGCGTACAGGTCTCTGCAAATAAACCAAAGAATCCAGTAGACGTGTTACGTTGAGAATATATACCATAGGATCATCCCGAATTTATCCTTACGCTTACAATGGAAAATATCGTCGAGGTCCGCAAAATACTTAGAGACTTAGACTCTGTATATATCTATACACATATATGTATAGGAAAAGTCTTGTTTGGAGAATTCAAGCAACGTTTATATTAACTTTACGACATAAAATCCTATGCAGTGTCCGGTGTATTTTTCTCACTAAAGACAGCCCTTAATCGAATTTCGATAGGGATATTTGGGTAAATAAAAGTAGATAAAGGAAAAAGAAACAGATTCAAGGGGAAAAAAGGGAAGTTGGACAATTGTCTGTCAATCATCTGACATCATAAATCCTTTTCATTCTCTTTGACACTGTCATTGGGAATCGATTAACGAGAAAATACCAACACCTCACAAGTCAATAGCTTTGTTTAATTATTTAGTGTGTGGTAATCTTTCTTCTTTTATTAAAGCAAGCTATTGCAGACATTTGCTAGATATGTATAGTATAATATTATATATTTATTATTAAAATTCATTCTTCTCTTATGGTAATTGAATTTAAGATGAAATAATTTACAATTTTATTCTTATTAATTTTAAATGATAATTATTTGATTAAAAACAATTCTAAATAATATTTCGAAAGAAAGAGATAAATCATTTTTTTCTATTGAATTCACCTGAAATCTTGAGTTCACTCAATTATCGAGTTTTAAGACAAAATTACCAACTGTATGCACACTAATATATATAATGAAATGAAAATGATGGGCCATGAATCTTATTCACACAAGCTAAGAAGCTTATATATTTTCCAACAGCACCCTTCAAACTGGCATTGAGATATAGCCTCAAACCGAGAATTTCATCTCTTTTCCTTGAATGCCCAATTATCATTGTGAAATATCAACTAGGAAATTGGATAATGCTCAGAGATAAGGAGCCAGTACAGGATGAAATCAAGACTACTTCCACCCTCAACTTACAAATGCACGAATAAGTAAATGAAGAAAGAAAAAAAGAGGAAAACGAAAGAAACAAATTAAAAAGCTTATAATAATAATAAATACGGATGCAGACAAATATATACAGACTGAAATGCCAACGTTATATACTTGGAGTACACAATTGTGGTATTCTTGTAGTTTAAGCTTGACGGTGGTGCAGGTTATAGGTGTGGAGGTCATGATGAGAAAGGAAGGTGGAAAGGCAACAGTATATATATATATATATGTATATCTACGACATTGGATGCGGAAAGCGGCAGTCACACGCGATTGCAGAAACCGCGGCGAGATGACACTCGTGCTAGCGCTAATTGGGCCCTCGAGGTGACGTTTCTGTTGGAGTAGAGGATGCGCCAGAGGGGCATGGCAAGAAGAGAGAAACTGTCAGTTGAAAAGGGGGTGGCTTTTTGGGTGCCTAGCGGAAGAGAGTCGGGTGGGTTGCGCACCCAAGTTTATAGCGAGAAAGAGGGCACGAGAGATCGCATTAAATCTTACCGGGTGCACGCCTCCACCATGCTCTTTATGTATTCTCAGTACCTCTTTATCTCTCCTGCCATCCCTGCCCCTCTACCAGGCTTCGTTACGCTTCAATATAAGTATATTTGCGCATTTGCGAGCCTCGTCAAAGGTTATTATGCATTAACGCGTGAATTAGGTGGAAAAAAATATCGAAACGCTGCTGTAATTTTTTATACTGTGCCCAGAAATTAAAACACTCGAGGATTTTCATTATGTTGATACATTTTTATTCATGAAAAAGTAGTAAGAATTATTTTTTTTTTTTTTCTTTATCATTTTTTGTTGCATATTAATTTTTCTAGAGGATTGTTGGGTGTGTTTTCTTTTTTTCTAAAAGATACCTTGTGATAATGAATATTAATTAAAATATGCAATCGTATGAACTTGAATTACTTTTTGAGACTGTTTAGAGAATTTTCTGTATGATATTTCATTTAAATTCAAACATTATTTTTGTTTAAATTAATTTTTCTTTTCTATGAAATAGAAACTAAATTTACTGAAAATAATCATAAATATTTATTAAACTTTTTTAGTTAATAAATATTTGATTTTATTTCAAACATATTTTAACGTATTATTTAATCTTTAAAATAAAATTATTTCCATTGAATTAATAATAATTATTTTAATTTATAATAAATAAAATATGTACGTACTTTTTTTGTATACAATATTCGTCATATGGAAACAAGGTTTATTAAAATAAAAAAAAAAAAAAAATGAAAAAAACAGTTTGAATATCAACGCAACGAATTAATTCCATTACTCACGAAAATTTCATTTATTTTGATTGATTGAATTTTTCATGTAGCCAAAAAATATACACTGAAAATCATCCTTGCCAATGAATTAGTATCAATGAATATTGCTTTTTAAAGCATATTTGCAATGTTAATAAATATATTGAATTTCATGCTGAATAAAAAATAAATTTTATCATAATAGTAACTTCGATATTTTTTTATGAATAAGTGAGATTTCGTGTTTTGGTGTAATAAACATTATTTTGTGATTGAAAATATTATTGTTATCAAATAAACAGACAGCTAAAAATATCATAATCTCGTAATCTGTACATTAAATATATTTTTTGAAAAAATGGAATGAATTTATATAGTTATGCTCTGGAAAGGATACGGAATTTTAGTCAATTTTGACATATACAAAAATTTAGTTGAATGAAAATTATAAAAATCATGTATGAATAACTTTTTAATATGAGTTTTAAGTAAATTAAGTTGATTTAATGTCATAGTAATTTTAATACATAAACGGTGTAACAATATATTAAAAATAAAATTAAAAATAAATTTATCAAGCATTGAGAATTATTGATGTCACAACACATAACTTTTATAGAATGAGTTAAATTACGAATACGTTGTTTCATTTCTATATCTCTGATGCGTTTATTCGTCGAGCATACGAGGAATTTATGTAGATCATATCCACGTATATATTTTATTACATTATTCATAGCATTTACTAGAATGTTAAAGAAATGGCCTCATTAAATGTTTTACTACTTTTCATGAATTTTACGTATCCGTCTTTATTTGTAAAGATATTCTTTTGCAATTTTTCAAAATGATCTTAAAAAATTTTTTTACGATTTTTTAAGGAAAGAAGATTTCGTACTTTAACACCTCGTTCGAATAACCATTAAAACTAACTTGGAAACGACGACGATTCGTCTTCATAACAAAGTAATAGAAAAGTTGCTTTTTTCCACCACAAATGGCCAAACTTTATATAACTTTAAAATGCTAACACTTATGCTTCCTCCTTTAGCTTCATTTTATTATCTCTATTTTTTTATTCTCATTGATAATTTTCATATATATATTCCATCATTTTTTTTGCTATAAACAAATACTTTATTTTATTTTTATTAAAAAGACAAATATATCTTACACTTGAATTTTGTTTTTTCAGCTGCTACAACAGAAATTTCAACACATAATTTCCTCTCTTACCCTTTTATTTCTAAGTAAAGTTACTTTTTTTTTTAGATGAAATTTTTTTTATATTTTAAAAGTCTCAGTGATAAAAATAAATAAATCTGTTGAGTATGAAAAAAATTATACAATTAAATGCTGCTTGTAAACAAAATCCGATCAAGATAAAAAAAAGTATGTGTACAGTATGACAAATGATATATATTTTTTTAAAGTCTGAAACGTCAATTTTCATTACGTTGTATTAGTGTTTATCACAGATAGATAACAGGTTAGTTCACTTGGCTGAGCATTAATAAGTAGAAACTTCAGACGTAAGAAGGCAGTCTATAAATAATTTGTGTTACGTTAGGTAATATAGTGACTAAAATGTTGTCTCCTATTTTTTATGTGACATTATTGTTTTGGTCTTTACAACAAGTTCATGTATGGGTCAGTTATTATTTTCATATTTACTTTATTATTCGAAATTAGTTAATTATTTTTCTTGTTTCAAAACTTATTTAGTTACATTCAATACCTCTTTCACATTTAATTAAAAATACTTTACTTCAGTCTACTATTAATAGTTCAACTGTGCTCGAAAATACTCCTGAACAATCAGCCAAGTTTAATTACAAATTGGAGGTAATATTATCAAAATTAAATTAAATAAATAAAAATATCCATATTTATTTTTAAATAATATTTGTATCTGTAAAATATATACACTTAAAATATTATAAAAATTGTTCGTGATTTTAGCAATTATTTAGTGATGGCGATCTCAATGGACTACCACACAAGAAAGTAATAATTGAAGCACAGGTATGATTATTTAATTTTTTTTTAAACAGTTTGTTTATTTATTTTATAGTATTCTTATGTGTTAAATGATGGTTTAGAATTTGTATATTTTAGATCAATGGTAAAGTATTTGTGATAAACAATGAAAATTCTACAGAATGGAATTTGGTTAATCAATTGATGAATATTGAGATTCACAAACGTCGAGATCATGTAGTGTTCGATCAAACGGTAAATAAAATGGGGTTAAAATGAATTTTATTTTAATAACTATTTTTGTTATTACTTTATAATTATGTTTGAAAGTTTAATTGATTGATTATGTGGATATTAAACAATAAAAATTAATGATAATAATTGTTTGCAGAGAATAGCTAATGATTCTTCAACTGACATTATTCAACTGAGAGACATAATTCCAGAATCAAGAACATCAAGTGTTTGATAATAATAAAAAAATACTATAATAAATTTTTAGAAGAGTAATTAGATGTTTAATAAGTGTTCAAAATCAATCGACATTACTAATTATTATATCTCAATAGTTTAGAAGGAAAAAAAAATAAATAAAAGTCAGAGAGTGAAATTTAAAAAACGTCTATTTACTAAGAAACTT
Source organism: Chelonus formosanus (assembly GCA_028641665.1). NCBI lineage: Eukaryota > Metazoa > Arthropoda > Insecta > Hymenoptera > Braconidae > Chelonus > Chelonus formosanus. The sequence goes on from CM054002.1 coordinate 2,521,332, forward strand.
TCTTTTGTTAATTTTCAGTGCAGTCATGAAAAATTCGATACATCTGTTGTGACTAGAAAAATTCATCACCAAAAAGCTTGCAAAAACTTAAAAAGACACCTGCTTCGTACGCGCGTATCTTCGTTCACGCTTTATTACTACCTGCCGATTGAGTTATGGTCAGTTTAAAAATGGACACCTGAATTTAGCAGACAACTATTCGTCAATTAGCTATGGTCACTCGAAGGTTGACAAAACAACAAGTACGTTCGATTGCTCATATTATTTTTTAAACCACTAGATTTCTTTCATTTCTATAAAATCAAAAGTGGTACAATTTAGTAACACAAAAAGGGCTGAGGTGCACTTTGTGCCGACAAGACGAACTTTTATTCCTGTTGACCATATTAACATCAATATTATATTAGTAGTAATCAAATCAATTAGTAATAAGTATTGTTTTATACGTAGTAATCATTTTTCAATTGTTTATAAAAAATTTTAATTGTTATAAGTCATATGAAGTCATTAATAACAATATTTCATCAAAACCGAACATACGTACGTATAATTGTACGTAAATCTCTAAAAAAAATCATTGGTATTAATTGATTCAAGTAATTTTTGTTTAATGCAATTTATTACAAAAAAAGAATTTATTGTTGTTAAAAATAATAATAATAAGTTAATTAAATTATTGAAGAGATTTCATTATTCTATAGCCGAAATTTTAGGTGTAACAATATTGCAAAATTGTTAACAAGTAACTTCTGACACCTGTCTTACTCTCTATTCTCGTTTGTGGTTACCTATTCATAAAAGTTTGTATTGTATAGAAGTATTTCAAAAACGAACAATGCAGTCATTCAATTTTCAAACCGATAGTACTAGAAAAATTGAGTACTTGATGCTTAGTGTAATGTATTCCTGGTTAAAGAATTTTTCAAACGATCAAAAATACATTAAACCAATAATAATAGCATATTAACAATGAATAAATTCAATTCAACAATTTTGTAATTAATAGTTGAATTATTATTTAAATACGAAAATATTCTTCATGCTTGTCTCTATTGAATTATCATTTTTCAAACATTTTTTTTCGTTATCATTTTTATTTATCCTGATTAACTATATGTGTATATAACACGAGACTATCCAAAATCAGATTATAATTTTTTTGAAATAGTTTGTCGAAAATTATGAAGTTTTTTGACGAATAATGATCAAATTAATCAACTTACTTTTGACTAATGAACAGACTTGGTTTCAGAAGTACAAAAAATTTTCAAATTAAAGTATGAATATAAAAGAATCTTTTTTTTGCTGATATCTTAGTTCAAACAAAAAGTATAATTAAAAAGTTCACTATTTTATCCAACAAGAGTCTAAAAACTATTTGACTTCTTTTGAAGAAAGAAAAAATTTTCTTTTCTGAAATTAAAAAAAAAAAATTTTTTCGCATGAATTTAGCAGTAAAAATGCTGTTATAACGTTGACGTAAACGATTTTTAACCAGTCATGAATCACAATACTCAAAGCAATGCATTACCTCCTGGCTAGTTGAACACAATGACTGGTGACTCTTTTGATAGCAGACTGGATAGAAAGAAAATGCATCATGTCATTCGGTCTAACCATCATGTCAGCTACAATTCAGCACCTAACTCAACATGAATACTAATACAATAATACATGTTCTGATCACTAAACACGTGGAAAATATATTTTAGTTAATATCATGGCAATATGCTTTTGATGTCAGGTTCAACGTTTATTATATCCTAGCTAGTTTGCTTCAAATATTGCGAAGTAATGTTTGAAATCGATTAGGGAGGTGGAATATTTAAAATTTGTCATAGGAAATGAATGATATTAGGAAAGTGTTCGAATGATTCTTTGATTTTTTGTGTGTCTGAGAGGTCCAAAATATGATGAATGAAAGTGTGGTTAGTCTAGAGGAGGAAAATGGAGGTCGACTGGTTGACATAGTACATGATGACTTGGGGAGGCTAAGGATCTTGAAGGGTATGTAGTAGTTGGTGGATGATAGGAGGGCGGAGACGAATGAGAAGAAGATCCAGGTGTCACTTTTAGTTCAGAAGCCCCAGGGACAAAGGCATGATGGATGTCTAGCAAGTTAAAATATTACATGACGACCTCGAACACATCAGTTGTCAAGCTCTCTAGCATACTTTAAATTGTTATCTTGTAGGTAAAATTACTAAAGATAAACTAATAAATAGTTTGGTACTGTATAAACCACCACTTAAATTAACTTTTTATTTCTCTTTTGGAGACACTTTTGGAAATGGTGATCGTTAAAAAAATGGATGAAAAAAAAAAATCTTCTTTGTCATAAACCAGTACTTGTCGTGTTTTGTGGGGGACCGGATGCCGCCGCCAGTCAATTCCTCAGCAGGAGGCCATTGGTGCAAAGTTTCCGAGAAGCTTTTTCCTCATCGTAACTGTGGATGTAGTAACCATGTCCCTGAAGAAACCACCTGAATGCAACGGTAATTGCAGTCTCACCTGCAGATTTATATTTCCGGTCTTACGTGACTTTTTCAGAGTATCCCAATTTTATGGAAAGACTATTATACATGTCAAATTAATCAATGAAAATGTCGAGTTTTTGCTGATCAAAAATACTTGAGTCATTTTATGGTTGAAGTGTTTGAGTAAATCTTTGTTACAAAATGGAAAATACTTTTTGATGGATGTTGGAAAAATTTTAACATGCACTCAAGTATTTCTTTCTTTATCCTATCCAAAATTATCAGAAAAATACATACTATTCAAATTTTTAAAAAATTTTTCTGATCGAGAATATTGAGTAAATTTTTTAATGAAATTTTTTTGCAGTCGATATCTTCAGTGATTCTCGAAATATTAAAAACAAAAAAAAAAAATCTACCATACGTACGTACTATTATGTGTATGGACAATTGTACGTACGTACATACATCCATTTTTTAATCTTTTAATATGCATTTAAATGTCTCAAAACGTAAAGAAATGACAAAATTACTAAATTCAAAAATCAACCCCATTACTAAAGTATAATCTCCGACCATTGAAACTATTATAATTAGAAAATTATTACGACCATTATTATTATTACTACTACTATTGTTTTTTTGGAGTATTGAATGATATTGAATATCAATGAAGCTGTAAAAATTGTCAAGGTTCTAATTTAAAAAAAAATAATTAAATTTCAATGATTATGTTGTTAATGTAATAATAGATTGTAAATAACTGTTGTGGTATTCTTTGTCACAACAATCAACTACGATCTTTTAAACATTTTCCTACTGCGTAAAAATGAGCTTTGAACTTGTATTCAACATGATAAAGGGGACACAACGTTGCTTGAGTACAATGGTCCTTATTTTTATTACCGTTTAACAGCATTATTTCCAATGTATTCACTCAACTAATCCATATTTGCTTTCGATAAAAAAAATTCAGAAGTCATATAATCCTCAAGCTACAGTTTACTGTCAGATTAAAATAAATATCTAACTATCTACATAATTTTTATAAAATTCATTTACATAAATACTTCCAAGTATTTCTACGTACTTGATATTTTTCTGCGTTGTATTTCTTGCATCACAAGGGGGATGATGAACAAAGAAAAAGATCTCCAATACTCTTTGTCACAAGCTCTACTCTTTTACCTATTTTTAATCCAATAAAATAACCATCTTATTATTTAACTAGAGTATTAAAAATATTTTTCCAACCAATTGATTCTTAAAATTTAATTTTTAATAAAATAAAAAATTTAAACTGATGCAGTTAAGAAAAATGAATTCGCATTATTCTAAATTTATCTTCCTCCTATTGTGATTTGTCCATCTATTGGTCACCCTACACAATATTCCGTTAGTATCATTTATTATTTTTCCTTACTATAAAGACCAAAAAAAAAAAAAAAAACACTAAAAATTACCGAGAATTCTGTCTCCATGAACTAGAATCGTGTGACGATTTATCTCATAATTCTTATGATCGTTGATCTTTGATGATGAGGTATTTCATATGGTCTAGTGCGCGTGTCTAACACCTGGTGAATTCAGGCTTTTTCGTGAATCTAAACTCCTAGCTACTTGCCTCTTCCTCCCCAATCTTATTCCATTGTCACACTTTCCTTTTTGCTTTTCTTCATAGCCGCTATTGTCCCATGTATCTCGGGAAAGGCCACGCGACTCGAGGATTTGAAAAACCGAAACACCATGAGAAAATTTATTGACCTTTACCTCCGTTATCCATACTCCTTATTCTTTGTTACTTGTTCAAGTTTATAAAAACGATTGTGATAAATATCTACGAGGCACACGTTCCTTTTTATATAACTTATATTTCCTCAATCGATATACCTACTGCTGTTAAAGTAGACGACAATTTTATTATTTATTTATTTTTAGATGATATTTTAGGTAAATTATTGTTGAAGGAAAATACCAGAAAATCTATTCCACTAAAAAATAAAAAAAAAAGTGTCATGAATGAATGACCTTGACAAAACATCGCGGTCGTGCTAGTAAAGCCGTTGAGTCAGGAGAACAAAGAATTTCTGTCGTTCTTTGTCCACGAGGGTACCAATCCCTTCACCCCTCGACTATTTTCCTTTTACTCCACTCTACATACCGAAGACGTCGATTATTTTGTCTCTTTTTTATGTTTATAAATGCTTCTCTTATTTCATCATCATTTTTAATTCTCATTTTTAATTTATTTTTATTTATATATGTATTTATTTATTTTTTTTCTACTTCTAGAGCAGAAATTATATTGCCACTTATGAATATTCATCAAGTTTAACCCTTCATTCAGCAAATACTAGAAAGTTATTACTAAGATTTAATCATACTTTAAACAGCTTTTGATGCTGCTAAAATGGATACATTTTTTTCTTTCTATGAAAAAGAAATTTCGGCATTAGATTCTAAGAATTTTTGTTGATGTTTGAAATTTCTCAAGTGTAAAAATATCTTTTATATGATGATACTTAAAAACATCTTTTCCGAATAAAAAAAAAATAGTGTAATATCATATAAAATCGCTGAATAGTGAATGTCATTGAATACGAATGTTAGAAATGGTTCACAGTATAAATTTCCGAATTTCTATTAAATTTGTAGTGTCACCAGGCGATTTATCACGAACTCCAACGTACTTTCAATGTATTCTTTTCATTTCTGAGCATGAGAAAATTTTTATAGCAACATGACCGAAATTAATTTTTAATTCAATGATAAAACTTTGAGAATAAGGTAATTTTTTCTTAAGATTCTTTTTTACTACGTTAGAATTAAATATTATTACAAAATAAAACGTTTGTGTTAATTTAAAAAATCGAAAAATATGTAAATGCATTTGTAATGAATACTTTGTCAAATAAAAAATCTCGTTTTATCGTATTTTTTGCTAAAAAAAAAAAAATAAATTATTAACAATAATTTGAGCCTAAAGTTTTTCTTTATTTTTTTATATCGTTCAAAGTAATAGAAGACAAATTAATCAATATTCAGAAAGCTAGTACGTATATTTAATAAAAAATATTAATTTTATACCAAAGGACCTTGGTTTATTTTTGAAGCGATCGAAATACCTTAAATAACATATTTATTTAAAAAAAAAGGTTATAATAAATTTTTTTTGCAACAATCAAAAAAAAAAAAAAAAGAAAAAAATAGTAGCTTCAACTTGTTTAGATTCTAACAACGAAATGACAAAAAGTGAGCTCTGCAATGTAAATGAGTGTGCATGGGTTTGGAGAATTCATACAATTTACAAAGTTTGCAAGCTTACTCGAACGAGAGAAAACATATGAAGAAGAACAAGTTGGGAAAATATTTGGGCAGGAGGCTAATGCTTTTACCACGGGCTCTTGATTCACCCCAGTGAGTTCTGACCGCAAATCAAGACATTTGTCCCAGAACACTAAATACGTTTTGCCACCCCGTGGTCCGTGAAATAATAGAGAAATCTATACATATATATTCACACATCGTAAAACATTTACGTACATATAAATGAGTGTACGTATGTTTGTATGGTACGTACTTATTTTGGGTGTTTCGCGTAACAACAATGAAAAGCATCGAGACTCGTGCGTTTAAATTCATTTGGCATATCTCCAAGTTTTACCCTAGGTTTTCATTTGAGAGGTATCCGAAACACTCGAGACTTTTCACCCTGGTGGCAGCACTTGCCATTGTAGTCTTCGCTCCAGGATTATAATACTCTTTAGAATTAATAAAAAATCTGCTCAGAGCAACAAGTATTGAGGAATGATTTTTATTTCATCATTTTCTGACTCCAATATTATTATTTTTAAATCATAACTTCAATATTAACATTTATTTTTCTTTCATCTATTAAATTTAAATGAAAAAAATCAATTGAAAATTATAATAAAAATTTTAAATATTTCTTTAATAATTATTTAATAATAAAACATTAGTAATTATATTTAATTGTTTAATAATTTATTTGATATTGTTAAATAATGATCAAATAAAGATATTTTAAAAGATGAAGTTTATTAAAAATAATAAGATAGAACTAAATATATCTCCCAAAAATTCCGATCAATTAGGTGAAATATTGAATTAATTAAGAATTTGTCAATCAAAATTCAAGCTTTAAAATAAACTTTAATATTTATATTTATTTTTTAATATTAATAAACACTAGCAATAATCGTTAATAAACGTATATTCATGACTGTGGCTTAGATGCATTACTGCACTATTAAAGAATGATTTTAAAAGAGAATAAATATTTTATTGAAGCAATAGAAAATTTTTGTCATCATTCTCAATAATATTTTTGACAGAATTAATTTTTTCTACCCCTAAAAAAAATTTTTTTATATTCCTTACAAATATCAATCGATTCTTCTAAAATTCAAACATTATGACTTGTACATTTTGATGAAAAAAAGCGAACCAATTTAAAAAAAGGTGTCATTTTGACAGAATCTCTTACTGAAAATCAAATGATTCAACATAATATTCCATTGTAATTGACATACATGAGCAACTTAGGTACCCTAATTTTCAAAAAAAGATGACAAGTAGACGGGTCAGACGTTGTACAACCCTCTTGAGAGGGATAAAAATATCATGATCAAATTTCCAATGATTAATTTGTTGAATCATCATTTTTCCATCTGCTATTTTCCCTAGAGCACTCTAGAGTACAAAATACGAAAAAAAAAAAAAAAACTAAAACTACTAAATTAAATTCCTTCGGCATGAAGAAAGCTGCATAGATAAAAATAAAACAAAAGTGAAAAAGAAAAACAAATTAAAGAAGGTTGGGTGTTACAGTACGAGAGTACTCTCCATCGCAGTCCGTCGCCTCACCAGGAGGTGGAATCATGATTCAAGAGAGCATGCGCGACTCTAGTCCACCCCCGCGACTCTTCTCGCGCGCCACCCCTCTATTGATTTTGTTACATCTAGTACCAACCCCCGGTTTGCCCTCCTCTCTTTCTCTCTCTCTCTATTACGCGTCCCCTCGCAATGGAACGTCGGAGCAATACTGCGTCTCTCTGTATGTACTGCTTATGTATAAACCTACATCCCCTTCATAGATACATAATCTGAACGTGTATATATGTAGGTATGTGTATATAAGAGGAGTATATAGATAAACATGCATTCACGTTCGCTTGTGGATGTATGTACATTCTAATGTACCTGACCAGTATGTGTAGATTGTACATAAGCCACGAGGCAAATGTACATATGGTTTTACGTACACGCTTGCGTACTCTCTAGTTTGCTTCTCGCGTGGAATATATATATATATATAAATGTATATGAACGGAATTCTGTCCATCTCATGGCAATATTACTCAGCTTTTAGCCAACGCGATTTCTTTATCGAAAATACTTGATAAAATTGTTTTTTTTTTTTTGCTTTTTAACCTTCACGGAGGTTTATTAAATACAGGAAATAATTTTCCGAGTAATTTTTACTATCTAAATTGAAGTAAAAAGGTATCTTAGTACGTAATAATCAAGGATAAACAGCAATGAATTTTTATGTAAATTAATTAATTTATATCAATTTGAATTTTTGTGATATTTTTAGTTTATACACTTTTCTCTTCATGAATATATTTTTTAAAATATTCTTCTTTGTGCACTGAGGTAGATTATAACCGAATTGTTGACATAATATATGAATAAATTATAAATAATTTCATTAATTAAAAACAAACGAATGACATTATTACAGAAAAATCAATGTAGATGTATTTTTAAAAATATCATAATTGCAGTCATATTTTAAATTGTAAAATAAAGAAGTCCTTTTTTTTAATAATATTATAGAAAACTTTTTAGACATTTATATTTCTAAAATAGATTTTTCCAATATCAATTAAAATTTCAATTATGCAACAATATTTAGCAACTTAAACTAAATAAATAAAAATTTCTAAGCAAAAATTAAATTTAAGACAAAGATAAAAATATAAAACAAAATAAAAAACTTATTGATAATAAGAGTTTATTGATAATATTCAACTCCAAAAATGACGGTTGCTTTTTCATGATCAATTAGTTCCCTTGTATCTAAGCATTACCACAGTTATCTACCAAACAATAATTTTTACGACGCTTTTTATATTAACTACACTCGAGAAAGAAAAAAAGTACTATAGTAAAAGTAGTAGCTGTGTACAAGTGGAAAATGGTCTAATCCAAGCATAGTTGGTGGTAGTATAAGTTGGTAGTGAGCCCCCTGATAGGTGGGATTATCACAGGATATCATATGGGACCTCTCGACAACGAAAAGAGACGAAGAGTGAACGAAGGGGCGTAGAGAGGTCCATGGTTACTGGAGAAGTGGAGCTCCTGGGGTTTAGAGCACCGCCAAATCCACCGCAAATGCTCTTGAGTACTTCTTGGTTGGACGTGAGCGCAAGGGCGCAACGAGAGCACGTGGTACTTGAACTAGTTGGGGACCACCGAGTGGCTTGGTTAGTTGGCTGCCGTGTACACCAGGCGGTTACTAAAGTGCAAGCCAACGAGAGCAGTAGAGAGTTAAAAATAAAAACATAAAAAATCAAGAATAAAAAAATTTTGCAGGACAGTACCTTATACTTTTTTTATGTTGTATAATCATTTTTCATATCACTAGAGTCTATTCTATTATTATTATTATTATTATCATTTTAATAGCTTGTCTTCATATTGGGATTCGATATTTGTTTGGCAGAATTCATACTGTTGAGAACAATTTCACCTAAATTTATAATCATTTTTAAATACATCAATTAACTAAAAAAAATATTTTTTGTAAGAAAGATTTTTTAGAGACATATAACAAGAGATAACAATAGTTATCCTTAAAGATTTTTTTAAATTAATAATTTATATCCTTATTGCTGTCTTCATGTATTAAAAAAACAATAAAATTATCATCAACTGTACTAGAAGAAATTACAAATAATTATTTAGAAAAAAAATTCTCGTAAATTTCTATTGATCTTTTTCATTGTATGTCGTATACAAAATAAAAATAATACATCCTTAATATTATCCTACTTATTAAAAAAAATACTTTATTCGTATAAAAAAAACTAGGGCATTTTGAAATAAATTTAAGCATTCTATTTTCTAGTAAATTTTAATTCTAATAAAATCAAAAAATCTTGAAATAAAATTAATCTCAATCGAAGTGCTTTAAAAATTAAAACCACAAAAGTTTGTCCTTGAAAACAATAATTATTTTAATAGTATAAAATTCATCAGCATATTTTTAAAGTTAATCATCCATCTCTGAATAATTAAAAAAAAAAGAAGGGGAAAAACTCGAAAAAACTCATTTCATTTTTTTTTCAAGCTTGAAAGATGAAAAGAGAATTGGAGCAGATATTGAGTGACGCAGAAGCAAAGACGCAATAAATAAACTAAAAAATGATACTTTGATAACAAATAAATGTTGGTATTTTTGTCAACGTTTCTGTGTTTTTCTCGTTCGTTGATCTCTTGGAGGGTAAAATATTCAGATCGACATCTGGTAGGTTGGTTTGTGCAAACGCTCTCGTCCGTTGAGCCGGCTACGGATCAAGTCGAGCGTGAGCGTATTCAAGAGCCTTGTTTCGTGGGATTGCGGGATAGATTCTCGTCTTGCTCGCAAACGAAGTCTCCCCATGATACAGCGTAAAGACAGCAGACATCTAATTTGCGCTTCACTTGAATATCCATTTGTACATACTAAAGAGCAAATATTCCATCTTCTTATAACTTACAACGATTTAAGCATTCATAAATAGTTTCTTTTGAATATGTTATGCGAGAAAACATCCAAGAGCTTGACTTGGATGCTAATAAATATTTTAATGATCTTCAGAATAATAATACTGGAGGGGATATTATCAAACATCAGACTTTATTGAAATATTCAAGCAAGTATGAAGAAATATTTTCACTCGTCCCTTCAAAGGATTTCGTCATAAAATTATTATTCCACTGTCCTTGTACTCATTTTCATCCCTCTTTAATTCCTTTGCACACGATTCCCAAACGTTTCATTATAGTGTCCCTGCAACGCTTGTTATATGATGACATGTGTCTGTACACAGTAATCTCGATAATCCTAGTGTTTTACATATTATTAAACTGATGACAGTGCCACTTTGAAAGTTTGATTATTGCAAAAAAAAATTCATTAAAAATATATAAAAAATAATTTTTTGTTTATGTATATAAATGTTATCATGTTAATTCTAAAAAAATATTCTTTTGTAACTATTCAAAGTTTTGATTTTATCAGTTGAAAAAAAATTATTAATTGTTCACAATAAATTTTTCCTTTAGTATAAAAAGATTTATAAATAAATCTTAACTATAGTTGAAGATTTTTGATAGTTCTCGAGACAAAATTTAAAATATTTTTTTAATTTCAAAGTCTTTAATTACAACGTTGAAGTTGAAATTCGAATTTTAAGTACATATATCATCAAACAATAACAATGTTGAGGTTGAAAATGGATTATACAAAATTCATTTTGAACCTTAAAAATGTATCAATACCATATAAACAATGTTATAAAAATTTATGATGACATTAATAACCAAAGTCCAATTCTTCAGATCAGTCTGAGACATCAAAATCTTCAATGAAGTTGATGATTCCCAAAATGAAATTAAATCATAGGCGGTAATTGAAATATCAAAGAAATTGAAGATTTTGAAGTTGAAACTAAACTTTAAATTTAGTTTTGGGAGATGTAAAAAAGTATGCCTCTCGTTACTTCAATTAAGTCGAATAGAGTTTATTTGTGAAGCTTTGATAATAGAGAAATTAACTGCAGAATTTAAATTGAAGCTTGAAAAACTTCTTTGAAGGATTTTTTTTTTGCGGTTCTTATTTTAATTGCAGTTTTGAAAAGTATGAAGTAAAGAAATTTTCTCTTAAAAAACATTTTTTTTTAATTCATAGAAACTTCTATTTTTATTAGTAATCAAAGCTAGTTTGGATAATGTTTATATTTATATTATTATTACTGTGCAAATTTATGAATATTTTATCGAATCCATGAAAAATATTTTTATTCTTATTGTGAATAAAATTTATTTAAAATGTTGAATAATAAATGCTACATTCAAATGGAGCATGAAAACTATTTAGGATTAAGTGAACAATTAAATGTTATTGAATTTTTTGCAAAATATATTTTTTATTATAAATAATTTCAAATTTATTCTTTTTTTTTCACTGGTCAAATTTATCTGGAAATACAGGTATTTAAATTAGTTGAATTTTTTTTTTACTTGTTGAAAGCATTAGAAGTTAACAACTCGTGAAATTTCAGATTTTAGAATGATTGTCTAAAAGTGGAATTCAACTCTCAAATAGAACAGACAATTTTTTTCAAAAGTTACTTTTTCTTTATTTATTTATTTTTTTTTATTACTTCAGCAACTTCCAAGCCACATGAAAAAATGTTACTATTCTCTAATGAATCCTGTCTTGCACTATTTCAAAATAAAAAAAAAATACATCTACATCATTATTACCATGAATAATAATTTTTACTATCAAATCAACAAACAATTTAAAACAAAAAATAGAAAAAGTACTGAGCACTAAATTTATAACCACTGTCAAAAAAAAAAGTACTCAAAGATTTCCTATCACCATCAATCATCACAAAAGCAACAATGATAAATGTAAACACCCAAGAATCTGTCAAAAATCCAACCAAAAACCAATCAAGCTCAATAAAAGCAATATTTATAAAACAACAGCATTACAAACAAGGGACTTAATGAAATGTTTTTCCTCGAGCTGGGATTGCGTGAGTGGTCTAGTGTTTTGACGTAAAACTTGACCCAGACAATTGATGTGATGTCAAGAGAAAAATATTCCACGGTTGATGTATATACCATTAAGAGCATTAACGATCGTTATCGAGTCACCCTTTAGAAGTGTCTTCTCACTTATATTCTCTCTTACTCACTTGTTTTCTTCCTCACGCCCTCATGAGTGGGGTCAATTAATAGGATACCATTTATAAGGACAAACCGGGAATCTGGGAATCCGCAATCCGCTCGAGGGCAATAAATCTTAAGTCGCCCGGCAGGATGGAAGCGAAACCCCTCTTGTAAGCTGGTTGTATTGTAGCTATTACCGAGCCATGCATCACTAGGTAACAACCACGCTATTTTTTCTCTCCTTCTCTATCACGATTAGCTACATACCGAGAGGAGAATGAGATAAAAGAGGAAGAACACCGTCTGGGAAGTGATGCAGCTGATGCGGGGTGGCAACTTTGACCACCCAGATGCTGAACCTAAATCCAGAACTTACATGCTCACTATCATCTATCAAATATCACCTACATCACTGTTTTAATATCTAATAGTATGTCTTTGAATTGATTGGAACCAACAAGTGGATTCAAATGACAATCAATTGTTGGAGATGTTGATCAGGTAGATAAAAATACTAAACCTAATGTTATCCATTTAGTATTTGCTGGATAATAATTTTTTTTTTTTCATATTTATACGAAATATTTTTCATCAACATTCCAATTAATATTAATTTTCTGGAATTTTTAGTAAAATTGATGATCTTAAATGATAATAATTTGAAGATTATTTTTTATTTTAATTTAAAATTCGTGAAAAGTTTTGATACATTTTTGTTTCTCACTTTTATTCATCGTTATTAAAGCCATTATATGATATGATAGATAAGTTTATGAGAAATATCACAAACAACCTATGAAATTGAATACATTTAAATTTTTTTTCTGACTTTATTGTTCACATTATCTAAAATCCCTTTAAAAATCTATAGATCGAATCATTTTCCATTGTGTTGTTATGTAAAATACTCTAAAACTATAATAATATAAAATTACTCTACTATAAATTATCTTATCATCATTATTAAACATCTTTAATAATTGATAATGAATCCTTGCAACTAAAAATGCAAAAATATATTATCTACTTGAATAAATGTAAAATAAATCAATTAAAATCAGTGATAAAAAGCTCCACGACCTTTCATTGATTCTCAAACTCAAAAGATTTTCTATCCAGCAAAGAGCATATCTTTTTATAGTTTCAGCCCCGAATTTTGTTTGCCCTCATTTCCCTGGAAACGCTTGAAAGTTCGACAGTGCGATTTTAAAAATTGTTTAGAGAGAATTTAGATTATTCAAAGAGACAGGGGGAAGTTGATGAAGAGAAGAGTAAAGGGAGTTCATACTTAGTCCTTGTATACTCTTGGTTGCGCCCTCACTGGGCGCTATAGTAACAACACGGAGAAACATAGGGAAATCAATATGGCTTCCGTAGTCCTCTTTCACCGCGTCCCTCTCGTCGACGTGGCAACCCTCCTCGAGCCAACGTAGATATTTCCATCTTGCTTCCTCTCGCTCGGCCTTGCTCGGACGGGTGAACCCATTATGAGGGGGTGTTACTCTGGGGCCAATCCCCAACCACCCGCGAGCAAAAGAGGAGAGGATACTACGATAAGGGCGCATGTGCGTTGCTAAGGCCACCGGATGGGTCGACGAGAGGACGCGGAAATCAGTTGTCTCTTTCCCAAGGTATTTTCTCTTTTCATTTCTCTTCCACAATTTACAACTGTTTTTTTTTTTTTTTTTTGCCTTTGCTATAAGCACAAAAACATTACATAACTCTTGATGATGAAGATACAGCACTTGATTTTTAGGCAATCATATCAAATGAATTCCTCTCTTGTATAAAATACTTTCTGTTGGTAAATTAAACGTATCAATTATACCGAATCACTTTCTTTCTCTTAATTAAACCATTACATTAACACACATTCAAATACTGCATTATCGAAAATCACTTTGATATCCTTTGGCAACTAGATTCAATAGAGTTCAAAGTCAAAACAATACTTTGAATATCTGATCTAATGTTTCTACCGAGAGTTTCGATATACATTAACATCTAAATATACATGAGTAAATACCTACTTGACAATGTAAATAACTACTTCTATCTCTATTTAGCCTAAATATACTATTACAAAGCTACAAACTCAAGCATCAATTACCTTTCTAATAACTTGCTAATCATCAGTTAGTCCATTGACATTGTGAGAATCAGTTCATTAGACATTTATTTGATTACCCGAAAGCTTTCTTCCTGTCATATTAACTCTTATCAGACTGTAAAGTTATCAATTATTCCTACTGAATTAATATAAAGGCTATTTGTTGATGTGTCTTGAACAAAACTTGTGCAACATTTCAAAAAAAATTGATAATAAAATATATCACAAGCCTTGGAATAAAAAGAAGAAATAAATTGTTAAATTTGTAAAGTTATAATTAAGTGTAAACAGTGAATAAAAATAAAAATTAGTGAAAATGGCGCTATCAATGGCTATACCGCTTTCGGGGTTGGAGTTAGACCAATTTAATAATTTAACAAATCACCTGATGATGAACAGAATTGACTTTAGAGTTATGCAACCAGATGCAAGGCCACTATCACCAAGTACCAGAAGTGATTCCAGTAACACCAGCGGCATCAGTAGTTTGGTTCCATGTAGTAGCAATTACACAACACCACAATCATCATCACCAGTTTCATCACGGTCTACTTCTCCAACAAAAGATAAGGACAATTCAAACAATGATACCGACAATAATGTCTCAGCGAATGGTACATCAAACCAACAACCAAAAAGACCACGTTCAACACCACAGAGATCTAGATTAGCGGCTGACCTTTGTGATTTAAATCTATTTTATCGGCAACTCCTTCAATTACCACCAACTCCACTTTACCGACCTGCCGGTAAGAGTTACCAACATTCGATCTCATCACAAAATTCAACCACTGATGAACCTCCACTGAAAATACTTTATAAAAATCGAGATATTTTAAATCTTGAGGCCAATCTGAGAGAACCTAGTTGGCAGATGAGGACACCTTCTGTACCTAGACATAATATTCGGTATTTTATGGCTAACAGATCAATTTATTTTAGACTTGGAGACCATGGACTCAAAGAAGACTATCCTATGGTAAATAAAAATCCACTTGACAATTAATTTAGTGCAAATCATCATATGATTATCAATCAAACTGATTGTTTTCAATATTTAATTACAATTTTTTAATTAACGAATTATTAATGATTAATTTTTTTTACTTTTTTTGCAGAGAATTTGTAAAGAATGTGACTTCAAAGAGCCATCACCGTTTGTTATTTGATCCAAAGATAAAAAAAATTATATATCTATGATATCGTTCAGTGAACAAAAAATTAGATGAGTTACAAACTACAATTAATTAACAAAGTATTGATAATTTTTATCATTAATAATTCATTCATCACCTGTATCATCTAATGTCGAGGTAATTTTATTTTTAATAACAAAAAATTCTCATTGGATTATTCTTCACGACTGCTACGTATACATTTCATAACATGAAATGTAAAATGTACGCTTACTAAACAAAACACAAAAGGTTCGATAAATTGAAAAATTTTTTCACTGTACTACTTTTAACTAAAATTTATTTGAAGGATATGTATATTGGGTTGTTAAAGCATTGACAGATATTCAAATAAATGAGCAATTTTAAAATATAAATAAATGAATAATTATTTAGAGCATATTTATATAAATGATTTTTTATAGTTGCTATAGTGATGAAAAATAAAAATTATATTTAAAAATAAGAATCCTGTTGACTGTATTTTTATTATTGACATTCAATGAAGAATTAATTAAACTGTAAATAATCTTTCTTTATTGCTAATTATTTTTGTCAACATATTTTTCATCAATTAGACGAGTAATGCTCAACCTTTGTACTTGAAAGTTTATTTAAATAAACCAAAATATTAATTAAAGTCTAACTTATTTTTATAATATTTAAATTAAAATTACTATTATTTCTAGATGATTTATTTATTTCTTTTGTTCCTGACTAATCTTAAGATCAAAAGTGTTGTGATAATAAACATAATTGATTAATCCAACATTTCCTGTCGTCTAATCTATAATACAGCAGGAATAATTAAATAATTATGGAAATAATTGAAACTGAAATGTAGGTAAATATCTGGTTGATTTGACATGTTATCCTAAAGACTGATACAGATCAATTCATCCATTTGCCTCTTCATCATTTCATATGTTTCTAGCTCAATTCTATCCAATCCCATCCTCCCTCCCAGGTGTATTTTGTACCGCGTGTACACACACACACACACACACACACACACATGACACTACGCATATACAAATTCACTTGTTTCACTATCTCTTTTGCTCTTATCACTCTTATCAATGTATTCACCTGCACAAGTGTGCTCGCACTCTCATGGTGAGCAAGTGCGTACGAGATGTGCACGACTATTCAGATACTGTTGTTATTGTTAAAGGAACAATCGCCCGTCAATAGGCCGCCTCGGCACAATGTATCTATTCAGGTACACTCCCAGGGGTGCTCACTCGAGCATTTTCATTTATGGAAATTTTGTATGAATAAACAAATTGATAGTCACTCAATTACAGGATTATTGATGACATACAAGGCAGTTAATTAAAATAGAAAAACAAAATCTTTATCAAATGATTGAAGAAATGATTATCGATTAAATTAAAGATGAAGAGGATGAATGATGGGCATTATTCTGTGTGAGAACCTCTGGATTAGTGATGTACTGAAGCTTCGTGCCCATACGATGATTACGTATGCGGGAATTATTGTTGGGAAATGCGCGATGCACATGCAAAGGCCAAAAATCGTCGAAATCAGTCGAGTTCAACATCAGCATTGTAGCTGGGCTTTGTCTCTGTCTCATTGTTATCGGTGCTCGATGTACAACGCCATATTAGAGCATTGTATATGCGGCTTTTACTTGGTAATTGATATATATATATATATAATATAATATTAAAAAATAACCTCCAAAAATTAAATTAATAAAATTACTTCATGCTAAAAAATTTATTTCGCTATATTTTCTCGACAAACTTCATTAATTTATTTTTAGAGTTTAATCAAATTAATTGACTAACTAATTTTTAGCAATATTCAATTTTTTTTAAGAGTTTAATACAATAAAAAAAAATAATAAATACTTTTTTGAAATTAAATTTATCATTGTTATTCTTATATTCTATTTTTTAAATTATCATCTACTTTCTTCATAAAACATTGCTATTGTTTATTCTAATTATGAGAATCCCTAGAAGTTTATTTGAATAAACAATAAAGTGAATACAAAACCTTTATGTTAAAATAGAATGCTTTCGAACCTTTGATGAGACAGAGCTTTCTTTCATTCTATACTTGAATAAAAAAAAATTCTTAAATTATTATTAATGAAAAATTTCTGCAAATTAAAATCCCTCTTTTAAGTTTATAGATATTCAATTCATTTCAATATACATTAAATTATAAGATATTCATTTATTTATTATTGATAAAATTAAATGAAATTTTAAATAAAATAAAAATTTTTTTAATTAAGCAAATCAATCATTTTTTTGCTAAAAAACTTTTATTATCCAAACTTAACTCCGTTTTCTATCTCATTAATTATCAATGCTGAAAACACGGCATTCTTCAATTAATTAAACCTGAACTTACTTCATCCCAACTTAATTCACTCTAATTATTTTCTTCTAAAACCTATTGTGTATTTTGAATCGAAGAGAATATGTTTATATATATATATATATATATACATATAACAGTTATTCTTTTCGATTGAATAGCAAGGAGTGAAAAAAGAAATTTTGCAAATTCTGCATCGATACCAAACAAGGCGAAGGTGCAAAGGAAAGAACGAAAGAGGGGCCGAGGGGGCAAGAGAGTGGAGGGCATAGAGCAGTTGAATAGGAAGCGACACAATGGACCTGGGTGGCTGTGGAGGCGTGTTATCAAATGGGTTCCTCATTCACATACTGTGGCCTAAGCTACCTGTGTCTGTCTGTTATACTTATTCATACCATCTATTGTGTCTCCACTGTTGAGTCGAGTTCAGTTGAGTTGAGAACGCGATGGAACGTGCCTGCACAATGCACGAATATGGACTGTACCTTGTGCACGAATCATCTACCCCTCCTTCTTTCCCGCTCCTATCTGTTAAAAGAGCCCTTCTATTTGCTATCTACTACTTTAGATTTGTCGTTACTCTTTGGGATCTTTCACTCAATCTTTGGTCTATATTCCAATTTTTAAGATACTCGATATTGTACTTAACATACTGACAATCAAAATAATGTCTTATTTATAATTGTTTAGAAATGTTTTAAACTGTAAAGACATGACAGAATTAAGAATATCAAAAGTAGACTCCATTAAGAAGTTAATAAAGAATTAAATGAATGAATTATACTTTGAGTTAATTGGAAGACGATTGAAGATGTTAGCCTACTGTTGGGCTAGTAATATGCCAATCCTGCTTCATTCGAGGGAATCAATGAATACTCATAGATATCGAGAACTAAACCTACTATTGACTAAGTCAATGATTAATACTCGAAAGCAGTGAATAGTTGTTGAAACATCTAAAAATAAATTAATGGTACTGGATTATACTTAAATAGTAAATAGTTTGGGTAATCACGTTTGATAAATACAGGTACGATTTAAAGCGAAATATCTTGACTGATAAAATAGCTTAACTGATTAACTGTAAAACAACCAGTGGCGGATGGCATAACTAGAAGGTCCCGGGTTCAATTCTTAGTTTTGACAAAATATTTTTTCCTCTAAAAATCGTCCTGGGTTAGTTGTAGAGTCATCTGGATGTATTGAAAAATTATAAGACTTAAGGTATCCCCTAATTGGAACTTTATCTAATCAATCAACAGATTATGTTAATAAGTTTCTTCGCTAATTCTAAAATAAATAATTATAGATTTGCAATAATTGTTATAGGCTTATTTTAAAAGTGTATAGAATTTTATATTGACATGGTAACAAAAACTGATTTTATATTTATTGTTAGTTAAAGCTGTGCTTATTAATTCATTTATCATTGGTCTACCTAATCTAATAAATAAGTTTAATTTAAAATTATTATTCTACAAAAACTATCATTAAATTTTCATTTCTTACAAAATCCACTCTGAAAGCAATGAATGTGAATGTCCTATGAATAAGGCAATGATTAAAACTACTTCAGGGATTGAGGCTTGAATGTGAATTTAAAATTAAATGATATCGCAATTTTTTTTTAGCTTATTCAAAGATGCAATATCTAAAACGATTAATCCTTGAACCACGTCTATTCTACTTGATTAAACCATTAAAAAAAAAAAAAAAAAGTAAAATAAATACTTGATTTTTATTTATTGTGATGATATCATTGATAGTAAAATTTTATTAAAAACTTAAACGTCTGTATTTACTGTTTTTTTTTTTTGTTGGAATAGAAAGCAACGATGATCACGTGAAGAATCAACAAAAATGAAGGAGATGAAGAAGAAGAAAACATAAAGATTGAGAACAAAAATAAAAAACAAAACGAAAAGATGAACATGATGAGCTACAAGGCGCGCCACGAGCTGCCACCATATTCTATATGCTATACAAAACTCGCTCAATACGTCATTCAGCCGAATAATACTGCTCGTTCCCGGCAGAATGAGAGTTTCAAAGGGAATTAAGGATTCAAAGGCATCTTTTGCGTACCGTGCACAAAACGGCCAGCTTCGTACTTTACTCTGTAACTCTCTTCCTTCGTCGCTATATAAAATATATTCTATTTCACCTACTTCCCACTACCACATTTACAACCTATTCCATGATCAAGTCTGCCTTTTAATGATTCTTTATCTTTTAAACCAATGCTTAAGATCTTAAGACTACGACAATGCTACTTTCAAATCAATACATAAAAGTTTTTCAATAAAAACTGTAAATTTATTGAATTGTTTATTTATTTTTATTTAAACTTTACTAATAATTTTATAATAATGATGCTTATTAGAATTATTAGTGATATTTTTCAATAATTTTATTTTTTAATAGTCGTTTTTTTTTCTTTCAAAGAATTAAAAAAAAAAAAAAGGAAAGAAAGGGTTAATTGTACACATTACTGCAAATCCAAGCTTTATCTTTTAAAGCAAAGTCTAAATAATTAACAAAAAACATTTAATTCTTTACATAAATATTTTTTTTTTTCTGTTTAAAATCAGTTTTTATTTTGTGTATTTATTGATATTATTTTGAAAAAATTATAAACGATTCTATTTTTAATTTAATAACTTCAACTGTATATTTAAGAAGTAAATCGAAACAAAAAAAACTATGAAAAAATATTACACAAGTTTAAGAATTCTGAAGAGTTCACTCATTTTTACAATAAACCTCCAATAATCACATCTATTGTTATCTCCCTCCTACAATAATTTAAAAAAAAAAAATAATTTTTTCTATTCCACAACTTTTCAACAAAAAAAAAAAGAATTTCAATGATGAAATAATACAATTGTGTCTACACATATTCGAAAGTATATATCATTTCTTTTATATCAGCACACACGCGGGTATACACTGACGTAGCTTTGGTCGCGGTCTTATCGGCAGTTATCGGGCCGTGATGTCACACAATAGGGCAGACAATGCGCGGGACAATACACCCCTGCTTCCTAACCCTCGGCCCACCCCCTTTGGTAAAGCGCGGGTACCGCTTGTTCACCAGCCCCCCTCCCCTCTCGCTCATCCTCTCCTCACTTTCGCAGCCTCTCAAACCCACCCCTTTTCGTCCGGCCAACTTAATAAACATAATAGCTGACTTGGCCTCCCCGTGATCACAATGAGATCCATACTGCAAGATAATCGAGATATGACGACGCCAGTCTATTGTACTTACGATCCGAGTTTTCGTTTCCACTGGATTATATTCTATCCTCTATAACTACTTGAAATTTATTTATTGTTTCTTTTCAATGCTTAAATCAATCTCCATGAAAAATGTAGCCCCATTTTTCTACTGATCAGTGGATTGACATGAAAGCTTCTTTCATTAATCGTCTCTAATGAAATCTATTGAGTTTTATTCTTTTCATTATTATTTTTTCTTTTAGCATTTTTTATTTAAAAATAACATATTAAGTTGACTAAAGAAAAAAAAAAAGCATAACAGTTGGGTTTAATAATGTGTGATGATGTTATGAAGATGTAATCCTTCCGCATAATTATCTCATCGAATAGATCACTCTAATCTATGTTACTTCATGTGCACAACAGATGGAGAATATAAGAAGGGTTAAATCAAATTTACATTAACACATTCTGTATGTCAAATCTGTTATCAGAAGGTGCTTTATCTGGATGATTATGAATCATTGAACTAGTACTTCATATCCTACTGTGAGTTATGTACATTTGGTTGAGATGAGAGTAATAACTATGCCGATGAAGGGGCCCATAACTACAGTATAATAATACGATAAACCTCAAATCCACCCTTCTAAGTTTATGTTTACTCTAGAGACTATTCAGTCTATCAGTGTGACAATTTATACATTTCTTATTATTTTGATTTTCTTTATCTTTATTAATTCCAAAAAATGTATATTTATTAGTTTAAAATTAATTATTTATTTTATTTGGTATTAAATTCATTTTTATGCAAATATTAATCATCTAATACATATTTACATAAAAATTAAATAATAGTATTAAATAATTAATATTAAATTAAGATCATTTTCTAAACTATTTTTTGTGATTATTTAATGTCCGACTAAAATCAGGTAATACTACTTATTTTTATTCTTAAAAAAATTTAACAAAAATATTCATCGATCTATAAAGTTATTTATTTAGTTAAAAAATAATTTTATCTTACTGTTGTAATTTAATTTTTATTAATCAATTTTATTAGAAATAAATTTACTAGTGAAATTATCGAGATTTGTTCGGACAGACTACTTTCCAGACAACGTTCTATGTAAACTTAATAGTCATATGAACCATTTCTTTTTTTTTTTATATATAAATACAACTATTTATTGAATAATTGAGACTTTATAACTAGTTTGTTGTTGTTAGTACTGTTTTGTAAATAAAGATATTTTTTTTTGAATCTATCTAATTTACTATTGATGAATTTTATCATTCAGTCAATAGGTATAATTTACTGATTATAGTAATGAATCGTGCTAATTCTGTCTGTATTTTCAATCCAATGATTCAAACAGAAGTTATTCACAGTTGTATACTTATAACTGTAATATTTAGTGACTATTCATTGTAAATTAGTCAATATTCAGTAGTTTGTTTCTTAAAAATACAATTGCATGTCACTGTTTTATTAAATAAAATATGTGTAGCTTACTTACTGTTATTATTAAAATAAACCAATTGTTATAAATACAATAATTGATTAATTTTTTTCGAATATAAACAAATAAAATATTTAATTGAATATAATTAACAAATTTTTATTATAATGACTGAGTAATGAATAGCGGAATGAATTTTTTTCTTGATTAAAAACATTTTAAAATAAAAATTATTTATCAAGATAAAACTTATTTACAAAAAAATAGTAGTTACTTGGAGACCATTAAAAATTGTCAATAGGAGTAAAAATAGTTTTCAACATAAACCAATTTATCTAAAAGAAGATTAAAATTAATTCCTTCAGTAAGAAAATAATTTTTATTTATTTTAAAATAATTTTCAGCTCGTGTTAAATCATTTCTATTTATTAATTAATAAGGTCTTATTATAAGAGTATTTTTTTCCTCCATGAACTTTTGGATAATAAAATTCACGTAATTTTAGTAGTATTAAGTTTTTTACCGACAGGTACAGACCCTCATAATACAACTTATCTCTCATATACGATAAAAAGAGTTTCGAACAGAAAATCGACGACAACAGCGATGACGATGTCTATCCTTTTCCGGCATTTCTCTATCGTCACTCCCTATACATCGAATCGAGTTTCTCTATTTCACATCCTCCATTATATATCTTTTATCAATCTGTACGCTTTCAGAGCTTTGAGCAAGCTGAAAGCTGCGTGATAAATCATGAAATGTAAGAACCTATACAAATATATGTATACAATGTATATATTACTACCGATCTTGCCCCTCTTCTATCCTCCTCTCCTTTGCTTTTATCACCAAATGTATATAAACATAAATACAAGGCATAATAGTAGTGCGTACGTGTCTAAACGTCTGTCTGGATACAAGAATATATGCCCAACACTGACAAAGTATACATTGGAGAATGCGTGTGTGTATTTATGTATCAAGCTATACAGATATACAGGAAGTAGTCTTCTGTTCAATAGGGAGTATTGCCAGAGTGAACACCAACCATACAGTCACTAGATGAGGTCTCCTAGCTTCCGTCGAGTCCGCGTGAAAGGATGCCCCAATAATATTCCATTCACTAAACCACCTCACTCTCCGCTTTTCTCTCGCTCTGGACCGTCCATGCCACCCTACTACCATTGATTTTTCATTCGTTGACTCTTGAATAGTTTGTTATGGCTTATATGAGCTTTTCTTCAACAGCGATTTCTCCCCCTACCCCCCGTTTCTCCTCCTTCCAAAAGTATAGAGGAAAAATCGGACTAAAATAAAATGGCGAGGGAGAATGGAAAAACTATAAAAACTGCATCTTTTTTTCGAAGGTGGTTGTTAAAAATTTCCCGAGTATTTCCAAATTATATTTTACTGTTAGTCCAGGTTATTAAATGTAATATGGGTCTTCATGATTTATTTCAATAGGAAAAACTTTTTTTTTTCAAATTATTTTTATCATTATTTTAAATATTAAATAATTGAAATGATTAATAATATTTAATTTAATTAATTAATAATAATTAAAATATTATCTAGAATCTTTTGAAAAAAACAAAAAAATATGTACCGTAAACCAGGATTCTTTTTGACTAGCTCTGTTTTACGATTCTAGGGATTTTTGTCAATCAACGTTAAAGGAAGATTCCTAGATTTTTTAGTTTTTAGTTTATCTCCACTATAGAAGTATTTTTTTACTTCTACATTATTTTATTCTATCAATATTTTTTTTTTTTCAAATAAACAATTCACTCATAAATAATTGTTTTTTTCATCAATGTTAATCTAACAAAAAATTTCGAAAAATATTTTGAACCTTTTATCTATGATCATTTTTTAAAAAAAAGCTCATATAGTTGACACGTTTGAACAATACATAGAGAATTGAGAGGGCAGCGTTCATCAGTCTGATTTGAACAGACAAACAAGTGCCGATGCTGTCATCAGAGGTACAGTCAACTGTCGAGTTTGACTCGTGGACTGTAAAGATGTAGAAAGGACCAAAGAAGAAGAACAAGAAGAAGAGATGAAGTAGAGGTGGAAAGCAAGGGTGACTTGGATGAGTAGTATTGGTGTGGCAACAATGGGTCGTGCGGGGTGGTAGTCGCCACAATGCTGGTTCGCCTGACTTTTCTTTGCGTGTCAAATGAGTGAAAAGCTGTGGGGAGTAGTGCATGAGTCGGGGGGAATGGCGAAAGGTAGTGCGGGCGTTGTGGGCCGTGGATGACGACAAGGGGGGGTTGATGAGGGGAAAGACGTAGAGATGGTTGGGGTGGTGCTCAGGGGGGTATGAAAGGCGCGCTTTGTTTGGAAACAATGCCGATACTCGGCTACATCCTCATCTCCATTCTTCGCCTTGACGCAGTGCCGCAACCGAAAAGGGGTTGTGTGGCTTTATTCACCCCTGATTAAAGTTATAGGTTATGTTAGTTATGTATTACAATCTTACATTGTCTCACATGCTGTAATGATGATGCAAGACAAAATTTTTATTAAAAAACTATTCGACGAGGAAAAATGGAATGAAACAAAAGATCTTTTATCAAAATTACTATGTATTCAAAATGTTGCTGTCATCATCAATTTTATACAAACACTTTTTAATATTTAAATTAAAACAAAAATTAATTAATAAATAAAATTTTAGTTAAATCAATTTATTAATTTGATTGAATGATTTTATATCAAAATTGATTAAATAATTGAAACTAATCCACTTAGTGGCTTTAAAAGTTTAAAAAACATTTCACGAGAACATGGACGAGAGAAATAACGTAGAATTGGTCAATACAATGTGATAGATGGAGTTTGTGAAGAGCACAAAATTCTATGGATCACGCGAATGGACATACAGACAAAGGAACCTGTTAAAAGTTTGGAAACTATATTGTCACAAAATAGAACGGCTGCCTACACGCTTATTCTGAAGAGAATTGGTGAGGAGATAGGATACAAAAGAGATACAGATCGTAAAGGCCAGACAACATGCTACACCAAAGTATATGAATTTATATGAGACTGCAGGAGGGTAATAGAGATGAATTACATTTCATCACAATGGAAAGCACTCAAATGTCAATTGACATCATGAATATTTTTGACAGTCTTTTAATTCAATCTATTTTCAACCTCATTTTTCAACTCTTTTAAGACATTTATAGATCTTACCAATATTAATGATAAAATTATATTATTAAAATAACTATTAACAATAAAATACATCTTTTAATTCTTTTTATATATAATAAAATGCTATTATTGTAAACAATAGACAATTGTTTAATCATATCAAGATATTTATAACAACATTTTATTAATATTTATCAAATATAATAATAGTAAAAATTATTCAATAAATTAAAACCATTTTTAATTGTTTGTTACAAAATCAAAGTTGTAAAAACTTTTTCCAGATCTTCATTATATTATCTTTAAAATGAAATAACTCTGAAGTCGATATTTTCATTGGTTCTCGAGATATCGAAAACGAAAAGAAACCTGATAACCGTACGTACAATTGTACGTACATACATATATCTATTTTTAAACCTAATTCTAATATGCTTTCAAATGTTTTAAAATTTCAAAATATGATAAAATTATTAATTTCGAAAATCGACTCCATTATAATAAATTATTAATTAAATAAAAATTATTTGCATTTAAATAAAAGTTTTAAAATTGTCTCAAAACTGAATGAATTTAAATCGAAGTAATTTTTATTCATCGAAAAAATTTGAATAGCAATGTTCATTACAATACGAAAAAACAATTTAACTCACAACCCCTTTAATTAAACATCAACCCTGATTCTCTAATGAAATTCGAATCTTTAGGGAGCTCAAGAAAGTGATAAAGTGTTGAAATAATTTCATTAAACACGTGCAGGATGAATAAGAAAAATTTTAACACTTTCACACGAAAAAAACATAACAAAAACAGCTGACATACATTGTACCTGTTCAACCCTTATAGCCGAAACTACTATCGTTAGGTGAGCGTATCAGTTAAGTGGGGGAAATTGCAAAACAATGAGACGATGAGGTAGGGGTAACAATGTGAGGGACAATAGGCCTGATAATGTGCAGCTAGAGAATGGACGTCTAGACAAAAGAGTCGAATAAGGGCGCGCATACACATCTATACTACACCGCTTTTGCGCTCAACTACCTCTCCACCTATCTATCACTTGCATTATCCTACTGGTTTCATCTACAGAATGTGTTTCATTGTCAGAAAATATAATTTCGCATATACCTCGAATACAGCTTCAATGTACACATATATAATAATACCTATATAGATAGAAATATATATACATATATCTATAGAGGAAGGTCAGAAAGCTTGTTTCATAGCAGGTAGATATCTTTGAAACTTACTCAACAACTCTGGTGCTATTTCGATGAGGTCCTTGGAGGCACACTTTGAAGAATTAAATACCATTATTCTGAAGATCAAAAATGGTTGGAAAGTAAATGAGAATTTTTTCTTTTAATAAAATCTAAAAGATATTATAAAGTTTATTTAACCATATCTAAAAGATATGTGAGTCAAAAACTCACTGATTTAAAAACGAGTTCATATTAACTATTCTTGATAAAAATACTTGTATTCGAGGATCACCAATATCTGAATATCCTCAAAAGACTAGATGAATATTTTTTAAAGATATGAATACCAACTTCATGTAATAATGAACTGATTGATATCTATGTAAACAGTATTAATAGGTAAAATGTATGATTTTCAATGAAACAATTACTACGATAAATAGAGTGATAACCACTGGAAATAATTTAAATTCAATTAAAACGTCTCATAAAATGTTGATTCAATATTCGAAGGAGAATGTGTGACAAATCTTTTGCGGTTTTCTATTTTCAATCATGTAATATACACTTCAACACTTCCTCGTCAACAACCCCTGGCATATAACCACAACTTCTGGTTGGAAGGGTGGAACGAGTCGGAAGGGCGGTGGTAGTTTTCCCTCCGTGCTATCGGCCCACTCACCGTACACCTGTTGTTTTAACCCGCCTACGATATACCATCTCCCCAGTCTACTAGTTTGCCACGCGACCTCACTACTTTTTAGTCTGATCATCGTGTCTGTAACTACTATCCACTTATACTCTACTGGCATTTTGCTACAGAAAAAATGGTTTCGTATCAATTTTTTTTTTGTTTACATGTAATTGCAAATTTGTTTAGTTTTTTATACAGATATTAACTGATGTAAGATTTTTTTTTAAATAAATAACTTTTTTTTTTTCTAATCGTTATATATCTATTTTTAATTTTTTTAAATGGAAAATTATTAAGACCTGCTAATGTATACGAAGATAATTATTGTTTTTATTATAAACAAAAAAAAAAATTACACGCCCATATTTTGGGACAGGAATAATAATATTTCTATCTAACAATAAATTTCGAATCCTTGTAAGTGAATTTGATTGTTTAAAAGACATTGCAGTAGAATAATTATTCAAACATTCACTGTTGAATAAAAATATTTTTATATTAATATTTCAAAGCAAGGACTCGTTACACTTTTACTTACAATTAGAAAAAAATGTCAAAGAGATATCAAAATATGTAAAAAAAAATTTCAAAGCAATTTAAAGCTAAAGTTATGTGTTAGAGTCCAATTCATTTCACTAAATATGATACATCAACATTAGTCAAATATTTTATGACTATTAGAATCCATTTCGACTAATTATTATTTTTTTTTTTTTTGGATACTGATATCTTGTACAAATCATGTTGATCTATATTGATAGATCAATAGTGTATTTTATGTAGAAAACTATACCCATGTAATATTCACATATTATTTATATTAAAGAAATCTTAACATTATAGTTATACTAATAAATAATAATTAAATATTTATTCTGTGGAAAAATTAAAATTTGAAGTTGAGTATGGTTTTTTTTAAGTTGTAATGAAATTTTCTTAACCTATAATTTAAAAAAAAAATCTCATTCATTACAAAATTTAAAATGCTTTAAAATCACTATTTTTTTAATTCCACTTATAAAAATTTTTTTCGCACGGTTAATCTATTTAATATTTACAAAAAGTTTCTAATATTTTCAAAACTATTTGAATAGCATGTTAACTATTTTTTCAAACTTTATATGAAAAAAGCAATTTATTATACATAAGGACAATGACTAAAAAATAAATAAGCCATAATAAAAAGTGTAAGTTTTTTTTTTTTATATGAATGTAGAAAAATAATTAGCGTTTTTCAGGATTCTCGTAAAAGTATAAGAAAAAGCCAAGAGTTTATTTTTTGTAAGCAAAGTTCTCTTGCACAATTCAAGCTTCTTAAAGGCACACGGGCCCATGGCGATGTCCTCTCGTAAAAGAAAAGACAAGTACTGAAGAGATTCCGGTGAAGAGAGAAACGTGTACCCAAGAAGAAACAAGGACAGAATGTGGGTATACAAGACACAGAGCGCCACAAACAGTCCATAGAAATTCTTCTTGTAGATTGAGACGCGGGAGAAACACAAGTGTGTGTTTGTGACTCTATAGTTGGTTCGCTGTTATTTAAGCTTCGCATAATGGCCAACTCTTTTATGCTTCTTATGTCTTACATCTGAGACTGTGTCGCTCCAGAGGACGCATTCATTCCAGTGAATGCCGCGTACCACAGCAGTACAATGCTTTCTATGGCGCCTTTAGGTCTCCACGTATTTATTACAAAATATATATATATACCCGTACGAGAGAACACAAAGCCTTTATTTTCACTTCATAGCCCGCCCGCTCTCGCCTCCATCAGCCCACATACTTTTCAATGACTTTTCAATCGCTGCCAATATCTATATCATTTGTATTCAGGAAAAATAAAAAAAAATATGTTTGAAGAATGCGAACGGGTCAGCCAAATAGATTGATCCATAAGCTAGTAGCTACGTCTCGTCGTGAGTCATGGTCTGACGATCGGGTCACAAAACATCATCGTGGACACAATAACCTCGCCACAACAATACTGCCGACAATACAAGAGAGCACCATCACCGTACAGTCATCCGGGAGTCCCTGAATCCATTGTCTGTATACTTGCGTTGTTCTCTTTCATCCCTTGTGCATTTCATTAGAGCGTTAGAAATCTACATCCCACTCATTCGAGTAGTCTTCTATACAGCTTCTTATTTATTTTATTTCTTTTTTATTCGTAAAAAGGCTCACGAGAATCGATCTCGTGCTAAATATCTTTATTATCGTCTTTAATTACTGTGAAATTACTTTCATTTATTCTGGATAATTACTTAGTTACTGCGGTCTTGATTGTTGGTATTTTTGGATTGAATTTATTCTGGAAAAATTTAGATTTAGGAGAAGGTTAATCTGAGTAGAAATATTTTTTCATTCCTACAGACAAGTGTGGCTTTAATTACCAAATTATGGGGCATTTAAAAAAAATTAAAAATAATTTTGATTTAATAAAATTTTTTTTTTCGAGTAATTTTTAACTTAAGATCAACACAAGATGAGGATAAATTTTTCCCTTAAATTTTTATTTTTTCTCTAAACGTGCTACTAACATATTTTTCCTAAAAATGTTATCAAATTTTAAATTTTAAAATGATTCAGAATAAATTCAAATTTTGTATTATACGAAAAAAAAATTGATAATTTTTCTTATCTAAAAATAAATAAATAAGTGCAAATAATATATTGACAATAATTTTTTCTTAAACAAAATTTAAAAGCAAAAAGACCAAATTGATTACAAAAAAAAAAAAATAATTGAAAGAAATTTCATTATATTTTGTTATACCGTATTCTATTCTATCCCCATTTCCTACTTCAATATTTTGCCAATTCAATACCTACTCTATTGCTACAGCAGCCATAGCCGAATAAAATCTGAAGAACAATAGTCCCACCAGAGAAAACTATTCTGACAATTGTATAAAAGAAGTAACCAACTCACACATAGCATCACGGAAAGCTTTCTATAAACGACTTTATACATACTTTTGTCAAGTCGTGCGCGGCGCACAAGCTCGCGTTCATACACACGAACAAGGAAAGTGAATCGGCCGTTCCACTCATCTTCTCTCTCTCTCCCGTTCGTCTCATTGTGTCGGACGATTGTCTTAGAATAATAGCACAGACTCACAATAGTCACTACAATGCTTGCTCGTCTAACAATGCCATGACGTCACGCGACGGACGATATGTACATGAATGCAGTGCCGCCACTCGTCGTCTCTCTCCAGTTCTGCCAACAGCCCCCTCGCTATTTCAACTTATAGGTTTTCACTATTCTTCCACCGACTACATTATCGCAACCCGCATCCCTTGGGTACATTCTTCCGCAACTCATTCGTCTTCCAAGATCTTGTCAAGGTCGTATTCTCCAGTTAGAATGAGTACTCTCGGTGGTTGCTTTCTGGACAAGTGGTTAGGGTGAACCGGAGATACATGTCTGGACATTTTTAAATGTCAATTCCAAAAAGCTAAACATTCTAGTTTATTTAGTGGTGGTTAAGTAAGTATTTGCACGAAACCCAATCGATCAGAATTGAACTCAGAACAAATCTTGGACACACTACTTACTGAACTGTTAAGATGTTTGTTATGATCAATCAATCTTCATGATTTTTTTCTACTTAGTTACAAGTATGGATTAAAATTGGATGGTCAGACAATTTAATGACACTGAATATATTTTGATGTAAAAATTCATCCTAGTGGGTAAATTGAGTCTAAGGTACATAAAGGAAATTTTTTTGGATCACAGGACTGACTTGTTTCCAATTTACTTTTAACATGAAAACAATTTTCACTTCAAATTTTTTTAGAATTATATTCATTAATGACTTTCACAGATTGCATTTGGGAAATGAAATTTCAATTTTCAAGAATCAAAATTCTTAGCTTGTTTAAATTTCACTAACTCTAAATACTTTAGTCACTGCAAATCATAGTGTTTTATTTTAATGCGCTTAATATGTTTAAATATGACGTCATCCATTTAGTGTAGTATCATCATTTTTAAACACTTTCAAGTGTATTAAAAAATGACTGTAATGTTAATTAAATAGTTGACATTATTTTAAAACACTTGAAGAGGATTAAAATAAAATCCTTCTTTATGATTCAAACAAAATAAATTATTAGCAGTATTTAAGGTATCAAATTGCATGAATCGACAATTTTCTGGATGATTTTTAAAATTTTTCTACATAGTTATAAACATGATTCTTAATTGCTGTGTTAAAAGTTCTACAGATTATTCCTTTATGAACTTGTCAATAACTGAAAGTTTTGTGTTTACATATAACTATATTTATCATGAGGGTACAATACACACTACTTAAAGTCATTGTAACTTTGGCTAAAATCTGATAGGGGAACTTATTTGTGTACAAACCAACCCATCAAAGTTATAGGGTGCAAAGCTTACTACAAAAAGACCGAATCTCTGAAAATGTATCTATTTAATTTAAGGGATGCATTCTCAAGTGTTTATTTATTCTCCTCAATCTGTAAAATACATTGATAGAAAATATAAAAAAATTTGTAGAAAATATTGAAGGACAAAAATACTTGAAAAATCGATTTCAGTTAACCTTTTTTATGAGAACATTATTTTAATATTCCCAGCAAAAATATTACGGTTTCTTTTGTTAACAAGTTTCTGCATTATATTGTGATAGTGATTATAACAGAATATTTTATCTAACTGATAAAAAAAAAAAAAAAGATACAAAATTTTCTTTTCAGTTGTATCAAAGTATTGTAGGAGTTCATCGCGTTATGCATAGTTATCACGTCGAAGAGATAAAAAGACAGCAGTGGTGGAGATGAAAAAGAAGAAGGTGATTCGATGGAGGAAAAAAAGCAAAGTGTTCTTGTTAAAGAAAGTGGCACCAGATAAGAATAACCGACGAGGGCGACTCGCGTGCTTGAATACCGCCTGTTAATTAATGCCGCCATTCAGTGCGCACATTAAATTAGTACCGAATTGTCCGCTCGTCCTGCATTCAAAGGCCAGGTGTTCTGAAAAGAGTCTTATTAGCAAATACAGAAGGCGTTCGTCGTTGGTTTAGTCAGAAACTAAGCGTAGATTCCATGGAATCTAGAAAGTTCTGTCCTGGTACATTGAATATTTTACCGTCGAGGAAAAACAATACCTCGAACTTTTTCTCGGATCCAATGTGAAATTCGTTATAAAGGTTTGAGGGAATGAAGTTGATAAAAAAATCAAGAAAATAATACAAACGAAGGACAAACTCAAAACTGAAAAAATTCTGATGAATTGGCAATTATTATAATTGATAGATTGGTAAATACTATTTGAAAATTTTTGATTTTAAACTTTCCATGAAAAAAAAAATATTTCTAAAAAATATTTGAAAACCATCAACCTTGGCAAGTCAATACCAGAGAATTATATCTATATTAATTATTATCAAACTTTATTCAATTTAAATCAACTATTTTTTTTTATCATTTATATTGTTGAAAAAGAAACATTTAATTTGATAGTAAATATAAATTGCACTTGCAAAAAACATGTAGAAAAATATAAACAACAAGGAATACAATTCATGATGGCTTTTACACCAGCTCAATCTATGCAAACAGTGGTTTAGATAATTCACGCTACTCTATTAAGACACGTGACTATTATTTTGTGATCATACTGACCATTGTATAGTGGTCTATTTCAAAGTTTTGATGAAAATAAAATAAAATTGTTTTAAAAATACTCCGAGATTTTTATAGATAAACATTCATTTTTCTAATAGCATTTCTATATACTGTGTTTGGTTAATATGGTTTTATGGGTAATAAGTTTAAATACAATTGGCGTTAAATTAATTCTTACTTTCTGAGACATTATGGGTTAAGATTCATGCAATGCATTCAGTGACGTATATGATACAACCCATATTATTAAAAACAATCTAGAGCTTATATTAATAACAATGTACTTATAAAAATGTAGATTTTATTAAATAGAATCACATATTTTTTATTCAAACTAAAAAAAAATCATGCATTGTAGGGTTAAAAATAATCAATTCAATGAAACACAATACAAATGTCAATTCCAAAAAAATATTCCATTACGACTATTCCAAATTTAGGTCTTATAAATTAAAAAGAATATTACTTGTTAAAATATGCAATAATTTATACAAAATTATTTTTTTGAGGTATAAATAAAGAGATTAAAGTGAAAAAACACTGGTGATGTGTCAATTTATCGATTCTTTTCTGTAACTTGAAGACAGAATTGGTTACACAGAGGAGTATAAAAAATTAGAAAGAAAGAATAACGAAAGAAAAGGTGAAAGAAGAAGTGTTCGGAAATATTCGAAGCGTGAAAGAGGTTGTTGGGCGAGAAAAACTCTGAGAGATCGAACGATCGTCGATTGAATAGGATCGTGATGGACTCAACAGAGAAATGAGAGAGATGGTAAGAAAGTATAGGGAAGTGAATGTGGGTTGGGTGAATTGAAGAGGGTGGAAAAACGAAAAGATTCGCGAATAGAAAAGCGACTACGGAGGGAGACAAGAGCGACCGGTAACGCGATGGTAGGGTACATTGTGTCGGGCCGCTTGATACTTTATTCCGTATAAAGGAACGCTCGGAACAATAGCGAGAACGCGGAAGAATGGAATGGAATGGATCTAAAAGAGACAGAGAGTGAGGTGAAGAGAAGAATGAGAGAGGAGAAACGCACTCACCAGTGTGAAGACTCATCACTCTGTAAACAATGCAAACTGACGAGAGAGTGACTCAAAGTGCTGCTGGTGCAGGAATTTCAACTCCCTTTCAAGTATTGAAAATTTCAAAGACACCATTTTTTCAATCCTCTGGCTTTCTAAAAATGTAGATCAATTATAGCAAAGGCTCAGTCGTCGTTGACTATTCCAAGAAACTTCAAATTCTTTCGTCGATTAGTTTTATCGGTTTTTTTTCTTTTTTCAACAACCCTTTAACAGGACGTTTTCATTTTTGATTTTTAAGAACAAAAAAAATATTGTTTTGAGTCTTGACATTTATCTCAAACGGAAAGAGCGACTGTAAAAAAAATTTAAACCTGCCCCAAGACTTCAAAGAGATGTTTTAAATAACGACCTGTTCAACTGCAAAAATGACCAAGAGACTAGAGCACATCAGACGTCATATCTATTCATTTTAACTGATCTTGTCATTTTTAATAAACTATCTTTAAAAAATATCCTTTGTTGTTTCTATATATTTTATAATATTTAAAGAATTCTCTGTAAAAAAGTTTTACTGTCAACGATGTTTGGTATTGGAAGCTCAAGGTTACTAAAAATGTGTAAAGTTCAATGTAAGTATTTAAAATTTGTTATTTATAACAACATAAATAATAAACATATGCAATATATTGTCATACTTATATGACGAACAATTGAGAGCTTGTGCAAATATTCAACGTTCTAGCAATTTCTAGAAACCGACTATTCACGCAGAAATCAGTCGTTGTTGCGATGAAGGTAGGACTCCATCGAGTGAGCTCGCGTATTGTTAGCGAAGATAGGATTCCTTCGATTGTGAAGCATGAGAATAGGGAAAGTGGTGAGTCAACTAGTCATGGTACAACTAAAAGCAAAATCGACAGAACGACGAAAGGAAGGAAGAAGGTAATGAGAAATTTCTCGCTTTACATAACACATTATCCTGATAAAAATATTCATAATTGATAAATTTCTTCTCTAATATTATCAATGGCTCCATGGAGAGAACAATTGGGGAAAATTTACTTCAAAAACTAGGGTAAGGAAAAGTTCATGACAATGCAAGGGTGATATTTTAATATTTGTCTGGAGTGAATCAAGACTCTATTTTTGATAACAACATGTATATTATTTGATGCTAGTAATCCTTGGGTATCAATCAAAAATGAATAACTAAGTTCAACATTTTTTAGACTAGTATCACTTTACACTCTTTATTTTAGATGTAAAATCAAGTATTAAATTTAAAACATTATTATTATTTATTTAAAAAAATAATTATATTTAATAGATTAATAATGTATTTAACAATGCCTGAGATGAGATTTAGTATGCAAAAAAATGTAAAACATTGTCATAAGCACTGTTCACAAAAATATTGAATTACAAATAAAAAAAAATTAAACAAATAAAATAATGATTTTATTTTAACCAAATGAAAATAAATTATTTAAATAAAAATGTAAAAGAAAGGATGTTGCTAAAAAGATGTTCTTTAATTGACACTTTAATTTAAACAATCAAATTATAAAGACCTATTAAATTATTGTTATACAAAGTAATTTTGAATAATTAATAGTGATAATATTTGTAAAATTAAAAAAAAATAAAAATATTTATCTCTTGCTTAATAATTAATTTTTTTATGATTCAAATTATAATGGTGAATATTATTTAATAAAATTCCCTATTGGCTTTCTAATTCTTTTGTTAATTTATAAATAACCCTATTGATGTAATTTCATTATTTTCCATGTTTTAATTGAAGGATAATTTATTTACTATATTAAATAATCATGTAACAACCTCTCACATCATTCTAGCTATTGTACTAGATGTAGATTAAAAAAGAGTGATTTTTTAAATAATTTATAACATCATACTAGCAAATATTTTTTTTTAAAAGGATTAAATCATTTTTTGTACACAATGTTTTGAAAATATTATTTGAATTCAAGATACTGAAATGCTTGTTTGAATTAAGATTTCTTAATTTTTCAATTGAAGAAAAGAAAAAACAAAAGAACGAGGGTGAAACTTGACAAGGGCTGAGGTTGAAAATATTTAGACACCTAACGTCAAGATGAATGAGACTAAATTGTATCCACAATGCTGTCTCAGAAGCGCGCTATGAATAGCCTTAATAAACTTGCTAGATTCTTGGAAATATTTCAAACTTCTGTAAAGAGGAGTTGAAAGTATATATAGAGGGGAAGGAGAATAAAAAAGAAATTGTGTCTACTTATTTTTTCTTCCGGTTCGTATATCGTAAGACTTTCAGTATCAAGGAAGAGAGGAATATAAAGGATAAAAAAGTAGAATAGAAATACATTGAGAATACAGCGAGGAATGATTTGAAAAAAATTTTTTTTTACTCTGCTGTTGATAGTATGAATGACATATTTTTACTTTTCAACATGGTGTTGTAAATACAACCTAAATGAATGCAAATTATTTCTTAAAACATTCAAAAGTGATTCCAAATCGAAAGAAATACATTCAATCAAATGAAGAAGAAATGAATTCAAAACTTTTTTTCTAAAGAAAAATTCAAATTCAAGGAGTAACAACACACATGAGATGCAAACAAATAAATGTATCAACCAGAAAATTAATTAAAATAATTTATCTTCGATTATATGCAATTGAATATTTTCTTTTAGATGTTGTTAATAAAAAAAAATGAAAAAATCTGTGCTAAAGTGCATATTGAAAGGGAAAAAGCTAAAAATGATATGGATAATTTGTTGAGTTATTCAAACAACCCACAAATATGCATAAAAATATGAAAAAAGAAAAAAGGTGCTTCATTTTGTCCCGCGGGACGATTTGTTCCCGGAAAGTGTAACGCCATCCACCCTTCAACGAGCACGATACCTCCCTTCCGCATTCTCAACACCCTACTCAGCACCCCACTTAACACCCTACTCAGCGCTACAAAGGGCGGTAGGAACACTTGTACTCTTACTCTCCCGATAGATCGTGGTTTCAGTTAAATCGTTAGTTATTAAATCAACTCTTATCGTATTAAAACGTCCACTTGTTTAGTAACCACTTATACGTCCAATAAATACGTCTATATTAATTGTTAATTAATTAATCAGCTATTTATTTATATTTGAATGATAAAAAAAACTAACAAAGGATACATAGAGAAAGAAAGACTCTCGTATAAAGAAAAAAATAAAAGTACCCAACCGAAACAATTGGAGTCTGCGTACAGAATGGAAATGCTAGTCTTTTATGTTTTCTCTGCTTTATATTTTACTTACTCTCATTTTTTCTATTCTTTCTTTTTTCGAATGATGTACTTTTACCTATATAGATTTGAATAAGTTCCTATAGAACAATATAAAAAGTTTTCGGCTTTTTGAAATTATTTTCTGCTTTATTTTTTATTGCGGTTTTACTGCAACAATCGCATACAGTCTCTAAAGCAGTATAATGGGAAATTTCGTAGTTAATTATAAAAATAATTTTAAAGAAAAAAATTGTTCGAAATTGGAAAATACTGAGATATAAAAAGAGAAATTGTAAAATTTTTTCTTAGAGATCAGAGAAAATAAAGTAAAAAAAAAAAAAAAAATCACTGAGAAAAACAATTCATGTATTCAATTGGAGGTATAATAAATTTTATGATAATTAAAAAATATCAGCTCGTTAAAGAAAATATAATCATCATAATGAAAAGAAAAATTTTCACATGCTATTATAACAATAATACAATAGCTCCATATATACGATTATATTTCTGTTTCTAAGATAAGAAATACTCCAAAAATCACATTTGTTGTTTTTAAAACGAATAGAAGATTTTTGCTGATAGCAAATAAACAAATGTGTTCCAACAGTGTTATTGACCGATATCAACGTTCACTAGTAAAATAGAAATAAAGTACGCAACCGAAGAAATATTTGCGTTCATCTAATTTCGTTCCAAGGATTGTATACCGAACTTTGGAGCGCTATCGTTTGTTTACATTTCTGAGAAGATTAAGAAGTCAACTGTCACGTTGAATAAATCTTAGAACTCTCAATATTTTCAATACATAGACATTTTTACCTTAAAAGTCGATTTTTTTTCGAACAATTTTTTTTGTAGTCATGAACTATTCGATGAATATTATTCCTCACTATTATTATAAACCATTCATTATAAAATAACGTAAAATAATATAATACCTACGCAGCAATAAATATCTCAACAGATAGATTAACATATTTATATAATGAACAAATGATTTAAACGTTAAAATAAATAATAATGATGATGAAATACAAATATACGAGTATATCAGGTATAATATTCGTAAACGCGTATTTACCAGCATTGATGACTCCGATTCGACAGGATAGACGTAGGATTTAAATGCCCATCAGTAATATACCAGGACACTCTTCACTTAGTCAACACTCACTACAGGTCATCCACTTTGTCAAGCATTTAACGTCACAACAACCTGGCGATCACAAAGTCCACTTACACGTACTTTGATTATAAACGAGTGAGAGGGAAAGAGAAAAGATAAACACGCACATTGGTGTGTCACACACGTTGTGCTACAGCACAAAATTCAAAACCAAAATTCCATTGCATTGTCTGCGTGTCAGTGCATGTCACGTGCAACCACGGATGCTTGTAAACACTATACGTCAACACGCTAAATCATTATTACCAGCATTAACTGATACATCAGACAATAACCGAACTACAACAATGAAAAATTTTATTGACAAATGGAAATTTGAATTAAAAAAAAAATTTCTTTTTTGTTATGAGTAATTAATTGAATGAATAATAGAATTCAATGAATACAAATTGTCATGAATAAAAGCTGATAATAATGATAAAAATAGAATATTCTTTGAATGAATTATATCACATCACATACGTAGAATTAAACTTGTTATTTATTAACGTAAATAATATTTTTATTATTATTATGATAATTATTGGAGTAGATTCAAATCATAAATAAGTTTTAATAGCACACTGCAGGATAAAGTGCACAGAAAACATAATAAAATATCGATCACTACTTATTTATGGCACATTAAATAATTATCACTTTGTAATCCGATTTAAGATGGGAAATTCATACAAACACATCCATCCGGTACTACGCGTCGCGAGAGACTGATCACATTTTAGAGCGCACGCCATCTTGACGGCCGCTTACTCCCCACCACGCGAAAACTCCCCCTCTTTGATAACAGACCCCCTTCTCTCTCTATTCGCACTTCTTATCAACGTGAAACAATAGTCTAAACATTTATTAATTTTACTCCATTTATTAATGATTTAATTACTCTCTACTTTCGGTCGATTATTTTCTGTTAATTTTATCTGAAATATCATAATTATTATAAACTAATTATTGTTTAAAAATTTATTTAGTGATTAATATTAGCATCTTGATTTTTTATTTAAGAAATAATTCTTAAATAATTACAATTGATGTAAACAATTGTTAATGGACTGATTGGTGAAATCAAATCAATGGATTAATTGATTAAAAAATTTTTATATTAATTAGTATAATTTTAATTAAGAATAAAAGGCCAGTTAAATAGGGATAATAAAATTTAAGATTATACAATTATCTATCATTATATAATAGCAAATGATAAAAGAATTGCAGAAAGGGTGCAGGCGTTAGCGGAAATAGCGATTAAGAACTTGACCATTGCTTAATTCTGTCTACGAAGGAAATCATTTTTTTTTATTCCTCGACCTTACCAGTCAACTAATTACATCACTCACATATGAGTATATATAATCACAATTATAATTATTACCATTATTGTTATTTTTATTTATTAATATTACCTTTAATTATTTTTATTAACGCAATTTTCAATTATAAATTTTATTTAGAGAGAATATTTATTGTTATTATAACTAATGGATCATGGTGCAATGAGTAATAGATGCAATAACTTTAATCTAATACAATTAACCTAAATCAATCGTCCCACATGTACCGATCATATTCCTAAAACCATATGCTCATCCTAATGACTCTAACTGGAACGTCAGCTTGATGCCAGGTGAACCTAAATGTTATTTTCCCGTGACTCTTTGTAGACATAAGATCTTTTTTAAATTTATTTTTGATTAAAATCTAACAAAAAATCCTAAAAAATAAGTCTGATGAACTTCCCATTTATCTAAATTCGTAATTTATCATCTTTTTGTTCTTTTTGTTTACAACAAATTACTATTTTTATAAACAATTTACAGTTTTTTAATCATGTAAAAAGCATGTAAAACTATACGTACGTACATACATTTATTTTTAAACCTTCCAATATGCTTTTAAATGTCTCAAAACTTAAAAATATGACATAATTACTCATTTCAAAAATCGAGCCCATCACAACAACTTCTTAATGGAAAATTAAAAAAAAATAATTCAGATCACTGGCTCCAAAATGAGGTAATATACTGAATGATAGTGTGTTTGTGAAGTGATGATTCTGGGTATTTTATAGAATAAAACGTAAATACAATAGTGTATGAAAATAAACTATAACTGAAGAGTACAATACAATGAACGACAAGGAGGTGATTCGAGGAAGATAAAGGGTGCAGGATAGAGATCGTTAAGATAGTTAGGGAAGTCATGACCAACGTCTTAATATCACGCGGAGGAAGCTTAATCTGGAGATTTACTAAAGAGAATAGCAAGATCACTGTGGGATTCTAATTAAACGCAAAACAGCTTCATTAAGTTCCCAACTGCCCTAAGGCGTTCGAAACTCTGCCGTACTTCATGAAATGGATCTTTTGCATCGCTTCCATAGTCAATTCCTATACCGTGCACTTGAGCTTTACACGCACCTGGTAATTGTCATTCAGGAGCTAAATGAACTGATGCTGTAGTATCTTTTCTATTAAATTTTATCTTCAACCTATTAAAAGAATATTCTGTAATAAAATGCTAGTAAATGTCATGACTTTATTTGAATCTAAATAAATTAAAAGAAACAGATGGTGAAATATTTTTCAAAAAAAATGGTGAATTAAAGCTGTAACGATTGATGAACAGTAGTACCAACGTCGATTGAGTAGAGTCATAAAACGGTAAAATGATTACAGAAAAGTGGGAGGATGGCCTGACAAGAATGAAAAGATGCAGTAGAATGCAACGAATTTGAAAGAGCTATGCCTGCATACATAATGCCATGGTGCTATTGTCATCGAGGCGTTGGGAGTCTCTTTTGTCTATTGCGACTCGTTCCGCGGCACGAAATTCTGATCGCACGCGCCGCATCGATCTTCGGCCGATCATTTGCATCCTTATTGTTCCGCATATCCGACGAGATTTTAAGCTCACAATATATCACTATACTCTTATTTCCCCATGCCTTCCTTGTTTTATCTATTTTCCGAGATATAATTCACATGAGAATGATTCAAGTTGATGAACTTGGAGCAAATATGGCCATTAAATCATAATTGTAATAATTCAACTTTTTATGCTGAAGCAGACATGAAGGAGTTGGAACCATGAAAGTCCATGTGATGATCAACTTCTATGGTGATCTAGCAAATTAAATTGTTACTGGCAGTATTTTTTGTTCATTTGAAACAGTGATGTACCTTTTATGAAAGGTTTATGATAGCTAGATAATGAAGTTGTCTATTGGTAAATTATAGCAATAGAAAAGTGGTATTTAAATTGAGAATAGTTGGAAATATCCAGGAAACATTTGAAGATGTGTTGGAAGATCTATAGGTTAGACTTTATCATCAACATATTCATACGCAGGTTTGATAATAGTTGATAGACATGAAAAAAAATTCTAACTTTCCAGAATAACTACTTAACTGGAATTATTTTGTTGTTATCCAAGTGTAGAAAAATAATTTGAATCAGGTATGTTTGCTAAAATTATAATATAATCTGGTATAATAATAATAACAGTAATAAATCAATATCATATTTTGATAAATGCTGATGATTTTAGTGAATCACCCAAGCATAGTTTAATCAGAGGACACAATGGAAATCATATCTTGGATTACCAGGATTACAAATGGAAAGAAATTAATAAAAATCAGACAAGCTTGGTTGTTTAGCGAAATTTGCCAATTTAAAAGTAAAGAAAAGAATAAAATAAAAGCTCGACGAGCGCAAGGAACTACAATTAAGCTGGTTGAAGCGTGGCTGAGTTGTTCCATTGAGAGAATTGGTCCGTGCAGGGAGCCAACTATCGAGCAGAATTGAGAGGCTGTGGGGTATAGAGGGGGTTTCGCAGATTATCAAGCATCAGTTGTCGGGAAGAATAAGCAGCCGGCAACCGTCATTTAACTTTAACGCTCCAACTGCCCCCCTTTCCCTCGTTCAGATCGTCCCGCACTCTGCTCACCCTGAACATCCCTCGAGGGCTACCGCTAGTCCATGCTAATTAAATCTGCCTTCGTATACTCTTCTGCACTCACTTTCTGACCTCTACTTTCTACTGTTGTTTCTGCCACTCTGTCTTGTATTTTCTCTATTTCTGTCCATCAAAAGATGCTTTACCAGTCATGTTCATTTAAGTTATCAAGAACTTTCTAACTTTCTGGATTTGTATTAGCATGCACTACTTTTCTAATATTATTGATTGCTAGCAATTGTTCATCTACCAAAGCAATAAATGTAGGAAGAAGTATTTGAATATTTTTTAATCTTTTCAGCAAAAATTATGCAACGATTAATCTCATCATGCGTAGTAAAACAAAAAAAAATCCAATGAAAGATATCCCGATTTTACCACAAAATAAAAACTTTAGAATGAATATAAAAATATGCATATAGGCAAATAGAACAAAAACAGACAATGCTTTTATTTCTATAACTATTTTCTGTATACACCAACCCTAACGTACAGGAAAACCTACGAGGGGGTTGGAACCAGGTGGATGTGTTATTCGTTTCTACACAATGCCATCATTTTGAGGTATTGTGTCAGGTCTACGTCCTACGAATTTGTTGCGAATATGTACTTTCTTCACTCAGCACAACAGATCGTGCATAAGGCGTTCGTTCAGTATGTTCTATTCATTTTATTCATCTCCACTAGTAGGAAAAAAAATGTAATCTTTGAATACATAACGTTAGATACTTGAAAAAAAATTCCTTTATCATCTTGGTCTTTTTTTTCAATAAAAAATGTAAGATAAGTTTGAAAAAATACCATTTTTCTTTGAAAAATATGTGTTTAGTCTCTGAAGACAAAGAGTATTATAAAAAGACAATAAGAAAGCAAAGAGGAAAGAGAAAGATATATGAATAGTGAGTACACAGAGTCGTGTAGGTATAACGTCTGTGATGAGCTTTATGATTGGAAGAAAGAGCAGAGGATGCAGTTAACAATGCGTAAAAGAAAGAAAGAGAATGTCAAGTGGACATTGTTGACGGTGACAATGCCGCTGAAATTGTTGGGGAACAAAGAGGTCTTATGATGACGCTGCTGGCGAACAAGCCAGCGAATTGAACGAGTTGTATCCATGGATGGGGTACCTAATATCTATTCTCCTCTCCAACTTAACTATCTAATGTGAATAAATTGTTAAATAAACGATTGAATTGATTTTTCCCTGCTATGTTGGATACCCAATGCTAGGGTGTTTAGCAAGAAGCTAGTCTAGAATTAATGATACTAATTAGATCAATAAGTCTTTTATTTTTTCCAAATGAATTAATTGTTCCAATCAGTTTAACCCATCAGTGATCAAAGAAGCTTTTAAAACCATCGCTA
The DNA here is from genome assembly GCA_028641665.1 of Chelonus formosanus. Lineage (NCBI taxonomy): Eukaryota > Metazoa > Arthropoda > Insecta > Hymenoptera > Braconidae > Chelonus > Chelonus formosanus. Next base: position 2,565,652 of record CM054002.1, read on the forward strand.
GCAGAAGTGAAACACTCCCTATTATTGATGGTAATCTTGCTGATCAAGTGAAAGCACTAATGCTAAAAGTTGCTGTCAAGTTGATAATGACTTTTTAAAAACAGTTGATGAGAAAAATGATAAAAGAAGGTTGATAGGGTTGGGAAACAGATATATTTTTGGATAAAGCTGAAGAATTCATCCAGGATTTCTGAAGACCCTATAGATCCTTGGTAGTAGGAACATTTTTGTAAGGTTACTGAAAGCTTGAGCCAGCATCCAAAGGATTGTTAAGTTTTTTCTTCCTCCAAACTCTGAATGTGAAATTTTCTCTATTCAAAGAATAAGTAATTTATTCATAAGCAGAAAGTATTAACATCTTCGTAAAATATCACACCGTTCGTTTAAGACGAAATCACTTGGAAGTTTTGGTATATAAAGAGAAAGGAGTCTGCAATGCAAGCGGGATTACGTTTAACTGTGCAAGAGAGTCTTCAAAGTGAATCTTCCAATGTATAAGTATACACAGGATGTGTATAGACTACTCTTGCAATGAAGATGATGACGGAAGAGAAGTGCTACCACCAGCAACTCTATAAGGGGTGGATCTAGAAAGCCTTATACTTACTAACGTATGCAGATAATCGGTACAAAGCCTTTCGTAAGATTACAAAGGAAAGCAACTCCAACCTGGTACTCTATATATCTAAACTTGCTATTGTTATATCGTTACGAGGTATACATTTCTAAAGACTTGATCTCATTTTTTTTAAACTGAAAATACATTTAAAATCGATCACTAGAAAAGTTCTTAACCTTTTCTTCGTACTCTCAACATCTTACTTTGATAAAAGTCTCCGGAAGTCCATTAATCACCGGGTGCCTGCATTGTCGTATTCAGTCAGCCCGGCATTCAAGACTCCAATATTATCAATACCCACCGCCGACTACCACTACCTCAAAAGCTGCTGTATAAAGAGAGTTCCAAGCAGGTTTATCAATAGAACGCCAGGACATGCTCATCGACCTCACCGACGACCTATCCCGTCATGAAAACCACGTCGATATGTTCTTATGCGCTTCATGACCTTTCAAAAGTTTATATGCTTTCACGAGAAACGGAAACTTCGCTCTTTCCTTTTGCTTTCAATCATCAAAATCTCAACGATTCTTCTTATGAAAAAAATTCAAGACTTTTGATCAAATTTATTGTATGAAATATCTTTTTTTTTGTTCCTATTGATGTTTAATTATATTTCATCATCAATTTAGTTTATACAAAAGCACAATCACTTGACTATTCAACTTTAAGTTACATTCTGCTGTTAATAAGCAGACTAGTTCTCCAAAAGTTTCTACTAATTAAACTAAATAACAACATTGAGATCTAGTTTATCTGAATAAGAGTTTGATAGCATTGGAGAATTTTTAATTATTCTAATCCCCAACACTGACTGATAAATACTATCACCAACTCTTATTATTTTAGGATCATCATCTTTCATTATGCCACCAACTCCAGATATTTCACAGTCTGTATTAACCTATGATATATAGCTATAGCAAACTTTTAGCAACCTAGATCTGGAGATCCTTCAAAGGTTTCAATCGAAAGCTTTGAGACTAATCCTGTATGCTTCAAGGAGAATATAAACGTTGTCACTCACTGTTGAATAGAAGATAGAAATGATCAAGAAAATTTCAATACTGTAGCACAATCCAAAAAAATATTTCAATGAACTAGTATCAAGTTTGCTGGAGAATATTTTAGTTTTGAAAGATCTTTCACTCCAATATTCTTATAGTGAAATTAAAAATGATAAAACCAAATTAATGACCTAGAAATCATCATGACAAAGTATTCATGTATAATTTAAAAAAAAAATTATTATATTCCTTTTCAACTTGTTTTTTTATAAATAAAATACCAAAGAAATGCTTTTTTATTTTATACATATATAACTATACATCAATTGGGCCATTCTTCATAGAAATGTCCACCCAACTCCTATAAACATCGACAAAAGAATATATGCCAAGGGTGGGTGAGTTTTGTATACGCAATACCACGAGAAAGAATTGTTTTGTTCCTTTGCTCTCATCATTCTGTACGTTTGGCATGTATACAATTCTACTTTCGCCTTACTACGGTGTTTCATCGAGCCCTCTAGGTATGCATCTGAGAAACAGAGGATCTGACTAAAAAAGGAAGTGAAACAATAGTCGGCTTTGTGGACGAGAGACATGGAAAAGCTACAGCAAAGAGAAATTCTGAGCGATTGAAATGCTCCGGGAGTCGTGTTCATCTTTTTCAACCGGTCGACGAGCCATTTTTTTTTTTTTTTTTTTTTATATTTCAATGACCAAATGTGAATTCAAACAAAACCAGTAGATGATGGTCCCTTTTCTTCTTTTATCAAAATTAAAATGACACAAAGGTAGTCAAAATTAAAAATAGAAAAAAAATCATATCTATAACTCTATATATGTTGATTGTAATCCGCGAGAATATCTATGTTATTTATTGACGCCATCATCTATCGAGTCTTATTTATCATTTGATTCACGAAAAAAAATTAACTCACCAAACTGATATCTGCTTTAATTGGATCAAGATTCTTTTGTGCTCTCGTTCAGGTAGTTTTTAATGACAGACACAGATGATGAGAGGAAAAAAATGAGAATAAACAAACAGTGTCTTGGGTAAACTCACCGTGGCTGTGGAGCAGTGACGCCATGGTATCCTTACTCCAAAGTGCACTGATTCATCGTTAAATATTACACATTCAACTAATAAAACACTGATAATTGTATAATATTCATGTTCACAACTGTTTTATTGACATTTTCGACCATAATTCAATGACTGACAACAAGTATTTTTTATATAAAAATATTAAAAACACGAGCACAGATTTTCAAGACTACCGGCAAATATGACGCGTTCAGAGAAACTGAACCCACACAATTGGGCGCGAATATTTGGTGCGCGCGCGTCTCGGCGGTGGCGCCATCTAAATACGCGCGAAATAAATTCAACGACTTTAAAATTTGATTATACAAATCAATAAAACATAATAACATGTGTATTTCTAATTTTAAATGTATTTATTCTAAATAGTTTTATTTACTTGTAATTCAATTCATTATATTGTTGACGCTTCAATGGACATAAATAATTTTTAAACATTTTTTTTATTGTTTACAGTCAAATTAATTTAATATTTAATAATTGTTTTTATAAATTTTCACACTGTGTGTAATGAACGTCCATCAAATGGTGAATGAACGTGATCTTTCTTACACACACATCCTTTTATGCATAAGTTAAGTCTAAAGCATGGAATCTCCTTCAGGGAATCTTTATTGAAAGTTTCACAAGTCTTTTCACAAGATAAATCCGCACATGTGCTATATTCCTCTGACTCGTTGCATGTTAAATTATCTTCGAATTGCCTATTTTCTAGGATTGACTACTGTTATTTGAAACTACTACAATAACTTTTTTTTTAATTTAAAAAAAACTTACCTTGACGATCTTTACTATTGACAATGGAACCATCAATGTCTTCATCACTTTGAGTACGAACAATGGAGCCAAAAAGTAAAAACGTAAATACAATAGCAACCCTCATACTGATTACAGAGTATGAATGCTTTTAACAGAAAGAATATTTTGATGTAGTATTTAAATACGAAAAGTTTTATGCTAATACATTTACTTGTTGGCTCGTTGGATATACAAAAACGATAAGATCATAAAACTAGTTAGTAATAAATTGTAATTTCTTTTTCCTGTAAATACCTAGATAAAAAAAAATTATTGAAAGAAATAAGATATGTTTTATAATTTCAATTTTATTCTAGTTTCTATTATGTTCTGATTGTCTTGTTTTTTCAGTTTGCACTGAACTATATTACAGAGAAATTTATATAAATATAATTCACCAATGTAAAAAAATATTTTAACACAGAAAAATAACAGAATTATTCAAATAGTTGTTAAATTAAATGATTAATAAAAATGTATGTCTTGTATGTAAGCTAACTTAATGAAACTTTTGAAAAAGTATTTGACATTTAATCTAGAGTTTATTGATGTTAATCAAATAGTCTGAGGAGAATATTTTTTAGGGTAGTAATATATTTTTGTTTGAAGATGTACATAAACTGATTATTATAATATGTACTTAGTCATACAAGTAGTAAGTAAATACATGAAGATGTAACTTAAAAAGTACACTTATATGTTCTACTTACAAAGTCTGTGTAAAACTGGACAGTTAACAAAAATTCAAGGATTAAAAATAGACTCAAAAATATTTTGATGAAAGAACAAATTTTTATTCTAATTTTTTTTTTGTTTATTATGGTTTGATAAATTGAGTTAAATTTTATAAAATGATGATCGCTAAATATTAGCAAAAATATCGTAACTATACAAGATGAATTTAGATCGCAGACAGTGCGATGGTTGAACTATTTTTAATCCACAACATTTAATTAAAAATTTTCGAACCACTGTTATTTAAAATGTTTCAACTAAGGTAGACGACGACTGGACGAAGAGAGAAAAGATATGATGTTGATGTATTTCAAGATTGTCTACCAAATTTTAGCAGCAGCTTCTCTTCTGATCAAAACATTTTTGCTTCGTTGCTTCATACGTTCAATAAAGTTAGCCTTTCCTTCCATGTCAGCTGCAGCAGATTGACTCGCCTCCTTCTAACAACAAATGAGATTAATTTGGAAGCTCTCTTCTCTCTTCATCATCATCATCAATTGCTTGTAATGTACGCGATCATCATGTAAACTTGAAGAAAAAAAATTGTAGAGTTGATCTAACCTAACCAACCTTGTTCGCAGTAGCTTCGCCACCTTCGGTTGTGTCCCAGCGCTCGTAATCATCGTCATCACGCTCTTCACCTTCACTTAGAGGCCCATCATGCCTCTTGTTTGGTGGTGGAACTGGAGTTTGTTCTTCGTGGACATCATCACCACCTTCCAGCATTTTATTTATCTTTTCCTTTGCTTCATCAACCTTTCTCATAGGATCAGGGGAGAAACTTCGATCACTGTATCTATCTCTTGAGCTTCTGCGATCACGGAAATCTCTTCTATCTCTGAAGTCACGATATCCTGGCTTATTATTATGGAAGTAACGTCCTCCTCTATTTCCTCGGCCGCGGTTTTGTGGTCTATTATTAAATCCACCTCCTCGATTACGATTATTAAAACGATTGTGCTGATTATTATTATAAAATCTGTTACGATTTTGGAAGTTACCCGGGCCACCTCCTCGATGATTCTGATTATTGAAGTTTTGGAACCGAGGTTTATAATACGTTCCTCTATTGTTGTAAGGTCTGAACTGTCGTTTACGGTAGTAACCACGATCATTAGACCTACTACGGCTGCGACTTCGCGAATAAGATCTCGACCGTGATCTAGAGCGAGATCTGCTATATGTTCCTGAAGGCGAGCGGCTATATTTTCGTTCATAACTGCCAGATCTACGATTAGAATAAGATCTTGAGCGAGATCGTCGTGGAGATCGCGATCGAGAACCACTAGAACTACTTCTCGATCTGGATCTACTACGAGACCGTCTTGCGGGCCGATCTCGACTCATCCTCTTGGAAATTTCCCCACGGGATCCAGCTCGTTTTCGTTGGGAACGACCATGTCGCTCATCTTCACTATCAGAGTCAGTTCTTGGACCTTTCTGAGCTTTATTTGATGGTGGATGCGGACCAGGTGGTTCTGGTGGATGACTTTGACCAATAGGTTGGAATTTTCCTCCCAAGTTTGAATTAAATTTATTTGAATTCGATGGCTGAGACATCATCGAATTATCTTTATATGATTGAAATTTATTTTGTGGTTGTGGAGTTGGATACTTAACAGGAGTTTGTTTTTGAATAGAATCTTTAGTCGATGACATTGAATTCGATGTTGATGTTTGGTTTGAACGCTTATCTTGTAATTCACGTTGCATTTGTTTACGAACATTGAATGATTTGTCCATTCCTGAACGTTGAAGCTTATCATCAATATCGTCATTATCTTCATTTTCAACTTTTATCTTTTCTGGTTGATGAAGATCTTGCCATTTTCCGCTCGAATGAGTATCCTTTTGTCGTGCAGCTTGAGCAGCTTTCCATTTAGCATTCAAAGCTGCTGTATCCAAAGTGGGGAACTTTGGTTCAGAATGGAGAAGTTGGGATTCTTGTTCAAATAAATCCGGCAATGGTTTGCGTTGACCCTCTGCAAGGTAATCGACGGATGTACCTATTTATTACAAATATTCAATGGGGTCAAAGGATGGTTTAAAATAAATAAATTTATTTAAATAAAAAATGTTTGACGTTAAGGGAATTATTTGAATAGTTAATAAATTTTTTTGTTATTAATCAAAAACAAACCTTTACGTTGTTGTGCACCCAATGACATTCTTGGATCTCGTTCATGGTAAGCTTTGGAGGCTTCGTCACGCTCTCGTTCTCGTTCTCTTTCGCGCTCTCGTTCTCTCTCACGACGTAGCTCGTGCTCGTCTTCTCGGCGTGAAGACTCCGTAAGCTTTTCCGCATTACTAAGGGGGGAAGGCATGTCATTATACTGAGCGTAATACCTAGAGTAGAATATAAAGAAAAAACACAAGAAAAAATTACGGTCATCTAATCTTAACGGCATTCAACACAAATTATAAAAATCTAAAAAAATTACGTTAAGTTCACGGTGCAAATAGTTATGTAACATTAAAAAAGATATAGTAGTATTATTAAAGAAAAGTTATAAAATAAAAAAAAAAATTAGATAGCCATATTAATCATAATAAAAAGTCTCAATGAGACTTTTCTTCAACACAGAAGACCTTCTTACCTTTTCAGTACTGCTGTTTCTTTTTCAACTTTAGCATAATAAGCACTCAACTTTACTTCAAGTTGTTCCAAATCGGGCAAAGAAGATTTTCTCAAAGCTTCCAAATCACGTTCAAGTTTATCCTTATTTCTACGTTTCTTTCTTTCTTCCTTCTTTTTTTTCTTACGTGACTTTTTATCATCTTTGTCTTTTTCTTTACCTTTCTTTTCTTTCTTTTTTTTCTTCTTTAATTTATCACTTTCTGATTGTTTTTTCTCCTTTTCCTTTTCACGTTTCCAACGGGCTGTTTCCTCCAAGAATTTACGTACCTATTTTTACGAAACATAACAAAAATATTTTAGAAAATGCTTACTTAATTACAATTAAAATTAATATATAAATAAAACTACGCATTTTTTTAGATTAAATAATATTCAACAGTAAAATAAAGTAAGCTAATAACTTTTAAAATCTTTCAACTGTTAAATGAAAGTAAATAAAAATTTAATAAGTAAATTAAAAAAGAATGTCAAAATATTTCTAACAATTAAATATTAAAAATAATGGAACTAACTTTATCCTCATAGTCGGAATCATCCTTCGTTTGTTCAAGGAATTTTCGTACTTTATTTTCGTAGTCATCCTTATCGCGTGAATTACCAGTATAAGATTGAGAGCTAAGAGGATCATGAGATCCTCCAGTCGAAGAAGCAGCAGGCGGATTATTATATTGAGCCATACGCTTGCTTAATGGTGACAATGAACCACGATGATCTTTCTTATGCTTTCTCTTACGATTTGGTGATCGTGATGTAGATCGACCTGAACTTCCAGATGATGAAGAGCTACTAGAATCTGAACTTGATGAGCTTGAAGATCCACTTGATGAAGAACTTGAACTAGAACTCCATCTTTGCCGCTTTTTGGACCTTGACTTACGTTCTTTCTTTCGTTTCTTTTTGTCTTTCTTTCCATCAATAACTTCAGTTTCGCCATCGAATGATTTAAATGTCTCCAAAGGATTGAGAGATCCAGATGCTCCCATTGTTTTAGTCTTAATATATTCAATTGAATTTCTAGCTTCTTCATGATACGGTGCGATTGCTAAACAATTTTCATAAGCTTTTTGTGCGTCTTCGAATTTTTTCTCATCCTCATAACTTCGACCCAAGGCTACTAAAGTTTCTGCCATGTATTTTCTTGCATTTGCATGTGTTTGATTAAGCTTAAGAGCTGTTTCAAAATCATCAATAGCTTTTTTGAAACTTCCACTGTTTGCATATCTAGAATAAAAAGAAATAAAATTTGATAAATATGATAATTTTTTTCTTTGTTAACGAAACTGAATTTTAAGCGACTTTACCAATTTTAAATCTCAACTTTAATCCTTGAAATTTCTCGACAATGTTTTTGACATTTAAAAAATAATGGCTATTGTTATCACTTCTTTTCTCCCTGCTTCACACTCATAAAATGATGTCTATGACATTGATTTTTAATTAACGTCAAGAACATTGTCAAGGTAACTCATACCATTTGTTTACAAGGTTTCATACCCACAGGGTTGACTTAAGAAGATTGTCATTTAATATCAATACATTCAGATCTAAAGTCAGACTCTCAATATATCAAGTTCTATAGTTTAAATAATTTTGTCATTAATTTGTTCCAAAAGATCATTTTACAATTTTTTCGTCATTCGATTTTGCTAAAAATGTTTGAACGACAAAGTTTTAATAGATGTTTATTTAAAATAAATGTTTTTGTAATAAAAATTATATAAATTCATTCTTAATACCTACTTAATAATTATACTATTACTTTTAGAGATGTACTTATTACTTACAAAGCACCTCGAGCAACGAGTCCTTCAACATTCTTCGGATCAACAGTGAGAGCTTTGTTGAGACATTGAAAAGCTTCAGTATGGCGTCCAGCCTTAAAATGATCAATTCCTTCAGCAACACTCTTGAAAGCCCATTTGCTAGCTTGAGATTGTCTTAACTCCGTAGCATATTCATGAGGAGGAAATCTCTCTCTGTAATCATAAAACGGAACCAACCATCAGTCTCGCTATAATCGATGAGCTTGAAATGCTATCTTCGCTCATTAATTCGATATTCACCTCAAGCCCACCATATTAGAGTAGTGTTCCCGTCCAAGACCCATCAAGTCGCAAAGATATTTAATGTTGTTGGGATTGTTGAAGCCAGTACTTTTCTCCAAGATTGTTTCATAACTCTGTCCCTTGTTGTCCATCGCTTTCCTACATGACAAAGCGAGATGTAATGTTAATCGACTTTTTTTTTCTTCTCGAAATCTTTCCTTTGATTCTTTCCGGAAGACGAACCAAATGGTAACGTCATAAACAAATATTTCAGACAATCAAATTTATCTTCAATAACAATAATTTTTTTCTTATCCTATAACAACCTGATTACTTATTGAACTCGTCTCTCACCTTTCTCAATCCTAAAGACGCAATTTTTATTTATAGATATGTTTTTAACGTATAATTCTATCATTGTTCTTAATTAGAATGTTTGGTTCAACATAAAAGCACAGCCTATCGATGTATTTTTTTTTAATTTACGCTTTTAAATAAATAGATCTGACACATTTATATGGATTATTAGTTTTGCAACAAAACAAATTGCAATTCTATGAGCTTTATATCCCCAAGTTGAAAAAAACTGCTCATCTGTATTTATTTATTAATTTCTGTCAACATCTTTTATAACTGTTAATTGTCATTGCTGTAAGTTTAAATGAGATATTAATGATAATTATAAAACGGAGTATCTTTATTATACATAAAAATAGGCGTTATGCTGTTGAATAATGCGGTTGCTTGGTCTCTCAAGATAAAAAAAAAGTGCAAATTAAACTATATATAAAAAAGAAGCATTAATTGATAAATAATAAAATTAAATTGAATTGAAAAAGAGACCAAACAACTGTGCTAATTTTTAATACCTACCGTCAGCTTAACAAAACTCGTATCAGCCACAAATAGATAAATTCTTATCATTATATACTGGAAATTCAATCTCAAATAATTTATGTTTGATTGCCTGCAGCGTTATAATTATTTCGGCTGGTGCTTTGATATTATACAGAGTCACAAACGTAGATACACAACGTGTTGCATGTGGGAATGTGCAGTACACAGCCGTGGATTTTATCAAAGGATTTTCAAATCATGTTGGATATTTTTAAATCGTTAACTCATCATCATTATCAACTATTCAACTTTTTAAACCGAATGCCTGCCACCTGGATTCATAAAAACTGATCAGAGACATCAAACAATCTGATTTCATTGACAAATCGTTAATATCACATGACTCCTAGGATTAAAACCGGAGTTTTACCAACTCTCTTCATTAAGCGAACCAATTTTTGTTAATTCACAAAATTTTCATTCTAAATTATCTTTTTCCAAACAAAAATAACATGTAAAAATATTTCAACGACGTGATGGTCGCAAATCATTGAGTAAAATGTGACAATCGTGATTTTGAAGTTTAAACACTTACTTATAGGCTTCTGGTAAATCTTCTGAATGTATAAGACCCATCGGTGGGTGTGGAGCTTGACCCTCGCGAGGAGGTACGTTCATTACAGCTACGATACGTTCTGCATCAACGTTTACTTCACTCACTACGACGCACACGAGATCATTTGCCATGTATCCTCTTGCCACACCTTTTTCAACGGCAGGTACTGTTGCCGTATTTAATATGAGAGCCTAAAATATTTTAATAATATATTTCCTATTGATCCGAACAACTACTAGGATATTTTGTTTGAGATAATTTTATATAAAAAATCCAAGACTATACCTTAACTCCTAAATCATTAACGACTCTAGGGCAATCACTGCAATTACAAAGAACTTTTAAAAGTAATCCTGTTGCACTTTTGCCCATCACTTGTGCAAAAATAACGTCACCAGTAATTAAACTCTGAAATCAAGAATTGAAACATGAGTTTTTTAAATTATTTTTAAATGTCTTTTACAGAAAAAAAAAAAAATAAATAATTACCTCTAAAAAGTTCCTGATGCGTTGAGATTTTTCCATAGTAACAAAAGAATCGATTCCTGGCATTGTCGCATAAAACTCTGTAAAATCATATTATTATAAAAATTTTAAATGCTCCTGAATTATAAATACTATTAATCTATTTAATCTACTCATCAGCCTCGTAGTTGTTATGAAAAACCGTCATTTTTTCATATACGCTTGTTATCATACCAATTCGCTTGAGAATATGCGGCATATTGAAATATGGTCAATAATTATCTATACCATCTAAAGACTAGATATGTTTCTCTATATTAATTCATCAAATATTGCCATTTCATATCAGAGTGGTTATAACCTTAGAGTAAGCATTAATTACATGGCATTCAATGGTTACCAAGGTAACAATAAACCGAATAATTTTAATGATTCATCTGTTTGCTTCTTTCAGGAAATTTATTTGCACGCACATCAACTTTACTTCCTATAAATAAGCTATTGTTTGATCAATAACACTTCCTTTAGTAATTGAGTCATATTACATATCCTATTATAATATTTAATACAAATAATTAAAAATTATTGCACAATGTCACATGAAAGTCATTGATATTATTCATGAATGTTTTTATCAACAATTTTTATGACTTTGATAATTCTTTTTCTTCAATTAAGTTTGATATCGTTAGTGTATAAACAAAAATGAAACCAAACACCCAATGAAAAATAAATTAATTTTTGTTCTTATTCAAAATTATTTATTTAATGTAGAAAACCATAAGGCTACTTGCTATGAAATTAATGTTTTATCATATAACCAAGTTGATGGAAAATATGAAATGATAATCATCTAAATTACGTTTCAGTATCTAATCTTATAAATATTAATAATAGGTATATAAATATCGACAATTATCAATAATTTATAACATTTTGAAAAATGTATGTCATTGCTAAAATAGCTCGTAAGTTAATTAAATAGTGTACTTAAAATACTTTAAATGTGAACTAGTCAAGAGTGTTATCTTACGCAATTTCCGTTGAACGAGGCTGATAAATAATTATTTGCACTGCTATGGATAATATACATACCTTCATCTCCAAGTTCCTGCTTGATAGGCTCAATAGTTTTATCCAAATTCGATTTATCATAAAGAGAATCTGCTTTTTTAGCAATAAATTGTTGCAATTTAAGCCTTTTTCCTCTATCTCCAAAGCTACAATTCAGTATAAATCAATTAGTATCATTTTACCATTTAGCTTGTTATAAATTTATCATCAAAATTTCTAGAAACAGATAGTATCTAATGGAGAATGCTTGTATCATTCACTACTTTGTAATCAATAGAAAAAATTAGAACAATAGTATGCACTTTAAGATAATTGCATCTAGTACTATAAAGTATTATTAATCAATAAAGTGAATAAATGAAAAATACCTAAGGGTCTTTTGCCGTTGTTGATAAATTTCGAAGCTGGGATCTTTAAGGTTGAGCATGGCAAGTTCATTTTCATTCCTTTCGCTTTCCCAAACTTTCTGAAGCTGTTGTCCATGGTAATTTAACGTCTGGGCCACCAGACGTGGATCCATTGAATCCATCCTTGGTTCAGCCCAAGTATCAACCTAATCTGCAAGCCTACACAAACCCAATTTCGTTTTTTTTTTTTTTTGCTTTTTTCTTGACAAATATTCTTTCCAATCAAATAAATTGGGATCCAAATCCAGGATTGCTTGAAAACTTTTCAAAAACGTGCATTACCACTCAAATAAAGGTTACTGTATCAGCTTAGAAGCTTGTTTCTGTGAAATATTTCTATTTTGAATTGTTGAATCAGTCACTTATTTTCCAAAAAAAATCCACTTTTCTTCAATCGTGCTAATAAAATTGTCATAAATGGCAAAATACTGCCTTTTACTTGTTTTTTTTTCACTACGAATATGTAACGCGATATCGATTATACGACTCAACAAAATGGTCGACGGTGATGAAATAAAAGACGATGCTACTTTGTGCTTTGTCCAAAATAATCTTTTACTGTTTAAAATGCCTTGCTTCCAACTCAATTTCACTTCGCTACTCACCTGAATTTGTCTTATTAATCTTCAATGCTATGATGATGCAATTAATTATGTTTTCTGTAGATATTAGAGCTACTCAATGCAGCATTTTATAGTTACACTATGAACGCTTTGCGATAAATGGCGCCGGACCGGTATCCCAGACCATGACATGCGCAGAATTGATTTACGAATGTAGTACTTGCGCGTAGGTTTATTCTTCCCCACTACGCATCACCGCCACTTGTTGGAAAACTAGGACTACTTTTTTCAATGTTTTAGATCGATAAAAAATCAATTTGAAAGATTATTCATTTGAAATCCATTTCAAGCTGAATCAACAATTTTATCACTTATCATATACACTTAAGATATTTTTTGGCTTTTAGAATTTATGATCAAATAGATGATGTAATTATTGATAAGCACGTTGACCTTTAAAAATTTCCCGCAAATAGTTATTTTATAATTATGAAGTTGTTATAAATAATTAATGTATTTGAAAAGAATTGTCATTTAGCTAAAATATTTATCATTTAATTATTTAATAGAAAAGTTATCTTTTTAATAAAAGTTTATTTATGTACACAGATTAACAAATTTAATAGTTTATTTAACAAATGCATACACCTCGATAGTAAATTTATCTATTCCTAAATTCTTCAAGTCATTTTAGAAGATGTGTCAATTTAATTAAATGTTTAGATTCGTAGCAAACTCATTATTGCACAGTTATTAATTTTCTTTTTCTCGTTTTAATTTCTTATCTTCGTTCCAATAATATATCAATTGGCCTGCAATAAGTGCATTAGCAGACGATGAACATAAATATGTTACAATCATACTCAAATCTCCGGTTTCTTGAATAGATGTGAATATTCGTGCTAATGATCCAAATAAGAGCATTAGACATGTAATAGCTGACAACTGTCCAGTACTGGAATTTTGATAATTAGTGTAAGCTTGAGCAAACTGAAAAAAATTGTAAAGAAACTTTAATTAATTTCATTTTCAAATGCAGTTATAAAAAACTGATTGATCATTTACATAACAAGTCCTTACCTTGCTTAATAAAATTATTGGAATATTGACAGTTTGACACAACCACAGAAAATTCGTGGGAGCCATGCCGATAATCACAGCAAAAATGATTGCCAAATATCCAGAGAGAAATGCTGTAGCTTTACCTGTTTGGCCTGTGTAATGTAAACATAGCAATGCAATTGCCAGTGTCTGTATGCCTAGGAAAACAGAATCACCCCACGCACTAAAAAAAAAAAATTTTTACAGTAAGCCTTATTTAATTTTTCCTTAGTATTGTAAGTGAGCTAATGTCTAAAACAATTATTCTTTAGATTGCAAGTTCGTTCATAAGTTAATGAAAAAAAATAGTAAAAAGTAAGGACAAGAAATGACAGAACTTTTTTTTAACGATAAGTTCTTTGAATTCTTTCTATAAATAGAATATAAAATAAAATGAATCTTTTTTTTTTAATTTAATTCTCAGAGGTATTATAAAATAAAATGATAAAATTAGGATCAATCGAATTCAATCAATTTAATTACCTAAATGGGAACCCATTCACAAAACTGTATGATGCCATGGCTGTGATAACGAACAAGTCTAATAAAACACTTAATAAATTAATTCCTTCACTACTTTTGCTTTGGTATATCTTAATAACTTGTGGAATTTTTACTGAAATGAAAAAAAGACAACATTATGTTATCGTTTAAAGATTATTCAACATTTCACATCCAAGCGTATTATTTATTCTCTCAGAATAATTACCCATCATTGATCCTCCTACAATTCCAAGACCGAGTACTTTGCTCAAACTAGATTTCAAACATTCAACTGAAAAAGATTTTGAAATAACATAATTTTAAAATGATGAAAAATATATAAACACAATTTAATTACGTACCATGAAAGAAATTAAAATGAGTAAAGAATTGTTTTTGGCATTCTTTTGTAAAAATAAGTCCTGCAGCTTTTTCGATGAGTTCCATTATGTCAATTATGTATTGATAAAACTTAAAAGTATATTAAATAAATATGAAGAAAATAATTTATTAAATTGGTAAAAATAATATAAAATGAATTCGCTTTGAATGACGGAAAAGGAGTGACGATTTTTTTTTACATTTTCTAACCTTTAAATTATTTGGTTATAAAAGTAGGCTTTACCATGTACTGCCATCTAGTGAGTAGTTTAGTTTTTTATTTCTAATAGTAAACACTAGAGGTCTCTAGTATCGGGTTAAAGGAGGCCATTATTGACGAAAACAAACATTTCACTTTCCGATACAAAATTATTCTTTGATTAAGTTTTTGTCTTTTAATAATAGAGAAATATAAAAATTAACATTCAAAATGACGATGGCAATGTTACAACGACGAGCCAATGTAAGTAATTCAGTTCTCGATACGAAATAATACTTTAAAGCAGGACTGAATTCAAAGTTAACCTTCACTGTGCTTTGACCATGAATCAAAATTCATTTAATTCATATTTATGTTAAACAATTATTGTAGAACGTAATTAAAAAACATGAATTTCATTTTTAGGTGAGGCTACCTCCAGAAGTAAATCGCGTGCTTTACATACGGAATTTGCCGTATAAAATTACGGCTGAAGAAATGTATGATATTTTTGGCAAATACGGAGCTATCAGACAAATCAGAGTGTGAGTAATGTCAATTCTTCTAAATATTAATCTCAATATCAAATATTTCTCATTGTTTTCACCAACTTTAAGCATAAAATCATCTATACCTAACAAATGCCGACAACCAATTTAATATTTTATCTAATTTCAACTACTTATACTTTTGCTTGATGATTCCAATTATGGAGTTTCTATCTTCTCGTTATCTAACATAGAATTTGAAGTTTTAATTAAAGTTAGCAATTCGAAATTATTCATTTTAATTTCATAATTAAAATTAATATTCTATTATTTTCAAGATGAGTATAGTTACTCGCCTCTCCTCATTCTCCAGCACTTATTTTCATAAAAACGCGTGTTTTCCATTTCCTAAAAATTGTTTTGTTATTCAAACCTTTTTTCTTCAACACTTACTAAAATACACGATAAGTATTGTACTATTATTACTTATACTTCTTTAAAAATATAAAAAAATAACATTTATTTCTTATTTATTACAATTTATAATGTTATTATCAAAATTATTAATGATATTTTTGTTATTAATCTTAGTGGAAATACAGCAGAGACTCGAGGAACTGCATTTGTGGTTTACGAGGACATATTTGATGCAAAAAATGCATGTGACCACTTGAGCGGATTCAACGTATGCAACAGATATTTAGTAGTATTATATTACCAGAGCAATAAAGCCTTTAAAAGGGTGGATGTTGATAAAAAGATGGAAGAAATAGATAAATTAAAAACTAAATATAATCTCAATGAAGAAAAAAAATAAAATATATATTAAATAATTAATTTATACAATTTTACTTTTAAGTACGATAATTAATTAATAATTGACTATTAATAAACTAGCTATTTGTAAATACTTATAATTCTCCATAAGGATTCATAAATTTTGTCATCAATTCACTTGGAATAATTAATAAAATACGATGAAAAAATATTCAAAAAATTTTCATCCTTTGAAAAAATAGTTAAATTTACTGTTAGACAGTTAATTACTTCAATGGCTAATTACTAAAGTAGTGGGTAAAGTTAAATGCTACTTGGTTTGCCTCTTGACTTGAAGCAAAGATAAACAAAAGATTAGTACACCAAGACACACAAAATCCTGTGCAGACATCAGCTATTTGAAATTTTGCGTGTTTAACCAATTAATTATCTCACTGGTGGGAAAAGATATAAATGAACTTTAGTCTCAATGTCTTTCGAGTGTTGTGGAAATAGTCGCAGCACTGGAGACTCGTTTCTCCAGTCGTTGCAAAATTTATTTGCACTTATCGAGAGGCTTTTCAATGATCAAAGTTATCATTATGTGTGTTGGACTCTTTTCACAGCTGGTGTGGTGTTGGTAATGATCTTGTGCGCAGTATCAAGAAGTAGATAACGTGATAATGGCGATATTACTGGGAACTTATTAGAATATTACTGAAAATTATTATATAAAAGTGAATGAAGTGGTTTACTAGACAACATTGAAGTGCGCTGATCAAATCGAAGTTGTGGAAAATGCTAATGGATGACATAATGGTACTCGACAACTCAAATGCAAGCGTCCAATAGATTAGCATCTGTACCATAAAATCTTGTGATATGGTGAACTTCACAGTCTTCAACAACCCAAGTGTATGACGACGTGTGTAATAAGTGAATTAAACGGGCTTGTAGAGGTGATAGTTGGAGTGGGAGCAGTTGTAAGACGACTACTGTGTCGTCGCGACAACCAGCTGCTCGCTCACCGATTACAAACGAGGTAAATGTGCGCGTGTGTAGCTATAATCGATCTTGCATCAGTGAAAATTGTCATTTCGTACCTTTTGGTCATTCGGCATTAATTATCATGTTTTTTATTACAGATGATACCGATGCCGACTGTATCCTGCCGATGAGGTAAGGTTTTTTTACCACTTGTAAATGATGATGAAAAAAAAACGAATTTCATATTATGAATTGCTATGGAAATATATTAATGGACCATATGATCTTTATCGCTGAAATTAATATTTAATGAATTACGTAAGCTTTTGCGGTTACCAATTTAAATTTTTTAAATGATTGCACAGTCATTTTATTTACATTTTTGTACAAAAATTAACTTGAAAATTATAGGAAAACATTAACCAGAAGTCTTTAAGTCTCAATTGTTGCGTGTCTCTAATATTTTTCTACGCAATTATTCATTTGATCAATAAATTTATTTCTATTATATTGACTTTTTAAAAATTTAATGTTATTAACAAAAAATATGATATTATTTTTATTTGCTCAATTACTTGCTAATCTTATCCTAAATATTAATTTTCTATTATATATTATCTATTCTCAAACAAAGATTAATATCAGCCCATTAAAACCTCTTGTTTTTTGATAACAAATATTTGTTTTCAAATTACTTGTTTACATTTTGCATAAATTCCTGATCATTTTTTTAGACTTTTTGGTTAATTTTCTATATCTCTTCAAATTACTTTCATTATTTATATAATCAACCATTGTGTCATAGACAACTAGAATAGTCGAAAATTAATTTAGCTGGAATTTTATCGACTTTTCAACACGACTGTTATCTTATAAATAATTTATCATTCTAAATGCGAAATACGCCATTCTTATACATATCTCTTTTACATTATCATAAAAAATACAAATCGAAATGTACGATTAAAGATACATATCACTAAGAGTAGCCGTAACAATGATTGTGAACGATACATAATAATTTTGATTATACCATTTTAGTTTGAAAGAAGTTCAGAATTCTTTTTATTTATTGATATCTTTTTTGGGGAATTTTATCAAGTACTTAACTGTTCGAATACTGTAACATCGATAGATATATAATCTATAAATATATCTATTTACGAACGAGTACAATAAAGTAGCCTTAATAACGGTTGTCTCATGAAGAACAAATTAAGTGGATAGAAATAATAGAGGTGATGATGAAGATTAATGATCTGAGGATAGACTCTCTTGTGAAGTATGCAATCAACAATGACTATGGTTGATAAATTCATTCTGAATGTTAATCAGGAAAATAAATAAGTTCATTGAAGAAGCTTCGCCATTTTTAATCAAAACACTAACTTTTTAACAGATTTCTCTCTTTAATTTATTTAATTGATAAATATTATTTTATTTATTAAGTACATCATCATTTATTTTTGACAATCAAGTAGTTAGCATGAGTATTAAATTATATTTTGTGAAAATGTGTTTATTTAATATCTGATCAATGATTTATTATTTATCTGCTGTTTTTAAAATTATATCGTCAGTAATATATATTGAACACAGCATGTATAAATGTAATCTTGATGGTATTGCAGTGTGGTTCTACGGGCTATGAAAGTGAATTTGTAACTGAATCAAAGTAATTGAATGACACTGATTTAAAATCTCTCCTTTTTATCATGTAAGGTTTTTGAACTGAGTTGTAACATATGCAATATTTACATTTATTTATATAGGATCATATACATAAACAATTTAAATTCTGCAAAACAATTGTATTACATTATTCAAATTAAAACTTTATAGGGGTTATAAAAAATTCAGCGGTGAAATAATTTTGATTTTAAGTCAAATCGAAAAATCACGAATAATTTTATGTCATTCAATTTTCAATTTAATATTGAAATATTTTTGATTTATTTCAAAAAGGAATGTAAAAAATGGCATATCCTAAACTTTTGAAAAATTATTTATAATTTATTGATTCATCCAACAACTTGGACACATCCCAAATGAAAGGAAGAAAATTAGCCATCAATATATGACTTTTGAGTAAGATTTTCTGCGTATAGAATTAGTCAGAAGCAAGTCTTCTCGATGCCAAATTCATTCTTGGAAATGAATGCATGGCGCATCGATTTGGTCGTTGGTCTAGGTAAAATCCAGGAAATCCTCGAGTCTACGCACGCATGCCCACTTGATTCTCCCCAGAAATAGCACAATCTAATGGTCCTGGGAACAAGTCTCGGTCGACCCTATAGAGTTGGGGCTGGAAAGCTCACCTCGAGGTATCCAATGTCTATTCAGTGAAAATGAAATGTGAAAATAGATCAAGTATGTATGTGCATACACTTGTCAGTAGACGCGTGGAAATGGGAATGATGATGCAGTTGACCTGAATAAAGGTCAGTGGCCGACCTAGCTCTTCGTAGCTAGCGTTGTCCCGAGCGTCGTTGTTCAGCCTCCTTGCCCACCCACTCGCGTATTGATTTTGTTAACCTTCTAGATATTCTCTATCACACCATCTATACATCCACCTTCTTCTACTTCCTCGCATACCATCAGGTATTTTCCAACAAAAATCATCATTACGTAGCCCAGCGTTTTCTTTTTCTCTATAACTGTCTTTCTGTTAAATTATTTATGTGATGATTAGATCGCCTATAAATGTTGGTTACGCGATATATGCAATGAGAGAAAAAAATACATTTGTCCGCTGAATTTTAAATCACCCTGTCTATATATGACACCGTGCACATTGAATTACGATTCATTTATATTCCACACTCTGGATTGTTAAGAAAAGTTATGCTTTATTGTTTATTATTGAGATTCATCAGTGCTAGGAGGATCATTTCAATTTGATTAAATTTCGGGTTTAATTGGTTTCAATTAATTGGTCATTATGTTATCTTTTGTCAATTAATACTCCATTATTATTCCCATAAATGTAGTTTAGAGAAAGTAAACACTGTTTTGATGACTTGGGATCATCTCACCAAGTGGTTTAATGCTATAAAAGCTTCTCTAAAGACGATTTTCGAAAGTTACAAGTTTATTTATCCAGTGAGAAATGGTCATTTCATTGCAAATAAATTTTGTTACTTTTCAGATCTTTGATACTGACTTATCTAAAAAAACTTTCCAACATCATTTGTTGGATATTTTATAAATAACTAGTTAGTTTTATTTCCTTTTTATTGGGTTTTTATCATCAAATAGCACTGACATTTTTATTAATTTTTTATATTTAATTGAAAATCAATGCATTGAAATGATACTTGTGTTCAATGGTCATTGACCTGTTATCCAATATTCTATAATTATTATTATTTTATTGTAGTGGTCTACAAATAATTGAAGGATTGAATTAAATATATCATATCTAAAATAAATAAAAAAAAAATATTATTTTCATCAGACTATTTGAATTAATCCTTTAATTTCCATGGAAAACTAGATAAAAATAACAAATGATTTATTTTGGAGCTATCATAACACAAAGTTTGAATAGTGAAAACATAAATTGTTTGTATTAAACCATTTAGCTCACAAAACATTCCTTAGATCAAGACCTTTATATTTAGAATCATTTACTCATGGAAGTTAACAAGTCTATGAGGACATTTTCTATTAAACTTTCTTTTTGAGAATTATTTACTCCAAAAACATTTAGCTAGCACCAAAATTAATTACTCTGGTCTACCAAATAATTTGATCAGGTCGATTAATACCTTATGATTGATAAGAATACTTCTATTGAATTATATAAAAATTAAAAAATAAAAATAAATTAACCATTTCAACTTTATAAACTAATTAAGCCTTCCAAGGTTTTCTTAGAGCATTGAAACGATTCTCTGTAAAATATAAAAAACATCTTCCTATCAAATGACGCTGTTTATGATAACCTTCACTCTATAACAGTTTTCAAGCTATTATTTATTTGTCTCATTAAATAGATTAAAAAAAAAAAGATGAATGTTAGAGTGAATAATGTCTAGGAATTATGTGACGTCTGTCGAAATCTATAATTAAATGTAAGTTCAGATCAGGAGATTCATCAGAGAATATATGGAATATACTAGCACATGCTAGAAGCGTATCGGGCGCGAGGCCACCGGTGCATTGTCACCGTCCTACACGTGACGAAGAGGATAGAACTTTGTGACATATACAAGTATGCTTCGCATATTACTGCATCTATCTCTAGTTACTATGCACTCTATGTTTCATCTTATTATCAATCATTCTTTACACTCGTTTGTTATCATTTATACATATATCTTTTAATCCACTTTGTCATATGTAGATCATTGTTTTTTTTTTCTTCATTTTTTTATTCAACCTACTATTATTGTTATAGAATGCTACGAGTAATTGATAAGCTATTATTTCATAAAATTATTTTTGTCTTCATATTCCATTATTAATTTTCATTGAGAAATTCAATTATATTGCTGCTTTGTTGGCAGTGTAAAGAAAATAATAAACTGAAATTTTATCTTTTAATATTGGATTTATAGAAATTGTTGTTTTAATTATTTTTAATGAAAATTATTATGAATGAATGGAGAAAAAAAATTTATTTATGATTTTTTAAAATAAGGGCTTTTATGTTTTGAGGTATTTTAATCATTTAAAATTGAATATTAATTATTTGTTTTTTTTTAATGTGTGAATTTACATTATATAATTTTAATAACTCGAATTTTAAACAACTAATCTTTATTAAAATATCTTTATAAAATATTGGTCTTGGAAAATTTTTAATTTAAAAATTAGTAAAAAAATTCACTTCCTAAAGCTCAGGACTATCTAAACTAGGAGACAAATACCACAAATAGATAAAAATGTTTTTGATTAAATCATAAAAAATAATATAACAAACAATTATTTAATTTATTTTAAACTAAAAAATGATTAATTATTTATTTAAATGAAATAAAAATAAACAATTAATGAGATATTATTTAATTGTTAGATTGTATTAATAATGACGTGAGTCTATGAAAAACGAAATCGATAGAAACAGCATAAGAAAAAGTCTCACATGAGTTTCAACTCCAAAGGAATGAGGAAGTTAAGAATGTAACGACAACGACAGAATACTAAAGTCTGGGTTACTGGGGAGTTAACTATACGTCTTGTCTTCTCTCAAGTCGACATTAACACAATTTTTATCCTAAATGGACCTGTTTATTTTATTTCATTTCTTTTTTTTTTGTACTGAGAATGAACGACGATGTGATTTGCGGGTTCAATTGTAAAGACATGACATTGTCGCTTTGACCGAACTCTCGGACAATCACTCTGGGGGCCAAGCAGGTGAATCAGAGTTAAGAGATCCGCCCTTGGCCCTCGACAGACGTGATTTGCTTCGTTAAATCGATTGTGTTTCAATTTAGACTATTCACGTCCTCTCGAATAAGTTTAAAAGTTTGCAAGCATCTGAATTCATGCATGAGAGGGAGGCTGAGATGATTGAATTTATGCGAAAAAAAATTTTTCATGCATTTTATATTTTTTATTTATTGTCATTTTTTATAACGAATCCATGCATAATATTTTATTTATTATAAATAAATAAATATCTATTAAAAATAATTAATAGTATTGCAAAAATTAAAAGTCAATTTAAGGTTTAAAAAAAAACAGTTTTATTCATTAAGACAGTAATAATATAAACTATAACCATTTGAATTTTTTAAATCAATGTTTTATTATAAAAGTTGCATTAGTTGCAAAAAAAAAACTTTGCATTCTTATCATATTACCACACGATGATCGATTTTGTCCCAGATAATTTTTTTATTTCTATTTTCTTCAATTTATTCATCCAATAAAGTACACTGTATCAATATTTTTTCGCCTGTTTTGACTATCAAATATATAGTGGATGCAATAAAATGGACGCACTGCGAGAGCATTTAAACACTGTGGACCTCGTCTAGACGGACCAGTGACGTCACAAGTCAAGGTCGACCGCCATATTGCGGTGCATAAGGAGATGCTCCAGCATATTCATTTAATTTGTCTTGCATATCAAAAAATAATTTAAAAAAAAAATAAAGAAATGTCAATAGCTTTAATCTACTGACCCAATGAAACAAAAGTTCGTTTCCAATTTCAATAAAGTTCAACTTGACAAAATGTTTATGCGTGTAAAATGCAATGATTTGCAAAGTGGTGATTAAAGGATTCATGCGAAAACAACATTTATATAAATTCCAGATGCGGGTCAGACTGTGCGCCATTGGTTTCATAAATAATTCAATTGGTTTGCGAGAACGACAACTCGAGTAGAAAGAAAAATAGGCGAAAAAAATCGCGATAAAAAAAAGACGCAATTTATTATAAATTTCGATTGGATGCTATATAAGTTTCGTATACGATTGAATTTTTATTGGTTTGTCATATAAACCACAAATGTTTTTTTCAAATATTTACTAATAAATATTCGGGATATTTTTGTCTTTGATCTATTCCATTACTTTCTGTTTCCATTACTGATATTTTATTAACAAAAATATTAAACTCATAGCTTAATACTTTTGATAATTGTAATTATTCAAAGCTGATTAACAATTGCAATAACAAGCAATGTTTGTCAATTCTGATGTTGATTATTGTGAGCAACAATTAGATGGAAAATTTTTCACTGACTCTGATAAAAATAAATGCTATTTTTTGAGTAAACAAAAACGAAAGATAATTATGACGTAAATTGGCTTGTGGTTTCTGTCATTTGATTTTTGATAAAAATATTTTAAGGTCTCTATCATTATGAAATACTGGCTGACGTCAGGAATATAATATCATTTTACTTTAAATGTCATATATTAAAATAGGTGATGATCCATTTTTGCAATGATTAATAAAAAAAAATGATATGATGAATCAATTAATTCATATTACCTCTCCATATTAATCTAAATTTTATTATAGTATTCACTTTTTTCTGCTACTCACATGTTTTAACATTTTGAATTATTTCAACTCGAATATTTTAGATTGCTAAGTAATCTGTCTATTCTCTTATTTATTTTCATTAGAAATAAAACGTTCGTTTTGACAAAAAAAAAATTAAAATTCACTATCATCAATTGTCTTTTTTAAAATTTTTTCATGTTTTTTAAAGTAATTGAAGATAAATTAATCAACATGCAGAAAGTTAGTGTGTATATTTGATAAAAAATATTAATTTTATTTCAAATGATCCTGGATCTTTTTTTACACAATCTAAGATAATCAAAATACTTTAATAAAACAATCAAACAAAAAATTGAATGATAACCAATTTCCAGCCAAATCTTGACTATTTCCCAACCGGATCTTGATCAAACTCTCATCATTATTATGGAGTAATAAAAGGTATTCATCCTATCATGAAACAGTAGTCAACCAAAAGTCAAACCATCATCAACCCGAAATCAATCTCAATTCAATACTGACAATTTTTGTCAACATAAATTATTTCTTCAATTCATTGCACTAGTGGGTTTTGTTTACTTTTAAAAAACAATATTTATAAATAACAGAGAATAATATTTAGAGAGCGATAGATAAGCAAGAATAAACGACAATAGAGTAAAAAAATATTTACAAGATATGTAGTGAAGATATCGATGTCATTGATCTATTTTATAGTGCATATGTATACAATGTACATACAATTTGCCAAGATTTTTATTGAGGTCGATTAGGCTCTTCAGTGGGTGCAGAATCTGTGGTGATGATGACGACGTGTATATCTGAGTGATTGCCAGTGACAATAACAATCCCAAGCAAGATTAAGACGAGGGGAAATGTTGAGGGGAAAAAATATGCAGGAGAAACATATGCAGAGGGTCCAAGTCAGTTATATATAATGTGGGCCAGACGATAATAATTGTTGAGCGTTTCCTGGTATGTTATACTGCTTTTAATTGATATAGAGAGACCGACATTACTACCAGTGCATTTATTGTTGCATCTACAGATACTCGACACTTGTGCACTTGTCCAACACTTGGACTCATTCATTATATTGATAAAATTAATCAAACGCCACATATATATATGTATATATATATATATATAAGAGGATAAATATATTTTTATGTCATTTTCACAAATTAAATGACATTGCATCAGTTGATGCTTGCAAGTCTGATGCACAGACTTGGCACTATTCTCTGTTTGTCATTCAATAGATTCAGACGATGTGAGTATAGATAACGGTAATTCGACTTTCTTGTGACCATCGTCAGAAGAGACAGACAGACCCATGATTTGTCATTGCGTCAACGACGTTACCACGTTTCAAGAGACACCACACTATGTCGTATACTATTAGGATGTACAACTGTCGCTGAATGTCAATTAAAGATAGATTAATAAAATCAACTATTTCTCAGTACTCTTAGGTGCGTGATATTATTTTCTTATCACTGGTAACGATTTATAATTGATATGTATTCAGAAGAATGTTTAAATTGTTCGCAGACTTTAATTTCAGCTCTCTAATTTTCATTCTTAATCAGGAGATTAAGCTTGAGAGTAGTTTTTAATGAACTTTGACTTTTTTAAATTTAATTACATGGGAAGAAGTTAATAAAAATAATCAGATTGTCTAGTATGATAGAAGGTAAAGCTTTTTAAAGTTACACTCATTTATTTTCCGTTCAAATGATTATAATATTTATGTTGAACAAAAATCTCGTTCGATTTATATTTTTTTTTCTTTTAAAACTTTAAGAGTTTTGCAATTACTTCCGCCAATGGTGGCTACCCATTTTTTCTGGATCATTAATCAATAATGTATTTATTGTTGTTATTATTATTTTAAAATTCATGCATGAAGTTTAAAATGTTTTTTTTTTTAAATAAATTTGAATATAAATTATGACGTATATGAATATTATATTCACTTTTCATATCTTTTTAATTTTGAAAAGTCATTTATTACATAATTGATTACATAAATCTCAATAAAAATAATTATGGATTATTTAATTAAATTTTTGAGTAGCTAATTATCATTTTGATTAGTTTATTGGTTTATATTTTGCTTTATTTGAACACAAATGATAGAAACGAAGTTTATGAAGATAAAGTAAATAACTCATATAGATAATTAAATGCTTATTTATTTGTCTCTTTTAAAAAAAAATTAGTCTACCATTTTTTTTAACTATAATCTTTTTTTTTATAAATTATGTTTTAATATTTAAAATTATAATTTATTTTTAATAAATATATTGGATATTAAAAATCGTAATAATATCAATAATTTCTGAGTTGTAACTTTCTTTTTTCACTTTCTTCTATTCCTTAAAGTTTTTTCAAAGATTAAATTAACTGTAATTAATTGTGTTAATATAAAAAATCGTATAATAATTAACATTAGAAAGTCATAAACATCAGTCTTAACAAATGCATAAAAACATTAATAAAAAAAAATAAGGAAATTAAATAATTTCAACATAATCTATTTTAATTAATAATTCTTGCAAAAATAATTATTTATAATGATTGAATTGTTGTTGAATAAATTAAAATAAAATTTAAATATTATAATGAATTAATTGCAACGTTAGTTTGGCAATAGATGACATAAAAAAAATTATTGCAATATTTTAAGTAAATAAAAATGATTAACTAAATAATTGTTTAAAGTATGTTTTATTAAATAAAAACGTTACTGCAATTTATTTGATAATGGTGATTATCGTTGAAAATATTTACTAATTAGTAGATCTAGATGATAGTAGTACACAGTACCGAAATGTATCCGAAGAAAAGTAGCCCTTCGTAGCCTAAGATCTTAAAAACATAATTTACGTTAATAAAAATATTTTAATTGTTGAATATTAATAATAATTAATTATCGTTATTATTGTTGTTGCGGGATTATTGTTGATTTGTCACAAAAATGTCCCATGAAAGCTACAAAGGGTTAATTGATAAAAAAATAATTCGGCACGTATTAACTCCATCTTTTTTTTGCAATAATTCTAATTATCAACAATTGATCTCCATAGTAAAAAAAAAAAATTCCGAAGAATTGATTTAAATGAAAGGACTTTTTCGCCAGAGTAAATATCACGATTATTGATTAATTAAAGTACACCAGGACTTATAGACAAATAATTATCCTTGATTTCTTATGTAAATATGCTTGCAGCTATAATTTTAAACTGTAATTCAAGCGAATTGGTCTGGGACAGCTGTTTTTCAAGATTCTATTTAAAACCAGTCCCTTTATCTTTACAAGAGTACATAAACTAGCCTCAGGATGCAGTAGTACACAACTGAAATCTAATTCATGTATCGAAATAAATGCAGTGTAGTAAAGTGTAAAGAAAAAAGTCGGAAAGACATATAGTGGAAATGGGAGCTAAAAATTATTGATTTTCGGCTATACTCTGGGCTTAAAAAAAAATTCCACAAGAGAAATCCCCACTGATGCAGTCTGGCGCAGCTGTATATGCAGAGCAGGAGGTGCGTATCAGAGTGAAATGCTTGGAGATCGCGAGTCGCCTGCTTAGCTTTACTCTTCGGGTTTGCAATTCGGTTTCGTTTGACGCACCGCGCGCGCACCAGACTCACCACCACGACTCTCGCTTCAGTCGCGTGCGGAACGCGAAGCCGTGAGCATCGATCGTGCGGGGGGTTACTTATATATACTTGCGGTTATCTCACAACTCCCGCACGTTTATTTATCACTCTTACACACATTCTAAATCTCAACTATCTCATTATCGACTCCCATTCTTTGGGAATCATCAAAAGAACAAAAAAAAATTATTAGTTGCCGATTTTAACACATTTCTCTTTCACGACGAAATTTATCAGTTTCACTTATTAAACAAGTTTTCCGCGATATTATTAGTCGGCAAGAAGTGCTCATTTGACAAGAGAAATTGACTGTTGACTTATTGGACAGCTGAAAGTGTAATTAAATGAATTTATTTATCAGGTTGTAAAAAATAAAATAACCGCACGGAAAAAAAGGAGCGTTATTTTTCTCGCAAGTGTAATAGTGTGTGGATGTGCGTGTGTGTGCTCCAAAAAGACGAGATAACGCAATCTGGTTGTGTCGACGAAAGTCTGCATTCGGCGCATCGGAGGCAAGAGATACATGCCTGTGATCCAGACCGCGAGAACCGGCCGTGCCGCAAGGCGAGGACGCAAGGAAGAAGCGCATTGCGCGCGGTAGTACCGGTCCTAACTCCCGCTCTTTCGCACTCACTGGCACATCACTTGACTACTTGATTCACACAATATTATTACTTTTGCATTACCAAAACTACCGGCTTAAGTGCATGGACCAAATTAAAAGAAAACTCAGTTGGTCAGGTAAATAACAGTCTTATCATTACACTTTATTTTTCTTATACTTTTTCGACAATTGCGCGTCATTATTTCGACTGCTTTCTCTGACGATTCTTAACTTCTTGAAGTGTAGGCGATCGTACGTATCCACGATCATGATGATAATGATGATGATGATGATGATGATGATAATGATGATAATGTGTCAGGTAAAGTTTTTACCGTTATGTACGAAAGCTTATTTTTTATGCAAATTGTAAATTTAAATGATCCAATGAATATTCGTACGTTGGTGAAAGATACTTTCCAAGATATTCGCAGTGATGACAAAATCACGCGAATATTTTTTTTTTATTTTCTTGAGATATTATATAGACGTTTTATTCACTGTGGAATATGGATTTGGATGTTAATTAAATGGTAATGATTGAAGAATTAAAAAAAAATCGTTAATCATGTGATTAATTGATTTTTGGTTAATTATTTAATTGTAATTATAGTTGTGATTAATGGTAATTTTTTTTTTTCATTATTTTTATTAGGAATTTTTAAGTTTGGTTAATTATGAGTTCAATTAAATTGTTCAAGTGATATTCCATTGAGTGATAATCGTTCATTGGTGCAGATATCTTTTAGGCTCCGAAATTCGAGTTCAAGGTCTCCGCGGTACCCTGACCTTGCGACCCTCCAAGACGCACGTTGATCGCAACCTTCACTTCGCCACATCCTGTCCCGAACAATAAAAAATTCGATTAAAAAATTTTTATTATTATTTTTTATACATTTTCTCGTGAAATAATGAAAAATATTTATCGCGGAAATTTTTTTTTTCTCTCCCCCCAAATTTTCAGACATTTATAGTCAATTAAGTAATTAAATTATCACCAGTTTATTTTTTATTCCAAGATATTTTTAAAAATATTTTTAAATCGTATCCAATAGATATAAATATTGTAAAACATTATTTAATGAATTTCTTATTTATTAATAAAGTATTTGACACATTTTTTCTACTTATTATCGCATTATTAATTAGACGAATTAAAGGAAATTAAGAAAGATAAAATTATAAGAAATGCTTCAAGATAAATTTAAACTTTTTTTTTAAGTAGATTACTAGATATTAATATTAATAATCATATAATCCATTATTTATTTTATAGAATGATGAACAATTGTCTCTGATTATTTATCTCTTGTAATTTTTTTTTCTAGAAGCATATCTTTGGAGTAATTAGCAAAGAGTTAAGGAAAATTACATGAGATAAAAAGTATTATTATAAAGATAATATTTAAACTGAATGAGTTCAGAAAACAATAGTATTATTATTTATAACAAACATTAAAAAAAGGAAATGTCAAATGTACAAACTTTTGACTGAATTATTTAGTGAGATATGAAAAAAATAGCTCCACTGTGCAAATGTAATATTTTTCTTGAATTTCTACACATTAACATTACAATGTAGGTATCTTATCACTTAACCTTTCACCCATTCAAAGTGTGTGCATTGATTACGTATAATATTTCGACGAAATTTCCTGCAATGTTAATTTCATCAATTTGTGCAGTGAACCCACTATGAGCACTAAATTTCAATTCATCTGTATCACTGATAAAGGAATATAATTTGTTTGAAGATCATCGAGAAAAGAAAAATTAAATTTATAAAAAGGAAGATATTGAGTTGGGTTTTAATTTCATGCAAGCTTGAGTGCTGTCAATGAAATTAAAAATTTTATTATTTAAATTAGTAATATTGGTCTTTTTTTAGATAATCTAATGGATAAGTAATAAAGAAAAATTAATAACTGGGGAATAAGTACAGGTTTTAATTCAACAGATGAGTCTGGAAATTAATATTTAAATATTTTTGTGTTTAATTATGATTAATGTCTGTCTTGAATAGCACATAATTTATGAACGTTATCATCTACGGTTAATATTTATTTTGTTTAATTCGATAGGACTTTTAATTTGAATTGAATAATTACGTTAGAATTAATGAAGTACTGATAATTCACAGTCGTTATTTAATATATAATATTATTAAATATATTGAAAAAAAATTCACTGTGAATATATATATTTTCTATATTAAGAAATAAGTAATATATATTCTAATAAATGAAATCAAAATTTTTAATACTCGCAATATAATATTTTTTTTTATTGACACAGTAACATTTGTACAGATTTAGTTTTGATAGTTAATTAAAATAACTCTATGAAAAAATACTTTTTTATTGTACTTGATTATTTCATTTTTTTTTTTTTTTCTTTAAATCCATAGTGTCTTAAAAAATAAAAATTACTCTAATGTCATTTGTATCTAAACTGATCACAAGTTTCAACCAATGATCAAATTCAAAAAACTTTATTGCACCTATTTAAAATTTTTTTTATCAATTAATTGAACACTTTTTTACATAGCGAAAAATTTGTTCTCAGTGTATTAATTGAAGTTAAATAAAATTAACAATATTTATAATAACAATTAAAACATATACTGTTTAAATACACTGCTGTATTATATCCAGAAATAATTCTACAAAAAAAAAAATAAAATTCAAAAATTCAATTAATTACTGAAAAACACTAATTAAAAAAAAAACTGTAAAAACAAGGTAAGGAGAAAATGGATAAAAAGTAAAATAAAGTGAAATGACCCAAATGAATGACACAAAAAAAGTCAATACCAAATAAAATGCAAAAATGCGAAATTGCATTGATGCACCAGAGCTGCATAAACACATACATAAACAAGTATTCCTACATGATGAAGGTATATGGCACGTTGTGATGATCGCGACCGAGAAACACGCGCTGGCGCATTCGCGAGTGAGTTGAAGGCGAAGGCTTAAAAAGCGAATACGATACACTTTTCCACTTTCTCTATGGCCGAGATGGCAAGCCCTGGAGCCTTGGAGAACGGAGGCAATCCCGGGGACGGCGATTCGCTCTCAGTTCCATCAGAGATGTATACCGGGTGTAACATCAAGTTTCACTCTCTACATTGATACATAAATCTTACTCTCAATAAATGTCCCTGATGATATCGAAATAAAATCACCCGATGAATGGAGCTAAAAGCTAGCAGCAACTGATGCAATGCCATAAAATAAATTGCAACAAGACATGAAAAATAAATATCCCAAGTGTCTGGTCAATGCAGAAATGAGCGCCACTGCGTGTTCCCATTTCTCCTTTCAGTGGTCGCTTGCTCGATCTGCGGTTGTATAACAGCAATGAAAGTACTCCTCCGTCAGGGCAACTATGTACGCTATACAGAGGCTCATCTACTCGATCGACTGGTCTCTCTCTCTCTCTCATCGCTATATATATGCAAGTAATGCTTTAATACCTATAACCAACCACTATGCCAGCTTTTTCCTTTTGCCCTAGCTACACCCTCCACACAAGTCTACCTATGTACAACCTACTGTACCTACTGTTTTCCTTTCGTTCCGTTCACTTCCTCCACTCTCCATATCTGCTTCCTCCCGTTTCATTACAGTTCATTATCAACGCGACTCTATGTTCATTTTGTTTCCCCTCCCCTCTCCTCTGCCCATCAAAGAAAAGGGATAATTTTTATGCAACTTCTTGGAACTTTTTACCTTGTTTTTTTTTATTCTCACTCAAAGCAATTCTCATCAGTAATTTGTCTGTCAATCAGCTATTTCTGCGTTTATACCATTTTTTCCTTTTTCACCTTATCGATCCGTTCGACCTCACGGGACGATGACTCCACCCGAGAGAGTCGGGGTCGAGTGCTATTTACGCTTTACGAATTGCGCACGAAAAGCGCATGACTGGGTGCTGAGCACGTCATCTAGGGTCCTGGAAAAGCTAGAACGAGTTTCCTAATTTTCAATCATTTTCGTGTTTTATATATTATTTTTCCACCCTAGTTTCTGTTAATGGAGACGTTTCCAATCTTATCCATTAGTTTATTAACATTTCTAGTTCACTAGGAAAATCGAACAATAATTGCTTTAGATGGCTTTAATATTTTTTCTGAAAAAAGTACTGTGGTAAAAAGTGGGTCTTAAATATTCATTCATTGGAATTAAATAGAAAAAGTTATTAAATTTTATTTTTATTTTTTTATCAAAATAGATGGATTATAAGTAATAATGACTCTGCAATATTTATCAATACTTTCAAATTCGAAATGTTAAATAAAATAATGATCATTTTCCAGACTTGGAACATGATAAAAATGTCACAAATGAAATATTAATTTCTATAATAATCATAAATATTATTACATTTAGAAATCAATCAATATTAAATAAATTCAAATATTGAATAAAAAATAAAATCAGTTCATTATCAAAGATTTACCATCAATTATTTAAAATAGACTCCTTCAAGCTTTTAAGTATGTACGTATTCTGTTGCTAAGCAATTTATATGTTTACTTACTGCTCTACTCCTATTAATATGTCTTTTACCCTGACATTATCTCGGTCATAAAAATAGTTATCCTTCAATAATTTTAATATTAAATTAATTATCATTCCCTAACATGATAGACTTACTCTTCTTAATATCATTTAAAAAAAGTCTTTCAATTAAAAATTCTCAATTCTTTTTTACTTCTTAACAAAAAAAATGAACGCTTTTGGAATAAGTATTGAATGTTATCTAAACAATTGATTAAACAAGTAATAATAGCTATCCATTTTGCATCTTAATATTAACATTGCCCAAAAAAGTCTATTCATGAGTTCAACATCTGATAAGAATACATCAAGTTATTTCAGTCGACATTTATCAGTTTATTTTTAATATTTCATCAGGACTAATATAATATTTATATATATTTTTTTACCACCACATTTTTTATTATTTAACAAAACAAACAATTGACTTGATCATTCAATTAATTCTTTAGAAATAAGAATGAAAATTTTTTGTTGCCTAGAAATATTTATTGAGGCATTGTTCACTTGGATCGAGGTACACCTGTAAAATTTATTACTATAAAGCCAAGTTGTTATATAAAAATGAAGCAATACTCCAGACACACCTTACTTAAGATATAATATAAATAAAAGATGTTATTTATTAAATTGCAAAATGCATGTAAGCTTATATTGAATTTGAGACACGATTAAATATGTTGAGAAGGAAATATTTATCAGTAATTAAACTAGATAGTGCTGCTACAAAATCATTGAGGATCATTTTACCTAGACAGATGGTTTACAGAAATGTGTGTAATAATATGATTGATAATGATAGTTAGAGAAGGAATACTCCATGGTAAAGACCTTATTTTAATGAGAAAATAATTACCTTTTCTGATGAATATTAAAGAATGAAAATAGAAATATTATTACCAATTTATATCAAGCATAACCATATCATGAATTTAACTTTTAAGTGGAACATAATCCTTTAAAAAATATTTTACAGCTCAGTTTTTTTTAATTCAAAAATTCGAACTATCAGTATCAATTCTAAGCCCTTTATCCTCTCTAGTTACACCTTTCTTTCTACATCCGATCTGCTTGAATGAAAAAAACTCTGAAAGAAATGAGTGATTTCCTGCTAATCAGTGGAAAATGAACCAGGTGCAACTTTGAAAAAAAATATCCAAATTAAATATTCAGATTCAAAGTATTTACCAATGTTTTATTCGTCACATAGCCACATTAATTCAAATGAAATTACCTTATAATTATTAGCAATAAAATAAAGTACATAAAAATAACAATTGATAAAAATTAAAGCTTTAGCTGACCTCAATTGTAATAATAAAGAAATGGTATTACGTTATTAATACGTTTATTATTTAAATATTATTCAATAATAAAAAAAAATTGTTCTATTTTCAAGTTATATAAGACAGACATATAATATTTTACAATAATTATACATTCTTAATTAATAAAAACTTATATTTAATCGTTATTTAGTTTAATAGAAGTCTTTAGAGCAAAGCTTGACGATTTTAGGTGCACTGTTGAATTTATTTGAAAATAAAAAATAATGTTATAACATCTGTCACCCATGGTATTATGCATTGTATATAATCATGTCGATAAAGCATATAGTATTCATCTTCTTTTCCTGAATCAATGGTTGCATAAAACGTTAAAGCAAAAATAAAATCATGATAGAAGTCTTTGTTATCAAATTCACAGATGATCATTTGAGAATAAGCTACCTATAGAAAATATTAATTAATAATTAATAAGAATAAAATATATTTTTGGATTTTATTTAAAAATTTCTATAAATAAAAGTTAGCTACTTACTTCATGTACATCCATGTGTTTCTCTTTTTTAATTTTATAAATTAATTGATTTCTACTTTCTGCTTTATAATAATTATGATCCAGTATCATATCTGTACATTTTTCTACAATTCATAAAAGAATCAGAAAATATTATTTATACTTCCCAATAAATGTTTACTATTATTAAGTTACCTTTTTTTTTGATGATTATTTTGGACATAATTTTGGCTTGATGTATTAGCTTTTAACAGACCAGACATTTATTCCTTCTCAGTCAGGCATACAAATGATATCATATTCAACTTCGAAAGGTGCATCAAAGGTCACAATAGCGAAATTATTTATTCCGTAACATGAATCGTAATTTGGATGAATGAAAGTGTTGGAAATGAATCGGTATTCTGTCATCATTCCATATGAGTTGATGGCAATTTGAAGTTAACCCTTATTTTTGCTATCAAAATGAATTCATAACAATTAATCAAAATTATTAAACATTATTAATAGTTAATATTAAATAAGCAACATGCTAACTATTTTTCTAAATTAAAGTGTATGCATCAGCATAATTACCTATATCCTTCCAGACACTGAGCAGGTATCAATGCTGCTCTATCATGTATTAGATGACCTTCGCAGTGTTCCCTTTTGTTATCAACCATTCGTATTACTGCCATTTTAGAATTATTATCTCCTCCACGTAGAAAATCAAAGTAATTTTCAGTGTTCGACATAGTTCTCCATGCTTTCCCCAATGAATTGAAATTGTCTAATAAAACCACCAAGACCATTAGAACCAACACCTTTCTAGAAGTCGAATTTATTAATCAATCAACTATGTAGTATATTTATTAAACCACATGAAATATGGATTACTTTTATTTTTAAATAAAATTTAATTAAACAAACTTTATACTTAAATGATTGATTTTTTTTCTTCACTATAAATTCTGGAAAGTAACTGTTGTGCTTGGAGCCAGCTAAGTATGCTTCTTGCTATCGATTGGATTTTAAGGAAGAAACTGATTAGAATATTATCAGTATTTAATAGGAATATTTTTAGTAAAGATACTACGAAATAGATTGAAAGGTGTTTATTTATTGGAACAAGTGACATGAAACTGACATTTATTACTTCAGAACAAGTTTTTAGACTTAAAAAATTGTTACCAGGCTTTGATTTATTTTAAAAATGATTAATAACTGTTGGAAGAGAAGCTCCAGATCAAATGAAGTCTCAAGCTTTAACTATTTTTGTTAAATATTAAAGAAAAGTCATCTTTTATGTTAAATTAAAAGATTGAAATGAAATGTATATTCACTCAGCATGAACTTCTTGAGAAAAATGTATATCTTTTAGCTGATGATCATATCTATAATTATCATGAAAAATTTGAGATGGAAAATAAATGAAAAGCCATCAATAAAAAATGGCAAATGCATATTAGCACAGAGAGTTTGGCATGAGTTGATGATCAATCCACCTTGAAAATCGTTCGACAGTTACATATTCCAAAGGAACCTTTTACGTATGCGACACGCATGAGTTCAAGCTTTTTTATGTTGTCTCTCTTTCTCGTCATCATCCGAAGACGCTTTGCGTTGCCACATAATACATTGCACATATCTTCGTCTTTCAAGCGGTTAGCATCTGTGCCGGAAAGAAAGACGGACGCAATGTATAAACGTCTGGCTGATCCTCTCATTGCTTTCTTTCTCTTTCTCTCCATCTCAGTATGTACCCCTTTACTCACTCATCCGTACCTTCGGTATACATATGTGATTATCTGTTCAAGTGTGTACGAAAAGAGGGGAGGGGGCCAAATAACTTTGAAAGGTAAACGACTTCCATGCGTGGCAGAGCCATGACGAAGCCACGTCAAAGAAATGCAAGCTGTGTGTTGATGCTCTGTCGTTATTTTATTTCATTTTATTGTGTCAAACCCGACATTTTTTAATTATGTTATTTGTCTGCTCCTCATATTATATACATAGATAAATATTTAAATTATTCTACTACATTTCATTATTTTCTTGTGGATGATATATATTTCTTATTGTTTGATGTTCACTTTTGTGAACAAATAAAAGAAACCACGTGTTTGGTGTAACCACTGTAATTTTAACAGGTGGTGTTCATTCAATGAAAAGATAAATAATAAGTGTTGTTAAAATTTGAATATTTTATATTTTATTATAACTTTTGTGTAACAACCTGACAAGTTATCAAATGTTATTTTATTAACTAGTAGATATAAAAACTGTACTTGGTATATCTTATTTCATTTTTTTAGACTTTAATAAATAATTCGATTATTCTACCCTATTTAACATTTTTTTCAAATACATTATGGCAACAATAATTATTGAAATAATAATAAATAAATAAAAAAAATAATTTATTTAAAAGAAATACTATCACTTTTATTTTTTGATAAACAGTGGATTAGAATTTAAATAAATAAATTGTATCAAAAGAAAAATATTTACTTAACTTATGAAACATATTGAGAGGTTAAAAAAACAATATTTTAAAATAAAATCCATTGACAAATTTTTGTAACTGATAACAAAGAAGAAAAAAAGAGGAATATCAAAAGCAAAAAAATTTGCCACATATAACTACGAGATTACAATGATAATAATTAAATGATGAAATATCACAGACGACACGATTATGTAACATTTAGAAAATTTCGTTGATTAGTTGAATTATTATATGATATAATAAATTGACGTGAATTTAAGCGATAAAAATCGTGCTCTTGTTTAATTTATTGGTCATAGTAATTTAAAAGAAAATATTTTTTTTTTCTTTCATGTGTGAATATGTTGGTATATTCACGGACACTCTTCTTATCGGTGAGTGATCTTTCTTTATGTACAAAGCGTGTACCTCCTCCGTGATATCTAGACCAAGTTGACGTCAAATCTTTCAAGTGTCTTCCTTTCATTGTCGACAATAAATTGCATCGTTCAGTTTATTTATTAAATTTCTCAAAATTTTTTTTCTTTTTCGCTCATGCCAATTAATTAATCCAAAAATTTAAAGAAACCTTGAAGAGATCATTCACTTATTGTTATCAGAATTTTTGGGGGAATAAAGAGAAGACTTTTGGTCTCCACACAAGACTTGTTTTACTGTTCTGTTGGGAGTTGATCAGCGATAATTTTAGATTGTTCTTCGAATCAACCAACTGTGAAATAAACAGTTTATTTTCATTATATTAAAGCTAAAAAAAAAGACAAATAATAAAATTAACACGCAATTTTCATTGGCAAATGAATAAATTCTTTGGTTAATCGATGATGAACTTGTGTGGAAAAGTTTTTTTCGTCACATCCTCAATTGAAAGAAGATAGAACAGATGAGAGGATGGAGAAAGGAAAGAAAGGAAAAGAAAGGGAGAGAAAGAACTGGCACCCGTTTCAAGGTGAATTTATAGAAGCCTCCGAGCGACCGAGATTATTTCTGGAGTTGCTTCGCACACACAAGTAGACTCTGGGGAGGGCGTAAAAGAGAGTTCGTGAACCTAAAAAAAATTATTATCATTTTGTATGCAGGATTTTACTCAGGGTAGTGCTCTGCCTGTTGAGGGTCCACCTAAGACAGCTGAAAACAAGATTGTAAATTTCAAACTTTGCTCATGAAATTCGCAGTTTCGGGCTCTGCAAATATTCAATTAAGATACGTTTTTTAAATTTTATATTTGGATTCTTTTTAAATATTCACGAGAAATTCTGTTGTGTCCTAAAATAAATTTGATTACATAAATTATTATAAATAAATAATATTAACTTATTTGAATAATTTTTTTTTCTCTGCAATTAATGCAGTTTTTGTAAAAGTATTTAATTTTATGTAGTTATGATAATAATCCCGGAATTTAATTATATATGTTAATTTCTGTATCTATGTCTATTTTTTATAAACAATGCAGTACATGATGTCACGTGCTGGCAGTTATCTATGCAAATTATAATATCTAATTAATACATTTGCATTGAAAAAATCAATATAAAAGTATGGAAAATTGTTAATAAAAATTTATTACTACTTTTCTTTCGTTATTGACAGAAAATAAAATTTAATCAACATTTGAATATATAGTTAATTAATAATGAATATAATTCAAGTTATTTCAAACATTCATTAGAACTGAATCTATAAAAATTTTACTATGTCGATTCAAAAAAAAAATCAATTGCTATTTAAAATATTTATTTTATTAGTTGAAAAAATATTACTTGTTTTTTCAGTGTACATTGATGGTTTTTTAATTAAATTTACTTTTATAAACAATTCAAAGAAAATCCATTAATATTCCCATGCACCAATGACTGCATTTAAATAAAAATAAATATCAAATAAATAATTAAAATAAAACCCTTTCATTATTAATTCACATTCCAAGTAACAACGTCATTCATTCTAATGATTGACATTATTTAAAAAAAGAAAGAAAAACATTTGTTAATACTTCCACGATTTAATTTCAACTTGAAAACTGATTGAAATAATCACGAACAAATTTCTGTGATGATTGATGAGTTGCATATTTCACCCTAAAAATGAGGGAGTTGAAAAAAAAAAGAAGTCAAGAGTATGATTTTTTGTTCCTGATCTACTGCGAGCCATCAATTTCCCCTGGCCTGGTGACACATCATATCTTTAACATCGTGGCCTGGGCCAGTCCGGGCGGGTCAAAGCAACTCGAAGAGTAAAGA
Organism: Chelonus formosanus; assembly: GCA_028641665.1. Taxonomy (NCBI): domain Eukaryota; kingdom Metazoa; phylum Arthropoda; class Insecta; order Hymenoptera; family Braconidae; genus Chelonus; species Chelonus formosanus. Next base: position 2,605,294 of record CM054002.1, read on the forward strand.
TGGAGCAGTGGAATCAAGTCACCAAGCAAGGGGCAGCGGGGACGAGGCAAGCGTGCGCGCCTTGAAGTAGGTCAGGTCTCAATGGTAGCTTACGTATACATTGGTCGTGTACGTGTACAACTCACTGAATCCTACACGCGCTTACTTACTCTCGTTTCGTGTGGTATTACACTCGTGGATTTGAGGTCTCTGTGTGTGGTGTAATGTCTCATACATCCTGTGCTAATTTATCCGAATGACACATTTAATAGCAATGATGATGATGATGCTCCAATCTTTGAACTGGAATAGATAGTATAGTTGATGTATATATACGAATATATAAACACATATGTGCCCATGTAGTGTAGTGTATATAAGTATATATCTATGTATGTACATAACAATTTTAAACTGTTTCCACTTATTTATTCACTTGCTGCTTCATTTCTATGTACTGTTTGAAAACAACTCAACGAATAAAATATCACTTTAAAAGTCATTGAGTTCAGATGGAAGTTTTGTTCGCAATATGAAACCCGTCAATTATTAATAAAGAAAAATCTTTTTTTAATTAAGCGTAATTTTGCATAATTGCTTGATTGATGTCATTTATTTTCATTTATTTGGTATTATATTGTATGTAAAATGGATCCATTGAGATAATTGAATTGAATTAGTTAAAGTAAACTTTTAATTAATCAAACATTATCTGTCTTAAGTAGTCATATGCCATCTAAATTAAGTGATAATTAATTTTTTTTTTTACTACATACCCATGACATCGAATATCAAAGGGTCATATTTTTTAAATTAAATTTTTCCATTAAACTTTTTACCCAACATCAATAAAGAACTATTTTCTCAATTAAAATGCTTACTTTTAGGTCAATAAAATTGTTATTAAATTTCAATAATATTTTTTCTAAAATTATTTTTTTTAATTTATTATTATTAAAACACTTCATTAAATGCTTGTAGCTTAATATCCATTATTCAAATAATTTGTTTGTGGCTCATTCAAATGCTTCTAATCAAAATAATTGAATGAAATGATACATATAATTTTATCTACAAGAACTACCAACATATCTGTTAATGAAGTCACATTTTTTAAGAATTAAAAATAAAAAACAATTATCAAGTGCCTAGAGAGCTCTAATGACATTTTAATGTCCATTTGCATTAATAATTATCAGCTAAAAAAATCATTTTTTAACTCGATAGAATTTTTAAGAACTTTTTGTGAAGAGGTCAATTGATGACAAATAAGAGAATTCTTTCATTAGTATATTATACACAATTTAATTGTTATAACAGTATCAAGGAATGGTAATATAATTAATATTTAAAAAATTTTCAGCATCAATAATTGATTAATAATTTTAATTATCCACAGTCAATAAATAATTATGGCAAAAAGTGATTAAAACGATATTAATATTAAAAATGAAGGAAATGAAGGTTTACCATATTAATCTTCTTTCTTGGTTATTCTAAAAAATAATAATATCAAACTTTCTTTAAATTATTATGAAACTTTTCACTAATTACTTCCTTATTGATTTATTATATAAAAAGATTAAAAATTAGGTCAAGCTAACTCTCTCATGATCCAATCAATGACCTCATTCATTCATAATTAATTATGTATTCACTATTAATATACAGATACCTATCTTAAATAATTCTTCACCATTTTATTAATTTTTATTGATCAGAAACACTTGCTGGAAATATTCCTCAAAATTTTCTTTCTATTCAAAAGAGTCCTTTATTTTTGGTCTCCAAGTAAAACTTGTTTTTATTATCAATTAAAAGGCAATAATAATTTGAATGATTTATTAGCAAATATTTATAATAAATTTATTAGAAATGAATATTTTATTGGCATTAAAGAATTTAATTCATGATTCTGCCATTGAACGATACGAATGATTAGACAGTTAATTTCAGCTGTCTAACAGAAACTAATGATCATTAATCCCAACACACAGAAGATAGTAATTTATAGCATATACAGCTTGACGATGCGTCGACGTATATTAAACGCTGGCTATTACGCAAACAGCTGGAAGAATGTTCTTGTAGGGGTCACGAGGTCGGGTTATATAAGGTCATGGAATAGTTACTCGTTCAAGTTGACATTTTTCCAAGTTCTAAGCTATTCCAAAGATAATGAGATAAAATTTAAGCAAAAAGTCAACTATGTAGATACATATTTATGTTCAGTGAACGCAATCCGGTTTTCAAACTCAAATGTCTCAATTATTGAATTGCTCCAACTACTTTGGTACAGCTGAGATTTTAATTATTGTTATGATGTAATTTTTATTATTTGTTACATTAAATTCCTTGTTGGAATGTGATGCTAGAGGTGTTGATAGCTGATAGAGTATTGATTTTATGACAATATTTCTAAAAATACTCTTGGAGAGATAAGAAAAATTATTGAAGGATATTTTTGGGTGAGAAAGCTCGTTTTATTGATGCTATGATTATTTTTAAGGAGATAAGCTTTATGATATGTCAGGCCCTATGGATTGAAGATATTATTCAATAACTAGTTTTAGAGGAAGTCAAGAGTTGAAATGGAAACTACTTTTTTTTGGAGAATTTTTTTTTCTATCATAGATCAAGATTTTTTTTACTTTCCTTCAAATTTAACAGAGCAATGAAAAGTTATAAAAAAATTCAGACATACTTTTTTAAAAAACTAGAAAGTGCAAGCTTTCTAATGCACTTTGGATTATTTAAATTCATTGGATTTACACAGAAAGGTTATTTAATTTTGTTAAAACCACTTTATTTTTTCAATTATCATTTCTCTTTTGTTTCAAGATTCAATAAGACATGAAAAATTAACTGATTATTTTTAGTATTTAATTATGAATTTTATTTACTAATGGACTGGAATTAAGCTAAATTAAAAGACTAAATTTAATAAAGATAAAGTAATTTAGGAAGTATAGATAATAATTAATTAAATAAGGAAAGAAAGTTAATCAAATAACTGATGGCCAGTGGGATTTTTTCCGGTGAGATTAAATGTTGGTGTCCAACCAGTCAAAACTGGATATCACACTCCTACAAGTGTGTTCAACATATATACAACTCATTCAATGAAGCATAAATATTTAGGAATTCAACAGTATTATAAAACATTGCAGTAACAAGTAACTCTTGTTGAAAAGCTTTTCATGACTTTCACACAGAAAAAGTGATCTCCAACATTTATTTATATGTTACATGACACGTTCATTTAATTTGCGTCCTAGTGGTCAATAGATTACACATGAAAAAAATAGTACAAAGGAAGAAGTAGTATAGAAGCAGTGGACTATTAGATAGAGAGGATAAAGAAAGGAGAAATAAAAATGAGAAGTGAATGAATGGACGTAAGTAAAAAATTACGGGAGAATTTCCGGCCGATACGGGTTAGATGTTATTTTATTCGTTGTACTGAGCATACGGCAGACGGTTGGGTCATAAGTGTACTCCCAATAATCGCAAGTTGGAAATTGCACATAGTAGGCTATCAAGTAGATGAATAGATAAAGAGATATACACATTCACTTGGGGATATATTCAGTACGTAGCGTGTTATTTGGTCAAAAAGATGTGGTCGATAGGCTGGCATGATTGTCGATAATTCACGGTAGGAACCCAGACTAATCTATTATTATATCAAATGTGTATGTCCGACATGATAGAAGTTTTATGTGTAGAGACAGTGGTGAGTATAAGCTAGCCTTCATTGCTCACATTCAATGTGTATGCTATTACTTATGTATCCCTCATGTCTGTTTATTTTAAATGTAATCATTGATCGTACCACCAATTATACTTCATTTCAATTATTTAACAATTTAATAGGCATGACAGCCGTAAATAATAAGAGCATCAACAACCATATCAATTATTGAAAGTTTATTTCCCCCTATTTATCAAATAAAAGCCCAGAAAAATCTAGCTGTTGATTAATTTTTGGATCAACCATTTAATAAAGACAATTAACAGAGAATCAACGCCATCAGCTTCTAAGTTGCTATCAAAAGTCGCCTTTTACTAACTGCTTTTTTAATGACAGAAATGTTTTATATATCATTAGTAACATAAATAAGGTCTAACGTTTAAACGAATAGAGTACTAATAATATTTTATGGCCAGCTAATAATTGAATTAATTTAAATCATTATTCAATAATTTATAGCATATATTTCCTCTTCTGTACCATTTAAGTTATGTCCATGTTGATTTATCCCCCTTTTACTACTTCAAGATGGAATTGATTTCTTAATAAAATTGTTAACAATGTTATAGAATGTAGACTTGAATCTGAAAAAAGGCTAATAAATAAATGACTATGATTAATATCAAGTAACCAGTAGGATCTACTCTATAGCTATGAGGGAATGGAAGTCTGCCTTGTCCTTGATGTGAATATTTACCACGCGATATAATGATCGTAGATCTGCATACATTTATATGTCTCCAGTAGATATAAAATGATATCTCGTAACAGTATTGAGGATCAGAAATCTCCATCGACCAGACACTAAACATTGACTTCAATGATCTTTCAGTAATCCATTCACTATTTTCTGTACATTCATAAATTCTACAATTAACATTAACATGAGTCCTATTAATCATATTACATCAACAATAGGTTGAAGAAATATTACTGCTTGATCTTTTTGATGTGTTGAAATTGACATTGAAGAATTTATTCTGCAATATTTTTTGCTTTTTGATCAACTATTGAGATGATTGATCTCTAAATCTTTTTAAAAAATAATTTAAAAATAAATTAGCTGATCTCCAGTTTTCCTAAAGATTTAATTAAACTTTTATTGCTGAAAAAAATAGCAAAAAACCTAGGATTAATGATGGAACTGGTGATCACAATGTCTGAATGAATATTCAAGATGATCGTGAAAGTTTTCACGTCATCGCTTTCTATTTCGCGAGTCTGCAGATCACGGAAAGAGTTGTATATTACATAGTGAGGAAACGGGGAAATAGATGTTGGAGGCGGTGATTCTCAGTCGTGATAATAACGTAAGCTACGCGAATCTGGCATTGAGAAGCATTAGCAGGGCCGCTATATAACGTCAGTAGGACAGTGAAAGGCGACCTAGACCAAGTCTCTAACACCAGCTGAACGCAATAACGATGTTACTCTTGCGTTTGTATATTTACTCTCATGCTCGTTGAGCTCATGTTGCCTCTTGTGCAGGACTACGCAAGATCTCCATTGTCCTCGATTGAACGGAGGTGGAGTTGGTGGTACTGTGCTTGTCGTGGTATTGGTTTCACTCTCGACAAACTTTCAATTCCAATTGTTTCACCAGCAACTTGCTATATAACTATTGCCTTTATTTTCTCACGACAATCCTCATTCTTTTCTCTTTTTCTTATCTCCAGCCATTTAGAGAAAAATAGGGAGGAAAGTTCTTGTAATGAGTCCGGAAATTGAAATGCAATTTTCATTCAAAGAATTACTGATGGGAAGATGTTTCAATTAATGTTTATTTATGGAAGTAACATCGTGTTGAGAGCTTTTTTCTTCGAATAGATGTACATTTTTAGCAGTGACATATTTTCTGATGACTTGTTCTCAGCTGTTAAAGTAATTTTCTGGGAAAGTCATTATTTATTTTTCAAAACAAAATGTGTTTCTTATTGATCATAAATTGAATTATAATGTTTTATTTTCTGTTACAGACTAAAGGCATCAGCGATAAGTCCACCTCGCAAAAAAAATGGCGGGTGAGGACACGCAGATGATTGCCAATGGTGCTGTGAATGTTTTGACAATTATCCCGAGTGAAAAGATGTCAAATGGAAACGTTGATATGCACTGCAATAAGCTTAATAATAATGGATCAATTGTTAATGGAAAAGTGATAGATATTACTGGAGAAAATGGCAAACTTTTATCTATTGGTGATGAAAAGTCCAACAGTTTACATACAGAATTTGATGATGCTGATATTTCTTGTGGATGGGGACCTTGCAGGCCTCACTGGTTGCAGTTTTTTGCAACTAAGCAAGCTTTTTTAGTTATTTTTTGTCTTACTTGGGTATGTCTGAATACTATCAATTGATTAGTTACCTTGATATTTTAGAAATAGATTATTATGACCTTGATTGTTTTTTTTTTCTTATCAACAGGTGCTCCAGGGCATGTATTATACATATTTTGTCTCAGTGATAACGACTATCGAAAAGCTATTCCAAATTCAGTCAAAAACAACTGGTATAATAATGTCAGCGACTGAAATCGGCCAAATTGGCTCGTCTCTCTTACTAACTTACTACGGAGGTCAAGGTCACAGACCCAAGTGGATTGCCTGGGGCATGATACTCTTTGCGGTGAGCTCCTTCACCTGCTCCATTCCCCATTTTATCTTTGGGGAACAGCTGATTCAGCAGAATGAAATGCTCTTCAGTGCTGTAGGGCCTGGTGGAGAGGGCGGCGGTCCTAATTTTACTGACGCCATTCCTGCCAATTTATGCAAACTTGACCCACGACAAAACAATGCTACAATCAATCCTAATGGGTATGAATCCTTTCAATTTAGTTGCTTTTTTATTTGGTTTCACTTTTTATCTTTTATTCTGATTGGATTGAATATATGAATAATTTAATTGTTTTTTTTTATCGATATGATCATGACTAGATCTTTTATTCTTTTTTTTTTTTTGATAATTTATGAAACATAAAGTATTTTTGAATATTTTGTAATCATGAACTAGTTGCAAATATTTATTTTTCTGTTGTTAGTAGTGAATATCAATTTAAATAAGCTCTTAGTGATGAATTAAAATATTCCATTCATTAAAAATTGTTTCTAAATCATTTTTATCTTTTAATTATCAAAACGATGTAGACATGTTGATCAGTAAATCAAAAATGATTAATAATAGAACAAAAAAAGTATCTTTTATTTGTTAAGCAATAATAAATAATTAATTTAATATACTATAATTGAAATAGCACCAATAGTTACGCTACATTTTTTCCGTGAATCTGTCAAGGTCATACGGGAACCCGCATTTGATAACACAAACACGTGCCACATTGATAATTTTATTTTTAGATGGGTTTTTGCCACAAGTCCTCCACACTTTAACTCTGATTCTGTGGAGTATTGTGAAGGTGAATTTCTTACTGAGCAAAGGATCCAAAGCAAAATCACAACAGTCGTCCTTGCAATATTTTTTGTGTCCCTGTTGGGCGTAGGAATGGGCCAGACTGCAGTTTATACACTTGGAATTCCATACATAGACGACAACGTTGCATCCCGCGAGAGTCCTTTGTATTTTGGTAAGTTAGCACATAACTAATGGGTTGGAGCTACACAAAAGAACATATTTTCACCAAAAATCAAATTAGCCAAAGAGTCATGGCAAAATGCCAGTGGTGTAACAATGGTAATTATTTTAAATGATGAAAAAACATTCAGTAATGAGAGTTATACAGTCTGAGGAACTTTAATGATAGTCTGTGGAAATTTTAAACAAGCATGTGGTTAGATTTCAACTTGTTTTCTCAACAATATCACACATTAGTGCACAACCTAGACATTCAAAGAGAAGAGATAAAAAGTTTCTCCAATAACAGGCTTATAAAGTGTACAGTTTTTAACAGCAGTAGTTGAGGAATGTTTTGAAATAATTTTAAAAAAAAGAGTTGATAAATATCAAGTAGAGTTACCAGATTTGATGATTCTCTGATTTCATTTTTTTAAAAAGATACTATGATTCGTTATTGGCTTTTAAGAAATTAGATTTTAGAAGAAAAATTGGGACAAACAAAAGGGTGATCTGAGTTTTGTATTCAAAAAGATAACTAGCCGTGGTATTGACCAAAAAATTGCAAAAAATTGTCTTGATAACCATTGCGCGTTCCGTCTCGACATAGATAAAGATAATCAGATAAGAAAAAAAAGAACATTATTTCGGGCTCTCAATTTTAGCTTTTTCGATAATACAACAGGAATGATTATAGCAGAAAAAATCTTTCAATGAAAATCTGTGGAAATTTTAAGCAAGCATGTGGTTTAATTTCCACTTTTTTCCACGTTCAACAATGCCACATATTAGTGTAGAATCTAGACATTCGAGAGCGAGAAAGAGAAAAAAAAAAGCTCCTCTAAACAAAAGACACACAGACTGCATTATTTTAAGTATGCGAATACAACTTCTCAGCTACTGATTAAAACACCGTGTTGACTGAATGAAGCTTAAATCAACTGCGCTCAAATCTAATCCCAAAATAATAGAAGTAAGCTCATTTGCTGGAGATTAAATAGGATATTAAGATTTAGTAGTACTCCGTTATTTTTCATAAATACTCATTGGCAAATATCCGTGGGAATAATACCTCTTGTCTCTTGATTCGACGTATTCGATTTTTACTTTTGTAAAAGATACTCAGTATTTTGGAGAACACAGTATACTCAAATCCTAGCTATACTCTCCTACCACCATTACATTATTATTGTAAATCACAGTTAAATAAAAAAGAGTATCAAGATTACTCTAAATTGCAGTATTTGCAACGACTTAATGTGCAAAAATAAATGCATAAAAGTTCTCTTGCAATATTACAGGAAAACCAAAAAATAATAAAAATAGAAATAAAATTTTTTTCAAAAGATCCTCTACAAATAACGTGAGTATTATTCTGGTCTGCTGAAGTTTTAATGACCCTACAAACAAAAATGACTACTTTCAAAGCGAGTTTTTTATATTCTTCACTGCTCTTCCTGCAGTTAACTCTGTCAATTTGTATAATAATCCTTCATGTTGCAGCCATAACAATAGGAGTGCGAATCCTTGGTCCGGCACTTGGTTTTATCCTTGGTTCCCTTTGCACCATGCTGTATGCTGATCTATCGGCTAATCCACAAATCACACCCACTGACCCGAGGTGGGTTGGTGCTTGGTGGCTTGGTAAGTTCTAATAAATCAATATGTAAATTTGCAGTACTATTTTAGTAATCCTTAAAAAAACATTTTAATCCTTTAAGCCTCATTTTTTGCCCCATGTAATTGGAAAGTTACATAAATAATCCCTCCACGTAATGCAATATTTATTGTTCCTACAATTTTTATTTATCACATAGTAAAAAATAAAATATCCACCTTTTTTTGATTAAATATTCAATCAAACTATTTTTTTTCCTCATTTCGTTATTAATTCAATCATGTAAAATCCCAAAACCTCATAAATAACACTCATATCTCTAAATGCCTTTTTTTGCTAGCTTAAGTACTCTCTTATAGATCAAAACAACCCCTACTGAACCCCTCTAGTACATGAATTATGATTGTAATCTTGGACAAAATAGAAGTAGATATTTGAAGAGACTTTTTCCTAAGAGCTTGGAAGAGCGATAGTGAAACTTTGTTTAAATTGGACCAAATTTGATTCCTTCTTATTAGATAGCATGGCCAAGTTTTATACCTTTGATAATTAATTGAAAACTGATGATTTTCTAGCTCATATTTTACTTATAAAGTCCAGTTTTTATTCAAATTATTTCATTTCAACAATTATTGGAGATAAATTGGAGGAGAAAATAATAACACATTTCTGTTTTCATTCTCTAAAAAATGATTGGCTTTTCGTTGGTCAGTGAAGTGTGATGTAAATAGTGAAAAATATTAGGTTGAACCAGTAAGAGAGCTAGCTTTAATGAGAAACAAAAATGATGTTGGTCAATGTTATATCTAAAAGCATATAAAAATGTCCATATATGAAATATTGCATTTCATCAAAGAATTTTCCTTGCAGGTCTTGTTCTCATATCTGCCATGCTGATGTTGGTCAGCGTTGCCATGTTCGCTTTCCCCACCCGATTGCCCACCAGTCGATCGCCACCTAAGATAGAAGATTCAAAGAAACCTAGTCTCAGAGGTAAGTCGACATAAACTTTTTATCTATACACACATATAAATAAGCATTTTTTTATTTTATTTACCTTCAGGTGAATGTAAATTAACTAGTCAGGAGTGTCAAGGATATTTGAATATATTCTTTAGGATGTAGTCATCTTTGCTAAAGATATATACGACTTACGTGCGTGAATGGTGATTTCTTGATGCCAAATACTTAGTGAAATCTTTCGATCTTCGTATTGGCATTGCCACAAATAACCCGGCTGGTAGTTTGATCGTGAGTTTGTACGCGTATCCAATCTCCCTTGGTGTGTGAGTCAATAATAATGACTGACCGACTCGCGAACGGTGGAACAAGTTCACGGTCGTATTGAGCCAGGACCCTGAGGACACGTGTGCACTAACATGTGCTAGAATATCAAGGGAGACACTCAATCTCCTTGTCAACTGTCTCACGCATGCCTTTGATATTTCTAACGCCCACCAAACTCCTCCGCTCTTCAAGTTTCACTTGCTGAAGGATATTTAAATGAAGTTGTCCGTCACGATTAAATAATGTACTCAATTTTACGCCGAATTTTTTGCACTTTTTTGTCGTTAGAAGTGGTATGAGTGTGGGAATATGCTGAAAGTTGAGTTAATTATATTCTTAATAGGGTGCGGCTGGTAATATTTTTCTATGTTTGATAATTTTTCAGCAGAGCTGATTGTTGATGTGACTAGCTAATTTTTTTTATGTTTAATAATGAAGAATTTAACAAAATTAATTTATGACTTTGATAAAGAATGTTTTATGTTCATTACTTGGATTTTAAATGTATCCTTAAGCTATTTTTTATTTTAATCAATAAAGTTATATATCAAGTTACTAATTCTATCATCTATGGAGAAACTTTCTTTTTTGAATAAAATTTCTATTAAATAATGAATTTTTAAAAGAATTATGAAACTCTTGAAAGATATTAATAGTTTCTGGTAGATTAATAGAGATTTTTGAACACTTTTTTTTTGCAAATTCTTTTTTTGTTGGTTGATATATATATATATTACTCAATAGTATTCAGCTATATATTATGCATTTTCATAAGCAGTACTCAAACTCATCATACTGACAAGTTATTTATAACTTTGAAAAATAATTGCTGATTGTTTGATAATCAATATTTCAATGAAACTATGGCCGGATAATTTTAACAATAATTTTTGTCAACTAAATAATAGTAGTAACTTCTGAATGAGTTCATACAGCTCCATAAAATGATAAAACAGTTAAACTATCCCTATTAATATCAATAATAAATAGGAGTGACATTTTGTGGCTTCTGTGTTCCGCTTCTAATCAATATTTATGAAATCTACAAATTATACGGTAGTCCCATTGGGGTGCTAGAAGAGTAGAATAGCTGAATGACTATTATTATGTATTAAAAAAAAGAAAAAAAAAAGAAACACATAATCGAAGGGTCACGAATGTTTCATTTCTTTTTTGGCTGTCAAGCAACCCAAAACAAAAAATCCTAGGGTCCGTTCCAAGCAAGTCTTTTAGCGCCTCAGTTTAGGATAGGAGAGATCTATCAATTCTTTAATAGCAGAGAGAATTATTTGCTATTTAGTTTCTTTATTATAGGGAGACCCTGAAAAATAAAGTAAAAAATAAATAACTCGGTAATAGGCGTGTCTATACAAATATTTTGAAATTCCTAATCAGTATTTGAAAAATTTACAAGCCATCGTTTATCTTAGTTCAGGGCCCAGGTGGACGCAGAATCCATAATTCAATCGCAAAAAATTTCTCCCAAGTGCTGGAGGTCCTTTGGAATTCAACAAAAATTCACGAAGCATTCAGAAGAAATTAAGATGGAATTTAGCTGGAATTTTTTTTGCTGTCATGATGTTTAAGTCGATTTTATTGAACCTTACATTAATTTATTTTATTTTATTTGAATTATAATTCAATGAAGGCTTGGATAATTTTTTATTACTCATAAAGAATTTTTATAAAAAAATTAAATTATGATTTTCATCATAACTTTTCTATGAGTGCTTCACGTGTTATTTTATAGTTTATGTCTATTTGACCACATTATTACATTCTCTGCATCATTCTATGATGGTTGGCTATTGTTGAATGTGCAATAAACTTATATGGAATTTCATAATTGATTCACCTGTACCATGAACAACATTTCAAAGTTAATAAATAGAAAAAAAACTGTTTTTTGAAAGAAAAAAAAAAGTAAACTAGACAACATGGTAGTGAATTTGATGCTAAACTAATCAGAAACATGGTCTAATCCTGAAAATGATACTCTAAAAAATAGACCAACTTCTTGAATGCTTACCACCAAGGCGCTTGTCTCCTTTCAACGGCTAATTCCACACTTTAATAAATTTTTTCTCTATCCTCCTCCTCAGCAACTCGTTGTTTCTCTTTACAAGTGCAATTTTCTCAGTTCTCTTGGTTTGCTTCTGTCTTTTCTCGTCTTGTTTCTTTTTCTTTTACCTTATAGTCTATGGGTCTATGCGGGGTTGCCACGATCTCGGCGACGACATAGGAATTCCCATTCCCCTCTTTTGACTTTGCCTATTACACAAAGAAATATAAAAAAAGCGTGGGATTAATTGTAGACATTAATCTTAGGAACGTTAGTATAAGGCACATGTGCTAATTCTAATAATAGAATTATTTGATTAAATGTTTTTATAGAATCGTTAACGAACCTCTTGATGATACATAGACATGTTGTCTGGACTCTTTGAGCTTTTAATCGACCAGCCGCTTGTTTTAATTGAGACAATTTTTGTAGAATATTTTCTAGATTCAATAGATGAAATAATGTTTAAGTCTCTTGCGTATATGATCTGGCAACCGCGAGGTTCGCGACATAAAATCTACGATGCCTCGAGTACTAAGCCGCGTATAAACCAATGAGAATGAAATACGTCGTATCATATGTGCATACTCATCGCCTAGACCAAACTTTTTGCTCCTTTTTCAGTTTTTGCTTTGATGTTGTAAAATAGCTAGAGAATTTTTTGACAACTCAAACTCACTGAAAACTATCTTTATTTCTTGCAGATTTTCCTAAGGCTGTCAAGAGACTGCTCAAAAATGACATCCTCATGTTCAGAACTGCCAGCAGCGTCCTCCATATTCTACCCATCGCTGGATTATACACATTTTTGCCAAAATATTTGGAGACACAGTTTCGTCTTCCTGCTCATCATGCTAATATGATATCAGGTGATTTTACTACTTTGATGATGATAAGCTTTGAAATTTTTTAATAATTACAATAATTAATTAAAGGAAAAATTTCGTGATAAACTGATGTGTTAAATGGTTTGATATGATAAGGGAATTTGTTAATTTAACTTATCAATGCTATATAAAACTTATTGAAGCTTGTGACGTAACTCAGCAAGACATTAATGTCTCAAATTAAGACACCAAGTAGATCAAGTCAATATTGCCACTATTGCTGAAATAATGGTAGGATATTGGTTCATCATAAGTTATGAATTGAAAAATTATTACAAGTTAATGATTTAAATCTTTTGGCAATAAATAATTGCTGATAAGAATGGATTAAAAAAATGTGTAAGCCTTTTAACGATTTCTGATAGCTTTATTTGATGAATATTTTGAAATAATTTTAATAAAAAGAGTTGATAAATATCAAGTAGAGTTACCCGATTTGATGATTCTCTGATTTCATTGTTTCAAAAAGATACTGTGATTCGTTATTGGCTTTTAAGAAATTAGATTTTAGAAGAAAAATTGGGACAAACAAAAGGGTGATCTGAGTTTTGTATTCAAAAAGATAACTAGCCGTGGTATTGACCAAAAAATTGCAAAAAATTGTCTTGATAACCATTGCGCGTTCCGTCTCGACATAGATAAAGATAATCAGATAAGAAAAAAAAGAACATTATTTCGGGCTCTCAATTTTAGCTTTTTCGATAATACAACAGGAATGATTATAGCAGAAAAAATCTTTCAATGAAAATCTGTGGAAATTTTAAGCAAGCATGTGGTTTAATTTCCACTTTTTTCCACGTTCAACAATGCCACATATTAGTGTAGAATCTAGACATTCGAGAGCGAGAAAGAGAAAAAAAAAAGCTCCTCTAAACAAAAGACACACAGACTGCATTATTTTAAGTATGCGAATACAACTTCTCAGCTACTGATTAAAACACCGTGTTGACTGAATGAAGCTTAAATCAACTGCGCTCAAATCTAATCCCAAAATAATAGAAGTAAGCTCATTTGCTGGAGATTAAATAGGATATTAAGATTTAGTAGTACTCCGTTATTTTTCATAAATACTCATTGGCAAATATCCGTGGGAATAATACCTCTTGTCTCTTGATTCGACGTATTCGATTTTTACTTTTGTAAAAGATACTCAGTATTTTGGAGAACACAATATACTCAAATCCTAGCTATACTCTTCTACCACCATTACATTTTAATTGTATGTAAATAGCTATATTTACAACAGATTAATGTGCAAAAATGAATTAAACCAGCATTTACCTCTTATAAAATCAAATTATTCTCATGTATTAGTTGTGTTAAAATTTACATAGCGAATTTAGTCAATATTTCAAAGCTCATGCTATCTAACCAAAGATTCCTACCATAGATAACAGTAGGCACAGTAAATTTTTTCTAATGTCTTTTTTACGACGATTTTTAAAGTTAATTCCTATCTTTACTTTTTTTTCATCATGTTTTGTTAATTCTTTTAGGTGTTGGAGGAATCTTGGTGATGGGTTTAGGCATAATAATCAGTGGAGTTTTTATCCTAAGAGCCAAACCTAATGCGAGATTTGTAGCTGCTTGGATAGCTTTCACTGCAGTGATCTACGCGTTAGGAATGGGTATTTTAATGTTCATCGGCTGTCCCATGGATGATTTTGCTGGTCTCACTACTAAGGCTGATGGAATAACTGGTTTTGAACCAACATGCGAAGCAAGCTGTGATTGCGATCGAAATAAATTTAGTCCGATATGTGGTGCAGATAAAAGAACATATTTTTCAGCTTGTCATGCGGGATGTTCGAATTACACTATAACAGATGGTAAAGTCTCATCAGTAAGTTTCATTTTCACAAAAAAATCCCTATATATTACTTACTTTCGCTATATCATCTATGAGTTATTTTGTAATTTATTCAGAAAAAAAGTGCTAATGATAGCATGAATTCATTTTTCTTGGTGATAACATTTTTCTGAATAAATTATCAGCATATTTCATAATCTTCTTCTTATTCTACTTGAATGGAATAGTTTAATTGATGATGATTATTACTTTTATAGTTTTACAATTGCCAATGTGTTGGGCAAAATGAAACGATGCCAGAGGTATTGAGCTCAGCTACAATTGGATACTGCGAACTTGAATGCAGTAACTTTTGGGTCTACATGATCCTGTTTTCCTTGTTTGTCTTTATTCACTCAACGAGTGAAGTGGGATCGATGCTTTTAATACTTCGATGTGTTGATCCCAGAGACAAAGCCATGGCTTTAGGACTCATACAATTTGCCATTGGTTTATTTGGTATGTTTCTCACAAATATTTTTCATTTGTCTGAAAAATTAATTACTATACAATGAAATATCATGAAGAGAATTATGGAGATTGGTTACTAGAAAACAATACAAGTAGATTGGAAAGTATATTTACTTTTAAAAAAACATAGTTTCAATAAATTCATGACTCCTTTCTTTACATAACACCATCTATGATAACTTTAGATCAAATAAATCTCTGGTAGAATTACTCAAGATAATAATTATCTATAAAAATTTATGAATGATATTATAAACAATACGGTTATGTAGCACAGATATCATTAATCCATTCTGATGCTGAGGTCAAATGGAGTAAAACATTTTCCTAACAACCTATTCGATTTATCATTCTAGCTTTAATTCTCAACGTGAGAATTTTAATAAATTCTTTTGAACATTATATTGATGATAATTTATTTCTGTAATTAATGTAAAAATAACTGAATTTTACAGGAAACGTACCTTGTCCCATAGTTTACGGAGCTGTAGTAGATTCTGCTTGTCTTGTTTGGGAATATGCATGTGGTGAACGTGGTGCTTGTTGGCTCTACGACTCAAATATATTCAGGATGTTCTTTCATGGTATGTTCACCACAAAAATTAATCAACAATTCTCAGAGGTTTCACGTACAATTATACTGAGTAATTGCAATGACTTAATATACTAATTAAATATGTTTTCACAGGTACTACAGGTGGAATTCTTATATTAGCGTTCATTGTTGATCTCGTTGTATGGTACAAAGCAGGAAGTATAAATTTCGTAGATGAGCAAACGGGAGAAGAGGGTTCAGCTGAAGAAATGACTACTCTCAAATCCCAGGATGCCCAAACAGTGGACAACGATTACCTATGAAAGGTTGATGATAAAACAAATAAGAAAATATATTTTTTTTAGACCATTAAGGTGAGTAAGGAGATATTTCATGTGAAAGATATAATTAAACCAGTGAGCAAAGAGTACACTGAACTGAATTATAACGAATAGAAATGTCACATCGATAATTCAGCTGCGTGTTAATTTTTATCAGTAATTAGGGAATAAGTATTGCCATAAAAACGTGCAGGTGGATAAGACGATGTGGAGTAATTATTAATTATGAGAGTAATTATGTTTGTAAGACAATGCAAATGAAAATAACGTTTAGTCGATGAATAGGCAATATATATACATAAATATATATATGTATACATACATCTATATCTATATGTACTATTCGCGCCTAAATATAACGGTGCTACCTAAAAAACGAGAACTGGAATTTGTGTCAAGTTGCAGAATGGAAAAGCATACGCAAATCATTTCTCATGAAAAATATGAATATATTTATATATTTACTTTTAAAAATTATTTGTGATTTTTTTAACGCAATCAGCATCAACGATCTGACGTAATCGGCTGGCTGGTTAATGTTAGAAAAAAATATACAAGACTTAATTAATTAGTTGATATAATTTTATTGTAATAATCAGCACAGCTAAGCTGTTACTGAAGATATTTTTATATTTTAGTCATGTGATATTGAAATTTTTAATTTTGAAAAAATCAACGATTTTCAAGATTTATAAAGTGATTGAATTAATTATTAGTGAAATAATATTGTGATTTTAGGAAACATTAAAATTGATTTTATTTACTCTTTAATGTAAATGAAAAAATATTTCACTAAAATTAAATAAAAAATAAGTAAAATGTGTTAAATTGGTAAAATTATGTGACTGAAAGATTGTATATGTACATATTTTTTCATGAGAAAAATTTGAGCTCAAGATTTTAGTGCGAATGTTTTCAATCTCGGTACCGCCGTCCATTTCACATAACAAAAATAATTTTCCGCTAAATATAAAATATAACATGAGGACGTGATAGGTACAGTGTATAGATAGAACAGTGAGAATGGAGTAAATTAAAAAAAAGGCGAATATGAGAGAAGTAAAAAAAAAATACGATATTAAAGACGACAAATTAAAATAGTAATGAGTGAAGTAATTAAATAATTAATGAATAATACATGGAAAATATTTTTAGACAATTTGACGGATCACAGGGGTGATATTAATACCAGTGAACATGTATGAAAGGTCTTAAAAAAATAAAATAATAATAAATTAATGAAAAAAATAACTAATTGATAGAAAAAAAGTAATTGGTAATATTAATATTAATATTAATAATGAATTAATGATAATAAAAATCTAAGAGCTGTATTTTAATATCATACACTTTACAAATGGCATTGCCAATGTCTGTCTAGTGTTTTAAGTGACATCCAATAAAAGATAGAGTAAAAGGAAAATAAAATTTGGTCTGGGCATTAAAAATTGAAAGGTTCAAAAGTTATTAAGGAAATGGAAGATAAAAGAATTTTTATTTGAACAATTAACAAAGATAAGATTAATAAAAAAAATACTTTAGAATCATCATTAGATTATTGATGAATACAAATAGCAATCATCTTCATGAGAAATTGTATTTTTATAATTAAAAAAGAAAATGATACCTAAGCTGTTGCTCTTGAAGCCTTACGTGCAGTAGGATATTTAGGCTCTCTGTTCTCCAAGAAATTTTATTTTGATTCTACTTATAGTACTTTTTATCATTATTATTTAAATTCTAAGAATAATAATGATGATGGAAATAATACAGACGCATATTAAATAAATAGATTTAAAGAAACTGCAATAAATAAGATGAAAATATAAGTTGTTATGTTACGATTTAAACTTTTAAAAAAAAAAGAGATTGAGCTCACATCGAGACTGAGAGTTTACGGTTTTCAATTATCATCATAGAGTTTACTATTTCCTATGCACATTACAAATATCTGTACAAATGCCCAAGTATTTTCTCACTGATTATAGCGGAAATATAAGAGTAATTAAATTACTGATAAATAGGCATCTATAGTATTACTTTGTGCTAGAATATTTATTACATAAATGGACAAATATTTTTATAAAATTTATTTAGAGATAGTTACTTTGAAGAAGAAATCTAGGAATTTATCTACCAAACATTCCTAAGAATAAACTTTAAAAAGTTTACATTTATTTGTTATTTTAGTTTTTTAAAATATTTTGTTGATTTAATCATTAAAAAAAAAACAAAAATACTGAAATGTAAAAAGAAAAAAAAAATAACAAACAATATATAAATAATATTTTAGCACAAAGTGAAGCTAAAATGTCTGCTCATAAATATAAATTATATGCCGGTCTAAAGTAAATCTTTCTTCCCTTACTTGTTGTTGCTGTTGTTGTTGTTTGTCTGTACCAATGAATTGACGGTTATTTTTGCAAATATTCATCCACTTGTGATCACTAGAAAAAGAAAGAAAGAAAGAGTGAGAGATGTTAATTGTACAGCAGGCTGCTCATATGTAGTATATATAGTAGTGTATTTCTCTTTCCGCACTTGTAAATAAAAGAGTACAATAATATTACCAAACCGATACCCCTTGACATAACGATCATAATATAGACGATATTGTGACATCGCGGAACCATATTTTTTCGCATGATAATATTGTCATTTTTAAAAAATTCAGAAATAATGGATTACTCAGATTATTGAATAATTGTATAAACTCATGTAATTCTATAAATATTTTTCTGATCACTAGACATATTTTTACAATATCATTTTATTATTGTTCATTAACAAGAGTGATTTTTAATCCATTATTTCGGCTATTTTCACTGTTCAAAATAACTGATTCGATGTTTTCATCAATATTGTAACGGTATTTTGAATTTATCTGAGATTTAGAAGTTTAAATAACACTGCCGTTATCCGATATTTATAATATATCATTTTTACAGTTAAATATTACAGAAAACTGAAATAAAATACTGCCGAATTTATTCATTGAACTGATAACTGCTCATGAGAATTATAATTCTACTGCATTTCAGAGCATTTCATTCTAAATATTGAATTTCCAAGTGTACTATAAAATAATAAAAGTTCAGGGTTCCGCAAAAGCACTCTGTTGTCTCTTGAATTTTTCAAAAATAGAAGAAAAAAGTGAATTAATTTAGAAAAAAAATTAATTATAGCAAATGATAAATAATATCCATAACTATACTATTTTATACACATGATTGTAAGATTAATTGATGGATTTACTATTTAAGTATCTATGACGAAAGTTTACGACTTTATGGAGGTTTTTCATTGGAGGCGACATTTTCAGGTTTATTTTTAAGTAGTCAAACTGTCTTAACAAATGAAAAATTAATATATTTTGTCGAAAGTGAATCAATAATCAATAATAGATTATAAGTGCCTCTAGAAGAATTATGTTGAGTGTAAATTAACTCTTTCAGAACTGAATCTCTTATTTTAAATAGAGAAAATGATATTTCTCGTTATTTTAATTTATAAATATTTATTTTATCGTTAAAAAAATTTTTTTTCTAGTGCATTAGATAAATATTTTATTAATATATTTTATTTTATTTTAAAATATTATGTAAAATTTGAAAAATTATTTATAATTTTATTGATATGTATTGAATAGAGGTTTTAAAATGATGTTATAAAAAATAATATTGGTTTTGTTTTGATTTCTAAAGATATTTATTGATATTTAAATAGTCAAATATTATATTAAAAGAAAGTTGAAAAAAAGATATTTTAGTGAACACAAGTTATGAAAGGGTTAATAAATCAGTATATTTATTGATAGCTAAATATTGTTATTAAACTATCATTTTATTTTACTGTCATCAAGAAATGACGAAAAGTATGTCAATAAAGCCACTTAATGAAACCTCCTAAAAGAAATTGTTGAATTAATTTCAAATTAATTTTGAATAAAATAATCAATAAATAAATAAAACATTTAATCCTTGCGTAAGTTAAATTGCTAGTCTTTAATGTGGAATATAGATGAGAAATGTTGAATACAGAGAAGGATAAAATGGCAAAGGGAAATGTAAAATTAACATATTATAATATATAATATAAACAGATGAAAAGTAAATTAAATGAATCGTAATTTCGACTTATAATTTGTTATACAATAAATTTCAAATTTAATTTATGAACAGAGTTGAAAACATAACATATTAAATGATATTCATGGAAATGCATAATAATGATAATTTTTTTGTATATATTATAATATATTCATTATTACTATTATTATTATTACATCATTATTTTGCATATTTTATTGTTTTAATTATTACAATAATTATTTTCGAATATCTTTTTTAAATACATTACAGTTATATAAATTTATAATTAGTATTTTATATAATATTTTATAAAATAAATTTATTAGAAAAATAATTTCAAACATTTTGATACAATTATTGCATAAACAAATACGAAATATTGTAATTATTAATTAAACCGCCGTATTTACGTTCTAAAGATTGTACTATAATTTCATAATGAACTATTCAGTTGAGAATTAATGATGTACATATAACAAGAATTGTAAAACTTTATATTGTTTGACGAAACACGCTCCGCATCACTCATGTACCTTTTTTAATACACAAACACTCTGATGAATGATAATTATAATTAGTCTGAGGATTATCCATAACATTTTCTTGAAAACAAATTGTTCTAATTATCAACAAATAGATTGGCAATAAATTTTCTGAAATGTCTAAAGAAATTTCAATAGTTTTGTAATTAATCCAAGGGCTAAGACTGAATGAAATGATGACGCAACGTCTAATTAACTTATTTTATAATTATACTGACGGTCTTTATTGTTTGTAATAATAGTTATTATTATAATTATAATTAATTTGTTTTTTAATAGAAAGGCAAGTGCCATAATTATGAATAGATAATCTCTTAATATTCATTTTATTTTATTTTATCATAAATAAATTAACTCATTAAATGATTTATTGATTAATATATGTATTGTAATAAAATTATGATGATTATTATTATAATCCACGAATTTTTTAAAATTAAATTCAATATCTTTTAATAGTGTTTATTATTGTAATTATCGTTACAACGTTTTACTTTACATTATTAAATTAAGTTAAAGTAAGCGGTATAAGATTGCTCCCTTTGGTACTCCTTTTCTTATTTTTGACGAACTACGTCGTGCAATTCTTATTCCTGATGTCCAAGGTTCACTATAAAAACGTCGTGACATGCGATTTATATTCGTGTTGCTGTTCATGTTTATATTCTGAAATTGAGGCAAGTTGAATAATAAAACTTATTGCATTGCTTTTTTTAAAATCACACTTTTTATTTTTCACAAATTATAAAAAATTATTATTTCATTTTAATAATTAAACATTGTAACAATTATAATTGAACTTTACTGCCTATTAAGTGATATTAAAGATTAGGAGACCAGTAGTTTCAAAATATATGTTTTTTTATAATTTATGAAAAATTGATATCGTATTAGTTAATTCATCAGTTTTTTGTCATATTAATCATTATATTGTTTTTATATAATCAATGATATTCAAAAATCCATGCAGCTTATGTTATTCTGGTTTTTTATATTTCTGTTCTACTAATTTTCTCATCCAGCGCAATAAAAGCATTTTTAATCTTATCATTACACTCCTCGGCACTTTTTTCTCATCTGGACCCTGTTTATTAAAGCATAAGATTTGTTGGTATAAGTTTGTATCCATTACAAAATGGATAATTTACATTTTTTATAAATGCTGTATAAATCATCAATCGAATGTTTTTCGACAGCCACTAAATAATTATCAATACTCTACAGTATAACCTCAAGCTAGTTTAGCTCAAAAGAGTAACTTCAGATCAGTAGAGAAATTATCTCACAAAGGCTTCATGTTTTTTGAAAGTGAGAAAATTGTAAGTTAAACCAAAAAGAAATCAGGTATACAATATTCTCAGTATTTGATCAGAATTACCCTTAAGAGCTGAAGCACCTTGAACTTATCGTACTGAAATATAAAAAATACAAACCGCAGTATCATCTTCCAAAGCATCATCGTCATCAGCGCCAAACTCATCATCTTCAATTCTCTCATGCCCTTCTTCTGCATAATCTAACTCTCGAGCTGTTGCATTCATATCATTGCGTGCGTATACGTCATCTGTTATTAAAAACGACATTCCATACATCAATCATTAGGAAAATTTCTGTGCTTAAATCTTGTTAAATTATTATAAATACGAAAAAGATGAAAAATTATTCAATTTCATAATAACGGAGCAAGTGTCTTTTAATTAAATTAAATTGAAAAATGTTAATAAATATTTACCATCATCGTCTGATAATTCTGTGGATGATTCCCGACGTCCTATGACATTAACATTGGTGTTGCTGTTGGCATTGATACTTCTCCTGGCAGCCCTTGCTGCTACTTTCATTACCTTATGAACTGGAGTGGTAGTGTTGCCAGTTAAAACTCTCACAACTGCATCTGCTACTGCATCAGCAGTATTTTCACTTAACTTTTTTGCCAAAGATCTTGTGACGATCTTCGCTGCATCGGCTGCTGCAGAAGCCACTGCTGCAGCTTCTACTATTTTTTCTGCAGTGTCTTTATTAACCTGAATATTAGATTAATTAATGATGATAAGTACAAACCCTTGAACAGATTATTAATTATAAATATTTTAAATATAATAGCCTATAATGGTTTTTTATATTTTATTCTCACTTCACTATGTATTGGACCATCAGTCCGTCGATATTTTCGATGATGGGCGTTAATGTTTGCATTAATATTGGTATTAGAATTGATATTTCGTTGGCCATGATGTTGTGAAGGATCACCATGGGTTGAAAGACAAGTCTATAAAATAGAAGTTCATTATCACACTGAAACAACTGAAATCATTATTAATAAAGGAATCAAATGAATTTAAAAAATAGATTATTCATTGAAATTTACTCTTAAATTAAAAAGAATAGTTAAAATTTATTTCTCACCTGAATAAAAATGGTAAAAGTGACTAAAAATATAGGAAATAATGAACGAACCATGTTTTGGAAGAATATTTTCGTAGAAAAGTTTCACTTATTCCCAGTCTTGTTCGTTTGATTATATACGTTTCTCTAATTTCAATTAAACCCATATATCATGATATTGAGCGCAGAGCATAAAAATAATTGTTACTGATATTAAAGCTGTCATTCCATTTTTCTGACAGTGGAAAATTTGTGGTGAGGATTCAAAAAGAACAATGCCAAAAAAGCATTCATTTTCATTTCTATTTATTTCAATTTGATTAATTCAATTAGCTGTCAAGTTTGTATGTCATTTTTTGAAAAAGTTGGCATACGATGGACGTTTTCGAATATTGGTATTAGTATTGATATTGGTATTGACATTAGAATTACTATCACCATTTTCATCGATGTCATCCTCATCATCATCTTCATCGCTAGCATATTTTGATCTGTAGGATTTACGTGCTGTCACGTCTTCTTTAGCAGGAGCATCAACTGGTCGCTTTGGTTTTCGAATTTTTGATAAATCATACTTAATTAATTTCATTTCTGCTGGATTAGTGGGCAATGAATGTGAAGATGACGCATTTTTAGAATTGAACTGCAAGATACATTTTATTCGGATAAAAGTTTAAGGCTTCGTAAGTTTATGAGGATTTTATTGTCAAATGAAAAAATAGTGAGGGTTTATAAGATTAAAAACTTACTTCTCGTTCATGATGAATAATTGCAACTTTCTTAACAATCTCAAGAAGTTCTACTATTTTTAGCTCTGTTCGTAATAACGTTTGAGAAATGATATCAAAAATGCTGAGATCAATAACTCTCTTTGTTTCTTGAGCTGATGACTCTATTAATAACAGTGATAGTATAATAATACAAATAGCGGAGAAAGAACGTGTCATCTTTGATCATTATAGTTTCACTTAATATTATTCATATAGAGTTATAAGAGAACATGCTATGTGGATATATATGTCCTCTGTGAGTTGTAAACAACATTTTTATTGGCATCACGCTAAAACTAGTGTTATTATTTCTTGAGTTTGTTCTACGGATAACCAACGTTTTGGAACTCGTAAAATAAATGAAAATCAAGCCATTAAATTGCTGAAGAAATTTGATGCTCTAATATTCAATCAACGTATTCGTAAATAGAATTAAATTTATTTTTTTATAGATCAAGGTTAGGATTTTATAACTGACGTAGTTGTATACTATAAATATCTTTCAATTTTGTGTTTCATTATATAAAATAAAAAAAATATCACTAACCTCTAATATAAATTTTAAAATATTGTAAGACGTGTTGTTTTAATTTTTTTATAACTCTTTATTAAATGTTTTAGAATTATAAATAGAACAATAAGTCAAGATTGAATACAACTGTAAAATTTTCACGATATCACATCAAATAAAAAAAAAATCTGTTAAAATTCATTTATATCAATGTCGTTAAGTACATGTAATTCATTTTTTTAATAATTTAATACTCAATAAAATTGATTAAATATCTAATAAAATTATAATAAAATTATAAAATTAGAATTTCAATCACCGAAACTTTCGTTTCAAAAAATTCCAAAAATAACTCAATCGGCATCTGGAAGTATCGATATAGTAGGACATCTTAAGACCTACATAAGATTAATTTTTTTGAAGTTGAATCCCTGAATTGCCATCTGTTAATAATAATCCTTGTTAAGCATACAACTGACGATTAATAGAATGATAAATATTTTAAAAAATTATTTAAATATTTATACTTGTAATTAATCTATATTCCTTGTTAAGATAAGAATAAAAACGTTATGAAATATGTCTTACGGTACATCAAAATGAAAATAGAATCAATCACCTTTTTTTGATAGTTTTCAGTTCTTAGAAAATGTATACATGCCATTTCTGGAAAATTACAGTGAATTTTATTCAATACGTCCTTCCAGTGTTTATCTTAGCGTTTTTTTTTACAGTACGTGAATGTGCTAACTTTATGATATTTTCATGGCAAAAGTTTTATGTTTACGAGTATAGTACATGAGTAATCATTATAAATGCAAAAATAAATTTTTATTTATTTCAATAAAGGAAATATTTACGTTCTTTATTACGCGATATGATAATAGAATGTAACGAATAGATAAAATTTTTGAATATAAATGATTTTTTTCTATTACAAAATTTTAAATAAGTCATCACCAACAGAAGTAGTCTGAATAATTAATCAAAATGCATAAAAAAATTTATTTTGAATTATTATGCATTTTTTTATACACTCAAATTTTTATAACTTATCAAGAAGACATCAAAACTGACTCTACGCTGAATAATGAAAAATTACGATTCATGTACTTGTGGGAACGATTCGATTTTTTATATCCTACTGAAGCTGCTCGACAACAAGCCATAGAAAGTGGAGAATATGTTCCTGGAAGTGAACTACTTGGTGATATCGATATAGCACATGGTAACTTGATATTATTCAGCAATTATGTAATATTGAATCCATATGATAATTTATCAAAAAAAAATTTTTGAACAGGTAAAGAAGGTTCAAGATTATTTGTAACATTTCCACGAGTTGGAAAAGGAACTCCTGCCACTCTTGGATATATTGTGCCTAGTAGCATCAAAAGTAAAAAAGATATTCCTGTAGTTATCCCTTATCCTAATTTGGAGCTTAATAAAGTTGGAAATTGCAACACCAACCTCATTAGTGTTTACCGAATAAAGGTACAGATAAGTTCTCAATAAAAAAACAATCGATGAGCTCCAAGTATAATTCATTACTACCTGTATTTTTTTTATAGATAGATGAATGTGGAAGGCTTTGGGTTCTTGATTCAGGAAAAATAAAGGAGCAGATATGTCCACCGAAAATTGTAATGTTTGATTTGAACTCAGATCAATCATCAACATACGAATTTCCAGAGGATCATTATCAACCAGAATCAATTTTTGTTAATCTAGCTGTGGATGTTCGTCAAAATTGTTTAGATACATTTGTCTATATTGCAGATCCAACAGGATGTCAATTAATAATTTATGATCACACAAACAAAAACTCTTGGAACATTAAACATGATGTTTTCTCTTACGATCCAGACTATATTTCTTTCACTCTAGCTGGATATACGTTTGATCAGAAAGATGGTGTTCTAGGATTGGCTTTAAGTCCCATGAGAAAGAATAACGACCGAATTCTCTACTTCCATTCGCTTTCAAGTGCTACAGAACATTTCGTTGAAACATCTGCTCTCAGGTTGTTAAAATAATGATAATTATTTATTCGCTATATAATATGTAAGTATGTATAATTAATTTTTTTAACTCTAAAGAAAACAATCGAATTTTGAATCTTATGATAATGATTCAATATTAAAACTATTCTCATCGATGGAGAAAAAACGATCATCACAAACAGGGGTAGAAGTAATAGACCGAAATGGCGTACTTTTTTCTACTACAGTCATGACAGCGAAGATAAATTGTTGGAATACCAATAATGGTCTATTTGAAGAAAATATATTGGATAATTTGGCTGTTGTCAGTGCTGAAGATCCTGGATTACCTTCTGCTTTAAATTTAAAGGTAAAATGATTAGAAAATGTGAAATAACATAGATTAATACTAACATTCTACTCATTTCCAGATGATTAATTTACCTAATGGAAGAGATGAGTTGTGGATCAATCTAGTATTTTTCTTTGTAAATGATAAGAACGAAACGGGAATGTATTTTAAAGTCTACGCTGGATATACTGATGAACTTGTTGAAGGCACAAAGTGTGCTCCTGCTTTCATTAGCAAATCATAAAATTTAAAAAAGCCTCTTACTTACTTTGTAATGAATGTCCATGTCCTTGCAAGGAAGTTAAGCACATTTTCAAAAATGTTACAATTTATAAATAAAAATTTTACTTTTACACTTATCTAATCAGGTGAAAAAAAAAATTGTAAAGACTTGAAACATCATAATGACAGTAATCATATTATTAAAAACACTTGTCAAATTTAATGATGTATGTGTGGCTCTAGTTATAAAAGATTATCTATATTATCTATATTAAATTCAGATATTAGAATATATTTATTGAAATAAAAACATGAGACAGGAAATAATAAAAATGATATGATTACTATCATGATTATTATGTCAATATGGATACAACTGTTTATTATGAAAACCAGATCATATATATATATTTGGGTGTAAGAATCATTCGAACAATTGGAAATATCATTGATGTTACTTCACTTAGTTAGTAGAAAAGGTATGTGTTCACTGTTAACTTAAATTTTTTGCGTAATTAAATATCAAATTTTTTTAAGATTTAATTCTATGTTTAGGTTTAAGATGAGGAAAAATTGTATAGTATTTCTAATTTTTTATGTTCTCCACTTTGGAGCAGCATCAATAGTATCAAAAGTTTTTACGTTTGATAATGCGAAAAAAGCTGGATCACTGATAATGAAATCATATGATTTGGATAAAAAAATTAATGATGATACTCCAGAACAAGTTCAAGCGTTATCGACAGAATTAAATGCTGCGACAAATAATTTACGAAATTTAGGATTCTTTGTTCGTGACAATTTAGATGGAATTGTTTTCAGCGTACCTGAAGATGTTGAAACTGCTACAGAAATAAATAATGATTTGAGAGATATATTCAATCGAATCGTACTTATTAATGGACTTTTTAAATCATTTTATCTCGAATATATTGATAAAAAGATTTCTGATGCTTCATTGAATGTCTTTATATCAAAAGCCATCAGCATTGATGAAGATAGTCCTGCTATTAATTCATTTAAAATATATAGCCTGATTCATCCTGGTAATCTTGGTTATTTGAAGCCTTCTTTCTTTTCTAGAATCGCTCAACAATTGAAAGTAAGTAAATGTATGAAATGATTCTTCAACGAAATTTAAATTATTCAATTAATTTCTTTTCAAAACCATTATTTCTTTTCGCAGACAAATGTTTTTCAACGTTGTAAAAAACATCAGAGTCCACAACAATTTTTATTTGAGTTCTGTAATCTGATGATAATCGTAGAAACTCGAGCATTTATGATGCTTACTGCAGCGTATGAATTGAAATCTATTAAGGATAACGGTAAATTTTGAGTTTTTGGTTAAATTTTAATAATTTCTCTTTTTATTGATCTAGTAAAGATTAAATATACAAGTATTACTATAATTTTCTAGAAAACTTGACAAGAGAAATGCAATATGCGCATACTGAACACGAAAAGAGGCTACATGATTATTTAAGTGATTTACAGAGTGTTGTTAATGGTGCGTCTACGTCAATGTTCAGCTGCATGCCTCAATATTATAGCTTGAATCACTTACAACCTCAATCAACTTATGCTGTAAGCTTGAGACCGAAAATGAGTGATTACCAAAATAACATGTTGAGTATTAATAAATAAATTTGCCAAACACACACATGAATAAAACAAGCTGAATAAAATGGAATTGGTACTATTTCGTATGTTATGTAGGGTAGTAACAGGACTACGACTGGTAGTGTTAAAAGGAATAATTCACATTCAGATAGAAGAAGGTAAACTAGGAGCTGCTGGAGATATATTAGCTGGAACTGAGAGATGGATTCCAGTAGATGACATGGACTTCGCTTCGAAAACTATTAATCAAAACGGAGTGAACTCACACATGTCTATAGGCTCTGATTTTCAAACGGTCACTTGGTGGGACTATGTAGAAACGTCGGTACGATCCGTACCTGAAAATTGTGTAATTGTTGGTAAGAAATTTATTAACATACCAACTTTAAGAATGCATTTAACTACGAATAAATTAAAATTGTTACAGGAGTAAACTTTGATACCTATGACATAAGTAATACTAATAAGAAAATATTCTATCTGCGATTGCATTATGCAAGAATAGTCTTTTCCACTGGAGAAGTCATACCATCAACCTATAGTATGACCCATGAAATAACTTATGGATGGGACAATTATCAAGTTTTTGCCTTACACCGGTGATTATTGTTTTTTTTTTCTATCTAAAATAATATAACTTTATTAAATGAATATTAATTAATTTTTTAATTATTCTGTTTCAGTGAAATTAAATCATTCACTTCGAGTAGCAATGGAGACGAAAATTTTGTAAATCTTCCCAACTCTTATTTGGATTGGCAAAATGTCGTTGGAGAACCTCGAATTCCTTTCACAGGCGTTGGTTTTAAGAAATATAATAATCCATCATATGGACGTTCTTTGTCCTTACAAGTTTCTACGCTGAATTTAATGTCACGTATTGATGTTAACTAATAAAAAATATGTATACTTATTGAATCATGAAATATATATATATATATATATATATATATATATATATATAATAATGTATTAAACACTTGAAGAATGATAATAAAAAATTATTCGCAATATTTTTGTGTTATTTATTTTAAGACTATATTTTAAATTAATCCTTTTGGAGGACTTATGAATAAAAATAATCAATAGAATATAAAATATAATATAATTTTAATAATTGTTTAATAAGAAGGATTGGATTGGAAATTTTTTTCAAATTTAAATGAGTAAATATTATATTTAAAATTTTTTTTCGATAATTAATTGCTTTAAAATTTTAATTGTTAATATACATCAACAATCGTGATATTTTAATAGAATACAAGTGTCCACTTGTTCTCAAAAATATTTTTTCTGTATTCTATTATAAATTTTTTTTTAATTTGCTTTATTAAAGTTAGACTTGTTTTTATAATATATTCAAAATATTCCAATGTAATTATTATTAATAATTCACTTGCTCATTGAATTTCATTTAAACACTTGGATCTATAAGATATATGATCTCTAAATGATTGTTAATTGAATTACAGTCCCAATATTTTAGTTTAGTATTCAAATTATTATTTATTTAAACTAAATATCATAATAAAATAATATTTTTATCTATAACTTTAAGTTGAAATAATTACGAAAGATGGTTTTTGGCGTAAAAAACATCCGCCAGACATTGAAAAATATATTTATAAAAATGTTCTGGAGCTGTTCAAATAATCTATCATATAAAATGTTATTATTGTAATTCGTCAGCGGATACGATAACTCTTAATAATATTATAAATTAATTGACATGCTAATGTTGATTCAGCTGGATTTTGATTAATAGGAAATATATATAAGTGAAGTAGTCTTATAGAAAATATAATTCTATCCGATTTCATAAACCATCTAAGGTATGATTATATTTTTTATAAGATACATTTATAACATTAATAATTAGAATTGCAATTCTAGCAGCATGGGTTCCAAGATCGGAGCAATCTTGTTCATTTTGAGCTTATTTTACCTCTCAGTGGCACCAAATCCTCTTATAGTAATAGAGGGTGCAATTACTGCCACATCTACGATTATGACAATCACCGACTACGTCAAAGGTCGACCAGTTATATCGGAGATTCTTCCAAAAATGGCTAATGATCTGAACGCATTGTCGAATAATCTTTTCAACACCGGTGTTAAACTTCGTGAGAGTTTAAGCGGAATAGCCGAGAGTATTCCAGCAGATCTTGAAGCAGCCGCTGAAATAAATAATGATGTTAGAAATATGTATGATAATATTCTAAATATTAATTATCTTTTTGAAAGATATTTCTATGACATTATGGACAATCAAATTAGCACTCATTCCCTTGGAGTTTTCGTCAATAAATCAACAAGTGCTGATAATAATGGTCCTGAACAAAGTGCCTTGAATATTTATAAAATCATTCATCCTGAAGAACTTAGCTTACTGAAGCCTAGCTTTTTAAAAAAAATTGTTGCTCAATTAAATGTAAGTGATAATTTATATCACTTCTATTTAATTTCTTTAACAGTTCTACTTAATGTTTTAAATTAATTCTATGCTTTTTTTAAATAACAGACAAATGTGTATCAACGCTGTAAGAGACATGAAAGTCCTCAACAACGCATCTTGAAGATCTACACATTAGTCGGATTGGCTGAATTCAAAGCCTTCTTGATGACTTCTATTGGCTATGCATTACGTTCTTCAATGGTCCATGGTAATATCGAAATCCACTACTCTATTAAATTTAAAAAGGTTACAAATTAAGTTAAATTTATAAATCAATGAATATTGTAATTTTTATAGAAAACCATGATCGAGATATACAACGTGTCAAAAACGATCACATCACAAAAATGCAAAATTATATCACGTTAGTTAAAGCTGCTGTATCGGAAGCCATTACTGAAGTTGGCAACTGTAAACCTGAAACGAGTGATAAATTTAATTTATGGTCACTTCAAGCTGTCAGTTTATTACCAGTTGACGCTGACTTTAAGAATGACATGTTAGTATGCTAATTTGCAAATGAAAAAGATTTCAATGCTCATGATATTGTATGTTATCTAGGATAGTCACAGGAATACGTTTTAAAGTAGTAAATAGAATACTTCATGCTCAAATTGAAGAAGCAAAGCTTGGTCCTGGTTACACAACAGTGCCTGGTACTGAAAGATGGATTCCATTGGAAGAAATGAACTATATGAGTGGTGTAGGGAATGCTCGTGGTGGTTGTACTTTGAAAAAGAGAACTTCTTGGAGAAAATATGGGTCTAAACCAATTTGTGTAGAAACTGGTTCCAACATACAAATATATCTTTCTAAGACCATGGAATTTCCTGGAAGTTTTGCTATTGTTGGTGAGTATAATTTATATATCTAGTTAATACTCTTTTTTCAAATACTAATTATTACAGGTGTGCAATTTCATAAGCAGGAACATGTTGAAGATCATAAACTAGCTCTTCATTTAACTCTTAAAGTGGCGGGAATTACTCCTCAAGGCAAAGTTTTTGCTCAAGCTCTTCCAAGTTTGTATGTATCACGAATTTTTAAATTTCTATCTCATAAAAACAAAATTATTGTAATATTTTTTTGATTGTAGCCAAGAAAAGCAGACGGATGCGAATAACGAATATTTTGACTTGGTTAATCATCATATTGATTTACAATCTGTCTATGCAAATCCAAGAATTCCTCTTACACAAGTTGAAGTCTACCATCGCGGAGACGAAGATCCTGGAAACACTGTATCTTTGAAAGTTCAAGCTTTTAATCTTGCTTCCACGATTAAAACTAACTAATGTTAAGTTATTCAATAACACTTTGAAATACTATCGTTATTGATTCTCTGAAATGTATGAAAATAAATGATTTTAAACAGTTTCGATTATCATTCAATAAATTTATTGCTTTCTCAAAGCTCTTCGTAACACTTCCTTCTTCACCTTTATCGATAGCTTAACATAATCATCATCATTGTCTTTATCATTATCATCAGAATCATCATCTAGATTATTATTACTGAAATGATTATCTTTAAGTGAACTTAACGTTCGTCGAGTTTGGCCTAAATTAGTGCCAGTATCTGAAGAATCTGAAGATTGTTTTTCTTGAGACTGAATATCTTTTAGTGCTGACATCATGTCAGCAACGGTATTTCTTGTCACAATTTCATTTTCGATTGCATTACTCTGACCAATATCATTATTGAATGCTCTTCGAGTGACATGATCTAAAGCAGCAGCTACTTCATAAGCAGATGGTTGACTTCTTCTGGTTGGTCTTATTATTGGAGTGATGATATTTTCTAATTCAGTCATTATCTGCTGAGTTAATGGTGATCGTCGGGATGGTGGCTTATCCATTCGCTCCTCGATGATACTCCACAGCTCTTTAGCCACTTCTTTTGGATCTACATTGACGACTATGTTTACATTTTTGTTCTCTATCACTGTTTCAGACTGAAAACAATTATAGTTGAGGTTACTTCGTAAAGTAAATCGAATTATTACTGTATTTAAACAACAATAATTCGATTGTTTCTTATTTATATATTGTCGAAGTATTTTTCAATTTATTCAGTTACATTAAATGAATGAATATTTAATACCTAATGTACTTTATATATAAGATATATCTATTCTTACCTCTGGACTAGGCG
This sequence comes from Chelonus formosanus, assembly GCA_028641665.1. Taxonomy (NCBI): domain Eukaryota; kingdom Metazoa; phylum Arthropoda; class Insecta; order Hymenoptera; family Braconidae; genus Chelonus; species Chelonus formosanus. The sequence goes on from CM054002.1 coordinate 2,638,734, forward strand.
TCAACCTTGAGTTTCCACCGGCTTTAGGAAATTTCATGTTATTACCCAGCTGTAAGTTTCACAAAATATTTTAAACAAATAAATTTATTAATAACATTAAAAAATAGTCAATAAAACAATCAAGTTGGCTTACAGAATGAGTGTTGACCACCACGAAAGTCAACATAAAAATATCGAAAATTTTCATGGCGGTGGAAACAACGCGATACGTTGACGCAACGAAAATCACAAGTCCTATAAAAAAATAGATTAAATACAAACTTCTTTATATACTTTAATCTCTACACGATGGCAATAATATCAAGCTCTAGCATTAAAAAAATTTTTTAATAACAGCCAGTGATCGTTTCACGATTCGCAGTTCGGTTGATTTTCTCAAGAAGTCGATTAACGGACATTCACGTCACAGTTGTTAATAATTTCATGTTTTTAAAAGCGTTAATTCATCATTAATTTTCTACAATAACATTTTTATTATCAATATCAATTTTATCAGTAAGTATATTTCCATTAAAATACAACAATTATTAACATAATTAACACTTTAATAATACTTTTATAAGTACTTGATTAACCTCCAAATCAATCTATGCCTACAGAATTTTATTAAAACATTGACATTTATTTAATCAAGTATCAGGATTAATAATATTCAAAGAATCAATATCATCTTTCAGATCATCCATCAGATCAGGCCTCTGTCTAATTTCTGTTTTTAAAGCTTTCGTTAAAGCTGCATAAAAATCATTATTCCAAGTATGTGGATCACTTCTTCGTGTTGGTTGAAATTCTTGATAAAAATTTCGTCCTCTATTTTGATCCTGCAGATCATTACCTGGTTCTCTAGGATAGATGATCGAATGTGCTGGGTTTATTTGCTGTTCTTGTGTATTACGAGCGGCATTTAATGCAATTATCGCTCGTTTCATTGATAACTCGTTGTCATAATTGTTATGGGCTGTTGTGCAGTATTGATTTGCACGTAAACGTGAATATTGTTGTTTATTGATTTGTTGAATAATGTCATTAATTTTATTAATTTCGTCATTTAGCTGTAACAGAAGATTTCCACTGCAATCACAAGCATTCTAAAAATGAAAATTAATTTATTTATTTCATAATAATCATTTCAATAATAATTAATGAATTTAATTAATAACTCTTCACTTACTGCTTTAATTAAAAGGTCAAAACATGATAGTATGCTAACGTAAATAATTTTTTTCCACATGATTGGTAATTTCTTTTTTTTATGGTTAATAAACAAATGTGTTTTCAATTAATTTTTATATTTAAAACTCTATAATTATTGCTTCAATTTTTTGTGCAAGGAGAAGCATCTGCTATGCCTTGGATGTAATTTTCGTTATGTCTGTGACCTTCTAAAATCAATCGTCATATTACTGCCATAAACTATTAACTATTATTGGTACAGATAAGCTGAGCTGATTGTATAGATGGATCATTGTTGTGATTCACTAATATCGAAGTGATTGGTTTATTCATTTTTTTAATTAAAAATATACTCCTTGAAGATTAGTATTGAGTCATTTTTTATTACATCAGATAATGACAAATTTAATCTTGGATAAAAATTGTATTTTAAAAAAGAATAAGGTATATTGAAAACGAATGATAGGTTTGTAGCGATAATATTATTTATTAATTGTAAAAAAAGTAATTAACGATGTCTATTGATTAAATTCATAATATCTTGAAGTTTCATTTTAGATATCAGCGCATCGAAATTGGATCCGTGATTATCATCATTTTCGTCGAAAGAAAATTTAAATATATTATCTAACGATTTATCCTTGCAAGGTGCTGTATCAAACTTCTTAACATTTCTTCGAGACCTTTTATCTGGGCTTCGACCTAAAAAAACCATTGGATTTTCAAAAAATAATATCTTCATGTTATGTATTGAATTAGAGTGGGTCAATAAACTTGTGTCGTTATCTTTTCGAAAAAAAATTTGAAAGAAACATGAATTAATTATTGATCAACTGATGACTAACCCTTAATGTGATATTCATTTATTCCTATTAGAAAGTTTTTCTATGGAAATTCATTAGTTTACATGCTTTATTGATTAGATTTTTTTATTACATTAAAGAATTGATTATAAATATTTTTCTTATTAAAAATGAAAAAATAGACACAAATGTATCCACCAATTTAATAATCTAACAATTTAAGTTTTAGAAACATCAGAAACTGAACCTGGAACTGAAGCTGGTTTACCAAAATCTAGATTTTGAAGAGCTTGTAATTGGCGAAGAGCATCATCACTGAAGTCTAGATTATTTGTTAGAGTCCTTAATGGTATATTGCCATTTTTTGTTGTATCGTTCATCAGAAGTTCATCATTACCAGTATTTATTTGAATTCTTGTCACGTCTGTTGAATTGTTTAAACCAGTTTCATTTTTAGTCTCCACATCTGATAAAAATCTCAAAGCGGGTAGGGTATTTTCTACATTAGCTTGGACATCTGTAGGTTTTTCATCAGTTACCAGAGATGTTAAACCTTCTACAGTTTTTTGAAGGTTGGTTTGATCAACTACAGCATCAATGGTTTTATTTATTCCTAAATTTAAAAGATTTCGTGCTCCTTCACTAAACATTGAATCCATATTCATATTACTTTCAGTTACATTCGAGGTCAGAGATCCTAGATGATTTGTGGCTGCAGTAATACTTTCAGCAGGTTTTAAAATGTCAGAAATTGTTTTTGAATCAATTGGAAATAAAAATCTACTCTGGACTTCCGCAGATACATCATTTTTATGCTCATCAGGTTTCTTTTGTCCTTGAATTATTTCTTTTAAAGTCAAGTTTTGTAGTTCAGTATCTAATTTATTCGTTGCTTGAGCTCTTTCTGCATTTCTTAATTCAACCACTCGATTAGTAGTTTGATAAGCCAGTCGTAAAAACAACCGAACAAGTTTTTCATTTTGTTCTATTGAATTTGGATCGTAATGCTGTTCAGCAGTATTTAACACTTCTGATGAAGATATAACAATCTGGAAATAGTTTTTAGCGAATAATTTTTTCATTTAATTATTTATTGAATGTTTTCTCTAAGAGACTGATTAAAAAAACTAATGTATGTGTATTTAATTAGGTAAATCATTACCGGAGTGATGGAAATGAAGATGGAGAAAATAACGTTGCTCACTTGCATCTTTCACTACACTACAAGTGAAATATTCTCCACTGAGAATGACCTTTAAATATACCCAGCAATTAAGATGATTAATATAATTTGCACGGTCCATGTTTCGATTTCTTGGTATGTATTTTACGATCAATTAATGATAATTTTAGTGTTTAACTAATCAATTTGCTTATCAGTTCACTTCTAGACATCAATAATATTGTTGTACGACCGTGAAGTAGAAAAGTTCTCATGAATTTTTTCATGAACATCAGGACTACTTATTATTGAATATAATACAAAGTTTAGCTTTTAGCATTCTTAATAAGAAACACAATATGAATATTTTAATCAAGTCATTTTTATTGATATGAAGTCATTGATATTTTACAGACAACATTGACTGTGTACAAGGAAAATAAGTGTTTGATTAATCGTATTATTAGTAAGGATGTTATCTATTGTGGATAAATACATTATGTCTACTGTTATGTAGGGGAATAACAATGTTGGTTACATTATGTAATACTTATAGTTGTCATCTAGGAATAATCAGATGTGAATCTTGGATATGTTTTTTCGTTAAAACCTGAAGATTTATCCTCTGTGTCCACAACGGTGGCATTGACGCTTAGGGTAATGATTGTGATATTGAGGATAGTGATGGCCATGATGTTTGTAACCATAACCACCACCGCCTCGGTAAGGATCAGGATCAGCACTAGCTACTGGTGATGCTTCTCTTTCAACTCTGACGACTTCTGATTGAACAACATCTTCAGCATTTTCTGCAATTAGATCGAAAAATCTTTTTAGTACTTCTAACAGTAATTTAATTTAACACAAGATTCGTTATTTTGAAAGAGTTTATCAATCGTCATGATATTGAAATATAATCCAAGTTTTAAGGATAGAATTAGCTGGAAATTTAGTGAATAATTCATTGCAAAGATAGGAAATGAGAATAAAATAAGTAAAGGAGTTATTTTAACTTACCATTTTCAATTGTAGGATAAGCGTAAACACAAACAACAGTTGCAAGAAGGAGTAATAACACAATTTTAGCCATTTTTAAACAGAGTTCAGGATTCTTTCTTCGACTTGGAAAAAATTTTTTGTTACGGTGGTCGATCCTGCTGCGGTTCTTAAATGAAACTGGTTTTGAATGCTAAATGCTACCTATATATAGACTCGAATCTCTCAAGATACATTTCAGGAATTCAAGATTTTTCCTCTATTGAAATTTTTTTTATGATTATTTTTATTTTTATTAAAATTTTTATCTCTTTTAACAAGAAACGATGAATTAGTCATGATTGAAATTTTCACAAATGCTATTAGAAATGCAATATAAAATGTGTTTTTATGCAAAAAATTTATTAACAGATTAACATTAACTCATAATCAACATCATTATCAGGAATCCCGGAACTTTTGATAAATGTCTTTTTCGTTTTCTTATTATGGTAATTCAAATTCATCGCTAAATGTCAATGGCAAGTTTTTCCTTATTACGTTTATAAATGTGAAATTAATAGTTAACAATTCAATTAATTATGTTTTTTGACAGAGCATTACTCAAAACTTGGTACTTGTTATGGAAAATTGTTATTTATTTCATTAATTCTACTGATAGATTTATCCCTACTTCATTCTGATTTTAAATTCAGGAGATGAATTTCTTCAGTATAATTCTAAGATTTGTGAATATAAATAAAAAAAAGAACATGGATTAGTCAAATGAAAAATTTCATAATATTAACAACATGTTCAGAGTCGTTTGACCCTAATGAATCATTTATAATAAATAATCTTTCTGCTTCTGTAGTCGAATAGTTTTCAGAAAAATCGTATGCAATAAAAATCTCATTCTTAGTGAAGATAAAATTCAGTAAGATAAATCTTTTTTAAAAAGTTATAATAAAAAATACTGAGATATTAATACTTAGCCCAAAATTTTGTTTCGATAAACATGTTCAGATCAAAATAAATTTGGCAAGATCTAAATTGCCTGTTTAATCAAATTATTTATGAATTTTTTTTCATCTAAATTTTGTCTGAATTGGAAGTTGAAGTTTAATTACATTTCATTAAGGACAATAATTTACTAGATCAAAGGATCAAAGATATATCAAGATAGGAGTCAAACTGGGATTTGGAGATGGACATTAAATTAATGGCAAAATAAATTACAAACAATTAAATTTTATTTAGATACATATTTTACATTGTTAATTATTTATATGTGGATACTAATATTCCACTATATTTTAAAAATTTAATTTTCAAAGATAATATCAAAATTCGTTGGAAAATAATTTTTACTTAGTAGATCGAATGATGGTCTAATTTATTTAGCCTCTGAAAAAGTTAATCGCTGTATCAAGTAACCTGCGAAAAACAAACAGTTATTAAAATCATACAACAAAGTTGAACAAATGAAGAAGAAATATAAATGCAGAAACATAGAATAAATTCTTTTTAACTCTCAAGCTTCATGCTCATTATAACAAAGAAAAGACCTAAGACTTGTGTGTCTAAAAACCTTTATTTTCTTCTGATAAACTCTGGAGATAAAGTGGGGTCTGGATCAGATGGCGATTTGTTATTTACATCAACCTGAGGATATCTACTTTTGGGGGTCTTTTGATCCTGTAACTCACTGGATATGATATCACTTATAACTCTACGAAGATCAGCATCGTCTTCAACATCAATTAAAGCTGCCTCAATTACAGAAGCTTGAGAATTGTTTGAATAAGTTTCCGGCACATCAATGTATACGTAGATTTCATCATACCCTGGTTGCTGAGGATGATGAATATCGCGGCCTTGTGGCTGGCTGTAGTGGACACCATGGACATTTGACTGGCTGTAGAGGACGTCATGGTCATGAGGATTGTTGTGGGGATGATTGCTATGGTCATGTGGCTGGCTGTAGTGGACGTCATGGTCATGATGATTGTCGTGGTGATGGCCATGATCATGATGATTGTCGTGGTGATGATCATGGTCATGAGAATCGTCGTGGTGATGACCATGGTCATGAGAATCGGGATAATGTTCATGAGGATGGTTGTGGTGGGCTGGATAATCATCAAGATGGGCGTGCTCTCGGTGTCCATGAGTTTCGAGTCTCAAACTATCATGATAGGCAGCTCGAGGATGACGACTTTTCGGAGGTAATTCTCCTACTATAAACACTAAAAAATACTTCACTCTAGTAAATAAAATAAATATACTTTTACTCTTTACTTAAAATTAACTTTAAAACATTCTTTAGAATAAATTTTTAAACAATATTTTATCATAATACTTACGATCTTTTTTAGAAGGATAAGCACAAACGTATGCAGCACAAGCTAAAATAAGTAAAAATACAAACTTAGCCATGATGACTATTGATTCTTCGATTTTTAGATATAAGATGATTTTTGGTCACTGCCACTGATGCTACTTCACTTCAGAATGACCACTGTTGTGATCACCAAATAATTCTTATATATATACACAATTTTATTACTCAACTCTTTTGAAACAGTCGATACCAATGACCTTCCAGCTCGTTGAATTCCAATACATAAACATCGGCAAGAATCTAGGGATTATTCAAGGTCTACTTTGTGATAAATGAATTATAATGACTCCATCATATATACCCAATATTTACAGGTATCATTAATTGCGGTAGAGATTCTGAATGGGACTCTTGGGATTCCGGTATCAGATGCGTCATTTAAAGACCACTGAAGAGATTCTTAAATAAACATTGAATATTGACGAAGATTATTTTCAAGACTTAAACATTCAACAAAACTAGTACTCAGTGACGACTTACAGCCAATATGATTCTTTTAAAAAATGTAATTGCTTTATCATTAATTTTTTACCTCATTAGTGAGTCAGAAATTAAAAAAAAATTGTTTTGGAGGTAATGATGGTTTGATCAACACCCGGAAATTTAATCAATTACTTTTGAATATTTATCGGACTTTGGATCCATGAACATTATGGTATCGTAAACATATTGACTCAACTATTTGAAGTGTATTATTATATATATTTTATTTTCAATTTTTCATTACAAAAATATTAAAATTTATTTATTTACACAAACAATTTAAGGTGGTATTATTATAATTATCTACTTTATATTTTTCTTGAAGTATGAAAAATAAAAATTATGTTACGATGTAACAATTTTATGATTACAGATTAAAAACTTCATGGGTTTTCGATTCAATTGATCTTAAAAGAAAGTATAATTATTTATTTTCTTAACCAAAGATGCCAAGAAATCCATCCAATAATCTGGAAAGGAATTAAATTTATTAATGGTTTAATAGATTTATAAAAAAATTATGGGTATATAATTATTTTTAAAATTTCCCAATGGATCTCAACTGAATAAATCTTACCCATGTCTATGATACCCATGATCATGATAGCCATGACCGAAGTCGTCATGACCGAAATGTCCATGATCATAATGTCCATCATTATAGGAATCGTAACGATCAGGATGAATTACATCTTCATGAGTGTAAACTGTATTGCCAAAACGATCCCGAGTCGTCTTTTCATAATGATGGATATGTCTAGGATCTGGATTAGGACCAGGAGCTCTCTTAACTCTTCCAGGTAATGATTGTATTACTATTAATAATAATTCATTATTGATTTAACATTTTTTAAATAAAATTATTGATAACGATAAATAAAAACGTTTAATCATTTAAAAAAATTTACTTACAGTCTTGAGAAGAAGGATAAGCAGCAACGTAGGCAGCAAAAGCCAAAACAAGTATAAATACTAACTTTGCCATTTTGACAATTACTCAACTACGTTTGGACACAAGATGATGTCTTCGAACAGTTATTGATGCTGTGTTGTTTCGAATTCAAATGACTACTGTTTTGATCACAATACGGTTCTTATATATACACAGGCCAATGCTATACTTCTAGTGTTTAGGATTTTCCCATGATGTAACAATGTGTCAAATTCGTGAACGTGAATTACATAAGATGGAAGGGTGCTTCTATATACCTTCATCAGCTTAGAAAGTTTCTGTGGACCTCTGTCAATGACATTGATGTGACAAAGACGTCATCGAATTACCTTAGACGTAAAAGATTTTATGAACTGAGCAATCCACCATCATTATACTTTAAATCAAATTTAATAAATGACCAAATTATTTCAAACACTAGAAAATAATGGTAATTCCGGAGCTTCATTTTCATGCTCAACGTCATTCTATTATGAATTTGATCATTATACTTTGGAGAAGTGATTTTGAATCATTAGATTTAGAAGTATACTTTATGCCAGCTTAATACAATAATTCTGTAATGGTTCGCTGCCAAATTTTTTATTTTGCATACATGCATACGTACTTCAAAAATAAAATTAATATTTTTAAAATAGTGTAAAATTAAAGAAAACGGAAAGTTCTTAATATTGGTGGGGAAATATTATAAATTATTACTGTTTAATATACTTTAGGTAGCTGATAATTTGACTTAGCATATATTTCTAAATTTGGATCATCATTCTTTTGTTGACTTGGATGGAATTTATATAAAAAATAATTTATCCAAAAATTTCTAAATAGGTCAGAAAATAATAACTTATCTAATTCAGAATTATTTTCATTTTGAAAATTTAATATTACATTTTCTATCGGGATGATTAGAATAATACATTCATGACAACCGCATAATTAAAATGCAACTTTTTCAATTATTTCACTCAAAAAATTTTTATTTTTATTTTTAGTTTAAAATATAAATTTAACAATAACAATTGTTTGCTGTTATAAAGCTCAACGAATACATATTCAATTATGTTAATGTGGGTTAAATGAGATAAAAAATTAATATAAAATTTTGGATATTAGTTTTTTTTATATTTTATATTAATAAAGATAATAATGAAAAGAAATTTTTAGCAAAAACTTATAAATCTTCTTTATATAGTGAAGTTGGAATTCCATGTTTTAATAATAATCGGAATGATAATCCCAATGACCAGGACCAAAATGACCGTATGGGAAATGTAAATCATAATGTCCTCCATGACGATGTTCACCATGAAATCCTCCATAATGTCTATCATAATGTCCAGGACCAGGATGGATATGATCAAACCCAAAGGGATCAAATCCAAAAAATTGTGGATTAGGATTAGCAGCTCTTTTAACTCTTCCAGGTAATGATTGTATTACTATTAATAATAATTTATTATTAATTTAACATTTTTTAAATAAAATTATTGATAACGATAAATAAAAAAGTTTAATCATTTAAAAAAATTTACTTACAGTCTTGAGGAGAAGGATAAGCAGCAACGTAGGCAGCAAAAGCCAAAACAAGTATAAATACTAACTTTGCCATTTTGACAATTACTCAACTACGTTTGGATACAAGATGATGTCTTCGAACAGTTATTGATGCTGTGTTGTTTCGAATTCAAATGACTACTGTTTTGATCACAATACGGTTCTTATATATATATGGATGATCCTGTGTTTTTGTTTTTTTATATTTTTTAGGATATCCCCATGATGTAATGTATTAAATTTGTGGACGTGCATTATATAAAATTGGAAGGGTATTTCCAGGTATCTTCATTAGCGTAGAAAGTTTCAATAGACCTTTTTGATGCCACAAATACGTTATCGAATTCTCTTAGATGTAACAATTCTATGAACCAAAAAATCTGATATTAAATGCTTTTGAGTAATTTAAAATACCTTTTCAATATGATAAACAATTCTTGTTTACAGTTTATTTTTAACAACGGAAATTTTTTTTTTATTGTAATGTTCAACGAATTCATAGAGAAAAAGATAGGATCATGAATCATTATTTGTTTTTACTGAATCATATTTTACTCTGTTAAATTATCACCAATCAGCACTTCTTGAATTTTCTATTTGTCGTTAAAAAGTTGTTTTCCTATATATCTGTGGGCTAGCTGACGAAAGATGTAGTGTGTTCGCAAAATAAACGAATGGATCATATTACTGACTGAATCATAAAACTATCGTTCCCTCTATGTATTTAATTATTAAAAATTACTCATGTCTTATTTTTCTTATTTCAGTTCGCTACTGGATTGAAGGAGGTATAATAATGAATAGATACAGAATATACTATACTAGTTTTTCAATATTTTATTTAAGAAAAAAATCGAAAAAATTTTTCACCAAAAATCATAAATGTTCTCAATATATTCAAGTTATATTTTCATGTTTTAATATATTGGATATCCATTAGTATGTGGATGCAAATGACAAGGACCGTGGATACCGCGAGGGCAATGTGTATCGAAATGTGATGAATAACCATGACCTCCATGACCATGACCTCCATGACCATGACTTCCAAAACCATATTCATTATAATGTCCAGCACCAGGAATAATGATATCTTGTCCATATTGTGGATGGGGATTAGCAGCTCGTGCAGTTCGATGTTGCATTATGTTTACTAAAATCATAGGAAGACATAAATATACTTTTCAGCATAGAATGATTTCTTCAGGTAATAAATAAAATTTTTTATCATTTTTCAAATCATAATCATTACAAAATTTTTTTTTCTAAATAATAAATATTTTAAATTACAATTATAATTAGATGAACAATAAAAGAATAAAAAAATAATTACCATCTTGGTGAGGAAGACCAGCTACCATGCAGGCAGCAAATGCCAAAACCAACAAGCAAATCAACTTGGCCATTGTAATACAATTGATACACGACTTTCGATATCGCTTTTTGAACTGGAAATGATGTTTATTTGAACTGGTACACGATTCTTATTTATAGTCACAAATTTCTTAATAATTCCGGGATATCCCATTGACCTTCTGAGGAATTGGTCGTCAGTATGGTCATCTGAATAGGAGAATTTGAATCTATAGGAGTGAAAGCATTACTCTTCACGTCTATATCGAAGGTAAAACTATAAAAACTTCCGCTTCTATACTGATGGGATTTTTCAAGGTAGCTTTAGTGATAAATAAATGACTGCACTCGATACGACCAATGATTATTGATATTATTAACAAAGAATATTTAAGAAATTCCCTTGTTTACATTGACGTCATTTAAGTATTTCTTAAGGGAATTTTTTATTGAATAAAGAAAAAAATTATTTTGATGTATAAAAATTAAAAATCAACAACATATCAAAATGATTCAATATTTCCGTGAATTTTTTAAAAATAATAAATTGCTTTTTTTAAAATGATAATAATAACTATCCTTGAATTATACATTAACTCACTTTTATAGTAAAGATCATAACTTTTGATTTGTTTACTATCATTGAAGACAATAATAAATATAATAACAACAATTTACTTTAAATTGAATATATCTCACTATAATATTCTTGAAATTAAAATTTTAAAAAACCCGCGCTTTTATTGCCAATCAATATTTTTTTGCAAACATTTATCGCATGCGCATTGGATAAAGACACTGATGACATCTATAAAGAATTTGCGCGGGATTCGTGCTCCAAGAAAGGAAGAAAAAGCTATGGCTTCTTTGATTTACAAGTCAGTGAGCCATTGTTTTTTATTTGAGTATGCAATATTGGAATAATTAACGGATTGTTTAAATTTAGGTTAATAACTCATCTAATTATCAATAATTTATCAGTGAGTTTAGTATTTCTTACCTAATAAGTTCAGTAGCTGCTACAATTATTAGAAGCAGTCTGATTTATCAATGTAAGTAATCTAATTGTTCGAATATGAGATAATTTTATTGTGTACAACAATTGTCATTGGACTGATGTTATATTACAGTTTAGCAGACGCTATTGAAACAATTTCCTTAGAGTTTGTCAGCAAAAGGTTCTGACTCGCTAATACAGTAATGGTGATGGCAGTTGTGAATGATTGCTTTTGTTAACAGTTCTTTCAGATGAAAGCCATCAATAGCAGAATACTTTGTCACATTGCATTATGCTTCTTTTTATATAAAAAATAACAGGCAGTTCGCATCATGGTTCTCCTTTAATTTATAGGTTCTTATTGAATTAATAATTAGAATGGATTTTATTTTGCATGAATTTACTTTAACATTATTATTTTTTGCAACATAATGGTAAGGAAACGAAAAAGGAAAGGATACGTGTTACATAAGTTTTTTCTAAATTGTTATTTTCTTGTTTTAAACTTGAAAATATGAATATTTTGAAAACATGAGTTTTTATTATTCAGATATTTGGATGCAGTCAACATGGTATTGTGAAATTTCTAGAAGAAGAAACTGGTTTTATCGGTGAGAGCTACATATTACCTCTGATGCTAACAAAGCTCTCTGTATCTTGGATTTCTTCACGAAATACTTGATGAAACATACAAAGCCATCTTACAAATTCTTTTGAATTTACATTGTAATAATTTTCTTTTGTTACCTCTCTAATGAAGAATTTAAAAAATTCATCGAATCGATGTGGATCATCTAAAAAAAATAAGTACCTAGTATTTTTATTTAAACAATTAGTGTTTAGATTAATAAAGATTCTTGACTCATAGGAGTATAAATCTATTTTCAGTAATACAGAGACGAGTTCTGCTCTACATGTGAAGATATATAAATTTTTATTGAATATCTATGGCCAAGAGTTTGACGAAAAAAATTTAACAACGGCATTGCTATCTGAAATTTATGGATGATTCAAGATTAAAAATGTTTATTCAACTATATTGAAATTTTGCTGTGTCTTTGAGAGATTGAACAAACATGCAGCATAGCAACGGTTGATTTAAAGTCATAGCTAAAAGTATGAACCATAAAATGGATTTTTTCTCTAACAGTCTTCAAAAGTAATTCAGACGCTCTATAAACAATAAACGTTGTCTTTTCGTGCGTTAACTAAAATTCGTTATCACTTTACCAAGTATTCGCGGATACTTGGCAAATGTTTTTCAAGTAAAATAAATTTCATGATCAATTCTAAAGCTTGAAACGCATTATAGTTGCTGTAAAGGTTCGCATTTTTTCGTGGATCGAATTAGTAATGAAGCTTCTAAGGTTTTTATTACGCTATTTCCCTCCAGGTAAAGATTAACAATTTTATTTCTGCCATTTCCGTTGTTATTGGAAGAATAATGAAAAGCAGTAAAAGAAAAATGTACATTTTCCATTGTTGCAGGAATTGCTTTGGAATACACACAAGGTGGAGAAGTCAAGACCAAAATGATCGATTTGTTGGACCTTAATTCGAGGTAATAAAATGATAATTTACTGTTTGTAAATTGAAGAAAAGTAATAAAAAATTCTGTTACACGAACAAATCAAAATACGTTCGATTTTACAATTTTAAAATCAATTTTTCTCTGAGAACATCAATAAATCCCCGAAAAGTTGATTATTGTTTTATTGAAGTTTAAAATGTTGACTGTAAATATCAAAGAAGTATGTTGGAGAATTATCAATAGCTTTGATAATATTCAAATGTGGTTTGTGAACATTGTTATAGAACTGACATTAAAGCATTGGCTCAAAACATCAAGGATGCAGAACCAGTAATAACTGACTCAGTGATAGGACAATTAGAGGATACATTGCTAAAGTTGCAATCTAAAGTATGTGATAATACAACAAAGCACTTCTACAAGTATAGAACCCTTCAAACTCATCTTCTTCCAGTGACTAATATAGCCTTTGATAAACTAGGTAAAAGGTACTTCCATTAAAACATGTAGAACATTTTATCAATGAAAATTAATTATTAACATAAATTCAATTTTCTACGCAGATGCCTGACGGGCAGCTATGACCGAACTTGTAAAGTTTGGGACATTGAAACTGGAACGGAGCTTTTTACTCTCCAAGGCCATAAAAATGTAGTTTATGCTGTCTCTTTTAACAACCCCACTTCGTAAGTTAACTAATTTAATTATGCCAAAATTTATTCTATTCTCATTTTCATTAGCTATTCACAAAAATAAGAAAAAATATAACTGTACTCTCATACATTTATTCTAATTACAATAAGTTAAAAACAATAATACATTACATAAAATATGTTGAAAGATCCAATCGAGAATAATACTAAATTTTAAAATATTGCTTTATCAAACTAAAATTTATCATTAGCTATAAATTAGACTCATATATAAACAATAGAGAAAATGATAAAAGCAAATTGTTATTCATTTAGACTATATCAAGTGTTTGGTAATCGAATTCATGTGTTATACATTGATGTATGGTAACTTTTCTTTTCGCTTTAAAATCTGAACTGAAACTGTTCTAATTGTGAATTTTATTATTCACGAATTTTATATTATTGGTTTAGAAATAATTCATGCTATTCTGTTTTTTAAAATGCTATTCTATGATAAATAAATCTAAAACAGAGCTCAATAAGTGCCACTTAATTATTCAAGTTCTGTTATATCATTGATTAGATTTTTTAGCAGTCACGCGTCATTATTTTTTTATGTGTTATTCTTTAATAGATACAATTTTTTAAACTTAGAATTAAAGTAATGACTCATTGTTATTACTCTATATTTTTTTTTATTCCTTTAGAATTTTTTGAATTTTCAATTCTAAAAAGTAAATATTCATAGATAATCAATCATTCCGATAATATTCCATATTTGCTTGGATCATTAAAATGTATAATTACCTTAATTTTTTTTAAAAATATGATTTTTTATTGATCAGTTCAATCAATTGAATAATTAGTTGCTTGATTTAATTTATTATTCAAACAATCAATCACTTCTAGATTATTATCGATTTATTGAATAGTTTACTCAAATATTATTAACGATTATTGCTTTATTAGCAGTTATTTTCCTACTAGAAAACTCTTGTGAGTTATCAGTGGTAATTTCACAAAATATATCATCGAAAAGTTTTATTTTTATTTTTCTTGTAAATCTCTAGTAGAGCAAAACACATTGCGCAGTAATTCAAATATTTAAGTATATGATAATCGATAAGACCCGAAGGAAAATATTAGATCTGCTGGGGTTCTTCGATATCTCATGACCTTAAAGTTATTATCAGACACAAACAAGCATGCAGTCAATCATTAAAGTCTTTGACGTTGGGAATGATTATCTTATTACTATTTTATTTTTTATTGTGTTTTGCACTTGATTGTATATATCATACATAAATCTTTCACGGATAGGTAATAAAAAAATTCAACGGTTTAAAAAATTTTTTATAAATCATTATTGCCTAGGACATAAATTTCTGAATAAATAAAAATAAAGAAGAAAAATGAAAACTTTATATATATAATATCAAATTTGACTGATCGATGTATTGCTCTTGCTATCAATGTTTATTTTAATTTAAATCAATTAATGTAATTTTGTGTTATAATAATAGAGATAAAATCCTTACTGGATCTTTTGATAAAACTGCTAATCTGTGGTGCGCACGTTCGGGCTATTTGCTACACACTTTTTACGGTCATGATGCTGAAGTTGTGGTTGTCAAATTTGCTCCTGCACAAAATCAAATTGCCACTGGTTCGATGGATGCTACAGCTAAAGTTTTTCAACTAGCAACAGGTACCCTAATTATAACAATCAATAATAAATTGACAGATAAGTTACTTCTCAATATAAACAATAACTGATTTGTTGACTAAAAAGTGGATGGTATATTGATGCAACCTTGATAAAAAGCAATTAATTAACACAGTTTTTTGGAGTAAAAAATAAAATAATTTTATCATCGAGTTAATTCATGTATTTTTGGTAGCAAAAAGTAATTTCACCTTTTGATTAATTGATATTTCAGGACACGAAATAGGTACTTTAAAGGGTCACATGGCCGAGGTTATTGCTCTCAACTATAATCGAGATGGTAATCAGATAATGACTGGATCTTTTGATGGAACAATTAACTTGTGGGATTTGAGGACCTTCAAGTAAGCTTTTTAGGTCACTAGTGATATTATTGTATCCTCAATTTCTAGTTATTAATTGATAATAAATAATTGTTAATTATTTTTTTTAGAAGGACCAGCTGTTTGACAGGTCACGAGTCAAAAATATCAAACTGTCTTTACAGTTTTGATTGTTCTATAATTGCATCATCATCATTGGATAAGACTGCAAAAGTGTGGGATGTACGTATGAGTTCTTGTCTTGGAACTTTAACAGGCCACGAAGATGAAGTTTTAGATGTGGCTTTGGATAATCAAGGATTAAGATTAGCCACTGCAAGCAGTGATGCTACGGCAAGAGTTTGGGACATTTCTGGAGATTTCCAGGAGCTTGCAGTACTTGAAGGTCATCGTGAGGAAGTTTCCAAAGGTAGTTAAAGTGATTAAATAATAACTTTAATTAAGCCATTTAGTAATTATCCTTTTGATGCCAAGAAATAACCATTCCACATTATTTTAATCTATCTATTCAACGTACTCCGTATGTTAAATACATACTAAATATTTTTTAAATAATTTCCATTATCGCACACTTAGAAGGCTTAGACTTTATTATTAATTGAAAGAATTTTCCACTTTTATATTAATAATGTTTTTCGTTGAAAATGTTGTTAAGTTCTTCGAGAAAGTTTCTATTCCAATTGTTTATCTGATATAAAAATAAAAAAAAATTCTTTCAACAAAAAATAATAAATGAAGTGAAATATCAGACTTTTATCGGTCCAAGTAGTGCCATTAAAAGTTTCAACAATGATTAGTTTGCTAGTTATGAGAATTCAAAGTTTACAAACGACTCTTGTTGCAAATCACCCTTTTTCATATCTTTTCTTTAATCATAGTAATCCAATTTATGGTGATTTAAATTTCCTACATCTACCATAATTATCTCAGAATTAGTGATAGTTTCTCTATTTTTCAATAGTATGCTTCAGTCCCAACGGAAGTAACTTGTTGACTTCATCCCTGGATAGAACAGCTCGTATTTGGTCCACCGAATCTGGTCGTTGTGTCCAAACTTTAGCTGGACATACAGATGATGTTTTCAGCTGTGCATTTTCCTATAATGGAAACACTGTAGTTACAGCTAGCAAGGACAACACATGCACTATCTGGAGATGACTAAATTGGTTTCAAGTGCTACCATAGCTCTTGTTGATCATTTTATTCTTTATTTATATTTTATATTTTTTTATTCTCTAATCAAAATGGTAAATATTTTATGATGACTCATAAAAACATGTTAGCAAGTATACCAAGCACAAATATTATTGAAAGAACGAGGTTTCAAATAGTAGATAATAAAATGATAGCTTTAGAATAGCATAAGACTAGGTGGTTTTAAATAAATTAAGTTCATTGAAGTATTATTATGTATTAATATCAATTAACTTATTTTTTATTTAAAAAATTATTATTCAGTAAAGATTTTGAATACTTTAATATGTAAGATAAATATTGTGATTTATAAGGTTTAACCTAATCAATATTGGTGTTAATTGTTGTTATTATTACAACATTTTTGTTTGCTGGAGATATAAGCTTTAGTGGTTATAATTGATAAGTTATTTTGCTCATGCAAACGTCACTCTAATAAAATATGTCACAAGCGTCTTAATCAGTTGTGCAGGAGCTAATCAGCGTTTTTTAAGGTCAACTCCTTCATGAGATTACTAATGATAATAACGATTTGGTAATAAAATGAGGAAATATCAATGTAGCTGTGATACCAAGCATGCATATATTTATATTTACTTTATAAGTGAATATATCTACTTAGAAATTAAATATTTAAATTCAAACAATATGTTAATATACATATAAAAAATAAAAAAATTATTCCACATTCGATCTGCCATTCTTAAATAATCTATTTATAATTTACATTTCAATGACTAAATTAATCATTTTAGTTGACAATGAAAACTCAATGTTCAATATATCCTTTATACACCAGCAGTTCATTTCTGTTATGTCATTAATTTATTTATCAATCACATTTACTCACAACTGTTTCCATGCTGCCATTATTCACTAATTAATTTAGTTTATTTATTTCCTTAATTTATGAAGTTTAAAATTATTCAATTAATTCATTGATCACTTTTTTTTAGCATTATTCTAAATGATAGAGAATGTATGACTGGTTTTTTTTTGTGTTACTTTATTACATAAAACAAAGTGCTCTTGAAACAAATGATTGGAAGCTACTTCCCAGTTATTTCCATTATTTAATGTTTTTCATATTTTTTATTTTTTTAGAATATTTTCATAAATAAATATCATTTAAATAATTATGATTCTTATCAAACTCAATGGTTTTATAATGGATTTATCATTGTAGGAAAGAATTATTAATTGACATTTAAATCATATCTCATTAACATGAAAATGTTAAGAATTACTTCCGTTTGATTGTTTTATAGTTTACTTTTTGGCATTCTTTGGATAGTTAATGAGTAAAAAAAATTGAAATATGTTTATGTAGTAACTAGAAAGTGAATTTGAATTTAGAAGAAATTATTCGGGAAGATTTTGAAGTTTTAGTACTGAAAAGAAAATTATGTATCATGCATACCCTTTCTAATTGTGAATTGAAAATAGTCATTTTTTAAGTGCATCGACCGGTTGGACAAGTTAAAGCTGTAAAAGAAATAATAAGTGGGGAAATGGCCTCGACTTGAGCAATTGGAGCACTTGCACGCAATGGGTTATCACTCGTTAATAATATTTATCCCCTCACAAATTACTGTTTTCATGGACACCCCTTCTCTATTGGTCATTGATCATTCAAGTCTTACACGCGATTGGTTTATCACTCGAATTCTTCTTTTTGTCAACTCCACTTTGCTGAAGAAAAAGCTTATAAATTAACTCTTTCCGGCTCCTATGACACATTCCTCAATAGTCATTCGTCGAGTTAAAGTTTCTTTTATATTTATTTTACTCTCTACATTCTATTGTCAATTAATTTGATTTATTTAATTACAGCTCATTCAATTATTCATTTATTTGTACAGTTATTTACAAGTTTTTTTTTATTGAGTTTTTGCATCAAAGCAGAAAGTTTTTGTTATAGAACTCACTAAGTGTACGTTTTATTGAGATGGATGCATTGAAAAATGTGAAGAATAGTACTACCACCAACGGCCATGGACCACTTAGTAGACCTAATGAAAATGAATTTTTGCATAGTAATGTCAAGCACATTAGTCACACTGCGTAAGTATACTTTATATTTTAATTCAAGTTTATTTTGAATATATAAATTCAATATGAGTTTTATCATTTTTTTATGACCTAAAAAATTCTATTTAAATTACGTATCAATATTTTTCAGGCTTAAATTAAATTCTAATTATTCAGTGACTTATCAGTTTGTCAATGATTACATTTAGCTATAAAACTGTAATATCTATTGGAGCTCTCTAACACGTTCCTACTCAATACTATAACAACATTCACATTAATCATCAATTCTCTAAAAACTAATTCCTATAATAAAATTACCTACACTTTTTGCACTTATGATTTTATTATAGCCATAGCAAGCTTCAATTCAATTCAATAAAACTTCAGTTATTAATACACTAGCAAATCCTAAATGAAAAAATAATATCCATCAATAAATTTTTTGTTAATAATTCAACTAATTGATGTAAAAAAAAAAAAAAAATAACTTTCGTGAAGTTTTTGAAAAATAAATGACGAGAAATCAAAGTTTCCCGTGAATGAGTTAATATTATTAATTTATTAGCCTACAGGGAGATAAAATAATCGATGTGGAAATACAATAATAACCACCGAGAGTAGACTATTGTGTAGATGGGGTCATTAATTATTTTCCATCGGTGTGCAAAGCTCGATGGTAAAAGCCGTTAATTCGACGAGACGTTGCAAGCAGCTTTTCACCAATGAACGAAATCGAGCGGGACAGAATAGCGTGTGCAAAGTAGAAAGAGAAATTGCATAGGAGGATGGTGAATATAGAAGTTTTGGGGAAAAGGGTTAATATTTCTCATTTAACACGTTGGAGAATTGAAGTAGGACAGATAGGTCTAAAAATAGAGATGGAGAAGACTATGTGGTTAAAGTTTCCAAGCAGTACATAACTAATTTGCTATTCTCTCATGTCTCATAACAATAGTCGAGCATGACGTATTCAGTCTAGGATTATAATTATACCAGCCAATAGTTTATATCGTCAAATTATCTCATAGGTGCAAATCTCTATTTTATGGCTTTATATTAATTCATTAAGAAGTTTTATCATTTAATAACATTGTCAAATGTTGGTTTGTTTATTTATTTATTTATTAATTAGAAAGTTAGTTTTATCGAAGCAAATTGTTTCAAATAATAAAGATATTTTTATTGTTATAATTTTGTCCCAGTTTTCTAGGAGTAAGGCTTTTTTGGAGTAAACCTATGGCGGTTTTTAAAGGCTTTTAAAGAATTTTCCGCATTGAGTAATTTTATTTTAAATTACTGCCGATAAAATATCCTTTACAAAAATTTATATTTTAAGATATTTAGTCCTTCGTAGTATTCAGTAAAATTTTTTCCTTCAACTTTTAAGAATGCTTTCTAAATAAATACTTCTATTTTTTTAATGGAAATAATTTTTAATTTATTATTTTTTTTCAATAAAATTTTAAAATTGAATGGCATTAAAAATTTTTTGTTAGCTGTTTATGATCCAATATTAATTTAATGCTTTGGGATATTTTACCATTCATCAATGAATTTATGTTTTCGACGAACCGTAATATTTTCATCAAAAATGCATCCATTAAAAAGAAAAAATCATGAACCGACAAATGTAATATCATTTTTGCTTTTATCACACTTAATACTACCATTTTTCAATGTTGAATGATATTAAAAAAGTTGATTTTAATCTTTTTTTACTCTAATTGATTACTCCATAAATTCCATTATTTTTTGAAACACTAAAATGCATCAAAATAATTCCACAAATAAAATATAAAGCATAATTACAAGTGATGAGTGTAAATAAAATAAAAGTAATTGAAGTTAAGTAATTATTTCTCTTAAAAAGTATTAGCTTGAAGCTCAATGAATTCATGAGTCGTTCAGAGTTTTGTCAAGCGTAAATGTCGACGGGTTGAAGTAAATATATGACAATCAGACATGTTTCAATGTGTTCCAATGAGAGTCACAGCTCAACGTAAAGCAGAAGGTATGTAGCAGGAGATGAGGAAGCGTCGAGGCATTACGTATCAGTACCCATGTATATGTATGTACAATGTGCTGGAATATACAACGTGAAACGATCTAGCCCAAGATCCTAGCTCGATTCTTGTAAGGATTTTGTGCACAAATGTGCACTAGTTTACTAGTAAATGTGCACAATTGTTAGGTATGTAGGCAACAAGCTGGTTTTGTTACTCGAGCATGAAAGCTGAGAGATATTGACGTTAGGTTTCACTGAATATTTCAATTTTCATTATGTCTTGACTTTCATCATTTAATAAAATATATGAAACAATAAAATGAACATGGAATACATTTTTTAGTTGAATGAGAAGACTTTTAGTCATTCACTTTTCTTTTATACTGCTTTCAACAGAATCTTTAAAAGCACTTTTGTAGTTAAATTGTCTAAAAATATCAAAACCTTTTCATAAATTATAAATAGAATTTAAGGTAATGTACCTTTGGATGTAGGTTATTCAATTATAATCATCCTAGAATAAATTTGCGATTGTTCTTTTAATATTTATAACGGTTGGAAAAAATCGAAATGTGAATGTTTGAAAGTATACAAAAATTCAAATTGATAAATCAGTCAATTTTGATTTAACAATTTTCATCATTTCTCTTTTGGAAGCGCTGGATTGAATAAACTAAACGGTCAGTCAAAAAGATTTTTTTAATTGAAAAGTATTACGGCAGATATTTATATTGGAGAATTGAATTGGGTCAATGAAAAAAATAATACAGCTACGATTTGAATCAACCGGAAAGTAATGAAAAATATGTAGAATATAAAGAATTCATAACAAATAGATTTAAAATAATTCATATCATATCAAAAAAGCTCTCAAATTATTTTTATCTATGTAAAAAGAATTTTTTAATTTCATTTATCAATTGGTTCATTACGACTGAACAATAATTTGAAATCACCAAATAAAACACTGAAAAATTGAAGTTGAAAAGTTGATCAATTATAAATTACGGATTATGACCCCTGGTTATCTTAAATAACTCAATTTATTTTAATTGATTAAAAATTCACTCGAAAATTGAATTTATACATTCAATATTTCATTCGTTTATTTAAAGAGTTTTTTCACTAATTTATTTATTTGTTTTTAGATATACATTCGAAGCTCTTCAAGAATCTGCCAAATACCTCTTAGACCGTATTTCAATCAGACCTAAAATTGGAATAATTTGTGGATCAGGAATGAGTGAGTATTGAGTAATAAGCTTCAAAGCGCTTCGAGTGCTGAAATAATTGACACACTTGACAAGTATAACTTTTCAAGGATGTTTTGGGGATTTATTATTGTTATGATCTTTGTAATTGCTGTTGTTAATTGGTGTTTCTAGTTTGCATGGTTTTTTTTTATTAATTAAACATTCGAGACGCTTTAAACAATTATTTATATATTGTTGAAAATAGGAGAATCTGAACAAAGTGAGTTGTGTCCAGGTTCGATAGCGGATGCTTTAACAAATAAGCAAACTTTTCCCTATGAGGAGATTCCTCATTTCCCAACGTCCACGGTCAAAGGACATGTGGGTCAGCTTGTGTTTGGATTCCTTCAAGGCGTCCCAGTCATGTGTATGCAAGGAAGATTCCACTACTACGAAGGCTATCCTCTTTGGAAGGTAAATACTGTATTTATTCTTCAGATTTATTTCAATGTATCATACTTCCGCTTCTGGAAATTCATTTAAAATCTACTTTTACATTGGATTTGTTGACAAATCTTTTTATTATCACAATTTCCTTATGAAACTCATAAAAGTGTAAATTAATTGAGTTTCAACATTTCATCAAAACAAATTGACAGCTTGTGATATAATTTCAGTGTGCCATGCCAGTGAGAGTAATGAAACTTGTGGGGGTAACACATCTGATAGCCACTAATGCGGCTGGTGGACTCAATCCTGACTACAAAGTTGGTGATATTATGTTAGTAAGGGATCATGTGAACATAATGGGATTTGCTGGAAATAATCCACTCCAAGGACCTAATGATGACAGGTAAATTTATTTATTATTTACTTCTAGGTTGCTTTAAAAAAATACTAATATCACTGAAACCATACTAATTTATTCATGAGATTTCAATGTTTCGACCCAACTCAGTGATGTCCATGCATAATATCTCAGATGAAGTCACTTTTGATGAAAAAATTATAATAAATCTCGACAATCTTAGTATCAGTTTTCTTTGTATTTTTTTCATTAATTTTTAATGGTACCTATACAATACTACTAGACTTTATTTTAATATACACAAAAACTTTTTATTGAATCATAAAGAAAAATGTTTCATTCAATGCAATACAGCTCAAATAAATATTCAGTGGATATAAATGAATTGTATTTTTAAAAATATTTTATTAATTTTGTTAGCAGTCAAATAATATTGTGATAATTTTTTATGTCTTTAGAGAGACTTTAAAACAGTTGAAAAATCAGTAAGAGAGAAAATTAATTCATTCTCTTCCAACAACTTTGGAATTTCGGTTGATGAACTGTTTGCACTAAAATATAAAGCAAAAACTGATTGGAATATTTACCTAGTGAAAGTCGTCACCATCAAGACGCCAAGATTGACTCAAGAGAAATATAAGATGAAGAGGAAATCAGAATTTTCCGTTTCCCCTTACTCTTTCTTCAATTTACTTTTTTGATTTTATTTTATGTAAGCTCATATATTCCTCTCTTCATTTCTTATCTGTTATCAATGTTGTTCTTTTGTCGCACTCGTCTTGATATTAATGGACTTGAATCTCCCCTGGAATTTACCTCATCTCCTCCACAAGTTCAAACCACACCCGCTCTCTGGAATTACTCTGTGGACTACCGGAAATTCGATTTATCCCTAGCTCATCCTCTTTTCGTCTTTGGTCGCGACAGAAAGAACACAATTGTCTCAAGCTCCGATTCCTTTGTTCTTTCTTGTCTTATTGTTGTCACAAGTAGCACAAATAATCGTTTGTAAACAATGAATTGATTTATTCAAACTACAGATTACCTAAGTCAATCAGTTTCTATTTGAAACATTAATTTTGAAGCAGTAAATTTTTTAATAGATTCTTTGTTGAAAAAATAAAACATAGTTGTCAATACGTATCGTTAATTATACCATAGAAACTTGCTGTTAAATTTTTTAGATAAAAGAAACTTTCGTAAATTATAATCACGCCAAAAACTAAAGTTTGTAAAATACTTTAAGCATTTTATCGATCTTTCCATGGCGACAAAGTTTCCTCTTCATTACTTAAATATCGAAACCTCGATACTTCTTGTGAGTAATTCGTTCAACTGATATCCAATAATAAATCAAATTGTTCTTCAGCTTTGTTAAGAAAAATTTAACCAATACAGTGAAATATTTATTTTTCACAACTTGATACAGATTGTATTTTAATAAAACATATCCAGATGATTAACAAAAAAAATTCTATCAAATATATGAGAATAAAATGTTATGTTTATTTGAAAGGTTTGGACCCAGATTCTTGCCAATGAACAAAGCTTATGACCGCGAACTTCTAAAGATTGGAGAAGAAGTTGCTGCAGAAATGAAAATTTCCGACATCATTCATAAAGGCGTTTATACTTGTCTTGGAGGACCCAATTTCGAAACTGTTGCAGAACTTAAGATGTTGAGAATGGTTGGAGTTGATGCTGTTGGTAAGCTAAATCATTAAATACTCTTATCTCTGAATTTTCATCATGCACAGCTGTTTCAAAATTAATAAATGTTTCTACTAGACATCAACGTCTAGAATAATTATAAATTTTTTTACAAAGTAGTCAAATGATGAAATGCACAAAAATCCGATTAATTAAATGTTTTGTAATATCACAAATCAATTTCCAGGAATGTCCACAGCTCATGAGGTCATAGCAGCTCGTCACTGTAACTTAACAGTGTTTGCATTTAGCTTAATAACAAACCTCTGTGTTTGTGATTACGATTGTCTGGATGAAGCCAATCACGAAGAGGTCATGGAAGTTGGACGATCGAGACAGCCAGTTATTGCAGAGTTCGTGAGACGAATGGTCCATCGTTTACAAAGCCGAAATGATAAAGAATAAGTTGGTAATTTTTTTAATCTCAATTTAATTAATTTTCTAAGCCATGTAATTTTAATAGCAATAATAATAAATAAATATTTCATCCACAGATAAATTGAAACATCAATAAAATAATGAGGAAAACAGGTGACACAATAGGGCAAGTAATTTATAATATTGTTTCAAGTCCATAATTACATGCGATTGGATAAATAGAATTGGAGATCGATCGATGCCACTTCTAGGTCTCTGCATCTGAAAAGACCTATCGTATTTTCGTACTCCTGAATAAAATTCTTCGCTAGGTGCCCGAAGATCTTGAGTACGAAAAGAAAATTCTCGTAAATCGTATTTAATTTAACGCATGAGCAGGTGGTAGTTGCAGTGAAAAAACGTATCTAGGAGTTTCTTGGGAGGAAAAAGAAGGAAAAAGTGTAGAGGGAGACTCGAAATTATCACACGATCCTTAGGTCTTTCTTCACATTTTTTTTTCAGTTTTCTTTTTCTACTTTTTTTCTCACCTTTTTACTGTTCCTCTCTCAAGGAGAGACAAGAGCAATGGGGTGGCTTCGAGGTGCGATGAGCTTACGATCTGTAAAGTCTTGCCTTATCTCAATTCAGTTTCTCTGCATCCTCTCGATCTTTCAGTGATTTCTTGTACGCAGCAGTAGATAAAAAGATTGATTATCATTTTTTGTATAAATATGTACACTATGTCAAGTTTTAAAAGCTGCTCTCAGCATTCTGTATGGCTTTTTGCCAATTTTTATCAGATAGTGAAGTAAATTTCCTGAATGTGGAAAATTTTTTGTAAATTCTAGATTTCTATGTATAAGAAAAACATTAATTGAATTTTAAAGAGTAATTTTAAATGTTATTTCAATAGATATTATTATTTTATGATAAAATAGTGATATTATTTTTATGATAATTGTAATAAGTAAAAGAAATGTTTTGACTGTAAGATAAAAAATGTGTATATGTGACAATTATTGATCACAATATTTCTCAAAGTTTCGGTATCTTTCTCCCTGACTTATCTACACTCCTAACCACTTCAGAGAGGATCAGAAAAAAAATTGACTTAATGATCCTCTAATTTTCGCTCTTGCACGGCAAAGTCATCAGTTTCTTCTTCGTTACACTCTTCCGCCACACCCTTTCCGTTCTTGTTAATGTATTGACGTTCTCCTTCGATAAATCCCGCTCAAAAACGTTCCTTATGGCTTATGGTCTACATCTTTCCTTTCTTCTTCTCGTTTCTTTCTCACTTACTTACTCTATAGACCAGCACGATATTTCATCTCTTGCGCACTCCTTTTTACTGGATTTTCACCTCTTCTTCTTCCGGTTCTGACGCCGGTGCAGCCGTTATTACAGCCGTGAATTAAATTATGATTTGACAGCCAGGAAAACTTACCTTCCTTCCTCCTTTTGCGCCCTCATTCCTCTTTGATTCTATTCGAATAGAACGATAAACATAAATGTTGTTTATGTTATGTGTTAATATTTTTCAAAAATAGCTATTTTATAATATTTTCAATAAAGTTTTATTATCAGTAGTTAATTTATTTATCAAAGTTGATGTTATTTGAAAGGATATTTGGGTTAAATTTTTTTTTTACTTTTACATTAATAAATAAATGACCTAGGATGTTATTTTATAAAATGTTAAAGGTGACAGGTTGAAACAAGAAGTATTGTTTTTTACAATTTTTTATATTTCATATTTTCAAATGAATGAAAGTATCTGTTCAGAAATTTTTATGTTAAGATATTTTTTATTTATGTTTACACTAGACATCTTTGTGTATGAAAAACATAGTGAAATAAAATTCTTGGACTTGTAATGTTGTAGGTGATTTGAAGTGAAGTAGAATTAGTTGTGAATAAGTTGTTATATAGTCTCTTTGAATCTTATTTTCAATGAGAATAAATTTATTTTGTTATACGACGACTTATTTTAGATCGTATAACTAAAAAGGCGTCACAATAATGTTATAAATAAATATATAATTGAAATTAATTAATTATTGTAATTTAATTACCGTCAGTTTATTACGATTTATATCTATTTATCGTGGAAGATTTATATCATAGTTAGCATAATTTATAATTATATGGTTTATTGATATTTAATGAAGTCACTTATTATTATATTTTATTAGTTAGATCCGAATACGTCTCTATTTACTTTGATACTGTAATATATAAATTCGATCAAACAGCATTGATGATTCTGAAAGCATAAAAATTGGATTAAAAATATTATCAATACAGAAATGTTATATTATTTATTGATAAGTAATGATGCTTTACTCTAGTAAAATAATGCTATTAAAAATAATAAATAAGAGGATGAATTTCATTTTTTATCGTAAGAATTTTTTTTATTCTGTTATATAATAAATCACGAAGGAGTTAACACCGTAAATCATGCAGAATTGATTGAACTGCCGATTCTTTTTCTATAAAAGACTCACTACCACTACTAGAATATTTATCGGCTTATTGGTTTTCATTGAATTTCTGCACTAGTCGATTAAATCCCCATGTAAATAATTTTACTCAAGAGTATTAATGTAATACACTAGAATTAAGATATAAATACTTCAACATTTACATTTATTCCATTAATATTATCATCATATTTTCTTTTAATGCCGTTCCTATCCTCTTATAACTTTATTTCGGTGATCACAATACTCAAAAAGTGGCTTATGTTACAAAAAACAGTTTCCATTTGACAAATTCAAATAATTACCTACTATTATAAAATTCAATCTAAACTAATTAGTAGAATTTTATAAACAATGTTATTACTTACAGTAAATAATTCAATAATAAAATCAATAATTAATTTACTATAAAATTGATAAATAAACCATATCTATAATACGTAGTTAAGCATAGAAAATTATTTAAAAAATCAATACTAGTCTACAATTTACTCATTAAATTTTATTTTAATTGTTTGATTGACTCTGATATCGAAAATTTTAGATAAAAAAAAAGTTACAGTCGAGACAAAATAATTACTATTTTTTAACGATTTCCAATATCAATTTAAATAAATTAAAAGTCAACAGTAAACAACAATAGTTGATTAAATTTAAATATTGTTGTAACTTAAGTGATTGAAAAAATGTATTTTATTTAATAACGCGGATAACTTATCATCGTTAACAAAGTAGAAATCACTAATATCAAACGGTTAAATATTAGTTCATTGCGCGCGCTTTACATTCAATCGTCGCGCATGCGCATCCCTACCCTCCATTAGCTACAACTCCCTTGGCCTTATAGACGCTTGCAGCAATCAAGATGCTTTCAGTCCACGCGTGTACTTCGTGACATTAGGTGTGTAGCTTCTCGTTCCGTTAAGTCTACATACCGGTCTCTATTTAATTCGTCGGTTTTAAGTGAAGTGTCAACATGGCTAAAAAGTGATTTTGTTACAATTAAGTGTCGCATTAGTGTGGAATCATTGTTTGTGATAGTGATTAATTTATTTGAACGCGTTTTAAATAAAAGCTGTTGGAGAGGCTTTTGCTGAGGTGAAGTCGCAATTCTTCGTAAAAAGTCACGAAATGTTCGTGAAAAAACCGTTAAACGAGATGTGGCGTTAATCGAACGGCATTCAATGGCGATTATTTATACTTATATTTGTCGGAGGGATCAATTTTTAAGTTCTTTACGTTTCACTTTGACGAGGAATTTATTTTAAAGGTGACATATTATTTTTTTTAACTCACTACTAATTGTACTAAATTATAAAATTTTTATTCAAAATTATTTCGATTCGGTTTTTAAATAATTTATATTTTATTTTAATAACGAAGAATTAATTAATCATAAACGACTAAGAAATTAATAATCAGTAAAAGCAATCAACATCAACTTTGTTCCATTTGTTATTCTAATTAAATATTCAATATTTATTATTAATACTAAACATTAATAAAGGTCAAAGTTAAATTGGAGTAGAATGAAATTAAAATAGCTCTTATGCTCCAGAAACGCCATAATCGAGTTTCGGATCTAACACAATATTTTTGTTATATATAATTACTTGATTGATGATTAGTTTACTAAATAGATGTCTTTAAATGTCTTATTTAGTGAAGGTCAATGATCGATTGTCACTTAAATATTTTTCTGACTCAATATTACGTATATAGAGCAAACTAATGACGCATTCCAATTGCAATCGAAACAGCGACAAGGTAGAGGTCGCGCTTTGTTTTCGTGACATTCTCAGAATTATTCCGCTGGCGTAAGACTTATATGTTGAACGTTCGTTGTTTTTCTCGGAAATTGGCATCGAGAAATTTACTTGGAAAAAATATTTTTTTTCTGATCTATATTTTCTGACAGATTTATTTACGTTTTATATGGAATATTCGAAAGGATGTTTTATTAAATATATTATTTTCTTTTTTAATTATAACAGCGAGAGTGGATGACAAAAAAAAAAGAATTTCAATTAAAAGTTGAAATATTGTAAAACTTTTGAAATAATTTTTGAAATAAAGTTTGCATAATTAAACGTCTGAACATCGATTCCATGTGAGTAATCTTCGATTAAAGTTGTTGTACAAAAAATTATTGAATTATAGAGAAAGTTTTTTCTAATAAACTGACAATATTTTCTCGAGCTAATAATTGTCTTTGGTAATAACTCTTGGCTTTTGACAATTTAGAAAATAAATAGTTCATTTAAAGTTGAAAAGTTGAATGTTGAGGTGAAAGATTAAGGGAACGAATAAAAAGAAGGTGGTAGGAGGTTTAATGGTGCATACCAATTGGTCGTGACACCCAGTTGGGGACATGTCAAGACTGAAGAATAAACCGGTGGCCGGTTATGTCACGAACCGGAACGCAAATCGTAACAACATTTAAGAGGAATTTTGCAGTGAGCTCCTCACGTAAACATCGAACAGCAAACGAAAAGTAGTGTAGAAGAGAAAAACAAAAACAAGAAGCTCAACACAAAAAGAGGAACATTTTGCTTCCTGAACAACCGGAAGTCATATGCCCATACACGCTCGTAAAACGGTAAATCAAAGGAAAACATCCTACTCTTTGTTTTGTTTCTATGTTACCTCGTTTTTTTCGTTTTTTGCTCCTCACGGTTGTTATTTTTGAGATAGGTCTT
Organism: Chelonus formosanus; assembly: GCA_028641665.1. Taxonomy (NCBI): domain Eukaryota; kingdom Metazoa; phylum Arthropoda; class Insecta; order Hymenoptera; family Braconidae; genus Chelonus; species Chelonus formosanus. The sequence goes on from CM054002.1 coordinate 2,669,288, forward strand.
GGTTTTCATGCCATTTTTTCCCCATGTTATTTTCTTTTGCGTGATTTTTATTTTTTGCATTAATATTCATAATTATTTATCGTGAGTCTAAAATTACTTCTTTTCTACAATATTTTTAATTATTATTGTTATAATTACTTACACGAATTTTTTTTATGCATCCATTTTGCATGTGGTGTGTTTATACACGTACTCATTAATATTCTGAACGCTAAAATTTGTATTAGTTTTTATTGTTTGTTTATTTATTTTATTCAATGGATTACATCTAATATGATATTTTTATCAGTATTTTATGCAAGATATATTTCAAATCCATGTTGTACTTTTATTATCATTCTTTTGTGTTTTGTTAATTGACTATGACACCATTTGGAGTTGTAAATTCACTTATTGATGATTTTTTTAAAACTTCACTGTTCGTTGTAGTTTCAAAGTAACCGTTATTTTTCATTACCTTGGTATTGTTTGTTATTATTGTCATCAATCATTTTTTACTTTCAATTTTATTTAACAAATATTTTCTCTCGAATTTTATTTATTCACTTCAAGCTCACTTTTTTTAAATTTATTTCAATGATAAACTGTACTTTTCATTATTTTTCACTCCATCTTCTATTTTTCTTTATTAAACTTATTTCTATTTTAATTAAAATTTCTCATTTTTACAAATAATTATCTCTTCAATTCCATAATCTAGTTATTTTTAGTGAGACCTGACTTATTATCATCAAAATCCTCTTACTAAATATGCACCAATTGTCAATTGAAATGTATATTTCAATTTTATCTACTTCCATTCATTAATTCAGGCGTCTGTATTTTTATTAATACTCTTTCTATAGATGTATGTATCGTCATTGTTTTTGTGACATTTATCAACACCAGTGTATATTCCGTGACATAGATATATATGTGATTATTTATGCACTGCTTTAAAGCTCTCCTAATTAGTTTTTATCAACGACTGTAATTACAAAGAATACCTGCCAAGGTTACGTTCGACCTTCACAGCTGTGTTTACATTCACTACATAGTGTCAGCGACCTTAACGCGTTCTACAATCATATATCACATAATAATGTACGTTGTAACGCGCTGAAATCAAGATTTACATGATTTCTTTCTTTTTTTCTGCTCTTTCATCATAATGAAATTAAATTGTCCATGTCATGGAAACAAATCTTTTGATATTTCTCTAGAGTTTTTAACGAAAACTGATAATAAATAATACGTGACAGAATAGATGAGTGATAATAAATTATTGTGAAGCCATTTTTCGAGCTATTGGATATGTTTATTATTTATGAAAGTATAATAACAATTATTATGTTTTTTAAATGATAGCTGTATATATTTGTATTTAAATGTCAATAATTGTAGTAGAAAATTTATTTATTTTGCTATCATTTGTTGATAAAAAAATTTTTTATTTTAATTTATTTTTTTCATTATTTTGATAATATGTAGTGGATAGTTTTGAATGCAATTTGATAAAGTAAATTATGGAGATAATCTGTGATCAATCATTTGCATTTAAATTATTTTGAATTAAATGGGGAGTGTAATTAGCAAACTTAGTATAAAGTATAAGATATAAAATAGAGTATTGTTTGTGATGTTAATATAATTAATTTTACTACCGTAACATAGTAATATTGACTGTGTTAACAAAGTTAATTTTACTGGCGGAACAGTAATTTGTATTGGGCTATGATAGTTGATGGTATCAAACATCGTTAAAATGACGATGATATGGACAAAGTTTATGTTGATATATTCTACTCTTAAAATTTTTTGAGAATCATTTATGTTTATCATAATAACACAACTGAAGTTTCTAAGTCCATTAAATGCGATCTATGCAGTGATGTATTAAATTTAAACAAATATAAACTACCATTAAATATTATTAATAAAACCAAAGATCAATTATTATTATAATAATTGAAAAATATAATTATTGCTAACGATTTTTTAAATATTCTGAACTTGATAATGAAGGTAATAAATATTGAAACATAATTAAAGAATTGGCTGAGTAGATAATTTGTTGAAAAAAAAATTGGATATTGAAATGGTTTCAATTAATTAAATAAATTAATTCTAATTGTTTTAAATATTGATTTTAATATTTTATTATTTAAAAGAATGTTAAAGATCGTGTTTGTAGATTTTAATAAATTCTTGTTGAGACTATTTTATTTATGGTCACTATAAACATGGACTTAATTCTGTTTAATGTGCTATTAAATAACATGTAACGATAAATTTATTTTCTGCATAAATTTCCATATATTTTTACAACATATATCATTTAATATTTGCTACATCAATTAAATTTGTAATAAGTAATCAAAGTTACTTGGAAAATAGAGATTATATTTATGCTGTAGCTGTAAAAATAGTAAATATTACGATGTTAATTTAGAAAAAAATGCTATGTAGTTGTGATATAAATTGCGTTGAGTAATATTTAATTAGTTGAACCATTGAAAAGTTATTATTTTGGAAAATTTGTAATTTTAATGCAGACTGAAAAAGTTTGAATTTATAATAAACGCAATCTAGTAGAAAACTCTGTAATTAGTCTGACAAAATATTGGAAATTCATTTTCGATTAATTAGTTGAACGATTTTAGATATTAATTTAATATTAATATGTATTTATAAATAAATAATTATTCGATTTTATTTTATTTTGACATTTTTTATTTTTTTCAATATTTTGTTTCATTCAAGCGAAAATCGAATAATATATAGTACATCCATTCATTCTATATAAAATGCAAATGAAATCAGAAAATGCATTCGGCTGAGTTTCAATGATGAAAGTTACAAGTGGATTTGCGTTCACTCTCGCGCTTAGCTGTTTTCATTTTCGTCCTTTTCGCCTATTTCTTCTTTTCTTTTTTTTATTTTGACTTTTTTCTTTCTCTCTCTCCCTCTTCTGTCTCCTCTCTTATTCTGTCGTTCTTTTTTCTCCGTTACTCCAATACTCATTCTACTTTTTCCCTCGGGCCATAAACAAGCCGGTTCCAACGCACGTCCAAGGTTATTGGTTTTTGCAAGAATCAGACGACATTTTCTATGGGTAGAACATACATACAAACATTTATTTACTATATATAAATAATCAATTTAATTTTCTTCTTGTCTTTTTTTTTCTTCAAGTAGAAAAATTCATAAAATATATTAATCAAAACGCAAATGAGAATAGAAAAACTTGAATATCTTAGTCATTACTTTCTGTTTCTATTTAAGTGTTATTGATTTCTATGAATTTATTTTTATCATTTCATAATAAACATTTGCATAATATTTCTCAAAACGTCACTAAAGTACTAATATTTTTTACCAAATTTCACTTAATTTATTTCATAATTTATTTCAATTATATCCCAAAATAGAACTCAGTGTTTTACAATAATTAACACAGAAATGTTTATTAATCTAACACAGCATACGAATCGAAAAATAACTGTATTTAAGTACATTCCAAACTGTATTAAACCCATTCGTTAAGAGAAAAATCTTGCATTTAGTTTGTATAAGAATTCATTTCCATGCTTATTATATATTAAATAATTCCACAGTAATATTTATTTTAATGAAAAAGAAAAATCATTGAAAGATTATGAAATAAATTTAATTATTGTAATTTTTTAATGCTTCGTTTGTAATAATAACTAGTCCATACATATTTAATTAATTTAATTATTTATAAAATAAATTATTCTCTGAGATTTTACGAAGTGAATATTTAATTGATAAAAAATAATTTACTTACCCTATTTCTATATTGTGAGAATATTTTATTACATCTGAATCACTCAAGTATAACATTATCTTATTCAAATTAATTAAAAGTAATATAGAAATGAAATAGAATAATTGCCAACATTGAGGCAGGTATGTAAATTGAACTATAAATTATTAAGAAACAAATTTGTTAATTTTTTACATTTGTAACTAAATTTATTGTTCATATTCAACTATATGTAGCTTCAGAATAATTCTAAAAATTTATCATTTAAAATTTACAGAATTATTTTGTTAAATTTGTATATACAAATTTGCAGCTGTGCCATCAGTACCCATGTTTATATACAAAGTATATACAAACATGAGCAAATATAAATTTAATAAATGAAATTAAGAAATAAAAAAACATTAATATTTTATCATATGCAAATATTCCTTGGAATTTAAATTATTATTTCCTCGTAACTGTATTATTCTTTTTTATTAAATTACCTAATTATGAATATTTTTAATTTCATTATCTTTCGTAATTATATATATAACTCCACTCTATTATATATCATTATTTCATTATAATTTTGGCAAAAATAGAGAACAGGGAATTGTTTAATACAATATGAAGATGAATTGAAACTTGCTAAATATCTAAATTAATGTTTAATGAATTTTTATTTTAATAAAAATAAATGAAGCAAGCTCTCTAGTAAGCTCTTATTTACATTTTTTTTAGTATAATGCTATTTGAAATACAATGTAAATGGAATCATTTCAACTAATGATATTTATCAAAAGAAAATTCTACATCTCATACAGAAAAGTAATTAAACATAATTCAATAGTTTCAATATAATTTTGATGAAAAATTTTTTGAAAATATAAAAAATAATTTCGATCCTTTAAATAGATTTTTTTTTACATGAAGAGAATTTTTTCACTGCTCGGAAGTAAAAAAAAAATGAGAAGTATACGATTTGAAGTTTAGAAGTAAAACTGTGTGTATTTACAAGTAAATTTTGAGTTATTGTAAGTAAAACATTGTGATGTGGTGCGTAAGTTTCTAATAATAACTCAAAATTTACTTGTAAATACACACAGTTTTACTTCTAAACTTCAAATCGTATACTTCTCATTTTTTTACTTCCGAGCGGTGAAAAAATTCTTTCCGTGTATCAATACTTAATGAGTGTATTGACATTTATTTAAATATAGAACTGACTTGGTTACATTAATATTTTTTTTTTACCATGGATAATGTTTTTTTTTTTTTTTTTTTACTTCTTATTTACTCGTCATGCCTGTCACAAGCATAATCTCTCTACATCATGTAAAGAGTTTTTTTCCCCATAGAAAACATAGCTTCGATAATTTTGCGATGCAAACACTTCGATTATACATTTTTTTCCCCAAGGTAGGTGGAGCCCAGTGACAAGCTCGTCGCCTCGATCGATGCTTTCATTAAGCTCGCGGTATTAATTACTTGGTGGTTTTGCTTCATAACGCTGGTGGTTTTCTCTTGTCAATAGGTTGGTACCTTGCTACTTCTCGTATAGTTTCATATCTCTATTCTATCACAAGCTTAAAAGCGATCATTCGAGATTGAAATACTATTATTTTAGCATCACATCAGTATCGAGACGATCAAGAAGCATGTATATATTGTAGTGTACGTAGATAAATGTGTGATGGAATTTCGGCTTTGTATAGAATTTCATTTTTGGTCCGATGGCTTTGGATCTCTATGACATTAACCACATTCCTGATGACATCAGTCAACTCAGAATAAATTAAATTTTAATAGCTCAGTATCATCGTTTGTTTATCTGTTGGTACTTATGAATGACGAGAATAATGTGCAAATAATGATAATCCGAATTATGACAGTGATAAAATATGGGAAATTGTATTTCTGTATTATTGTAGATCTAAACTAAAAATTAATAACAAATTACTAGTCATGATTATTATATAAAATTTTTAGTAAATATTTTAGGACGTTAATTATTTATTTACACTGCAAATCGTAGTATTTTATTTTAATTCACTTAAAGTGTTTTAAAATGACGTCACCCATTTGATTAACATCGTAGTAATTTTTAACGCACTTGGAAGTGTCTAAAAAGCTATTACAATGTTAATCAAATGGGTGACGTCATTTTAAAATACTTGAAGTGCATTAAAGTAAAACACTACGATTTGCAGTGTAATTAGTAAATAAAAAATTTGATTTTGATGAATATTTATGAAAAATTAATAAATTCATATCCTTTTTATTAATTTCATTTGGCTGAAATCAATATTAGTTTTTTTTATTTAATAAAATATTATTTTGTATGTTTAATCGCATTTCTGTATCGTTAAGTATCATGATATCTATTACAAACTGAAAACGATTATTATCCAAAATTATATTTGCTATCAATGCACGATTGATGTTTTTAATGAATCAGATAATTGAGTTTCACTAAAATAAAAATCAATACAAATTTAATACTTTAAGGTTGTTAGATTTAAATATAAATAAATTGAAAATTGTAAGAAAAAAATAAACAAGAAGATATTAAAATTAGTGAAGGATATGCAGTCATCGGGTCACATTGCTTTAGAATTTATTGAATAACTTGATGTCGTTGAAAATCTGAAGAATATCTTTTTAACCAGATTCAAAGTTAAAGTTGTCTTTGATGTTTAGCATAAAATTATTGTTAGCGAAAATATTTTTTTATAATATAAATTGATTAAATAAATAATAAGAATTTTTTAGTAGAGAAAATATTTTAAACATTATATTTCTTTTGGAAATTTTTAATAAAATCTGGTTGCAATTGAAGACAATAATTCTTTAGAATTTAGAAGAAAAAATTTTTATCTGTAAAGAAATAAATGAAAATATTTTCAATGTTAAAATATCAGCATTTTATCTTCTTGACTTCTTACATTTTTCATTACATAAACTGCAGAAAAAATACTTTTATATTTTAATAGCTGGAATTATTTTAAATTAATCGATGTCTTTTTGTCTGTCAAAACGAATAAATCACATAAAAATAACTGCTGTGCTATTTTCAAATGTTATTGAGCATACAATTGTATAGATATAAGTGAAAATATAATAACTCCTCGTTTATAATAAAACAATAAGAGTTATGTCGATATGGCTGCAAAGCTTAACTATTATCACAGTGAAATAAAATTTCGAACAACAATAAAAGCATAGCGTTTAAAAAGTATCGTTTAACCGAAAAAATACAATACATTTAGAGAAATGAAATAGTTGAATTTACTATGTAATGTTAATTTTCCATTTACCATTTTATAGTTGAGTCCTTTTATAGTAAGAAAAGGACTCTACCATGATCTCTCAAATGGAAAATTAAAATTACATAGTAAATCAAACTATTTCGATTTTTTTTTAGTGTAGAGTGCGAAAATAATTTTTTTATTTATTTATTTTTTTTATTTTAAAATTAAAATGAAAATTAGAAATAGGTTCTGAGTTGATTAAGCCGAACAAAACGTTTGTTGTGTATCAGGAAAGCAAGCGATTCGTGAAATTGGACAAAAATGTTTCGAGAAAAGCTTTTTTTCCTGTCAGGTTATGCATGGAAAAATCTCGGGTACACTTGGTGAAAAACTAGAACGAAATGTCTGTACTACAAGCAAGAGTAGGATAAAAACTGTTACCAATATTCTTTCCAACCAAATCGTGTGCCGAAAAACGAACTGAATAAAACTGTAGATGTACCAAAAATAGACGATGTAGTGTGAAAGCAATATAGATTCGCAATTTCGCCTCAACTCAATCTGTATTGTACTCTTCTTGTTCGCTTTTGCTACCATTGTGCTAATTGCCATTAACGGAAAAAAATCATATTGGATAGAAAAGGTTTCTTTATTAGAAATTATTTTTATTTGTATAATATGCATATTTATAATCTAATCAACAATCGTCTTTATCTTAATTTTTAAAAAATAATTATAATTTTATTCGTTATAATGAGGATTATAAAAAAAAAACCAGAATTAAACAAATAAATATAATTTAAGAGTATGATATTTTTCTTAATAAATTAATTAATTATAGTTGGAAAGTATAAAGAAATTAAATAAAGAAAATTAATGCTCATTTTAAGAGAAAGTTTAGGTTAAATTCGAGTCATCATTATCATTGATTAACATCATTTAATGAAAAATACAAAATTTATTGTTATTTATTTTTTTTCTATTAAATAATCTCGACTATTAAATGTTTTCAATTGCTTAAAATAAATAAATTAATGTTTTAAAACTTCTTTGTTCTTAAAAATTTTAAACATATTAACTAGATCACTCTTAATTATTACTTCTATATATTCTCCAGTCAGTGGATTATTAAAAAATATCATTCATGATATTCATTGTATATAATGTAATTAAGTAATAGTTGAATATGAATAATTAAATATTAAATTGTTAACGAACATTTTAAACAATTATTTCAATTAATTATTTATTATTTCAGTAAAATAAAATTCTAAAATTATAATGAAATATTTAATTAACTAAATAATGAATATTTTATTAATCTTCGTTGACTAGATACTTTAAAAATAACATTTAATAACAATATTTAAAAGTGTCTAACGGTTCATCGGCTCGGGCAATTTAAACTAAAATTGCATTAAATTTGTCAAATAAATAAAGTTAAAATTTCAAAAGCATTATTAATCAAGTCCTGATCGGATAATTGTCAAATTGATTAAATAAAATGACATTTATTAATATTAAACTAAAATTGTGTGCCACATAAAATAAATATTTGATACTCATCTAAATAAATTTTTATGTAGTGTCATAAGAATAAAAATTAATTCATTGGATTATATTTTATGTATTATACAATATACAATTTAAATTGTCGTGATTATTATTATTATCATTTTCTTTCTTACATTGTCGAAATTTTATTGAAGGAAATTTTTCTTAGTTATATAAAATGATAAATTTAAAGTTTTCAATATTTTCATTCAACGAAACCACATTGTCGACAGTGAAATGCAGTATTATTGATATGCGATTTCATTCAATAAAAATTTTATTATCGGTTGGCCAGTGCTATTGAGAAACGCTATTGTGATAAAATATATATGTATATTTTTATACATACTGTATGTATATGAATATATGTATATAGTTATAAGCAAAAGTCAGATTCAATTTCTTCTACACCAAGCAGAGCAGTTTCCGTAGCACCCAATGTGAAAATTACATAACGCGTGGGTCAGATCCAAACGACATTAGCCTACGACTTCTATTCGTACCTAGTACCAATCGATTTCCATCTTCGTTGAATTTCATTCCAGTTAGTTTTTCTTTCAATATCTTGAAAGCAAACTTACAAGAACAGTTCCCCATTACGACATAATTTTCCTCCAATTTTTTTTTTCTCATTGTTCTCATATATATATATATATACTGAGATATATTTTTTTTCACTTTTTTATCGTTACATACTACTTTAAAGAGGTTCAGACTATTCATTTGTACACTGCCAAGTCGTTCAGAATTGTAGAAATATTTTTTCCGATTTTTATTGAATATTTCATTCTTTTTTTTTTTTTTTTTTTTGAAGTCCAATAAAGTTTGAACTATATTTTTTTTATTGTTACTTTTTTTATTAAAAAAATGCTTGATACATTTGTTCGTTGTAGTTAATTTATTTTAAAACTTTTATGATTTTGATTCAATAATCTGTAGTTGAGAATTTCCTCAGGCACGAGCAGTGAAATTTTTCATTGGTTAAATGAGTACACTTTTAAAATTATTTGAGAACAATTAAACTATTTTTTTTTTGTTTTATCACAAAGTTTTAATAAATTATTCTTTTTGTTAAACAATTTTTTTTTCTCTCAATTAAATCATCTCATTTTTAGTTTTTATTAATCAAAAAGAAAAAAAAAAGACACATTAATCTTAGATAATTCCTATCAATTGATTTATAAATGTACATTTTGTTTTTCTCTTTAAGCGGGCTGTCTGCGAAGAAATAGAAATGGTTGAGCTGAGTGGAAGTAGTCAGCCGACCGTGATGCAGTTAGCACAATTTAGTAGTGCTGGATTACCAAGTTTAGCATCAGCTCCAGCATCTTCATCATCTTCTTCAACGACAACCGCAGCTTCTTCATCAACAACTAGTCGTACTGGAGTCCTCGAGACTCAAGTACGTGGTCAGTGGTATAAAGTTTTTGTATCATTGGAAGATGATTTTCTCAGTATATCATTAGATGACAGTTATGATCACGTTCTAGCTGGAAATGGTCCTCTTAATGGTAATTCTAATAACAACAGTATCGATAGTTTAGATCCGGATGTACCGGATTCAGTTGCTAATCAAAAAAGAATAGTGCGTGTGATAAAAAGTGATAACAATGGATTGGGTATATCTATTAAAGGTGGTAAAGAAAATAAAATGCCTATACTTATTTCAAAAATTTTCAAAGGCATGGCTGCTGATGCTACTGAGCAGTTGTATGTTGGTGATGCTATTTTGGCCGTTAATGGTGAAGATTTACGTGAAGCTACTCATGATGAAGCTGTCAAGGCCCTTAAACGTGCGGGGAAAGTTGTAGAGCTCGAGGGTAAGTCAATCAAAATTTTAATGGTCAGAGTTATGTATTTATTCAATGCTGTTTCGAGTTTATTATCAATGTGATACATAATGTAATACAATTATTTATGAAAAATTAATTTTACATTAACTTATTCAACTTCACAATTTACTGAAATTTTAATGAATCTTTTACTTCAACTTAATACTTGAATTGATTTTATATTAATTATTAAGTAAACATCTGGCTCTAGGGTATAATTGGAATAATTAAGTATTTCAAAGATACAAAGTTTGATTATAAAAATCAATAGTTTTAAATTCATCTAATTGTTAATTACATGTATGAAAAAAGTTTGTTGAACTTGGATAAGAAATAATTTTCTCTTGGGTATTATTTCTAAAGACCGGACATTCATTTTGCATTCTTAGTATACCAAGTTAATCGAGTTGGTTACTAAAAAGGTAACATTTACCACAAAAAAAATATATATATACATATAGCAATACCAGAACACTCAAAAGAAGAAATTAAAAAAAAAGTAGAAAGGAATGTTGGGGTGTATAATAAGGGAAAGAATGGAAGAAATCGCGTGACTTAAAACAAAATCTCAAAAAGTTTTGCTGTCTTGATGCACTTTCTTCTTCTTTATATGTATTTTTTTTTTATTCTTCTCTTATCTTTATCTATCTATATATACATATATATTCAATAGTATATGTGTGTATATAAACTAAGTTACTATTACCTTACTTACCTAGCATTCTTCTTAGCCGCCCTCTTTGTAGTTTAGCCGTGGAACATTAACGAGACTCTTATTCCAATTAGCCTTAAGTACATGGTGCATTAAGCACAACGGATTTCTCGCTCGTTTCAATATCGAATTTTGTGTCTTTTTTATTCACAAGTTTCTTTCTACTTTCCAATTCTCATGAATAATTTGTCGTTCAAGCTTTTCTCTATCATTTACAGATACCGTTTACTTCAAAAAAAAAAAAAAAAAACTTTTAAAAATTTTTTTTTTCTTTAAAATGTTAAAATGAAAATTTTTTTTCAATTATTACTGGTAAATTATTGACACATTTTTCATCGTAGTTAACACTGTAATGCATAGAAAATTGGTTATAAAAAAAATTGTTCTACTAAAAGTGGTTCTATCCTCTCTTTCTCTCGTGATTCTATTTTTTTTCTTTTCTCTATTCATCCTTTAGTAAACTATTTTTTACCCTTGCACATAGCGTGATGAGCTTTTAGTAAAATTAATGCGCTTCATGGCTTGACACTTAGCCTTTAGGTAAATACACATGCGTGACCTTGATGACGTGCAGTGACCGGAAGTCTTGATAGAAGAGCTCACGTACTACGTGCTTGAATGCTTGTCAGATTTCTAGGAAAATGGACGGGTTAGAGTATACATAAAGATAGAAATACGAAAATTATATATATATATATATATAAGTATGTATAAGGAGAAATAGCTGTACATAAAGTATATAAGATTTTGCAAAAGCTTTTATCCATTTTTTACATTTTTACTTTCAAAAGCTTACCTTCTTATTTCTCTTATCGTTTTCTTTAGAGGAATGTCCATTGAAGAGCCGATATAAAAATAGTGTAATTTATATTTAAATAAAAATTTATGTTTACAGTTTTACTTCTATATTTTTATTGAATAAAAGCTAAGATGATGACAGTACATTGACAAAATTATATTCATGGATCAAAAATAATTTTCACTTTGATTATAGTATTCTTAAATAAAACAATAATTTGGGTAAAACATAACATGGATGAATTTAAAATAAAAAAGAGATGAATACAAGATAATAGCAGGTTGGTGGCAAATCTACCTTTTTCTTTACCACCTTTAATTGATACAGGATCTACTACCAACTTGCTATCATCCTGTATCCATGCTGTTATTATCCTAAACTCATTTCTGTTATATTGTTGATCATGATGTAATGCAATCGAATTATTTTTAACATAAGAATATTAGTTAGTCGGTATAATTAAATTAATAAATTGATTAGTTATAAATTTAAGGAAGATTACATTTTTTCGATCACGCAAATAATTAATTGGCCAATAAACTAAAATATCACATTATTATTATTTTAATCAAAAAATTTATCATGTATATCAATTGTAGACACTTTTGTACCTAATTACAAATTAAGTCTCTTTTTTATGATATAAATAAACTTTTTATTAATAATAATAATGAAGAAAAATAGAGAAATAAAAAATAAGAAATTAGAAATAAAATCAAAGCTATTTCTCATGAGCTTTTATCATCACATTTTTTTTTTACACTTTTGTTTTTGCTTTTAAAATTTCTTCCCCCGTTATATTCAACAATTTTTCAGTCTTTCATTTTTTTAATGCTCGGGCTTTTATACTTGTGTTCGATCCCCCCCTCTATTTTTGTCGACCCTTGTACTGAACATAACACTTGTTTTTCAAACTTCTTTTGTCACCTTGCAACCATTTGTTTTACCTCCCTTCATTTTTCTTATTACTTATTGTATATGTACCATTATATATATATAGATATAGATATATATGTATATGAAAACACACGTGGTGATTGTAATATATATATATATATAAATGAAAGGATGCTGGATATTAAGATGACTCTGACAATCGTGTTTTATTCTCGAAGCTCGCTGAATCATCGTTATCAGAAAGAATAACTGATGAAAGAAGTCGATTACTCGTTGACCCTAGTGGTGTATAGTGCTGTAGAGGAGTAGAGCAAGTAATAGATAGCTTTGCTAAAAGAATAAGAGGAAATAATGGTCTAGATTTTCTCTTCCAACCTCTGAGAAATGATATTTAATGGTCGTATGTTATTGACAAAAGTTGTAATGAGGAGATTGTCTATCGGTTGTCGGAGGAAAAAAAATTACTAAACTTTAAAAAAAAATAAAATACTAGAGTAAAGAATTATTATTATAAAAAAAAAAAATATATTATAAAGTGTATTTAATTGCACTGATTAAATTATTTTAATACTTTGAAGTATTTTTTTTTTCTTGCATATTTTTTTGTAATTACTTAATCACATTAAATTATAATTAATGAATTATTTATTTCATGTTTTTCTGTTTATTTATTTACTTTTTAATTGTTTAGTAATGAAAGTAACTAGTAAATTGATTATATGAGCTTTTTATTTAATCATGTCAATTGTTAATGTGATTAATTTAATCATATTAATTGAATATATCGGATATTGATTTAAGGTAAATGGTATGATTATTGACTTTCTTACTATTATTGGCTATTCATATAGGAAGTTTAAAGTAATGTCAATTGATCAGAATGAAATAAAGACATGTGCCAATAATAATTGTTAGAGTGCTGATCGTAGTTTGTTTCACTTACTCTACTAAACCATTAACTTAATTGCAGTATCTTTTATCTTAAATAATAGAGCTCAGAAACTTTTGCTACTAATTTTTTAAAATAATTATTATTTTATATAAATAAATAACAGTAATGACATTTTATTCAGTGCACTATTTTTGTTTTGCTTACTTTAATTTGTTGGTTGGTTGTTTTGTTATTTCATTGATCGATAAGATTTTTTAAGTGAGATTAAGACGATTATTTATGACAATTTAATAACTAAAGCCTAAATAAAATGGCTAAAATATTAAGTTGTCAGAGTAATTACCATATTTACGAAGAAATTACGAATTATGTCAGGAGTTGAAGGCATTCATGTTTGTAGCAAAAGGAAAAAAAAAAAACTTGAAAGTTTTTTTAAACTTTTCTACAATGTCTTGTTGACTTTGTCATAGCAAAAAAAGACATACTTCGTAACTATACTCTCTTCTACACTGCAGGAGCATATCCACCCTGATGTGAATGTCGTTGGCCCTTTATCCTTTTATCTCTTTCCATCTTACATGTTTTAAAGGAAAGTCTTCTTTCCTATCTTCTACCAGTTTTATCGTAACAGTACAGACATTGCGAACGTTTTACTAACTTTTTGCATTTTTTTATTTATCTTATTTTAAGATTTTTCTCTTTTTTTTCATTTTATTTCTTGTTTATCATTTTACCTAAACAATATTCCAGTAGTTTTCTTCAGCTAGTTGTAAAAGAGTCATTTCAATTTGCTATGCTCTTCTGACGATCTTGCCTAGATAAGCGAAATATCTTTGACGAGTTTGCATACGTTTTTATTTCACAATTTTTGTGGTTGATAAAAACAAACAAGAAGTATATAACTGAATATATATTTTTTATCTTATTCTTTTTTAAAGATATATAATTTAATCAGAATTTTTTTTTCCTACATATTTTTTTTTTTATATTATTTTAAACAATACTATTCTAACAAATCCAATTATTTAATACTTTTTGAGTACTTACTTGAAATAGATTCTATTTATTGAGTGATTATTATTGTAGAAAACTGCAAGCTCAAAATCAATACAATTTGTTTACTAATATCTTCATATGACTCTAAATAATTATATATTATTTATATCAATAGTAATTTTTTATAAACAAAAAAAAATTGAAAAATGGCAAACTTACGAATTTTAATAAATAAAAAATTAGTTTTGTAGGCATAAAGTTAAAAATAAAATTTCATGAATTGTTGAATGCAGTTAATAACTTTTGAATCATAGCAATTCTTGGTAGACATTAATTTACCTTGTTTGTATCATAAAAAGTGCATAATGAATTAAACATATATTATACTAAGAAGTTTAAATATTGCATATTTAGTAAGTTATTACTGTTACATAATGCATGCTATAAAAAATATAATATGACAAATAATACTGAATCCACAACAATGTTGACAGTAATATTAGTCTGAGCTTTTAGTTAGTTTCGTGCTTTTATTTAGCTTTTTACTAAGAAAATATTGTAGAATAAGAGTCATAAAGAATAGTAGAAATACAAGTATGCATATAAGCTTCTTCCAGCCGCGAAACGATCCTCCAACGACTTTGCGTGTCTCCTTTTCACCGTGTCTTATCCTTTCTGGCGATCTTTCCGCCGGATCTTGAGGATCCTTGTGAAATATTGTTGCTCTCTGATTATGAATCACCTTCTAGAGAATACACACCAGTTCTTCTCTTTCTTATTCTCTTCTTCTACTTCTTTTCTTCCTGAAAAATAGTACTAGAGCTTTCAAAAAAAAAAAAAAATCTTAAACCTGTGAGTATGACTTTATGATTTACTTCTAAATAACTTTTTCACATGTTTTATTTTTACAAATAAAATTTTTTTATTATACGTATTTACCAGTAATACGTTGCAATAACTGACTTTAAACCTTCTAAGAAGGTTACGCTAATGTACTTAGAAATAAGTTCTATGGAGATTAACGAGGTTGTTAATGGATAACAAATTTCGTGTTTTGATACATTGCGAAAAATTGGTAATTTTGTTTTATGTGAAGAGAGATTTATTGGAATATTTTCTTCGTAAGAACGTTATTTTTTTCCTTTTATGGAAACGATCCATTAATTTTTTACAGCTTTCCGAGAGACAAGTTAATGTGATAAAATTTACTCAAGTTGGTGTATTAATCGTTAGTTAATTATTTTATGTTAAAAATATTCAACTTTTTTTATAATAATTTCGATTCAATATAGAATAAATTGTAAGCATGTGAAAATTCCAAAAATACTTAATGTCAGAACTATTTTCTATAAATAATTTTTTTTTTAAACAGAAAATGTGCATGCACTATCGTACTAAATCATCTTCAATCAGACTTTATTTATTCGCATTAAAATAATCAATCACGTGACTTATGATTTCTACTGGAAAAAAAATCGGTAAATATTATCGTTGATAAAAAAGCATGATTTATGAACTTTTTAGAATTTCGTGGATTTGAAAGAAAAAAGTATGAAATTGTCTAGGGAATTTTGTAAATGGTTATGCGATAGATTTTAGGTATAAGGGTAAAATCTTAGTTTCGATAGTGGAACAGGCGGACGTTTATTGGGAATTGGAATAACGTATGCCACCCGTGGATTTCCGTTTACGTCCTTCGAAATTGGAATGCGTAATTTTAACCGAGTATTGTTCAAGGGATGACGGATGACATGCGACATCGTCAGGAAAATTGCATCTTAAATCCTAAAGCTTCCACTGTAGCATTTGTGACATTCCTATTATACTGAATACTTAGTAATTTTTTTTCTTTTTAATGTTTCTATTTAAGAATGAAAAATTATGTATTTAAATTTAATTGTGTATTTTTTTTTTTGTTTCATTACTTTTATATTTTTGAACAACATGATTGTTTACATGATTGAATATTAATTTGATTTCTATTGAATAATTATTTATTTATTTATATTTAAAAGTAAATTTATTTTGTTGTAAATATTGCTTAAATATTTATTAAAATTTTTTAATTACATCATGTTATTTATAACAATATTTTATTAATATTTATTCAATATAATTATAGAAATGATAGTTTAATAAGTTAAAATTATTTTTAATTTACTATAACAAATTTTAATAGCTATAAATAAGATATAATTATTTAGAGTCATGTGAAGTCATTAAGAACCATAATTTTCTAATGAAAAGTTATTAATAATATTTAATGACAGAAATGTAAGAAGATATTAACATTATTACTGTCAAATAATTATCTTATAAATATTATCAAATAATTATAAATCCACAATCAAAAGAATTTTGTGTGAAATAGTATTTTATTTATTTAATTGAAATGAAGTGTAATAATACACATTTCAAGAGGTAAATTTTGAAAACAATACTGCACAATACGATCTAATTGTAAAATTAATTCCGCCAATTCAGAAGCAACTTCTAGGGACACTAGGAGCCCGATTATTCCAGTTAAGTGCTCACCATCGAATTCCGGTTATTCTAGAATATCTAGAGATGGTATAACGTAATTGTTATTCGGCTGCTGGGAGAAGTAAAGCTTTCGTCTTTCCTCTTTTATTCTTATTCTTTCTTCCATCTTATTTCTTCAACTGTCCTACATTTCAACGAGGATTTTCATGCTTCATATACTTATGCAAATAAAATCGAGTATAACAAGCTCCTTTCAGAAACGACATCATTTTGATAAATTTCTTCTTCACGTTTATTTTCATATATTATTGAATTATCTTTTTCATTATTCTTTTTATTTGGCTTAGTTTTCATGGTTTATGTCGTAATAAAAACTGGTTAACTTTATTGATATCTTATGTAGGTTTTAAAGCCTTCTTGATTTTTTATAAATCATCTCAATATATTTAATGGACTACGTTTTAAAGGAAAATGCTTTTATCTTCAGGCTCTATTATGTAAATGTCATCTTACAAATATTTATTATTTATATTCATCATTTCTTTAATTTTTTTTTTTTTATTTACCATCTTTTTTAATGTTAAATAAATACAGTTGTTAGCATAATATTAAAATTTTTTAATTATTATAATAAACAAATACACTTAGTCTTTCATGCTTTCATCTCTTGGTTACTTTCTTACTTATTTAATTAACTAAATTTATTGATTGACCTTCCTAATTTATTTGTAGGGTTTTTGCATGAGCTTTTGAAATAGGGTGAATGGGTTCTTCTTGAATGATTGTATTGTGTATGAGTGCTTAAATAGAAATGAGTGCGTAAGAAGAAAAGGGTGACAGGCTCAAAGTAGATTGTGGGGTGCATTACCAATTTGTTGATGATCTAAATGTCTTTATTATTTATGTAAAAATCACTTCATTATTCGTTTGTTTAAATAAATACAATCTATAAAAATAAATAATACTTCTTCTTAATTTTAAATAAATTTATTTAAATAATTAAACTTTTTTTTTGCTGAAAATTATTTTAAAAAATCTTATTAAAAATTAATGATTTTCAAAAATCACTGCAGAATTTTAATTTAAAACTTTTTACGTAGTCCCTTTGAAATGAAGTTCCTTAATAAATGTATTAGTGTTAATTATGAAGATCAAGAAGGCTTTTAAAACCGCCATTAGACCTTAGTAAACATAATTTTAACTGAGATATTTTTTTATAGCATGAATGATATTTAGAATAAAAATTTAAAAAAAAAAAAAAATATTACTACTCGTATTACTGATAATTAAATAGACGCTGTTCTATTCGAATAACTGTTATTTGTCATTCGTGTTTTTAATTTACTTTTAATTCGATTTTTTTGCGACAGCTTTTCTTACATTGTTTTATTTTTACATTTTTCTTGCTTCTCCTCACTCACCTGGAATTTTTTTCCTTCACTGAATCCTTTGTATACACACGTATATACACTTGTATATTCTCAATATTCTCAGCTTTCACTAGGTCCTTTCAGTCACAAGCTTTACTCTGGTCTCCTCCTATTGTTACATGGCCACGTTATTAGCATTCATTGTCACAGCAAACTCTACCTTGTCGTATTTTTTCTTTTTTTTATATCATTCTAAGATCTTTTTTTATGTAAGAAATAAAATAAGCTCCTTATTTGTTTATTTTTATTTAAAAAAATATTCTGAAAATGAAGTTTACTCGGATGATAAAAATAATGAAAAATATTTAATTTACTTTTTATAAATAAATAAATGCATAATTATTATAAAGATTTATTGTAAGAAAGAACAATGTTGTTGAAAAAACAGTTGAAAATAAAATTTTTTTAATATTTAATGAAGCTTTATTGTTAGAATAAAGTTATGATTATCTTTTGAGTCTTTTGAGACTTATATAAAGATTTCTTCTATTATGATATGCTCTTCCAACTTTAAATTCCTTTCTCTGAAAATTTATTTCATTCAATAACTTAACTTATTTCTCTAAGTTGTTGGAAAACTGTTATCTATCTTTGCAAATACTTTTCTCGCTTGTTAATGAGTTTCTTTGTATGTAATATTTATTCATCTAATATTATAAATAATAATTTTCATTAATAATATATATATATATATATATATATATAAAAAAAAACAATTCATGCAGAACTTCATTAATGCATTAATCTAAAAAAATAATAAAAATTAATTAGTAACTTTTGTTACATGAAATATTCAATAAAAAAGTTCACATAATCTTGTTAGACAGTATTCAAATAATGATGAAAAGAGAATCCTGGCTTTTGTTAAATAAAATTTCTGATCATATTCATTAATAAAGTACACTTAATCCGATTAAAAGTCTTACATAAGAAGTGAAAGTAATAATTTATTGGCAAAAATTTCCTTTCGATCTATAATATTACTTTTAATCATCAAACTTCAAAGTCTGATTAAAAATGAAGATAAATTAAAATCCCATAATATTTTATTAAAGCAATAAATTAAAATAAAAGAAAAAAAATAATTAATTTCCAAAAGTCCTTTCTATTCGTATGTTTTTGACATAATAGCAAGTTTTCATTATTAAAGGATTTTATAAGGAGAGAAAGGAATATGATATTTAATCGTAAACAAGGAAATTTCGCATTTAGAAGGTGTAGCGAATTTGCATGTCGACGACATGATAGACGTGTCGAAGCCCCTGATGATGCCTAGACCTCAACCCCTCGGGTAAATTGAGTCACGTTCATTCCCTCATGTCCACCATCAACGTGCTGTGGTCCACATTGGTTCGCCACAGGAGATGCATCTAAAACGTCAACTCCAAAGAGAGATCCTTTGACACGGAATACCCAATAAATAGCTTGGTCAATTCTGTCAAAGCTGAAAAAGCTCTTAAAGTAAATGTCATATTGGAATAGTCCTGGTGTTTTTGTAGCCCAGTGTGTCAAGTTTTAACAAAACCGCTGATCTTTTATCTTTTTAACCTTTTATAACCTTGGTCAAAGGGTACATTTTATTCGTGATTGTATTTACTTCTCGTCTCTCATTCACCAATATTAATTTCTGATGATTTATCAAACGTCTGTTTTGATTACAGAC
Source organism: Chelonus formosanus (assembly GCA_028641665.1). NCBI lineage: Eukaryota > Metazoa > Arthropoda > Insecta > Hymenoptera > Braconidae > Chelonus > Chelonus formosanus. Next base: position 2,689,552 of record CM054002.1, read on the forward strand.
TTGTATATTCTCTAAACAATCAAGTCTTAAGCTATAACCACTTCCGCATTGTTTTAGTCAACTTCAAGCAGGTACTCATCCTTGTAATTTACTTGCTGATACTTGAGAACCTTAAGTTGTCAAAAAATAATTGGATATTAAAGGAAATTAGTTTTGGTAAATATTTTTAAGTCTTTTCTTTTGAATGTTGATGAAAGCTGTTGAAGTAGACTTCTTCTTTCATTTTTGAAGCTTAGAAATAACTCTTAACTTCATTAGAGAAATTAAGTAGAAATACTCAATCTTTGTACCGACATATTTTTCTTTCTATTTAATTTATAATCTTACTTAAGTATTCAGTGTGATATTTATTAGTATTGCACTAGAGTATCAGATTTATCGTTTTATGGGAGTTGCATTTATTTCAATTGTATTTCACACCTTAAAGACACGAGAATTCTTGGGAAATTAATTTAGTTGCCTTCTCGACAGTGTAATTGGATTCATGCTTCGATAGAAAAGTAGAAAGAAAATTGTAGACCTGTTGTAATAAAAAATTTATTTGACATTATTTTTTTAATTTTAAAGTAAAAGTAGGTATGAGTAAATAAATATTTTATTTTAATATAAATATAAAAAATTGATTTGAAATAGTTTTGTTTAATTTAAAAAGAAGAATTGTTAAAAAAAAAAAGGAAAGAATCAACAGAAGTTTGTTATTATTGCATGACGATACTCGTAAAAATTTTAAATTCATTAAAAGGCTTCTAGTAAGTCACGAGAAAACTCTTTGAATAAACAAATGTATATTTAATATTCAAATAATGTCATGAATATTTTAAATATTTATAATAACAGAGTAACAGCTTGAAAATCCAATACAGAGTTCATTCTTAAGTTGATAGACTGATATAATATTTTTAATCATAAATTTTAATTATTATTAAACAAAAAAAAAATTTTATTTTTTTTTAAACCATAAGTTCATTAAAGAAAAATTAAGATTTAGTGATTAACTAAAAAAAAAACAGTTAAGTTTAATTTATTCAACGATACTAAATTTTTTATTAAACTAAAATTTCTACGAAGTATAAAAAATAGCGATATATGATAATAAATTAAAATGTTGATATAAAATGTATTTTTATCCGCATAAGTTTACTGATGAAAGTCTCAAATTTATATAACGATCCCGCGAATCACGCGATTGCCGATCATGCAGGGAAAATAAGTAGGGGAAGCATGCGTTGTACTCGGAAGAGGCCATAAGACCACTTACACGTGGGTTTAACTTCCGGTCTGCGTATCCGTTCCTAACCGACCTATCAGTGGAGGATCATGCGCGAATGCACACAAACTCATCGTAAATCCAGACGTGTTCTGTTTTACGGATAAGTGCAGATGGTTTTCCAATTCGAATCGACGCGTTGGTGAACGTGCAAGTGATAGCTAGCAAGCAAAACGAAAAGGGAGATGAGATATATATATATATATGTTAGTGGTTAGAGACTAGAGACGAAGAGGAACGTATTGGCGGTGTTGTACTGTCGGTGCTAACGCAAATACGGGCTCGTGCAGATAGCCCTTATCAGCTGGTTAATATCACCCTCCTCCATCCACCCGACTCGCTCCACATTTTCGACGCTACAATTGCATAAGATTGACCGATAACGGACACGAGAGCGCGCTGAATTTTGCGCCAAGTTATCGCTTATAGGGTGTATGTTTCGCGTACGCTTCTATAAGTCTTCACTTGTACCCTGGCTGGAGCAACACTTGTGTTGGCCTGTGCTTTCTATCAGACTAGAAAAGTGTTGCCTACACTGTTTCAAAGTCGTACTGAGTTACCTTGTAGGTACTATGTAAAATGGTAACATCGCGTGCTTTATGCCATTCATACGTTTATACCAACCAACCACCTGAGAAAAACCCGCCACGGTTCTCTTTCGTCGCGTAATTTACCTGCGTGATCAGTTCGATTTCATTTTATGGTTATATTCGTTGGAGGATTTCGCTTTTTAGGGACTTTTATTTCAACAACTGTTGAGTGATTTTTATTATTCATCTTAATGATTATTTGTTCAAAGGATGGTTAAACTAGAAAAGTGCTTCCTCATCATCATCAATTGAGCTTTGAAGCTTTAACATGATGTAGGTAGAATCTATGATCATAATTGCTTCTTCAATAGATCCTGGTAGGGAATAATGTTGGACCATTTCTAGTCGAATGTTGGGTTGAGAAGAACTAGACTGGCTCAGTGGAGAGTCATCAAGTGTGTTTAATATTAAATTACAAAATTTAACACCAAGAATAATTTCATTCTTTTGATAGATATAGAATGATGATAGGAAGGATCCATTCACTTTTCAGTGTGTCTTTATTCATGTTATGTAGTTCATTCCAGCAATGGTTTTTTAGTCATCCAGTACTAGATGATAACTTTATTGACAAATCTGGAATACCCTGCTAACAATGTACTGTTGTTTTATTTAAAAATATTATAATCAAGATTGAAATTAGTGTTTGCATGATTTTAATTCACTTAGATTTGCAATTTAGAGACAAAACGTTTTGTTTGAACAAAAAATTTCATCACTTCAGAATCTTAGGTATTTCTAATGAGGCCATCTTAACTCTTCAAGTAGTTCTTAAACTGGTCACTATCCAGTCTTTGACATTTTTTTGCTCAAAGCTTTGAAAAGTCTAGACAAATGATTGTTTTTGTGCTTCATCACTGAAACTGACATCACAAGAATATTCTTCATTAATTAAATTAAAATGTTTTATTGATTTATTTGAGCTTTTTTGTTTTATTATAAATATGAACTTTATTAATTTTTTTCATGACTTTCTTGTTCTTTTGTTGATACTAAGATTTCGACATTTTATTGAACGCCTGTGGAGTCTTTAGAACTCAACAGTAAGTGATAGAAAATTGAGAGAATGCAATAAAGAATAAATTGGAACTGTCTTTGTCGACTTGTCAGCCCATTCATTGTCATTTGTTCGATAACGACTGGATGGACTACAGATTTTTTGCGATTGTAGTTTTCCCTTGCATTTGGATACTCGATACTTTGATCAAAGCTCTCTACGCTTTCATTTTAACATGAAAAGACAAAAAAAAAATAAAATTAAAAACTACTATTTCCGATTTTTTAGACTTTTCAATTACAATCTTTAAATATCACTTTGATTTTATTTTTATAAATTAGCCATTTTTTTTTTTTTTTTACCCTTTCAAAAAGATTGGGATAAAAAATATTTTTACACTTTGTTGTTATTTCGTTTTGGAGTCTCTTTTTCAGTTAATTAATGAAATGGATTGAAATTGAAAGTAAAATAAATTCTTTTTACTCTAGTCAATCAGAATGTATTCAAAACAAGGTATAAAAGAGCCTAGGTTTAATGTAACTTTAGTGAATGAGAAAGATTTCACACGAAATTTATCGCGTGACCTCGATTTCCGTAAATTAACTAGAGGCCACTAAAGTATCTCTCTCTCACTCTCTGTCAAATTTTTTTGTTCTCACTAGGATCTTGCTATTTTTCTTTACCCTCTTCTCATTTTTTTCTTCTATCATTCTATTTCTTTCCTATCATTATTTTTTTTTTCGGAAAATTTTTTATTCTATTTTTATTCTTAGCCTTTCCTATAAATTTCTCATTCACCGTCATCACCATCTGTCCATTGACCTTCGCCTCTTGCTTATTCTCAGTTATGAATATTAAAAAGTCTCTCTTTCTTCCCATGCCAATGAATATCATCGATACTTCCGTGAGTTTGCCTTGCTGCATATGGAAAGTCTAGCTACGATTAATTTTCGCAAGATTTTTTTTTTTTTATTTCTCCGTTTTTGCTTTTATCGTTCAACTTTCATTTCATCCTTTTATTTTTTTACTATTTCGCGTTTATAATGTATGTATATTCATTCATTCTTTTTATTTATAAAGAATTATTATAAAAAAGTTGATAGCTTTTTGAAATGATTATTAAATAATGAATGAAAATGGTGAAAGTATTAAATTATAATGAGTTGAATATATAAAAATAAAAATGAAGGATTTGAATTTAAGTATCATTGGAATTGTTTCTTTGACAATAGTCTTTATTAAGTTAACTTTTATTTAATTTATTTATTTAATTTGAGTGTCAGATACTGTATACTGTGAGATATCGATAGTAGACATTAAAAAAAATAAATATATATATTTTTATAAACAGATTTTACAGAGGTCAGCAAGTTCACTGTGCTTTAAATTATTTGATATCTAACTCACTTTCAACTCCCCTTCATTCTTGACAGATTGAAACTTTTCTCTTTTTCCATTTGTCCAGTCTGCGCGCCACATCCGTCATCGACTGGCTGCCATCGATTGCGACTTCTCTTTCTATGTCTGTCACAGTCTGCGAAATAAAAAATATATATAAAAAAAAAAAAATCTGCAATAGAAAGAAATTAAAAAAATGAAACAATCAAAATTACGAAAAAAATAGAGTCCAATTCGATTGCAGATTCTATTCTACAAATACATTTATATCGATTTCACTTGTGATCCCACTTGGGGATTGATCGAATGTACAATCTCTACGGTTTTCTCACTGTAGAATAAAAAAAATGAAAAAATAACGATTTTTTTTTATACTTGTGTATCTAAATGTCTAGTCTTTTCTGTCTTCAGGATGATTTTTTGTATCTTTAGTCTTGTAGAATACTTTTAAAATTATTATTATTTAAGAAGGATAAAAGTTTATTTGTATAAAGGAAAATATTACTTTAGTATTTATTTGTACGACTGGTAAAATATGAAGGTAATTAAGATTGATTTTTTAAAATATTTTTTTTACTACATTAAAATTAAAGATCATATTAAGAAAAAATAAAACGTTTGTTTTAATTTAAGAAAAAAAAAAAAAGAAACAAAAGTTTATTGTTCTTTTTATTTGATCTTCTTATGTTTTTCGAAGTAATAGAAGACAAATAAATCAATATGCAAAAAGCTAGTGTGTATTTTTAATGAAAAATATCAATTTTTTTTCAACGGTCAGGATTAGAAAATATTTTATCACTTTTTTTATGATTAGGTAGTTAACTATTTGTAAAGACTCTTAGTTCTCTTCAAAAAAAAAATTCTTTATAAAAAACAAGATATCGATTTTGCAAAAGTTATTTATGTAGTTAAATTCATATGTTAAAATTAAAAAAAAAAAGAAAAAACTAAAATGAAAATAATTTTTTTCTAAGTGTTAAGAAAATTAGTTATTTATTTTTAAGTAAAGTGTGATAGGAACAAAAAAAATTTTTTTAGGTACATGGCAGTAACAGTCTATTAAGAATATTGCAAACTAAAATTCAAACAAAAGAATCTTAATATTTCTCAGAAGAAGTATTACGAAAAATAAAGATAAAAAAAAACAAAAATAACAATAAGTCGACATTGGCACAACAATAGCTTTCGTTGTCAGACTTCTATTGTTTTCGAGCATCCTTAATTTCCGCTTTCCAATTGCCTATGGTTCGTTGTTGATGTATCGTCTATTCCCTTTAATTTTATCCATATATATTCCATTACATATCAGTGTGATCATACTTTTATTACCTCCAAATGAAAAAAGATTATTCAACCAGAATAATAATAGTTTCAAATTTTTTTTGGATTAATTTGAATCATTCATATGATTATAATGATCATTTTTATTTTTAGTTTCAAATTCTGAACAGATTAAAGTCAATGGATTGAGTGGAATAATAAATGAATAATTTCAGAGATGAGATAAAGTTGAAATATTACATTCAATCATGAGTTTTAAAATATCAATGTTAAAATTCAACAATCATAAAAAATATATGTTTCGAATAAAGAATATATGGTAATTAAAAATAATATTATTTAGTACGACAGTCAAGTAATATTAATTAATTAAATACTTTAATTTGATTGAATATTACAATTATCTTTACAGATCATTACTTAGTGGAAAATCGAATTGATAAAAAATTCATTAAAACAGAATATCCATATATCATTATTCAGTTCATCCTCTTATATTGATCATTAAAATAAACATATTTTTAATTCCAATATAGACACGGTACGAAAATGATTAATTATTCATTTCAAAGATGATGTCATGTCGAAAGCGAACTCTGATGATGAAAAGCTTTTTTAATAAGTAGGATCTTACTAAACTAAATTGTTCACCTGTTACACTCTAAGATGTTATTCATTTCTCTAAAAAAAAATTATTTTTTTCTTTCAAAAGTAATTTTTTAACTAATAAAAAATATATAAGTTACTTAACTATGACTAAAAAGAAATTATTATAATTAGGAGGTTAGGTTGATAATTGATAACTCAGTATTTATATAGCTCACTCGCAGTGAGACTTAGATTTTATTTAATAACAAAAATATTTACAATACAATACAAAATACTATTCTAATTATCAAAAAAAATATATATACATATATACAATATTTACAAATTTACAAGTGGGGTTACAATTTTATATTTTCGAAGGGGAACTCTAATATATTTCAAAATCATATTCTTGATAATGGGATCGACGCAGGCAAATATTCTTTCCAGCTCCAGGATTAATGATGGATTCTTCTCCAATACTCCGATGAACATGGCTAAGCAGGCTCTTACTGTTGATTCTGTCCATTGGGTGTCCACTTGCTCTCTGCCATGATTCTTGCCGAATAACTCTGTTGGTGGTGATCTCAGCCTCAAGTACTCAATGTGGAGGAGAGCAAAGTTCTCGATGGCTTTCTTAAAGGCCGAATTCTCGTACAATTCCATCACCAAGTTGACAGATTCTTTCCTGACAATTGACATTTCATGTTTGGAGTACCGGAGCAAGATTTTGATGAACTTGTCCAGTTTAGTTGGCTTCTCCATAATGATATTCTTCAGAAGTGTCAATTCGACGACTCCTCTCTCATCGGGGATGATGTTCCAGAGCTTCATTGCCTCTTCCGGGACTATTGGTGCCTCCAAGTACAGTCGTGGCATCAAGGCATCTCGGTCCTTTTCTTCAAGTTTTCGTATGGCCGTTGATAGTATGCAGAAGAGTGACCTGTATGAGATGCCTTTTTCTTTTTTTTGATGATTCTCCAGGACTAGATCGTATGGGATTCCTTGGAATAGAGAATACTCCTTGTGAAGCCAGTCAAGAGCTAGGTCTAGTCTTCTCCTGATGTCTTTGGTGATGAATCGGACTGCTGACTTTTTGATGCGAGGATTGATCGTCGTCGAAAGTAATGTTAGGAATTTGGATCTGGCAGGACTTGTGATGTTGAGTTTTTCGGCCTTCAGCAATCGATTGATAATCAGTAGGATCACCTTCTCCTGGATTTGACGATGAACAGGAGTGTCCTCTGATAGTCTCTCTTCAGATAACTCAAATAAGTCTGCCGTGGTTTCCATCTTTTGAAGAATAGAGGTTTCTGCCAATGATTCTTCTCCAAATGGTTCGGATGAGTTCACCATGGTTTCATCTGATGGCTCGTTGTCAAATGACTCGAGCAAGTTCTCTATAGTGCCCATCTTCCGGAGGCCATTGTTTTCTTGGTGATCAAGATCGCCATTGACGATTACGATTTCATTCTCCATAAAACTTTCTTCCTCCTGTAACACACAAAAACATTTTTCTTGAGTAAATTCGTTTTTAAAAGATAAATTAATTAATAATAAGTCTTTTTTCTCTTCAGAGTAGGTATTTACCTGGCCGTAGTGTGGGAAGTAGTATCTAATCTGGAATCGTCCACGTTCGGGAATGGTTTCCAAACTTGGTTTCTTTGAGGCTTTGTTAACAAAGAATTGATTCATGTTGGAACTCAAGATGACGATAAGCTTCCAAACAAAAATATCAAAAACTGGTTGATGATTGTAACTTCGAAATTAGCAGCGATTGCAAAATAACACAGATGTGTCTCGTGGTAACGGATCGTACCGAATGGTGGTGAGTCCAACATTACATGGGTCTAAGAAGGTACTACTCATCCCTACTATAGGGGTAGAGAATGAGGGTGGGGGAAGGAGTCAGGTAAAAAAGGGCTGTCATTGCAATGGTCCCGAACTTTTTATTGGGCCTCACATGAACTCATTTTTAGGTAGGGGTTATCGTCATGATGAGGCCTATTTTTATTGGCTGTTGGATGGGAATTTCCATGAACAAAAAGTATGGTTTTTTTTTTACCTGGAAGCTCTAGAAAGTTTTGCAAAAATGATTGAAAATTTTCTACAGATAAAATAATTTCTGTATGAATTTTATATATCTAATATTGTAATACGTAGGTTTATTAATTAAACATATTTAAATAAACTTATAATTTATTAAATGTATTTATCGATTATTATTGGTCGGGAAAACAGTTTAAAAATATTATATTTTGCATCATTAAATCATATTTTCAAGCTAAACTTCTTAGCAAGGTTAAATTATTATTAAAAATACTGTATGTTTGCTATTTTAAGCTGAGTTCTAACTTTGAAGTTTAATAAAAAATTGATCAAGTGGTTTTAACTAATGCTAAAATCTGACATGGACGCGAAGTCTTTTTTGAGAATCAATAAATTTTACATTGGAGAAAATGAAGAATTATCGTACCAAATCGGTATGTAATAAATAATTCGTTACATTTTCAAACGAAATTGTTCTTCGTGATACTTAAAATAGTAATGATTAATTATTTAATGAAATTATTTATTCTATATACGTTCAAAAGTATAGTTTTGAACATGTCTTCATCTTTATCGAGTACTAAAGTATAGTCTATAAACTATACTCTGGTACTCAATGTAGATGAGGATTATTAATTATTCTATTTATCTTAAATTTCTCCTTTTAAATAGCAACAATTAATGATGCAGTTAGCATGTATGATTAACGAAGTAATGGTCCATTACTAGGGTGAGTTGATGTCGGCTGTAATGCCAATGCAAACACCCTCAATGATGTCTCTCCAAGCATTTGACCCTCATGTTCCTCGTTATGGCTGGAATCTCCTGATCAGATTCCTCAAATAGTTGACAGCTGTGAACAACCAAATTATTCTCTATTACATGTAGTTATTCATTTTCTGTCCCCTTGAAGCCATTTAATTTCTAACTAAATAAATAAACAATTTTTTTGATTACAATTTATTTATTTTTGAGGTATTAAATTTGTTATTTTTTGGAGGATGGACTATTTATGATGAACTGAGAAAAATTGTCAGTTTTTCTTTGTCTTATCAATAATTAACTAGATAAAAAAAATATTCATGCAAGCATGATTGACAATAAAGCAATGTCTAGATGCAGATTCATGTGAATCATAAATAACTATGGTTGAGCAGGACAAGGACTACTGTCAGGTCTGTCATTTCCGGACAATCTGATGAACCCTTTGAGTTATTATTCAAAGCTAATCTCGACTTTGTCTCTTGGATTACCATAGATATTTCTATTTCGCTGTTTGACTCTATAAAAATGTTTTATTTATGCATCAAAAAATATTTTTTATCCACCAAAAAGATTATCAATCGCTTTTAAATTCGAGATGAATGTATTTTTCGTTATTTATCAAATATTTATTTTGTTATAAAGAGTAATACATTTTTTTGAAAAGCATTGACAAATAAATAAAACCATTGATGGTTTATTTTATTCTCATACAGAACTATGTTTTATAATTAAATTTAAATTACACACATGAGCTGATTATATAAGAGTGAATATCATTAGAATTGTAAAAATAAATATCTCAAATAAGTTTAAATTGGATAACTTATATTTGCTATACTATTGTTGAAATGGCTTTGTTGAAATTAGGTGCATTGAACTTTGAAGGATTTGGCCTGAATAAAGCCAATGGGACAAAAATATTTATTTAATTATAATTGATTTTTAAAATAGTAAAGCACATTCTAGAATTGTTATCAATAATTTATGTCCTATTAATAAATTTTATTATTTCTTAAAGACAAATTTACAATTGATAGAGTTATTTTATGAATACTATTGTCGTGGAAAAAATATTATCTATTAATATTCAAAATTATTTTATGATCATTTAAAAAGAAAAATTTTCAAAATGCGTATCAGTATATTTTCTAGCATTTTTTTCATTTTATTTGGAAGATTTTTTTTTTTCTAAAAAATTGAAAGAATGCTCTTGAATGAATATTTAAGAATACTGTCAACATTTGAATACGATGTTTCTATTCATCGAAAAAATATTCTTTTTCTTTTCAATTAAATAATTCCTTAAATACTTTTGCTGAAAAAACTTATAGCAAAGAGAGTAAGTTATATCCCGAGAGAAGCAACGATAAAAAAATGAAAAGGTTTTTAATAAAAAAATTTCATTTTTTGTATAATTTTTCTTGGTTGTGTAAAATAAGTATAAAAAGGATTCTTAAGAATAGAGAAAGAGTGCAAATTGTCGTCGCCTGTTTGATACTATACAATTTCCTGTGCCTTTTTTCTTTTGAGTCTTTGAAGTTGCACGACCAAGCTTCCTTCTATGTCCTGGACGACTTACATTCCTTGATAGAATAGAGGTCTAAGGAATGTTTATGAATGAGCGTTGATGCCATTCCCTTCAACTTGTGTTCTCCAATCGTTCCGCTTGATCGAGAAAGAGACCTCGAGAATCTCCTTCTACTCTAGCCAACTTCTTTCACGTGGTATCTATAACTACTATAAATTCCTTTAGAATTTCTATGCTTTCTTTTTTCATTTTCAATTGACTGTCCATACCTTTCTATCAATTCTTAACACATCTTCTTCTCTAATTAGAATATCGATTATACGTAGTGGAGCGTAGCTAGAGTGATTTAGTAGTATAACATTCAAATATGGTGTCTTCATTACTTTTTTTTTGGAGTAAGGTTAGTTGTCTTATGAGTTAAATAAATTGAATTGTTATAAGATCTTTGTAAAATATTTATGAAATATTTATTCATTATAATTGAAATTGTTTAATTATGTAATAATATAATTTCTTACATGCTTCTACATAGATCAAGTGATTAATCATCAAAACTATAACATTCACTAGAATGATAACGCAACTTTGATCAAAAATTATGTAATTCTCATGAAAGCATGCATATGAAGATGAATTTGCATTATTAAGAGCTTTTCTTTTTATAACTAAATAAATTATTATCTATTTTTTAACAATAGTTAATTTCCATCTTCTATTAATAATGATATATTTCAAAATTTAAAAAAAAATATATTGCTTCAGTTGTGCTGATAAATATTTCGTAACAATTTAATATAGATTTTATTGTTATCGAGTTGAACTTAAAGAAAAATTTTAATACTTTACAATTATTGAAGTGTATTATAGATACATTTCGACATAATAAAATGTAAACTAAGAAAAAAATTTACTGTGAATCAGTAACACTTTTTTTAATTAATAAAATCAAAATTCTGAATCGTTGTAATGGAATATTTTTTTGGGATTATAACATTTTTATAGGTTAAGTTTTGTTGATTACTTCAAATAATTCATTGAAAAAATACATTTTTATCGTGCTAAATTATTTTGAATATAATTATCTAAGTAATAATCTATTCTAATGTTTCATCTGTTTTTAAGATCCATGGTGTCTCAGAAAGTAAAAATTAATTTAATGTCATTATTATTTAAACTTTTATTATTATCTTCAACTAAATATTAAAATACTTTTTTAAGCAACATTGCATTAAATTCAATAAAATATTTTATTGTGAATATTGTTATTGATCAAATTAATTATTACTAACAATTAAAACACTCCATTATCAATTAATCAATAAATCATAATCCAGAACAATATGAGAAATCTCGGTCATTTTTATTTCCACTTTAATTAGTTTAATCCACGACTTGATCATTGAACTATAGAACAAATTCAGAGAGTAATTGAAGACGAATGTATAAAGTTTGGTTTTTGCAAAGTGAATTTTCTAATCGAATCTGTTCAAATAGGTAACAGAAGCATTGGAGAGAAGGTTCCGAAGTGAATAGTAGTATATAGAATATAGAGTATGAGAGCGGATGCAGCACGTATCCGATCGGTTGGCCGAAGTTTCCCGGTAACTACCAGAATTTGCGCCGCAGGACGCTACCACGTTATCCAACCGGAAACTATTTCCCGAATTCTCGTAGCAAAAGAGCATTTGGGGATGGGTGGTGATCTCTTGGTTCAAACTTATAAGCGATTAATACAAGTTCTTCAGAGTTTCTAGGCCGTTAGTGCGTCTTTGTATGATCAGCAGTGAACAAAGTGTAAGTCTAAAGAGCTCTAAAACAATCCTAAATCCTTCGAAGACGCGTTGCATTCTATGAATTTACTCTGATCTTCGAAATTCATGCTTTCAATAGATTCTCGGCATTTTTTGCATTTTATTGATATGCTAACACTTACTGGTGCTCTACAATCAAGACAATGAAGCTCTTTTTTATTTTCAAGTACCTTAAATCAATGCAAATACAATGTTTAACTTTAATCATATTATTGATGCATACACAAAAGAATTAATTAATAATATTAAAAGAGTAATTAACTGAGACTTGAAAATTTTTTTCTAAGATCCTTAATCTATAGATTATAAAATTAAAAAATTATTTATTAAATTAAAAATTCATATTGTACAGTATTTATGAAAAGCTTTTTAATCTTTTATAAATAATAATTAGATAATTTTAAATATGTCAAAATCAGAGCTCTAAAATTTTAAAACAATACCAATATTTTAACTCAAGTATTAAGATTTAGCTACCAATTGATTCATTAAATTGAATAAGCTATAAACAACAGGATAGAAACTACTTTTTCATTATAAAATAAAATGGTGTAACTTGGTGAAAAAAAATAAATAAAAAAGTTGAAGGTAACGTGTAAGAAATTTTAAGATTAAGGCCGAAAGAAACAAGAGCAAGAAGAGAAGTGAACGAAAGACGAGGTGTCCTGATCCCTAAGGAATTTTAACGTACGGTCAGCTCTCTTTTCTTGACGAGTCGTTAGAAGCTAAAGTGAAGCAACACACTTACTTTCAGCTATTTCTATTCCTATATCTACTAAACTTAAACTTTTATCTTCGCGGCTTTTTCGAGGACTATAGTTTCGTTTTCGTGTCTCACACACTCCATTATCCTGAAGCATAGACACTAGTATGGTGCTTCAAGGGACACGAGATAAATCTATCAGACACATTTTTGTGAAAGCTTTGTAATGGAAATCGATTTTTCTTTATTAAATGATATACTTTATGTGAAACTATATATGACTCGAATTGTTTCATTACTTATATAAAAAGAAAATTAAAAAGTAATAAATGTTATCAAAGAATGTTTGATGACTAAAATTTTTAAACTATTTCCAATGTGATTTTTTCCTGACAAAGATCTAATATATAACTGTTATAATTTCATGTATCTATTGCTACTTATATACTTATAATAACTGATTAAGAATACTTTTTCGGAGATTATATAATTGATGATGAGTTTTAGAAGATCTTGATCAGCAAATGCAGCTCCTAGAGATATCATCTATCAATGAAACTTGATTGTATAGCTAGAGAAGGTCATATCTATTAATGAACTATTATGACATCACTTTTAGAGAACATATCTACCAAAAATCTGCTTATACATCCTATTAAACTCGAAGCAAGGTAACAATTGATTTCAACTACACTAATGATCAAACTTTACTTAAACTTTACTCACGAAAATGATTTAAATGTTAGCTTCATTTTCCAATTGCAAGCATCTATTATTAGAATATTAACATTTATTATTGATGATCTTTTTTTTGCTACTTGCCTAGATTGCAAAGAGCACATCTCCAACAAAGTTCAATTGCCTAATCTATTGAAAATACTTCTACCAAAAAAGATCCAATGACTGTCTTACAGAGGTAATATCTTTTAAAAACTCCTGACCATCTGATTTATATTGAACATTAACCACACGAAACCTGACCGTGCATTTTCTGAAACCATCAATATTTTATGAAATATTTATACATTCATTTTCCAACTAATTTTCATCTAATTCACGTAATTAAAACTATCTTCCTCCTCTTGGGAGTTGATTCCTTTCATGCAATCGATGATGAAAATAACTTCCATTTTAATTAAACAATTTCTCAGGTTATTTTTTGTCGACACCTGATGCCATACAAAATATCAAGAAGCACATAATTCAAGACTCCTTCATATATTTATCTAGTCGAAATAGGTACATGACCATGTCTATCTATATCTATACAATAGAGAGTACGGATGGTGGTTCCTGTTCTCTGCAGAATCCGTACAACGAACACAACGGCATTGTGTTGGCAACGGTATGAGTTATTACCACCCCAGTCTTCGAACGTTATCCCCCTTTGCAACCCCTTGTCTTCCTCCACGCCTATCCTCTTCTCTTCCAACTACTAGTTACCCTCCACCCACTCACACCCACACTCGATGGACATAATTCAACACTCCATGCAACTCAGGTCCATTGCCTTTTTATCAGCCCTCGATAGCATTTCGTTACGATCCTCGTTGATATCCCGAGGGAATCTCTCTATACTCACTACTCTCAATAATTGTAATTGAGGGTATAAAATCATCGAAAAATTTGCTTTCTTCAATTATAGTGTTTTAATTAATGTTTATTGAAGATTATTGATAAATTTTTTATTAAATGATATAAAGTTTGAGAACGTAATATTTTTTTTCAATTATTATTCATTCATGAGCTTTGATAAAAATAACTTTGTCTACGTAATTATGATTGACGTATATATATGCTTTAAAAAATTAAATTGTTTTTATTCAATATTTATTGATAAGTGTGATGGACTTTAAGCTTTTATTGGTTTTCTTTATCATCTAAAAATAAATAAAAACAAAACCTCTTCACTGTTTAATTTAATTATCAATTTTTATGAGGATAATAATTTTTTTCATTTTTGCATCGTGGTTAATTATGACTAGACTATTGTTTGTTATGAGATATACCTTGGTAGCTTTAGATGAAAAAATTTATAGGACATTTTTCTAATGTTATAAAATATGAAAAATACGAATGGAAACGGAAAGGAAAAAAATAATGAATAAAACTAGAAATGAATAAAAATATATGTGAAAGCCTATAAAATAATTATTTAGGTCGAATGGTATGTGAATCGAAAAGGGAAAAAAATATAATTCTTTTTTTTTTAACGGAAAGAGAATCTAAAGTGTGAAGAGTAATGGATTGCATGTATATAAAATGGATGAAATTAATAAAAAAATCAGTAAATAAAATTTTTATCGTCACGTTAACGATTAAACTTGAGAAAGTGGTATTATATATACAAGCAAGGATTACGATAAGTGGTGAGTTTTAATTTTCAATCGATCGTAAGAGTAATTATTGCCTAGAGGGAACCAATTTCACGGGTTACATGCATATTTAATGTCATCGATTTACGTCACGCACGATTCTACTCTGCATCATCTATCGATCTACATACTACTCTACATTTTAAATTAGTCATGATTAGAAATATCTTCAGATCAGGGATTTAAATTTAAATTGTATCGAAATATTAACGAGGACTTTACTTATCTTGAAATCAATATCATTACTGTAATTATAGTCATTTAAATAACCATCGTGGTAATAAAAAATAGAAAAAAATGGTGAAACAATCGTTTTAAGAATTTTATTAAAATGTTAATCAAATGAAAGAAAAGTCTTGTTAAATTCAAAATATATTTTTATATATTAGCCTTAGAAACTAATCCTTTATTTTAGATACAAAAAATGCAGCAACTGTGGTTTAATCATTGCCATTTATTTATAAGACACGTTAATTATTTGTAGATATTTAAAATTTTTTTTTTTTTCAGATCTTTATTCAATTATAACGGAATATTTATCAGCACAATCAAAAGCCATACATTTTTTTCTTAATTTTAAATTAAAGGAAGAGCAAAACTAAACATTCGCGAAAATTTACTAATTTATTAAAATATACTTAAAAACACTTATTGCGATTTTTATTTATTAATTTCAGATTGCAATAATGGTAGAAAAATTTTAATCTTTTAATATTAGGGTTGATAAGTATTTATAAATTAATTAATGAAAATTTAAAAAATAATGGTATGAATTAATTAAATATATTTATTAATGTAAAAAATATTTCTTAAACATTGCGAAAAGATTTTTATTTTATTATTAAAGCCATCAATGAATGTTCTTACACCTTAGAAGCAACAAATGAGCTTTACTATAGTAAATAAAGTAGCGTTATTACTTATCTAAAAACAAATGTATCCTATATCAGAAACTTACTTGGCATCAGATGCAAAAATACTCTTCTTTATTTTTATCTTCAAACATTTTATCAATTGGACAGTCTTTCTAAGTACAATTAAAAATAATTACTCGTGACAATTTAAAAGCCAAAGCTTAAAACAAACTGAAAAATTATGTTGCTAGAGTAGTTATCATGTTTACAAAAGAAATAAAGAAGTATATCTGAAGTTTGTTTTTCATGCTTGTAAAATTAACAGATCTGAAAGTTTTTTTAAAACTTTATTATTGTGTCAAGCTTACTTCGTTAGTTCTTTACTACTTTAACACAATATGATACAACTTTAAATCAAGAACTTATCATAAGTTATTTATTTAATCATTCCTTTTATACAAAATTAATTATTGATTAATATTTTAATTATTAGAATATTTTTTATTTAGACAATATTCAGATGAACTTTAATAACAGGAAAATGATAGAAAACTTTTCATGATAAATTTTTTTTTAGTTTGAAGTTTTTTATATCAATAAAGTTCACTTGGTTTATTATCCTGAAATTGCTATTATGTTCATTTGATGCTTATGATGAAAAATATGATTTCCGTTCGGTGAATAAAATCCTGTCGAAAACACGGTTATGAACGATTAATATGACAAACTGATGTCCAAAATAAACATCCAATTTACCAACTTAGATTAAAATTTCATAACAGTTTTGCAGAAGAAAGTATTTACCAAATATTCATTTTTTTTTATTGAATTCTTGTCAATCAAACATTCATTCACATTTAAAATCATATAATGATTTTTTAAAATGATTCTAAAATAATTAAAGAATAATATAATTGGTTTTACTATATGATAATAATTATTATAATTGAATTTTTAAGAGCTCTCTTTTTCTAATGACTGATAAAGCTTACTGATCTTGTATTCTGGTCGTAAGAATAGTAATTCCAATTTACGACAATTCAGGTATATCTTCATGTATACTGCAAGCACAATAATTCACGAATTTAACTGGCATCTCTCGAGAGACTCACGTAGAATCCTGCAGAGGATCTAGGAAGTGTCTTGAAAGATTCACAAGTGACCTCGTTGCTGATCTGTGCCAAGAGGATTTTCTAAAGTCATTCGAACGATCATGAAATCCACTATGCAGATGTTGAAACATTACCTATAAGACATTCCCTCTTGAATGTATATTTCCATTTAACGTTGGAGATAAAAATTTTGAAATACAGACAAATATTTTATTTAAGCATAAATTTTAAAATAATACTGATTATTCTCAAACTTACGAATAAATATATTTATGATGAATTTTAAAATAAAATATAGTCTAGGTGTAAAGTAAAGTCAAAAGAAGAGAACAAAATAGGCCATCATGGTGATTCAATTTCTCCTTATGTCAGTTCTGAAGGAAAGTAACGAGCACGCATTAAGATTGAATCGTTCTAGCGCTCGTTAAGACTCTCAGCCTATTACAGTTGAGTCCACAGGCCCTTTAGAAAATTTACCTCATCTCATCTCATCCCTATAAAGTCACTAGATAGCATAGTGGTGATGCCATACCACTTTCCTCATTTCTTCCCTTCAAACATTCCAGCTATTGTATAGCGTAAACAATGATTAACCGTTCATGGAATCCTTCCGCGTCAGTAAACGGTAATTGTCCATTAATCTAGAATAAGACTTGCTCTTAAATCTGGGTTAAATATAGATCTGGTATATTTTCCAAGACATTTAGGTGAATCGTCAATTCATCTTGACGATAGGTAGATTTCTTTCGCAGTCATTTATCAAACTATTTGTAGCTGATAATGTTAGTATCATCGTGTAAAGCATTACAGAGCAGTTTCATTCAACAAATTCACTTTTTGAAGGGAAAGCTGTGTGGTAATATATTTTGTCAAGCTTTAGTTGGAATAAAGACTAATGTTTAATACATTGGCCTAATGTTGGGCAAGGATTGAGCCAATTTTTGTTTCTGTTAGGGAAATGGGTTCAGACAATGAGCTTCATAAATTTTTTTTCAACACTTGATGCCATGCGAGAGATGCTACCAGTTTGATGTCTTTACCTATCTGTAGATTCTAACCTGATCCATCAATTTCAATGCATGCATTTTTTTTTTTGGCTTGAAATTTGGTCAACTCAATACCATTCTTGGTTATGTTTGATGACAAATATTCTAGTCATTTCAAGGTTATCAACTTATAAAATTCATCATGTAGAAACCTTGGCAAGCATTACTTAATAAGTTGTAGCTAAGATGATTAGAATTTTTAATGATTATTATTTAATCATTTGATACTAATAGCTTATTTAGCATAACATATTATTTTTATTAAGAAGTTTCTAGAAATATTTAAAATCAATGTTTGATTGTTATATACAACAGTAAGTTAAGTAAAATTCAAATTTTAAATGAGTTTAATTATAAACATTCTGACAATTGAAAATCCTTAAATACTCTCAGCTCAGTTAACATTTTCTCTCATTAATGATAACTAGTTTGAATGATTTGAATTTAGAACATAGGTCTGACTCCCAGTGGGTCCAGGAACTCAAGTCGTTAACATTTAGGGTAAAGTAGAGACTAATTCTAACTGCTTCCGTTTATGTTAAAACATGGAATAACAAAATTAAACGAGGAATTAAATTTGTTGGATACTGACAAGTTTATTTTGACATTAGATTAAATTAAAGAATTTATTGAAATAAAAATAAAACCCAACTTTTAGTTGAACGCGTAAATAGTTCTATATTTTTCAATCAATAATAATAAATAAATTCGATAATTTATCACGTACATGAATAAATTCTATATTCAAAAATACGACCTCTCAGTTAACCCTCCCTTATCTTATGCCATTTTCATGTGAGTATTTACTTTGAATCAGCGATATCAACTTTATTATATATTTCACATTCAAGTTTTTGTACATTATCTCCATCAATTGAAGAAGCTTTTAAATTGTAAATTGTCTCGTCGTTTAGAAGAAACTCTTTCTCCAATAATTTATCAAACCATTAATATTTAACTGTGATAATCACGTAAACCTGTTCATTTTCTCCTCCATTTTCATTAAACATTTATCCATCTTCAAGTCTGGGATTTCAGATCGATGGTTTAGAACTTGAAGTGGCAGATTGAAAAGTTACCGAGGCTCTGGTAAAATAATCGTTTGAACAAGAGCAAAAAAAGAAGGAAAAAAAGGAATTTTTAGCCGTTAGTCTAGTGGTACGATTAGTCAGCGTTGACGTGCCTCGTAATGGCTACCGGTGTCGAGGTTGTTCATACTCGTATTTCATAGTCCCAAGCTTCGTCCTCGACCTCCAGCTATTTTCAACCCTCAAGCTAGTTTTCATTTCATCGCCAGGCACAACGTGTCTTGTTAGCAACTTGAGCGTTCTTTCGCGTTACAGCAGCTAGAGATGGACATGATTCAGGCTAACGGTTAACGTCAACGTTCAACTTTATTTAGGCATAGCTAACTTTTGACTATGATAGTCCATCATCTGGAGCCTTTGCTTTTAGTTTTCATTGCTACTTGATCTCTAGGTTAGCAATAGCTATCGATCTCATATTAAACTTTTTAGAACAATCATGATGTCATGTCGAAAGCGAACTCTGATGATGAAAAGCTTTTTAATAAGTAGGATCTTACTAAACTAAATTGTTCACCTGTTATATTCTAAGATGTTATTCATTTTTCTAAAAAAAAATTATTTTTTTCTTTCAAAAGTAATTTTTTAACTAATAAAAAATATATAAGTTACTTAACTATGACTAAAAAGAAATTATTATAATTAGGAGGTTAGGTTGATAATTGATAACTCAGTATTTACATAGCTCACTCGCAGTGAGACTTAGATTTTATTTAATAACAAAAATATTTACAATACAATACAAAATACTATTCTAATTATCAAAAAAAATATATATACATATATACAATATTTACAAATTTACGAGTGGGGTTACAATTTTATATTTTCGAAGGGGAACTCTAATATATTTCAAAATTGTATTCTTGATAATGGAATCGACGCAGGCAAATATTCTTTCCAGCTCCAGGATTAATGATGGATTCTTCTCCAATACTCCGATGAACATGGCTAAGCAGGCTCTTACTGTTGATTCTGTCCATTGGGTGTCCACTTGCTCTCTGCCATGATTCTTGCCGAATAACTCTGTTGGTGGTGATCTCAGCCTCAAGTACTCAATGTGGAGGAGAGCAAAGTTCTCGATGGCTTTCTTAAAGGCCGAATTCTCGTACAATTCCATCACCAAGTTGACAGATTCTTTCCTGACAATTGACATTTCATGTTTGGAATACTGGAGCAAGATTTTGATGAACTTGTCCAGTTTAGTTGGCTTCTCGATAATGATATTCTTCAGAAGTGTCAATTCGACGACTCCTCTCTCATCGGGGATGATGTTCCAGAGCTTCATTGCCTCTTCCGGGACTATTGGTGCCTCCAAGTACAGTCGTGGCATCAAGGCATCTCGGTCCTTTTCTTCAAGTTTTCGTATGGCCGTTGATAGTATGCAGAAGAGTGACCTGTATGAGATGCCTTTTTCTTTTTTTTGATGATTCTCCAGGACTAGATCGTATGGGATTCCTTGAAATAGAGAATACTCCTTGTGAAGCCAGTCAAGAGCTAGGTCTAGTCTTCTCCTGATGTCTTTAGTGATGAATCGGACTGCTGACTTTTTGATGCGAGGATTGATCGTCGTCGAAAGTAATGTTAGGAATTTGGATCTGGCAGGACTTGTGATGTTGAGTTTTTCGGCCTTCAGCAATCGATTGATAATCAGTAGGATCACCTTCTCCTGGATTTGACGATGAACAGGAGTGTCCTCTGATAGTCTCTCTTCAGATAACTCAAATAAGTCTGCCGTGGTTTCCATCTTTTGAAGAATAGAGGTTTCTGCCAATGATTCTTCTCCAAATGGTTCGGATGAGTTCACCATGGTTTCATCTGATGGCTCGTTGTCAAATGACTCGAGCAAGTTCTCTATAGTGCCCATCTTCCGGAGGCCATTGTTTTCTTGGTGATCAAGATCGCCATTGATGATTACGGTTTCATTCTCCATAAAACTTTCTTCCTCCTGTAACACACAAAAACATTTTTCTTGAGTAAATTTGTTTTTAAAAGATAAATTAATTAATAATAAGTCTTTTTTCTCTTCAGAGTAGGTATTTACCTGGCCATAGTGTGGGAAGTAGTATCTAATCTGGAATCGTCCACGTTCGGGAATGGTTTCCAAACTTGGTTTCTTTGAGGCTTTGTTAACAAAGAATTGATTCATGTTGGAACTCAAGATGACGATAGGCTTCCAAACAAAAATATTAAGAACTGGTTGATGATTGTAACTTCGAAATTAGCAGCGATTGCAAAATAACACAGATGTGTCTCGTGGTAACGGATCGTACCGAATGGTGGTGAGTCCAACATTACATGGGTCTAAGAAGGTACTACTCATCCCTACTATAGGGGTAGAGAATGAGGGTGGGGGAAGGAGTCAGGTAAAAAAGGGCTGTCATTGCAATGGTCCCGAACTTTTTATTGGGCCCCACATGAACTCATTTTTAGGTAGGGGTTATCGTCATGATGAGGCCTATTTTTATTGGCTGTTGGATGGGAATTTCCATGAACAAAAAGTATGGTTTTTTTTTACCTGGAAGCTCTAGAAAGTTTTGCAAAAATGATAGAAAATTTTCTACAGATAAAATAATTTCTGTATGAATTTTATATATCTAATATTGTAACACGTAGGTTTATTAATTAAACATATTTAAATAAACTTATAATTTATTAAATGTATTTATCGATTATTATTGGTCGGGAAAACAGTTTAAAAATATTATATTTTGCATCATTAAATCATATTTTCAAGCTAAACTTCTTAGCAAGGTTAAATTATTATTAAAAATACTGTATGTTTGCTATTTTAAGCTGAGTTCTAACTTTGAAGTTTAATAAAAAATTCATCAAGTGGTTTTAACTAATGTTAAAATCTGACATGGACGCGAAGTCTTTTTTGAGAATAAATAAATTTTGCATTGGAGAAAATTGAAATTCTATCAAATCGGTCTAATCAATTATTTGTTACTTTTTGGGACAAAATTACAGTTTGCGATATTTCAAATAGTGATAAATAATTGTTCAATGTAAATATATTATAAATTCTACGTCTGTTTAAAAGTAGAGTATACTTTGGTCCTTCATAAAGTTCAAGACCATTCACGATTATAAATAAATTAGTAATTATCAAATTGATCTTATCGAGAAAACATTTACTTATTACAGTACGGATAACTTTCCTTGGTTCATTACCGAAAAATAAGCTAATTTAATTTAGGTTGATTAACCAAACATGCATAACAGAGATAGAAAATGAAAGCTGTTTGAATAAAATTCAACTTCTTCAGCTTAGGAGTTCTAAAGTAACATACAAAATATATACGATGAGCTTAAATACATCCCGGAAGTAACTATAAGACTTAGGATCAAGAACGGAAACGACTTGGAGTACTCAAGGAGTCGAGCTATCACCAAAACTCTCCCATTTACCACCCACATCTTAGTTCTGTAACTCAGTCAGTCGAAATGAAATGTACAATTTTGTTCAAAAGTTGATCTTAGTGGTGGTACTCGGTCTTTTAAGTCATAACATACACACTAAGTCAGAAAAAGTAACTTGTCTATTTTTCAATTTCAACGTTATTTTTACTTGCACCAAAGAAGCACCCTCGACATCATCTATCCTATCAGAATCATCCCCAATGTACTCTCTAACAGTCGAATAGGAAAGTTTGCTCTGAAAAATTGCTATACCTGAAATACGTGACGGTCTCACGTTCGACAGGGGGTTGATAGAGGTGATGGGAAAAAGGGTGAGTGCATGTAGTCGTGAATTCAGTCGTAAGATTCGCAAGGAGGGAGAGAGTGTTGTCGATGCAGAGAACTTTTCAGTTGGCAATTTTCTAAAGTAACCAGTCTGCCATTTCATCCCTTTACTTTCATCCCCTTTTCTCTCCTTTACTTTTACCTTCTCTCTATAGATCTGATCGACATCCACCTACTTTTCTCCATCCTTCGTTTGTGCACCCTCCCCTTCCTCCCCCGCTGTACCAAATCTTCGAAAGCTTCCACATTCGGCTTGTTTTAGTGATTGCCACAAGCTGGTAAGAAAACATGAAGTGGAAGAGAGAGAAAAAAAATTAAAAAATCTCAAGAAAAAATAAAGAATGGGAGTGAAGCTATATGGGCTAGTGAAAAGAAAAAGGGAAGGCTTTCGATGTCTATTAAAATCTGAGAAGCTTACCCTTCTATTACGAAACTGCAGGAAGCTGTTGTGAGATTACATCGAGGAAAATCCTACCCTCATTTCAACAGCCAAAGCTATACACTTTCTGCCATCGTTGACGGTTTAACTTCTCACCCAAAAGGTAGTGGCTATTATCAATCCTTCTCGTTAAGAAGTAATAAAACTTTTTTATAAAATGACGGGAAAATTCTTTTTTGTTTTTATTCATTTTCTGTATGATATAGATTGTCGTTGATAGTAATAGTACGTAGAACGTTGATAAAATTTTGTTTTATCGATTTTTTTATAGCCCTGACACATATAAAATTAATTCGATTGTAAAAATGACATTAAACGCATGAATAATACTTAAAAAATAGCAATAACAAATAAAATTTAATTGATAAATACTAAATAATGTTTAGGTATTTAGAAAAATATTTTTTTTTTACATTTATTATCGAACATTAGGTCGAAATACGATTTTTACTAACTAAATAAATTCCAATATCTCATTTAATTGAATTCTAGAGCTTTGTTAAGTAATTAGTCAGGTCACTAGTCATAAATCTCAATTCATGCATAGAATGTGTATTTTTTTTTTAATTCACATGATTGATGTTGTTCTAAACTCTACTATCTCCCTTAGAGTAACAGCTAATAATCTGATTTTAACATCAAATTTTAATTTTTATAAGTTATTTAATTTTATGTTTATCAATCAAAGTGAATTGAAAATATTCTTGTTTCTATTATTAAATCAGTCCTATTTATTCTTGACAATTATTTTTAATTCATCCTGGTAATTATTTATCTTCATATAATTTTTTAAATTAGTTTTACATCTTAGAAGTAATCATAATAAATGCATAATCAAAAAAATTATTCATGAGATGAAAAAAAATTAAAAAATGAATTTATATTCTGTAGATAAAAAAACGAGAAAAATTTTTTAAAAGTTGTTTTTGATATGTTTCATATCGAAACATGATATCATTTGAGTTAAGCTTGGAGCAAAGTAAGTTTGGTGAATCTAAACGCATGCGGAGAGGTCTCAAAAGTAAGCCGTCGCTCGATAATTCCCTGAGGTAGATGAGAAAGACCTAGAGGATGATACTGGGGACGAAATAATTATCCTTCTCATTTCTCAGTCATGTTTTAGTTTTCTCAGAATAAATGTATTCAATTCTACCTTGATTGCACAGCTTTTACTCCATTGAGTTAATCATAAATTGTGAAAAGAAAATATTGTGATAAATGTTATATATTAAACTATTTATTAACATTTATTTTGCTTTAGTTTAAGTTACATTAAGGTTGTTAGATTTTATAGTATGCAATTAAATTACTTATCTATAATTACATTATTCTGAGTGTGGCTAATTATCAGGAGTCCTTTGAAAAAAGTTTTCTTCTGGAAAAATTCATTTTAAAATCATCATAACAAGCTGGGGATTTTTATTTCAACTATCCTCTTATATATGATAATTAACCTCAGGATATTCTTTTGAGGTAAATTTTATTAAAGTAATGTTTATATTTGATGTAATAAAAACATAGAAATTTACATTACTTGGTCCGAAAGGTTTCTGAGAAGTCCAAGACATTTTTACATTCAAAGAATTATCTCATGAAAATTGTCTAAATATGAGGATTAAAGTTTACTTTTATATTCCTACTTAATTTTTTGATATCCAGGTTTTTTTTATATGCTAATTTTATAAAAACTTTATAGTACAATTATTTATTTAGTTGTTTTAAATCTAATAGTGGTTTGGAATCATTTTTAATTGATAGCTTACCATCATGTTAACATTTTTTAATTGAAAAAATTCAAATTCTACTAATAAATGATGACTATCATCAATAATTATTGAAAGAAAATATCATATTTTGTAACCAAAAATTAAAGAAATGTGAATTTATTTAATAAATAGCAAAGTATGAAAAACATTTTCAAATTCCAGATGTAAATATTTTGTTTTTCTAAGAATTATATGAATTGAACACCTGGATCTTATTTGTCTCTACCTGCATGATAGGGGTCGCAGGTATAATTACCCTAAGTATTGAATATAGTAATTGTTACATTTTTCTTAGGATTATCTAGAGTTGAGATAAATTTTATTGTTTTATTGAACTCTTTTATGAGTAGTCCATCTCACGAAATTTTCCAAGTGCAATTATATTTTTTTGTCTGAACAATTCATCTCCAAGGCTATCAAAATTTCCTAGAATTAACAAATGGCATATTGCTGGGGTGAGTTTAAGGTTTAAGAGTAAATTAAAAAGCAAAATGTTTTGGAAATAAGCAATTAGAAAATATTCAAACATTATCTTATTTTAAATGAATGTTTAAAATAGTTTTTTTATATTAGAAAAATTCATGGAAGCAATCATACAAACAATTGAGTAGGAAATTGTAGCATTTGAAAAATTATAGTGGGTACTTGACAACATCAGGGCAATTTGATCTTGAGTTGTAAGTTAGTATATTTTGTTTTTGATTTCATTGTTCTTTTTGAAGGTCCCAATGATCTTCAATACTAGAAGACAACCAGGACGTGTCCTGAATGATGAACTACTCTTTCGGAAAGTCTTGATTAACTCTGAAGCTTTTTGTTATGTTGACGACTCTTCTTTTCTTCTTCATTTCTTTATCCATCTCTGGAGGCTAGTGCTAATTGTCTCCTCCAGACCAACTTTTCTTCTTCTAATATTTCATCAAGTCCCCTTGATTAGCGGCTGCAGGTGCGAGGTACTTTTTCAATAATTGGGGTCAACTGGGCGCAACGACACAGCTCAAGAAGTCCAGAGACATTTTATCCCGTTTCTCTTTTACTCTTCCAACACGTGACACAGTTGATTCAATTACTTCAACTGGAGTCGCCTTCTTCTTACTCTTCTTCTAGTGTGCCCAAGGCGATCTCTTACTTTAGAATTGAATAGCTAAGGATCTTCCTCGTTAGCCAAATGCACTGCTCAGCCTCCTCGCTTTCGTGCGGTTTCGTTTTATTCAATTTTTATAATCTTCACACTCTGCTCGAGTATTCCTAAAATTTCATTCTCGTCTTTTAATCCATTTAAATAGGTCGACTATTTTAGACTAAATTTTCTTTGATTCATCTTTCAGTTATAAAGTCTTTTTAATTGGCAACATTTTTTTTTTTTAAGAAAAAAGGGCAATATCAAATGAAAAGTATTTTTTATTAGCATGCAACCTTTTTAATTAAATATTCTTTATATTCTAAATCACTTGGATGAGTTTTGAAAAAATGATTTGATATTCTAAAAATAATATATATAGATATTATCTAAGTATAGATATGGTTATATAATTTTAATTGGCCCTTGAAATAACTATTTTAGAGTATTTAATAATAATGATATAAAAAAAATTTCATTTGGCAAAATTTTTATAATAAAAAGCTCGAGAAAATTTTTTTATTCTAGCTTGCTAAAAGATTATGAATAAAAATTTTGTTCATCTCAATAAATATTTTATGGCTCAATAATAAAAAATTTATAGTATTCATTGATTGAATTTAATAAATGAACTAAACCATACGAGTGAATTGTACCAATTTAGTAGTATTTAAAAATTTTGAAATATTTATTAAATCATTTCTATCTCGAGTTTCAATATAAACTGTTGGATCATGAGGAGATTTATTTACGCAATAAAATAACATTTTGTATTTATTTTTATCTATCATAAGAAACTTTAAAAAGAAAAAATAAAATAGAAAAAAAAGGTCTATTGTGAAGGGAAAAATATTCATTGTAGCCGCTTTGATTTGCCAAGAGTTTGCTTACAAACTCATCATTAGCTGGACCAAGCAATACAGTTTAAAGCAAAGCAGAAGCGTAAAACCAAAGTAGCGACCGCATCCCCTAGCTCACTCTAATGAACCGAAGTGCACGGCTGCTTGGTAGGTTTTGCGTTTCTTGCTTCATTCTTACAGAAACTTTGTTATTAGACTTTCAACTGCATCCACTTTTCCTTACACTCTCATTCTCTTTAAAGTTCTTTGTCCACCTTCTGCTTCTCCTTTTCCTCTTTAAACTTCTTATGATCCCCATGGATGGTTTTCTTCTTTGACGTTATTTTAGTTTTTATCTTTCAAGTAAAATGGAAACAATGAACGGTAGTAGCAAAGAACACAATTCAATGTCCTGCATTAAATGATAAACTAGTTACCATTTTTTTATATACGAAAGTTTTAAATTGGAAATGAGGAATAATTTCATGAAATACAAAAAAAAAGTTTAATAAATATTTATTTTAAGGTTAATTTGATAATAATTAGAAGTTTTATGCATACCATTCTTATTTTTATTTATTTGAATTTTAATTATTTTTGTTTGCAAAAGTAGATGCTAATTAAACAATTAAAATTATTAAACTATAGATTATCATATTTACAAAATTTTAATATTGTAAATTAAATTATTAACTTGAGGAAGCAAGTAAGTTGCTTGATGAAATTAATAAATAAAATGAAATGAATTAGTTTGACGTATGCCATTTAATTGGATGAACTTAAATAATTTTCTTCACTCTAATAAAGATGTAACAACGTAAGACTGTAATGCTGTAAAGTAGTAATAAGGGTTGGGGTGAGAGTCTGGTATCGAGTCTAGTGAGTTTGCAAATGACAAGATTTTGCAATTATGCTAGCAGTTGCATTGGTTAGAGGAGACTAAGGGAGTTGGGTGGATTTTACTAGACTTTGCAGCATAATACATTACA
This sequence comes from Chelonus formosanus, assembly GCA_028641665.1. NCBI lineage: Eukaryota > Metazoa > Arthropoda > Insecta > Hymenoptera > Braconidae > Chelonus > Chelonus formosanus. The sequence continues at coordinate 2,717,904 of CM054002.1, forward strand.
CAGGAGATCAGAACTCTTGAAAGATAATGCTCGTCTTGCTATATCGAGTATTATCACAGAGATTACAGATACAATTTAGTATTCATGGAATAGTATAATCGGGAAATGTTGTTTACTAGCAAAAAGTAATCCTTCATTTTGTTGATTAATAAGTACTACTTGCTTGATGGATTTCAATCTATCATTTAAAAAATTTTTAAAACAAGAAAATCATCATTGACTATCGAACTATTTTATTTCAATTCACTTAAAGTGTTTTAAAATAATGTCATCCATTTTATTAGCATTAAAGTTGCTTTTTAAACACATTGAAATGCATTCGAAGTGGCTACAATGTTAATCAAATTGATGCTATTATTTTGGAATATTTTAAGTGCATGAAAATAATACACTTCTAGATTTTAAAATTAGGAGTTTGAATTTTTGTGAATATTTTGATCATCACATCTTGAACTACAACCTGACAAAATATGGAGGTAGAATCTGGTAGTCTACCTGATGGATAAATTCAAGGAAAAAAATAGATATTGGAACAGATACATGGCGACATTGTACTATAAAATAATGAAATAAATGACAAAGAAAGTTTTTCTTAGTATTTTTATATTACTTTAGTCCTTTTTTCATTGTTAATCCTAAGTAAGGGCAATGATCATAGATAGGGTAACATACTCCATAAATGACCCCTATGAAACGAATGACCTTCATATGAACTATTATTTCCTATATCGTAAGGCTAACAAGCTTTTAAGCTATTTGGTACTTACTAATAGATCTGTACGTGTTATATGTTGACTTTCTTTTCTTAACTTCAAGCAAAACTAACAAGACTTTATAAGCTTAAGATTTTATTATTGATAATATTTTATGGACCGGTCATTCACTACAGCTGGTCATTAAAAATTGACTAGATGATGGTAGTCATTTATGAGAATTTTTACAAATATTTATGCTTATAAATACTCTAGATATTTTTAAAAATGTTAAATAATATGAAAAATATCTTAGTAAATAATTGATGTAGTTTCATTGTTATGGTTGAGCTTGCAACAGATGTATGTCTATCAAAGTAAAAAGTTTTTATTCAGACTCTAGTTTCAAAAAAAAGTCTTACATGAAAAATTAATATTGGATAATACTATTATAGACTAAAGTCTGTGTTTGACAGTGGATCAAGCTTTATACTAAAGAAAAATAAAAGTGTAAAGTAGAAGTAGAGAAAAGATAAAGAACTATAAACTAAGAAAGTGAGAAAAGTAACGGAAAGGTTAATTGTACCACTAAAAGTTGGCACGTATTTCGTTAAAAGTAATCCGACTGCAATAGAGAAAGGGTTGAAAAAGATAAACTAAGTCAAACATCATTAGTTGAAACCGGAAATGTTCACAACAAACTTATCTCTTGACCATCCTCTCAAAGCTTTTCAAATACTTAAGTCTTAATTTACATTCAAGACTAATTAAGAAGACAAATGAATGTGCTGCAAAAAAATATTTTTACTTTTATAAAAGGAATGTCGTTTATTATTTTTTCATCAAAGTTTCAATTCGACAGAATTAGTGGAAATTATTTTTTCGCAATACCGCCCCCCCCTTTTTTTTGCTTATTAAAATTCTTTTTCATTATACAGTAGTAATGTTAATTTGTAATTTAACAAGAGAATCGTTTATATAATGTCTAAATAGAATAAAAGTTGATGAAATGTTCTTTCGCAAAAGCGTTGAAGCATAAAACATTTTATCATAAATCTAACATAATGGATATTTTAAAGAGACTCAAAGAGAGACAATTTAATATTAATTTTTTTTGCTGTACAAAAATTAATTTTTTGCTGTTTAACATAATTGATATCAATCTTATTAAAAAATTCTTAAAAGTAATGTAGAGAGATATTGTGGTTTTTAAAGCTCGGTGTGAAATGATAATGAAAGGGATGTAATGTAAAAAATGATCATTTGTTTTAATAATGCAGTTGGTTAGAGTAAAAATATTTTAACAAAGTTTATATATTTAATCAATCGTTTATAGCTTGTACTCTAACGAAAAACTCTGGTAAAAGGTTTATTTACTTCAGCAAGCACTCGGGAGTTTTGGTCAGTGCGGTTTTGACCCGAGGAAATTTAATTCGGTCTCGAAATATAACGCCAACTGCCTCGTAATCCACCCCTCCTGTCGCTTCAACATTACTCTCGTTGTCTCTTTCTACTCATAGTATTCTGCAGTAGACTCTAGTCTACAACCACCATACAAAATCTACCCCCTTCGAGACTCAGCGCACTGCGACGGTATATTAACCGTTAGGAATTTATGACCACTTACGGTTTCTCGGGTTTGCCGCAATTTTGCCTCGGTGACTCTTGCGAAGAAACTGTGTGGACTCCTGACAACTTTTGTCGTCAGGTTGGACTTTTCTTAAATTAATTTTTGCCAATTTTATTATTTTTTTTATTTTTTTCGTAGTTATAATGAACAATTACTATTAGTTATAACAAAGGAGCGATAAAAATAATATATTGAAGGTGGTGAAATTGTGGATGTACGTTTTCACTGTTTAATCTGAATTTTAAACACCTAGAAATATTTAACGGTTTGTATGGAGATGGAAATTTCAATTACTTCATGTTAATTTCTTTTATTTTATTATTTAATTAGAAAAAGCTGCTCGGGTATTTGTACTGGGACATTGGAGATTATTTTATTTGAGATTTCTACTGGGAACGAAGATTAGTTCTGTTCTTGTTCAACATTAAAGGTATTGATCTAGTATAAGAAAAGAATTGAACCCATTTTAATTCTTATAAATTATATTCAAAATTGTTTTAGTAATATTTTTTTTGCAAGTAAGAAAATTAAAATTTCAAATTGTTGCAATGAAATAGTTTTTTGGAATTGACTTGGTAACATTTTTATAATTTCAATTTTACTGGTTACTTGAATTCACTAAAAATCTCCAATTTTAAGGTGTTTTTAATTAAAACACAACGATTTGCAGTAAAATAATACATTTCTATTGTGCTTAATTGTTTTAAATATAATTAACTTTATATCGGTTTATTGTAATGTATCCTTTTTTTTTTTTTTAAATCCATGACACCTCAGAAAGTAAGAATTATTCTAATGTCATTTGTATCTAAACTTATCATAGTCTTGAGCCAAATATCAACAACTCTTTTTCAAGCCAAATTCGCTTAAATTCAACAAAACACTTAATTGCAAATATTTTTAACGGTTAAATTAACATTTTTTTGTTGAGCAAAAATTTTTTTCTCAATGTACTCATCTTATAATAGAATTTTTTTTAAGTATCTGAGATGTACGAAAAAAATCCTGATGCTTGTATGAAATAATAAAAGAATAACAATTATTTTTATTTTTAAAAAAACTTAAAACCATCATTTGAAATTAAATAAATGAATTAAATTTTTTAAAAATATAAAACAAAATTTTTCTAATGCTTAAATAAATATTTTGTGAATTAAATATTATTTTTAATAATTATAAATAAACAAAAATTCTGTTGTTGTTTAAAAATATTATTTAGAAAAATGATGATTTGATTCCAACATTATTTTTTATGTTTTTTAAATTAATTAAATAAATTTATAGATAAAAATATTATTCCAACATTCTCTACCACGGTTTAAATAATTAATCAATTTGTGAAAATACTAAAATGAACTTATTGATGGATAATTGATTGACTTAAAATAGAAGAAGTAAAGAATCTCATGATATCAAAAAGACGGAAAAGTAATAAAATAAAAAGTGAGATGGTTGATCGAAGCCATTGGTTTTTGTCGTAAGCTTTTTCTTCATCCTGTCTCTCTGGTTTGCTGGTTAATGAACGAAAAGACTCCCAACGGACGAGAGACTCGTTGACTGGTTCTTGTCGTTAAGATTATTCTTAGCAATGGTCTATGTGCCCACGATAAACTTTGGTGCTTAGGGATTTAATTTAATAAATAGATCTCATTTGAAGTGTATTAATGAAAAGACCATTCAACGAGTTATAAACTTATTATTGTCAATAAAAACTATCTTTTTATTTATTTATCTTTCGTTGACTTTTTCTACCACTTTTTACCTCATATCGGATTTTATTTATTTATTTCTCCATTTTCTCCCTTCGCAAGGATTAAATCCATAAAATAAATGAAATGTTATGAATTTTTTTCCCCTAACTGTTTATTTTATTTTTATTATAAACCAGAGGATAAAGATATTGATTTTTCACAGCTAATATTAAATTGCGAATATGCGTTTTTTAAGATTTTGTCTAGTTGAAAGGTTCATTGGCAAAAATATCCTCAGCAAAAATTCTTTATTTTATTAAATTCACCTGATATAATGTTAGTGATAGAAATGTCACAACTATATTTATAACAAATTTAATTTAAGTTTCTTGTGAATCTTGTTAAATCAATTAAAACTGGTAGTTTAAAATAAAATACTGAAATACTATTTTAATGTTAAAAGTCATAGACAATTTGTAAAACATTCAAAGTTTTAAATATATATTTAAAATTCGACAATGTGGATAGTTTTAAAGTCATGGTATTGCATTTAATACATTTTAATCCTTTGAAAAGCATAATGGAATATTGGTTTTTATCTTCTTTTTTGAAATTGATTTAATTTGTTATTACTGGCATTCAAACAAATTAGTTTAGTATTTTACTTTACCTTGATCTTAACATAAATGAATTGTTTGTTAACAGTAATTTTTTTAATTGCTAGGAATAATATTTTTGTTTTATTATAAAAAAATAGAGAAAACTTTTTAATGCAAATATAAGTAATTAATCTATAGACACAAATTATTTTAAGTTTCTTTCAAATTTTTTCTAAAAGTTTAACATTAAGTTAAAAAATGCTTTTCCATGCCAATTTTTGCATTAAAATTCTATCATTGATCATCGAAAATATTAAAAGATTAAAAAGTATAAATTTATAGTACATTGTTACAATATTTATTGAATGTAGTTTACAGAACGTTCCATGGAATATTGCAGTTTAATAATGAAGAAACTTTTTTAATCGACATTTTATTTCCAAATTTTTTCGCTCAGTTATATTAAATTGAATTTTTCTATTGCAATAATTTTATTCTCAAAGGTTTTTTGTAGCTGTCAAATAAATAGTGTAATCATGTTACAAAGAAAAAAAAATTAATTCAATTGTTGCTATTATAATTATACTTGATGTAATGTATTTGAATAATACGCATAGACTGCCAAGTTTTTTGCATTTTTGTCGTGCCAATAGAATGACGTGGAAATAATAAATAACAATAAATGCATTGAGAAAGGTGACATGAATTAAAATGGATATCTCGATTTG